>CM063714.1:2786880-5186880 GCA_032441835.1 Slavum lentiscoides | reverse complement strand
TCCCTAGTCCGGGACCGTTTCCGGACGGGTAGCCGGCGATCTGCATCGGAGGACCGCGGGCGATCGGGTAACTGGGCGGGAACGGGCCGGGGAACGGCGACGAGACGCCGGGGAACGTGGGCGGTATCGAGGAAGACGGGATCAGTACCAGGGTTTGGTAAGGGGCTCCGGGCTGGCCGGACGGTATGAGCAACATGATCGGTTGCGCGATGGACCCGCTGCCGGCCGTGGAAACGAACGGCGACTGTTGCACCGCGGTGGGCGCGCTCGGCGCCAGTTGATAGCTCTGGTAGTGTTTCGGCTGTTTTAGCATGTGGTACGGCTGATGTTGCGGCACGTGGTGTTTACCGCCGCCGAGGAAGTCGTACTGATATTTGCCGACGGACTCGAAGCCGAGTTGCTGCTGCTGCTGCTGCTGCTGCTGGTGGTGGTGTGGCTGACTGTGCTGCACCAGGTGGCTGTGCTCGGTCAACGGGACGTGTTTGGACGACGGCACCGTGAACACGTCCTCGGCCAGCAGCTGTTCGGACTGGTGCGGGTTCTGCAAGTACTGCGAGTACACCGCGGGCCCGTTCAGGGCCGGATGGTTGGCCGGGAAGACGAACCTGTACGGAAACCCGGCCGCCGACGTCTGGCCGATCATGGACGAGGCGCGCGACTGAAAACGCGCCGCGGGATAGTACTGACCGCGGAACCGACCCCTGTCGTCTTCGGTTCCCGCCGCGTTGTGTACCCTGCTCCTCACGCTGCACGCCGCGAACACGGTCGTCGCCCAAAAACACACCTAGAACAGTGCAACGTTTTTAACGAAACGCAATACTCGCTTTTTACTTACAACGAATTTTTACGCATACGTATATGTAGCGGATTGCGCGAGTTTACTTGGTCGGGTTAGGTTGGTCCGGGAAAACAACGGAGACCGTCAGAGAAGTTAAAGTGGACGACAACAACGGAGTTACATTCGTTATCTTGTTTTAAATATATGAACCGAAGGCTGCATGTGCCGTATGCGTGTTGAAATATGTTTACATTGTGAGCCAGTGTGAAAGAAAGACGGTTATTGTAAATCATAAACAATCGAAAAGGATTGATTTTGGCTAAAATCAATGGCGTAGACTGCCTGTTATAGACGGAAGTCAGTACAGTATGCTGCCATTTCGAAGATCGTTTATTCTGAAGTTTTGATCGAAAATGCATGAGAAAAAAGCCATGAAAGGTATACGCGACACTCTCATTACCTGCCCAGTGAACACGCCATAAACACACATTATTGCCGTCCCCCAGCATACGTTTTTATCGTCTCGTTAAATATCTCTGAATAAATACTCGTCTAACGATATTTACTCGATCGGTTGATTTAATGTTATAAACGAATCGATTTTTATAGTTTCATTCGTCCACGTTTTAATATCGTTATCGGCGAACTGAGACATTTTTTTTTTAAAAGAATCGATTAATAGCGGTTTTTTTGTTTTTATTGTCAATGAACTGAACGTGAAGCATCATTAACAGCAGCCAGCGGGCCGGAAAAATAAAAGAAATTCGACAAGGGAAAAGACAAATGTTATGACTATAAAAAAAAAAAAAATACACAATACCTCGGCGGTATGTTAATGGTTTAATTGATTTACCGTTGTTTTTATTTTTTCTGTTATTAATTCGCTTCGTTTGTTTTCCCGAGTAAAGAATTATTTATTTTTACTTTTGAAGAGCGTATTATTTCGTTTAATCGATCGCGTCCAATCTTGTCGCATTGTTTATACTCAAAACACGACTAACTTGAAATTATTACAGTTTTAATAACTGGACTGCAATAATAGTTGAAATTACGCGCATTGACGCTGTACGTTTGTAGAAAAAAAAATTATTTGCGTTAGGAATAAATCACGTTGATTTTATCAAACTTTTTTGTCCTACAAAAAATCAAAATCGTTAATAATCGCATTCGGTTATATTTACAACAAGGCTTATTTCAAGGTCTTCGTAAAAGTGCGCAAAATTTAAAACTCAAACTCCCCGTACTGTGCGGCGTAATACGTGTGACTTTGAGAGTCACTTTTTTCGGTAGGTGTACCCATAGGCGCAAATAGCGGGGGGCTAGCCTCCCTGAAAATTCTGTATAGCCACCCAAAATTTGTTGAGAATTTTGAATTGATATAAAAATCTAAAAAGTGTTTGGGATGGATTTAGACATCAGCCTCCCCAAACTTCAAACACTATTTGCGCCTATGGGTATGTCCACAAAAATCGAGCGTACGATATTAATTTAAATTATGTTTGATGGCGAACGATAAATCACTTACAAAATATTATTCTAAACTGAGAGACTATATATTTAGACAATATATCGCGCCTTTAAATAAGCCCCGTTTTTTATACAATGTCACGTGTTATCAATTTTTTTTCTTGTACAAGACGACGGATAGAAAAACGGCGAGTTTTTTTTTCTTTAATCGTCCTGCACGTAAATGATAAAATTATTTAAAATGTACGCGTATGCGACCGTATAGTTTATTTTAATACGAGCAAATAAGTGTTGTACTTGTTACGAGTTAAGCTTATTAGAAACGGCGGTATATGAAATAAAACCGGATTGTGTGTGTACTCACTGCGAACGTAGGCAACATGTCGAGGACAATAACGATTTTCTGCGATCACTGTCCGCACACTAATGGAGCCGGGAAACGCGCCGCGAAAATGACCGCGGCCACATCGCCTGCAGGACGGATGGACGGGGCGTATCGTTTCCACCGGGAAATTTTCGGCCCGTCGGAGAGGGGAAACGATTTCAAATTGCACGGATTGCTGCAGTAATTTAAATCGCTTTCATTCGAGCAAAACTCGTGGAAACAACACCTTTATGATCATTTCCCCACTGTCTATCGTATTATATGATCGCCAACATAATTGAACGGGTTCACGGATGGCTCGTGCTAAACACGCCAAGTCACGAGCGGTTCCGTTTCTATACGGTTACCACCACCAGAAAAAAAAAAAAAGATTTAAAAATTAACGGAAAATTATCCGAGGAAATTGATCGAACCCGAAACTGTTTTTTTTCTTTCGGTCTTGCGGCCGTTCGAGATTATGTATAACAAAATGGATAATAACGCCTGGTTCGATAACATGCTCCCTCCCCCCTCCCGATATTACGGAATTCTGCGCTAATTTATGTGCCGTCAACGGTTTATAAAATATCGTCGTGATTGCATATTATAAACTGTGATAAATATAATTTTCGATTATCCCGATTTCGACCAGTTGACAAAAAAAAATATAACACAATGTAAACTCGCGTCTATACAAAAAAAAAAATGCTTAAACTAATTTAAAATTATATTAATAGCTGTTATAATACTCGCGTTGCGAGATTTTAAATGTGTACGAAATCGAGTTGGCGTTCGACGAAGTTTTTTTTTTAATATAAAATATGTAGATGTTATTTTTAAATTTACGTTTTGCTCATAGAAATTTCAAAACCTAATGAATTTCGTGAATTAAGTGTATGTTTAAGGTTGGTTTTGATTTTGTACTTAAAGCACGTTTAAAATACTTATCTGGTCGGGCGATTTTATATAATGGTATACAATGGACAAGAAATGACATAATAAGAAAAATATAAACGGATATATGTTTGCATATGGTAGTGATTACGGTGTTGAAAATAAGGCGTTAAAATTAAATCACAATTGAAAGTTAGAATTATTTCACTCTGTCCAGGGGATGATTACTATATGTCCATAAGAAGTGGAATGAGTAGCGGCACGAAATAATTGGTGGTTTCTAGTAGGGTAAGATGGAAAACGGAATAATATCGCGGAAATAAAGTCGAGTATATCTAATGAGGAGAGAGGAGATGAAAGAGAGACGACTAGAGGGAAGCAAAAGCGTTTTCAGGGCGTTGAGAGTGAGGGAATAGTCGTGAGAAGGACGCTTTATCTCAACAGTACATACGCATCTTAGGTGAAAAACCTGTGCTGGATCCGTTCTAATCTTAATATTGGTTCTTGACCAATTAATAGAGATGCAAAATTAACACACCGTACTGCAGAACGGAGCGAATCGAGGAAAAGTGAAGATGGCGGAAGCGGTTTAAAGAGGCCTCTTGGTATTCCGCTTTATGAAATCGAAAACTTTTAGTTTTACTTTTGTAAATGGTTCAAAATTTACAGAGGAGGTACGTATATATAGGTACATAAAATCGAAAAAGAAAAAAATGTCAAACTTTCTTTCGACTAAAACGCCGTGTTTGTAGAACGTTGGTAGTTTTGAAATAATTCGCTCGAGCGAAAACGCAACACTTGAACTTCAATACACACATTTGCGAAGATATTTGTGATTTTTTTTTATTCTCGTATTTATACGTTTCGAAATCGCTTTAAAACCACGCGTTAGGTATTCGTCGCGTAAGACTTGTACGAAGACGTGCATTATAGTGACTCGAGTAAACGGAGGAAATATCGAACATTACCGCTTTATGCTTTAGCCGGTCGTTTCGAACAGGATATTATAAGAAAATAGGAAGTAAAAGAGAAAAGGCATTGTTTGTGCGGTGTCGTTGTACATATTCGCCTTATGTGAAAAACAGACATATAATTGTAAAAAAAAAAAAAAAAAAATATATAGGTACATATAAATAGTATAATTATGTTTTTCATGACGTAATTTCAAAATGTTAGTGACCGGAACACAATCTGCGTAAAATACACCGTCTTATTCCATCATCATCGTATTGTTTGTGTTACAACGCTATTGTTGCCCGCGTATATACTCGATTAACGATTGCCAGACGGTAATTTCTGTATTATACATACAAATAATAAGATATTATGTGTAGGATCGCATATTATCGGTATTATAGTATATGCAAATAACGCGAGTTTCCCGGAGTTTCGTCACCTCGGAAAGCCGAATAATTCTCGTGTTTATCACAGAGAATATTAAAAATTTTTATTTTATATTATTATACATTTTTTTTTTTAAATTCTATAGAAACGAACGGCACGTGATACGCGTTGCGATACACTGCAATAACGGTTGTAAATTTCAAACTACCGAATCGACGCCGTAGACATATTGAGGGGAAGTAAAAGGCGTTCGACCGGTTTTTGCAATGTCGCAGACGACGACGACTACTTTCTACGCATAACGCGCGACAAGGTCGCGGATGAGTACTTTTGTCTGATTTTTGACATTGCTTATTATTCCTACGTGTCCGTCGAATAACTGCGAGATCAAGACGTGTGTACGCCGCGTCAATATTCTCTTCCATTATCGAGTTCTATTCACATATAAATAACACGAAAGAAAAATAAACGACACGGTGCATTAGAAATCTCTAACACAACTCCTTCGCATTAACAATAATACTCGAACACAGAACGAGATATTTCAAATGGCGCATGTAACGATTTAGTGTAATCAAAAAAAAAAAACGAGGAAAAAACCGTATTTATATCCATTAAACAAATCCCGTGTCTGCAAGCGTTCGGTAAATTTTTTTTTTTTTCGTTTTTCAAAATATTCGAAAATTTATTTTGAAACGGAATCGTTTTAATCTTAAGTACTAAACTAATTACGCACCGCACAGATTGATTAGACGAAAGAGAAAGAGAGAGAGAGAGAGAGATAAATAGGACGAAATGTTTATTATACTAAGCGTCTCAAATTGACGGTAGGAAAGTGGAAACTGTCGTTGATCTCTAAAAATTAGCTACACAATCATCGGGTAACTACTGATAAAGCCGTATTAATAGACTAGCTTCAATGACCGTGTCCGGACTATTACAGACCACTCTGTAATTATTAACATTTAATATTAAATTGTACTCGTATTATGTTGTACTTATTATATCGTATTTACGAAGCAACAATGTTGGTGTTTGCAAAATATACCGACGTTTTTATCAGCGATCGGCCAAAGTTTAAGTATTTTTACAATACATATTGTCTTTTAAAAAAAAAAAAATATTATGATTTATGCACGTATTTATTTCGGACGGTTAAAAAAATTATTTTGTATTTTACGTTTACATTTTTTTTTTGCTCTTTCATTTTATTAAATTTCGATTTGGTCGTCCAGCCACCGTGCAAGAGCTGTATCCAGACTTTTTCAGTTCCGGTTCGATCGTCCACGGCGTAAACACCAGTTGTCTGTACCGTGAACGGTTGTCGTAGGTCATACAACTTTGTTCTTTCGTTTCTGTACAGATCCACAGAAATTGAATAAATCACGCGCGGTGTTGGCGGATTATTATTAATATAATAACAGTGAATGGAACGCGTCTTACGGTACCTTATAATAATAATAATTATTGTAATATAACCGACGAGTGTGGATTTTAACGTATTGTAATAATAAAACAGCTCACGTCATACGTTTCTTTTTCTTTTTTCACCGTATAACGAGTTGTATAGAATTACGTATAAACTATTTTCTTTACATGATTTGCATTTAAACGGATGGCGCACAATCACAGACGAGCTATACAGAACAGTCGGCGGAGTAAATCGCAAATTATTTTTTCAAATGATAATGAAACTAGTTATTAATTATATATTAGTCTCTGAACTGACATCAAACGTATTATAACAATGGATCATTAAAAAAAAGATCAAAGTATACTCTATACTCAATAAAATATCATTTTTTCGAAAGGTTAAACGCTGTTCAAATTTGTATAAAATTGTACAGTTATTATTCTAGTGCGTTTTCTTTCTTTCTTTTTTTTTTATGTTGAGATTTTGATTATTTCAAGAAAAAAAATTGGTAAAATAATTAAATAAATTAAATACGTGAATTATTCATTGAAAAATCATCAGTACGTTTACGTAATATTGATCTATTCAGTGAGACAAATTATTTATTATAAATAAAACTTATAACGTTGAAAATATGTGTATACTGTATATAAGTATTTGTACTTTTTATAAATAATGTGAATACCGTACTTTACTATAGTTTCTCTATTATTACAACATAAAGTTGTAATTTAGTTTAATTTAATGTAAAAGTTTAATTTCTCAATACAACATTAAGTTATATTGTAAGATCAGCAGTTTTGAAGATTGTAATTACCTCTAAAGCGATGTTGACCGTCTATTGTAACTTAGGGAGATTGTCTTGTTTTTAATTTTTATGTTTCTAAATATTAATAAATGTTGTTTTCCAGAAGCCGGATACCTATCAGCTTTTCTTACTCTATTAATGGTAGATTAATGTTGATAGTATCCACGGCCTCTGGTTCTTTTTCGTTCCTTCTCTTAATCCCAAAGTCCACATTGACAAGATTACATGCAAAGGATTCAAGATTCTTTTAGATTTCATTAAACGAATATTTGACGTGTTTAAGCTTTCTATCTCTTAGTTTTATTGTCCATTAATTAGGCCAATTCTTAAATACGGGTCTGGAATCCACAGTATACATCTGCGGTTTGCCATCAAAACTCGAACGGGTCCAGCGTGAGTTCCTCGCCTTTGTGGACTTCGAGTTAGATATACCGCACTCGCCTCATTGTTAAGATTCAGTACTTCGTAATTTCGTATACTTAACCTCCAAACTCTATCTGATCACCATCTCCTTAATTATCTATTTTCTTTTGTAAAATAGGTATATGGGTCTCGTCAACGAGAACTCCTATTTTTTCTTCTTACACTAATTTGTTTATTCTAATTTTTTTATTTGTAACTTTGTATTGTAACAAATATTTATAATATTTAGGTATTTGTCGTAATTGTAATTTTGGGCGCAAGCCTATTTACTAAATAAAATAAATAAATATAGCTTATATATAAATAAATATTATTTATTTATTTATTATATATGTATATATAATAAATATAATTTACGCATGAATTCGATTTTATTTTATTTCATATTATAACTACGGCACACACATAATCGTAATAGTTTTACTATAATACGATACGGCCTATTCTACTAATAATATAATATTATAAATTTCACTATTTTTTAAAAATTGTACACGTAATATATTATATTCATATTTGAATTAATCGTATCATTTGCTTATATAATCATAATTATATAGTTAATATTGATATTTTTAGTGACTAATAAGTAATGACTGTATATTATTATATATTTACACATAGAACGTGTAAGTGTAATTTCCCGTGAACTTGAAATAAAATTTTAAAATCAATGCATATGATATCTGAAACAAATCGTGGTTCATTTCATCAACTCTCTGATCAATGATCACTGATCAATAATAAATATTTTAAATCTACCGTATTGTACTGGATATGTTTTTAGATAATTTTCGTCAATAATATGTTGCACAACATTTACTATTTATAGTATTGTTAAATCAATATACTTTTTGAATATAGTAAATATTGCGTATAAATGTCCGTCTGTTGGGGAGAATTTAAAATATCTTAGCTTAGTGCCTGGTATAGCTGCAGTTACCTCCGTTTTAGACGTATTGGTAATAATGAACATAGTAAAATAAATATAATTTATAATTGCTATACATTTTAGAGAAATTTTTCTATTACGTTAAATGTATAATATTTTATGTATATATATATATATTTATTCTTTAAATATAATTTTAATCCGCATATTTTCATTAAATCATATAATATATCGTGTGACTCATAAACCAACTGCGTGCCAACGCCATTCATCAATGCAGTAAAAATTAAAAACCATATTTAAATACGTATAATGTTTTTATATATATTATATATATAAATTTAATTAATAATTATATTTGGTTCATATAATGTTTGATTTTGGCTAATTTCGCTCTTCGTCCAAATAAATACCGTTATGTTACATATGATATTACTTATGTCTTATAAAATACATATAATGTATAATTTAAATAAGGCGCTTAATATTAATACAAAAACAAATAATCGTTAAACATCGTATTTCAAATCGTATAACAGTTCGAGAATGATGTGATTGATGGAGAAAAAAAAACTACACAAATTCTAAATAATATTGAAATGCGTAAACAAATCGTGACGTTCTTTCGTCGTAAGAAAAAAAAAAATTATCTAAAAAAAAGGAACATTGAGTAAGTTTCAATATTTAGAACTGTATTCGTATGGGCTCGGCTTTGAACTGTAAGACGATGCTGAATCGTATTCACCCGAAGAATAGGAAGAAGCGATGGGTTTGAACGACCCGGACGAGTAGGTGGGTGACGATTTGTACGAAGGGTACGAAGATCCTTCGTAAGAAGATGATTCGCCGCTGCTGTAGGACGGTGACGATTTGTACGGGAACGGAGACCCTTCGTAAGAAGACGAACCGCCGCTGTAGGACGGTGACGACTTGTACGAGGACGACGATCCTTCGTAAGGAGACGGGCCGCTGCTGTAGGACGGTGGCGATTTGTACGGGGACGACGAAGACGATCCCTCGTACGACGAACTACCGTAATATGGCGACGACGTTTTGTACGACGACCCGGAGTAAGGCGATCCGCTAGAGTAAGGCAACGATTTGTACGGGGACGACGATTCGTACGCGGACGGCCCGAAACCGTACGACGGTTTGGACGGAGACGATTTGTACGGGGAACCGTACGGGGACGGGGAGGAACCGTACGGGGACGAGGAGGAACCGTACGGTGACGGGCCACCGTACTTTTGCGGCGCGGACGACGGGTAGGACGAAACGCCGTAGGTCGGGCCGGACGATTCGTACGGCGACGGTGACGACGGTTTGTAGTAGGCCGACGGCGACGGTTTGTACGTGTAGGGTGACGGCGATTGCGGCAGGTACTTGAACTTGCCGTACGGCGAGCTGTCGGACGAGGAGTACGAAGATTGTGAGCTGTAGCTCGGCTTGTACGAAGACGACGACTGTTGGCCCGAGTAGTATTCGCTAGAAGTGGACGGATAGGAGCTGGACGGCGACGGGTATTTGTTTGTCTTGAACGAGGATGATACGTAAGTGCCCAGTCCCGGAGTCGGCGATTGGTATGTGGGCGTGGAGTAAGCGGGGATTCGTAGGAGGAGGAGGAGGAGGAGGAGGACGACGACGAGGACGGTTTATAGCCGGACGCGTACGATTCGGCGAGGTTTTCCTGTTTGCCGAAAGTCACGGGTCCCGACTTGTAGAGGGCCGAGGACGCGCCGTAACTGAACGCGGCGGACGGAGAGTTGTACGCCGCGGCGTTGACCGACGGCGAGCTGTACGGGCGACCGACTGCAAGCCGTACGTCGCGGACGGCGAACCGTAACCGACGGACGTCAGAGGGGCACCGCCGTAAGCCGCAGACGAGTATCCGTAGCTCTGTTGTTGCGGGTAGAACAGCTGGTTGGCGGGCACCACAAAGGCAGCCGTCGCCGCCGGGATCGCGGCGTATTGTCCCGCGGTGGCGATCGGTGTCGCCGCGGCGTACTGTCCCGCGCCGGCGTATTGTCCCGCGCCGGCGTATTGTCCCGCGGCGGCGTATTGTCCCGCGGCGTATTGTCCCGTGGCGTATTGTCCCGCGGCGATCGGGGCGTATTGCCCGGACGCGGCCGGGGCCGCGGCGGCGTATTGGTAGGCCGAGGAAACGTCTTGTCCGCCGGCCGCCGCACCGTAATCCGTAGCCGCGGGCGCGTAACCGACGTACGAACCGTAACCCTGGCTGGCGTCCCGTTTGTCTATGGGCGTCTGCTTCGCGGACTTATCCTCTCCGTTCGCCGTCACTGCCGTGCACAAAAGCACCGCCGCCAAAAACTAAACACACAAAATGAAACGTTACTATTATTTACACGCGTTCGTCGCGCACACCCGTCGCACGTTTTTCGTACGACGCGGTTATAACAATAATGTATTATACCGGTACGAGTGTACACACATGTATAAAAAATATTTGAACGGTTATAACCGGTTTTTATATTGCGCGAAAAAGTACTGAAATATGCGCTGTAATATGAAAAAAAAAAATCTTAAAATAAGCCCCGACTTCAGCGGAAAAAAAAATTAAAATATATATATATATATATTTATGTTTTGTTTGTGAATGTGTAAACGTTTAAGATTGCGAGGTTTATGAGAAATACCAAAATGGGAATGTTTAATGCGTATTGGCGAAAAAAAAACAACAAAAACCGGGAATACAGCATTAAAAGTCTAAAACGTGTAAATATAGAATTGTAAAAAAAATATATATATATATTCCCAGGATTTCGACGATGAATTAACACGGAAGAAAACGCGATTTACCCAGAAAAAAATTAGTGAATTTAATTTTATAATTAATACATTAGCGTAAACCCGTGTACGGAAAACGCGGGCAGGCGTTGTATAGATTTATCCAAAACGTAATGTGGTCCACTGTGTGTTAACCGTGTTACGAGTGGCAATCCAATCGATCTGCTGTAATAAATATGCTATACTCGTATGCTATACTCTGTTCGCTGTAATAAACGGTGATTTCTACGCGAGGTAAATGTACGAGTAGATATTGTCTTCCGCGGAAAAAAAGGGGATTGCCCACTCGAAATTCGCATATTATAAAGATAATAAGTGAGTGTATATTGTCGATTCACATATAAGAAGTCTAAAAAAATTTTTTTCACGAATTTACATTTACGTTTTTCCTCTCCCTTTCACTTTATGCGCGCGCTTAATAATCGAAATTTTTATTTTTATTTTTTGACAACGGGTACGTTTATTCTAAAGTTATTAAATATTATAGTATGCCGCTGTGAGCATATATATATATATATATGTGTGTGTGTGTGTGTGTGTGTGTGTGTGTGTGTGTGTGTGTGTGTGTGTGTGTGTGTATAAATAATATTTTAAAAACGATTTTGTATTTCATACTGCTTTTGTAAGACGGTAGAAACACGCACGTACGTATGATAAACGCTAGGCCGAGTGGTCGTAATATAATATTAGTCGTCTCGATTTACACGTATATAAACGTAAGCGAATAATTCTCTTGTGGAAAAAAAAATACACATACAGAAAGAAAATAAAAGATGGGGGAAAATAAAATTCGATTCGTTTTAAAATCAAATTCAACAACAACGAGGAGAGATACCACCTATCGTAATAATATTATTGTGTAATATTTATATAAATATACGTATATAAATTATACGCTACCGCTAGCCTAATAATAATAATAATAATAATAATAATAATAATAATAATAATAATAATAATGATAATAAGCCTTTAACACAAGTTCATTTATATACAAACAGTAAAACGATATTAATAATAAGAATAATACGGTTTGCGGACGTGGTGTGGTTATGTGTGTGATCGTCGTGCGTTCTTCTTACCCTGGTACGAACGGAACGTCGAATGGAAAATTATATATATATAGATATAAATTACATATATATATATATATATATATATATATATACATATATATATATATTACTATATACGGCGGTAGAGACGTGCTCTGGGTGTCGTAATACATTTTTGTAAAAAGGTAAAACATACTACAGCGCATCGATTATTATTTTATGTATGTAATATAAATGCGAACGAAACATTTGTGTATTCGGCCGAAGGGGGAATTGTGAAGGATATATTTATATTATAATCGTTATAAAACGTTTTCTTTGGGTTATTGTTATAAGACCCCGGGACGTCTCGCCTGGGAACGGCGATCAGATGATGCTGGACGGCAATATGTCCAACGGCCTGGTCAGCGTGCTGGTACCGCCGTTTTCTGGGCATCCGTTCTGCACCAGAAGTTCCGTTAACGGGCCGGCGTCTTGGACGGACGACGCGGAGCCGCCGTTTTGGCAGGCCGCTCGCACGTGCTGCAGACAAGTGCGGCCCTCGTGGTCCACCGCTTTGGCGTTCGCTTTGTACCATAGGAGTAGCTGAGCTACGGGGAGGTTAATCGTAGAGCAGGCCAGGTGCAACGGCGTTCGCAGGTCCTGGTGGCTGACGACGCAGTTCACCTGATCGGCATTGGCGTGGGCCAACACCAGAGTCAGCGCTTTCATGTCGCACGTGTACACGGCGTCGATCAGCTGTTGCGACAAGTTGGGCACGTGCGCAATCGCCGGTAGGAACTCTTTGGTCTCGTACTTGCTGTGTATCCACAGTTCTTTCTCTTCCCGACTGGAGCCCGGGTTCGGTTTCGTCCGGTTGGGCCGGACGTTTGCCTCCCAGACGGAATTCGCCAGATCGTTGCCCATGGCCATCATCACTCCCAGGTGCGACGGAGGCCATTCGTCCAAATCTAGCGACCGGACCTTGGAGATGTGCGAGCCCAGGTTGCGGTGTACGCCGGAGCATTCGATGCACACGAGTATGCCGAGATTTAAACTGGCCCAGTCCGGGTTCGGAGAATTACAGTCCGCGCACTGTCCGTTGCCGGGCACTCGCGTCCGGATGTTCTGCACGTCTTCCGCTCGGTTACAGGACGAGCCGAATTTTCCGCCCGCCGTCACTTTGTTGATCTCGTTGCTCTGTAACGAGTTGAGAATCTGCTGTTCGATGGCGGCCACACATTCGTCCCGATCCTCGGAACTGTTCGCCTTGAACTGCCACTGTTTGTTGTGCAACGAGACTATTAGAAATTCGTATCCGTCCGTGTCTTCGCATTCTTGGTTCTTGACGTTGCTGCTCTTCATCCGCCTGTGTCTCTTCTTCACGTTGGACGTTTCGGCCTTAATGTCGCCGTTGTTCACCGACAGCGAAGTGTTCGACAGGCCGATCGTGGGTTCATCACCGTTAGCTGAACCGCCGTTTTGTTCGGACAGACCGTTGTTGCTGTGATGGTGGCTGTTCGACGAAAGCGACATTATCGTCTTGGTACCTCTGGGATTCTGACCGGGCACCTTGACCGTGACGTACTGCAGCGATATCTCTTTGCCGTGCACGTCTTTCATGTAGTCGTGCAGACTCGGATGGTAAGTGAGCCGTCCGTCGTCGCACAGCGCGACGAATTTCTTCTTCCATTTCTTGTTCAGGCCCTTGCTGCTGCGCTTGTACAGGTAGCCCTGTTTGAGCGGTATTGCCCGGCCGCTGCCCAGCTCGCCGGCGGTCAAGCCCCGGTTCTTGCCGTCCTTTTTGGACGACAGGTTGAACAGGCTCAACCGTCTCCTCTTCTTCCTGGCGGTCGTCGGCGTGGAGCTGGGCGTGGGCAGGTCCTTGGGCACGGACAGGCCGCCGTCGAACGAGCACGCCGCGGCCGCGGCCGCCGTCTCCGACACGTTGTTGTCGTCGAGCGCGATGGATAGCTCCAGCGGTTGTGAGCCGAGCGTCGACGACGACAGCACGCTGGAGGAGGACCGGAGCACCGCCGAGTCTTTGAACGCGTTGCTGACCGCGCCGCCGCCGCTAACGTGGACGGCCGACGACGAGGACACGCCGCCGCCGCCGCCGCCGTGGACGGGCGGGGACGGCGAGGAGGCCTGCGAGAACGTGGCCCGGGACCCGGAGGCCGGCGACGAGAGCGCGTGATGGTGGTGGTTGTACGACGCGGACGACAAACCTACCGGAGTGGTGGACGACGAACCGGGAGTCGAGCAACGGGAGTCCGACAGGTAGGTGGTGGACGCCGACAGTCTCTGTTGGATGATCTTCTGGCAAGCGTCCTGGAACACTCGGTCCACGTTCAGACCGTACGTGGCACACGTCTCGTAATACGAACATCTTTTTAAGTCCGCGGCCAACTTCCTGGCTCTCGTGTCGTCTATTACTCGAGGATTGGTTTCACTTATGGCGTCCTGCGTGCCGACCAATATGAGCGGTATTTCGGCGGAGTTGCGGTAGCGTGCCATTTTCGTGTAATATCCGTACACGGCGTTGAAACTCGCCTCGTTCTCCAGACTGAAGACGAATATGACCGCATCCACCCAGGCGGTAAACTGTTGCTCCGGCGAAACGCCCTCGTCTCTGATCAACAACAAGTGACTGTGACCGTCCACGGATATCTCTTTCTTGAACCGGCCACCTTCGGGACTCTCTTCCTGCATGTACGACCCGGTCAAGTATCTGTGCACCAGCGCCGATTTGCCGGGCGACAGGGAACCGACGATGCCCAGACGCAAGTCCGGCACCGACCGAGACAAAGGCCATTCTTGGCTGTTCACGAACGAATCAAGATGTTTAAACATCTTATACGGAGTTTTCACGGAAACTTCTAGACTACGACGTTTAACGTGAAAATACGTGGTGCTATTTTATCATTGCACTACTAAACCCGAAAAGCTTTTTTTTATATATATGAACTATTAATCCGATAGAGATTTTATTTATTTTTTGTATCTTGGATACCGGTCTTACACGTTCGATACACTATTCAGCCAGTAACAATCGAGGAGAAATCATACGCATATAACGCGCGTGTGAAATTTTTTTCGTTACAATAATAATGAAATCCTGTTAAAATTGGAAACATTACAAAATCGGAAGCGAGACGATTACGGCAGGACATATATGGACGACTATTTATCGACCTTCATTGCGAATCGCAGAGTGTGGCCAGGCACGCAATGTTTCGTCACATACAAAGGCTATACGCCGGTCTCAACCACCTCCTGTTTTCAAGTTTTTTTCAATCGTTTACATTTTTTTTTTGCTCTTTCAATTTATTAAATTTCGATTTGGTCGTCCAGCCACCGTGCAAGAGCTGTATCCAGACTTTTTCAGTTCCGGTTCGATCGTCCACGGCGTAAACACCAATTGTCTGTACCGTGAACGGTCGTCGTATGTCATACAACTTTGTTATTTCGTTTCTGTACAGATCCACAGAAATTGAATAAATCACGCGCGGTGTTGGCGGATTATTATTAATATAATAATAGTGAATAGAACGCGTCTTACGGTTTCTTATAATAATAATAATTATTATTATTATAATATAACCGACGAGTGTGGATTTCAACGTATTGTAATAATAAAACAGCTCACGTCATACGTTTCTTTTTCTTTTTTCACCGTATAACGAGTTGTATAGAATTACGTAAAAATTATTTTCTTTACATGATTTGCATTCAAACGGATGGCGCACAATCACAGACGAGCTATACAGAACAGTCGGCGGAGTAAACTGCGGATCGGTTTAACATATATACAGTAAAAATATAATAATAAACGCGTTGTGTGTATAAAATTCAAAATTCGTTCGTCCGCAAATGTGTTGAATTAGTGTATCGGACTTTCTTTTACACGGAAATTTTTCGGGTCGAGAGTTACGGAATAACCTTACATAATTGTTTGAGTAAAGACCAAATAAAAAAAAAAATAGAATAAATAGAAACCGTTTATAGTTTTGTTTCGAGCGCGTTTTCTTTTCTTCAGCCTCTGCCCTCTACAACAATTATTCCGGTTTATATTCGTATAAGCGAAATGCAAATGCGTTATTCCGGTCGCGTAAACGCGTGTGGAGTTGTTTTTTTCAACCTTTCACTGATCGGTTTTGACAAACCGTTCCCTCCTGTCGTCTCGCCGCCGCAACGAGATAATAAATATCGAATAATAATAATAATACTAACGCGCTTTTTACCGGATCGTTTTGCTGTACGATTTTTTTGTACATAGAAAGTACCCAACACGATTTTTATCGATACGTTTCTTAAGCGGATTTGTTTCGTAATAATTTTATGAATTACTTCGAAGAGGCTAAAACGAAAAATATAAATTTTTTTCGCGAAAAACGTGTTGTGCCCGGCCAATACAGCTAATTGAAAAAAAAAATAAAAAATAACGAAAACACGTTAATTAATATAAAGAAAAAATATATATATTAAAGAGCGTTAAAGTAATAATTGTTTATTACAAAAAAAAAAATCTAAATTATGGGGCGGAAAAAAAGGTTTCCTAATAAACGAGATTAACGCTGTCATTCGATTTTTTTTATTTTGTAATTAATCGATAAAATTCTTATTTTACGCGATCCTCATATTTATTGCGAATAAACGTGGCCACTATTCGTTTTTTATATTATTATTTGTATTCCGTGTGAAAACGTTTTTTCATTTTTTTTTTTTTTAACATTAGTATAACGCGTTAAACTTTCTATATACAATTTACTCTCTTTTAATCGCACCGGATAATATTGTAAAATCTATCGTCTCGCGTTTCGTATTTAAAATTCGAGGCGATTTCAATATAATTATATATATATATATATATATACCCATGCCGCGTGTCATCGCGTCTAGAAAACTCATAATTATAACGTTACGGCTATATAAACAATATCGTTGTTGCACGCGTATAAATATATACTTTCGGATTTCTTTCTTTCCAATTCTCTCGATGGCAGCACGCGCACAATTAATATTGAAACTGTTGCACACATTTCGACGAGATCTATCTCGTATAATGAGTTATAAAAAAAAAAAACGTTTTATTTCCATTCGATACATAAATATTCTCGTTACGCCACCCACGATATCCATTACCGCTATAAATATCCCATAATAGTTTTCTAATCTCGGCGTTACCGTTCGCTACGCGTTTACGCGTTATTGCCGTACGCATTTAATTACCAGCCATATAACTCGCGCGTCTCGGAAAACTTTCCACGTTATTAAACGGTAGCAATAAAAAAAGAGCGGGCGCGTGTCTCGCTGAAAAAAAGGACATTTTTTTTGTTCTTTATAACGTGTTTTATATAAGTTTAAGTTCTGTAAACCGATCGTGTACATAAAAAAAATTACGATTTGTTACCCACACGGGACGGGTTTTTTATTAGCGTACAGTAAAAAAAACAAAATTTCTTTTTTCGCGCGCGTGCCAAACATTAAGAAGGAGAAAAGATTTGTGTTTTTTTTCCACTACACGTGCCAGAACGACGAGAATATTCGACGTGTATCGGCGACGGTCGTGTTGTTATTATATTGCGCTCTACGCAACTTTTTCCTCTGTGTAAATTAGTCGAAATCGTTCCATAACGATAGGAAAAGTGTGAGGACAACATCGGCCGCGCGCCCGCGGTGTTTTGCACGTGTTTCGTACATGAAAACGAAACGAGAGAAATTTATCGTAAACGAACCAAATGACTTTGTCTATATGATTTCGTATAATATACTCTTTGTTTTTTTAGTTATTATCTTAAAAAAAAAAAAATGTATTTTTGCAGATTTACAAACGCCGAACCGGTACTATATAGTATAAATATATATAATCGTATACATTCGTTAGCTTAAGACTAAATTATTTTACGTAATTTTAACCTGAAATTCTAATGCAAAAAAAATATATAACATGCAATCGACAAACGCACTGTGCAATTTTGGAGTCCTGCGTACAAACGATTTGTCAAGCGCGATGGATAATAATAATTTTCCACGTGCCTATATAATAGATATTTATTAAAATCGTATTAAATCGAAAACAAAATACTTGTCGTGTACGGAAAAGTTATTTCCGAAATATAGGATCTACTAAAGAGACCGAGACTCAAAAAGTGTAATATTTCGAATACTCCGAAATTCGTTAAAATATTAAGAAAACTACTTGAAAATAAGAAATAAGTGTTCGATAAAAAAAAAAAAACAGAAAATAATAAAAACGTTTTTAAATGAATTTAAGCGAGAAAAAATCCGTACGACTCGATAATTTTCTAAAAGTAAAAAAAAATAAACGATTTCGAATGGCTTACCGGCGTTATTTTCGAAAACATGTTGCGCGTCGTGATAAATCCAAAACGAATGAATTGAAAAAAAAATCAAATGACCGAAATCGCGTCGCTCATCCGCGTGTCTCTGTGTTATGATACTAATAGGTGCGTTGTCGCTGTGGCGTGCTGTAGTCCGCCGCGTGTTCGCTGCTCACCACAGTGTTCTCCGTACGGCAGTCGGTAATACGAATCTCACGTCGTGGTGTTCCGCACGGGTTATATATGCGCGGACGCAGTGCCGGCACAGGTATTCAAATATACGTACAGTACGACTGTACGCGGTACACCGCCGAAACGCCCATTCCCTTTCCGCCGCCGCCGCCGCCGCCGCCGGTGGCCCAAGCCCTAAGGCCGGTCTCCGTCGACTTGTCGCGCGCCGGGTACTTTTACTTTCCGCCACTGGCGGCGGCGGCGGCGTAGCACCGCGCCCCTTGGCGCTCGCCGAAGCGGCCGAGCTCCCGCGGGAAGTCGGTGCTGCACACACCGCCCCCGAGGCCCGTTCCGGTTCGGTTACGTTTTCTTTTTCGTTATTTCTTCCTTTTCCTTATCGTTTCCCTTCTTCCGCGCCGTACCCGTTGTCCGTTTTGCCGCCGCCGTTAGTTACACTGAGTTTTGTACGCGTTTTATGTGTTTGTCTGGATGACTGGTCTCGAAGGCCGAAATCCACTAGGAGAAGACTGAGTTGAGCAAAACTCGAATTATATAACTATTATCAGTGGCGCGCACAGAGTTGAGGGGTTATAACTCCCCTGGAATAATTACTGTATATATATATATATATATATAAATACGAGTGATGGAGGAGGCGCTTACTCCTATTACCCCCCAAATACACCTTTGATCGCTATATATTGAATGACAGGTTGGGGTAAGCAACCAATTTAAAAATTAAAGTTATTCTGTTCTACTACATCTAGTGTATTTACTATTTCATGCATACGGATATACTACTTCAAACCTAATATCTTAAATTAAATAATACAGTTTATATTTAATCGAGGAATATTCCTCGAGAACGTATATTTTTTTTTTTTTTTTGAAGAACATCAACATATTAGATTTTGGTAATTATTATTACAGTTTACAATATGTGGACATTGTGTACAGACAATGAAAATTAAAATGTAAAATTTTAGTTTACCGACCGTTTTAATTTTTATTGACAACTGAGTATTGGGAGTGTACGTCTATAATATTATTGTACACGTATTTCATCGACTGCCATAGATATTCAAATGGGCGTATTGTGTAAACGATTAGATGTCAGATATTTCAGTAGAATCGTTGATTTTCTTTGCTGTATAATTATATTTTTTTACCGTTATGAGTGTGACGTATAATTTGTTTTTATATTATTAATTTTATTAATTGTTTTTGTTAATTTTATATTTTATATTTATTTGTTTTTACCAAAGAACGAAGACATTTCGTCCCGTGTTTAAAAAAAAAAAATTGGTATTTAAAAAAATGTATAGTTTAATTTCATTAGAAAAATGGGATATTGGAGGGATGAGATGTAGATATTCCTATCCGCTTTAGTTTTTAGGTTTAAAACTATCCATGGTTGTCGTATTATAATTTATGCGTAGGAATTTGCTTTTGCCGGTTTTAAAACAGAATAAATTGTTAAAAAAATCGTTGATATGAATGCAACAAAAAAATATAGACAGGTTTCTTTTTTTTTTCATTTTAATTTCGGTATCTACATTCGCCACGCGTGTTAAACCATGATTCTTTCTCATTTCTTTTAATGTTTATAAAAAATAATAATCGATAAATCTAAAATTTGTATACCGTTTATATATATATATATATATTAAATATTTATTATAATACTACTGCAGATTACACGGGTTTTACATACAGTATCTTATATAAACATAATATTATTTATATGCATTAATATTATAAACGTAAGATAATTAATTAATTTTTCACAAGAATAAAATTATCTCAACAATGATTTTTTTTTATGTATTTGATGCCAAAAAAAAGCTCCTTCATTATTATATAAATAGATTCAAGATAAACACCAATTAAAGAGGAACGAAGGTTGGTAGTATGTAATTAAAAATTACATACAAAAAACTATGCATTTTCGTTTATATAAAAAGCAACATTACGCATTTGACTGAAATTACGTCAATTTGTGTTTGTTGTATACGATTCAAAATTAAATTATTGTTATTTGAGACTTGAGTATAAAATATGTAATACTGATTTTATTTAATTACTCTCAGAAATAGTACAAAAAAAAAAATATTCTATAATTTTTTTTCCCGATTAGACATATTAACTATATTATCGTATTTATAATTTAAACTATACAAAAATTTACAAAATGAGATGTGTATAGGCGGGTCTCTAGGATTTATAAGATAAATTCGCACAGTAATTCGATACTTATCTAATGTTTTTTCAAATTTTTTTTAAACATTTCACGATTTCCAACATCACTCAAGTTTAAACCTCGTCCATTTTTGCTAATAACGAATATCTAAAATATTTTTAACGTGGAAATAACCATAAAAAATCACAATGATTTTATATACACGTATTACGTTTTAAAGCAAATAATAATTTGTCACTGAATACAGGCTGTTTTTTTTACAATTTTTGTATTATAACTTATAAGGTTATCCATTATATGGCCAACGAGTAAAATGAAGTACACTGGCAGTGACCGGTGTCTTAGACGTCTTTAGATATTTCAGTGGCGTATAGAAACGTTAGTAATTTGTTGATGGAATTTCACTGACTGTTGGCACATGAAGGTTACGCGTAAGATGTTATTAGTCATGGTAGCCTATGGTACTCATCTATAGTCATCAAGCATAGAATGACGTTACAGAACGCTTAAATTTTTTTGGTACATCCAGTTTTAATGGTTTTGTGACACCTCGAATAAATACTGCGCACTATAATAATATATATAATAACAATTAATGTACTATTAAACGCTTTGTTCGGAGGGAAAAGAATATATTGTCTTGTCTATATTTCACCTCAATTTTCAAATATTTTAACTTTATAAAATAATGATTTTTTCCCCTTTCGTTTCGTTTTAACGATGTCAAAGTGCAAAAACATTTTCTAATATTTTCTAATGAGAGCACACGGCGGTTAAACAGTTAGTTCGTTTCGGAAGCGTTTTCAAACACGATTATTATTATTATTATTATTATTATTATTATTATTATTTAATATTTAATATTTATACACATATTGAGGTATTATTATTAATAATTATATAATTATTATTATTTAATTACGTTTCACGTCAATTTGAATACAATGTTCCCGTGATCGATTGATCTACAGTGAAATAACGTTTGGCTTATATGTTATTCTAAAAATGTCATTATTTAATACGACTAAATACATTTTATGGCGTATTATATAATCTTTTAAAATTTAAATACAAAGCCTACATAAATATTTTAATATTTACGTTGCGCAACGTCGATTTTATTTCGTGTTCTCTTATATATATATATATTATATTTAACCGTACACACGATCATACCTATATATTTTTTCATATAATTATAACTCGTTTATATATTAATCATTTATACTGCACGTCTGCGTCTGTGTATAATACACACACACACGACACACGCATATACGAGAACATATCCCTTTAACTTTCACTCTGAAATACGCACGCATTATTATTATTATAACAATTTGTAGGTGAGTAAATAAAATAAAATTGTATAATTTTGTCGTCAAACAACTTCTACAGTTATAATAATAATAAAAGTAGTAATATTAAAATTGTAATAATTTTCGTGTAAATATTAATTTAATTTATATATTTGTACGTACCATATACCATTATTTTCTATATATAAAATGGTCAATTTTTTACTTTATGATACGTTATTTAGCGGTATGATGCTACTGAAATTCAGTCATGGATGACTATGATGATTATATTATAATAACGATCATGATCGTTATTATAGCGTGTATAATATTATGATATGAGGCTAGGTAATTTATTATATGAATATAATATTATGCGTAGGCATACGATTTACTAATGTATATTATTGTCCAAACCGGAATGCCTATTATATCTTATAATTATTATTGAATTAAATACTATTTTTGTAAACAAACAGATACAAATTTCTTCGAGACAGTTAAAAAATATATATATATTTATTTTATTAATAATTTCAAATATACTTTTTCGTAAGTATATATCTCGTATATAGGAAATTATTTAGAAATTTCCATTTGCAGAAAAGAAAAACACCGCGTAAGCTATCGAAGACACTATAGTAAAAGAAAGTTAATCGTACGAAAACAAAAAATGTGCCCAGCTTTTGAGTAAGCGAAAATTAATAATATATATATATATATTTATGTCTCAGACGTCATAATAATATTATGTAAAATGATTGTGAAAATGAATCATATCGCAGATTAGCTTACTTACAACATTACGTATTACGTATATAGGTAGAGTCATGAATTGGCGATAAAAAATATATTTATCACGAAATTCAAATCGAATCAATTTAAAATGTCCTGAATTGATTTTTAAATAAAATTAGGTAATACATTTTATAATAGATTTTTTTTTTTTGTGGCTTGCGTATAAAAGATAATTTTACAACGAATATTCGCGTTATTTGAATTCGAATAATACGATGATATTAGAACGAGTCACGAATTCACGATGAAATGACTGAACGTTTCTTTTTTCTGAAATTTTAACAAAATCACGATCGACTCGTCGGTATGAGTTATTTCCAATAAATAATGCGTGTTATTATAATACACAACAATATTTGAATTTCGAATCAATTCCGACAGTATTTTTAAATAATTTAACTTCAAAAAAATAATAATAAAAATATTAAACAACTGTATAGATTAATTTTTTTTTTGTCGTAACATAATAACGCGTCAAAAAAGATATCGTATTTTGGAATACGACCATACTTTTATTTTCATATTAATTTATTTAGTAGGTATTTTTGGCACCGTTTGAACATTGGTCAAGTATTTAAACGCAATAACATCCCGTTGGTTTTCTACGAGTGAAAGTATAATAATATTCATATTTCATGTATCCATACGTCACGTGTATTAATAAAGCGCATTGACAATTTTTTATTTTTTATTTTTTTTTTAATACGGATGGATGGATGATACATTTTATTTTACTTTCGCGATGAGACATATTTCTAATATTGGCCAATTCATTTCACTTTTAAAACCGGTTTTGTTTTTTAACGATATGGACTGGCTAATATATATATATATATATATATATATTATAATCTAGCCAGTCGTCCTTCCGCGGTCGACCACTCGGGGCCAATTTAAACCGGACGGCACGTAAACATACACCGTAGTTAGGAAGTAAATATATGTAGTTTGTGAAAGTTTTTAGTGTTTAAAATCGATTTGCATACCATAAGAATTTGTAAAATAGTTCATAATATATATTGTGATGTAAAGTTTTTTTTTTCAAAAGAAGAAAATATAAAGCTATATCTTCTCCGATTCCAACGATTTCTGTAAACACCTATACACCTATCGGCCCATTATATTATGTTTGTTTTCGTTTGCATTCATTACGTCATTTCGGTGGTTTCTCCTCGAGTACGCGCACATTATAATTTAAATGTAACAGTTAGAGATTTACTACGTTTAAACTAAAATGTTTTAATGTAAAACGACTAGTACCGCATAATATATAAATTTTTAAAAAACCTTCTGGTTTAAATTATATAATACGAATGGGAAAAAATACCCTTACTACAAGAATACATCACGAACAACAGACGTCTTCTTCATAGGCTAAACGCAATGTTAAAAATTAAGGTATTACTTTTAATACAAAATTTGCTTTCAAAACACACGTACAGGATATAAATATTACGGTTTAGTCCGGCTTGCATTTCTTAAAAAGAAACGAATTCTTTTGTTCCGATTCCCTTAAATCAGTCTATTTTTTAATTGGTAAGATCTCGTCTTGAATATGCTTCACTTATTCGGTACAATCACTTAAAAGTTAAATTCATGACTTTAGAGTGAATCGAAAATAATTTTTTATTATATTTATCCTTTAAGTGTCAAGTTGAAAGGGAAGAACCCCATTCGGCGGGGGTGTTACAATGGAGTTTCAGGTTTTTTAGTAAATTAATAGTCAAAATATAGAATAGGAACGCCCAAAATTTAGTAGTTTTTTTTTTTTTTAACTAATTGTTGGAAACATTGATTATCCATTTCTTTTTTAACGTTTACAATTTAAAGTATCTATTGTATAAAAAATAAAAATTCGAAATTTATAATTTATTACGTTATGTGTCAAATACATGTAATACTGTTATTGATAATGTCAATGTGTAAATTGAATTTTTTTCGGTAAATAAAAATTATTATTATTAAAATATGAACTTCGTAAAAAAATGTATATATTTTACTATGGAAATGTATGAAAAGAATTTGAGTGATTTCTTGAAAAAATTTAAATTATGTCGTATTGACGTGTAGGTTCATAAATTAAAATGTACCTACACAAAACGTAATATGTTTGTTCGTAACATTGATGTTCGTATGTACATGTACAAAAAAAAACATAAAAAAAGTTTCCTGACACCTGAGCTAGACCGCATAAGAGAAATGGCAAATAATACAATAATATTCATCTCTGCATAATATTCCGAGAGAATATGTATATATTTTCACTTTTTACATTTTTTTTCATCTGAACGAGAAGACATAACGAGTGAAATAATATTATATTACGTAATAAATAAAAGACATCTCATTGAAATAATAATCTCTCGTCGACTTATCCATTACAACTTTTTTATTTGTAAACTTTAACTTGATTACGACTAGCGTTGTACCCGATTTTCACTCCTCGTCTTCACCTTTAATTGTACAGTAATATATTATCACTTAAACGATAAATGTATATGATAATTTATCGTTATTATTCCTCCGCTTGTACATACTCGTATACTATATACGAAAGTTTCTTTTTTTAACATTTCGACTTGTTTTTAATCATATAACACATCAGCTGAGATATTTATTATATTGTTTACTTATAGAGAGGAAAATTTTTTAAATATTTTTCATTATTACAATATTTATACAGCTCTTACACCATTCTGATTTCTCTGCATCAACAGAACGCATCGACATTATTTTTTTTGTTTTGATTGGAGTGAAAATAATTTTTTTTTTTAGTTCGTCTGACAGAACAGATAACATCCGACTCACGATACGTTCATAATTAAAAATGTACAAAATATAATATATGAGAACAGCGAGAGAATTTTCGTTCATACCTGTATACGCGCGCAAGACGTTTTCTTCTTTCACAGAATAGTATCACATTGTATAATACATTTTATAACATACGAAATTTATTAATTATATATATTACAATTTATAATGTTACGAATTTCACGTTGTTATTTGGTTCGTTGTTTTCCGGTGCGTACATAATATCATAATATAATTGTTTATTAAATTTCATGAAACAAAAATTCACTTGTGAGTTGTGGTTTTCATAAAAATATTATTATAATCTAGTATCTGAGTATATAGCAGTGACCGCATTATTATTGATAGTCACGATACCGTACGATAGTAATCATTTCTTACCGAATACTTATCCAAAACTTTATTGCAAAAATCCTAGTCTATCATCATGCTTGCGTGTAAAATAAATGTAGACATTTTCTGCGCGTTACGCCGTTTTAAAAATTATTATTTATTTTACAGTTTTTATACGTTTAATTCGTATATTGTTATTTTGTAAGAAATTAATAACTGTTAAAACCATAAACAGTTTTATTATAATTTCGAAAAAAAAATTTAATTAAAATCTAAGTAGGAAACAAAAATATAATTTAATTAAATATAACATATTCACACATAACTGCGCCAGCGTAATTATACACTTTATGTAATATAATTTGTGTGTGTAATAGCAATAATACTAATCATCCGCGCGCAACCCAAATTATTACAAAATAATTTGTTTCCGTTATTTACAACGGTACATAGCTATAAACATAAGTTTAAAATAAATCAACGACAACATTAGTCGCCTATTAATATCATTACGATATTCGGAAGTAAATATACGTCTGCGGTAGGTATAATTATAATTTTACGTTTATTATAATAATGTGTACACTAATATTTTACGTATACTATTAGAAACTCGAACAAAGAAACTTCTATTCATTATAAAATATAAAAGTATCAGACATATCATTAAAGAGTTGTTCAACTCCAGTCCGTAATCCTCTGTAGAGGAAATTATGAAACGACGCGCGTTTATAATATTATGTACTCATAATAATTAATTGTATGCAGAAAAGGGAAATTAATATTATATTTTATTAGATTAAACCGCTAATTTTTGCGAATTAATTTTATTTAAACATTTATATATATATATAAATATATAATTTGATTTTAATCTTCCAACTGTTTACGTAATTCTAATAGTTTTAAAAAAAATTTTATTGACGATTTCGCGTATTACAATATTATTTTTTATCGCTTTACCGCGTGTCCTTCTCACAACAGTATAATAAAACATTTTGTGCGCTTAAATCCGTTTAATAATAAATTGTTTAGTTAATCTTATTACGATTTCGGGTGATTAATCTCGATATTTGCTAACGTTTTCTCCGATGTAAAATAAATTTACTATTTCTATATTCTTTTTTGCTTGTAAGTAATAACTTTATTATTATTATAAGTATTAAAATCATCGTTAAGATTACATATTTTTAAAATGTATTTTATATTTTTAATGAAACTATATTTAGAATTTCAGCTCTACGGATCGTAATTTTTCCGTGTTGCGCATACAAAAAAAAAATTTTTTTTTAATACATTACACATTCTTTAACACGCATGTATTATTGTTATTTAAAAATAATTTTTAATATTTTAATATCGTGCGTCTTTTCTAATTTAACGGTAAAAACATTGTAAAATATTTGCAATAAAGTTGCAAAATATTGTTATCTTTTTTAGTACAGCAAAAAAAAAAAAAAAGAAAATCGGTAATTTTTATTAAACCGTTGGTTTATAAATATAAATCGCCGTTAGCACACTTTAGAATTTACTTTTGTACTCAAAATACATTCACGTGATTTTGTATACACGTTTGAAATTTTTATAATGTATATAAAATTATAGCTATATTATTATTTGATGAGAATACTGCGCATTTAATTTTATTTCTGCTTAAAAACAGTTTACTTTCATTACTTCCAAAAAAAGAAAACCGAATGTACTGACCAACTTAATATTACTTATAAGCTTGACGGTTGCAGCAGGTGCGTTGTACATTACATTGTTGGTGAACACCGTGCAGATCATTATCTCGATATGATTTTACACGAGTCACAACCGGACTACATTTTGGGCGTATGTGCTCAGCAGACGCGAACACGCGGTCTTCACAAATACGTTTTAATATCCGCGCGCGTGGGTTGCCCTAATAAAATCCAATTAATTCCGAAATACGTCATTTTAAAATATTTAAAATTTAAATACACACAACACTGATACTGAATCACGTGATACAAATAATGAATTATCACTTATGTCTTATGTTACATAATTGTATACAATTTATCATCACGTTTTATTAACAATTGGTTTCAATGTAAAAAAAAAACTTTTAATAATTAAAATAACGCTATTATATTGAATTTCTAAAACGTAACAAGTAATATAATACACGTATATTAAAGGCATATCGTATCGAAGCAATTTTATACGACATGTACTTTGATATTCTAACATTCTATTAGCCGTTATTAACTATTATATAAAATTGTATAAATATACATATATATATATTTTTTTTTTAAGATAAAAATAACAACTAATTCAAAATCTGGGGCGAATAAAAATTTATTTTGTTAAGCTTTTTTTGTACGACGAGCGTTGTGGCACGATTAAAATAATTTAATATACCTATCACTGTTTGTTTTTCACAAATAGACTAACGAATTTTGACTATACTATTAAAACGTTGCGTGTTCTTTCAAAATCATATTATATCGACAATAATGTGTATTATAGCAAAGACCTTCGAAAACATCCTTGCGCGGCGACATTTATGTATAATAAGTTTTACTATTTGAACTAGACACGTATTTTTTTCTCTCTATTATTTTAAAACTAATACGTACATTATGCAAAAAAAATATTTCACTAAACGAATATTGTTATTCGATCGATATTAATATACGCATACGCGCGTACAATCATTAGAAACGAATTTGATTTCTATAAAAAAAAAAATATATATATATTTACTTATTAATATTTCGTACGGTGTAAACAATAAAATACAACCTATGTATTTCGAACATTATTATAACATTTAACGTGTAAATAAAGCGTACATAAATAAAACGTAATAATTTAATTAATACGTAATAATAATTAAAATATTTTATAAATAAAACGTAACTATATATAGGTTAAAACAAAAAAAAGTTTACCGTTGTCGGTTCGTTGAAAAACAAAAAAAAATTAACAAACACTTTTGATTGTTTCTGTAGTAGGTATTACGTCGTATTGTAATATCTTTCCTAAATCGGTATTAGACGACGACCGATATTCAGGCCACGGCCTTTAGATTAATTTTTTTTTTTCGCGGATAATATATGATACGCGCGCGTGTATTATAATAAATATTGAAATTAATTAATCGGCTGATTATAACGCGTTTGTTGTCGAGAATAAGCGTATAATAGGTGCTCAGGGTGGAGCGATTTGAAAACCTTGCAGTATACACAACATCATACACATCAAATGTGTAACGAACGCCGCGGACTTCTTTGGCAAAGCCAAGTTTAAAGAACTGTACGTACTTTTTTTTTTTAGATGTGCAATATTATAAGCAATATTACGAGCACACGAATCTCGTTCATCATTCAGTGCCCCCGACGCTTATTGTTACAATGCGCTGTCTTCGTGCGTTGCGTCACACGAGCTGCGTAACACTGTGACACTGCGCAGCGCGACATGCCCGAAATTGGAACGACCCGTTACCGCTGACGGTTCTTTTAGTGTTTTTGCGGTTTAATCGGACGATTTGTATGCAAAGTTTTTTTTATTATTCTTTACTCGATAAGACGTATGACGACCTTGCTAATATAAAAGCCACACACTTTTACAATACGTAATACTCGATATTAATACAGATCGTGTCGTTTGTGTCCTGCAGTCAGGCAGGGCATTTCTATATATAGGATACGAAGATCGGCACGCAGCGCGACGGTAAGGGGCAGCTGAAAATTAGAAAATATTGCTTTCTCGCAGGGTTTTCGACGTTGTCTATACACGCGGGAAACAGTTTCTGCGGTACGAAACACGAATCCGGAAGAAATGAGGAAAAAATGCGCGATCGAATTTTTCAACGATTTTGCTCGACGACACCGCCATATTGTATAGAATCCATTAAAGACGCAACGAATGCCGATCGGAAACGAATTGGAATTTCTTTGTAATTCACCAAAACATTTCGCTATATTTAGACTATAGTTGAATAGCGCGCTTTGAAGCTGAAGCAGTTTTTCATTGTGATTGACCGACACGCTTGTACTGATGTAAAGACTTAGTTTTAGAAAATCAAAACGGAACACTTGCGTATCATCGCGATATACGGATTTTATTAAGAGTTCATCGTTGCGTTATCAGCTGTATGTGTGCAGCGAGCGGAGAGAGTGGTTTCTGGAAATTCAACAAAAACGTACCGACCCGCAAATAACAACAAAAGACGGTTTCTTTCGCTACGCTCTAAGCATTTAATAACACTCAATCGCTCGAAATAATTTACACTTTACGGAATTAATTAAGATTTCCAAGTGTAAAAAAGAGGGAGCGTTAAAATAACTCTTACGTTGGACGCCTGAAATGTCTACAACCGGTGCCTGTGCGTAGGCGGGATAATAATTAGGTGTATATTATCTTTCGCCGTCTTTGACGTAGGTGCCAAACGCGTGGTGACCACTCGAAACGGTATTGCGATTTTCGATATTGTTCGTCGTAACGGCCAAAAGAACAATACCGTGCACCCACGTATTACTTGACCGATTCTCTGAAGTTTAGTTGCCGTTCTGCTGTGCATTATATCATCGTATATTATACGCGCTACCTACAAAAATACAATTTTATGTTCTATACCGATAGTGTAGCGACGATATTTTTGAATCTTTATCGCCGATAAACCACGAGACATGTCGGGCCGCCCAACGCGTATTTGTAAAAAAAAAATTGTATAAGCGAAATTATCGGATAAATTACTCGAAAAATGGTCGATCGACGTGTTCCGAACGCATTTCAAAAGACGTCAAGTCGAATTACAGCCGACTATAATAGCACATTAATATATTAGCGGACGTTAGCGGGATCGAGACGCTTATTTTTTTTTTCTGGCGAGAATAAGGTCGTATTTGGGTTCGCGACAACTTTGAAAACCTTTTCAAATACGTAAATCGAAAACAGTTTATTTAAAAAAATATTTATTTGTCATTCATTTAAATTATAAAATATATCGTGTAATTTTGCTATTAAATATCACTGATGGTAAAATTGTGTTTCAAATTTACAGGATTGTTGGCGAAAATGCTTACATAATACGGTAACTATATTGTAATACTGGTAATCCGCGGTTGCCCGCGTCATCATCGGTCGTGTCCTTACGGGTAGTAGGCGTACGGCGAGGAGAACGTTTTGGCGACGTACGGGTAAGTGGCGTACGACGACACGGCGCCGTACGGATGATGTGAGGCGACGTACGGTGACGCGACGTAGGACGACGAGACGTACGGCGATGCGACGTACGGCGAAGCGACGTACGGCGATGCGACGTACGGCGAGGCGACGTACGGCGAGGCCAAGTAAGGCGAGGCCAAGTAAGGCGAAGCGTACAGGCCGCGCTTATTCCTGTCTCCTGCAGCAGCCGCGGCAGGATTGGCCGATTGCTTCGCGGACTGTTCGGCGGGATTGGCTGAGGCGAAGCACGCGACGACGGCGAGCAATGCGAATAAAGACACCTGCGAAACCACGAACGTGACAGTCAGTGCCGATGCGAGTTCATTTGAGTATTTCGAAACGCGTTTTGTAAGTAATTCAAGAGTAAACCTGCAGCCAGTAATAATCTCCTGCAACTTTTTCCCATCGACTACAAGTGTTCGAAATTCTGAATCGTTTAATATTGAATAAAGCAGTTTTACGGTGGAATTATAACACATGTATTACTTTCTTTTTTTAAACCACGCGCAAACAAACGTGTTTTTTTTTAAATAAAATAATAATTTTCTTTATGATATTACAATATATTAAATGGTGATTACTGATTGTACCTATACTAATATAAATATAATAACTTTAACTATTTATTTACAACAAAAAAAAATCGTTTAAAAAATTGTTTATTAACGAAAGGTGTTGGTTATCCCCGAGTTTTCGAGTATTCTAATGCTCACTACAATAATATTTGAAAGATATATGTTTTTAAACTGAATCGAATATTTTGATAAATATGTTTTGCTCTCCGGTTGTTTCAGCGACTTCGTGCTCACATTTGGAAAGTTTAACAAAAACTGCAAAAATGAAACGAAATCGGTATGGGCGTAGTTGATGCGGAAGTCCCGAGGGCAATTTAGATTTATATATTTTTGAATCAATCGCACGCGCGATATTCCGGTGATATTACATAATAATGTGTGTTTATTGCGATTAACTGGTCGGAGGCGTTCGGCGTCTAAACGCGTTATATATATACCGAATAATATGCTTTTTACGCGTTCTTATAAATTTTGGATTTAGAAATTGTTCAAACTCGTATGAAAAATACTAACAAAACATATAGCATATGAGATGTAATCACAAGGATATTATTATATATATAATATGTATTGTAAGATCGTCCCGCGGCTAATCGCGTACTTTAATAACATATTATTATATAATAATTATAACACGAAAATCGTATTGAACATAAAAAAAAATATCACATCATAATATAGCACAAATACCCGAGTGCCTGTTTATAATGTCCTACGCCTACTTTTTCTTAAACATAAAATATTTTTAAAAAAAAACAGTAAAAACTAAAAAACAAAAAAATAAAATAAATAAAAAGTATATGCGAAAGAAATAGAAATAAATAAAAATTAATACTCGTAAATAATAATTTTGTATATATATATATATATATGAATATACAATCGGGCCGAAGAGTAATATGAAAAATAAAGTAATATTTATATATTGGAGTTGTTGTATTAAATTACTACAGCTGTTTCGACAAAGTCATCGTCATGTATTAAGCGGAAAAGAAAAATACAACAACAGAATAAAAAATAATACTGAACGAAATTACACAGAGAAAATTACGACTATTACAATAAAAATACATACGAGTATATATAGAGTTAAAAGAAAACAGCAAAGAAATTGTACGTTAAATTAAAAAAAAAACTATAACACGTTATTAATATTTTAATATTATTTTCGAAATCTGTACTGTATATTTAAAATACATTTAAAAATCACGTATAATTTCTTTATACGCGATTCGTCCAAAACTGAATTTATATATATATATATATTATGACGGTTGTGTATTTAAAATTTTTACATTTTCTACATAAAATTAAAAATAAAACAGTATATGATTATTTTCTAAAGCGAATGACGGTGGAATTTTGTCGAAACCGGTAGTGAATAAACGAGTTTATAAAAATATAAATCGTATTGGTTTTCTCACCTGGAATTTCATTTTCGGTTATGTCTGTGGTGTTCGTCGCGGTTTTTTTTTGATAAAATGCAGTGCGTTCGGCTTGAGGAGCTCGTGCAGTGTCCACTGTATGTACACGGTCAAGTGATGGACTGGTTGAAGACATATGTCCAATCGGCGGGTTTATATACAGTAAAATTCGACCATGTAACGTCCAATTGTCATTCAGAGTACAATATACCGCTACGTCCTAGTTACCACACATCAGTTTCGATGCCAAATACAATAACAATTGAATTATAATGTTTTTCTACTTTAAACACAATCGGATTTTTTTTTTCTATTCTGTTTTATATATTATAATCACTACCCTTTAAAAAAAAAAAATATTACATGCCTTAAACCCACTATAAGACGTGCAGTGTTTGCAGTATGTGCAGTGTGTGTGTGTGTGTGTGTGTGTGTGTGTGTGTGTGTAAAGTCCTTGACGTCGAAGAGGGTTTTGTAACTCTATAAACGGATGACCGTATACGCACATCGTCGCGTTTATGATAGTGACATTATTGAAAATTATTTTTGATAATACCGTATTATTATTATTATTATTATTATTATTATTATTATTATTATTATTATTATTATTATTATTATTAACATATTGGCAACTCGTATGCATAAAGTTAATAATATTGCGCATAAACCTTGGTCGTGTTATATAGTTGACCTCAGGAGTGGATTTTACTCGGTTGTCAAAAACTGTATAACATCAAACTGCAGCCATATCCACGGACACGCGAGACAAATAATAAAATAGTATATTAATTCCAAAAAATATATGCGAGTTCGTAAAACGTTTGATAAAAATGAATACTAATTACGAAAATATAATTATTCGCAATAATACGTCTCAATTTGTATTTCACTTTTTTTTTTTAAAGCTAGATAAAAATACTTGTACATTGCAGGTTATCAATTGCCTTAAAATTAATAAAAGAACATTTATCAATAATAGAAGAACAATTAAATAACAAGAAATAATTGAAAAAGAGAAAATAATTTAACGAAGAAAAAATATTGTGTACATCAATAGCGATATAAATAATTAATAGATAAATAAAAAGGGAGAAAAAATTAAACGAGAAAACCCGAAGAAGTTAATGAGATTTATAATAACAAAACACGTATTAGGGATTTTATGAGGGGTGATATTAATATTATTACTTATTAGCAAGCAGAAAAGAAAGAAAAGTGTGGCCCCGAGGAAAGACAATGAAATAAAACATGTATAAAATCACCTTTCGCAAGTTCTGAAGGAAAATGGCAAGAGTCAAGTTGAGCATGCGCGAACAAACGATTACGGTCTGAAAGTTTGGAAAAAGACATTGTGTAGATAACCAGCTTTTGAAAAGTCAGAATAGTAAAACCGCGGAACTATTGATTTATACCATCTATAGCTGAGCAAGCAGAAAAATCCATTTACCCTCTTATGCTTTAAAAATCGACTTGCTGATATGGGAAATGAGATATATATATATATATATACGTCTCAATATTAAAATATGAGTATTACAAAAATCATATTGTATTACACGAGTGTTTATCTATCGTTTTCTTGTGAGATATGCGTTGTATATTATGAATTGAAATTTGTCCTTTTCATATAATAATTATAACGAATTGATAACTTAATAATATTATACGCTAATAGACATGAAAAACAGAAGACTACTGCAGTGGGCTAGACACGCGTGGCGAAGTCGGAATTGCTTGCTGCACATAATATTGGAAAAGAACGCGACTGTAAATAAGCCACTGAGAAGATCTCGTACGAGACGGGAAGATGTGGTGAAAAAAGATATATAGGTGGAGATTCGGACTGAAAGGAACGAGTATCCGACAGAGATTGTTGGAAGAATGGATGTTTGACAGGATGACTGTAGTGACCGTTTAACCGAAAGAAGAAGAAATTTTGTTTTTACTAAAAAACCGATTTCGCGCAGTGCCGATATTAATATCGCGATATCTACTATATATACTTGAACATTTAATATATAATTTTCGTAACACAATAACGTAAACAAACGCAATTTTACTAAAAATCCTTTCAACATTAAGGAAATGAATATTCAGTATAGTTGGTTTTCAAATTTTAAATAAAAAAAATACATTGTTTTGGTTTGTGTTCTATTATTAACTTTGCATCAAAGTTACCGCAAAATGTTTATAATTTCGCGGTGTAGGTACAAGCAATAGCAGTCAAGCATGTGTATGTACTCTTTAGTAGTTTATGAAATAACAATAATATACTTCCATAGCTATATTGAATATTTTATTAATACTGACGAAATATTTGTAAAAAAAAAAAAAATTAGGTATACTTAGATGCAATTATTTTTGAACATAAACCTTACACTAATATATGTATATTTTTATAAAATTATAGGTAGAGACTAAACACAATAAATTCATTGACCTCATAAAAAAAAAACGCGCGACTGCACATCTTTTAATATTTTCTTTACACACCAGTGCACATTCTGAACAGTAAGTGATCTGTCCTTACTCATTGTTGTTAATTCACAATTATTATTATTTTTTATTTATAGAATCTGAGCGAAACGAAGAATGCATTGCTTTTTATATATTTTACAATCGGTTTTTTTTTAAATTTCAAAAATTAAATGCAAAACATTCGACGCTTTTTTATCGATCGCAGATGTTTTAAACTTGTTTATTTATTCGACGTTTTTTTTCCCCCATAATTTTTTCTAAAATATTATTTTTCGCGTATAGATTTTATTAATACGAATAATAATACAGGCATGTTGAGTTCTCACAACTGTAAACGTTTATCCTATGTACCTACACACTTTTTTTAGCGCATAAACCAATTAAAATGTTATTAGTTTATTACTCTTATCGATTGACAACATTTTTTTTTTTTACTCGGATAACATTTCGAATACCAGTCAAATATTAGACACTGATATCATTTTGTAGGTACGCGCGTTTTTCCTATAAACAAAACTATTGGAAAACTCGGCTGGTCAAATTATGAACGCGAGGCCCTTTTCTCGTAGAATTGATAGTAACTATCGCCTTTTTTTTTCTAGGATTTTTCCGCATTATATTTTTATAGATTATTTCAATTTTTTTTTTCTTTCGTTTCGATTTACTTGTATTTCGTTATTTTACGTGTTGTAATTATTACTCTACGTGTACTCCACCCTATACTTACTCTGAGCAAAATATTTTTTTCTGTAGCCAATTAGTTTTTTTTTTGAGAAATTGTGTTCACCGGCTAATTTCCAGTTCGGAGAAGCTTTTTTCGACACGTGCTGTGTGGCAATTGTTAGTTCTGCAAATCTACACAATATTTCAATCTGCAGATCTTCATTAGCGTTATTTCTCGGTAGGTATACAATGTGCTAACTGATATTAGAGCGACGGGAAGGACCGTTCGGTGGTAAGACGTGGATGCGCGTGTACGCGATCATTTTCCCGAAAACACAAGTACATTTCTGAAAATATTATTCTTCAGTGGCGTGTGCAAATACTCCCAGTGGCGGTTATACATGATGTTCAAGGGGGCGGGGGAGGCGAAAATAGAGCCAACCCCCCTCACCACAACACGATTGGACCAGTATTATTATATATAATCAATATAATAATATTATGGCAAACATGCTTACATGCGGTTAAAACGAAAAATATGACGCGCAAGAAAATCCTAAAAATTCGAAAATATTTACGAGAAGGAAACGTGTGTCGGCGTTGTTAGGCGAGCGATATTTAAACCTACTAAATTAAAAAATATCAAATCCCAAGGGGGGATCCATCTATCACTTCCCCCACAAGACAGTGATTGAAATTTTAATACCCACCCAAACCTATAACTAATATACTAACAGTCATAACATGTTCAGCAGTGGCGCAGTCGTATGATACGCGATATACTTATGATTGCATCATCTGCAATTCAGACATCTGCAAGTCGCATTATTATTTCAGACCGTAAGTATACGCCACTATATGTTATTTCCTATACAAATTAGGATTCTGACGTTTTTTCTAACTTCGAGGCCCTGCAACAGGGCATGCGCCCCGTGTTCGCGTGTACGGAGTGTTTTCATTCCTTGACGCTGAACACGTTATATAATTTCGAATTGTTTTCTTTTATGCGAAACGTACTGGACAAGCGAATGTCGAAATGAATATTCAATATCGCGTATAATAAAACGAATGAAAATAATATTTTTTCGCGACCTCTAGCGGCGGTCCGCGCAATCGACGCGCGAGCCGCGTTACCCGGGTCTCGCTTTCGGCAGATGGCGTTTCCCGGCGACCCGTACTCACGTAACGCGTGTCCGACGTCCGGCAACAGCGGCCGTCCACCGTTGGGACGCGAATCCCGCGGTCGTGCCGGCCGGACGTCCGGCACCCGACGCGGTCGGGTCGTCGTACGACGCGCCGCACGGTCGCCGGTGTGCCGCGACTCGCGTCGGCCGACCGGCCAGCACGTGAAAACGACCGGATCGCGTTGCCCGTCGCGTCGACATAACGGCCACGTCGCGTCGTCCACCGTCACTCGTGCCGCCGTTCACACGCGTGACGGACGAACGGTGCGGGTCAAAAACCTAACCGCTGCCCTTGTCGTCCGACGGGTAATGTGTCGGGCGCGCTCACCCGCGTCCTGTGTTGTCTCGGTACAACGGCACGTCAACGGTTCCATCGTCGACACCCGGTTGAGTCACTTTTTTTCTCTCTCCCATACGAGAAAACCGGGGGCTTCGCGTCGGTTCGTTCCGATTCGGAGCCTCGTGTGTACACCTGTCGGGTCGGGTCGACGGCAAAGCGATTTGGTGGCGTTTACGCCGCCAATGCGCCTCGGAAAAAGAGCTACTCGAGATTTACAGTCGTTACTCGAGAAGCCACTCCGGCGAGGCGTACACAAACCAAGTCGAATTCACAAGGTGGAAAACACCCTGTGTGTTGTGTTCCTCCAAGAGAGAGAAAGTGTTTAAAAATTATCGTATTAAAAAAGAAAATTTTTTTTATAATTGTTGGAATTCAGTAAAAAAATATTACCATAAAAAAAGAAAAAATGTATATATCCTATTATTTTAAACAGATTAAGAATTATGTGTGATGTTAAACGTTAAAAGTTACTGATAATCGAGACTTGGAAACCGTCCGCCATATGCTATAGAAATATAAAAACTTAGTTAACATTAAAAATTGTATTGATTATACATTTCAGTGCCGTAGCCAGGGGGCACGTGCCTCCCCCCCGAAATGTTATACATATATAAATTTAAGCTACTAATAAGTTGATGTATTTTAGAATGACTATAATAGTGGTAAAACAATCTAGTGCTCCCCTCAAAATAAATTTCTGGCTACGACACTGATACATTTGTTTTGGTTAATCACCTTGTAAATTTGTAATTTCACTATATAATGTTATGTCCAACATTTTGTTTTTAAATATATTGAACAACCATACGACACCATTGTGAATCGAGGAGTTTAGAATTAAAAAACGACTTGCCCGCAAATGCGTATTTCTATATTATAAAAATCCGAGTAGTAAAGAAATTTATTATTATACGTATGAATGTACATAATATATTTCTTAGATAAAAATATAGTTTTATAAAAACAAAACGTGTATCCGATTTCCCTGCATTCGATGCAATCCTAGTACGTAATTATTTGCGGTAAAACACGTCCAAACACCATAAATATGAAATATTCTTATACGTTTATGATTAAAAATGTATGTATATAGTTCCGGTTGTAAACTAATATTAATATTTATACACAAATTATGTTTAGCTTTTTAATTTTATAATAACGATTTGAATTTGTTATCGTATTGTTTTCAATGTTTAGAAAAATTTACTGATTACATTTTTTTTTACACATTTAAATAGACCGGAAAATAAATTACGGGACATTGATATTATTTTATTTTATCTAAACAAATCTATTACAAATTATAAAATTACATTCCTTAACTATATTATTCATTTTGCTCAAAAACCCAAATCCTAGTAATAAACATTTAATTAAGTTAGTTATAATTATATTTAATAAATAGTTAACTCAAAAAATATACTACATTCTAGATAATTAACGTATTATTAACAACAGAATTAAAACATCAATCATTTATATATATATATATATATATAGACTAATAATTAAACATTACAAATTCAGTTTGGTTATTCATAGCAATACAATTTTATTCCACAAAATACATTGTACATTATCAGTAACCAAATTCCTTTCTTTGAGATTCTGCGTCCGTTAGAGGCACGTAAATAACGCCCATAAGACTTTCCCTGGATAATGAACCATCTAATTTCTTATCAATCACTTCCAACATTTGATTACCGCCTTTTTCCCTAACTGGCAATACAAGTCGGCCGCCTGGTTTCAACTGATCGATCAACTAAGGTAAAGGACAATAAATGATTTGCGATTAATATTTACACACATAAAATATCGTTTAATTTAAATTTTACGTAATTAAAGCTCAATATGTTTATCATATAGTATTATTATTATTCATAGTAAATGTAAATAACGTATTTTGTATTATTAGTAAAACTTAATAGTTTAATAAATTATGGAAACATGTTATGTTTTTAATTTTATCGCGATTTTAAAGAATTCAATTTTAAATGAACATTTTTAAAGTCAATCTAACAACTTTACAATATCTATGCTAAACACTATGTGAAATTACCGGCTGTGGAATATTTTCTGCTGCTGCTCCAACATGTATTGCATTATATGGTGCATATTTGTCGAATCCTAAACGTCCATCTCCGACTGAAAAAGAAATACACGCATTTTCATTTAAAGGAAACTTCATAAAAATGTATTCAAAACTTTTACCTTCGAAAATCACTCTCTGGGAATTCAAAAGTTGTGGATTGTCTTTTCTAACATTTTGAATTGATTTTTCAACAAGTTCAGGAATGTGATCGATTCCAACAGCTTTACCGTTCTCTCCCAACATGATGGCCATACAAGCAGTTAAATAACCGGATCCACAACCAATATCCAACGCTCGTTCACCTTCTACTAACTGATTTTTCAATAGTTCCAAAGCATATGCATGCTGAAAAAAATAAAATACAATGTTTAAAATCAGATATACAGGTAGGTAATATTACTACGTTACTTATTCATAAATTATGCTTTTACAACTCTATAAATTGTAATATTCAAATAAATATTTTATTTGAAATATTACCATATGAGGTGCGCTAATTGTGACTCCATAGCCAATACTTTGAGGCTGATCTGTATATGGATATGTTGACGCATAATTGCCCCTATCGACAGACTTCATTGTTCTTTCAACTTTTTCACTTTTAATAACATTGTTTGCTGAAAATATAAAATAACGTATGAAATAATATGTTATAATATTAAAATGTTTTGGTCATAGATCAAAAAAAAAAAGTTCTGGATAGCACGGTTAAAACAATATTTGTTGGAATCTGGTAAATGTAACTGTTACTTAATTAAATATGACAATTATACTAATTGATGGAATCATTTGAATTTATAAAATAAAAACAGTTAAAAAAATATATATATAATAAACCTAAAACAAAAGGTACTCGTATCAAATTACGAATTACTACGATAATTATAGGTAATTAAAGACTGGTCAAAATGTCAAATATATGTAATTTTATTATTAGGTAGTACTGACAACGGACAATGCTCATCGGCTGTACGATCAATAATCCCGAATTTAAATGACAAATGAACGGCCACGTTGACTTAAGAAAAGCGTACAAATCACTCTCGTAAAATTAAAATGTTTAGGGTCTGTTATAAACAGTTGTGTCAAATTTCATTTGTACCTATAAGGACCAAGGTTCGCGATCAATAGAATCTAATATTAATAGTTAAATTTGTGTTTGTAAATAGTCGAAAAAGTTTGGTTCGAATCAAAAAAAAAAATTGACGTTTGAACCGTTCCTAAATAAAATAAATCGAAACGTCCTTTTACCAGTAAGTCGATACATACACACACACACTTACTAAGTATTATGTAATTTCTAATTGGTTTATAAAGAGCAAATACAATATTAACGTAAAAGTACAACGACAGTGTAACGAGCGTAAACCTGTCGTACAAATACTAAGCATTTACCTCGTAGGTTTTGTACGAGTTCGATATTGCTTCTGCCGTGGGATCGCCAAGCCATCGAGTGAAATAGAAATAACCAAAACGCTTTTATCACTAGATATTTTAAAAAACACAACAACACTGGGTAAGTCGTATGAATTTAAATGTTTACACACCGTATAAGAAATTTTTGTTAGAAAAATTCAAAACAAAACGAATTTATTTTTTGTACGATATCGTCTCGGTCATTAAAAGTAACAGCTTAATATTATTATTATAATGATAATAATAATAATAATAATAATATAAATTACTTTCAATAAAATAAACGTTTACTTTTTCAGTATCGAACTAAAAAAAAAAAAACCAAACTCACTACACGGGTTACACTTTTCGTGATAAAATACGATGTTATCAAGTTTTTGAATTTTTTTTTCAAATAAAAATTCAACGATTTTAATACATTTTATGGAAACTATAGGTACACAATATCAAAATATTGTGTAAAATGAAAATACGTTTATGCCAATAATTTCCGTGTTATAATCACGATTAAAGATAGACAAGTTGAACAACGAGATCTAATAAAGTGCCTAGCAAACCTTCTTTTTATCAAATCCTAACATTAGCGCTCCTAACGGAAAATGTTTCAAATAATAAATCGTAAATATTATTCATATTATAATTATTCGTTTAATTTTCAAAAATAATATAATTTTAAGGCATTTTTAAAAATATTAAATAATAATGTTTTTCGTCAAATAACAATAAAACAATATCTTTAATCGTGGTTATAATACACTTAACTGTTATCGAACATCGAGATAATAAAAATAAAAAATTATTTACAAAACGGGCTCCTAGATCGCGCCAACATTACCGTAGTAAAATGGTCGATAACGAGAAAACCCCGGTTTTTTCCCCCGCACGTTTTTAGTGACACTTTTCTCGTTGATTTTCACTTTTCTGTAAAAAATTAAACACTGTAGTTAGGAACGTTAAGAAGTCGCTTTTATTATTCAGAAGCTTTGTATATTACATAAAAAAAAACCTATCGGTTTCGATTCGTTAACTTTCTCTACAACACAAACCGTTGGAATTGAAATGAACGAGTCGAAAGCCCCCGAAATAACACCAAATATCACTTTTTATTTCAATTAAATTCGGTTGCATCGCGCCGAATAGAATACAATTGTAAAATATTGATTTCCAATTTATTACAACACGCGCGTTGTATAAAAACCAGGAAAGCAACAACGTTGCGCAACGTGTCGCAACAAGAGCTGGGCGATACCTGCAGACTGCCGATGACATTGCCACAATTTCTTTGCAACATTCCCAGCGCTCAGGCGTGTAAAAGCTTCGCATTTTTGTCTTTTCTCAGTTCACGAATGAAATCAGAAATATTTCTCTTCTGGTCTATCGGACGGAACCGAAAATCTATTTTTTCTATACGATTTTCTGCACAGAAAAAGCTCTAAAAATTGCCAAAATATTTACTTCCGTTCATATCGTTCAAACGTATACGTACAATAATCAAAAACACTTGTCACTTGACAGAATATGATAACTGAAATGTACTTTTGTACGCAGCTGTGCTAATATAATATAGCGAATCACAATAATTATTTAAATACACACGCACGGTTTTAGTAATAAGATCGATTTATTTTATTATAATATATAATATTATATATTATTATATAAGTCAAATACACTTTACCATTAAATTTCTGCACAAAAAAAAAAGAATAAACACACTAACTAATACAGTATATTCATACGGTTTACATAAAATTTACATAAATTAAAAATAGAATTAACTAATAGAATTTAAAATATATATATAGTGAAAACAACGAGAGGCAGACGAAAACCAATAGTATCCGGTTTCACATCGTACCGATTTATATATATATATATATATTATGTATTTATATAATATAGGTAATGCGTATTATAATACCGTATAATTTTAAAATTAACAATTTTATATACCTACGTATAGATATTATAGGACAGCAATAATAATATATAGTGTTATATTATTATATGTACGCGGATATAGGAAATAAAAATAAAATTTTATTTATTTTTTATTATTATTAAACAACAAAAAGAAAGGAAATAAGGAAGACATTTATACAATATTTTGCAATAGCAGCGACATATCTTTTCTACCCAACTACCTATATAATATAAGTAATATAAAATGAAAAATAATAATCGTTTTAAACATATTATATAATATAGACGATTAAACTGTCAAATTTTGAACTACTATTATATTAATTTTTTTTATATATATATTACATTTATTACCGTTAATAGTTATATTATATATATATATTTTATATCGTAGCTATGATTATAATACGTTCATGGATTTATACGCATCAAAATCACACGATAATAATAAATTTACAATATACGAGAAATATTCGTATTAACGTAAAAAGACCGGTTATGTCATATTATTATATATGCGGACTAATTGCAGTTATATGCCGTAACAAAAACCGATTATACATATTATATAATATTTTATAATAACACCTAATAATACACTTCTAGATTTTAATATTAATTAAAAAAAAAAAAAAAAACAATTGTTTTACAATTGAATATTAAATATAGGTAACGTTTTAAATTACAATTAATTTTTTTTTAGCGTTAAAAAATACCCCTATACGTATAACGTTATACTTTCGCGATGTCGCTTCTTGCGCGTACCAATTTAGTTTTACGCGTTGGAAAAAAGAAATTCTTCAGGTTCGTTATATTTTATTTTCATACTCGTCATCGCATCACCTCAATTCTCTTAATATAATAATAATTTATGACATAAAGACTCGGGGAAACGACCACAAAATTCCAGTAAAAATAGTAATTATGTGGTAATGGAATATATCTTATATACCTACTATATGTATACTACACAGTGATGAAAAACATCAAGTAATACCTATAAGAAGTAATAATTTATTATATATTAATTGTATAGCGAGTATAGGTAGTTTTATTTTATTATTACTTTGTAAAAAATACTACTATTAATACTTATTATAGAAACCCTCTAAGTATAATATTATTATTATTACTACACGTCTACACACCGTATTACGACGATTATTTTTTAAAATAAAATTTACTAGAATTTCTTTATTATTGGGAGGGAGGGGAGACAACGTGTGTTAATAATACTAGAAACATCTAAAAAATAACAATAATATTACATATGAAATGTTCACTTGACTACATACGAGAACAAATATGACACAATACAACTGTGGAATAATGACAATAAATGTATACGAGTATATAATATATGGTTTATGCAAAAACTTCGCAATATAACAAACTTATCCAAGCATTAACTTAACGGATTACTTTTGGTTTAAAATTAATTTAACTTATTTCCCTTCGCGTTGACTACAGTCAATACTTAACCGGGGGGAGGGAGGAGTTCAATTTGGACAGATTTTACTTTAATTTTGAATTCTCATTGCCGAAGATTTATTGTATATTTTTATTACGACGAGCGCCGTTTTGTGTTTTCAATGCGTTACAAAAAATTCTAACGGATTATTAAAAAAAAAAAAAATTAAGTTCGTATAACAAATTTGATGGACTCATAATTTTGGCGAGTTAAAAATGAAGATGAGTATGAGTATTTGCATACGTAATGAAGGTGAGTGCGGATGCTGCAGTGCAGTTCCAGGTCGATATAGGCATTCGAGTCATACAGAAGAATGGTGGTTCTGAGGAAGACACGAAAAATACGTTAAAGTGTGTTTGAAGTCAGGTGTTTCGTGTGACAAGTGGATACGGATAAAAGTAGATTTTATAAAACCAGCAATGTCGTGTGTTTCGGAATGTCGGGTAGTGGATTGGAAAACGGACCAGATGAGAATGTTAAGATGGATGTATGGAGTAACTATTTAGAAAGGATGCGGCATAAGAAAGGAATACGTAGGGGATAATAGGAGTGGCGTCTAATGCGGAGAAAATAAAGTTGAGTCATGTTATGTCAAAAGAGATGCTTCAAAGGCTAAGATGAAGAAACGGATAGATGGAATTGAAGGCGATATATGAAGATAGCCGAAATTAGTGTACAAGATCGTGCTTTATGGAAGTACATATGTAAGATTAGTGTGGCGGACCTCGCACGTAGTCGGGAGTGTATGAAGGAGAATTTTAACAAGTAAAGAAAATAAAATCATTAAATTGCCCTTCTCCCCCCAAATCTCGAATTTATCAGATTATAAAGTATTTTTTGTTTGTACCGACGGATATTTATTTTTCAGCGGCTTCTCGCGGTCTGTGCAGTACTACAAGGATTAAAACACAATATTCCGTAAAAACGGAATATTGTGTTGAAACGGCTAACCTTTATAATATTATAATCATTATTAGGGCTCGGATTTATATGCACGCAAAAATATGCGTTCATACAACAAAAATGGTCATGTATGTCGTTAAAAACCGTATTTTAAAATGATTTTGTAAAAAACTATATATGGCGTTCAACGTGCTTGGCCAATGGCCACGTTATGTTTGCCTTTCGCGTTCACCACCGACGATTAACAATGTAACGACTATAATGTGATTTTTTTTTTTTTCAAATTTTAAAAGTACATCAAAATGCGAATACACAGACATTGGAAATAATTCAAAAAATTTCAGTCCCGTCGTCCACTTGTAAACTTGCCTTTTTTTTTTTTGAACGATTTTTCCAAACAGGATTATACTCATCATACACATTATTTCTATTCCTCTCCGACACCTCTTCGTTCTGTAGCAATACAATCATCGCGATAGGTAAAATTTCGTATAATTATTGTAATATTATATTAAAAAAAAATTTAAATACTATAAAAAATTACACAATTGCATATTTCGAACATCGCGCGTAATACACTAATCATGAATAATGACAAATAGTTGTCACTGCACTACAGCGAGAGAAAATTGTGCGACTGTTAGAATTTTATATATATAAAAAAAAAAAAACTACGGGGAAATATTTTAATTTCGAGTGCCAGGATCTCGTTCAGGACCCGGCTCAGACTTGTGTGCGGAAAATACAAACTTCATTTGATTTTTATTACATAATATACTATAAGGCAATTATTTTTATTCTCTTGAAATCTCACTTAATATTATCGTTGAAAACAGTGCAATGGACTCCGTATAAAAACACCAAAATATGACCTTAAAATCTCGAAAAAAAAAAATGTTGAAATATTTTTGAAAATGTGCTTTAGAAAAAAAAACCTCGTGTTTTTAATCCGCGCCTTCGCGGAACACGTTTTGTGCTTACTGTCAACCGCAGAAAATATATTAGGCGAAATTACAAATCCGAGCCCTACAATTTATTATAATTATTATTATATATATATATATATATATATATAAAGTATATAAATTAATTTTTTTAATAGGTACCTGTTATATAATATTATATTTTATTATGGATACGAATTTTCGTATACTTGCAGGATGTGTGTGTGTGTGTGTGGTGGAATAAACGTTCTATAATATAATATTTAATATACTAAATAAATAATATATAAATCACGACGACGAGAACGTTTTTTCAAACTCATTTTATATTTTATTTAAGGACACCTTCCGCGCTCGTTATTCATAGCGGTGCAGTTACTACCTATACAATAGCGTGCGGCTCAGGGCTGGCCAAAGTCGTTTTCGCACACGGCGGCCGCCGCCGTCGTCGTCTCTTCGGCGGCGGCCGTGGCGGCCGGTTGTACGGCGGGCAGCAACAGGCACGACTGTTTGCATCCCAATATGCGCAGTTTGTTGTCCCGGCTGAGTCGCGGGCTCTGCGCGTGCACGGCCGTCTCGGCGGCCGCGGACGCCGCGCACTGTCCGTTGCGCGACGAGTGATGATGATGGTGTTGCAGCGGACGGCGGTGCATATCGCCGTCGTCGACGCCGCCGCCGCTGCACTGTTGTAGCATGTCCGTGAACGTCTTGTTCTTGACCGCGGGCGGCGGCTGCTGTGCCGTGCGCAACAGCGTCGGCGTGCGTATCCTGTCCAGGCTGTCGTCGGGCACGAAATTCGCGTCGTCCAGCCACGAGCCGGACAACTGCTGTTGTTGGCTCTGTTCGAACTCGCCCGAGTAGATGACGTTCACCGAGCCGCCGCAGCCCGTCTCGTCGACCGACGCCGTCGCGCAGCAATCGTCCGTCATCCGGCGGTGACGGTGCGTCCGGTGATCGCCGCCGCCCGGCCAGAACTGCAACGGCTGCCCGAACTTGCGGTTCCACGGCCACTGGACCGGGTGTCTGCGCACGTACTTGTACAGCGTGAACAACAGGAACCCGAGCACGACGACGAAGCACAGCGGTCCGACCGTGGCGTATATGAAAAAGTCGATGTCCGCGTGCCGGTCGCTCACCGTGGCACCCGCTTCGTCCGTCGACTGCGGCTTTTGCGATTTCAGCGACATGAACCTCTCCACCTGCACACGCACGACGTGTCGCGCGCGCACCGAAAACAAAACAAGAAAAAAAAAACACGGCCGTTATTATCATGACACAATAGTGTTTGTGACATTTTACAGTATAAGAAAAAAATAAATGTAATATTATAAAAGCAATAATAATATTTTACGCGTATTATTGTGTGTTTTATTAAGATATAATAATCAGAAAAGTAACACGAAAGAACGATAAAAACGAGAAAGTAAGTAATAATATAAGAAAAACAGTTAAACGGGAAAGTGTATCTGAGGAAAATAGTACGGAGGAAAATATTTGACTGGAATTTAAAATTCAAGAAAACATAACGCGAGAATATAGAAAGCAGGAAAATATTACACTTGGAAAATATTGCGGCAGGAAAATATCGTACGGAAATACGCGTTGATACAGGAATAAAAATCCTAAATAATAATAAAATACGAGAAAATCATATTTATTCCCACATAAAATTGTCCTGCGTATTATTTTCTCGCGTTTTATGTTCCTGCGGTGTTACGTTTTTCTGATATTTTAAATTCCTATATATTATCCAATTGTCTCTATATATTGCTTTCTTTAAATATACGTTTTCCTGGTTCTCGTGTTTTCCTACGATAATCAATTCCAAACAAAAAATTTCCTCGACACTGCGGTTCATGACGAATACTTTCGCATGCCCATAAATGGATGCGCATTTGAAAAAAATAAATGTTTATAGTTACAATAAAGTGTAAATAGTGGATCATGATGGAAGATATAATGCAGTATATAGTCTGCGTTATACGCTTCTATACAATCATATCGGATTGCTTATACCAGCCGAAGTTTCATTCCAATTTTTAAAGCACATTTCGTGCTCAGTTGAGATTTATTTGGTGCGTTTTTGTATGAATTATTTATAACATTTTATTATACCATTATAGCGAATAAAATAAAACGTATAGGCTTATATATTTTTTTAGAATAACGACGATAGCGTTCGATGGCACACAATGATAATATACAGATGCCTCGTGCTGGTGTAATGACCGATATTTTTTTCGACACGTGACAAGATGAAATAAAATGCCGCTAGAAAATTCCATAGCACCCGGTTATATTTTTTTCTAAAAAAAAAAAAATAGCTACGCGTTTTAATTTGTTAAAAATTAAATTAATTTTTTTCGGCAAATAAACGTTTTGGAAATCCTTAATGACGGTAATAATCAAGGTGAGCAAATTTGTTTTAAAAATTCAAATTCGTCTGCGAGAAATTAATTATTCAAATTTAAAGTTTTTATACTTTTCAAAGAAAAATCGAAAAATATACGTCGCGTGTAATTAAAAATTTAAAAAAAGAGAGTACGTAAAAAATATTTTTCTTTATAAAAAAAAAACTGTATTTAAATATAATTTATTCGCAAATAGCTTTTGCCCCCCTCCCGCGCAGCCACTTTTTCGGTTACAAATTTGTGGACTATAGACACCGGTAAGTGAACGTTAATTTTTATGGTGAAAATATTATTCCTTTCCTTATACGTATTATTTAATGCGCACGTATAATATCTGAAAATGATTTTTTTTCAATTCGTTTTTATTTTATACTATTCTATACGTATATACAAAGGCTTTTTATAGTGTGACGCGAACGATATATAATATTGACTCAATTTTTGTTCTATTTGTACACACACACACACACACACAAATAAAGAATTTTTTATTGCGAGCGCTGAGCTCAGAGATGAGTCCTTATTTTACGGATATAAGGACGGCACACATTGTCTATTTTCCGCTATATGTACACACGAGTGCTAGTCAAAACGTGCAGTTAAATATTTCATTTTCAAAAAAAAAAGGAAATCAATAACTATACGTTATTGACAAGAATTATATACACACACACACATTTTATTTCAGCAGTGCCATACTATTCGCATTAATGCCATACGAATGAATAATAATAATAAAAAAAAAAATACGAATTTCAACAGTTGTTCGCCAATAGTTCGATTGATTAATCGCGTTATATTGTCGTGTTGTTGCAATACATCGCACGTTCGGTATACGACAGAGAAATACATGTAATTTGCCAAAATTAATAGTAATAGAATAAAATATCAGCTGTGCGCGCTGGCTGCTTGATTAATTCGATTCATCGGAGCGAACCAAAATATATATTCACCTACTTCCAAACGATTTCCAGGCATATAATTCGATTAAGATAAAAAAAATAATAATAATAATTTCCGTCAGTACCCGACATTATATATTCAATATTCGTATAAAATTAGTTTTGGCCAAATTTTCGCCGCCGGCGAAAAGTTATAAAATATTTTACATTTAACGTACCTACGCAATTCAGCCACTTACGTAACCACGAATTGATTTATTTTTAATACACCACTGTAATATTTTATACATTCCGAAACATATTTTCCTATTTCATTATTATACTATGACCAATGCGACTGTCCAGTACCTATACAACAGCTGTGCAGTCTGCAACTGACGGAGAGTTAAAGAATAATTTTTTTTATTTAAAATTTTTTTTTTCTTTTCTTTTTTTACGCAAAAAAAAAAAAAGTGTTACCACCATACCTTTCTCCTCGACGGTTGTCTGAGCGAAAAAATGACGGGTCGAGTTCGTCGTAATGAAAATTTAGTTTCCGTTTCAACGAAACTGCACTGTACAGGGCTGTATGTATTATTTACACGTTTATGACGATTCATACTCGTAAATCTGCTGTGTTTCCGTTTCGTTTGAAAATCGTTTAATTATAATCCTCACATCATTTTTTTTTTAACGCAACGTTTTAATACGCAGTTCAAACGGCGACAATAGAGATTATAAAATAAACCATACGCTTATATATGTACGTTTTAGCTAGAGAATTTAATTTTAAATCAAGCTGCACAGCTGCCGTAGAGTGTCATTATGCATAGTTCGCTGGCGAGCAGACGATCTGGATAATACGATAACGTTATCTGTGTATACAAGCATGTTTGAATGAACTTTTCAACGGATCAAGAAAGAAAAGCTTAATTTGTTTTTATTACAAATCCTTCTGGCGCATATATTATATTGTACTGATACCAACATATTATTATATTGTTATCCGTTCGTCTCTCCGTCGGGTTTTTATAAAAGTCTTTTTACACGCACACTTTGCCAGTACTTAACTTTACTCGCGTCGTTTACATTTTTTATCAGTATGCGTTATTGGCGTTTTACGAAACAAAAACAATCTTTATAATTATTACTTCACATCAAACACACAAAAATAATGTCTGTCCACATAAGTAATATTATAAAATAATCCAAAAATTATTCAACGAGTATTATCCGTCCAAGGGGAAAAAATGATTTACAATTTGTTTTAATAATATTTTTTTAATATTCGAGTTTTTTTTTTTTTTAGTATAAAATGTTTCGCCACGTCAATTTCTCAAAATTATATACAATATTAAATTGGTTTCTTTATGAATAAAAACACACGAATATTGCGAATTTTTTTATTTATAAAATTGTAAATATTTACTGCATTATTCTATACATTACATAGTACTGTGTGAAATAATATATTAGCATGAAAAAGCAATTGAATGTGTATTTATTTCAGTTAGTTGAACACGCCATCATGGGCTTTATTGGAGTAAGCGTATATGTATTATATTCAGTGGCGGTTATAAATTATGTTCAAAGAGGGGAGGGGGCGAAACTGGAGCCAACCCCTTTGCCAATGAAATATTCATATCGACGAGTAATAACCAAGAAGAAAGATCTATTAATATTTCTCATATTTAATTGCAGTAGAGGCAAATATTTAAAGTACTCACCAGATAGCGCTACGACACAACATAGAGGGCGTGGCAGAAAGGCGCATATGAACATCGAATACATATACATATACACACACGTCACACACACACACACACACACACACACACACACCGCAGTCAAACTCGAACTACGGTGTTTGCGAACAACGTTGTTCGCGTCTGACCGCCGTGACTACACTGAGCGGTCCGATGGTTTCGGATCGCTATTTATAAGCGCATTTCTGCCACGCCCTATATGTTGTGTCGTAGCGCTATCTGGTGACTACTTTCTTTTTCGTTTTATTACGGTCGGCTGACGCACTGTGTCGGTATATGATGGTGTTTAGTTTGACGTTGACCGAGCGACCGATCGTACGTGCGTATGCAATCGTTATTATTATTTTTTTTTTAATAATATTATTTCGCGTATTTCAATTGAAATGAAATGAACGTGAGGATTCATTTTTTCTCGTTGTTCACTCGTTCACACGTTTACTCGTTAACTTTACACATTTACTACCTATTTATTTAACGTTTACTCACATTTACACGTTTACTCGTTTACACTGTACACGACCGACCGATTTTGTCGTCAGCTAAACACTGTCAGCACTCAGCGGGTACCGTACGCGCTGACCGTCGGTCGAGAACTAATTCCAGCCTTATACACGATGTTCAAAAGAGAGGGAATTTGTAGTGTCGCATACGACTTTAAGAAGCGTTTTGTGCGTAAAAAAGTATGTATGAAAGATCCTTTCAAATAATTTCCTTACAAAATATACGGATAAACGTGTTTTAAATTTCAAAATTAATGAAAAAAAAAACGCGGTGACCAAAAATGTATCCGGTAAACGACCGAGGTGGAAAGCCTCGCGACAAGGACGGTCGGATAGGACATGAGAGCCGTCGATGAATCGGCAAGATCGGAGGATTTTCTTAAACAATGACGTTATAGACGGAGAAGCTTATAGTGAAAGCTGTTAAAAGTCTTAAAGCGTTTCTTTCTTTTAAAAATGTGTCGGTACAATATTATATATAATGTCGAAAACGAACGGGTTGTCGGGAATTCGGACGATTTATTGCCGATATAGGACGGTGTACTCGAAATGTTTTATTTTTTTTTCGTCGCGGCGCTGCCTTTGCACAGGCGTCTATGCGGTTTTCATTCGGTCGCCGACCTCATCGAATATCGCACGCTCGTCGCGTGCATTAGCGATCGCTATCAATTTGCTTTCTTGTTTTTGTCAGCAACATCAGTGCCGGTGACGTGAAGTATGATCCCCGAAAGCACCGGAGTGACACGGCGAAATAATGCGTTACCACATTAAATGTCGGCAGTGTGGAATAGACCGTTTTGTAAAGTAGGTCGCGCCGTTGGCTGATTTCAAATCCTATGCGTACGAAAGCATTAATTCGTCGCGCCACACTGACGACGACGACGACGACGAAAAGCGCTTGACAAATTCCAGTCACTTGAAACCGTCGTCGTCGCGCGTATGCTCAACGGGGCGAAAATCACCCGTTTAATACGATCATTTATAAATATATATAATATATTATGTTTTAATGGTATACGGTCGCGTAACATATTATAATTTACAGGGTTTTTTTGATTTGTGACAAAAAAAGAAAAAGAAAATATTTATCGTTATATACAATGAATTCCTCGAGAAGACGCGAAGGAAATAATTCGAACGATTCAGGAAATCAGGATAACATAAAAAAAAAAAAAACATAAATCATCCAAAAAAATAAAGAAAAATCAATATTTATCTAGACATATAAGTTGCAGAAAAATGTAGTTTTAACTATACGTAAAATATAACTCGGATAATGAATCAGAAGTGTATATTTTTCACAATAACGTTTAAAATTTTCTAAAAGGCGCAGTGGTCATGATCTCCCTAGACCCGGGGAGTTTTTTTTTTTATATAAAAACTTACACGCCTAGAAAAGATCCTCGCTTTTACCGAAGGGAGTTTTTCAATTCCTAGAAAACTGAAAACTTAATGGTGTTTTGAATGTCTACGCAGACATCGTAGTTTAAACAAAACCGTTATAATTTTAGTAATAACATTTTCGGAAAGAAAAACGGATGTTTGGAATTCGTAGTGTTATAAGACTGTTTAAGAAGCGTCTTTTTTTTTTTCATCTTTGCGCTTTAAGGTATATTTGAACGACTCAGAGACGCTTTCGTATAATACAATATACGGATAAACACGTTCCAGAATTTACATAAATTATACAAATATATATATATATTTTTAATTAAACTGCAGACTTAGATAACTAGATCATCGCAAATGAAATCCGTCTGTATACGATAAGACGTAAACGGTTTTTATCTAAACGTTTCCCAACACTGCGTACTCAAAACCGAAATTCTTTATAACGCGTTTGTATTGTACGCGGATGGTTTTGTGTTTAATAGAAGTGCGCATTTTAATTTTACGCTGTCTACTCCATAAAAAAAACGTTATGGTTAATTATTTTTTTTTTTTATTCCTCCATAATTATATGGACTCGTCGTCGACTGCTCTTAATTTCAGTTTATTTTTTCAACAAAATATGCGCGGTTGTTAAACCGCGATGAAATATAAGTATTTTATTATTATTATTACTTTTTTTTATTTATATATAATATGAAGTTTAATTTCGTGCGTGTTTTATGTGTATATTCCTTTTAATATTCCGTCATTATTACATTTTTAAAACGCACGCAGTACACAGCGAAGGGCATCGCGGGGTCGGTTTTTTTACATCAGTCCAAACGGTCGTTTCGTGTTGTTAATTGAAATATTACTGCAGTTTTTGACGTGTAATTTTTATTTTTGTTCAAATAGTGTAATTCGATTTTAATCAATACGGCGTTTTATGTACGGCAATAAAATTCTTCAATAACTCGAGTGGTCCGTTTCGTCGTATACCTAAAGTAATTTTCTATATTACATTGTCACAATTTTAATTAAATATCAACTGCAGCGTATACTGGACACAGGCATCGCTGCAGTAAAAAACGAACAGTATTGATCAGACTCGAGCCGTATACCGGCGTAAGTATAATATACTTTTGTATCATATAGGCGTGTCTTTTTTTAGAATTTTTGCAGATATGGCCAAGAGTTTTTTTTTCAATACAACACAAAACGCAATATTAATACTTCATTTACCTACCATTGATATAGTTTTCGTGCTCTGTGAAATATTCGTACAAAATTATATGCGAAGATTTGATTACAGACGAAAAATGGGAGCTATTTTATTACTCTAAAAGCTGGATGTTGATTTTAAACGGACTCTGTAATCACAACTGGCCAACTGTATTTTAATCGTATGTAGCGGGGACTGATTTTGTAAGTCTAACTATCGCCGCAGTCAAGAATATTGAACCGGTGTTACACTTGGCCAGCGGTGATTCGCTTTACTACACGTTCTATATATAGGTGTGTAATAAGGTAAAAAAAAAGAGTGAACGTTTTTTTCCCCCGAAAATGTCGAAGAAATAGTTTCGTTTTAATTGGTTTTGTTTGTAATTGTACAAACGCATATATAACCCATTATAATATATTAAACGTATTTCGGTATTCGGGGGGTTTTTTTTAACGGAATTCGCATAGGTAGTCGATGATCTTCTATACATAGGCGTTCGAAAATAATAATTGACAACGTAAATTGAGTCTTAAATTTCAATGCAATCGTCGCGTGGTAAATGTATAAACATTTAGGGCGACCCGATAAAATCGAAATTATACGGAGAGTAAAATTACATAAATTATTTCTACGTTTCAGAGTCATGATTTGTTTATGTAATTTTAGTGCGGAACGCTATAGCCGGATTAAAGTAAATCGCGGTAGAAATGACGCGTATAGACAGGCGTTACATAGCGATATTAAAAAAAAAAAAAGAGAAAAAATGATTGTTATTTTTATAAGACATTAGAAAAGTTCATTGTAATTTCTAAATAAGCCATGTTACGAAGAAATCATACGAACGATTAAAATGTGTAAATTTGTAATTGTTTTATATATATACACGAATATTGTTTTATATGAACGACAGAAAATTTTCGAACGTTGTTCCAAATATCGATGTTTCATTGATAAAAATATCGGCCGACGCTTATAAAAAAGTATATATTTGTGTTTATGTGGACATCCGCGTTTGTTGTCTCCGTTTCTATAGGAAAACGCTGCGAAATTCACGCTACGTGGTTCATGTGTATCGTGGTGTTTGGATTCGGATTTATAGAGTCTATGTCGTCGAATTTGTAGAGAACGATATTTTCCAGGTCATCTGGAATAGAATTGTTCTAAAACGTAATCCGACAGAAAAGTTATTAAAAGTCGAAAATCTTTTAAGTGTATATACTAACGAGACGACATTTTACAAAAATAAGAGATAAGCTCGAATATATCCTCTTCCGATTTGGTAATAATTTATTACCAAACGTTTGGCGTGTAGATTTTTCCTATACGTTGTCCGTCAGGAGACCAAGAATGCGACCCACCCTTGGGCAGATTGAAAACGGGCATTTTCTCTCTCAGCTTGACGCGTACGAAACGCGATTTAGTGGGACGCGATAAAAAATCTGAAGACAGATTTAATAAAGTCTTTTCCGCGTTCTTAATTCCCCCCTCCCCCGTCGGGAATCCCTACAAAACGAATTGAACGAATAAAAAATTTTTTAAAAATATTGTCTAGGATGTTAGAAAAAAAAGTAATGAAAAAGTGTAAAAGTCGATTTAAAAGTTAAAAATTCGCGACGAATTCAAATTTGTTTTCGGAAAACACGAGCCCCCCCTTAACAAATAACCGCTTCCTATCCGGTCAATATAATAAGAACCGTATTATATATTGTAATATTATATACTGACCCGATATTCCTCTCCGGACAGTTCCATTAGCGTAGCGTTGGTTTCGACCAGGTTGTGCAGCAGCGGGTCGTCGTTCTCGACCACGCGATCGGAGACGGCCGCTTCGGAGGCGGACGACGGCCAGGACGACGACGACGACGACGACGACGACGAGGAGGCGGCTGCCGCGGCGGCCGCGGCCACTGCCACGTCGTGCGCGGCCACCGAGGCCCGTTCGGAGACGGGCACCACGCTCACGTTGACCATGAGACGGGGCGGGACGACCAGCACGCGGTTGATCTTCACCTCGTCGTATTCCAACGACAGTCTGGCCGCCAGGTTCAGCTTCAGGTATTTGGCGAAATCGGTGCGCCGCATCTGCGCCACGGTCGAGTTGCCGGACAACAGCAACACGAACCACCGGCTGGGCGTGTTCTGGTCGGCGGCCAGCACGGACGACGAAGACGACCCGCCGCCGCCGCCGCCGCCGCCGCGGTCGGTCGGCCGCTCGGACCGCATGGCGTCTTCGAGCACGCGTTCCTGTTCCTCGCTAGCCTCGTCCCACCGTTCGAACGGGCTCTTGTTGACGGCCGCCGCCGCCGCCGCGGTTTTCGACTGCGCCTCGGACGGTTCGCCGCCGCCGCCGTTATTATTCCGCAGGTATTCGGCGGCCATCTTGTCGTAATATCCCTTGTCGGCCGCGGCCGTGGCCGAGTCGTCTTTGTGGTCGAACCAGCTCTTGAGCATGTTGGCCATTAGGTTGTCGCTCAAATCGGTACCGTAGTCGCCGCCGGCCGTTTCCTCCGCGGTCGTCGGCCCGCGCACCGACGACGACGACGACGACGACGACGACGACGGTCGTCCGGTGCTCGTGTGCACCACGTTCTCCCACGATTCCAGCGGCCGGTTAGTGGTGGCGGCCGGCTGTTCCGGTTTTCTGCCGCCGGCCGCGGCGGCGGAATCGTTGCGCCGGTCCGCCGGCAGCGTGGCCGCCGCGGCGGTCCGCACGTTCCACACGGTCTCGGCGATCGCGGCGGCCGCGGTCGTCGACGCGACGGACGCATCGGCCGACGGCGGCGTGCTGGTGCTGCCTTTGTTCGCGTCGTCCGTCAGGTTGCCGCCCAGGAACGCGCCCTGCAACGTGCTCGGCGTCGGTTCCTTTAACGGGTTCGTCGCTTCGTTCCTGGACGGTAACGTCACTTTGTCCTCGACCGCCACTGTAAACAATTAATAACGGTAACAATCTCCTAGTGAATGTGTAAATATTCGGGTTCCGAAAGACTCTTATGGAAACCTTCATCACACCGAACACCAGCAAATGAATACGTTTTATTATAAATTATCGTCTTTCACGTCTCGTTTCAAACGGTATTCATTTCGTCTTCATCTCACTCATCTCTATGTTTATATTCACGTAACCTTAGATTTTGGCACAAATAATAATTAACGCGCAGAAGTTGAAGCGTTTCGTTTAGATGTGTGATTTTCATTTGTTCAACTGTATTATTACAAAACGCATTTATACATATAATATCAATGGTAAACGATTTTGCTTAAAACATTTCTTGTTTCTGCTATAAAATTACAGAAATAAAAGAGTGAAAACGAATTCCTACAGGTCGTCCAATTTCCAGTATTCTCTATATAATGTAGAAAAATCACGGACGCTGAAATGTTTTGAATAAAAAACAAGAGGTACTTTGCCCGTGTCCTGCACACGCGGTTTAAACGCTGGACTAACACATTTCGATAGGAAAAAAAAAATTAAAATTAATTGAACTCGATAATTATGATAAGGTTTTTTTTTTTTCTGTTTCTCCATCGATTACACGGATAAACGTCCAGTTCTCGCGGACCGGAATAAATCTAGCGAACGTCAAAACAGTTTTAATTTACCGAAGTCTCTGAACGATATGAGTGTAGTGTTAGAAACGAAAAAAACATTTTTTTTTTTTTAACTCGCCCCGAGTTTAAGCGATTTTTTTTCGTTACATAAAGCGCCAACAGTTCGACGTACGCGCGAGGTCAATGGAAAAGTCGATTTTATTTACGATCCCGGCGAAATTTTACGATTTATTTCCAATTTAAAACGAATTTTCTCGTCGCCTATGCGCACAATAAAACGATTTTTTCGGGGTTTTTTTTTTATTTCTCTCGACGATTGTTATTATTTTAGAAAAAATACTATTGTTTTTGACAACGACTTACTGCTCGCGCGCGCGTATAGTCGGTGAATTTTTATTAAAAATTCTCGATCACAAATCGTGATTTTATTTTACACGATAAATAACAGTACCGTTTTCTGATTATTTTTAACACACTCGCGTTGAATATTATTTATTAATATTATTATATTTATATATCGCGCTATTATTATTTCGTTAGTTAATGGTAAAAAAAAAAACATTTCAACCGAATGTTTTTTTTTTCGGCAGATTCCCCGTTTTTTTTGTTTTTTCCCCCGTTTCTTTATTGTCGGATTTAAATTGAAATATATATTATTATTATTATTATTTACTAACATTTTGCGCGGGAGAACTTCATTGCTGACAATAGCCGCTTATGCGTTTACGTTTCTTATTATTTCCATTTTATCGTCTTTTCTACCGTATAAAAATGTGATTCGAGAAAACTGCGAAAAATATATTTACGATTCCCACCGCGCGGCTTTTGGGGTTTTAGTTTTTAATTTCTTCCCACCGTCCGTTTTCATTTTTCACTTTCACTCCTTTACTCTGTACAGTAAGCTCAAACGCAATAACGCGCACATAATATATACGCGTTTGAAAAGTAACTGTCGTTTACACAATTCTTTCCGTTTTCGCGCACTTTAATAATAACGAAAACTTTTATAACTCCTGTTCATTTTCAGAATATTAACGATACTTTTTAAAGCGTTTGTGAATATTAAAAAAAAAAGATTCCATCTCAAATACGTGTTCCCGAAAGTTTCTTTTAACGCTTTTACGAAAGTTTATCCAAAGACTCTTAATGATACGACGGTAAATCCGTTTAGAAAACAAAAAGCTGTTTCAATTATCCCGAAGACTTTGTCTCTCATTCAATTAACGTATAAAACGTTCGTTTCTATCACCAAAAATATAAAAATCTTACGCTTATCTTTCCCACGAAACATTCAAGTTTTGCAAATTCAGTTTTAAAATCGTCGCGTGTACGCTTACAACGCATATACACGATTGTAATAGAAAAATATTATAGCGCAGCACTGGGCCACGACGATATATTATTGTGATGTAATATATGTGAATATATACGTTACCGGAAATGTTGACGATTCCTAAGAAACGTTGACGATACTATATTTAATATGGTAAAAAAATTGTATCGTTGTTATCATATAACCGTAATATATTGGGAATCGTTATTTGCTGCGGCTGTAAATAGCGTTTTAAGGGCGCAAAGATATGGGCCGATGTAATTTCGAAAATAAATTTAAGACAAACGGACGTGCTCGCATATCGGCGTTCAAAATTTTAAGTATCATGAATGTGTGCAATTTTAAAAAATAAAAATGAAAGATACTGCACGAAACTATTTTTTTTTTTTTTAACTTGACAATTTTAAGTTTCAACATTAATTACATAAGAAAAAAATAATAACCATTTGTAATACGATATTATACACAATCAATACATATATATATATATACATAATTATATCGTAATACTACATAATATATTTCCTGCTGTCGATAGAAAATGATAACTGTAATTCCTATGCAATGATATCGTTTCCTAACCGTATTACGAATTGCCATCATTTCCCAGGAATTGTCAACATTTCCGGTAACACAACATGTACACACAATATAGTATGTGTGTATGTGACTCCAGTGTGATGAAATTTACATAATATTGTTGTACGACACTTTAGTGTAGACAATAGACGTCCATTTACACTCGATACTATCCCGTTTTGAATATCATACGAACCGAATACAGAATCGACGGATATCCATTGCGCACAAATGAAGTATATCATCAGGACCCCGACGCGATATAACGATTGCTGGCGGCATCGTGCCTGGACGCTTTTGGCTCTCTTCATTTTTAATCTCTGTATTTCTTATCCTATCTTCTTCTTCTTCTTCTTTAATCTATTGCTTTTCGTTTTCGGTCGCTCACGCGTTACATCTAAAAAAATAAAAAAAACAATAAAAACACAAATCAAATTATACCTATACAAACGTGTATAAATATCGCAACAGTTATAACTTTATAAGGCACGTGGTTTAACGTTGCGCGGCACACAGTCGCGCCTTAGATTGATTTTCGATTGACCGACTTAATTCTAACTCTGCGTTATAAATCTAATATGACATTAATCGATCACATTATTTTCTAAATAACTACAGAGAATATTGGGAATCTTGAGATTTGAGTAGGACTGTTATTGTAGGTAGTATAAAGTTATGTATGACCGTTATGTAACGTATCTCCAATCCTAAACGCGTCACCGTGAGAAAGAAATAGTCCATCTGAAATCATTTAGTGGCTACTGTTGCGTTAATAAAAAATTTTGAAATTGCCTGTCTTGCGAAGAAGACTTGCGCGCACGCTTATGCTTGTCGGTCTAATGGAAAGGGTCTTGAAGGTTCGGACATAGAAATAATTGGATGTAATGTTTTTTTGTCGGGGGGGCAAGAGAAAGCGATTTTGGCTGGACGTCTCGAAACAGTCGAGAAAAATCATTTATAAGGGTCCGGGGTTGCTAATCGACAAAAATCGATAGGTTTAGTTGTACAGTGTACAGTGCGGACGTTACTATGGCAATCATGTATTATTATAGTTTTAACGATATATATATAAAAACCCGAAACGCGTACGATTGACGTCAATATTGTTTTAAAGTGTAATAAGTCGCAAACCGATTTATTTACAAAAAAAAAAAAAATTATTTTATTTTATAAAAATTATTTTAATACTCCATCTGTACTTGAATTACAAAAAAAAAAAAATACAAAATCTATTTAAAATATTTTTATTTGCGATATCACCGTGCTATATAGGATAAATTATTATTCGTTTAATAAACATTAAACGTATTCTTTCATTCGCATAATAATAATAATTTTATTTGGCCGGTCACGAAAATTTCCCTGTCACGCGTGACAACTATGTTGTGTGTATACTGTATACGACGTTGTTTAACGATTTTTCATGCACCACAGTCAGAAACTATTAATCACTAAAACATTTATAAATAATTTCATTCGTTTATTTATTTTTTTTTTTTTACCTATCTAATACGGTTTCGCTATCGGCCGATCCATCCATCCCCCCCTCGTCGTCTGTCACGAAACGTGTAATTTTTTATTGAGCTTAGTAAAGGCCAATCGGCAGTATATTAGGACGGTATAAATAAATTCGGACAACAATAATAATTTACGTTCGGACTTTTTCGATTTTTTTTTTTTTTCATAGGTCGACATCGTTTTTTTCCATTACGTTCGTAACGTATATAACGACGACCTAATTTTATATATAAATAGATGGTCTGACAAATGCTTTTTTTCGTTATATTCGTTATTTTTAAGTTCCTTTTGTAACGCTTACTAGAACTACAAGATAAACGCGCCTAATAATAACGAGTTCGATATCGAGGAACTGGTATCGTTACTACTGTAACCGCGATTAACAAATAGAGACGGATTTGAATTTTAACGGAAATTTAAAAATCGTTTAAAAATCAACGAGGTAACGCAATTAAAAACGTGATTGACCACTAAAATTGTTTTAAAGTGTATATATATTTTTTTTGTGATTGGCTATATCGATTTTTTTTTTAACGCGATAAAATTTTAATTTTTTTTTTGATTTTAAGTCCTTAATATCGTTAAAATAAAATAATCGCGCACAAGTATTATGACTATTTTCAAAAAAGAAAACCTTGTAGCGTTGAATAAAACAAAAATTTGTCAGAGACCACCCTGTATAGGTATATATTTAAAAAAAAACATTATTTCTGACACGTTATTTGACGCGCCCTCGTCCGCGTGTTTTCGTCGGTGGCCTACACGCCCGTTGCGTGCCCGCTTTCTCTAAAAAATATTTCCGATATACGCTCGATATTATTTCTGGCCAATGTTGTAATAAATCACTGCATTTCTTCGTTTTTATAGCCGTACAAACACATTTTTCGCGATAGGGTTTCCATTTATATTTTATACGTGTACTATACTGTGTGTATATATATATTTATAGGTAGTATATATAACGTACCTACTCCTTTTGTTGTTTATCCAATATGCACACACACACACACACACACACACGGTTATATATGGATTCTGTAAGGGAGAAGAAAAAAATAGTGATCTCTTTTATTTTCTGATGTGCCAGCGCGAAAGCCGTACCGTATCCATTACACGTATACGAAAAGCGGTGCCTTTACTTCCGATCCCGAGGTGATGTACACGAAGAAATATATGTGTAATATTCATTTTCGCTGCGTACAGAATGACACGCGCATACAGAGCGTTTCACTCGAAATGGTAACACGAAATTGGAGGACGACCTCAGATCGAACCGGTGGAATTTTTTCATTATACATTATACGAGAGCAGATTTAAAATTATTATTATTATTTTTTTTTTTTTACATGATGAAAAATTGAATTTTCAATATCGTGACGCCTATTTTTTCGCTCGAGATTCGAATAGAACGTTTTTTTTTTTTTTGCCGAACAACATTGATAATTAAAGTATTTTTTTCCTGAAAATTCGCTGCTGACTCGCGGTGATCTTAATTTAAAAAAAAAAAAACAAAATTTCTGTTTTTCAAAAAAAAATTTTTTAATAGATTTTCCGTAAAAAAAAAATAATTTAAATTTCTCCACACGAAAAGTGTTAGAAATGATGAAAGGTTTATTTTCGTGAAATAATTTTCATTTCCCATTCGGAGGTCATCCGGATGAAATATTTACCGCTTTTACCATTCGAGTGAAACCACCACGCAATATAAATAATACAGACACGTTCGAGGTGAAAGTTCAATAGACGCGTAAAAGGCGATTTGTGTTTTTTTCCCCGCTCCCTTCGCGGTGCTCATTCAATGTTTTCATAATACTTATTTAAGCGTTTTATTTCGTTACTTTTATTATTAACAAAATACGATTTAATAAATTATTATTATTTTTTATTAGAAATTTCTTTCGAGAAATGTCGGGGTTTTTTTTGTAATATTCTTTTGTGTTTTCGAACATTCAAAGAATATCCATTTTAAATGAAATTTAAAAAAAACTGTTTCGTAATAAAATATCGTATTTATTTTACGTACAATATAGAGGAGGTATTACGAATTCAATTAAATTTATAAATACACATAGAGTCGCCTAATATTTATGCGTCCTACGCACGCGTTTTAAGCACTAAACGTTTTAATCCGCTACACAGAGAAATTACAAATTCCACCTTACATAAACCTTTAATCGTATAATTCGTGAGTTATTTAAACGAATATTTGTTTTATAATAATTCGATATAAACGTCTTGCGTATATATATATATACGTGTACTTATAGTTTTTGGAAAACGATTAATTTTACACCGAGGCGTTTGAAAATAATTTCAAACATTTCGGTTTACCTAACTACACATGATACGCGTACACGCGTTATGTATTCCAGAAGTTTCATTAAGTGTATACGGTAAATGAATAACGATAAATTTTCCGCTCGCGATTGCTGCGACACGCAAACGTGGTCGGCGTTTCTTAACTCTTTTCGTAATTAATAATTTACAAGTTTACAAGTTGTGTGCGTATATACATTGGATCTTTTATTAACCGCCACAGTGTAGTAAGAAATCCTTGTTTTTCCGTTACCGTGCTTATATACCGTCGACTGTATATAATAACGTATTATGTAGAAAACTTATTATTTTTTTTAAAAAACATTCCGTGTTACGTGATCGGCCGACGACGTCTGAAATGCGAATGAAACGGAATTCTTTCAAAAGGAAATCGATGAAACGCGACTTTGCGCAGTTATACGCGCGTATACACTGTTCACACAGTGCGTCCCGTAAGTTTTGAGACCACAGCCACAGCAGAGGTTTAAAAAAAAAAATCTTTTTAAGCGAATTCCCCCTTCATTCGAAGTAATTCGCTGTATAACTTTTTGCGCGGTCCCCGAGTTTTCCCACGGCCCGTGAGAAATCTGTTCCATAAACTTCCTTGAGCTTCTCGGTCTGCACAGCTTTTGGAATTGAACCAGTGCAAGTGGCCGAACGGTCTACCTTGAGCTCCGTCTTCGGGAACAGGAAACAGTCCGGAGGACTCTAATCTGATGAATACGGGGGTCAAGCATTGGAACAATTTTTCTGGCCAAAAATTCAGTCAATACTGTAAGAAAAAAGACAGATTTTACCACAAAGAGCGGGCCTAACACGCGTGCAATTGTTTTACAGAGGCGTTCCAAAACGTTTCCATAGGATGAATTGCCATTGACAGTAAGTCCTTTGTGCACAATACTTTGGGAATCAAGAAGAAAAACAATGATTTTGATTTTTGAAACAGCAAACATTTTTTTTTTTTTTGGTCTCTCTTAAAATGCCTTCCTGCCGGATGAATATTGACCGTGCCATCGGAATACAGAATTATTGAGAAGCGTGGTACAAAACTGACTCACCACCACTGGCAATATCTAACAACATTTAGAACGTTTCTATACCGCACTTTTTCTTAAACATCAAACGTTTTATCGCGCAACCCGTTGTTCGAGATTTTCTTTTTCCCATATTTAAATTATTATAACCGCGAAAAATCACGTTAGAATGCGATTATACTGCGTGAGAAATAATCCGATACACGTGAAATTTCGTACGAATGATTACGACAGTGTTATATATAGTGATTATTATTAGCGAAATATCATAATGCTCGCTATATTTTGTATTAATTTTAAAACGGTCGTATCAAAACTTATGGGACGCACTGTGTATAACATAGATACACTGAGTTTAGTACCGATTTAATCGAATTATTTATTACGTATTTCGACCCGACGAAGCTGTAAAACACAATAAATGCGTTTAAACGGTAATTGCCGTTTAAATAATAGCGCGCGCGTATAATTACGTTATTACTCGGCCGATTCCGCGGTAAACTAGAGGGTATAAACGATTGCGATATTACTGTATAATATTCGGAGAGGAGAGGGAATTTTAACACTATGGCGTATAACGTTGAATTTAAAAAGCGTATCGATCATCGAATATATTTATTACGTTTTTCCGGATTTTATTTCCCCGGCTTCACCACCATAAAAAAAAAAAACAAAAACAAAATAATGTTGTTGAAATGGCCCGATTTAAACTTTCATAATATTACGCGTTACTCTCTACTACACAGTGGCGGTTATAAGGGGGACGATAGGTGGATCGCCCCCCATGGGATTTGATATTTTTAAATTTAGTATATCTCTGAGACTCTGACCTATTAGCACCGACTTCTGACATGTAAGTTGGTCCAATTATGTTATGGTTATGCTCCATTTTCACCCCCCTCTTTGGTCGGTTGTGTACAGTGTAAACGAGTAAATGTGAGTAAACGTTAAATAAATAGTAAACGTGTAAAATAAATGAGTAAACGTGTAAACGAGTGTACAACGAGGAAAGATAAATCCTAACGTTCATTTCATTTCACTGAAATACGCGAAATAATATTATTATTAATAATAATAATAATAAAAAAATAATAATAAAGATTGTATACGCGCGTACGATCGGTCGCTCGGTCAGCGTCAAACTAAACACAAGCATATACCGACATAGCCGACCGTAATAAAACGAGAAAAGAAAGTAGTCACCAGATAGCGTTACGACACAACATAGAGGGCGTGGCAGAAAAACGCCTATAAATAGCGGTCCGATACCATCGGACCGCTCAGTGTAGTCACGGCAGTCAGGCGTGAACAACGTAGTTTGCGTCGGACTGCAGAGTGTGTGAGCGCGTGCGCGCGTGCGTGTGTGTGTGTGTGGTGTTCGAGACTGACCGATATTTATGTGCGTCTTTCTGCCACGCCCTCTATGTTGTGTCGTAGCGCTATCTGGTGACTACTTTCTTTTCTTGTTTTCATTGTTATTTCGTTTACATGCACGTCGTTCTTCTTTTTTCTACGTCTGCATTTCGTCTCGGTACACTAAAAGATCTTTCTTCTTGTTTATTACTCGTCGATGTGGATATTTCATGAGCAGAGGGATTTGGCTCCATTTACGCCTCCCCCATGAACATCATGTATAACCGCCACTGCTATTACATCACGTTTGAAATTTTCTATATATGAAAAAAAAAACACGAATTTCTCGATAAAAACGTTATGATATATTACTCTGAATAATTATTCGTGAAGAATTTTCTAACTGTAAAACGTATGAACTCCGTATTATTATAACTCCGCGTCGCGTTCCTGTAATAGAAGCAATATACGATCCAGCAGCCCTTTCACTGCGCTTTTAACGTATACAATACAGAGCGACTTTTGTGTAAACCCGCGTGTATTCCCGGTATATTTTCTCTCGCGCTTTTCGGAATATTAATATTAATAGGTCGTCGTACGGAATTCGCGAGCGTATTTTTTTTTCGTTGTGATTTTTTTTTTTGTCGTTTCCCTTCGACTTGTTGTTTAATAATATATATATATATTCGACTTATTGTTTAATACAATAATAATAATACGACACGCTACACTATATTATAACAACGCGCGTTATACATTATATCATATTAACACTCGTACGTCGCTGCTCGCGAGTGAAAAATATTATTCTCCGCGGTCGCGGCGGGGGAAACTGCAGCGGCGGTATTTCGACAAGCGAAATACAGCAGTCAGTACGCGCGCGCGCGCGCGTATATTAATCATCGCGCTGTTTTCTTTCCTGCGCAGATTTTAATATTTTTCAACACACTCCTATTATAATATTATATTATTTTTATAATATTTGCCACGTGTGCGACACGCTGTTGTCAGTCCGTATAAATATTACGTTTTAATGGTTTTTATTTTTCGTACGGATTGTTTTTTTTCTTTTTATCTGTTCGACATTTTTATTACTATTTCGCGAAATACGCGCGCGCTACAACGACAGTATAAATAATGCGCGCGCGCGCGCTCGACGAGAATAAAATATAAAAACGGAATATATGTGTAATGTGTTTTATTATTGTTTTTTTTTGTATGTTACAAAAAAAATAACTATATTGATTCACGTAAAGCGCGAATCGTTTGAATGACGCGCGGTGCGAATAAACAGGGACGAAAAAAAAAGGATTCTCTACAGTGGCGGCTATCCTAGGAAAAAAAATCTGAAGCTCATTTCCAAATAAACACACTAACCCTTCAGAGTCCGGGGACTACAGTGTCGTATTTACGGGCGGTGGAGATCAGGAGATATATCTCCCCTATTGGTTTTTTTAACGTATATATATATATTATGGTCATGTTTTCCCTTTATCAGTAGGTGGTAATAAAACAATAATATTTTTATTGGAAAACATTAATTGCCAGGACGTTTGTAATATTCAACTTCTGAACGCACCATTTTCACGTTCGAAGAGATTAAAAGCATATTTAAGAAACTCTATGAAGGAGCCAAGGAGGTATAGGCATATATTATTCTCGGGGAAGCATTGCTTACGCAGATCCCTCGTTGTCATCGGTTTAAACTGGGGGAATAAAAAGGTATATATTATTCACTATTTATTTATTATTAAATAGTTTTTGTATTTAATAATTGATTTAAAATTTAAATATTATTGTTATTTTAGAGTAAGGTGAACGAGGTTTCAATGCTATCCATACACATTAACATCAATAGTTGGACGTTAAGGGAATAATAATCGACGAGCATTCTATAATACATCTTCACCTATACGTCTCTATTTTTATTTATTTTTTTTTGAAATACCGTAAAAAATAATACCGTACTCCGTTCTGTGTACGATTTCGTTCGTGTCGCACACGAATTACTAGTCGAATAATAATGGTTTCTTCGCCGATTCTCTATACTATCGACTGCAGCGCCGGGAAAATTCGTTTAAATATAGAGGACGGAAACGTTTTAAATTTTTTGTTCACAATTTTAATAATTAAAACGCCGAACGTTTTTAACAACCAAATAACAAACGTGTGTCGAAGCCACGCTGTAGATAATTAAAACGGTCTCGGTTAGCCGTGAAGGATTTCGACGAAGACGGTCGGGCGTGTGTTCGCGGGGGGCAGACGAGAATGCGGATCTGGCGAAATCGGGAAAAATTTACTGCGGAAGGGTGTTTTGAAAAATTCGATTGCGTATACGACCCGAGGCGACTGTATATACATGTGTGTGCGGAAACGAACGATTAAACGCCAAAAGTCATCGTTAAAAGCGACTCTCTAATCTTTTCACGTCAGTGTTAAATCGCGTAATAAATTCGAAAAAAAAAAATATGGCGAAAAACGCGTTGAAAACGCAGCGATTTTCATTTTTCCGATGCATATCTACACGCCTTATACACGGTGTCTTCACTATTTGTATACATTTCGTATTTTTTGTGAATACCGAAGAATAATTCATCCGGCTTACTATTTCATAAACGATCTTGCCTTTCATCGCGACACACGAAGAATCACTCACGTCGTCCGCGACAAACCTAACGGCTGTGTACGTATTATAAGTATGTGTATACATTAAGCCGTCGCGCGAACTCGTTTATCGACGATAATAAATATTTTGCACTAAATTCGTTACGTTAATTGAATATCACTGCGGAATATTCGAGTAATCTGTTATCGTTTTAATTAAAATAATACGTTCATTAAATATTATATTTTTATCACGCGTAACATTTAAACTCGGCGTTTACATTTTTAAACCCGTTAACTCGTGAAACGACGTGTTGAGACGCGTAAAACTCGTTGTGCACGGGGTACACAAGACAATTTCTCGAATTGCGCGTATTTATTATTACACATAATAGGATTTTCGGATTTTTACAAAAACAAAGACGAGGAATTCATTTGTGTCGTAGCGTTTTTAATTTTTATCCAACACAAATACAATTTTCGAGTCAGCGAACGTTCGATTTTTTTTAAAAATTTTTAATTTATTTATTACACAAACGTTACTGAGTAGTGTCATAAAAAAAATTAGAACACTGCGTCACAGAATAAATATTTTCCTCTATACATTGTAACCATTTGAATATCCTACTATAAATAGATAATAATTCGAGAAATCAACTTGTCTTTCCGGCAAAACGGTATTTTTTTTTTGATAAATATCGTGATTACAAAAAAAAAAACGATACTGAAACAAGAGTGTTTTTTTTTAATGACTTTTAAAATATTTTTAACCTGTTAGATTTTTGCTTTTCTCACATTTTTTAAAAATTGTTTTTTATGAAAACCGCCTATTCAGAACGTCTTAAAAAACGGACGTGTACATAGAGAATATTTTTATGACGACGCGCGACGTGTGTTGCAGACAGCGAACAAGACTTATTAGTATACGATGATTTTATTTCATTTTATTTTATTATATAGAAAATATGTAATCTACATATTATAATATATTATTGTGTATAAATATACCATCGCGCGGTCGTACAATAAACACCGCCCGATATATACGAACGTCGTCGTCGTACGTGCAGTTCGTTTCGTGCCAATTAATTATTATAGCGATTGTAATAAATTAACTATATACCTGATACACGCTTTTGCGGCGCTAATTTATAAGTTATATATATATATATACATAATAATTTATGGTTGTTTTAAAAAATTTTTCTTATTGCTCAACGTTCAATGTTCATATATATATATATATATATATATATATATATATATATATATAGACGGTATATTTGTTACTTTCGATTTATATATTAGTTGGAAATACATTTGAATATATATTTGAACCCGCTATAACAATACGAGTACACGCTCGTACTTCAGTTAATTGAAAAAGTTTTATTGTGTAACTAATACCGCGTACATTACGCGATTATTATTATTATTTGCGTCGCATTTCGGTCGAACGTTTTTCCAACGATATTTTATACGCCGCCTGCACATTTCGGCGAATATTATATAATATTTTTTCGCGTTTTCCGCGATTGGCAAATGTAAAAAAAAACAAATAATAATAATAATAAAATGATAATGAAAATGTAATTTCGTCAATATACAGACAAGCGGAAGGAGAAATTGATTGAAAAAAAAAGAAATATATAAGAATAATAATAATAATAAAAAAATGTCCCCGTTTCCGATAATAAAGTTTGCGCGAGGTAATAAAATCACCGCCGAGGCCATCGACGGCGGCGGCGGCGGCGGCGGTGGCGCGGAAAATTAAAATCGGCGGCGGTCGGAATTATATTTTTTTCCGACTGCGTAGCGAAAATATAATATTTTTACGGGAAATCGTAACGCGTAATACGGTTTTCGACGGAAAGAGACGTATTTCTATATTACACGAATCATAAACGCTATTCAATAATAAATTAGGGCAAGGATCCCGACGCGTTTTGACGTTTTTCGAGACGCGAATGTGTTTTAATCGCACACTATTCTAAACAAATTTTTTTTTTTTTTTTTTACATTTTTCGAGACATTTTTTAACGTCGTTTTTTTCTGATTATTTTTAACCAATTTCTATAGTGACGTTACGGAATCAAAACGAAAATTCACCATGAGATCGAAATATAAACGTATAATTTTATACCATACTAATACACAACTAACGGGTAACGTGGGTTTTTTTTAACGATTGTCTTAACGGCACCTGCTATGTGATTATAGCCAGTTACTGCAAAGATCTTCGATCGTTTTTTTTTTTTTTATCGTATATGATTACGTCGTTTCGGTGATGCGCGCGATCATTTGACAAATATTGTCGAAATAAAGAATTAAATTTTTTTTATATATATAGGTATATACAATTTTGTTTAGTACATTTTTTTTTTTTTTAGGGATTAAAATCCGAGCTCTAATAATAATATAATATTAAATGGAACGTATATACACGTCGATATATATATATATGACGAGATGAAACCCTACGACAGTTGTGTTGCACCGCTATTCCGTTTCGCGGTTATAAAAATAACAACGAAAAGCCATAAATACAGTTCGATAATATACAGTAATCGTTTCAATCGAGCTGAAAGCTCCGGTTTCGCACGAGGCTATTCGACGTACCACCTATATGTAACTCGATAATATCCGTCTGATGGAAATCGAGATTTTGTTATATGTTGTCGCGCTCGTCTCTTATACAGATCTATCGAAATGAAAAGCGTACACTATAATATTAATTCCAAAGTGATTTTCGTCTTTCCCATTGGGTTCGTCGATTTCGGTAATAGAAATACTAAGCGAAAAATAATAATTTCGCTTCACGCGAGTACGGGAAATTACGATATGAAAACGGTACGCTAGGGTTGAATGTAATGTTTTTGGACACGAGAAAGCGCGATTTAACTAATAATATAATGTTATTTTGTAGACGGCCGTCTGGAAATCGGGAAAAATCGTTTGGGCGCGACATTTCCTAATCGGTATGAAGTCCTAATAGGTGCGTGTATATACGCTCCGTACACATTATGTACACGAGAAACGAATGTTTCGAACGGTTTGTTTGCTTGGATTTTGCGAGCCGTTTGAAAACAATGCGTTTTAACGTAAACAATAGATAGGGTTATGTAAAAGTAGATGATAAATGCAGCGAAACGATCGGAAATTATATTGGGCAATGATGTTGAAAAACGTTTTCGTCCTTCGTCGGTCTCAATTCACATGATCGCTGATCGAAGACGATACACAAATTATTAGTTTGTTGTTATACGATTCATTTGAACAGTATATTATTCCTATACAAGTCCCGCGATATTTAAGAGTTAAACTGCACAATCATTTTACTGGCCCCGACCGGTTCTGCAGTTACGTTTATTGTGAATCAAGCAGCTACTCCTTGTCCGGCGGCTTCGCGAACAGTTGTTTTTCTTTTGTTTTCTATTCATTGTCTCCGTCGTGGCTTCATCTAATTTTATGAATTTCTTTGGACACGTGGCAATGCGGTTCGCTCTTGTATATTTGTGTTTCAACACACCATATACTTGCTATTCAAACATTTCAGGTACTATTATCGTTATTATTATAAAAATTCAATAAAATCGTATAGTTCATACATTTTATGTTCAAATAACAATAACCGCGAGCAAAATTACCCGGATGACCTGTCGAGTCCAATCGACGTCAGATATTGGAACGCGAACGGTTGTGCCGACTCTGAGATCGGAATTTTTTTTTTTTCTAGCCAATTGTAACATTTTTGTCGTTGGTCAACGAGAGAACTTATACATAACATGCGTATGGGTGGTCCTTTATATAATAATGTATTCAACGTCACTGACCGGACAAGGTCTGACAATTTCGACGTTTTGCAATTTTTAGGAAAACGACGACGTTTCCCAAATTGACATCTTCATAATATTCGACGGTATGTGCGCGGTCAATGGACGCTGCAGACGTCAAGTTACTGCATAGCTGATATTATATTCTGTACGCGCAAACAGGTACCTATTTAGTATACGAGTATTAATGGTGAAACTTTTTCGATAATTTGCAATCAAGTTTTTTTTAAATACACTCACATGCCCACCTAAAAATACATATTATAATTTTGTAAGTATTATACAGTAGCGAATAATAAATATCTATTGGATTAGGAATTTTATCGTATTACAATATTAAAAATGTTTTTTTTTTCAAATTTTTTGTACCACTAACATTTTTTTTTTTTTTTGTATAAATATTTTAATAAATTCTAATTTTTCGCTTGCCATTATAAAATCTGGCACGCGTGCCATACGTTCGCCACCCTCACGGTATTATAATAATGTAGTGTCGATTAAAGCGCACACGGTCGGCCGGATTCGAGTGCGTGCCGCCGAGAGCACGACGATGACGACGTGGGTTAACGTGTGCACTCGTGTGTGTGTGTGTGTGTGTGTGTGTAGCGCTGCCGCCGACGCCGCGAGCACCAGATAATAATCCCGGTGAAAATGCGAATTACTCCGTTACTATGGGAACCGTCCAAATCGATATATACCAACATGTTTTACGGAACGTTGCGTTCATATTATTATTATTATTATTATTATTATTATATTATTATTATTATTATTATTATTATTATTATTATTATTATTGTTAGGAATTAGAAACCGAGTAAATATAATAATTCACGTATATTGTATAAAAATTGTATAAACCGACACTGTCCACTTTGTACACTAAAAATATACCATATATATGTCAGTGGCGTATCTAGGATTTTTTCATAGGGGGGGGGGATATAAAAATATGTATGTATGTATATGTGTAATATTTTAATATTCTTTACTAATAGATTATTGTTATTTTAATAGATTAAATTATTATTATAAGAAATTATTATTACTCTGAAGTCTATGGCCTATGGCAAAAATCTTGTTTTTTGCCCACGTGGGGGGATATAACCCCCATATCCCCCACCCCCTAGATCCGCCACTGATATATATATATATATTACGAATATTGTATACAAATACGTATGAATGTAAAATTATAAAGTCAATTGTAATTGACGGCGCGGAATCGGTTTTTGTAAACGTTAATATACTGTGTTTGATTTTTTTTTTTAATAAATAAATCCAATTTTAAACGCGTATTTAAGAATTTTTTTTTCAAGTGCGCGTAATACATACTTTATACGCTTTAATTTTAGTTTTTTTTTTTAAACTGTATACATCATACCCGGTGTGTATGATCGTCTGCGCAAAGAAACCGCCTTATGTAATAATATTAATTAATAATGAAAAATTTTTAGGGGCAAATTTTTCGAAAATCCGTATTCGTCCCGGCGTTTCGCACTTGACGATAATAATACATTTTTTCGTATGCCAACGTGTTCTGGTGACGGTCGCGTCGTCCGTTGAATAACAAACGCTCGTGTTTGGGAGAAAACAATTTTTTTTTTCCACGAAAATCCCGAACGACGCGCGTAATGTGTTCCATACAGTTTTTTCAAAGTCTCGTCCAAAGATACGTTTACGATTGCGGATTCGATCGACCGCGACCACGGTGTGTACCTGTTTATGGAATAATCGATCACTGCGTATAATATTTTCGTCGTCGATTATTATATAGTTTACATCATCGGTTTGCCGTTGCACCTAATCATGTTTTACACGAATATTGTATGTCGGGATCTCTGAATCCCGACGTGAAAAATAACGGGGACGTATTTCGGTTTGTGTAAGAACGTCAGACTCAATAATTTGCGTATACTTTCGACGAAAAAAAAAGACGTCGCGCGTTTCCCCTTTTTAATTCACGTGGGGACAAATTAAAAAATTAAAAATTAGTATACGAATATTGGTCATTATCGCCGTGTGTTTTTCGCAATTAATATTATTGTCGACGATTTTTTTTTTTTTAAATTGTTTTTTCGCTTTTCTTTTCTTTCGCTGCGCGATTACAGAACGAAAATAATTTGTAACGGTATTATCCGGTATCGTTACGTATTATATATTTGCAGTACTGAAACCGCAAACGAAACGATCGAAAACGTATATATATTATATATAACGTTTTGGCGTGTTTGTTTTCCTTCGAAATGTCAATTTCGAACTGGGAAAAATAATAATACTCTGGCGGAAAATATAATTAATATCTTATTGTAACGCGCGCGTGACTGAAAATCGATCAATGTACCCGACCCTGCGGTTTTCAATTAAGAAGTGTATACAGCAATAAAAAAAAAAAAAGATTTGATTTCGAATACAATCGGTGTAAGTTTCTCCGTTCACCCCGTGACTATATATATATAGGATTATTTCGAATGGAGAAAAAACGAGTTTACTTTCGCTGCGAGACAATAATATTAATTATTATCAATATATATATATATATATATGTTCCGCAGTTATTTCACTTTATTATAAGTATTATAAGTTTATTATTAATTTATACTCTGAACGGAACGAGATAAAACCGCATGGAATTTACAACGAACGCGAAATTATAATTGTTTTGTATTCCATTTATACATATATAATAATACATACAAAATGAAACCGATTGCAAAATCAAAAAATTACAATCGAAACATAATTCTCCGTTTCGGCGTACCACAATCGAGGTATCTGCGTTTACTGCAGTTAATCATTTTCAACAGTTGCGAACAGTGCCGTAATTATAGACCAGCCGAGACCCGTGTGCAAAACTGAAGTTTGAGGCCCTTCATAAACACGTTATTTCACTGATTGTTGTATTATAAAAAAAACCACGATATAAAAAGTCGACCACGCTTATATAACAGTACTACGTTAGATTCTGAATTAAATAATACACGGTATTATATATGAGCATTACGTAAGTTTAATAAACTTTATATGAGACACCGTTCCATAAAGTTATATAACAATAAAAATATGCGTTTAAGCTACCCTAAATTCTACTGCAATGTAAATGAATAACACATATATTATAACATTGAGAATAATAAAAACAAATTATTCTTGTTTTTTTAATAACCGAGTGTTCTTGTAGATGATAACATATTGCCCATCACTCGTTCTCTCTCTCTCTCTTGTTATCGAAAAACAAACAAAAATAATATTTTATATTGATTAGAACGGGGAAAATCGTATTATTTGTTTTACGAATTTTACGAATTATGTTTCCATAATTGATCACCGTAAAGAAATCGATTGATATTTTGACCGTTATTCGTTAAACGCTTTTTCAGCGGCGATTGTGCGTTTTAACTGTATAATTTACATTAATTACACACGGTCGAAAATCTAAATAAAAATTTAACGAAAAACTCGGGAGCGTCCGAACATAAATCGAGGCCCGTGCGCAATGTATACTCTGCACACACGCCTCTTTACCTATTATTATTGTCGTCGAAAATCGCCAAAATATTTCTCGGTTCGTATACGATAAACGATAAGTTTTTGGATTATAAAATAATGATCGAATTTTGTTGTGGACTATTCAAGTGTTGTCACAGTGTACACGCTTTACGCAGATTTTAAGTATAATAACAATAAAAATACGTCGTTAAATAATATCACGTTGTATACGTACGAGTTATAATATTATACCCTGGCGACCGCGCGCAGGTGGTAGTAACGCGGCGAGAAAGATAGGCAATTTAGGTGCACAAATCACTGTAAATCCTAATGGGTTTTTTAATACAATCGCGATTTATGTTTCGCGTTTTTATGGGCGGTAATAGCGAATATATATATATATATATATTTAATACCGAAAGTGAAGGAGTATTTTTAACGACGCCAGTACATTACTATATAATACAATATATAGGTAAATTACGTTTAATTAAATTATTTAAATTCTACGACTCTGCGGTGTCGAGTTGAATCTAATATAATGCTAATACGTAGTGTGTTTTTAAACACTGTGTTACGACGAAAAAATATTGTATTTATTTACACGTAATTAATGTTAACTGAGAACGCACGTGATAATTTTTTTTTCCTATTTTATCGTATCGGTTCGTGTACATATAATGACATACAAATGCCGGAGTTAAACGCGTCTGCAGCTGTGAATGTGTATAAAAATGCGTTCGTTTTTATGGAACGTATGGTTTCACGGTTACGCGCGGTACGCTCGAATAATAGTGTAATAACAGTGAAAATGAACGATGTAATATTGTTATGTTAATGCACAATGCCTACACACGTAAATCGCCTGCACGTGGTACACCCAGTCGGGCGACGTTTTCCAGCGGTTACGAATCTGTCAACCAGACCATATCGTTTATATAACGATCTGTCCTGGTCTGGTCGGTCTAATATAAAATTGTGTGTGCTCGAGAACTTTTTATTATGACGTAAATATCGCCGGATCGACTAGTTTGTTCAACAATATCATGGTAAATAAAAATACTTAAAAAAGACAATTTAAAAAAATCGTGTTATTGTTTTACGACGATTCGCAGGACCGATTCAACGGAATTTTTTTTTCTCCTTCCTATACACCGTTGTTATCGATCAAAGAGTCTCTGTTCCGACGTGAACGCATTATCGAAAGTGTCGAAAGGCACATGCGAATACTAAATCGCTCCTCGGGTTGTTACCTACGTTATTATTATTATCGATTTTATTGTACTTTACATTCAACTAGTGTCGTTTGTGTGCCTTACGCGCACATGACGCGCGTTATTATTTATTTAACAATAACGATTCCTATATACACACACTGCCACGCAGGAATATAACGTTTTGAACGAGTTCATGTAGGCGTGTAACCGACCGACCCGAGTCAATACGTATTCATCGCGTGGGTCTTATAATTTTCTGTCTGTAAACAAAACAAATTTATATATATATATATATATATACCGCGGTAAAGAGTATGTATAAATATTATGAATAAAATATAATATCGATTCTTCGATAGTGAACTCTTTTTTTTTTTTTTTTCTATGTATAGTGTATACTTTACACCATTACATCTTAAAACGATCACAACAATAGAAATTCAAAGAACATTTCGTTAATTTATATTTATACAAATTATACAATATATGAATTCGGAAAAATAATAAAACGGGTTTCATCGTAGTTCGTCGCTAATGTTAATTAATTTTACATGTTGTCCGTAACCGCTACAACAGTGTTTGTAAACGTTTTTTTTTAAAGTATTATTAAATTTTCTGGTCGTTTTGTTATTTATTTCGAATTGCAGAACAGTTGAAAGTGTATAAAAACTGTCGTTCTGTTTTTTTTTTTGTAAAACTTTCTATATAATTTGGCGCGTATTTTCTTTAGTAGAACTAGTATATTTAAGTAAAAACTCTTTTAAAACTCTTTGTGTTGAGCAATGACAAAAGAAAAAACCTTTCGAATTTTTTCGAACACGCTGATACACACACGGTTATGTATTTCCACAATCGCGTCCTTCATCACTGCGCGAGATCAACACCGAAAAAACTGTCAGTATCTCTATTTCACTGCACCATCAATAATAATATTATCGTCGGTAAACAATAACGTTGACGGTTCGATATCCCGCAAATCTTTATCACATATCACTACATCGGTATAATATTTCAAAAGTGCCATTCTATCAGGGCATGTGTGTAACTCACTGCACGATCAATATTACTGTCGCAGTGTCCCAAAAAACTGTCAACAATACTGATGGTCGTTTCAGATTACTGGTTTAGATTTTAAATCCAAGTCCGATCAATATTAACCTAAATAATACAATAAAACAATAATAATAATAATAATAAACATAATTTTCATACTTTCAATAAGATTTATTTTTATTATTAAGTTATTTTAGGCTAAAAACCATTGTTGTTGAAACCTTTTATCAATTATAAAAAAAATAATAATAATACAGTTTTCGACACAAAGTTAAATATCGAAATTAATTCGACTAAAAGCCTTTTTTATTATATTGTCTTATATTATAATATGAGATATAAATTATAGGTAATACGCATTGTAGCTAAACAGACGCGTTTGTTATAGAGAAAAAAAAATTCAATACAATTTAATCACTCTTGATACATTATCTACAGTTGCGATATTATTATTATTATTATTATTTGTATGCGTTCGCTAATAAGTACCCCATTTGGGTGAAAAGCACGCCATTAATCTTTCTCTACGCACGCGCATAACATTAATATTTAATTTAATGGATACATATATAGTATTATACGGCGATGTCGGTATTTTTATAATAATAGTTGGCAATTACTTTCATCGTTGCGCGTGTAAAGCGTCCAATAAATCTCGTCCCCGTTAGAAAAACTATATGTAGGTACGGTGTTACTGCAGTGTACAGTACGTTAAACGCGAAATAGTATTAAATTAACACTAATCCTGTTCAATAAATTATATTAATAGCATATTATGTGCACTATTACACTATATTATATATAGTAGTATATTATCATTTTATGAAATGATGGTTTAGTTCCGCACAGCAGAAAGTCAAAGTTAACGTTTCTGAAAATTAAATATAAATGTATTGACTTGCCGACATTTCAATTTTAACGATCAATTTGTTAAAAACTATGTAAAAAAAAAAATGATGGGCTTATTAAATTTGTAACATAATATTATACAGACGATTGTGAATATACGAGTACATTGAAAACGTGAATTTTTTTTAATGCACCATTTTTGGAACGTTTAAACTTTAAAATGTCACTGCAGAACTTTGTGCCTTATAAAGTGTTTGTATATGGGGATTTCAAAATTGTACATTTTGTATTTGTATTTTCTCCGTGAATCAATTATATGTATATATACATATACTACTGGCGAGGAATTTACATATTTAGTGCGGGTGGCATTCTTGTCGGTAGAAAGTTATCGTTAATTTATTGTCTTACGTAATAATAAGGAGGGTTGACATATATTATAAAGCGATATACTTACGAACTTGCGCACAGTTTGGTTATTGTGTTGGTATTAATAATAATTATTATTTTATTATAAAAATATATTAAAAATAATAAAAAAATTTTGAATCATTTCACGCGAGAAGGAATATAAGTCCATACAAATATATTTTGAGAACAAAAAAAACTGTGCACATTTGTTTGATTTTTGATACACCCGAACGATGTGTGGTGTGTCAATTCGTTCTTGTGTAAGAAAATAAAGCCCCTAATATTATTTATGTTCTCTTTATTAAATTGCGCTTTGCAAAATTCTATAATGTTGTAGGACGTAGGTTTTTTTTTCACGAATGAGAAGATGATAATGAAAAACCAATAAATATATTAAACTAAAAAAAAAAAAATTGTTTTAGCATTCAATTTTTTTTTTTTTAATACAGTAGTTAGGTATACACATTGACATACTGCAGATATTCAATATAAAACAGACATTGTAATAATAATAAAACACATATTTGATGCGTATTCGTTCAATAAAGGTCTTAAGCCCAAGGCTCGGGTACTTTTTCGTACGAAATGCGAAAAACGAGGTGCCTTTTTTTTAGCTCAGTACGACTACTTTGCATAAAGGTCGCTCTTGCACAAACCGACGAAACTACACACAAAACGAATCGTCATGATATAACATACGCCCAATACGAGATGTCCAAGTGGACTTATATGTCTCTGTTCACGTGAAACGATTCAATTTATCATCATTGTTATTGTAATCGCTTGAGCACGACGTATTTGTCGGAAAATAAATATTACTTTTGGATATTATGTCCATTTAAAATATTGCTGTTGAGCATTTACCGTTTTTCGTTTTTGTTATTATTGCGCACGATTTGATTGTTGTTGTTTTTCTTTAAATTCTATTATTTATGGAATTTAAGTGTACAATTTGAATACGAATCGCCGAACACGGTATCGCTTTTATTTTTTATATAAATAATACATTTTGACGGGATTGATTCGAAAAATTAATATTTGAAATGACGCGGTACCCGTAGCTATATTACCGTATACATAATATTATATACAATGAAATGCGTCAGAATTCAATAATGTGTATAATAATGTTTTTTCACTTGTTGAATGGATTATATATTTTTCTGTTTATATATATATATATATATATTTGTTATATTTTCAAACACTATATATACGTATAAATTATTTTACTCGTTCAACCGTTGAATATTGGATAAATGAATCGACTACAATGTTGTATTTTGCGGCGGTTTTCTATATATATAAAAAAAAAAATTCGTCAAATTGTCGTTGTTGTGTACTGAAGACGATAAAATCGAAATACGTGTTTATTGTAGTAAACCGATTTGTGGAATTGAGTTTTTTTTTTTTCTTTTCTTATATTGAATTATGAAATCCGCGTAAGTGCCCGCAATCGTAAACTGTATAAATTTAATGTTTCTCGATTTTTATTCGTAACGAAATGCCAACAATATTAGGCTCAAGACCTATGTCAGTATCGTATTATTATGTGTAATATTATAGACTATGCGTGTCCGTTATCTCGGGAAGCTATTAATTTTTTTTTTGTATTCGCGATAAGTACTCGTACGTGATTTCGCGTGTGGTACGTAATCACGAACTGAAATACGGTATCTCTAAATGATACGAAGAAAATATGATATTTAATATTGCTCAGCAGGCGAAAACTTTTCATTTTGTTCAATAATTTATAAGCCGTGTTGATTCGTACAATATCGGAACGACGGCCGAAGTCTTATACCATCGGACAGTCCACTCGAGGATATATAGTAAAAAATTCACAACGATTACTACTTTAATATACTTTAATTAAAATGTTCATATTATAACGCGCAATATTTTTGTGTACCTGTATTGTATATTTTTTTTAGTTAAATAGTATTTTATGTAACCACCTATTTTTCTTTCTTAAATGTTAATATATAAATTTTTATACGACCGTTTTTTTTTTTTTATATTTCGCGTGTGTTCTCGTTCCAAACGATATTTCTTTCAAACTGCATAACGAATTAACGACGTCGGTTCACTGAGCGTGATATTGTGTACGTTTTAAAAGCGCCCGGGAGCTGTTAAGGGTTAGATATTACTTTTTAAACGGTTTTTTATTCCACTTTTGGGCGATAAAATTTTCTATTAATAACAGCACCGGTTTTCTAGTCGCCGAATTAGATTTTTCCGTTTTACTAAAATACTAAAAAAAAAAAAAAAACTATCGCAAATAAGCCGGATTATTATCAGTGAACGCGCACGTCGTCTACGTGTAATCGCAAGTACAATAACAATTTTGTACACGATCGATTAATGGATAGAGTTAATACATGTTTAATCGTTTTTAGCGAAACTATTTTATAGATTGTGCAAATAAGTCTCGTGAGATCGGAACGACATTATTCTATATTATCTTAGAAACGATATCTGAAAACAAAATTATCTTTTCGCATAATGTATGTATAAATAGTTAATTTAAGGTCTATAATAAACGTTGAAAAAATATTAATTACTGTACAGAGACGGAAATCGCCGGGTAAATAGCGATTTTTTTTTTAAATAATTTAGAAAAGGAAGAATTTAATCTGAAATTTAAGACGTGTAATACGTATATAAGTTATCTGCGTTTTTAACGATTCGTAACGTCAGCGGGGTTTTAAAATTAAATCATTACGACGATCGAATAATTTCTTTTTTCACTCACTCCCATAGCATCGTGCACGCCTAATTGTTATTAATTACAGTCGTTTTGCGACAGAGACGTATAAAAAATAAACAACGTTCGATACTCGATAATGTCTTCTTCTTCGCCTTACACTCTCAACTACAACACCCTAGCCCTACACCTCCATAAAGCCATCTTCATATCATCCTCAATTCCATCTTTTTCGTCGGCTCTTACTCCTATTTTCCCTTCCGCAACAATTTTCCGCTTAGAACACGTCCTAACACCGTCTCGACCTATCCTCTCACAAATCGTCTGTAAATTTCTGACGATAATTCAATTAATAAGACAAACTTTTATTGAGCATTTTTTTTTTTTTTTACAACATTTCTTGTCGGTTTTAGAACATTTTTTTAACGATTTTAACGGCGTTACGTCCATTTGATATTTATGCAATCAAGATAAAAAAGAAACGCGACATCGTGTATATAAAGTGGCGTAATTACGTGGTGGAAAGGCGGAGGCGATACCACCGGGCTCTGGACTCGAGAGACTTCAAAGAGGCCTTCGTAAACATAATTTGTATGTATAAAAAAAAATGTCGAATTTTCTTTTGAAATTCACGTCATACTGTTATATAAAGACTAAAGTATATATATAAAAAAAAAAAATCAAAGTATCTACACCGCATACGGATACGTCGGTACACAGATACGTCTCGCGGCTACTGAATTTAGTCGACATAAGAATGTCGAAATAGCAAAGGTTTTTCGTTCATGACGTCATCGTGGTAACATTATCGGTGTCGGACAAATTTTCGGAATGACCCCCAGGCCGCATAAGACATATTCGTGTTGAATGTTGAATTAAACACGTCAAATTGATAGTTGACACGTCAAAAAAAAAATATATATATATTAAATTATTACTTATATATTTATTAATTTGATAAGTGAATATAGGACGGCAATAGAATTTGGAATTTCGTAAAAAGAATTGACGAGTTTTGGTAATACGAATATAGACGATGAAGAGCTGAAAAACTCGATATTGCCCCGTGTGGGTGGGAGGGAGGAGGGCCCAAAATTTATATATTATATAATAACGGGATATCTATGTGCGATAAGCGCAAAAGAGCTGGGGAATATTGTGAACTGTACGACTTATTATTATATTATAATAATACGCGTATTGTGAAACGGTCGCGTATACGATAAAAAAGTTTCTGGAGATATTATATTCGGCGGTGAGGAAATATAATTGCGCGGTTATAATACATAAACGACACGTGGTGGTGTATCGTCCGGACAATGCGCGCGACGCATTGTTGGGCCCGGAATCGTTGACTCGGGGTCTCGCGCTTATATATATATACATACGAGCCGTTTAAACGCGACGGGCGCGCGCCGGACACAAAAGCTCCGGCCCGTCGTGTCCGTTATTATTCGAGCATACGTTTTTTTTTTTTTTTTCCGTTATTATTTTCTCTGGCGGTCCAAACACGGTTTTCGTCTCGGCGTATATTATATATTATTATTATATCTAAAATCGTATAAAATATTATTATATTCTACGCGCGTCCCCGACGGTCCGGCGCCGTCCATTTATCACTGGGACGTTCCCTATATATCATATTATTAGAGAGAATATTATTATATTATAGAGAGAATATTTTCTTTCTTTCCGCAATGTATTCTTTGTCACTCAATCACGAATATACCAATTTTTTTTCCGGATATTTTTTTGGTGGTTTATCGACAACGAACTCTTCGCGATAGTACGCGCCAGCAGCGTATTTAGAATTTCTTTTTTGGCGGGGCAGATGACTAAAAAACACGTTCGAAACACACGAGTAATATGCTGTACTATCGCGATTGTTAATATACATACACACATCTGTACGGTGTACATAAACGTTTAATTTTCATACACTCAAAACAAATGTGTATCATTAACAAAACTGTCCAGTCTTCTTTATTTCTCTTCGGCATCTAATTCGGTGTCATTTGTGCGAGCTCGTTCGACCTACTATCTAAAATTGAAATAACATTTAAATCGATTATTGAATACAAAAAAAAAAAGTGCGTTTCGTAATGAGTAAACAGTGAATAATTTTTTATCGTACAGTCTCTTAAATATGTTTTTAATATTTTTTGTTTTTCGAACGTAAAAATGTGCGCTTTCAAGAGTTGAAGATTACAACAAACGTCCTGGCAAATATTAATGTTTTCCAATAACTGCAGATATTATTGTTTTACTTACCTATACTGATAAATCGATAGAAAGAAAGAGCACGATCGTACACACACGTGTTTTAAAAAAAAAAAAACAAAGCGGGAGGGAAATATATATTCCTCCCCGTAAACACGCCATTGAGACACGTATACCCATGGAGTTTATATTCTCGATTAATAATCGATAATGAGTTTAAAGCGAATTCCGTATATCGTCACAAAGGTCTAAAAAAGTCTAGCCGCAATCGTCTCCATCTCGTAAACACGGTCTTGTTGATCCGCGCGAAGAAACACACGATTTCGTTCATTTCCCCGGTACATTAACGATCAAATTAATAACGATTGACAAGGATAACGGCAAACAACGAAAACAACACAACCGCAATAATATTATTTATGACGTTCGGTTTATTAATCGGTAAAAAATGTTTCGATGAGTTTGTATAAATATTATACAAACGCGTGTAACATATATATATACATATTAATAACTTTATATAATATTGCATATTCAATATATTCACACACACACTAGTGTATGTTATTATATTAATTCGCAACGTTTTACAGCGCGTGCAGGATTTAATACGTTTCAATTAATTGTGTACACACAAATACGTCGTACTGAAATATTATTATTATTATTATTATTAAATAACATTACGTTATCGCATATATAATGTCAGTAAAGTACAACGCGCGAGTGAACGTACACTTATATAAATATATATTTTCATTATATTGAACTGCAGTGTACGGCGGATTATTTATTATAGTCATAATAATTATTATTCGTCGTCTCGACCTCTTTCGTTTAAACGGCGGTCGACCACCACCACCACCAATAATAATAATAATAATTGACTGGCAGGCAGCGACAAATCGCGTACTCGATATTGTTTTATTAATAGAATTTACACTTATTAAATGTTATTCGAATTAATTGTATAATAATAATAGTTTGTGCGAAAAAAATAAATAAACGACGTTTCCGCGTCGTCGTCGTCGTCGTCTCCGTATATATTTTATTTTGTACGTACAGAGCGAGAACAAACGCATAGAATTTTGATTTTTTTTTTTTTCGTTCCCCAAGCCCGTTTTCACGTTTTTTCTTTTTTCGATATTTTTTACCTTCGTTGGTCGCATTATACATCGCGTACAGTTCAACAACGCGACGGTTAGGTTAAGTCACTTTAGAGCCGTTTCGGAACGCGTTTTTTTTTTTTTTTATTACATTTTATGTATCCTAATATCCGTTTTATGGAAGTTATAACGTAGGTAAGTCACCGCGCGAGCTTTGTCGGTAACGTGCGCAGTGCGGCGTCTAGGGATCTACAATGGTCTTTGCTTTACAAGCATCGCCGAGCTTATAGCCGGGGGGATAAAATAATGTACCGTTATATATATATAATGACACGAGGAAAAAGAAATAATACGCGTTTGCTGCTCATGACGATTATATTATGCCGCCTGCACCACAATAAAACTATACGATACGAAAATCGCGAGGTTTTTTTTTTGTATTATCGATTTATCGAAACTCGCGCGTTATTTATATTAATTCCGCGAGATATTTCGATTGTTTAAAAAAATTAACCGTCCCGAGCACAATAACGTCTTTGTGTTCATAAACGTGTGTATGGATTTGGCGCCGTTATAGATCCGTTTAATCGTCATAACACAGTTGTAACACTGGTCGTGCTGCTGCGCTTCACCTGGGCGCGAGAAATCCATCAAAGTCACTCCGACGTGACAACGTAGTTTCGGGCTCGTTTAAACAGGCTCTGGTCGTTCGCGTCCGCTATATTGGGTTACAGCAGCAGCAGCAGAGAGACAAACTCACAGTTTTCTAGGACTCGTTAAGTATAAATCAGAAAAGTTTTATTATTATCGTTCCAACGAACCCGGTTCAAACGGCCGGCGGTCGTAGCGTGCGCAAGCAAAACAATATCGCAATGTAGTAACACGAGGAATTCCGGTGAAACGTATTACATACGACGCGGTGCGCAGCGTCTGCTGTGAATATATAAAAAAGTCTCGGTTATTTATACCAGAGTTCTAGTGAGATCCGGAACAATTTTTTTTAGCGAAATTCACAACAAAAAAAAAAAAACACATAGCGATTATCTGATCTTTACACGAAACACCATAAACCGTTTTCGAGTGGAAAATCGTGGCCAAATGGCAATCGGTTTGACGCGTTTTTTCGATTTTCGCGTAAAGAATTATTCCTAAAGAATCGAAACGTATTAAAGGCGATCTCTCGTTTTTGTTGTAAAATTATGGTTTTTTTTTCGCTGTAATTATTTATTTTCCGCATCTCGTAGTTCGAATTCTGGCCGCCTACAGTTACCTGACCTCTGCAGGTTTGTACCGCGTAGACGATTCGCAAGTTTACAGTGTATAAAATACGCGTTTGTACGCTGAAAATCCAACGAAACATGGCTTTTATATAAATATAATTTTATCTCGGAAAAGGAATTTGCCGGGGAATAATACGATTACGGCGATTATGTAAAAAGTACAGACCGTGGGCGGAACGGCGTCCCGCGAAATACATAACGAAATAATAGAAAACGAATTTTAAAACGAATTCTCGGCGATACACTTAAACTTGAATATACAGAAAAGTTTTTCGCTGCGCGTTTAGAATTTAAAAAAAAAAAGTCATACACGGCGCAGGAAGGACACGCGATTGCCGACCGTGTGTACACGACCCCGACTTAATATTCTGTTAAAAGGATTAAAATGTAAATTATTCCTGCGAATCCGCGCTCAAACGACCTGGCGGTCCTTTTTTCCCCTCTTCTCATAAGCATATATACTGCAATATCATTACGTTTGGGTCACAAAAACAACAATTCCTGCTCGACCTGTGCACATACATATATATATATATATAAAAAAGAGCTCCGGCACTCGCAGAATAATATAAAAGAAAAGTAAACGAAGTGCGAAATTTACATACCTACCTTGTAATTTAACGTTGAATTTAATTCGATTTTTATACATATATTATATTGATTGTATACTCTGCAGGGTACGGTATTTTTTTATTTAAATTTCACCGCGTTTCGAATTGAATAAATATTTAAAATAAATTGTTAAATGCTCGCGGCGATATACACGCAGTCTTCGCACAATATTCAAAGGCTGGCCGTTACTACGAGTGGACATTTTAGTGGTATTTGACCTGCGAGTTGACTTTCAGAACGTTTCAAAATTAGCAATAATACTATATATTATACGTATATGAGCGACGATGAGTTTTTTTTTTTTTTAAATAATTTAATTCTTTTTTTTTTAAACATTTTATTCGTATAATTTTTTTATAATTTAATTTGCCCGACGTGGATATCGAAAAATTTATTACGGACAGAATTTTTCAGTTGTACACGACTCATCGCGTGCGAAGTATGAATTTTTTCTTTTATACAAATCAAACAATATATTTCACATTATTATATACATTTTAATTGACCATACGGTAAATACCTGCAGCGCACATCGACTCGTTTGTCACTGCACCGTTGGAACCGATCCAAACTATAAGCACCTAGTCGTGTAATAATAATAATAATAATAATAATAATCTTCTGCTTCTTAAGTTTTTACAGTCCTTGAAGGACTCTCGCTGCCTTTACTACATTTCTCCATCTATCTCTACCCATGCAAGCTGTCTGCTATTGTCACTCCCCGAGTGCACTTGTTTAGGCCATCATTGACCCTGTCTGCCCAGCGCTGCCTAGGGCGACCCCTAGGTCATTTCCCATTCATCTTTCCTTCCAGCGCCTTCTTCAAGACACCGTTTGACCTCCACACATGGCCCAACATTACAATAATAATAATAATAAATATAACGCGAACGCGCGTATCGCGTGCGAACACTGGATTTTTACGATTTTGTTGAAAAAAAAAAAAAATGATAAAAAATTAGCCGTTAACGTCGCGTCGACGTGCGGTTTGCAGCAGGATCGTGTCGGTCGGGGCGTGTTCATATATAAATTTTTCGAAAAGTTAACTGGCTGCAAATCACCTCTGGACCGTTATATTTTATCGCCCTCCGGAGATTTTCGCCTCTCCGCCGGTCAAGGGAGAATAATAATAATTTATTCGGGGTTCCCCGCAATTTATACCCTTCCATTTTCATCCCTCTCTCGCCGGTTAACTCACCCGTTCTCCGCGCCTCGGAAACGTTACGTATTTCACCGAACACATATTATATAACAGCGGATTCGGCCGGGGGTCGGTGTGGTGAGACGGAAGTCAGGAAAACCGAAACGCCAAAAAAATACTCCGGAGTTCGAATTCTCCGGGATCCGCGGGTTACGCGCGGAGTATCAGAATTCGTTATTTCGTTTGAATTTACATTTCGCGGGGCGATACGACGTGATGTACAATAAATTGTCGCGCGGGACAACGTACCGTTGTAATTGTTTTAAAATTGAATGGCCGAATGAAAAAATAAAAAATAAATAGCGTCACGAAATTTCCACGCGGTAATATATACTTATAATACACGACCGGAGCACTCGCGTTTGACCGTAATTCTGTGTTTATAATATTCTAAGGATATTTACATTATTATAAAACGACTTTTCGAACAGAACAGCAGTGGAGAACTTTCATCAAAGCCCTTCACGCTGAACTTTTGCTTTCAGCCACTTAAGTAAAAAGCGCGCGCTGTTTTACATCACGCACTGCACGGATTAAAGCCGGTCCACTCGGCGGCGGCGTCTTTCTCGCGCCGCTTGTTTTTTCCAATATGTACGCAAAATAATATTATACGAGATCGCCACAAATATTAAACACACGAACGATTTAAAGCGTGAAAATAAAAAAATTGTGAACGTTTATTGTGAAAATAAAAAAAAAAACGTTTGATATATACAGCGTTCGGTTTATATACATATATATTTGAAATCGAATGTTTTCATTGAAATAGTAAAAAAAAAAAAATGAAAAAAACGAAAAAATTTCATAAAATAACGTATAAAAAGTCGACGTGAAAGAAATTAACGACTCGTAACCATATATACAAAAAAAATATGTATTATATATAATATAATATATAAAGAATATTATGAAAACTAAAAAATATATATTCGTATTAGATTTGTTTATCTACCTGTTTGTTGTTTATTTTAATATTAATAACAAGCTATAGTCGCTTTATTTTAAACATTCAATTCGCTATGTATACCGCACAAATTCTTCGCTGTTTTTTTTACTTTGTTATTTATTATAATTTTTTTTTTTTTTTAAGTCCATTATCTTTTCATAGTGATATTCATAATTTTCTCTACACGTGATGTTTATTTATTCTTTATTCTGTTTTGTATTCTTCTCTTCCGTTAAATACCTGCAGATGACGACTTTTTGTCTGTTAAGTGCGTGAATCATACACGTATATATTATGTTTTATTTGATGCATTTTTTTTTGTACATATAAAATTTCTGCGATGGTTGATAAATTAATATACGGAAAAGTGTTTAGCAGATAAAAATGTAAAAAAAAAAAACCACATTATCGCTTAAAACCGAAACGTTTTTTGCTTCACTCAGAATGTAATATACGAATTCTAACGTTCAATATAATTAAGGAGACAAATTGGTGTGGAAAAAAAAACCCGTGTACACTTTTCCCAAAGGTCAAGTAGGTTTTTTTTTACCCGTCGCGAAAAATATTTCTCGTTTAAGTCATTTTCCCCGAAAATTCTTTGACGTGCTCGTGTTCTGTTTTATTTTGTCTTTCTACACACGCGTCGCTGCGCGTTTACGACGAAACAATCGTACAACTCATAATAGACGTTACGGCGGAATTCATACAAGGGAAACGAGAAATTCGAGATAAATACCGAAGCGTTGTAGTTTCGTTTGAAAGCGATGTGAGAAAACCATTAACCATCATAAAAAAAAAAAGGATAGTAAATGTACGAGATATACCACAGTCAAACGTATTGAGTGCGGGGAGAAAGAGAAAATATGATAAAACACATTTTGGGGTATAACGTTAACTAATTTAAGTACGGTTAACGGCGGTAACGAGGGCGAATACGAGAAACGAGAGAAACAGTTTATTTTCTTTTAGAAGCAAATAAATGTCTGTTATTAAAATACGTACGCGAAAATAGTAGTTCGAAAACTCTACTAAAAACTAAAACGTTTATGTAACAAACGTCCTTATGCGTATGATTTTTTTTTTTTATTATTAAAAATTAAATTAAAAATTGTATATATGAAACATAAAAGTGTTCGATAATTATTAATAATAACGCGAATAATTTTATTACTGTTATTTAATACGTTTTAAGGATCGCTAGTATTCCAACTATTTTTTTCTTCTCCGTCCTTAGATTATATATGTATAACATTAATTTATAATTAAAATTAGAAAAAAAAAATACGAAATCGTCACGCAATCGTTGCGTTGGCGAGGAGAGAAAAGTTTTAAACGAACCGAATTCCGAAAATTCAAAGTTCCAACACACGTTGTAAAAGGAAATAATTAGATTCAAACAGACTGCGCGATTGTGCACGGAATTAATAAAACACGACCTGCACACAAACACACACACAACATATTATATATATAATATATATATTAATAGACCTTCAAAGGCTTGCGGGTTCATCAGAGTTCGATTAGACATTTTTTTTTTTGCCCCCTAAAAATTGCAAAACAATATAAATGCATTGCATTCCGCGTTTTCATACACCGTACACGCGCGTTATTCGAGATTAAATTTTAATTGCCGCGTATTAAAATAAAACGACGTCGTATATATCGTGTGTGTGTGTGTATAACAGCTATATATATATTATATATTTTTTTCTTCAACACATATCACAATAATAACACACTGTACCTTGTACTTTTTACACCGATTTTCACACTGCAGTTCGCACCGGGAATACGAATAAAAAAAAAAAGTTAAACAATATACTCGACACTTCGATAACGCTCATCTCGTCTACGCGCGTGTATCGTGTTGCGTATATTATAGCGCTGAAAATCATCACGACTGCTTTTTTTCTTCTTCTTCTTCTTCTTCTTATAATAATATTTCTACACGCGCGTCTCCACTCTCCTCTCTCCACCACCGCCGACGTTATAATAATTATCACGGCCGATAACGTTTATAAAATATATAACGTCGACGATACAATATTATAGCTCGTATACTATATTATATAATATTACAGGGGGTAAAAAAATCTGCAGCGATCGCAGTGGAATATGAACGCGCGTTCGGTTTTCCTATACGTGTAACGACGGGCGAAGAATGTTACCCCATACTGAAACGTTTTTTTTTTTTGGGAGGGTTCGTTCGTTGACTATTTGACTTGCGTATAAAATTAATATTTTACACTACAAATTAGAGTAGAGAGTTTCGCGTGACACGAGTACACCGCGTTTTGAACAAACGAAACGTTTTCGTATTTCCATTAATTTCTATATTGTTATCGTATTCCGTAGCTTTTTAGTAGCGCTTTAAAACGCGACATACTTATTATTATTATTTGTAGTAAACAGTGTATACGAACACTGATTAGTTTTCGGTTTTAATTTTTATTACAAAAAAAAAAAAACGAAACAACTAATTAGTAATTTCTTAATTTCGTGACTTTTTGCTCGTGAAATTTATCGTCAAATTCCAAAAATTTCATTGATATTTGTGTCCGCGCTCGAGTCAAAATCGTTGATTTTATTATGAATATTTTTACAAGTACACATATATTATAGTCCCTAAATTATTGATTAACTGCAGTATAATTAAAACCGATTACAATATATATATAATATGTAATTTTATTTTTTTTTAACTTTTCTATCATTGAATGGAATTTCTTGAGAAAAAAAAACTTTTGAATAACGAGCTCGTTTATGTTATAACGAGCCGACGAATTTAAAAAAAGTGATTGAAAGTAATTGAAATACAATACATACACATAATGTATGTATACGAAGAGGGGCTGCAATTTGAGCATCTGCTCTGATTTTTTTTTCTCCAATTTTTTCGTAATAGACGTACAAAAACTGACTTTGGATTTTTGTTTTCTCCAATCGTGTAACTCGAGCAAATGACTTTTAAACGACCCGTGTACAGATTTTAATTCTCTAAAAAAAAAAAAATTTTTTTTAATTACTCGTTATTCGTATAAAATATAAATTATATAGATAAATTACTGAAACGCATTTGCAATAACGTTATTGTATTGTAAACATTACGTATCCTGAAAAATATAAACAAAAATTTTGTACACCGCTATATATTATACGTATATATAGAGACATTTATAAAATATACAAATTGATAAAAACGTTATCGGCAAAGTGGATTTCAATTCAATTTTTTTTTTATTATGTTAATATTTATACACTATATAATGCGCGCGGATCAATGTCGGTTTTATAATATATACACACTCGTGTATTGTTAAAATTACATTTGTTATGAGGAAAATTATGATTTATTCGATATAAACTCGACGTTGATTTGTTCATTTACGACATAAATACACTCGTCTCGTGAATGATAATCCCAGTACGAATTTCTAAAAAAAAATTTTAGTTTTGAAAAAAAAATCTCGAAATCCGTACGGTTATTATTCGGCGTGTGCGCGAAAATAAAACGGAAATTTTGGACTCGGATACGAACCTAATAGCATATATATTTAATTAATTTAATTTATAATAAATCTGAAATCACACGTGTAGGTACATTAATTGTCACACAGCACACGGCGCGTCTGTGAAATCGCGCGTTTTCTTTTACGGATATCACAGCGATAACTGTAATACGACGCGTCATATGTCATCGCTGCACGTCCTTAGATTTCTTCAGACGTCACGCGTTTACTGTTTTATTTATAAAATATTTGTTTATTACATACCGATCGTAATAATAGATATAAAATATTGTACGAGAGTTTAAGAGACGCGTTCGTAAACGTTTAAATAATACGTATACCGTAATAAGCGTGTGCGCGACAATAATAACAGCAGCCCTCCCTCGATTAAAGGGGTTATTTCTCCTGGATTCACGCGTGTTAAGGGCCCCGCAGCACTGCGTTGTCAGCTCGAAATTATACCAAGCAATCTATTCGTACTTTTTTTAGGGTAAAAATATTTTTTTAATAATTAATATTTTTTGGGAAAAAACAAACGCATTTTCTTGTGAAAACATAATTGATATACGCATGCGCGCACTCAGGATAATTTTTTCGGCGGGGGAGGGGGGCTAACTTAAAAATTTTCCTATTTTCCCTTGCACACGAGTAAACAATACTAACAGTCATTTTTTATAATATAAAATCATAACAATCAAATTCGAAAAAAAAAAATCACCTTAACGTAATTCTGAAAAATCAATATTCCATATGAGCTCATAAAAAAAAAATGTTTGCGGGAGAGCTTTAGCCCCAAAACCCTCCACACTGGGTGCGCAACTGATTTGATATTTATTTTTAGCGCCTGTATAGTAACATAATATGATGCTTTTATATACTATTAACGTTTTTTTTTTTTAGTCCCCCGCAGCGTAACGTTTTCGGCGTTTCACTTTAAATTTAACGAGAATGTATGAAAATTATTAAAAGTTATACGTACGCCACCAACGCGAACCGATATCGTAACGGTCGAACGGGCGTAAGAACTGACATTTTTTTTTTTTTACGCGGGGCCCTTAAACGAGTATCGGGTCCCTAGAGGACATATAACCGACAAACAGTAAAACTGCACGTTTAATAGGTTAGAGGCTCAGGGAAATCGAGGCAAACGTCCGGCGATTGAAAACGACGTATATATATAAAAAAAAAAAGCGGACCGGGACGAAATAAATACGCGTCGTCGTTACGCGAGTCGTGTCCTGACCCAAAGGGCTAACGGACAAATTGTACGTTTCGTTTCCGTATAGAAGATCAATCGGATTTGATCGACGACGTGCCGAATGCGGCCGACTATACTAATTATTTTCATATTATATTAATACATCAGTTTAGATTATTATGAATTATAAATTAAATTTCATAACGACCGGCGCCGGGTGGCTTCGGGCCCACTTACCTTTTAAACAACGACGAAAGCAAAACGACTCTCTCTCTCTCTCTCTCTCTCTCTCTCTCTCTCTGTCTGTCTGTCTCTCGGCTGCAGCACGCGTGCGTGTATCTCTCGGTTCGGCGCGAGCGACAATCGTACCCGGAAGACGATTCCGCGAGTTCTCTGGGACGATACGAACGGAATACGCTCGTCGTCCCGTCACAACGGCTCGGCGGCGGCGGCGGCGGCGCGCGCGCGCGCGTACACTTGCGCTCCGAACGGCACACGACGTCTCGGCGGCGACGGACGACGACGCCGGGGCTCCGACGACAGTGCCCCGCTTTCGGGGTGCCCCCCCCCCCGCCGGCAGAGGTTCGATATTGCCGGGTGCGGTTGTACCTGCGCACACTGCGCGCGAGCGCTACGGCCCTGCGGGCCAGCGTCATCCAGTCGCCGTCGCAGTCGTCGTCCGTGTGTATACAGAGCGGTTGGAAAATCGATCGTCGCCGGGACGTAATAACGACGGTATCGGATTGCGTTGATATTTACCGCACCTCTCGTCGCGGCGGTACAAAGGCGGTGATCGAAGGTGGGGCATCTTGTCTTCCCTATAAATTTACACGTCCTAGAGTCCGTTTTACGCATAGACAACAACAGTTAACTCGTGGACAGCGCATAGAGAGAGAGAGAGAGAGTGGTCAGGGAGTCAGTGGCGTATTTGAGGGGGGGGCGATAGGGGCAATCGCCCCCCAAGAGATTTAAAAAAATTATATTATTTTATATTGTTCTGTGTTATAAGTTACAAGTATTTTTTATGAAAACGTTGGTAACACTATAGTTATCAAAAATTATCTGAATAAATAAAATGTGTTTTGTTCAATAATTATATTCCTACATATAATTTTTTTATTGGTGGGAAGGGGGAGTTCTTTTACCATCGCCCCCCCCCCTGAGGTGAAGTCTCAAATACGCCACTGCAGGGAGTCGATACAGAGCAAAAGAGACGGAGCTACGAGTTGGGACTGTTTACTTTGTTTTTTTTTGTTCACCGACTATTGACTATAATACTACGACAATTTATATCTATAATCGACATTTATTTATAAACGAATAATACGTGGATGAAATAAATGGATTAGTTTTTATTTCCATGCGATTCCCAACCCGTGTCTCATACACGTATTTTACGTCAACCGTCTCTCTTTATTATGTAACTGATAACGAATTGACAGGAGGTGCGGAACGCGCGGTCCATGAGTTAATACGTCTATGATTTTACGACATTAGTTTGAATGGGCGACGCGAGGCGTCCGTGGGTATCGAATTAAAAATATTGCCTCCTAGGAAGATCCAGTACCGCCTATATTATGTCATCTCTATCGTCCACCGTCCTCTCGTCGCAGCTGCTTTTTTTCTCTCTATATAATCCTCAGATTACGTCTGAAACGAAAAACGTTAACGACACTACACGGAACGGATTTCAATTCGAAATAAAACTATTTTAAATTTGTCCGCGCGATTTATCGAAATCTTCGTGTATTTAAATAAAAAAAAAAAAAACATTTCGTCTGTGCCGTCTGTCCGTTCCGATCGCGACCGGTTTCAATAGTAATAATTTGTTGAATTTTCGACATGGTCTATTCCGTAACATATTATAACGTCGTTTATTTACTATTATAGGCTGTGTAAGGTACACCTATATGATGTGTTTAGCGCGTATATATGATTAAATTGTATTATATTGACGAGTCTTGAGCAAATTATATGGTTTCGAACTAAATCCGTTGTGTTGGAAACGATTATTACACAATGATTATTATTATAGAACTCGACATTTTTAGAAAAAAAAAAAATTCTAAATTTATCGCCTGTATAAAAATATTATTTAAAGTTTGAATTTTGAACACTAAGTGTTGTTAAAATATTCAAATGCGTTTCGGACGATATAATATTTTTATTATATAAACCAGATTACGTGCGTGATTTTATTATATAATAGTAAAAAAAAAAAAATTATCATGTTTAAACGTATAGAGTTTACGTATCAATAGGAATACGCCGAAAACAAAAATAACAACCTAAAAAATTTTGAAAATGACCTACCCTCTAAACAAAAAAAAAAAATTAATTCTTGTGTTACAAATTCGTAGTTTGGTAAAAGCTTTCAAAAAAATATAATTATATATACGCGTTCAAATCCGAGCTTCATATATATATATATATATATTATTTTTGAAAATTCAGTGTTGAAATCGAGATTTATATACAGGTTGAGGCAGTGAAACGGGCGATTTCGGAATGAGTATAAAAAAAAACACAACGAGTAATTTTTTTAAACACATTTATATTTATACCGCCTTAAAGTGCAGTGTAAAAAAAGCGTTATAAAAAAAAGTTTTAATTTAATTTAATTTTTATAAACTATATCGGCAATACGACGTTCGCAGTAAGTCACAAGCTGTTAAATCGGGCAAACAGGGCCGAGGGCATATCCCGATTTCGAGAGAAATTAAACTGTTTGGAAACAAATCTTTTGGAATATTCGTGCTCGCTTTAGCACTAACACTCGTAGCTACTTCTTGTTAAAAAAAAAATCCAGTTAAACCGTATTGAACAAGTTAGGAATGAACTTTAGCAAGTTAGAAATGAATTTTTTTTTTTGTTTCGAATAAAAAAAGAAATCATGCAATATCTGTGAATATATCGCTCTGGATTTACGGGACGACTGTCTCGTAACGTTTAAAAAAAAAGAAATTACTAGCCTATGATGATCTCTGCAGTTTTTCTTCTCTGGAAGTACATTAACAGTACATTACACCAAAAAACACCGAAAACCCTCGAGAACACTCGAACAAAGAATACGAGAAAAGGCGGTCAAATATCTCGGCAAATGCTGCGGAAATGTCATGTCCAATTTTCAGTGACGCCTTAACGAATGTTTCTCGTTTCGAGACGGACGTCATCTTGCGAATATCATTTATGAGAATTTTAAAAAGACACTTTTCATAAAAAAAATTTTTTACACGCTTTAAAGTTTCACAAAAAAAATTACTTGTTTTTTTTTTTTAATAGTCTTTTCGAAATCGCCCGTTCCCACCCTGTATAAATACTATTTAAACTATCGAAAATATTGGTATTTGCTCGAAAATCTTATTGAAAATTTGACCGTTTTTTTTCTTCTTTTCTGAGTGTATCGAACAGCATACGTGTATTATCATACGACAGGACTGGTCTGGTGTTAATTCTGCGGCAACAGTAATGATTCGTGGCGCTGCAAGGTGTACGAATTCGTTCTCTAATCCTGCAGTGGTGCGCAACCTTTTTTGATCCACGACCCCCAGAATTATTTTTAAATTTTACTTCGTATAAAACTATAAAATAATATACATAGGTCATAGTATATAGTACTTTTTCATTTGGTGTACAATTATTGGCGACCCCCTAATAAAATTTCGCTACCCCCTTAGGGATCGCGACTCTCAGGTTGCGCACCACTGCTCTAATCGGCTTAATACTGCAATCGTTATTTTGCACGACCTCCGAGCCGTTCGACCTCCGGACACGTCTAAAACGTTCAATTTTTCGATATATTTACAGTTATATATATATATATGAGTTGTACTGAAGATTATTTATAGCAGTGTTTCTATACAACCACGAGTTTCGATAATACGTTTCTGTATATATATAATAATGTAACACACCTCGACGTTTCAGATATATTTAGACAATCGAAATCGGCCCGAAAAATTAATATCATTTCAATTCCCCGATACGCGCAGTGTACACGAACTGCAGCTATAGCCGCGAGTTAAAATAATTTCCCTTGTGATCAGCTGCTGCTGTTGTATAATATACGCGTTACGACTTCATAATTTCATTGAAAACGCGCGATCCAATTATGTTGATACATATTTACGGAAGATATAACACTTATATCATAACATAAGAGCGTTATTTTTGCGTATATATTGTGAAAAAATAAAAAATTGTATAATCGCTTAAAACGCGAATAGAACGTGTTTAATTTTGTAATGAAACAATTATACAGAAAAACGTCATATTATACTAAAAACGTGATTTCGCAGAGCTGTGAATTCAACGCATTCGCGTGATGTTCATGCTACTTTGTAGTAGGATATGAGTTTGTTTTTTTTTTTTAATTCGTTTTTGCGTTATAAATCCAATAGGAAATTTAATAATATTGCGTATTTAACGTGTTCGTGCACTGGAGCGTATGAATTCGCTTTTCTTTCTTTTAAATTCGTAAAATGTGCGAGAAAAAAAATAGAAAAGCCGTCGAACAAATCCGCAATCGCGGGCTTTCAAAACGTCGACGAGCTAGTCGGAAACGTCATAAAAGTATTTAGAAAAAGAAAATAAAATCACCTTATCGTCCCGTTGCCAAACGTGTTTTCACGCCTTTGGGTTTCTGCCGCCGCCGTATGATAAATTATAGTGAAAACTTTCAAACTCTATAATACGCCTACGACGAATCGTTGAGAGTTCTGACGAGAAAACGAGATGCGCTTTCGATTGAAAATATTTCAAAATTACTCAAACGATAGGAAATTCGGCTTTTACGCGTTCAAATTTGCGCGTGCCTTCGGAAACGAGATGGTATTCCTATTGAAATTATTGGAGATGTTTCAACGAGTGCGTGTATTGAGTGCAGGAATCGACGCTGAAACTGCCTTTTTTTTTTTACATATTTTTGTACATTTCATAAGAGCGCGTTTCGTCAGTTTTTAGCTTAATTCACAACCCCGGACTAAAAAGAAAAAAAACCTTTTTTTTTTATTCTTTGTTCTTATGTAAACCTTTTGGTTTTACGCGTATATAATGTAAAATTGCCGTTCCCTTTAAAATTCGCAGCGTAAACACTCCTTGTAATGAAAAACCGAAATGGTCATCAGTTTTTTTTTCGCGCCCAACACGCACCGATATAGTTTTACGTATAGAGAAAAAAAAAAATTCTTAATAAAAAAAAATATGTTCGCCGATCGCACACGAAAGTCGAAAAAGTTCGAGCGATCGACGTCACGCGTCCTTTTTATAAAATATTAAAAACCGGAAAACTCGACGGAAAGAAGAAGAAAAAAAAATGATTCTTCAAATTCTTGTCGAAAAAACTTTGCGAACGGGCTCGCGTGCTGAATTTTGATCCCGAACGCACGCCTCCGAGGCTGTTTTAACATTCAAAACACTTCTCCCGCGCGGGCTATATGTTCGAAATGAGATGTTCGAAAAGTCACGCGCGTCGAAATCAACATTCTATAAATAGTCTATAGTGTAGATGAGATAGTATGAGGTTTTTATCTCGGATAAGATAGGACAGCATTAATAACAACGATTCGATGCGTATCGGTGCACACGGACTACACGTCTCCGATACGTTTGAGCGAAGAGTTTTCTTTCCTTTCCATAGAGTCAGTAGAAGGAGAGGTCTATCGTAAGAACCGTCTCTGCGTTGACTGTACCGACTTAAGAAGCTACAAAAGACATTAGATGTGTATAATAAGTGCAGTGTAAGCCTCAAAAACGTGGTTAAAAAGAGCTCGTGCGCGCATTTACCGAACTATTAATTACGTCGTAAAATACGAATGTAATATTTAAATAAATCAAAAGAAGAAATTCGCTCGCTCGCTTGTACTGAAGACGAATTCATAATTTGATACGCGCGCGCGATACTTTTGGATCTCACTGTTTATTAATTATTATTATCGGTGTGCTTATATATTGTCACGAGTGTGTATACACTAAAGTGTTTACGTTTTTATTTGACGTCTCTTTGAATACAACGAGAACAAAAAAAATTTTGACGTTATATTTAGAATTTGTTTTATAATAGGCACACGTGCTGCTGCGCTAGAGTGCGTTCACACCGAACACGGTTTTCCGCAGTGTAAATGATCGCGGCCGAAAAACAGTAGATTTCATAAAAAAAAAACAACTAATAATTAATAATACACGCACGCGTAGCGCGTGTGTTTAAAATATTTGTCCGGTACGCTTTTCGGCCCGCCGAGACGTGCACAATCCGAAAATGAAAACAAATCCGCTCGTATTCGCCTTAAAAAGAGTTCACTGTCCCGATGTTAAAACAAAGTCATACGGACACGCGACCAAATAAAAATACGTTAAACAAGCACCTCACTCGGAAACCTCGTGTAAAAATGAAAATACGCGAGAGCGGTCGGTGTAAGACTCCACAAATTTCGTCCGTTATTAAAATCTAAACTCAACGCGAAATTGTTGATTTATAAATCGGTTTTAAGACCTATAATATATTACGGTCATATGGAACTCAAATCCGGAGACCAGCCCCAAACCTTTCGACATTCTTCCAATACAATGGCATCAGAAAATCACTCTCGGACTAATTACACGCGCACCGTGGTTTATTAATTATTATTGATGATTATATTATTAATGATTCCTCTCACAAAGACCTATTAACAACTGTTAAAGAACTATAGCCACAAACGATTTCGTAAACGTTTCCCACTCACGCACAAACGCCCTTATTAAAGAAATATTGTCCTCTCCCGCGCTACACCTTGTACGACGACTGAAAAGAAACCGAAGTGACCCGTTACTGTAGAAAAAAAATGATTACACTAATCGTACAATTAAAAATATAAATAACAGAGCCAATGAGGGCGTTGCCGATCGATCTCTTCCTTCAGGTCACGTTATTCGTGTTATTACATTCATTTCAGCACATTCCATATAAACATTGTAAATTTTCTTAAATAAAATAATAATAATAAAGAAATTGCCGTTTGGCGTTAGTAAATAAATAATACACTCGGATATTAAAATACGAGTAACGCAATGTGTACGCGGTAAAAAGATTTGATTATCGCCATTTTATGAATAAATATCGCGCGAATCCGCTGTTATATTTTCGTCACGAAAAATTTAGTCTTATTAAAATTATAAAAATTCTCTTTTTTTTTTTTTTTTTAGAAATCCTATGTAAATATGAGTACTACCGAAAACGATGTCGTTACACTGAATCGCTTAAAAAGGCGAAAAAACGTTATCTATACTGTTAATATCGTGAAGTTATTTTCTAAAACGCGTTTCGCGCAAAATGCGAATTCGGATTTTTTTTCATTTCATTTCACAGATGTGTGTATCCTTTAAAATACTACTATTTTTTTTTTTTTTTGAAATTTCTCTTCGTACATAGTTTTCTAACGGGATTTTCATATTATTTATTATTTTTCTAAATATAATATATACGAAAAAAGGATAACAAAAGTTCCTCGGACAACAATGACCGTGGCGGTTACACAATATTATATATTGTTATATAGCAGCGGTCACATAAATTTTACAAGCACGCGCAACTACGTCCCGTTCGGTTAGCCAAAACAAATTTTAGCCGCAGTCGACGATCATATTTCAACACTCACCGCGGCCGGCGAATAAATGGAACGAGGGGAGGAGAGGAAAAAAATGCATCCTCGGTACTCGTATAGGTGTAGGTACTCGTCTTTCGGGAAGACGAATATTATATACCAATAAATACAATACGAATATTATTACATTATAATATTTTATCGAGAATGACTCATCCGCGGCAGTTTGTTGACCACATCTGATTACACTCGGATTTCATCGGAAAATCACGAATTTTTTTTTTATATTCCGATAGAGTAAAAAAAAAAAAAACGGTTTCTATGTAATTAATACGCATCATCTCCGACCGTTAAAATATTTTTTATCTGTTTCCGATACGTTTTTTTTTTTTTAGTCGAATTCTGTGTATTGCTCATCTCGTATACGTCATTATGGTAAGTAGTTTTGTTTCGGGTCTGTGAAAAATGTCTTAAAAATTCCATAATATATAGTATACCGTTGAAACACAAAGCGGCTTTGCCCCGAAGTATGCAAATTATTGTAAATTAAACGCGTAATTGTGAACGGGAAAAAGCGAACGTATTATTTTGGAGAAAATTTAAAAAAAAAATTGTACTCTCGCAATTTTCACTAGGAATCGACTGGAAAACGCGAGTATCGTTCGCTACACGTATATACGATAGAAGGCAGATTATTGTATTTGTACGGAAAACATTTTTCAAAATTACCTTTATTATTATTATTTATTATCGATTTTTGAAATTTTCTTTCTATAATATTTCCGTTTTAGAAAATCAATAATTAGTAGGTTATATATATATTTTTTTGTCGTATACGACGATATTTTATTTATAATAATTAATTTTGTCGCCACGAAATGTGTCGCACTTACAAAAATACATCACCGTTTTTTTTTTTTAAAAGCGGTCGTTTATCACAATTATTATTTTCTTGTTAAAATTGTGCCATTTAAAAAAAAAAAAATCCTTTTTTCGTATGTGTAGAAAAACTCAGTGTAATGCGCAGTGTTATCGCGATTCTTTATACCTATATATATATATATATGTATAATTCGAAGTAAACGTTCGTTCGACGAGTATTTATTTATTATTATTTTGTTCGAAATCGTGTACTCTTGTTGAGAGCACGTAAACGACCGGATTATTTAAATGTAATTATAACGTATAGCTTATATTTTATATATATATAATTTTTTTTTCTGGTGTAATTCGTAATGCGGAGATAAATAACCAGGAAGAATATTATAATACTAAGCTGCGAATATCGTAATAGAATAATTTAAATATTTGATTGACTTCTGGTCGTCTGGCCGAGACACGTATCCGATTAGTTCTACTAAAGCACTACGTATATAAAGACGCCGTAGGTACTATTCCCGTTCGATTCTTCGTATAATAATAAATATTGAGAAGTTGGAAGTTTCGGTCACGCGCTGCGATAAAAACTGAATTTCGATGGAACGAATTTCAACTCGTCAAACCCCTCACGTCTCGAACTGACATTTTGTTACGTACCCTATTCAATAATCTATACAGTATAAAATATAAACGGAGTTGACGTCAGTGGCGGTTATACACGATATTCAAAGAGGGGGAGAGACGAAAATGGAGCCAACCCCCTCTGCCAATGAAATATTCACATCGACGAGTATTAACCAAGAAGAAAGATCTATTATTATTACTCGTATTTAATTGCCGAGGCAAATATTTTAAGTACTCACCAGATAGCGTTACGACACAACATAGAGGGCGTGGCAGAAAGGCGCATATAAACATCGAATACCGAATATATCGAACACACACCGCAGTCAAACTCGAACTACGGTGTTCGCGAACTATACGTTGTTCGCGTCTGACCGCCGTGACTACACTGAGCGGTCCGATGGTTTCGGACCGCTATTTATAAGCGCCTTCCTGCCACGCCCTCTATGTTGTGTCGTAACGCTATCTGGTGACTACTTTCTTTTCCCGTTTTATTACGGTCGGCTGACGGCGCTGTGTCGGTATATGCGGGTGTTTAGTTTGACGCTGACCGAGCGACCGATCGTACGCGCGTATACAATCTTTATTGTTTATTTATTTTTCATTATTATTAATAATATTATTATTTCGCGCATTTCAATGAAAAATAAACGTAAGAATTCAAAATTTCAATTTCCTTTAAGAAAGGATTCATCTCTTCTCGTTGTACACTCGTTCACAAGTTCGCTATTTATTTGACGTTTACACGTTTACCGACCGACCGAGTTTTGTCGTCAGCTAAGCACTAAAGGCTCAACTACGACCGATGATCAGCGCGCACTATCGAGACCTCAAGTTTTTGAAGTAAGACACCACTTGTATTTCATTTTGAGACCACCCAACCTTATGAATTTAATATAAATTTTTTTTTTGTATTTTACGTTAGACGTACGCATAAAAAAAATACATATACATATAAGTAATAAAGTAAAATATTTTTTATAATACTTACCGAATCTATACACACGGTACTTTTGACGAACTACTGCCCTATAGTGTGAGACGCCATTACGGCTTACACTGTGTAATGTCGACATATTAACTTTTACGAATAAAAACTCACTCGACACGAAATCGTAGAGGTGGTGAGATCGACAGTTAAGTCGATTCGTTGTAGACACACCAGAAAATATCCTGTGACGAAATTAATAAAATAATATATTCGCACGAATTATTGACACAGACGTGTGTGATGTGTGTCTTGTCTTCACTAGCAACAGTGACAACCGAGTCGCCGGCCGTGCGCGGGAACAGGGGAAAACGGCTGTGGTATTTTCGACTGCGAACAGAAGGCCCATAAAAACTATTTACAAAACGTTTAACACGACACTTGGCCGATTATTTTAATTAATATGTAATGGGGGGAAAAAATTATTGTACGAATCATTGTCGTTATAATATGAGCTATATTATGTCGTTATAGCAGTTAAAAAAAAAAAAAAATGTATGCTGCGCATAAGCGAAACGTGCAAAAATCTGCAATAATAACTGAATGGAAAAAGAATTCTCTATAAACTAACAGACGGAATGAAATTAAACGGCCGTTTAGCGATTCAGTTTCGAAATGAAAACGAATATATTCCATACCAAATAAATATAAAGCGCGCGCGATAACTATATATCGGGTTATATGAGTGCCACGCGTGTCTTCGTCGTTTACAAGTCATATATTATAATATACAATCTTCGAAGAAAATAACATCGTTTTTGAACCGTTGAAGAAAAAAAAATATTCAATAATTATTTCACAAAAAAAATATATGTTCAAAAATCAAAAAATACGCGAAATCGACAAAATATGCAAATATATGCACTTAAAAATTTCGTTTACAAACTCCCGTCGTTTGTAACGCGTTGGTCTGCTGCTTTAAATCGGGAGAACACAAAAATGACACGCAGCAAATCCTAAAAACTTCCCAGACCAAATAATAACCGTTCCATCATCCAGCCAACCGCGGGCGTCGAAACGCGAAAAGTTTGAGTAAAAAGAAAAAAAAAAAACGCGAGAAAATATTTCATTCGCAGTGGTGTATATATTTACTCGGAAATAAAAAAAAAACTTTTCATTAACGCGCGTATATACTTTCTCGCGAAGTTTTTTAAATAATTTAGAAATCAAATTCGAAAAATAAGTCTGCGCGTTTATATACAGAGTCCGTATACTTAATGATTTATTAATACCTTCTAATGAGCAAGTGTAAACGTATATATAGTATAGCAAAGACAGACCTACGGTACCTGCAATAGCACGATATTTTAATTACTGAAAATGTGAACTGTTCATTCGTCGTATTTCATATCGTTCAATAATCTCGTATTTAAAAAATGAATTACAAAAGTCTTCAGCCGCACAATTTCAAATTCAAAGCTATTAGAATTAACAACAAAAACACGGAGGATTAGCTGAACGTAATAAAATATTTTTCTCACTATGTTTTTTTTTTTATTCTTAGTTTTAATAATTTTTTAGTATTACGCGCACACAAAACACATTATTAAATAAAAATTCGTACGTTTTAATCTGTTAAAGTATACATTTACGTTATACGAAATATTTACTTGAAATATATTTTTTTTTTTTTAATACACATTAAAGATTCTTGAAATTTCGATTTTTTTTTTCATCCTCTCTATAACGGAAAAATTTGTTGCTCCCGAGCGATTTCGTTATAGAGAGGTTTTATTATATATATAATTTTTATACGTTTTTTTCTCTCGCCAAATTCATTATATACAAAAATGAATTTTTAATTCGAAACACAAACGACCGCTGGTATATTTGAAATTAACCGACTGTTTTAGCCAAAAATAAAATAAATATATTGAAAGCGAACGATTTATAAAGAGCGAAAACGTAATAATAGCGTTCCGTCGTCGTGGCGCGCGCGCCTTATTAATATATAATATTACTTCGAACGTTCGTTTTATATTCAATTATTTTTCGTTATTAAACCGAAATGACGACGATGACGAGTAATAAGAAAATACAATATAATATTTTTCGTTTTACTATGTAAATACGTTAAAGTTTTTGTTACTTTTATCCTGTACAAAAATTAACGGAACCTTCGTAATAAAGTATACGTGTACATATATATATATATAATATTTATAAAATCGTTTTTAATTTCACTTATTATAAATGTGCGCTTCGACGTTTTTATTGCCACTGGAGCCGGCGGTTCTTGTTGTTCGGCAGACTGCGAGAATATTCTGGACCAGCGTGCGTACAAGAGTGACACGGCCGCGAAAGTTTCTCTCGTATATATAGAAAACAACGAGTGTCGATCGATCCGAGAGACGGACGAGCGCTGTGAAGGAGTCGTTTTTTTTGAAAATATTCGCCAACAGTTTCGAAGAAATTTCCATTGAATTCGCCAGCTTTTTATAAAAATATGTTTCGAGTTTTCGAAAAGATTTCGCGGTACAGAAGGATCGTCTGAAAAAAAAAATATATATTTTCGAAAAAGCGACAACGGTTTCGTATTTTACCACAACGTTATAGGTTCGAACATCTGAAAAAAAATCCTTTTTTTGACCTAGGGGAAAAGAAACAAATTTTCCGTACAAAAAAAAATAATAATCCGTTTATACTCCTCTAGAATAATATACATTTACGAACGCAAAAAAAAAATTGCACTCGATTCGTTTTTTTTTTTTAAATTAATATACGAGGACACTGCGGGAACGATCGGAGGAGATTTATTAAACCAATTCATTCGTAAGCGTATAATATTATATAAAGCGTTATCTCCGCGAGACGTATCGTATTGATATCGTATATTTATTTATATAATAATAATAATTATAAAATGAAATGCCGATAAACGATAAAACCGAATAATATATGCAACTGCGCAGGACATTTTTTGTTTTTTATTATATACTCGTATTATTTTAAAATACAGACTAGAATATTCTGTATTTTTCGTCTCGTCCAGTATAATCAAGGATTTTTCAAAATATACGCATACGTAAAATTGATTGTTTTTTTTTTTTAGTATCATATTTTCAATGAGACTCGTCTAAATGCCGTTGTAAACATTGCCGTTCAAACTAATACACCGGATTGTACAGGTCGTCCCTTTGTTCGTTATTCATAACGATTAAAAATTTTAAAAAATACATGTACCTGCAAATAATGTTTCTGTTTTTTTTTTTAATTTTACTAATTTTACAATACAGCTGCTGCAGGTATTAAACGAACGTAATAGAATATTATCGATTACAATTGCCGAGATACAATTTACAATTTTTTTTTTCTTCTTTTTAACCGAAAGAAACGTCGGAAATAAACGCGCTGATATTGTTAAATAATCGATTTCTTTTTTTTCTTCTGATCGACAAATCACTTTGGAATAATTGAAAACCGACTACTCGCGAGACCTTTGAGTAATACGCGATACCCGTTACTACAATAACACCGTAAATGTAATAATTGTAAACCAAAAGCCGCTTTTCTCTTTCTTATACAATACGGCGTTTAACGCGGTTTTAAGCGCTGATCGTCCAGGCATCCGCGGTGTATAGTAGTACTGCGTATATATATATTATAAGAAACGGAACAAATCCGGCAACGCGTTCGTTACCCGTTTAAAATATCGCGGATGTCACGAACGTTTCGGCAGTGAGATTAGTTTACACTCAATAACGTCGTTTTATTACGCGAGAAAATAAAACAATATCGGCCGCACAAAACGTGTACGTAAAAAATACAGTCATTTCAGACGTGTAAAACGTCTGTTTTTTTCCTTTTCCCGTCGTATTCGAAATAAAATCGAATAAAAAACTTTTAATAATAATCGCGAAAAAACGCGTTTATTTTACACAAAACTACAGACTTTTTTTTCTCTCTCTCTCTCTCTCTCAAAACGATCACGAATATACGGTTTGATATTATATACGCGTACATAATTTTCATACGCGGAAAAAAATGTTTTAGATAAATAGTGTGTATAATGTGGTGAAAACGTCAAAAACAACAAATGACATCATTTTGTTATTACTAAATCGACTAAAAACATGTTTTATACGTATAAATACGTACGGTGTATTCATTACAAGAGCGCGCGCGACGCAAAACACATTCTACGGATTTCAACGCGTCTCGTTAATATTAAATACGTTTTCAAAAACAGCGAGAAACCGTACACGTATACAATATATGTAAACATTATCGTGTACGACAGACGTCTGAATAGTTTGTTTCGACGAATAAAAGAACAATAACAATATAAACGCGCGCGTGTGTATAATAAGCTCGAATTTAAAATAATTATTGTAAAACGTTAACAGCCGCTCGAGCAGGCCACTGAAGAGTAGTGACTATATTTGCATTGGCTATAGGGACAGTTCATTGCGTTTCATCGATAAAACATAATTCTTTTACGCGGAAGTGTGTATATTAAACAAGCGAAAAGAACCGAACAAGTATTGATTAACGGGACGTTCTGCCTGACTCAATCGTCTTTGTCTGACGCACACGTAACATATAGTAAAATCTGGTTTCGTATTTCCAACACTGGTGAGTGATTGGCTAATTTTTGGACACGATGACCTGTGATATTAATTAATAATAATAATAATCTATGACACGTAGGAATTGTTTTTTCGATAAATCGTATTTTTAGTTTTTTACAAGTGCATAATGATAACGTGATAATCAAATTATGAATATTTTGTTTAGAATTCAATTGATCGAAAAAGTGATTCCAACGTGTCATAGATCACGATATTTTTATTAATTAATATGACACAGGTCATCGTGTCCGAAAATTAGCCGATGATTACTCACAATATCGGAAATACGAAACCAGATTTTATTACGTTACGCGTGTGTCCTGACAAAGACAACTGAGTCAGGTATAGAACGGGCAATATAATAATATTATTAAACAATTACGAACAGATCGCTCAAACGCGTTTTCCGAGCGAAAACAATTTTTTCAACGGAAAATGTTCACTTCGAACAACGTTTAAACGGTAGAATTTATTCGAGACATGTTGTAAACACGAGATGTAAATTTAACTAAACCAAATATCGGGAAGCGGCACATCGAGTTGAGAAAAGCTCGACGAGAAGACGAAATAAAAGTGGATTTTTTTTTTTTGTTCGCAAAGACATTTTGTTGCAATCGATTTGAAGTAAAGACGACAGCGGTCTTCTCGAGTAAAACCGATCATATAATGTATAATACAGATGGACGATTCGAATTCGCGACCGAACAAGAGTCGAATATCGAGCGAGAGAAAAGCCGCGAATCTATCTCGTGTGGAGGAGAATCGAGATGACAAAAGCGTAGACGGACCGTGCGAGAGAGGCACGCGTATATAAAAACGAACAAAAAAAACTTATGTACGCCCGTTGAATATATAGAGACGCGCGAGAACGGAACAAACGGCGTGTATAAATATTACATTTTACTATTATTATTATTATTATTATTACGTATTATTTCATCGTTGATCCGTATAAATCAATTTGTGCGATCGACGAAAAAATAATAATAATAATTTTTTTTTATTATTATTATTATTCGTCTACGTACGCTTATAATATTTTATCTGCGTACAAACGACGGACGTGTAAACAATTTTCCGATATCGCGAAGACGTTTTACTCGTAAAACAACAAAACTCGTAATATGTCGTTAATATTAAATCCAAGAACGCGCGTGTAAATAGTAATATTCGATTAATATATTATAAAAGTATTTGGAAATTTTTATTTTTTTTTTCTAAAAAATTCCCGATAATAATCAGCTCTGTATTAAATGACACACATACGTATAGGTATGACGCGTGTTAAAGGTCCAATGTAATAAAGTCCATTCGGTAAATTGTATACGTTTTAATTATTTTTTTTTTATATATAAAACGTCGTCGCCGCGGGCTATTATACGAGGTAAAAAAAAAAAAAAAATTCGATTGAAATTGAGTCACTGCTAGAAATATGAGTAATAATTTTAATAACGTCGTATCCGGCGGATTGTCGTATTTATCGATCTTATAAACAGTGACGATGTTAGTGCGCGTATAAAAATGATAAAATATTCGTACGAATTCAAATTAATAATAACAAATAATTACAGTGTAAAATAATAATAAACTACTTTAATTAAACCGTATATCGATAACGCGCGTCTTATTAGCGATTCTATTGGCCAGGCGAACTTGTTCGAATGAATCATATGGACGATCGTTATAACAAAAATTCAAAACTTGACGTCGTCACCAAAATGAAAAAAAAAAACAACGTGATGGAATACATTACGCCGCGCTCTAATGGTTTTTAAACGAGTTTTTTTTTTTTCATAACGTAAAGTTTTTTTCCGAGATCACTCTGTATGCATAAGCTCATCTCGGATTAACATTATTATTATACGACGATTATTCATTTTATACGAGTACAAACAATATTTCTTTAGAACTATATTTACATAAAAATATACATTTTGTAAGTATGAAGGCGGCACGATTAACATTTATTTTCGCGCACGGAATATATATATATATATTTTTTTTTGAAAAATTTACATTTAAACTGTCGCGAAAAATGTTAGGTATATTTTATTTGTTTATAAATATTAAAAATACTGTGCGAGGAAGCGTTTCACGGAGACAACATTTTTTTTTTAGACGGAATCGCTCCCAAAACCTTTTGGAAAATTAAAATTAACTCGTCACCAGAGTTAAGTAATCCGCGAGCGGATTGAACCAATGGCGCCAGGCGCGATTTTTTTTCGAACCGGTATTTATGTAAATTATTTATGGTCTATAGGCTTCTACAAAATGTTTATACGTATTAATAAATAAAGGTATGCTGAGTGAAACACTGCAAAAGTATATTGCAGTCCTCTGTACGAGGCCGTGTAAAATTTTCGCGGTAGAGCATTTTTTTTATGGTAACATTTCAGGAAAGAGAGCCGAAAACCGGCAAAGACTGTGCTACTTCAAAGACGTCTGTCGAAGAACGGATGTCAACTCGCTATGAACGAATCAAAACGGATAGCGTATCCGACATAGGGACACGGTTGTCTCAACGAGGCAATTGTCTTTAGGAATCGACGATGATGACGAGACCAGGTGGGGCTGGTGTTAAAACGAACACCAAACAGAAGACCGTCGTTTTGTCTTAAACGTTGATTAATTATACGTTTGATGAAGGCAAATTTTCCCCTATAAAAAAAAACAAAATCTAAATTAATCACAAAGAAAAATATCGGAAAAAGCGACTATACTTCATACGCAACGAGTAAGTAAACAAATATAAGAATAACAATCTGTAGTTTGCCGTTTGAATTATTATAAAACGATACACTCGCGTGGATGCGATTTGAAAAACGCTTTTATTCTAAAAATGTTCAATAGTTTTAAGTTTATTTTTCCGTTTGTCTAATAATTACACGCAGTTGATGGTTGATTTTTTTTTTTTACATAGTGTTTTTGTTTTGAAGCTCGTGAAAACGTCAATTTTTTACAAAAAGATTAATACCGTAACCTATAATTAAGAGTTTCGTTAGGTGAAATTTTTTTTTTCCTAAAGTATTGCATTAACGAATTGGCTATCTCGAGTTAAAAATAAAATTAAATAATAATAAAAGCGTCTGTGTAACGTGTGGAAACGAGCGCGTAATGCGCGGTTTAAATTATATATACACGAGGCCTCGGTTTGATCGTCACGCTTAAACTCCGTGGGCCGGTTCGTGGTCAAAAGTATTATAAATTTTTTTTTTCCTTTTCGTATAACGTAATATTATTGTTTACAGCCAGTAAAACGTGCCTCGGTGGTTATAATATCATTAATTTAAATGTTCCGATAACATTTGTAAACTTGGCCGAACGATTATTATAAATGTTCGTACACTACGCATATTTATGTATTATGTATAGCTCGCGCGTATAAATAATGAGAATAAATCAATTATTACTATGCAGTATTAATGTGTCAACGATATTATTAATATTATAATATTGTCGGAGTCTGTACCGCGAGCGAACAAATTTAGTAATAATAATAAAAAAAAAATTCTAAAACGTCTTTATCGAACCGCCAATAATAATAATAATAATAATAATAATAATAATAATAATAATAATAATAATAATAATAATAATAATAATAATAATAATAATAATAATAATAATAATAATAATAATAATAATAATAATAATAATAATAATAATAATAACAAATATTATCGTTACTACCACGTCTTAAGGCCGTTCGATTTATGAAAACGAAAATCGTTCTGAAGCCTTTCGCGTTATATTTACGATTTGGTCAATATTATACGAGTCGGATGTTTTCTCGATTATGAGCGTTTCGGTATTTTTCGACGATTTTTGTATTAATGTATGCGAATAACGTTATTTCCTAAATAAAACGCGACCATAGCAAAGCGAAATAATCAATACGATCTTGCTGCAAAAACCTATGTCTGTTGTGATTCTTCAGTAGTAGCTGGTACGCTTATTACCTTTACGTGATTATAAGAAAAGTGCCGAGAAAATGAATAATGATACGTATGTCGAAAATTATGTAATTTGGTCACGATTTTCTATCGAAGCGTTATTGTATACACCAGAAAAAAAAGTTCTAAAGCAAATTAAAAAAAAAAAAATTGAGAATATTTTTCTGTGGTCTTGCTTGACAAAAATTTCTTTTTACTCGTCGGACCGTCTACCGTTAACGGCCACGCATCTACTATAATGTAGCCGGTACACGACAGTGTTCACATGGGTATATTTATCTAATATGTAATATTATTATAATGTACGGTAAAAGCAGGGACGGATTTATAGTTACGAATAGATTTATACAAAAACAAGAAAATAAACAAAAAATATATATATTTGGTTGAGAGACATTTAAAGTATTTACTATTAATTGATTTAAATATTTTCAATTTAAAAAATCATCGATTCGAGTTTGTTAGAAAATTTCGATTAAATATTTAAAAAAAAAAATCTTTTTTAAATTTATCAAGTAATATTCTACTGTTTCTAAAACGGTCTAAATCCATCCTTAGGTAAAAGAGAGTTTTTTTCTCGTGTTGTACGACTTGACTGTATTATATTGACGGCGCGCAGCGTTTTTTTTTTTAATTCAATTATAAAGCTATTGTACAAATGTACATTAAAGCTCAGCAATTAATTAACGGTAACCAACAAAATCAGAGAGGACGAAAAAAAAACCGTAACAATTGATACGACTATCTCTGTCTTATGGAATAATCCGATTTGTGAAAGAATATAACCACTTATTAACGTGGCCGGGTAGGAAACAATTATTGAGGATAATCTTCGAATCAGCCTTTGTAGGAAGAAGGGAATTAAAAAAGATCACTTTGGACGCGTATGCGCGCGAAACGGGCGACGATAACGAATTTTTTCCATCCTTGGAAAATTGAACTGTATAAAGACCAACGGTTTTCGACGAAATCGTTTTAAACACCACCGCGAATTAGATTAACTGTTAACGGAAATACGTACTATATTAATATTTTATCACAGTTTGCGAGTCCTGAAACCCAAGGTTTATGCGTATTTTTATCGATCGAAAAGAGTAAAACAATTTTTCTATTTATATTTTTAAATAGCGTCGCGATTCGCGGAACCAATACGATTTCCCTGCAATTCAAGAAAGTACTTTGTAAGTAAGCGATATACGTATAATGTTTTCGAAATGAAATTCGCGCGTTTTATCAAATATATATATATAAACCGATAAAAAAATATGATCCGCCTTTATGGGGAAAAAAAAAGGTTTTGTGTTATTACTAAAATGCACTTTTGTACTCGGCCTAATAGTCGAAAATACTTTGTTCGGAAAAAATTGTTTATCGACAGGAGCCGGCGGGTACTATAAATATTGTACTGGACACTTTGAGCTATCAAAGTTTTTGGTATTCGATATTCATTTCGGAAAGCCGATACGCATATCGGTGTACGTCCATTGACTTTATGAGGTCTTATCGAATTTTCAAAAACACGAAAACGTTACTTTCTCGCGGCCGTATAGTTTTTTTTTTTACGCGAGGATTTCGACGTTATATCTTCGAATATAATATTCTCGACCTACATCGGCTAGTATATTCCTCATCACAGTAGTATAAAGCGTTTTATTCGATTTCACATGCATAAATAGGTCGTTTAAATCGTTCAACGAATATAGTATACAACCTTTCTGCAGACGAGCTGACTAATGATTATTTTCTGTGCAAGTATGGTCAATATTATTACAACGTAGGTAATTGTTGATTGAGTGATTTTTTTTTTTTTTATTTATGTTTTACAATATAGGAATACCGCGAGTAGGCCCGGAATAACGGCGAATTGGGCAACTAAAAATGAAATATAAGTATTTATCAATGCAAAATATTATAGGAAATAATATTTTCAGTTCATCGTTGAAATCCGTCATTTCTGTATTGATAATATTAATAGAGTAGTTTCGTTATCGTATGTTGCCATTTTCGCATTATTATCGAACGGTTATTTAGCGATGGGGATTTAAATCGATTTACAAAAAAATCGATCCGATAAACCATTAAAATCTGACGGTAATTCAGGAACGAATCGATTCAGATGAGTTCATTTAATGTGGAGAAGACATTATTGTCTGCACTGTGCTAGTTAGTAGCACTAACTAAACTCAATACACGGAACGCGTGTATCAATCAAAAAATGACCCCAGATAGACGGCCGCCACATGCATTCCTTAAGACATGAAAGTCGTGGAGTATACAATTTACGTAACACAAAACAACGTGTTTATAGTATATCGATATGTTAGCACCGAAATCAGTTATTTTGATACATAATGAAGTTGGTAACAAAAATAGGAAAATAGAAACGGAATGCATATGACGGCTCACTATAGGGATAGTCCATATTACATAGGTACGCGAGAATGCGCGCGTACCATGTACTGAGTTCAGTAGATAGTAGACTGTAGTGACACCACAGAACCATAGACTATTATTTTGCGATATACTCACGCGCAATGAGTACTACTGTTGTCTGTATTATTAGACACTGATAACGTATTATGTAAATAATAACAAGAATGGTAAGTAATAAACGTAAGTTGTAAAAAAACATGACTGTTACGTTTAGAGCGGTAATAAAAACAACATATTAAGCCTATTTAATCAACGAGTCGAATTCGGGGCTTGCAGAAATCAAATTGTCCGCTATAGAAATAGATCCATTTTGTTTCCGAACTTAAGCCTTGAAAGTTACGTGGCCCATTACGGGTCTTTGTACAGAGTTATTTCCTTTTATTATGCCACGATTTCGCCAATAAAATTTAGATTCAGACCCGATTCGTTGTCCTCGAACCATGCGAAATCCGAACGACGGCGACGACAATATAATACGCGTTTATTATATTTTTATTAATCGTTGATATTATAAAATTATTATTGTAACGGAGCGATGACATTTTGTACAATACGGTTTGTATAAATGAATTTACTATATTATAATATACACGTCTATAGCGCGGCCAAAACGACTTGGCAAAGATATAAAATGTGTTTTATATATAAAAAAAATGTGTGTATGTAAATACGAATTGATTACATGTCCAGGTATGCTATCGGAATCTATTCTACACACACACCACACGTATAAAACGAGATAAAATATCGATAAATATGCACGCGTTTTACCGTTATACTCGCACGTACACGCTCGTATTTATGTATATATATATATATATGTATTATGTGTTATAAAACTCTGACTTTATAGGCTATTGTAGACTTATAATTGGCACTTTATCTCGTATTCGTATATTGCAGTATACGTAAGCGTATATAATTACAAGTAAATTAATTATTTTTCCCTCTATTTATATATATATACGCGATTTTTTTTTTTTATTATAACACATTATTATCTGCAACAGACCTGTTTTAAGCCGGCCGCGAATAAATTCAAACGATTCGCCAACGTATACACTCTGGTATAAAAAAATGGACATTTCCCCCTCCCCCATAAAAGTTCATCTTTTTTTTTTTTAAATACTATTAAACGCTGCAAATTCGGTGGCGACGCGGCACGAGAAACCCGATAGATGTACAATTTCAATTAAATACGACTCCGAGGAAGAAAAAAAATTTGTTTTTTTATCTATATCTATATATAGGCCTATATCTTATCGCGTCAGATCTTATAATGAAATACAATGATTATACCGATCAAATTATAGCGGCGCACATGGCTTTTTCATACCGGATCTACAGAAGAAAAAAAAAGTATAGAAAAACTGAAAAAGCGTGTGTTCCACTCAGCAGCGTTAAAACAATTTATCGTCCAGTAATGTACAAATAATAATAGAAATAATCGTTCGCGTGACAAACGACACGAGTAGTCACTGAAATTTCTTACCATTTTATTAACAACGGACAAAAAAATATGTATAGACGTAATAAAATTTCGAATTAAAAAAATATATATACAATATAAGCCTGTAAAATGTTTCGAAATTATATTATATAATAAAGCTGTATTACGTGGTATATTATCAAAACGAAATTTCAGTAGCACGTTTTTATTTTTAATTTCTATGGAGGGGCAATGCCATTGACTGCAACACAGATAATTTGAGAATTTGTTTTTATCACAATTTTATATAACTATATTAATATTATAAACGCTGAGCAAGCAAAGTTTCCCCGCCCGCAGTCTAAACCGCATTTCCCTATATAGTAATATATAACATTTATCTTTATTTTAATGAAATTCGGCACAATTCTATATCGAGTGAAACGTTCGGATTTTTTTTTTTTTTAATGAAAATATTCGTTTATTTCTCATAAATTATATTTGATAACTTTAAAAAAAAAATTTTTAAAAATTTACGTTTATTACTTATTCAATACGAAAATGTAAAAATATAAACCATTTAGAAAGTGTTAGTTTTTATTGAATTAAAAGAAAAAATCCCCAGTTGACACTAATTTTCGCGGACTTTTAAAATCCAATACTTAAATCAAAAAGATATGCGTACGTACGTGTTCACTGCAAACTCCTGGGGGACGTTATGTATACCTACGGGCATCGACGTTTTATCAAACAAACAAAAAAAAACCATTTAATATATAATTCAATAATGACACATCGATATAACAAATATTGAAACATATATATACCTACGTGTGTCATAAATACAAAGAAAATCGTCTAGAATAATATTGTATTTACACATCATACTCGGTCCATACGGACCGGAGACACGAGACGTAACGCGCGTACGGTGTGTGTCAAAAGACGTAGTCAATGGCCTAAGGATGAATTGAAATTTTTCTCGGTTTTTCTATTATTTTTTTTACGGATCAAAACGAATTTTTTTTTTTTTAATATTTCCAAATAAGAACGATCCAAGATAATAATATTCGCTTTAAAGGCACAATTTGTGTATTCACTCTTCGTACATTTCGAGCGGAATAAAAGCAGAAAAAAACATTTGTACATTTTTAACGTAACTTACATACTGCATCGTTGGATCGCGATAAAAGAATGTTAATTAATTACTAATTGAGTTATATATAAAGAACGCGAAGTATGCACTATCGGAATCGATGCGGTATATATAATGCGGTACGCGTAAAAGTCGTCCACTAATACCCGTTTATCAAAACTACATGTAATATAATATATAGCGCGAGGCTTATATTATTTTGTTTTTTTTTTTTTTGCATGCAATTAAAAAATGTCTAGTTTTCATTGAATTTTATTTATTTGTCGAAATTCAACTATTAACTATAGTGGGCGTACATATAATTATTTAATAGTTGAAAAATGAGTAATTCAAAAGCCTATATATATACGCGGGAGAGGCGAAGGGATTTATGCGGTAATTATCACTGCAAAGACAACGGGAAAACGGAGTGAAATTATAACGTGATATACGAAATGGTTCGGGAATTATTTTACTGTGTTTTCGAATTTTCACTAGGTATATATTTCAGGTGACGGATTTCAGAAAATCCGGAAAAATTTATCCGAAAAGCTTTAAATAAAACGACATTCGTATATTACGATTTTTCTACGTTTTTCTAGTATTTTTCACGAATGTATCAATCAAATGCGAGATATTCGTTCTGAAACGCGTTCGCTTTTCGATGGACCGTTTTCAGATTTTGTTTTCCGTATACGACGACACACATTACATTTTCAACGAGATTTTTCCCGGTTCGCGGCATTGCAGGCGACGACGTAATTATTTTAAACGCGAATTCCCGAGATTTTTTCGAGAGAATAAAATATTTTATCGAGAAGAGAGAACGTTTAAAGGATATTTTATAATCTTGTAGTTCGTATAGAAATTAATATAATAACAAAAATATTAAATCTGTATATGTATATAAAAATGTGTAATACGGCGTTGAATATATACGTACAATCGAGCCAAAGAGTATTTTATGAAAAATAAAGAAATATACATAGAAGCCGTTTTATTGGATTTGTTTAATTATTGCTGCTGCCGCGGTTTCGACAAAAAGTCATTAAACAGTAATAGTGTATTGAGCGAAAATGAAAAAAAATACAGGGATAGAGAGCAAAAAAAAAATGAACAAAATTACAAGGAGAAAATTATGAATATTACAATAAAAAGACACGGAGTTTAAAAGATAATAATAAAAATTGCGTATACATATAACGAATTGAATTTTTTTTTTTAACCGATTACCGAACGTTATTAATATTATTTAATACGTATTCGGAAAAACTTATCCGAGAATTTATAAAATTATAAAACGTTTTTTTTTTTTTTTTTTTAATCTGTATATTTAAAATATTTTTAAATTAATTATATTTAATTTCTTTATACATATATATATAATTCGAGTATTAATATTTATAGTTTTATTTTTTATTTCTATTCATTTCACACGTTATCGTTTTTTATTCTCTTACGCATTTTTTGTTTCTATATACCGTTTGTATTATTCAATTATTTATTTGCAACAACCGTCATATCGGCGATTTTATACCGAATATCGAACGTAATACGCAGACGTACCTATCCCGGTTCGTGTTTCCCGATAAACCGATTATTAAACGCAATAATTACACTACGGCGGTATATAGTTGAATTCAAAATTAATTTTATTAATAAATTAAAAGAACGATTCTAGGAGATTTTCACTTCGTCAAAGATTTTGCCAAAGCACTGAAATATTATGTGATTATTGTTTCACATACGAACACAAGCGAGAAGTCCGCGAAGAAATTTATGCAGAATAATATAATATGTAAATAATTATTATAGCGAGTCTCGGTTTTTTTTTTTATCACAATAACGAATACGTATATGATAATCAATAGTCGTTTTTTTCAATATATACCTTGCACTATTGTAAATCCGATAACTGTGCCTATGCGAAATACGTCAACGCCACCAATTAATATTATATTAATAATTTAAATCTGAAAAATATAGCCGTAATCGTATCGTTGACATACCGCGTCTATTACCATCGGCTCGCTAAAACGCGTATTATACATAATATATAATACGTTAGTTTATAAGCGATTAAATGGTAATTAAATTTCTACGATTTCAAGAATCTGCAGTCTGTATTCGAAGTACAAGCGAATAAGTTTCGAAACATACAATAACGATATTATAATGATCAATATATTTTATTCGGCATTTCGTTTCAGTAGTTTTCCATTTCCCCCCCTCCCCGATTTGTATATGAATAAATTTTTTTTTCTCGACTAATTTTTTTTCCCTCGACACTGTGTCAATAAGTACTATCCGAGAAAAATATAAACGCAATAATAAAAGCTGAGAACAATAATAACGATAAAAATCGACTATCCGGAATACGTAATTATTATATTATGCACTTTTTATAATATTTCGATATAAATATATATATATATAACGCGATTAAAATATTGATTTAATTTTAAACGGTATATTCGTACACACCGTTTTGACGTTTTCCTCCAAATCGATTGAATTATTGTACCGATTTTTATGTACGTTAAACGAGTATGGATTTATGTTTTTATTCGTCCGTTTTAATTCGTTATTATACGATAATTAATAACGTAATACGAAAAGCAAATCAAAGCTTTAAATCACTATATCAACTTTTCTTTTTTAAACATTTTTTTCCTCGTTATCAAAAAAAAAAACGCGGCATCTAACGGCGTACAATCAATATATCATTTTTATCTAAAACGTCCTTAAAAAACGCTCACGAATTAATTCATAAACCTTATTATTTCCTTTTTTTTTTTTTTTAATAATAGTAATAATCTATCGAGCGTTTTATTTATAACGTGTCTTTGTCCGCTGCACGACCGGCGAGGTCCGATACATCGAATTTTCGCCCGACTTTTAAATATTAACGTTTCAAAGTTCTCTTTGCATAATATATACGTCATATACTCTCCGTTTTTATCGATTATATTGCGTGTTTCGAATTGTGACATACCTATATACAGTATATACGTATAAATAAAAATATACTTCAAAATTGATTATTTACATTTTAAAATCGATTTTTGTTTGTCTGGAGTAAACGCGTAAAAAAAATGACCGTTACGACTGTAATAGGCACACAGTGCGCGTTTTCGATCTTCTGATGAAATCGCATTTATTTATACGATGGAAATATTATTATTATGTTATTACGCGCAATTAAAAAGCTCTATAACTGCAGTAGGTCGTGTCGATATATATATGTAAGAATAAGTAGTTTTCGTTATGAATATTAATATGAATTTAACCGAATGAAAAAAAATAATACTAAAAGCATTGAAAAACTTTAAGATTATTATTATTTAATATTTTTCTTTCTTTAGAAAGTATATTTAATTGAAAAGTCAAAAGGGTTATAACTCGCGAAGATATTGTATAATAATATAATTATAAAACGCCAGTTTTTCAACACAACTTTTTACAAAAAAATTTAATGTAATATATATATATATATATATATTACCGACAGTGGTCGAGAGAGGCGGTGGGAGACTATACTTATACAAATCTTTTTTGCTATAATTTTTGTTGATATTTTTACTCTTAAAATTCTTTTTTTTTAAAGTTATTTGCAAAAAAAAACCAAACGAAAACTGAAATTCTGCGCGTTTTAAAATCACCTATTATTTTCTCGCACGCCAAATTATTTTCGTATTAACATTATAATATTACGGACGAAATTCCTTCGATTTTGTTTACCGATCGTTCGAATAGTTTCTGAAATTCATACGGGAAAGCTACACATTTCGACCATATTATATCGACGGTATTTGAAATATTTTTGTTACACACTTATATACGCCGAATAAGGCAAATCCGTTTTCTTTCACGCGTGTCCAATTTTTACAAAATATTATTGTACGAAATTTTCAAAGAATTTGTCGATCGTTATTAAAATATATAATATTATTTTTGAAATAATACTCACTAGACGATAGAAAATTTATAACAAATTCACACCATTTTTTTTTTTTACTTAATAAGCAGGGCTCGTATAGTCGTATGTTATAAAGTACTGGGACATGCGCTAAATATCTGAATATATGCCCTAAAAACAGTGGAAATAGCAAAAAATAACGGGAAAAAAATTTGTTTTATTTATAAACTATACATAGTAAAACACTGCCGGCCGGATATCTCGACGATTCAATACCTGAAATTAGATTAAAATATGAAAAATCTAATGAAATGGCAATTTTAATCTTACTTTCTTAAGATTATGAAAAACACAAAAAATAAATACTCAAAGAAAATACTGAAAATCTAAAACGCTTAAAATATGCGATTTGGGATATTTTATAATCGGAATCCTTGATGCGTATACGACAATTATTATATATCTCACTGTACTATTCATATCTGCTTTCACAAAAGTAATTAGCAAATGCTATATAGAATCCGAGTGTTATTGCTATTATTATAAGCGTTGAAAAATAATTTTTTTTTTTTTTGAAGAGAAAACGAGCCACCTAATTGCATTATTCAATTATTCGAAAAAACACCGTACAACGCGTTGCACGAAAATACGTTCGGGACGTATTTAATTTGTATTATATTCGGTTATAATAAACTGCGACTATCGCATTTGTTTTATATACGCGATTGATACGCGTTTCAATTTTGTATCGCAACGATAAATTTATTTGCTTTTAAATATCGCGTATTAAATACGAATGAAATATGTAATATTAAATTGTAGTTTTATTAATTTCATTCGGGAAAGATACGAACAATTCGCGTACCTGCCGTCAAAAAAATACATGCGGGGGCAACATGTACACTGTCAAATGACGTTTTGATGAATTGTACGAAATATATTATAACCCGGCCGATATAAGTGAAAATCTTGTCCGTTATAAATTATTGCGAAAACACTCAAAACGTTATACGCGAAATAACATTAGTGTGAAGAAATTATTAATGAAAATTAAAACTAGAGTTTAAAACACGAGTAGGTAAATACAATAACAGACGAACGTGTTGATGTATTTTATTCCGTTTGTAGTGCGATATATTATTATAATAAATACATAGTCCGAGACTGCTGCGGCACGTGTCATGTGTTCAATTTTATCGCGCGATGATATTTGGCACTAAAATGTTTACTAAACGCTGCAATTTGATGTCATTTTAATTTAATTTTAATAATTCAGTGTATGATGGCTGCATTAATGGGAGAATGTCCGGAAAAAACGTGTAAGAGAATTGAAGAGTGGAGATCAACGCTTAAGGGGGTAACGGACCAAGAAAGATTTTAAAAAAAGCGTTATAAAAATTGTGTGTGATTTTCTAGGAAAAGGCGCAGGGCAAAGCGTGTACCTAATAGAGATGAGTGACGACGCTGTGTCTGAAGTCGATAGATTCGACTATACGAAAGAACGGTGGTTATGAGAAAGACATGAAAATGGGATAAAGTGGAGAGAAGCGTCAGGTATTTTGTGCGACAAGATGGTACGGGTTATACCTACCGAACCGTACAGAGATGCCAAACTGGATGTGTGGAGTAACTATAGGAAGGATATAAATAAGAAATGAATACTTAAGGGATACATTATTGTAGGAGTGGCATCTGTTTTGTAGAATATGAGAGAATATGTTGAAATGATTCGATCGAGCGCTATGTCGATAGGTGATTCAAATGCTGTGTTATGGAAATGAGTGTATAGAAGGGAAAAGAAGCCAAGACCCAAGAAGAAATGGACAGCTGATGTGAGTGTACAAAAATCGTGCTTGGTGTCCGACCCCGCGTGTAAGTGTAAGGCGAAAAATAAAAAGAATTTAATACAGTCATTTAATATTTTAATTAGATTGTTGAATTGGAATAATTTTTAACGGTATACGCCTTTCGAATCGACTCCGTTTCCTGTAACTCGAATTGTATATATACTCATAAACGCGATAGTATTCTCAAATTTCGCCCCTGGACATTCCTCTATATGCGCTTATTTTACCTTCGTGATCGTAGGTCCGTTGTGTAAAGGTCTCTGTTTCTAAAGGGTTTCTTATTTTTCAATAATGAAAACGAAATTAAAATAATAAAATATACACGTATCCGGACCCGAACCGTTTTCAAATCGTGTGAAAGAATTTCTCGTTAACAAATGAATTATTTTATCACAGAGTATTATATTGTTTGAGCACTAAAATATAATTGGCATATCGGTTGGAACGATTGAAATTCTTTCATTCTCGTCCAGCAATATTATAATCGAATACTGCAATTATTACATAATATTTATAGATTAATACGGCGTAATATACTCGTATTTTTTTTTTTACCTCTTTAATTTTAACTGCGTATAATTTAAATTAATATTATCTTTTGTACTACGAGTATAACGGTAAATGCATGTGCTATATATACCATACGCCACTTTATTAGTTATAGTTTATGTTCGTTTGGAGTAGCTGGAAAATCGTATTCACTTTTTCAATCAAACGAAGAAGGAAGATCCCGACGAGTAAGAATTCGGGAACACATCGGGTGAATACATCAATACTATTTCCAATCACCCAGCCAATATTCATATGTTATGATGTATCTGCACTAGACTTATTGCCTATTCCTTTAAACGGACAAATTTATTCTCACGCTGATACTGATACTGCAACATTATAATTTCTGTCTCTAATACTGGAATTCCGTTTGGCAAAATCACCTCAAAAAGAAAAATTATTATTATATTTAAACATATAGTATAAACTGCGCCCAAACACTTGCTCCAAATCTTCGTCAAATATCTTGGTATATCGATTGACCGAAAATTCAAATCGAATATTCATATTTAAAAATCTAATATAATGACGACTAACGTATTTTTTTTATTTTTATAAAGGCAAAAAATACAAAATACAAAACAAACGATAGTAATAGAGTTATGTAAGTTTTAATGGCTCGATATTGTTATCATTGTTATTATTAGAATACGGTATAATTACTCGGAGCGGTTGCAATAAACAAATTCATTTGGTGGCAAAAAAAAAAAAGAAACTTAATAAAAATAATCTTAGGGCAACCCAAATCACTATTCGTTCGGTTGGATTATTTAAATTATACCGAGTACTCGATATTGATAAATTATTGTTCAAAAAACAAGTAGCGACCTTCGTTTTCAAAACGGACTTAATGAACATTAAAAGTCAACATTATAACATTGTACGAAAGAGAAAAAATCGAAATTTCGTATTTCGTTTACACAAAAGAAATATGGCTTAACTGATATTTATTTATTCAAGTCGGTATATAGCTCTATTCCCGCAATGATATTATAATATCGAATCGTACAAATTATTTATATTTTAAATGTTAATTAAAATATTTGTTCAACAACATAATAACCTTTAAAATAATCAAAAATATTTTAAAATAATGTTTTATAAACCCAGATAAGTACTTTTGCTCTTTCCGATAAGAGGTTTAATACTATATTACCTCAGTGAAGAGCAATGCTTGTTTTGATTTTTTTTTTTTTTTGCTATATCCAAATATATAATGTAAAAACAAATACTTCATAGAATATCATTACTATATGTATATAAATGTAAGTAATATTTTCAGATTTTATAGAATTTTTTTTTTTTTTTAACGTTATAAAACTGCACTTAAACGTAAATTATATTCATTTATTAATAATATAATTGATACCCGTTCACTTCACACTCACGTGACGTGATGTAAAACTTGAATTTTTTCACTGCGACTTAAAATAAAATCTATTTTTAAACGCACGATAACAAAATACATTTACACGATATTCAATAATAATAATAATAATAATAATAATAATCGATTATAATGATAAATGTAGTATTTGGGAATACAAGCAGCTACGATGAAATTCCTCATTTAGTGTATTATTAACCCATATCGGCTATTTATACATATATAAAGACAAAATTAAAACTCAATTCGAATTTTTCGTAGTAATTATAGAAATATTTCTAGAAAAAAAAAAAAACTCGCCGAGTCTACGTATCGATAAATATATTGCGCGTAAACAACATTTACTGTCATATTCATTGCACGTGTGTATAAATATACGTACAAAAAAAAAATTTCTCTTGACAAAAATAGTTCGTTTTTTTTTTTTTTTTAATACAGTCATACGCGCGATTCTCGATCGATCAAGATTTTTTCACATTAAACGATGGGTTTGAAAGGTTAAAGAAATTCCGTACCGAGAAACGTATTACATTTTACATGGCACTTTTTAATGAATTACACGGAAAAATCAACAGTGCACAGTAATGAGAATTTGTTTTTTTTTTTTTTAATTGTTCTTTGGATTTTGTCAGTTGTACATCAAAACATTGATAACCCCGACTGTATGTACGATATGTAATCGCGATATACCAGGAGGGATTGTTATTCGGATAATCGAAATACGAAAAAAAATTGAAAAAATATTAAATATTTAAAAATGGAATCGATTTATTCTCTCTCTCTCTCTCTCTCTCTCTCTCTTCTCGCAAACGATCAAACAGGCGTTTTACTGAAAAAAAATATAAATATATTTTATTCTATGTACTATTTATATAATCGCTATAAGCCGTCTGTTATTTTTTCAAACTAAATATGTATGGCAAAATTGTAAATTTTTTTTTTCTATAAAATCAATCGGGGTTGTTTATTCCGCAGTGTCATAACAATATAATATTACATATTACGTTACCAGGTATATACTGTTATTATTATAACCTCACCTAAGTACCTAATAACCAGTAACGTGTCCGTTAAATATATTCCGAAATCGATAATGTATTGGAACGCGGTACATCATATTATTATTTTTAAGTATACGAAAAATAACTTGATATCGTTCTGGATAACGAACACTGTAGGTCGTCGATCTGCGGCCTTTGTTTGGTTTTATTACCAAACGCGTCGAAAGTGTTAAAAATTAAGGTAAAATGTTAAAATTAACTATATATTAACGTACAGGTACATTACTCTTGGTTTTAATTTTGACTAAACTTATTTTCGCTCACATTGAAATCAACTTAACGGGAGGGGAGGGACCAATTTATTTTATTTCGAATTTTCACGCCGAATACACCTATTATTTACTTGTTCTAGGTATTCATATAAATTGTTGAAAAATCAATTTTTTTTTATAATATAATATTATTACTGTAAACGGGTGGAGTCATTCACATAAAGAAAACAAATATCAAATTGAAATAAATCAACTTAATATTTCTGATTATTGACTTTAATATAATATTAACTTATTTCAACGAGTTAAAAAAAAAATCATACGAGTCGTAAGTAAGCGTAGTAAATAAGTATACTTAAATATTTTAAATACGATTTGTCGGTATTGAACGCAATTTTTTTTTTTTAGAAATAATATTTTACGCGAATAAATACTGCGTGAATACGTAAATACGCATAAATAATGACTGACGACGTGTTGAATCAAAAAATTTTCAAAATATTATACTGTTCGCGATTATAATGAACAATAATATATAAACGTTTTCTTAAAGTCGTTCTGTCTATAGGAAGTGTACTTAATTTTCACTGCTCGGTTCACGGTCGATGTTAAAATCAAATTGTTAACGACCGCTATTTATCGAAACACTTTTCGAGAAAAGTTCGGGGGTAAGCCGTTATTGGTTCTTTTCACAAATATTTTTGTTAGTATTTTTTCGAATACATATATAAGTACTTATATAAAACTCGGGTTTTTTTTACATCACGCTGTAGATACAAAAAAAAAATGTAATTTAATATAACCGGCCGTTCGTCTAGGATAATACTCGAAATTTGACGTTTGAAGAAAAATATTATTTGTTGAAAAAAAAATAGTAGGTACCACAACGTTTTATTTGCCAATACCTTGTGCACTCGACAACTTATACAAGTCGAATTAAAAAAAAAAAAAAGTTTAATACGTTAATTATGTTTTTGTTGTACACATGTGTGTATAATAATAATAATAATAACTATATAATTATTAAACCGTAGTTGATAACTGTATATTATATACATACACGTTTCGTCAATGAATATAATAATAATCAGTGGCGTATTTACGGGGAGGGGGGGTCCAGGGGTACTGGACCCCCCCAGAACCAAAAAAAAAAGGATTATCCAAAGGTATTTTGTATTAAATACCTTATATCAATATATCTTGTTGGAATTTTCAAAAAAAAAAAATTTGGACCCCCCCCCAGAAAAAAGTTGAAAATACGCCACTGATAATAATAATAATATTTAGTATAGAAAAAGGTATTACGCGTTCACAGAAAAAAAAAAAGAGAAATGATTCTTCGTACAGTTAATATTTATAATATACACTCAACTGCGGATGAATAAAACCACGTTTTACAATATATTTAATAAGGTTATCGGAGAAATATTTTATCACGTGTTATTATTATTATGTATATACGTTTACAAATGATTAATCGAAATAATGTCACCCATTTAGTATAGTGTTCTCTGTATACAATTCTAAAAATTCGCGTTATCAATTTTAATGATACCACGTGTAGAAAATATAAAATGTCCGTGTATTGTTTGTTATAAATATAAAAAAAAAATCCGATTTAATTGGTTACGTCTCGTAACGAATGCAAAATACCATATGCGACATTATAAAAAAAAAACAACACAAAACAAGCGTAATTACTTGCGTATTCCTATGTAAGCACAAAAGCGTGTGTTCGCTATGTCACTCATTACCTGTTGAATACGCGGTTTTTTTTTAAGAGTTTTATCATTTCCTTATACAAGGCGAAAAGTATAAAAGTTTATAATTTTTTTATGATATTCGAAAAAGTGCTGGAAAACCGAGACCGCGGCCGATCGCAAAGCTGAAGAAACGTTCGCGTAAATAAATGTTTGATTCATTTTTTTTTTTAAATATCAATAAAATTATTACTTAAGCTTCCGTGACGATTTTAGGCGATCGATTTTTTTTTTTTAATCGTTCGCGCGTTTGTAAACTTTACTCTTATATATAAAACCGTATAGTATGTATAGGTATACGCTGTATTATTATTATTATTATTATCGTTACAAAAACTTGTTGTGGGTGTATACAGCGCGAACACAGAGAACGATTTCGGCGTTAGTTTAAAAATTCTCTATAGAGTCGGGGAACAATGTAGCCAAAGGCGGAAAACGCGTTTTGGTAACGGGTCGGATACGACCAGTGGCGTACTTTCAATTTCTCTCTGGCGGAGAGGGGTTTCTATAAAACACTGAAACAAAATTCAACGATATTATTAAAAATGAATCAAAAATAAAATATATCGAATATATATTATATTTGTCGAAAAATTTAATACGGTTATAAAAAGAAATTGTGACTTTCGAGATTTTCAAGATTTTTTTTTGTTGAGAAATTCGTCTCGTTATTAAAACAGTTCGCACAATCACATATTTTATGAAAATATCCGATTTCTGTGACAATTAATTTTAAAATTACGAAGAAAAAACGATTTCGACGAAATTGCGTTTTTACCGTTTTTTATGTAATTTCTATAGGTACTTTTTATATCTGTCGCTTAAAAAAAAGTATTGAAAAACGATCTCTCTGAAGTACCGACTACGTGCAATTGTCTACCGGAAAACAGTGTTACACGTAAAGATCGGAGCACTACTTCCGGTAGAAATTTCGGCTACAGAAATAAAAAAAAAATACCAACACATCATTGTTACAACTATATTATATTATAATTTTTAACCTTTTTTTTTTCTCTCTGGTCCTGTGGAGGGGGAGATTTTAACCCGAAAACCCCCGCTTGTAAATACGCCACTGGTGATAACGACGACCGCGAACGGCGATCGCGACGAAGAGAGTTCGAGAAAGACTTTTATTTTATTCTCCCACTCCTCTAGACGTTTTTTTTTCATTTTTTTTTTTTTTTGTTCTCGTGCCGTAGACGTGATCCGCGACGGGAGATTCTGCAGTTTAATGATGTGTGTGTGTGTGTGTATATATGATTTATCAGTAGTGTTATTATATTGGATAAGCACAACGCGATTAAAACACGGACCGCGAGTGCCGGTATACACACACAATTTCGGCGACTACTACTGCTGCAGCAGTCTCGCACCGACTAGTGCAGTGTCCGAGTCAATCGGCTGCTGTTGCAGTGGCGTGACAGTCTCGTTAAAAACATCGCGGACGTTATTCGAAAATTATAATTTAATTTTTTTTTTTTTTTTTGTACGCTTATAAAACGTGGAATTTAAACAATAATTTTACAACCAATAATATTAAAAAAAATAAAAAAAGTTTTCCAAAATAAAACTCATCCAGCAGCACGCTATCGCGGTGTCCGTCGTATCGCGCGTATATATTATTATGTATAAACGCGAATCCGTCAAGAATCCGCCGTTATTACTACTATTATTATTACGTACTAACGTCGTTTTAAATTATTTAAATTTTTAAATCGTTTCGGGGTTTTTTTTTTGTCTTTATAATTATACCGTCGTCGCGGTTCGTTTCAAATCGATTTATTTACAACACGTGTACGCACGCGTCGTCGAAATGCACGGTTTGGATAATATAATGGGAAGCAAGTTCAAAGCCAATTTCAGACAGTTGTTCGCAGCGGTCACAGGTTTGTGCGTCGGCGTATTAGTGTTTTTTTTTTTTACAATTTTTCGCCTTTTTTTTATGTCTTTATTCGAAATATAAAAAAAAAACCTCATTACGCGCGCGGCGTGTGTTGTTTAGGGTTTGTTAACGCGGCAAAAAAAAAAGAAAACGATAAACCGTATGGAGGACGGGGTATGAAATTCCATATTTACCTCCGTCGTATTCGATCGAATTTAATATTTTGTCTTTTGACGAAAATTACGTAAAAAAAAAAAAAGTATATGTATTTCTTCGCGTTCGATCGCCTTTATTAACGCGTTTTTTTTTCGTCTAAAAATACAAAACTATTCTCTTCGACTTGTACTCATTTCTACTTCGGAAAACTCATCTCGGCGTGTAAAAAATAATAACGGCAGAACACTCGACACGATACAATCCTAACGCGACTCTCGTACGGCTACTTAACAAACAGAATACGCTTGTATTATAGCTGCAAGTAGTGCGAAAATATACACAAAACGATTTATCCCTAGTCCATCGAGTTCACACGCGTTGGAAATTAATACACAATAATACGAAATCGAACGTGTTGCATGTAGTCAGTCGTTATCACGCACACACACACACACGGCCGCTCTTCGTAAATTTTTTATAATATGATTCATAAAAACGATATGATCTCGGTTCGATTGACACGACGGAAGAGATCGTCACAGAAAAAATTTGAAACACACTTCGTTATTCTTACAATATCACGTGATTTAATGTTCCCGGTAACGTGTATTTCATCGTTTCGCGGTACAATAAAACATGTAATTTCGAGCGTCTTTTATTTTTACCGGAAATTTTTGTATATATATATATAAAAAAATTGTTATACGCGAACTGATATCGAAACGACGTACGGTACCGCGAAGGAGTATAATTTTGAAGCTCACTACAATTCGAATCGGGAGGACGCAGTTTAACGTGAATGAATTACACTATTATTGGTCTCGATTTTTTAGTGAAAACAGTCGTCGGCTAGAATTTCTAGAACACTGCAGGACGCGGAAAAAAAGTCAGAGAGTATTTTTTAAAAAACGTTACGTATTTGGTCGGTTTGTAGGTCATGACATGAAAAAGACTTTTACGGTTTGTATGTGGCCGGTTACACCTTTTTTTTTTCTTCTGCTCGTCGGTCGAAAAAATATTCCTCAGTTTTCTGTACAATCGTTTCGTTTTCGCACGGCATAAAGTGATAAAATGTCATCTTCGCTTACGAAATTTTACATTTCAATCGATAAAACCGACGTGAAAGAACATCGCGTCAATGCGTGTCTCGTGTTCATATCATATGTGTCGTTCGCGATATTGCAGCATTCAGTGCCGCGACTATGATATGAGGCCGGTGCGCGGGAAAAATCGAAATTTTGAAGCCCTTTTCTACGCACCATCAAAGGCAGGATAACCAAAATTCTCTTGCGCTTATTTTCGTATTTAGACTGACGTGTGCTTTGAAATATATATATTTTTTTTTACCACACCTACTCGTCAAATCGCGCAACACGTTTTGTAATAAATAATTCGACCTATTTTTATGTACCTACAGCGATATGAATACAAATTAAAAGGGCTCTAACTTTAAAAAAATTTTTCTTTTTATTCTGTGAATTCATCGCTTTTACAGTCCTGACGTATTTATAAGTCGCCCTAATCGTTTTATTGGTTTTATACGGAAATCGTCATTAAAATATTAAGACGACTCAAAATTCGTGTAAATTAATTAAATCAATTAAATAATGGTTCGAAATCAAGAATTTACTGAGAACATCGCGTGATAAAATAAAACATATTTTTTTTTTTGTCCCGTTTAATAAAAAATATGTCGTACAACACTGTATTTTCGTATTAACACGAATTTCGATTTGGAAACCGTTGAGAGTTGGAGACCTTGCGTAGTCCTTTTAACGGAATAAGAAATACTCGCGTGTTTCTGGGGGGGAGGTGTTTTTTCAATAATAACAATAAAATAATATCGGCCGTTCGACGAACACGCACTGAAGTCGGACGATTCGACTTTAGGGCAGATTTATAAATTTGAAATATTGACAACGACAAAGAAAAAAAAAATTTTTTTTTTTTATAACGCAGACGTTCGTAACGACATTATGATTTACGTGAACGTTTACAAACAGGAAAATTCATCGACTATTGTAACAATCGTCTGGTCAGAGTCCGATCGACGGCTACCACCGGATTTCTTCTAATCGTGTTATTTTCGTACCGTGCAACTATATTATATAGGCTGTTGAATATTAGATTTGGATTTTTATTATTGTCCGTACACGGTAAATCAAGCGAAAAAAAATATTCTTAAACTCGACATTCGTCCTGTATGTTGCCGTTAGGACGTTGCTGTAAGAAAAATTTCAACGGGAGCCGGCGAATTTTAATACCGAGTTAAAAAGAACGTGTACACCATCGCGTATTTCACTGAGATTTCTTTTTCGGTTATTCGAATTATCCGTTAGCTCGACATTTGTATGACGAAGTAATAGAAGTTTTCACGTTGATTTCGGAAAGTATATTCTCGTTTGCAAATTTGTTAATATTTTCAACGCTGTGTAATATGTTTTTTTTGGTAATCATAAACGTCGGTCGACATTGACGACCTGCTGCAGCTTCGTGCGGCGAAGTTATATATTCCCGTTTATATAGATTTGTTTGGATTACGTGGAATTTTAGTGTGATAGACTCGACCGAAGTAAGTGAAAAACGTGCGCGCCACTCGCGGTGTCCACTCGTATTTAGGACACGATACGAGTGTTAAACCTGGATAATTTTTTTTTTTTTAAAAGAAATTCTCGCGAGAATAATAGAAATTATTTCTGGCAAAATCGTCCGCGGTGCATGATTTCAGGTCGGCCGGAAAACAGTTTCCCTGCCAATGACCGACGCGGCGCGGTACGGGTATAAGTAATAAACGCGCGTAATTTATGCGCATAAATGTACACCGGAGATAAAGAAAAATTTATTAAAAGAAAAATTTCTCGTATTTTATTAACCCTGTCTTGTGCATGCGTATAGAAATTTTATCCGTTATACAAGTACGTACATATATATATATATATAGACCTACGTACGAGGCGCATACGACGTCGTCGTAAATTTTCAAATCGCAAGCACCTCGTGCTCGGTACGTATAAAGCCGTTTCCAGAGATGCTGCGTATACCGTTAAACGTCGTTGTACGCACGCGATTTTCATATAAATATCGTATTCGCATTGCAGTCATTTCATCTGTGCACACGCGTGTGTACGTACAAACGTATTACAATATTATATCAATAACATATCGCGGAGACGTCTGGTAATGATATTAAATCGTGTTTATTTATATTGTACACAACCACATCTCTCTCCTCTCCACCGCGGGCTCGACGCTCAGACGCTGCGACGTGTATTATATCCAGTGCTTGGACCGGGGAAAAAAATTAATTTATTATTACTACACGTGGACGTAAAAGTAAAATATGTAATAATAAAAAAAAAACGTCTTGTAAACTCGCGAAGGAAGACTTTTCTTCTCTCTGAACTAATAATTTTTCATAAAAAAATACATATATACATTTATTTCGATACGCCGTACGTCCAGTGATCTGATAAATGACCGACGGTTTAACACGGTACGTTTTGTCTTGTCACGTTACGTCTGTCCTACCACAAGGTACACGTTGAGATGTAAAGCATTCACAAACTGTCTCTCTCTCTATATATATATATATATATACACCTAACCGCTTATAGATTTAATTGAAAAAAATATATATCCGCAGAGATTAGAGTTTCGAAAACCGCTTAAAATCCTCTTGTAATACTCCACAATAATAATATAACGTTCGACGTAGACTTTTATCCTTTCCTATTCCTATATATACATAGTGCGCCAAGACACCATTCCACGTCGGCTTCCTCTTAACTCGACTATACGTGACTTTATTGTGGTCCGTTTACAAACAATGTTTGTAATCTCACCGAACGGAAAAGACGAATTCGTTTTGTGTCACGAATTTGAATAGAAAAAGAAAAAAAATTTGGTAATTTTTCGCGCAACAATCGTCTGTTTCGCATCGCAAAGATTTCGACTAGAAACACCTGAACAATAAAAAATGGCTACTAAATAATTTTTTTTGAATTATTACATATATACAGTATAGTTGGAATTGTAGTTTGAGTGGTATCATATTTGTTTTCGGATCTTCGATAGGTGCTTAGAGCTTTATATTTTATTTGAACAACCGGGCAACTGAAAACCCCGGAATTAATCGAAATGTCCGAAAAACTCTAAAGTATACCTCCAAACGTATATTTTCGTAATAACTGCGGGAAAAAAACCAAATTTCGCCGGTACAATTTTACAAGGATTTCGCGGCGAGTAGTAATTTTTCGTTACGCGCAGGAAAACTCTGGGAGAAAATCCGTGCACGCGATTTTCTTCTGCCAAGATAACAATAAACCCATTCTCAAACGATTTTATTTCAATTCAAACGCGTTTTTTTTGTAAATAATTTTTCGAACGTTTTCGACACGAAATACTTCGTTTAGGCTCCCAGTAAATCGCAGCGCTCTTCTCGGCTTCATTTCCGTTTTAAAATAATACGCACAAAAATGAATAAAACAATAGTGCACGCGTGAGTTAATAATTAATAATAATAATAATAAAAAAATAAATAAATCGTTCGTCACTTTCTGAAATTTTGAAATTCGGGGCAGAGAATTTTACGGCGAAATTGCTACGCGCGTGCGAAATTTCACGAGAACGGTGTGTAAACAGCTGGTGAGAAAACCGGAGCGGCCAATGATTTTCGTCTTTTCGAGTGAAACCCGAGGAAAATTCGCCTTCAGACCCGCTCGAATTATTATATTTAATATACGCGACTTTTATAACAAATCGGTATTTAGTGAGCGCTGCGTTTGTAACGAAATCCGGCGACAAAGTTTCTTATGTGCAGTACGTAAGAATTTTAAATTTTCAATACTCCTCTACACCCGTCCATACGTTTTATAAACGAGATAATACGTGTATTAAATTTTTTTTTTGAAGCGTGTTTTTTTTCATTTCTTTGTACATTAAATGAAAAAAAAAATCATTTTTATAGTCTGTTTTACGAGTGCATATTTTTTTTTTTTAGGGAATTTCACGGGTTTTTTTTCAGTCCATTAAATTCTTATTTATAAGTACTTATCAAGCGCGATACATTTTTTTTTTTATATATATATATATTATATATATTTTTTTTTATTACGGGTACACTGCAGATTTCGGTGTCGATTTAATCGTATTACCCATTTTTTTTTTTTTTTATAATGTAGTCATTAATATTGTTATCTTCACGTTTTATCTAGAAATTTTGTTGTTACAAGGCGGCCTATCGTCTATACGCAGACCGTCGCGATTTGTTACCGTTACATAATATTATGTACATGCGCTTCAATAATAAACGCTAAACCGTTTTCGTTTTTTTATATATATATATATAGCGTAAATACAGCAAAAAAAAAAAATACACCGGTAGCCTCCTCTATAATAATACAAAAAATAAATAAATAAAAATTTGGCTCCTAAAATTATTAAACGAATATACGTTCGCTTGCTTCGAAAAAGAAAAAGAAAAATCTCGTATAATTTGTTTCTATTTGAAATGTCAACCGTATATAATAATAATTTATAAACCGTTTTAACTAGAACAATCGCATTTAATATATGAGGCGTAATTTTTTTTTTTTTTTTGCTTTCCGTCTACTCCGTATACGATCGAGTTAGCTGTGCGTATAACGCAGCACTACCGACGCAATTATACCGAATAAAATTGTTTCTCGTCAACCGTTCCGAAGATAAGTGAAACAAATTATTATTCTTGCGAAATATTATTTTGGTATAAAAAAAACGAAACGAATATAACGAAATATATCGTATTACCACGGCCGTAAAATAAAAAAAAAATGTTTTTTTTTTCGTTTATATACTAATAAACACTGTGAATTCTGTATTTTTCATATTTTCATACTCGCTTGTATAATATTTAATACAGAGTATAATAGTTCTGTTCGAATATACGGTAAGTGTTCGTTTATTTGGATTCTTTGGTAACCCATTGATTACCGTACGGCATATAATACATTAACGTGTAATACGTATATATATATATTCAAACGGGCAATTATTATACATACAATGTTAATAAAATATTATAGGAACAGTGGTTTCCAACTGCAGGCATCAGTGTACCACATTTGTAAATTTTCAACGGACCGCTGCATAATATTACCCCGCCCCGTGTATTATTGAATATAATAATTGTGTATAGGAAACGGACAATTCGAATAAGCGATACGCAGTAAATGTCGAGAAAAACGTTATTTATCGACACCGCGGACTAATTAAGTAGAAAAAAAAAAAATTTCATCGCTTGATCGATGCGACTTGTATCGCACTTCTATGACCGGTTGTGGCCGACACACGAGACGATGCAGCTGTTGCTTGAAAAACGAACCGCGTGCTTTATATTATATCGAATAAAATCGCGCGCTCGCTATACATTTCTTGATTCTTGAATTTTTTAAGTTAAAATGTTAAAGAAAAAAAAAACTTTGACCACCAGTTGAGAACCACTGATATAGAGTATAAATATAGTATTATCATCTCGTAGTCATCGTAACACTATCGACTCTCCGACACGATATTACAGTATACGAAAAAATTAAAATATTCGTATAGTGATATTATATAGAGAGAAAAAAATTGTTTGTTTCGAATTATTGATGTGTACGTTGTAAAACGTGTTTTTTTCTTCTTTTACACGTCTTCGTATATTCTCGTAAAATTTTTTTAAACAAATTCAATACATACGCGCGCGTTTCTTACGTATCGCTGCGAGCCTACGGAAATTTTAACATTTCTAAATAGCCACGAAACAGAACGTTATTTCACATATAATATATACTTACAAAAAAATGTAAATTTTATTCGCACTGTTAAAACTCTGTAAAATATTTTTAAATGATTTTTTTTCTTTTTTTCATATTCTTATAGGCACTGACAATTATTATTATAACTACTGAACGCACTATACTATACACATATTTTTATTACTCGTTAACGCGCTCGTGCACCTACATACCTCGTTCGTCGTACAATTTGTATTGCTCAAATATATATTTTATATATATATATATACAGTTATGTCAGAGCACAATCAAACAGCAGTACATATATAATATTGTAATGTAATGTAAAAAACGTAAAAAATCGAAATTATCAAACGAAACGTTGTACACTCGAATTCAAATTGGTTTTCATATTATATTATATATATATATATATATATATATATTCATATAGGTAGATAAGATGTCACGCGGAATTCGTATTATCGTCACATATTTGCGCGGCAGCACGACGCGACATATTATATATATTGTACGAGTTTATTAACGGTGTATATAATTATTATAAAAAAAAATAAAATATAAATTGAACATTATATATACGAAAAACGTACGTTTAAAATGTATACAATATAATTATGGCTCGGATTTGCGTATTACGTACAAACACGTATTTTCACTGCGATTATAGATAATTTAATTTAGGCGCGTGATAAATTCGTTTTTTTTTTTTTTAAACGATTCGTATATAATAAAACGAGCCGTATACTATATTTATATTACACTTTTTTAAACGTATTTTTCAATATAATTACGTTTTTTTTCCTACGCGTTTTTTTTTTCTCGAAAAAAAAGTATACGAGGACTACTGCAGCGAGCAGTGGCAATAATTAGGAAAAAAAATCGCGGTTTTAAACCGCCCATAAAATCAATCGGAGATTTCCGTTGCGGAATAAACGGGAAATTATCGGCAGACCGAGCTCCCGTTTGGACGTTGCGAGCATGAAATTTACATAATATTATGTTCCTCTACATTTAATCGGTACAAATCCGTGTGTTAGAGCATTTAACTTCGACAATCTGCACAGTACGTATACATACGGTATATCTCATTATACAACCAATACAGATCCGGAATATTATAAATTGTACTTTTTGTATTTGTATAACTTTTTTTTTTATAAATTTCCGTACATTCATTTTTTTATTACAAATATTTTTACATATTTCGTTTTTTTTTTTTACATATAATTCCGAGACCTTAATATATTTTTTCTTTCCATCGCGAAATAATATTAATAATTTTTTTTTTACACATACGCGCGCGCGTCTCACGAATGTAATTTTTTTTCTTACCGTGTGCCGTATTGCGGTCGATTTAGCATTATATCACGACTGTATACAATAATAACGCGCGAATAAAAATAAAAATAAAATTTTATTACGTTCCTTTACACGGTTTCGCAATACGTATACGTATATATGCATAATATATTACATTTTATAATACGCGACGAATATTATAATATTTCGGTTCATATCATTTACAATATAAACGTAATCCCGCGGAAAATATCCTACGACGACGGATACCTATAAGCAGGAAAAGTTCTACGACTCAAAAAACGTTATTGTATTATATACTCGCACGGCCTCCTCGCCCGCGGCCCGTTTCGGAAAAACGTTCCGAATCGTGTTGCCGTTATACGCGAGCAAATATTATAATATATTATATTATATTCGTCGGTGTAACAAATGCCGTACGATTTCGGTTCTACGCGCACACAAGAGAATATTTTATACATTTTTTTTTTTTTTTTTGTTTTTCGCCCAATACATAAGCGCAATTCGAAAAAGCCATTTTTTTTTCCCCCGTCGAATTCTAGACACGAAAATCCGTGGCGCAAAAACACTCCTCTCGACGACATATTGTCGGCCGTTCATTCTCTGTATAGGTACGGACTATTTTTTTTTTTTTATATATAAGTTTATGTGGAATGCGACGCAGTAGCGCTGGTATATGAAAACGCGTATAACCGCACTGTATGTGGCGCGGCGATTTTTTTTTTATCACTACTCTACTACTGCGCGTCGTGTGTATATATTCGTATGTTTTATGTACTCTTGTAAGAATCAAAAGAAAACGACCGCCGAGAGAATCTTTACGCAGCGTATAATTATTATGAACTCGTTGTTAAATTAATTTCGGAAACGCTACAACCTCGTAACGGGCGGTATAGATTTTTAGCGCTCATAGAAATGTATAAAAAAAAAAATGTGGTACACTTGCAATATAACACCAAGAGTCCTATTGCCTACGATATGCCTATTCATTTTAAGAGTATACCGGAACGCGCACGTTGAATGAAAGCCGGAGCGTTGCTAGACCCGCCCCCCGCGGCATTAAGCTGCTCCGTCATTGGCTGTTGCTGTCGGCAGCGGTCGGCTCACGACGGTTTCCGCCAATCAGAATGCCGACAGAAACTCGCCTGCGCGAACACGAACCGATTTTCGTCCGCCGCCCGCTATATGCTCCTAAACTGAATAGCGTAGATATACGATGACATCCGTTAAAACACGTTATACTACTCTATACGCGGTACAATGCAGTTTAAATAAAGTTTTTAATTGTCCGCGAATAATTTCGATAAAAATAAAATAAAACCGTCCGGTGGACGATTTTCGAACAATATAATATATTCGCTCGAAATATGATAATATGCAGCCTGCTAAACGACCAAAGTTGTTATATATAGTATTTGTCGGTTAAACGGGGAGGAAAAAAAAATTCCAAATATCCGTCTCGTTCAGTAATAAACATTTTATATATACTAGTTGTGTAGCGCGAAATTATTAAATCGATTTACCGTGTATAACAACAACCCGTTTAACGGATTGTTCGTTAAAACGATTATTATTTTCGAAACCGAAATCCACAAACATTTTACGTATAAATAAAAAATGTACATCAAATCGAATCTTGGATCATCTTGTGCTGCGGCAAAGAACGTTTGAAAACAGAATATATTATTACGTGAACCGGTATAGCAGAACAGGAGCGTGGAGGAGAAAATTCAATATCGGGAAACTACATGGAAGAAATTACAGGGAGACGCGCAGGGTAAGAGCGGTACTGCAGGAATGCGGAAAGCTACGGGGCCGGGAAGAGACGTCGCGCGCGAAGAAATGGTCCGATGTAGTGGAAGAACAGGAGTGTACTGTAGAAATGGAGAGTGTTAGTTCAGGACGAAAAGTGGACGGAGATCACTATGATGAAAACTCTTTACAAAGACTGCAGCAGAAAAAAAAGAAGAAATACGATTTTCGAACACAAAAAAAAAAAAAAGTCGTTATATTTCTTATTTTATCGTTGCGATTCGATACGTTGGAAAATAAATACTACTTTTTCCGTCGAGAAAAAGAGAAAAGAAACTATCTTGATTTTTAATTTTTTTTTTTTTAAACGTGACGAAACGTCGACACTCCGTACAAATTTCACAATATTTTTCGGTGCAAGCGTTTCAAAAACTCGTCAGAACAATGCGTGTAATATGTGTGAGACGACGCGTGGAGAGACTGCGCAGATTAAAAGCGTGTTTGAACAGGACAGGACAAAATATAATGTGTGTGTGCGCGCGCGCGCGCCTAATGGCTGCAACCTCTCAACTGACAAAATCTGCGCGTCCGGCCACGGAATGAAATAATATTTTATTTCGGTCATCGCAGGAACTTTTCGAGGATTCGGCAAATATTGTACGGCAGAGACAAACAGACGTGCACGACGACGCGACGGTGGAAAGGAGGGAGAGGCGCGTACGGAGAAACCTTTAGACGAAACGCGTATATTATAAAAGACGTTTATACACACAAATAAATGGAAATTGATTGCACGTAATTGCCCCGGGGAAATTTCGAATGCGTATACCGTGTTTGTGTAGAGGCCGTAATATTTTATTTACGCATTACCGTGATTTCCTTCGGAAAGGATTCCTTTTTCGGTTATTTTTCAATTCCAAAAAAAAAACTCGCTTTTTCCGAAAAGAAAATATTTTTCCAAACGTCACGGGATCGTTGCTGCTGCATTATTATTTCTATACGACATCTATACCGGATCGCGTAAACATTTACAAAACCTTTTAAACGGTTTTAATGACTCGGCAAAACATTCGCGTAAATACGTTCTTCAAAATGTACTGCAGAACCGTTCAATTTTAATCTAACGGTCCTGCAATCGTCCGATTTCGGCTCCGTGTACATTTTAAAGACTCGTCAAAACGTGTTATTATTAATCATTATTATCGGTAAGTTATAGTCCGTGACGATAATAGGTATATTTAGTGGATCGCATAAAACGTTCTTTAAATTTTAACTTTACTGGGTCCAGTACAGTTGACGATTCGATCTCGGGCCCGTATATACACGCATTTTACAGACTCTCTGCGTTATTAACACATTTTGTGTTATTAATTCAATGTTTTTCTACGTTTTTGTTTAATCGTATTAATTTAATCATTATTACTTTAATTGCATTTTTTTTTTTTTAATGAACTGCTCGATTGAATTCGTTTTTTTTTTTTAACAAATTTTCCAAAAACTATACGAATATTCAATAAAAATCTTTTGATAAAAACGATCAACAACAATCTGTTTACGTATTGATACATTTATATTCTCCTTGAATAATTTACAAAAATTATTGTGCAACGAAGCGCAGTTATTTACCGAGTCGTTTAATATTTAACGAACCATTTGTTTTACCGACTCGTTAAATACTCACGGAATGATTTTTATGCAATCCGGCATTAATACAATAACTGCAGAGGAGGGGATTGAATTTCGCGCGGTTTTTTTTTTCATTTAGTACGAACCGACGAAGGCGCGCAGTATGCGTACAGCCGTGTGTTTCGAAACGTGTAAAATTATTGTCGAGAAACGTACAATTTTTTTTTTTTTGGTGAAAACCGGACACAAAATATTACATTGTTAATACACACATTGGCGTATTCGAATAACGTAAAAAAGTCCTAAAAGCTACGACACCTTCGGTTAGAAATTTTATTTTTTTAACACCGTATTATTATGTACGCGAAAAACAAACTATACTGGCCGTCGCTATAGCGCGGAATCCGCTGTGTTGAGAAAACTGTTGTCTTACGAGCAACGGAAAATTGCGCTTCGCTCGAAGGAATTTTTTTTCCCACGAGTTATACTTGAATTCGTCGCTTCGATATCATCGTATTCGCGATTATTATTATAATGTACGCTATTGATATAAGTCCCGTCGATTTTTGTCTTTTTGCATTGCCCCGACACTGAAAGCGAACAATATAGATGCGACAGCTATGATAAATGTGTAATAAACGAAAAAAAAAAAAACGTTTTTTTTTCTAAATCAATGCTCCGGCTCGAAAAACGTCTAAATCGTAACTTTAATTACTAATAATTTACTTTACAGCGTACACTTACACAAAACGAGCGATTCGCATAATATTTTACGCGCCCAATTAACACACACACACACATTGTGTATTGGCAAGAACGATTTAATTTTTGCAGTTAACTTTACTGAATGGTGTAATGTTTACTTATGAAATTATATAATCGAGATATCTGTGAACAAGTGAACATATTCGGATTTTTTTTTTATATATTTTTATACAAAGTCAAGTTCAAATAAATTCAAAAAAAAAAAAGAAAGTAAAATCATCGTTTGTATTTGACACCATTGGCGTAACTGTAGGAAGGTGCGATCGCATCCGGGCCCCCGGACACTTAGTAGGCTCGTTGTTACGTATTAATAAATACAGATTTTAGTTTGATGTGAAACAAAAAATGTATTCGGATTTTAATTTCAATCCGTCGTATGCGACTATTCCCTTTAAAGTAGTACGTTTTAACTTTTTGTTCCGTAATTATTTCCTAAAAAACAAAAAAAAATAAAATATGGCTAAATACGCACAAATATCTATACGAATTTATAAGAATAACAACCGCATTTTTGTTCGCTACTTTTACTTTAATATAGATCTACGGTACGTCGTACATCCAAAATCTGAGCTACTAATAATACGCGTCTATATGTTGGGTGGTGACCGTTGAAAATTTCGCTCCCGGGCCATAATATTTTGAAGTTACGCCACTGTTTGCACACGGTATTCGTTTAAATTGATTTAATAACAATTATAAAAGAAAATCACGTTCAATACGTGTGAAACGGAGTACACGACAAACGTTTATAGTAAAAATTCGAACGACTGATAAGATATATATGTTATAATACGATAACAGTAGTGTCTCTCATTACCACCGCCAGACCGGATCCCGAATCCGCGAATCGTTTTAACATGTCAGAAACCAATCCCCCCCCAAAAAAAACTGGTATAACGACGTGTTGAAACAATACCGTCTGATTGCTTTGCGTTTTTGGTGTGTTGCGGAGGAACGGCAGAACCGTACTGCGCACGCTCCCGCCAGTTCCGTGACAGTCTCACCGCGTGTTGGAACAAACCTTGTATAACGATGACCGCGCGCGCGTATTGAGCACAGGAAACGACAATAAACCGCGTTTAACAATAACGACGACGAATGATAAACGACGCACACGTCAAGTGCGAAGACGAGGACGATAATTATAAATAATTGTTATTGTTCCAGCGAACCTGGTGTCGTTCTCGTTCGGAGTGTACACGGGATGGCCGGCCACGGTCACGCCCACGTTGAAGTCGCCGAATTCCACGCCGCTCGATCACGTGCTGACGGAAAACTCGATCTCGTGGGCGTGCAGCTGGGGCATGCTGAGCGCCATACTGGGCACGTTCTTCTGGGGCCTGTTGGCCGACAAGTTCGGCCGGAAACTCACCGGGTTCCTCACGATGGTGCCGTATCTGGTCAGCTGGATCGTGTTGCTCGAGGTGAAGACGGAGACGGCGCTGATGGTGTCCCGGTTCCTGGGCGGACTGGGCGCCAGCGGCGCGGCCATCAACAGCCCCATGTACGTGGGCGAGGTGAGCGACGCGGACATGCGCGCCGGCCTCGGCTCGCTGTTCATACTCATGTACAACGTGGGCGTGCTGTACGTGTACGTGTTCGGCGTGTTCGTCGGCTACGACCTGTTGAACGTCGCGTGCCTGGCGGTCAGCGCGCTGTTCATGGTGGTGTGGTGCTACATGCCGGAGTCGCCGGTGTACCTGATCCGGCGGGACCGGACGGCCGAGGCCAAACAGTCGCTCAGGTGGCTGCGCGGCAAGGACAACGACAAGGAGGTGGAAGAGGAAATGGAACTGTTGACGCAGCGCGGCGACCAGCTGACGCCGGCCACGTTCAAGGACTACGCGCACGCGGCCACGGTCAAGGCGCTGCTCATCGGGCTCGTGTTCCAGGCGGGCACGCAGTTCAGCGGCATCAACATCATACTGATGAACACGGTGGACATATTCAAGAAGAGCGGCAGCACGTTGTCCGCGGAAACGTGCACGATGCTGGTGGGCGTGGTGCAGGTGGTCGCGTCGCTGATCGCGTCGTACGCTGTGAACCGAGCCGGGCGCAAGTTCTTCCTGATGGTCACGTACGCGCTGACCGCGCTCGCGCTCGTCACCATCGGCTGGTGTTTCCACGCGAGCAAGGCGGACAAGGAGTACAGCGCCGGGCTGCTGCCCGTGTTCAGCCTGTCGCTGCACGTCACCGCCTTTTCCGTCGGCCTGGGCATGGTGCCGTACATCGTGTACGCGGAGATATTCCCGGCCAACGTGCGCAACGGGTGCATGTCGCTGCTCATGTTCTGGAACAACGTGCTCGGCTTCGGCGTGCTCAAGGCGTACCCGAAAATGGAGGAAACGTTACACATATCCGGCTGTTTCTGGCTGTTCGGCGCCGTTTGTCTGGCCGTCGTGCCGTACACGTACTTGTTCGTGCCGGAGACCAAGGGCAAGACGTTCGACGAGATCCGCGACAACATGCGCTCGTGGTTCCCGGACCTGCGCAGCAACGGCGCCAAGAACGGCCGCGTGGTGACTGCGCAGGCAACGGTGGCGGCGGTGCTGCCTGCGCACGCGCCGACCGATTGCATCTGTAAACCTGCAGTCGCGGTCGACCGCGGTCTGCAGAAATCGTACGTGGAGACGAATCAAAACGGTTTCGCCGAACCGTAACGCGCACCTCTCACGGACACGAAAAACTCGATCCCACCACACCGCCTCAACCACCCATACCTCCCCCAAAAAAAAAACCAAATTAAAAACCAAAATTTTGATAACCAACGCGATGGTTATACGTTCCTGTGTACATAATACGTGTCACGGGCAGAGTAGGAATTTTCGGTTATCGTCCTGCGCTAGCTGGGCCAATGACCGAACGGTTTGGGACCCCCAACGTGAAAACACGATCCGACATCACAACAACGGTATCTGGACGCACGTTTTAACTACTATATGGACTGCGGCAAAAAAAAAAAAAAATTCAGACAACTCCGAATAAACAAAAATGGGTGTTTTAAAAGTGAAAAGAAAAATGAATTCGTTTATTCCGTTACCTACTTCTTAAAATTTGATAACTATTTTATTAATTTTATTGCAATATAGTGTTCCGTACTAAATTATCTGTTGTCTATAACCTAATTTTTTTTTTTTTTTAAAGTAATGAAATAAACGAAAACGTTTTTATTTTCTCATCCAAAACATCCCTTTTCCGATGTTGTCCGAGTTTTTCACGTGGTAGGTGGTGTCTGGACATCAAACGCCTGCAGCCGGCAAACAACGTATACTCTGCCAACGGTCTTCGTGTGGCCGACGTGAATTGAACGGTTGAACTCTCGGCCTGCATTTACGAATTTTCTCGGCTGCGTTTAGACGCTCTCGTTATATTAATTAGAGATTAAAAAAAAAAAAAAAATGATACATTTAATACACAACAACAGACCTGGGTTTTTAGAAAACTTTCTCTCTCCGCCCGCTAATTGCGTGTCCGGAAATACTCGTCGATCGTGCCGATTTGTAAATAATAATATATAAACGGTTTTTTTTTTTTTCACTAAATATCGGTAAAGAAGTTCAGACCACTTTGCAAATTGTGTCCGTTATAGTTATAAGAGCAAATAAAACCATAACGAGATACGTTTTTTATATTCTTTTTTTTTTTTTCTAACGTTTTCTATTTTTTTCTGGAAAATATTTTCAATTAAATGAACTATATACGAAAATTGTAACACGAGATCCCAATAAAATAATAAATATCCATTACAGTAACGTCGAAACGAGTTCGTATGATATTTCGTCTATACGTTTTTCTAAATTCAGTCGTTGCGCAACGCGATGCCCAATAACACAATATTATAATAAAATGAACATTTTTTCCTACTTTGACCACTAAAATCCGGCAACGTGCACCAACGCCCGCGATTGTGTCTACTTTGCCCGCACAATATATATATTAATAATATAAATATATCTGTATAAATATATAAATAAAATGCCATACTTCTATGTGAATATATTATTATAGACTTTGAATTGAAAAAGTATATATAAAAAAAAAAAAGTGTTTTTAATTTTTTTTTTTTTTGTAAATTTTTTTTATTATTTTGACCATAAGTATACAATATACATATTATATATAAATATAAATATATTTGTTTGTGTACGCACGCGGTATAAGAGTCAAACGTTTTGTAAACGCACATTAACGTTGTAATAATATAATAACAAGTATTATGATTATATTTTTAAGTATATTATATAATAATTATTTATTCAACATCTGCAGTTTTATTGTCGTAGATATATATATATATAGTTAAATAAGTTATACATATATATAATATGTAGTTTTGTATTTTAATTTAACGCGTCGTGTGTGTATATATATGAAATTATTATTATATATTTTACGTGTATTTATTTTCTGTTATTAATATAATATATCGAAAAATTGTAACGAAAAACAAATATATATATATATACAATTAAATTTACATATATATATATATATTTACTCTCGTTTTTTTATTCATATATAAATTTTTCCTATTTTATCAAATACAGGATTAGCCGATCTTCGTTATTAAATTCGCTTTTATTCGTGAGAACAACGTGCGTGGAATGTAAACGAAAAAACAATATATTGTTTTATAATACGGAAAAAATAAAGTAGTCGCCAGCAACATACACACACGGTCAGACGCGAACTACGGCGTTCGCGTACGGTAGTCGCGAACCACGGAGTTCGCGTGCCGTAATCGCGAACTATACGTTGTTCGCGCATGCCCGCCGTGACTACACTGAGCGGTCCGATGGTTTCGGATCGCTATTTATAAGCGTCTTTCTGCTACCCCCTGCATGTTGTGTCGTAGCGCTATCTGGTGACTACTTTCTCTTCCGGTTGTATTACGGTCGGCTGACGCGCCGTGTCGGTATACGCGGGCGTTTAGTTTGACGCTGACCGAGCGACCGATCGTATACGCGCGTACGCAACATTTGTTATTTATTTATTTTTATTATTATTAACAATAATATTATTTCGCGTATTTCAACGAAATGAAATGAACGTATGAATTCGTCTTTTCTCGTTCATCTTCCCCTCCTCCCTTTATAACCGCCACTGCCGAAACAACAATTGTGTCAACATTTAATGAGACCCGATTTTTTTTTTTTTACACAACCTTTGGATACACCAGCCGCCCAACTAAAATCCAGAAACGACTTAAAAACACGGTACTCTACGCCACTGGCGTGATGGATAAAATCGTTTGAACTTCTGTATGTATACATTTTGTATGTACCAAAACCGCACGATCACAAACGCATCTTAAAGAATATCTTCTGAAATCCGTTTATCCGTTAAAAGTATAATATATTGATAGTTACCCTATAAAATTACATCAAATTAAAAAGTTTAAACACACAAACGAACGAAACCGATAATACGAATATTTTACGTGAAATTGTTACTTTTATTTTACATAAACGTATGTGTGTTGGAGCAAAAGTCGAAAACCCGAAGAAATCAAATTTCTTTTTCTCTGTCTCCGTACGACCGCACACAAGACATAAATATAATACGCGTATCATCGCCGAAAAGCCTGCAGATGGGGCAATCCTAGTGAATTCGTGTAATCTCGAGAGTATAATACACGTTTTTGTTCGCGGTACACGCTGTTATTTAGACACGCGTGTAAGACTGAGATTTATTGGCGACCGGCATTCGGTAAAAACAATTTGAACACAAATTGTGTGAAGATTGTTTTACCGCGTGAGCGCACGACGCGCGTTAAATCATATTTTATGAAAGTGGTTATGAACGTCAACATTTTTTTTTTTTTTGTCGTTTCCAGAAGAAAAAAGTACTTGGATGAAATTATTTCTTGCTGAAATAGTGATCGGAATTTATGGATTCGTTGACGAGAACGAACTGGCTTAAACTGTACTCGTTTTTTTTTTTTCGTTATTTCGTTTGTAGAAAATGTCGACAATTATTTGAATATAATAATATTGTAATGAACACTGACATCGCTTGTATACGTAATATTTATAAATCTACTATTTTTTTTTTTTTTTTTAATGCGTAGTGCAGTACATTTGCGGCGTATAACGACAGAAAGGAATATATAAACACATTTGTATAATTATTATTAGTATTATTTTAGATTTGTTTTATACATAAAACGAATATTTTCTATGTCCAGTGAAAAAAGTTTACAACGAAAACGCATTAACGATATCGCGTATTATTTGGCGATTTCCCGTCTCTGCACTCATACAAACTGTAAGCGCAAAACCATAAGATATCGATCATAAGTATCCGTAGAAAACAATTTACGAAGACATCGGCTTTGAGACATAAATTTGGAAGCGAATAAAATTTAAATATTCGACGAATATACGTCGATGATCTGCCGGATAAGTACTAGGTATTGATTAGGTTTTAAATTTACATACGACGTTTTCGTTATAATTCGTATTAACGACTATAATACTGTATTAAATTTGCGCGAAAACCAATAGCAATTCAGACTTTTTTTTTTTAAATAACAGTAAACTAAATTCGTTCGTCCTGACTTCGTGAGTGAATCAAATTATTTACGGGGAAAAAAAGGTGAACGGATTTCAATGAGCACGTATTTATGTGTAACCGTGTAAGTTTAATATAAAATTTCATCTTTCCTCCCTGCAAACTATAAATATTTGCGTAACCCGATATTGGAATAGTGTGTTATATGCTGATTCAAACAAACTTTTTTCTCCCTGTGCTGCTGTTGATGATAATATAGTCAACAGTACTTTATGTAATACGCAAAATTTAAAAAAAAAATTGTCGTTTATTATACTAAAAAAGAAATCTGTTATTACTTGTTTAAAATCTGCTGATTAAAAACACTCGCGTAGTTTACTGTAGACTGTTCTAAAAAATACAAATAAAATGTCGTCAAAAAGTGTAAATTATGTCGAAAACACGTCTTCACAAGTACATATACGATATACGATATTGTGTATTTGCAGAGCAATTATACGATTTTAGGAACCCACTGCAGTTTTGTAATTATTTTGTTATCATACGATAATAAATTGTAGCACTGATAGATTATTCTCGCATTTAAAACGCATAAAAAATAGATTACTTACGTTCGATAGCAGAAGATGGACTTAATATCGACTTGATAGAATGAACTCTACAGAGCGTAATATTTTTTAAAAACTTGATTTTCAAGATGTAATAGATGATTTTGTATAAAAAAACCCAATAAAAGTTCATAATTTTAACATAATTTTTTTTTTTATTATTTTTTTATTTTAAGTAATTTTAAGTTTCTATGTATAAATTTGCTAATTAAATTAAATATGTTCCGATGCTAAGACCACAATAAATTTTCGTACAAGAGTAAAAAAATATATGCCACGCCAGATTTTCCGCCCATGGGCTAGCACAAACATAAATCCGGCTCTTGGAATTGTCGAGGTCTGTTTTTTTTCTGCATACGCAGACACGTATATATATATATCATTTTAAATTGTTTCAACCCGGTTTTGAGACATTTTATTTACACATTATATATATATATATATATATAAACGAGTACTTACGTTTATATTATAATTTAACCACACGCGATGCTCCGTGCAAAAGCGTTTTTAAATCCTTAAATCGCGAACACGGGATTAAGTTATTATATTTGATATAGAAAAAAAGTACATATCTTTTTCACTGCAAAGCAATTTAAATTTAAAACAACAAGACGGCGAAAATAATATTTTAAAAAAATATACGGAGCGAAAAAAATAAGAATAGCCGATACTCGCGTGGAAAAAAAATGATTGTTAAGTATTCATTTTATGTAATATTATCAGATTATAAATATATAGTACCGGATAAATCCATATATATCATTTCATATATTTATTATGTTTTTTCGAAACTTTTAAAACGTATTGTTATCTATCTAAAACCCTAATCTTTTCGCTCATTTTGCAAAATAAAATTTTTTTTTCTGGTTTGGCTGTTTGTCATACTTATATCGTATTCGAACAAATATAATAAAACCGGAAAATAAAGTAGTCACCAGATAGCGCTACGACACAACACAGGGCGTGGCAGAAAGGCGCCTATAAATAGCGATTCGAAACCATCGGACCGCTCAGTGTAGTCACGGCGGGCAGGCGCGAACAACGCAGTATCGCTTTTTATATGCGCCTTTCTGCCACGCCCTTCTGTGATGTGTCGCAGCGCTATCTGGTGAGTACTTACTTTTTCTATTTTATTGTTATTTCGTTCAAGTTCCATGCACGCTGTTCTTCCTTATTCTACACCTTCATTTAGTCTCGGTACATTAATAGATAATTTTTCTAGGTTATTACTCGTCGTGGAACATTTGCTACCAGAAAATACTTGTAAAAATTGGAGCACTACAGGGAAAAAAATGAAACTGGTGGGGTGGGTCATAAGTACATCGCTTCTTTAGTTTTTTTTTAATTCGCGACGCCACTGCATCACACAATATTCACACAGCGATTTGTATTTGGTACATCTTGTCATCCCCAAAAGGACTGTACTTATTACTGCAATTTACACAAGTACAGACCGTACAGATCGTTTTTTACAATAATAATATTGTTGTCGGCCCCGCTTATTGGAAGAGACGCGATGAATTTGTAAGTAAGAGGTACCCGATACAAATGATATATTTATCCATTGTAAATATACGCTCGAATTTTTTATCGTTAAATTCCGAAATTTCGGAAAATTTTACGGTGATTTTTCTCAATATATATATATATATTCTTTGGCATATAAGAAATTAATAACGATTAGGTATTTATTATTATTATATAGGTATATTAATATGTACAGCTCTCCTAGAAACATTTTTGCATACGCCTATATGTGCTATAACTGATAAATATATATATATAATCTGTAAAAGAGAGGCTGAACGTAATCTCCATAATACGCCTTTGTACGCCAAACGCAATTTTTTTCCTGCAAATTCTGTGAATTCGTCTATACAGCTTTTATACTTCTGTCGAGCCGCATTAAGTACACGTAAAAACCTAAACGTCCGTTCTCTATAATCATAAAAATGTTTTGAAACGACTGAGTGTTTTCGGGATTCGCATTTTGTTATAATAAGTGAAAATGATAAATGGCACAGGTGGTACACACTGTGATATAGTTGAAAGAAGTCCCATTGCCGTAACAATGCAATAACCTCGCGATAGAGAGAGGCCGCCACCGCGTTCGCCACTGAGATTAAATTTCCAAACACGGTTTGTATTATGTTTTTTTTCAGGTCACCCGTAATACCAAATAATTTTTAATATGCGAATAAATCAAAGAAAATATATATGTTATAAAATAAACAAAATAAATAAAACTATGGATTTCTACGATTGTATTGTGTATCGCGATAATGCATTGAAACGGCATATGGACGAAACACCTTATGAACTATTATCGAATCATTTACGAACTGGCAAAGTAGAAGCGCTCGGGCACTAATAATAATAATTGACTTACGCGGATGGTAAACCGCATTGAACGTTAAGGAAATACGTAATCGAGTGGAGTGAACTCAAGACGTATTCTCGAAGATCTACAAAAATGAACGAAAAGAGGTCAGGTGAAGGAAAAAAATTGTGTTCTTGTGACGTTTGTCTAAAACCATTTAAGTGTAGAAACGATTTGAAGAAGCATATGCGAACGCACACCGGAGAAAAACCGTATTCGTGTGAAGTTTGCACGAAGTCATTTTCACAGAACTGCAGTTTGACGAAGCACATGCGTACGCACTCCGGAGAAAAACCCTATTCGTGTGAAGTGTGCACCAAATCGTTTACGCAGAGCAACAGTTTGACTAAGCACATGCGTACGCACTCCGGAGAAAAGCCCTATTCTTGTGAATTTTGCAAAAAGTCATTTACACAGAATTATAGTTTGACGATGCACATCCGAACGCATACAGGTGAAAAACCGTATTCGTGTGAAGTTTGCGAAAGATCATTTACACAAAATTACAGTTTGACGAAGCACATGCGAACACATACCGGTGAAAAACCGTATGTGTGTGAAGTTTGCACAAAGTCATTTTCGGTGAATAGCAGTTTGACGAATCACATGCGAACGCACACGGGAGAAAAACCGTATTCGTGTGAAATTTGCATAAATTCCTTTACATCGAGCAGCCTTTTGATGAATCACACGAGAAGGAGACACAACGCAATGCGAGTGATTTTCGAATAAGTTTCGCTGTACTTTGAATAGTATATTTGTTTTGTAATTTTTTTTTGGTATTATGTTACTAAATTATACATATATTATATATGAAGGTTTCGAATTAATATCGATTTTTCGTCTTCTCCCCTTCGTCAGTACATTATATAATACCTTCCGGTTCGGTGAAAATATATGAGTAAAAAAAAAAAAATTTTTTTTTCGAAACTTTTCGGTATAGGTACGCCGCGCATATATAACGCTGACGCGATTTATATAGGACGATAAGATGGTTTAAACAACGCGGTGTAGTGTATGCAAAAAAGCTTCTGTAATTTGGCGTTTCGCCCGCCTTTTCGAAACATATAATATTATAGTTCGGCACCTGCACCGTACGCGAATATAATTAAAATATAATATACGACACGATGAGTATATATTGGTACTTTTTAATAAAACGAGACGATTTTATAATATAGTGTACACATACTGTACAGTAATATTTATGCGGTACCTACACATATGAGTTTTCGGTTTTTATTTAAATTCGTTTAAGTGGTTTAAAAGTGTGCGCCACCGTCGTCGTCGGAGCATTTAACGCGGAATATCGCATTTTTTTTTAACACTATATATTTTAATACTATCCATATATTATAATCCGCACTGTAACAAAGTGTTTTTACATATACATATAAATCAGCTGCAAAAGATGTTTTTAAAAAAATTGGCAGCGCTACAGATTTTATTATTTTTTTTTTTTGATCCGTATAACACTGCCAATATTTTCTATATGCGGCACATTAAAATCTGATATCCGTCGTATATAATATACATCATAAACTCGTATAACGCAATATTTCAAACGGTTTTATTTTGTTTAAATTCGGTAGAAAATTTTAATCTTTGTACGTTTTCAATCTTCGCGGTGGTTTACAGTATTCTTAATATATTATATAATATGTATTATAACGTATAATACCATTGTAAATTGTAATACGCTCTTATATGGAAATGATACCTATATAGGCTTATTCGAAATTGTAAATTAATATAATATAAATCGTATACTGCAGCGTCGTAGGCTAAGCGTTTCCTATTCGAAAACTGTAGTATAATTGTGATAGGTATTTTTTTTTTTTCTTTAAACCGCGGTCAACAATATAATAGTTTTTAAACATGGCTCGATTAAAATACGCGCCTTCGCAGTAAAAAGAAAAATATTGTTTTTATAATAATTAATATACCTACATTATAAACCGCTTAAGGAATAATAGCTGGTTCGCCACCTGCGAAATTAATAATAAAAAAAATTTTCTTTCTACAATTAATTCTCCACATAAAATCCCAATAAAGAGTATAAGTTTTCATTTTCAGAAACGAATATTTTTCGCCTACCCGTAAGATTATAAAACAGTCAATATTTTCTTAAATAAGTATACTTTATAAGTTTATCCGCGCCATAATATGCAGTATTATGTAAATAAATACGATTAAAATTCGTTTAAAGTTAAATTTTTTTTATTTTTCTAAGGAAATTAATAATAACAGCTCGTCGTGCGATTCGTGTTAGTAAAAAGTTCTTCAAAAGTTTTCGGTCTCCTGCAAACACCAAAAACACGATCTCTTCGCACGCCTATAACTATATAAAGTTTATTTAAATTCTGTATATTACGCGTGTGCTGCCAGGTGTTTACACAGCACTACTAACACCCCGTACTCACCGACACGCGGCTGCACAATCGGATTACACGGGTACCTATATTTATCGTAAAAACGCGACGAATATAAATTGAAAACGGATTAAATACTGAAAATTAAGTTGTACCTATATACGCTTACAGTGGAAATATTTGCAAAGTAATTCCTATAAATTGACGCATATTTAGGTAATAGGAAGCGAAGGGAGCCATTAAATTAAATGTATATACACCGGAATATTATTATTATTATTAATATGTACAGGATTAAACAAATCCTTTTTATGGCCATGGCCCTCGCGTATAAAATCCGTTAAAATATATAGATACGCAGCTCTGCAGATATACGAGTATACTATTTAATATAGAATATTATTAATAATGCAAGCATTAGTTGCATGTATTATCATATTACATAATTTTTTTTTTTTTTGTAAAATAGTGTTGCCTTTTCATTTGGATAAACGATAATAAAACATAGATGTTTCCCTACAATTCCCAACACCAATCGATTTATATAGATCATAATATAGTGTGCAGATGCGATAAGAAATTTGAATTCTTCGAAATTTCGAATAAAAGAAAGTAATCATTTTCTACCTCAATATTTTAAATAGTAAACGTGTAAAATAAAATAGTAAACGTGTAAACGAGTGTACGACGAGGAAAGACGAATCCCTTCGTTCATTTCATTTCATTGAAATACGCGATATAATAATATTATTAAAAATAATAAAAAAATAAATCTTTCATACTCGCCTACGATCGGTCGTTCGGTCAGCGTCAAACAAAACACCCGCGTATACCAATGTAGCGCGTCAACCGACCGTAATAAAACCGGAAGAGAAAGTAGCCACCAGATAGCGCTACAAAACAATATGGAGGGGATAGCAGAAAAACGCTTATAAATAGCGGTCCGAAACCGTCGGACCGCTCAGTGTAGTCACGGCGGTCAGATGCGAGCTATAGTAGTTCGCGAGTACGGCATGCGAACCCTGTGGTTCGTGACTCCCGTACGCGAACGCCTTAGTTCGCGTCTGACCGTGTGTGTGTGTGTGTTTTTATCCCGGCAGTCATTCGCGACTGACTGCCGTGACTACACTGAACGGTCCGCTGTTTTACACTGCTATTTATAAGCGACTTTCTGCCGCCCCCTCTATGATGTTTCGTAGCGCTATCTGGTGACCACTTTCATTTCCCGTTTATTTTATTATATTTGTTCGGAAACGATAAGTATATGCCAAACCAGGAAAAAAAATTTCTTTTACAAAATAAGCGAAAAAAGTAGGGCTTTAGATAGATAAAAATACGTTTTAAACGTTTCGAAAAAACATACTAAATATATGAAATGATAAATGGATTTATCCGGTAATATATATTTACAATCTAATATTTCATAAAAATGAATACTTTTCAATCACATTTTTTTTTTTTTTTTTATGAAAGAAAATCGTGGAAATGTAATATATTTTTATCGTAAATAAAAACATGGTGACGTAACGCGATCATCATTTATTAAAACCAAAATCGATTCGTGATGGATTATATTATAATAATACTATAATATGTGTACTAATAAATCCAGTACAATTATAATTATAAAGTATTTGTGGCAGTGGCGGACCTAGGATTTTGCATGGGGGGGGGGATATTAAAATATATATGTTTATATTGTATGTGTATGTGTTACTCTGAAGTCTGTGCCCTATGGCGGAAACTTTTTTTGCCCACGGGGGGGGATATGACCCCACACCACCGTAGATCCGCTACTGATTTGTGGACAATTATTGGTATATGGATTAAAAAACGACGTTTATAATATAACGGAATGCCGCAAAAATGGTTAAAAACCGCATTTATATAATATTATACATCAACTACACACATAATATTCTTTTATATGCATATAATTTTTAAAAAAGTTTTTTATAAAGATTCAGAACACTAACTCTTTGAAAAAAAAAAAAAAAATGACAACAATATTTCTAAAAGGTAACGATATTTCTGTAATACTCATAAATAAAAAATACGTCGCAGCACTGAATTGTTAATAATGCCCATATTGTGTGGAAAGTAAAAAGTGTTTTTTGTAAAAAGTGTGGAGAGCTCAACAAAACGTTTCAACTATCTGTAAATTAAGTGATAAGTAAAAACGTAAAAAAATTTTTTCTTTGTATCTCCAAATTCAATAATTTAAAAAAACAATATTATTATTATTATTTATTAAACTACAATTATGTTTATTTTGGTGTACAAACGATTTTACATCACATTCGCTGGACATTATTATACTACAACATAAAAATTAATTACTACCACGCAATAACAAAATGCTTACAGTTTAACAATTACAATACATGTAAATAAAACTATTATTATATAAACAACACGTATTAAAAATGTTGAAGGCTTTTTTTAATGGATTGTTTACATCTACGAAGATATTGTACGCGAGTATTAATCTGAAATTGTACATAATACTGCATGAAAAATAATAATAACCAGATATAAAGCGCAGTATCTTTTTCCTTTTTTCGGCAAACAAACAATTTTTTTTAAATAATATCATTAAAAATTCAGTTATGGACGGAATACACACGCATATAAGTGTATTTATGAATACTTAACTATAGTTTGTACAAACTGAAAAATATAAAGTTAAGTCATTAGTAAATTTATTTTTTAACTATACACCTTATATAAGAAAACTAAAAATGTCATTAAGAATTTAACTGAACATATAAACATATAAATTTATTATTCAAATATTTAAAAAAAAAAACATTTTTACCGGTAGGTATTGGATGCGCAATTTTCGTAAATAGTGTAAAAAGTTAAAGATTATTTAATAAGAGCGTACACATTTATTTTGATATAATTTAAATAACTGTATGCACATGATAAGCCAGATAAAAATTCAACCTCTTAGAATGAATAAAATGTCTTACCGACAAAAAAAAAAAAATAATAGAAAATTCGTTAAGGTTTTTTCTAGGTTATTGTGGCAGTAGATTTTCGATTAAATATATCATTTTTTTAATTAAAATATCAAAAACCGATTTCTACAATAAGCCATGGACAAGAGATTTTTTGTTTAGAAATGCAATTCGGTTTACTTTAAGCATTTAATATAGTTAATCAATGCTTCGACAGAATTTTCGTTTAGCTTTTACGTCGAAAACAATACAAATAATACACAGTTTCCAATCCCTTTAACACCGTATTTTAACAGATTATTAATTCACTCTTTAATCCACACACATTTTATAGATTATAACTACTATATTCGGACGAAAAGACGATTTTTTTTTTTTAATTATACGCACAGCGATGGTATACGAACACCATTTTAATTTATACAGAAATAAAAGAATCGTGCCCCCGAGACTGACGTGAAGTTAACGTTTTATGTACAAATCAAATTTGTTTGACCACTTTTTTTTTGTCATAGCTATCGGACGACAGACGCCGTTCTCATAACGTACAACCGCGTCGACCACGTTCCGTAGGCTGCATCGGCGAAACGTCTAAAACACAATACTATCGTTACACACTGTACGTTCGATTAGCATTTAGGAACGATGTTACCGTAATATTGAGGGCTGTCCCCGTCGATGAAACGTTGTCCGATTGAAACGGGTGTAACGACGTGTCCGCACACGAAGCAAATAACCATTCGCTGAAAACGGACACGAACGAAAGTATATTTTTTTTTAAATTATTTTTTTTTAGGATTTCGGTAATATTTCCAACATCCCATATCACAATACCGTCATCGTTATCACGGAATAGATTACATTATCAAAATATAACACCGATATCTCGACGCGCGACACCGCCCACTTTATGAATAAAAACAAACACGGAGACGGACAATTTTCGTGCACGGATAAGTAATATTATACATTTTCTAAAAACTTTCTGAATATTTGACGTTATAATAATAATTTTGTTATTCATGTAGTTTACACGTATAAAAAAAATAAAACCATTAAGTACGACGTCAAAATTGAAAATATTTTCCGCTTACCGGTTATTACATTATTCGCAATCGATTTTCTCCGCCTTCGCTCAGTTATATTATACGACATTATGACCTTAAAAAAAATCCCCCATACGTACACCGACCAACTAAAGGTATTTTTTTAGGTACCTATTTGTCTTTTAACGCGTGTCGATTGCAGTACTTTGGGTAAAACGTAAAAGGAACTATGGAACTTTTAACGATTTAACGTCGTCTATTGTATGGTAAGTAAATCGTTCGCGTGAATTGATTAAAAAAAAAACACAAAAAAACGACAATTCGTCGAAAGTTAATTTACCACTTATACGTAAAATATTATCGATTGAAGTTTCCGCTGTAGAACGATAATTCGTTATAATATTATATTTTATTTTAAAATATATATAATAAACCGAGTTCACTAACGTTTTGATACGTTTTTTTTTTTAAAAATTGGCGCTCGTTCCGCGGCTCGCGAGATAATATCATTGGTCCAAACAGTGTTTTTTTTTTTATAGGTTATGCGCTCGTCGTATAGGCAAATCCTATCAATCAGTTTAATTAAATATTCATTTTATTCAAAAAAATTATTTTGCAATAATATTATTAAAAAAATAAATAAAAAATTCTACTATAGGTAAACGTACGTACGCGCTATTACGTACAAAAAAAAAAATTTTTTTTTACTGCTCTTTTTTTTTGTATAAAATCCATCTTACCGCGTTACAGTATTGTTTTCGACCATGTCGGCCCAATGCGAAAAAATAAACTCTACCAGTCCAGCTTTCGAGTTCGGTCCCAAACTGAAGCTGTTGCGATCCAACGACCAGGTCCGCGAACTGCAGACCATACTCAGAGACAAGTGAGTAACCGACGCGAATGCATTTGCTGAACTAAACGTTCGTACTGTCCGCAGGAACACCAGCCGGACGGATTTCAAATTTTACGCCGACCGTCTGATACGGCTAGTCATAGAGGAGAGTCTGAACCAATTGCCGTTCGATAGCTGCGTGGTGATGACGCCCACCGGAAATTACTACAAAGGCACCAAATACCAGAGGGCAACTGCGGTGTCAGCATCGTGCGCAGCGGAGAAGCTATGGAACAAGTAAAGAACACACAGTTGTTGTTGCGCACCGCCTCTGTCGTTTACCGTGTTGCGTTGTACCTTTAGGGCCTGCGAGACTGTTGTCGATCGATTCGCATCGGCAAAATATTGGTCGAATCCGACTCGGATACACACGAAGCTCGGGTGGTGTATGCGAAATTTCCTCACGATATCGCCGACAGAAAAGTTTTATTAATGTATCCGATAATGAGTGAGTATTGTCAAATGGTACGCGACGCGAATGAATTCATTTCTTTTTTTTTTTTTCAGGTACGGGTAATACAGTTATTAAAGCGGTTAACGTATTAAAGGAACATCGAGTGGCAGAGGACAATATTATTTTATCAAACTTATTCACTACGCCGATTGCTGCTCAGACTATTACCACAGCATTCCCATTGGTTTGTTTTCCTTCAGTCGTAACTATTTTACCATACGGCCAACTATTTTTTTGAACGTTTCTTTAACGTGTATCTTACATTCAAAATATTATCGAATTTACCCATTTAATGCTTTTTTTTAAATCGCTTCCGTTCACTATTATTTCGTTCTCAATAGTATATTTTTTCTAAATATAGCTCCTAGACGAATCTAATATTACCGAAAACCCAACAAAAACGTATAATGTATGTTCTAGGTACTTGATACGTTTGGCTATTTATTCGATACCAAATTTGTTACCCAGTCTTCAGATAATAAACACGATTCTGTAACGTCGATAAAAATATGTATAAATCTGAACGTTGTAAAAATCATTTGATAAATGAAACAACATCTGTCTGTCTCTTTTAAAATCAATTGCAAAATATACTCGGAGAGTCGAGTTAATTACGTGACACTAAATTGGTTTGGAGCGTGTATGTTGTGGAGTACAAATTAGCGTACAACAAATTCATATGTTTAAAAAATAGTTTTGTTACAACAGGAATAAAATTCTAATACTATTTTATATATTAATTAAACAATTTGTGTTTATTAAATTATGTTTTATGTTTAGATGACTATATTAACATCAGAACTGTACCACATCGCACCCAACCATTTTGGCCAAAAATATTTTGGTACCGATTAAATACATTGTTTAATTTATAGATAATATTTGCACAATACTTCGGTAAGTACGATTTTTTATCGCACAACCATGCGAATCGCAATGTGACCAATTTAAACAGACTCGAATACATGTTCTTTTTTTTAAAACCAATTTTCTTATCAGTCAATTTTAATCGTAAGATTTGATTTATAATGTCTTAACTGTGTTTCGAAAACAATTTTTGTTATTTTTATTATCTTGGTGATTAATAATTATTATTTTATTCTAAGAACTTTTATACTTTGTATGGAATGTATGCAATATGTTAAAGCTGTTTATTTACAGTATCAATTCGAATAAACAAATCAATTTTTAAAGAACTTATGGTTTTTTTTAATTATTGTTAAAATAAATAATAATAATACTAAACTCCAGTTATTTATTTATAAATTTTAAACCGAATATTTTTATTAAATAATACAATATTTTATATTGAATTACTAATATAATTAATTTGTGTTACCTTATACATAATCGAATATATTAAAATTAAGTTTTAAAATATTATTTTAATCAATTTCAGTTTTGTACTATTTTATAACTACAAAACTAATACATCTATTTTTATTTTTATTTTTTTTATTGATTTTGTTTTATGGGTGCCACCTACGTGAATATGTAATAATTTTATATTAAAACACATAAATGCAAATAATTAACTATTTTACATTTTTTTATATATATGTATGTATATTACAGTTTATTTAATTGTTGAGTTGTATTTGCAGGCTAGCTGGCAATTCTAATTAAAAACAAAACGTGTATGTGTAATGCATATATACGTAGGAACATAGCGGACCAAATATATTTTTACAGGCATAAAAAATGTACCTATACTCTGCATATCTCTACAGTGTCTTATTTTATTTTATTTATTAGTTACAGCAAAATTAACATAACACACCGCATCAAAAGCTATAATACTGCATATAAAAATCAATACCTTGTTTGTTATATAAGAATTCAAATACATATATACCTATATTTATATATCGTATACACATAAAAAATAAAATGTTCATGCAATACAAACATAAAAACGAATATGATGTGCAGATGAAATTAATTTTGAGCGACTATTTACACAAATATCAGAATATTAATTAAAGTATATAGGTACATATATGATTGATCGTACAGAAATTTATTTAAAATTAATATGTTGTGTGTAATTTTTCTTCTATCTACATAATAATATATAATGCGAACAACGATCGGAAAATATTTAGCTGTCAACTGCAGAATGTCTGTGATTATTGAAGATATCGAGAAAAGTAAATAGTCATAGATATGCAGATACGTTTTTTTAAACATAGTAAAAAAAAAAAAAAATGTAGTTGTTTGCGAATGTATATAATATTCCCTACTTCAGCGGAGATATTTGTATTGACGGTTATTATTATAAATATCACTTATAAATCTTAGATTTTAAATACATAATACGGCTGATACGATCATCGAAAACCTAAGAAAATGTTTATAACTTTTGCATTTAAACTGAAACGGCACTGCAAGCCAAAGGACTTCCGTGATCCATCTACTTGTTAACACAGTGTGAATCAAATACCGAAAATGTCAAATATCATGATGTTTGCTATTCAAATGTTTTTTTCCTAATATTATAACGATGTAGCTCATTGAGCAAATAACTATTAAAAGGCCTGTGGAGTGCCATCACAGCTAGGGTGTCTTCCCTCCTGCCCACGCAGTCTGCACCGAAACTCAACTCTCAAAATTACCTGTTGTACGTGTGTATTTGTATAGATCGCATAATAAATTTAAATAAAATATTTTTTTTTTTTTGTAAACTTGCGTTTAAACGGACTATATACACCGCGCGGACTTGGTAATCGGGAACTACACAAAATATTTTAAATTTCTATATTGGTACTATATCTGTAGACAAATAATGTAATATACAGAATATCCGCAGTTATTTAGGATGAACTATATTAAAATTCAAATTCTTATTAGTTATTTATAAGATCAAAAAACAATCTATAGACACCAGTCCTTTGTAATCTTATGAATGCGAGACGTGCAGTCGCGATAACGATAACGAAAAGAACAATTAATATAACCTTTGAAAGAAACTCGTACTCCGATAAAGCCCAGCTGCTGTCATAGAGAAAAAATACCAAATAACAAAAAGGTTAGGATAACCTGTCGTAACAAAATACCAAACGCGTACCTATTTCATTACAAAAGCCCGACATAAAATATAGCCATTTAAGAAAGAAGAGATACGAATAGGCGAATCACGTAGATATATAAATATAACGTGATAGTATATTACTGACGAAATCAGGTCTATATAGAGGTCGTGCAGCCTGCGCGCAGAGACACAGTATATAAATGGACTCGCGGCGGTAAGAGAAGACCTCGGAAAGTGCAGTGTACAAGGAATGTAGAGTACCGACAGACGGGGAAATAAATATTTCGTAAAATAGACAAAAAAAAAAAACGTAGAAGTTTTTGAGTTTATCAAAAAAACTAGGAAAAAAACAAATGTTTTTCGTCGCCAACCTTATTTAAACGATATTAATTACAACACAGTTCCGAGCGGAAGATCAAAAAAGCAAAACGCGACCTCGACAAGACCTGCTGCAGCGGTTTGCCGGGGACGATACCACCGCGACCAGCGGACGTCCGCTATTGATTTCGACCTCCCGTTTCCGGTAACAACACATTATAATAATTACCATATTATGCGAATTGTGTGTTTCGACGCGCGCCAAAAAAAAAAGAAACGTTTTATTTACACGCAACAGTTTTCGTCGAGCGAGAAGCACTGGACACATATAATAAAACAGGCGCGCGTGTAAATTTTCTTGTAATAAATAATCGAATTCTTCTTCACTCCCAACCTGCAGTGGCGGCACGAAGAGGGTGAATTCGAATCACGTGATTCACGAAAAATTAACCGGGTGGATGGGTGTCCCGTGTCAGGGTCGGGTCTTGATTGGCCTGTGTCTACAGGGTTCGGTGTCCCGAAGGGACTAAGCTGTCTAGCAGTTTAGGTAAGTGATAAACCGTTATAAGAATAGCAATTAATACGTCAATGTACGCGGGTATTGAAAAGACTGTTGGAATGCATGTAATCGCTCGGGATTTTTTTTTTTCTAGGAAATTAAAACTTTAATTTATTTAATATTTACATTTAAGCGAAATTATAAAAGACCCGATTGCGATCGACAACTATACGAGACGGGTACGGCTTGAAACTGTTGTACGACAGGTATGTTGAGCTGTGAAATGGAAATACAGAAAGAAATACAAGTTAAAAATATTGTTGTTCGTCAGACTTATTAAAAACGATGTTTGTGTTTAAATAAATCAATCTATCGCTATATTTTTTTTAATTGCATTTTTTTTTTAACGTCCTATACTAACGTTTAACACGGAATATGTACCGTTCTGGTACTCATTATAGATACTATAGAAATAATGGTGTAGGCACAGAAACATGTTTCTTATATTATTAATACGTATAGTGTTGTGATTGAAGAATTCAAATCGTGAATCTTGGTCCTATTGGAGTGCGTTAGAAAAATGATATTTGGGGTATAGTAGTAACGCACGGACGCGTGGTACGCATATAGTGTGATCAGACCTGAAAAAACTTCGAGCCGCCACTGCTTCCAACTACATGCGAGATCCGATCTTCGGAGATCGGATGCTAATATCATCTCTGTTCCGTTTTCTTGCGCAGCCCACTGCCCGACATTCCGAACCATACTGCACGACGCGCGTTTTCGGTTTTTTTTATAAAAACATCTCGGCAATTTTTATAATAATATATAACTTTGGATGCGTTTTTCGGATTCTGTAATCATTTACGAAACACATACAGAATAATTCGATTCGATAAATATACAATATTGTTTTATCGAATTATCGATAGATTTAATAAAACGGTTGAAACGCATCCCGTGCGATTCGTATCGTATGTTACGGGCGATGTGACACTTTGCTCCGGTGTTTTTTGAGCATTATATTTAAACAGTGTAATTTTCCGGTCAAAGTATATACTTTGCTCGTAGTAAATCGGACATTGTGACTTTAATGTTGAAAAAAAAATGCCAAATCGATTAAAAATTACCAACTGTAAAACGAGATAAAATAATATAATACGAGTATACATCCAGATATCCTGTAGATTTGGCGTCGCAGTTTACGTTTATAGCAAGACAAAGCTAAGGTTATACGAGACACTAGACTGATGTGTATATATGATATTGTATTAAAAACAAAAAATGTTTAACTCAAAACGCGTCATTCTAATGTTCAAACGCCTAACAGTTTTCTTTTAAATATAATATATATTATATATTTAATTTATTATTAAAATAAAAATATTTTTAATTTAAATTTATTCAAAAAACAACGAAAAATCTATAATATTGCAGTCCGAGCTAGACTAAAACCGTTGTTTTCGCGTACACGTATAATTTATTATATTATATTGTGGAAAATCGATTTTAGAAAAAAAAATAATAATTTTATTCGCAGCAATAATCCGCATTGACGACCTGCGGTAGGTAACGCGCAAATCAGAGCCCGTGTATGTATCTAATATGCACAGCGTTTTTAAAAGAACATTTTAAAAAAGGATTGAAAGCGGGTATTTTCTCTCTTTGTCTTACACACACACACATGAAACACAGCAAAATAGACGTTTCGTACTTCCAACGTACCGATCGATCTATTGGTGCGATAAGAAATTTGAAAACAGATTTGAATTCCTCGTGAATTTTACTACAAAACGACTTTTCCACTTTTTTCATTTTTTTTTTCACAAACCCTTAAAAAAATTAACCGAACAAATTAAAAAAAAAAAAAAAAATTGTTAATAATTCATTTTTGAAGGTCTTCAAAAAAAAAAAAAAAAAAAGTGGAAAAGTCGTTTTGTAATAAAATTCAAGAGGAATTCAAATCTGTTTTCAAATTTCTTATCGCACCAATAGATCGATCGGTACGTTGGAAGTACGAAACCAATCTATTTTGCTATGTTTCATGTGTGTGTAAGACAAAGAGAGAAAATACCCCATGCTTTCAATTCCCCTTAAACGTGATTAGCGCCTTCTGTAATATTGTGCAGTATAATATGTACACACGCGGTAAGTTAATAATTTTCGATAAAACATAATTTTACGTATATTTTTTTTAATTTTCCATCGTTAACATATAATTATTACAATATAATATTATAATATATTATACTCTGTCGTTGTAATATTGCGTCACGTAATTATAATATATACATAACATACGCGTATGACGCGAATAATGTGACCTAATTTCGTGAAATTATTATAATATTCACAAACGGGGTGTTATTCGTTTTATATAGATTTGACCTGCGCGTAACACTATATACGCGAGTAGTTATAATAATATATATTTTTAATTTATATACGAATTATAGCGCGTTTCGTCGAAAATTGTTCTATATATAAACGCGCGTTTTTTTGTATAAAACACGAAACGGTTTAAAATAATTAATATTTAGGTTATTTAAATAACTCGTTTTTTTTAAATTCGGCGAAAAAATCTAACAGAATTCGAGCCACTGCATATGCATGGGGATAAAATATTGATCTGAAATACGGAAATATTTGAGAATATTCCAATCGACACGCGAGTATATCGGCCGTTTAAACGCAACAATAATAATATTATAAATGTTTACGGTCATAAATACCGATGACACGCTTATACACCGATTTCTGACCGAACGTTTATGTATTATTATTGTTATGATGTCGTTATATTATAAACGAAGTCGTTATCTACCCATCATAATAATAATATGACTCACAGTCGTTTCCGTCCGGCGCGTAGTGTGTGTACAAATATTGTGAAAACGAAATAAAAACAGCGTTTTTTTAATTTTGGTATATGTAGGTACAAGCGAAGAAGAACATGATTTTTTTTTTAAATTTTTAACACGTCTCTGTTATATTCCTAACGCAGTAACGCGATATTATAATCTCCAAAACCTCTTCCGTTTATGTACCTACCTAGTCGTTTCGATTCAAAACGATTCGCAAAATTTGAAAACTGCAGTTGTGCTCGTGCAATTATACATATATACAAGTAGTCATCCAGCGGGTCAATCCAGCAGGGCCTATTTTTTTGTGTGTGCAATACGAAATCCATTACATATATACATATATATATTATATTAGGGTGGTCCTTATTTTTGAACTATCGAATTTTTGATTTCTCACCCCCTCATTTTGTTCATTACCATAAGAGAGATCAAAAATATTAATATTTTTTTTCTTCATCTATAACTAAGGACCATATATATATATATATATATATATATATTTATAATTTATATTATGTAATACAAGTACAGATGGTATACGAGTACAGCCAAGGAGCGTTTGGATAAGCTTTTGCTCTGCCGTATATAATATGGAACATTATATTCCGCGGCTAAACTATAATAGTACAACTTCCTATAATATACTATTGGAGAATGTTGTGCGTATTTGTTGTATTTAAAAAAAATCCGTAATTTTCTAAGGCGTTTTTCTTTTTGTTACCTATATATAAAACAGCGTATAGAATTCATAATATAGTTTTGTGCGTATTGTAAACAAAAATTGCCCGACACACTAGCTATTTTTACCGGTAATTTTTGTTTAGATTACATTGAACACCGGCCCGTGTCCACGTACGCAGTCGTTTGCGTCGGGAGGAGGGATAAGAGAAGAAATTAAATTACTTTTTAGGTTGTCGTGTTCGAATAGAACACGAACGGGCAGCGTACTTACAAAAAAAAAAAAACGGCCAAAAGCAATATAATAGTATGTACGGCGTGTCTATATGGCGAAAAAAAACAACTAAAAACCTCTACGAAGGGCATAAAAAAAAAATCGATATTTTAAACTCGACGTTGTGAAATATTATTTTTTTAAGTATTGCGCGTCTGCACTACATATCGACCACATGTTTTTGAACAAATTACGTATTCCTCTTTATTTTGACTTTTACAACTCCCAGAGAGTTTTTCGCCGCCAACACTGCGCGCTACGCCGTCCATCTCTGTCTCGATGAGTCTCCTCCGTTTTTCACGACCGCGGGTTCCTCTTAGATCCTCTTCGAATACATCGAACCATCTAGTTCTGAGGTCATAGGCGGATCTACGGGGTGTGCCGGGTGTGCCAAAGCACACCCTAAAGAAGAAAATATTATACAATTAGTATAATATAGTTTGTTTAGTAAACAAGTGTTGGACACTTAAAATATTTTGACTTTAGTGTATGGAAGAAAATTATGAGCTAAAAAAACCGCATAAAACGGGTGGATTTGTTTATAGCCTCCCCTCTATATTATAAAAAAATAACTACAAAAAAGGACGGTCACACTCAAACGTAAAACTCTGGGTTCGCCTATGTCTGAGGTACACCATCACGCGGGACCCGTTTCTTCTCTGAGGTACTCCTCCTCTTATCGCATTATACGCCCTAGACATTGGAGCCTTTTATAAAACAGCCGATTAACGGCTCCATCCACATCAACCATATCGTTCACTGTTACTTTCGTCAGGACGGTCTGGAACGGGAACAGTTTTATATATATTTTTTTTATATTATACAGACGTGTCGTCAGCGCATTTGTAAGAGATGTCGCGCGGCGACGACTGCTGCAGAGTGCGTATATTATAATTAAGGCCGGATGTTGATGCCGTAAAAAAAAAAAAAAAAAAATGCATTTAATATCTATAAGACCCTATAAAAATGCCCTTTAGAAATTTAATTCACGATCTAAAAACATACAAAAAAAAACCATTTAAATAATATTGTTTAAATCACGTAAATTTTTTATTTATTTATTTATTTTTTTTTTAGTTATATATTATACTTGCATATTAATAACAATTATTATCGATTGTATTAGGTATGTATGCGTATTATATTTCTTATTCTCAGTTTTTCTCAACTTTTTAAGGGAATTTTTTTTAAACTAAAATTTACGCACAAAATTTTGAATTTATAAGCGTGAAAAAAAAAGTATTACATAAAATAATAATAACAAGTAAATTCGAGATTTTTCTATATCGATTATTGAAAAACAGTTTAAAAATGACCTTAAAAAATGTTAAGAAAAAAATGCCCTAAAAATAAAAATATTTTTTTTTAAAAAGCCAAATAATGCCTAAAAAATGCGAAATAAAAATTAAGTCATTCGTAATCGAATCACATTTTTGGCTAGGAAAAACGTTCTGAAAAAAAGGAAAAAAAAATTCATCGACAGTCCATATATTATACACACATTTTGTTGTATATTATATACCTCGTGCATACGTATAACATATACGCGGTTACAAAACAACCGCGCGCGCGAAAACGTCAATGAAACACTACGGACGCGCGACTCCACCGTAGGGGGGAGGGAGAGAGAAGTTTCTCCTCCCGGCGCGCCGGGGACCCGCCCCGTCACGACGTTAAAATTGATTTCCCCGGCCTTATACTCGTATTATATTATATTTATATATATATATTATATTTTATATATATAAAGAAATACACACCCGCGCCGGTTATAAACATAATATTATACCGCACTAGCGGTTGCGCGTTGTGTACGAAATGTAAAAAAAAAAAAAATACTGCGCGCAGGATATACCGCGGACGACGACGAGGAGGGGGGGAAAAAATGGCTTTCTTCGTGCGCGTGTACCGGCCAGTAATTTTTCTGGTTTTAAAAACGAAAAATATCGCATTTTATTAGATCCTGAGCGAGGAACAGGATGATATACGAAACGTATCGGTTTTACAGTGATTTTTTTTTTTTTTGGCTTTAATACATACAGACTCTTTTTACTGTCGCCGAAAAACGTACGCTTTTAAAAAAATGTCCTCAATTTTATTGTACAAAATACAAAAAAAAAAAATACGCTAAAATGCAGCAATCACTCCAATATCAATGTTCGCGTTTTTCAATCCTTCGTCGCGACACCACGTATAAATCCGTTGATTTTTTCATTTTTCATACGTGAAATACGTATAAAACGATTTACAAAAAAAAAATTCAATCCGAAATTTCAATGGGATGATTGTAGCAGAAACCATCTGCTGCTTAGCGTCACCGGGCCTTTTAAAACGCGCGTATTCTACGCGTACATTATTATAATGTAGGTATCGTTTAAAGAACGATTTAAACATCGTACATTCGTGTAAATTCGATTAAAATTCAGACATAAAAAAAAAACAATAAAAAATTGTACAAATAGGTACTACGATTTTCGTTTTTTTCGACGAATACGTTACGGTTTGACTTTAAAAAAAAAAAAAATCATATTTTGACAGAATATTCGATTATGTTTGAACAGTTTCTATCGCGGGTGTACTTGTTTCTACTACTACGTACGTAGAATTATTTTGTCCGAATAAGTTGCGGTTATTGTCAAAAACTTAAAAAAAATACTACTATACAGCTGTATAATTACTCCAACAGAAAGAGAAAATATCCCACCTTCCCCATATTATACATCAACGAGCAAAATCGAATTGAACATTTTTTTTTTATTTATAATCTACGCGGAGAGATTATTTTACGCTCTTCTTCTTCTTCTTCTTAATACGACGGTTTTCTTCAGATTTTCGTCCATTTTACACACCAGCAAGACATATTTTACGAACCTTCGTATAATTGAATAAAAAAAAAAATTCGTGCGATTTGCACTCGTGTATGGATAATATGTTGTCGAAAATATGCACAGCTTTACGACAGTCTATGTATACAACAAATAATCGTTTTGTGTTTGAACGGATTTTTCGTCATTCCGCCGCGCGGGTTTCGATCGTCTTAAAAAACACTAGTGTGTCTTTATATGAAAAAACACCACGAAAAATCTCCAATTACAAATTATCAAAACGTTTATAGCTCGTTTATCGCGTACGTTATCGATGGAAATTTACACGTATATTCCATACCACATAAATATTAATTAACGTTTTCAGAATATTTAAAAATTTTTTTTTTCTATTTTTACTATTAACGACAACATAATATTTTATGTAATTCTTAGGGGGTACTCTTGCGATCGGCGTTTTCAATAACGTCGTGTCAGTAGCGGTTTTTTAGGGGGAGCGATAGGTGGATCCCCCCCCAAGGGATTTGATATTTTCAAATTAAATATATCTCTGACCTAACAGCACCGAATTGTGTCATGTAAATTGGTCCAATTACGTTATGGTTATGCTCCATTTTCGCCCTCCCCCCTTTGAACATCGGTCGTGATAGAGCGTTTAGTGCTTAGTTGACGACAACAGTGTAAACGAGTAAACGTTTTATTGAAATACGCGAAATAATATTATTATTAATAATAATAAAAAAATAATAAATAATAAAGATTGCACACGCGCGTATACGCGATCAGTCGTTCGGTCAGCGTCAAACTAAACTCCCGCATATACCGACATAACGCGTCAGCCGACCGTAATAAAACGAGAAAAGAAAGTAGTCACCAGATAGCGCTACGACACAACACAGAGGGCGTGGCAGAAAGGCGCTTATAAATAGCGGTCCGAAACCATCGAACCGCTCAGTGTAGTCACGGCGGTCAGGCGTGAACGACGTGGTTCGCGTCCGACTGCGATGTGTGTGTGTGTGTGTGTGTGTGTTCGACACTGACCGCTATTTATATGCGCCTTTTCTGCCACGCCCTCCGTGTTGTGTCGTAGCGCTATCTGGTGACTACTTTCTTTTTCCCGTTTTATTGTTATTTCGTTTACTACATGTGCATTTCGTCTCGGTACATTAATAGGTCTTTCTTTTTGGTTATTACTCGTCGATGTGGATATTTCATTGACATAGAGGGCTGGCTCCATTTTCGCCCCCTCCCTTAAACATCATCGTAACGCAACTCCGTATTCGAGTCGATACATTATGAACACAGGTTAGGGTTATGTAGTTACAAAAAAAAAACAACGAAAATTCAATGTAGATATAGTATTGAAAAATAATAAATTACACGAAACATAACGGATCGCGGTTTACATACAGTATATATAATATAGTAACACAAAACGTTTCCACTTTTCTTTTTTTGTCTTTTACAAAAGTCAATATAGTAATATTATAATGATATATTGTATGATGCGGCCTATGTATAGTATATGTATATAAATATAATATTATTCGCGCGAAAAACCATCCCGAATACGTTCGTTTAACATTTTTTAACTCCACGGAAAACAACCGAAATGTACGGAGGAATTAATAATAATTATCGAGAATTTGTTCTCCGATACATTTTTTTTTCTTTCTATGGATGACATAATATTTTTTTATAATATATATATAAATAATATACTAGCGACATTTCAAAAAAAAAAAAATTATTTTTTTTATATTTTCTTTCTTAATTATGGCGCACAAAGTCTTTTGAAATAACATTTTTAAAAAAAGATACATCATTTAAAACAAACAATTATAATGGTAAGTAATAATATAACATAATAATAATAATAATAATAATATACGATATCGAACTATACAACATACGTAATAAATATAATATGTGTGTGTACCTATCGCATGGGAAACGAGGGAAAGACGACGACCGTAATAATAATAAATAATAATATTTAGAAAAAAAAAATTGTTTTTTTTATACCAATGACATAATATCATATCCGATTATCGACAAGTCGCATTGTTATTTATACGTGTGGAAAAAATATGGTTTTACATAAGACACACATTATTATGTTATAGACGGTAACACGAAACGTTAATTTTGGATTTTTGAGATGATAGGAGTATAGTTTGTGCGGTCGCTAAGAGTGACAATAAACAAAAAAAAAAATACATACGGGTGGAGTTGATTTATTATATACTGGAGAAAAAAAGGTGCGAGTATGTAAATCGAAAAATAAAATACGAATACGCACAGCTGTATTTAATTTTAATTTTTTTTTTGAGGGGAGGGAATCGAAATTTCCTTTGTAACGCAATATATTATTATTTATTAGATATTATTATGTGAGGTCCGTCGACTTATATATTTTATTTTATTCTCGAGTATAATAATATGTAAGATTAAAATATTATATAATATAATAATATATATTGGACGAAAACCCGCGGTTCGATTGACGAAACGTATTGTAATATTATGTTTACCTCTACTATGCGTACGTACGTATATAGTTGAGGCAGAATTATTAAAAAAAAAAAAATGAAATGGAAAAACAAAAATTAAAAAAAAGAACGATTCTGCCCATTAAATAAAATATATATTTACAATAACGACTGATCGCGCGCTGTTTCCAATGTTCCTTATGAATATATTATATGTTATATCGGGGTTATCGTAGGAAGCTGTGACGCATAATTATATCATCGAAATATTAATACATCTATCTGTATTTTATAGATTATATAATATGTATTCAGGAAGACTACTTGTACACGTTTTTAATAATAATAATAATAATAATCAATAAGTAATAACAAAACAAACGAAACGGATGACTAATAATTAATAGGATATAAACACATGGCTCTGCCTTTTTTTTTTCTTTTTTTATCTATATAACAACATCTGGAAAACAAAGTATCGATTATATAATAATAATAGTAATAATAATAAATATATAATAGAGCGTTGAAATCATAAACGAAAATTTCGCTCTCCCTTCTATGTACCGCCGACCTTACGGATAACACAATAGTAAATAGTAAATGAAAACGAATAAATTAATAATAAACATAATAATATATAGTACGGACCTGTTGCGCAGGAAACGCGCTGCGGTAATATTTTTTTTTTTACTTTAAAGTATATATTTATTTTATTTTTTTGAATATAAATATATATATATATATATACACTTAATAATATCTCGTATTATATAAATGGTGCATTTTACAACGTTAACCGTTTAATTAATAAGGCACGACGACTTAAATACTATTTTTTTTTTTTTTTTCAATTAAATACGAATTTGTATATTAATATTAATATATCAAACGAAACAATAATCCAATAAACCGCTGTGGAAAGGAGGGTTTATTATTATATTTTCTTTTGCTGTTTTTTTTTTCTCTGGAAGAACTCACGGTGTTGTTATACAAATCATCGCCACCGATCAATCGATATCAATGGCCGATATTTCGTACAGAAGTATTAATAGGAAGAAACGGATTTTTCACAGCATACATATTCGTTAATATAATACACGAATACACCACACAGGTATTGTGCATCACGCGTCTTAAGAGTCATTTGTTCGTTTGACATATATATATATATGTATATATTGTTATTTAATTGTATGAATTTAAAATATATTTTATATGTAATAATTTTTTTTTATATATATATATAACATGATGTATTACGCTATTTATATTAATATATTATACAGCGTTACGATGTATACAGCAGCAAAAGAAGAAAATAAATCGGGAATTTCTTTTTAACATTATTTTAATTGACTCATCATTGCACGAATGAAAAACATATAAAAAAAAACCTATTTTTTTCCCCCCTTCAATAATATTATACTTCGGCAAATTTTGTTGTTGCGAGTAATATATAAAATACGCGTGTATGAATTACCATCATCGTATCACAGACATAGTGAGTATAATATTTTAATATATTATAATTTCTAAATTTTTTTGTATCTGAAGTAAAAATTTCTTTTATTTTGGGAGGTGTGGGGGCTTGGAGGGTTTTGTTGTACATAATGTCTTTTATTTTTTTTTTTTGGAATTTTAAAATCGTATTTTACTGGTGCACAGAGCAGACGGACAACAGCGGGATTTCTCACCACTGACCACTGTAAGAGTTGTAATCGCCGTAGTACTGTCCCGGTCCGTAGTTGTGGTGATTGGGACGGGTCATGTGTTCGGCGGAACAGCACGAATGGAACCTGTTGTTGTTGTTGTTGTTGTATCCGCCAGCGTACGCGGCCGACTGTTCGTCGCGGTTGTTGCTGTTGTTGTAGTACTGGTTCGAAGACTGTGGCGGCAACGGTGACGGTTGTTGTTGTTGCTGTTGTTGTTGTAGCTGCTGCTGCTGCTGCTGTTGTTGTTGCTGCTGCTGAAGTTGATGATGATGATGGTAGTGCATCCTATCGTACGGGCGCGGCGGATAATATTCTTGTTGGTACGGCAACGGCGACGAAGACTGCTGCTGCTGCTGCTGCTGCTGCTGCTGGTGGTGAAGGTATTCCTGTTGTTGGTTGTGGTGGTGATGGTACCGCTGCTGCTGGACGTGATGATGACTCCGGCTGTACGGATCCTGGTGATGATGATGATGATGATGGTACGCGGGTGGTAACTGCACGTGTCTCCCGCCGCCGGTCGCCACCGAACCGCCGCCGTTCACGTCGTAGCCGACGTACTGTTGAACGGCCGCCGCGGCGGCCGCAGCCGCGGCCGCGGCCCGGGTCTGTTTGTTGCGCCTGTGCTGGCCACCGCCCCGCTGCGACCGGCCGCGCCTGTTCTGCTGCCGTGGCGGTTCGAACACGGGCGGCTGTTGTTGTTCCTCGGAATGCGACGCCCCGGCTGCGGGCCCCGGCCCCGCGGCGGACGCCCCCGATCGGCCGCCCGTCGGCTGACAGTTGCCGCCGATCGTCGCCGCGTCTTTCGGAGGCTCGTAGTACTCGTGCTGCGAGAACCGGCCTATCTCGGTAGACCCGAACGCCTGATGGAAGTTCGGCAACCGGCCGTTGTGTTCTTGGACGTGCACCAACACCTTGTTGCGCGGCGAGTCGCCGGCCAGAACGCCTTCGCCGTTGCTTCCTCCTCCTCCTACGCCTACTCCGTTACTTCCATTTACGCAGCCGCCGCCACCCCCGTCGCAGCCGTCTTGCTGCTGCTGCTGTTGTCGTCGGTTACCGTCGCGGTCGACGACCTCGTCGTTTATGATGGTCGACAGCCAGTCGATGGACTCGTCTTCGTCCCCCTGGAGAATTCCACCGAATGCAAAAAAAAAAAAAACGATATAAATAATTATTTCCAAAACCGAGAATTCATTGGCGAAACACGACTGAGTCGTTATCATATAATATACCATCAGAGACGGAGACAGGACACGCACAGGATTTCACGTATTTACGGAGGAGAGGAGGGGAGTTTGTTTTCCTTTTATCACTTTATCAGTGGGTAATAACAAAATAATATGTTTATTGGAAAACAACAACAAAACGGTAGGGAACGTTTGTAATCTTCAACTCCTAAACACAAAATTTTCATGTCGAAAAATATCAAAAATATATTTAAGAAACTCTACGAATAGGAGGTATTATTATTATTTATTTATTATGAAACGTATTTAATAATTGATTTATATATTGTTTTGATTTTTAGAGTGGGTCGAATGAGCTCGCAATATAATATAATATTAAGTCGGACGATGAGAATAATTATAATCGACGAAATCGCCGGAAAAACCTATAGGAGACTATATATATATATATATATATATATATATATATATATATATATTATATTGTTATTTATTGTTTTGTAAACATTATTACATAAATTTATTGTAAATGTATGAAAATTAAAGGTTTATGTACAGTTATTAAAAATCGATAGTATCTACTCCTTATGCGTGTTTCGAATGAAGGGAGACGGTTTTTTTTTTTTTAGTCATCTCTCCCCCACAAAGAAATCCTAAAGACGCCACCGCGCACCGAGAAGTCGCGTATATATATATATATATATATAGTGTTTTTATACATTAAAAGAAAAACGAATCATCCTCCCGCCCACCTTGATTTTATCGTTTTCGTTCACGTTTCGGTGATGGCCCGGACCGCCACCACCATTACAACCATCGCCGGCACCGGCCAAGAAATCCGCCATGGGATCGATGTCGTTGGCCTGGGACGGCGCGGCCGGATGGCCGTTGCCGACGAACGATTCGGCCGAACACGTCGTCGTCGTCGTCGTCGTCGTCACCGCCGCCGCCGCTGCTGCTGCTGCTGCTGCTGCTCCTGCTGTAACGATAACGTCGAGCATATTTATGTATATTTACGCGTTATAACGGTACGTCATACGCGTTGCTCAGATAACACGCGTCACATTACATAAACGACGCATATGACGACGACCAGAAGAAGACGCGGAATAATGGAAAGCGTAGTATACACTATATTAAATATGTACGCGCAAAGAGTAGTAAACGAGATGGTGGTATATATTATTATGTGAAATTAACCTGTCGGCGGAGTGTGCTGTTGCTGCTGCTGCTGCTGGTGATAACCGTGGTTCAAGAAGTTTCCGGTACTGTCACCGATGTTGCACGCCGAGTTATGGCCAGATAAACCGACGTGCTGAAATACAAAACATTATAATATTATTTAACACGTTATAATATATGTATAGGTACACGAAAACACGCTGCGCGTGTGATAATAATAATTTACCGCAGGCGCGCATACTATTACATTTTACTTTCCTGCACGACGCTTCGAGTGTAAAAAAAAAAAAAAAAATTTTAGGCGAAAAAACTTTTTTTTCCGTTGTCCGTTAAAATTTTTTGAATTACGAGCATTTTTCATGCTAGAAAATATACGCGTAAAAAATAATATCATAATTTATCCGCGTCAGTCTTGTGTGCAATATATACGCAGCAGCAAACACACATTTTTTTCAAATCTACACATTATTACATACCAAAAAAAAAAAAAATTATTGACATATTTAATACAATATATTTTCCTATACGAACGGAGGAGGAACTGGGGTATATTGACGTATTTAATAACGAAATCTCTTATAAATTCCACACGCGTACCTATACAAAATGTTCGGTAAAACGCGGTTTATATCGCCTATTTGTTGCTGCTGCGTGCGCTTCAGCCCTATAACGATAACGTTTAAATATTAAAAAAACCGCGGGACAATATTTTATTCGAAAATAAATTCGTATACGCCATCGATGAAACGTTTAAAACAACACTTATTTTCTCGAACGAAATGATTTGCATTTAAAAAAAAAAAAAAAAGCGCAGTTTTGAGAAACTCTGAAAACAACGCAAAAGCCTAGGTTTATGATGGAAAGAGAGAGAGAGAGGAGAACTCACCATGTTCTGCGAGTGGTCGCCGACGCCGACCGGTGACGGCGAACCGTACCAGGAAGACTCGGAAGCGCCGTAGTTGAAGTAACCGGCGGCCGCATTGGGCTGCGCGCCGTAACCGATGCCGCCGTACGGCGTGTAGTCCGGTTGCTGTTGGTACTGTTGCAACATGACGACGACGACTCGAAGGGATCCTCCGCGCTACTGCTGCTGCTGCACGCGTCGCGAGAACGAAAATGATCCCTGCTGGTTGGTGTTCGCACACCGGAACGAGAAGATGTCCGTTCCCGTCGCTGCAGACGACGACGACGACGTTCAACCGCCGCTCGTCTTCGACGATCTGACCGTCACGGTGATCGAGAGGCGGTCGCACGACGTGTGCCGCACCGTGATCTTGGTGTTCCGATATCTCACCGTGATCTTGCTACGGTTCTGCCTCACCGAAACCGTCAATTTCGTCGTCGTGTTGTCGTCGCCGATCCGGACCGATCGACAACGATCTTCTATCGCTGCGTGTCACGACACCTGCACCACCACCACCACGTAGTTCTGAAACACGCGACACGTTAATTAATTAATTATTTGTATTGAATCAATATTCGTTAGGTTACGGGGTTAGGTGAGTTAGATGTTCATCAACACTTTTTTTAAAAAAAAGTTAAAAAATTACAGGGAAAAGTAAAAAATGCGCGAAAATTAACTGTTTAGATTCGCACATGGAAAAACGCGTGTCGTACAAGTAAGCTTAAACGATGACGTACAATAATAATAATCAAAACGCCGGAAAATTTAACGCAAAAAAAAAAAACGGAAAAAGAACGATTTCATTAATAATAATAATAATTTTAAAAAATGCGTACTATATATAAGGATTTACTCTCTTTATATAATTGACCTACAACACGCAGTAATCTCGAATTAAAATAAAATTATTATATTCGATAGACAATTAATATTACAACACAAAGCAATAATCGTTTTTTTTGATAAAAGAAAACCCTAAAAAAGAAAATTACCACCATCGACTCGCTACTACTGTTACAAGTAAGTACACAGCCGCACGCTTTTTGTTCCAACATTTCGTATTAATCGGTTTTTAAAATAAAAAAAAATCTGACTTCCCCCCCGACTTGACGGTATATAATAATTATAATAATAATAATATACCCGCCGCGGTTAGTACACTATTGTTGTATACAGAAATAATGTAGTACGAAATCAAAATACGTGTATACGAGGGGAGTACTGGTACCCGGCAATCGTGTGAAATTTTTTTTCTACAAAAATTTCAAAAGGATTACGGAGTAAATATACGGCGAAAACTGAGCGCGCGACGTGTGTAAAATGATTATTTTATTCGCGTTTACATGGAACGCGCATTCTGTACACTTATCTCCTATATGAAAAATGGACCTCTACAGTGAGCCGACATACGCATTCCGTTTCTATTTTCCTGTTCTCGTTACCAACTTCGTTATTATGTTAAAATCATCGATTTTGGTGCTAACATTGATACTATATAAGCACTACGTTTTGTGTCCTGTTATCTCAAAGTAAATAATAAAACACGATAAATATCATGGAAAAAACCTATATTTCATCGTATTCTCCATGAATTTTTATACCTTATAGAATGCATCATAATATATGGCGGCCTCCTATCTGGGGTCATATTTTGATTAAGAAGCATTCCATGTATTTGAGTTCAGTGGTTATAATACACCGTGTAACGCGTCCGGGGCTCGTGTAAACTATTATTTATTCCGACGATTTAACAACCGGAGAAAAGGATAGAAAAAAAAGAAATTCCGATACAGCGATTTCTTTAAACACCGGCGCTACATACGTATTATTCGGTCGGTACCCATCACCGACCAACAACACAACGCGCTCGTGCAACAGTGGCGGAGAATAGACAAAAAAAAAAAAACGAATCGTTTATAACTGCACCGTTGTACTTTGGACACATTTTGTGTGTACACAAACTGATTAAAAAAAAAACACACACACACACACATATTAAAAATCGGTTACAATATTATAATAATAACGACATCGGAGAGATCCGATATAATAATATATTATTACGTTTATCGAACGTTATTAAAAAATAAAAATGTGTCTTACTTATATATACACAACGAGCGAGATAACACGGGTGCGCGGCGTTCGATTATTATAATAATATATACGACGCGAGTGATGCGATTATAATAATTTTATACATTCGTTAATTGGTCGTTTTTTGACATTTACTAAATGAAAAAATAAAAAAAATAAAATACACGACGAAGGCCAATAACAGTATAATACTACGAACAAACGAGAAGAATCACCAATGCACAGTCGTCGTCGCGTTATCATCGGGTTTTCGTATGTAATATTATCGGGTTTTTTTTTTATATTACAATAATATATGACGTGAGTCATCTAATCGTTTTCAAAAAACGTTTAGAAAAAAAAAACGGAAATTCAGACGATAATAGCGGCCGACAATCGCGTTTTGCAATAATAATACTCGGCACGAAAACAATATTATTATTATAATACGCGTATAAGGAGAGACGTACGCGTAACGCGCGTTTAATGTTTGAAAAATTTGAAGCCAAAAAAAAACTATTTTTTTTTTATATAAAAAACCCCACGGTAGGGAGGATTAGAGTGTTATTTCAACGAAATCACAAACCGCGAAGACATATAACTGGGGCGCGGATGTTGATGAATTATGTATTTTTTTTTTTTTTAGAACGTCTTTGGCGACGCTTTCTTAAATAAAAACGAGATTTAATATCGTACGAATTTATATAAACGACTGATTTTTGTACTTTTTTTTTTAAGGCGTCTTTTTTCTTTTTAGGTCGTTTTAAAACTATTTTTCCAATAATCGACAGAAAAATTACCGAGTTTACTACATGTTTTTATTATTATTGTAATATTAATTGTTTAACTAATAAAATAATAATAATAATAATAAATAAATAACGCGTAATTTATAAACTATTTTAAACGTTTTGATTTTAGATTATAAATTACGTTTTTTTTCAAGCACGTTTTGTAGACTTTTAAGGCGTTTTTTACATCATATAAATGCATTTGTATAAATAGGTTTTGTACGGCATATATATCCGAGCCCTATAAATACAACGTTTGTCGCCGGAGCAACAGATTTATAGATTCAAAATCGATCGCTCAATAAATAATATTTTCATATTAACTCGTGTAATACACTCGTTCTCATTATTCGGTTTAAAATAAAACGCGCGAATTAATAAACAACAATACGTACAGAAATAACAGCTTTTCTTCAGTGTAATAAAAAATCATTTTTTTTTTCTTGTTCCCGTAGGTCGAACTAATAATAAATACACATTTCCAAGGCGCTTATACACTATTACAGAAGTCTTGTTATAACAGGCCGTTGCTGCTGCTGCTGCTAAGTGTATCTATCTATACCAGCAACTTTTTTTTTTTTTTATCTTCGTATACACCACCAAACAGCTCTGCGTCCGGATTTTCGAGAGTACACGCGCATTCGCGTACAAAAAAAAAAATCAATCCGGTCGAAAAATAAAAGAAAAAAAGTGGAGAAAACCCGTCAAATATTTATTATTATTTTTTTAAGAGAGAAAATATAATAATCACAATACCAAGCGTTTGACGCGGTGTTAAGGTATTATATATTGTGTATGAAAAAAAAACAGACTGCAAATTCAAAACGCGTATTTCACTAAGTAAATATACAATTTCAAGAAACACATAAAATGTCGTTCGTCGCGCGTTTAATCCGTTTAAGTCGATTTCAATGAACACGCGCGCGTAATACATCCAAAGCGCGTACGATTTCGGCGCACGTTCTCCAAAAACATTCTCTCTTTTTACGTACGAATTTTATTATTATTATTATTATTAATAATAAGGAATTATTATTATTCCTCGTAAAATATTATTATCCGTCCATTAAACGGCGATTTTCAATCGTTTCTCAACGATTAATTCGATCGATAATATACAGTTCTGCCCCCCCCCCCCGTTCCGAAACCGAAACGATATTCAAACAGAAATTAAATATTCTCGTTTGCCGAACTCGCTCGTTCAATGTATATATACGCGAAAAACGAATTGGATGGAAAAAAAAAGAAATTTTACTTTAATACAATATTTCGATATCCGAAAAGATATCGTCGAGACAGACTTTTTTTTGGGGGGGAGGGGGGAATGTATGTGCTGATTAACGACAACGATCGCGACGATCACCGCGCACACTGTGTATACAAAAAAAAAACGGTTTTTTTTATTAGAATTTTTTTTACAACGCTCGTATATATTTTAGTAGGTATACACAAACGACGGGCGATAGACGAACGCGACGGAGGTTTCCGGTAAAGAAAAAAATTTCGAAAAAAAATAATACAAGTACAACGTTTGTATATGTAAAAAAAAATAATAATAATAACGCTAGACGATATTTTGACCTAAGCGAAATGAAAATTTGTCGAGTTTTCGATTTAAAAAAAAAAACGATGTTGTAAAAATATATATAATATGCAGTAAATAATAAATAACGTACGTCTACGAGCAAATATTTTTTTTTAAATAATTCACTGGCGATTGTTTAAATAAAAAAAACACTATGCGTAGTATACTTATATTATGTTTACACGTTTAAAAAACGCCGACCCTGGCTTTAGACGACAATACACATAATATTTACATTAATATATTATGAAAATATATACTACTGTCTTAAAAATAAGCATCGCAACGTGCAGATATACACACGTATTATAAATATAGCGCGATTTATCCGCGGTTGTAAACACAAAAATTCGTTCAAAACACCAATCTCGAATCGGATTTCCATCGCGGAACGAACAATTTTTTATTTTTGCAATTAAACGGTTTTTTTTCTTTCGAATTTGAAAACGCGAATGTTTTTTTTTTTACACCCAAAACCGTTGAAATAAATTCTGTTAAGTGTGTGTGTACAGGGGCGTATTTAGAAATGTGTAATGGGGAGGGAGGGGAGGGTGCCACAAATAAAATTTAAAATGGAATTACGAATAATGAGAATATTTATTGTTTATTACGAATATTTGAAATATTCTCGGTATCACGTTTCTACAAAAAAAAAAAAATGAACGATAAACGTAATTTCAAATAATCAACATTTAATTTAATAATATTATTTCACGTATATTAGTATATAGGTACTCGTAATGAAACTACAAATCGTAATCGGTGTTAAATTAATAATAAACATCGATTTTTCGTTCGTAAATTATTATTATATTTTAATATATATATATAAATATACGAAATATGTGAGGGGCACGAGTCACTTGTGCCTCTCGCTTAAATATTCGCCAACGTGTATACGGTGTACACAAAATATCATACAGTTCGTATACTGTTTTCGCAGCAACTGCCTCGCCACGCGCGTTCGTCAAAATTTCCCCGAACGAACCTATTATTGAAAGATCAGCGGTCGTTTTCGTCGAGGATTTCTTACGCTTTTTTACAAGCATCGTTTTGTAGACTTTTAAAGCGTTTTTTACATCATATATAAATGCATTTGTATAAATAGGTTTTGTACGGCATATATATCCGAGGCCTATAAATACAACGTTTGACGATCAATGTCGAGGCAACAGATTTATAGATTCAAAATCGATCGCTCAATATATAATATTTTCATATTAACTCGTGTATTACACTTCGTTCTCATTATTCGGTTTTAAAATAAAACGCGCGAATTAATAAACAACAATACGTACAGAAATAACAGCTTTTTTTCAGTGTAAAAAAAATCATTCATTTTCTTGTTCCCGTAGGTCGAACTAATAATATACACATACTTCAAGGCGCTTATACACTATTACAGAAGTCTTGTTATAACAGGCCGTTGCTGCTGCTGCTGCTGCTAAGTGTATTCATCTATACCAGCAACTTTTTTTTTTTATCGTCGTATACACCACCAAACAGCTCTGCGTCCGGATTTTCGAGAGTACACGCGCATTCGCGTACAAAAAAAAAAAAATCAATCCGGTCGAAAAATAAAAGAAAAAAGTGGAAAACCGTCAAATATTTATTGTTATTTTTTAAGAGAGAAATATACTAATTACACATACCAAGCGTTTGACGCGGTGTTAAGGTATTATATATTGTATGAAAAAAAAAACAGACTGCAAATTCAAAACGCGTAATTCACTAAGTAAATACACAATTTCAAGAAACACATAAAATGTCGTTCGTCGCGCATTTAATCCGTTTAAGTCGATTTCAATGAACACGCGCGCGTAATACATCCAAAGCGTACGTACTCATTTCAGCGCACGTTCTCAAAAACATTCTCTCTTTTACGTACGAATTTATTATTATTATTAATATTATTAATAATGAATTGTTATTATTCCTCGTAAAATATTATTATCCGTCCATTAAACGGCGATTTTCAATCGTTTCTCAACGATTAATTCGATCGATAATATAGTTCTGCCCCCTGTTCCGAAACCGAAACGATATTCAAACAGAAATTAAATATTCTCGTTTGCCGAACTCGCTCGTTCAATGTATATATACGCGAAAAACGAATTGGATGGAAAAAAAAAAAAAGAAATTTTACTTTAATACAATATTTCGATATCCGAAAAGATATCGTCGAGACAGACTTTTTTGGGGGAGGGGGGAATGTATGTGCTGATTAACGACAACGATCGCGACGATCACCGCGCACACTGTGTACAATAAAAAACGGTTTTTTATTAGAATTTTTTTACAACGCTCGTATATATTTTAGTAGGTATACACAAACGACGCAAGATAGACGAACGCGACGGAGGTTTCCGGTAAAGAAAAATTTCGAAAAATAATACAAGTAATAACGTTTACAATATAAAAAAATAATAATAATAACGCTAGACGATATTTTGACTAAGCGAAATGAAAATTTGTCGAGTTTTCGATTTAAAAAAAAAACGCTGTTGTAAAAATATATATAATAATAAGTAAATAATAAATAACGTACGTCTACGAGCAAATATTTTTTTAAATAATTCACTGGCGATTGTTTAAATAAAAAAACACTATGCGTAGTATACTTATATTATGTTTACACGTTTAAAAAAAGACGACCTGGCTTTAGACGACAATACACATTAATATTTACATTAATATATTATGAAAATATATACTACTCTTAAAAATAAGCATCGCAACGTGCAGATATACACACGTATTATAAATATAGCGCGATTTATCCGCGGTTGTAAACACAAAAATTCGTTCAAAACACCAATCTCGAATCGGATTTCCATCGCGGAACGAACAATTTTTATTTTTTCGCAATTCAAACGGTTTTTTTCTTTCAGATTTGAAAACGCATGTTTTATTTTTACACCCAAAACCGTTGAAATAAATTCTGTTAAGTGTGTGTGTAAAGGGCGTATTTAGAAATGTGTAATGGGGAGGGAGGAGGGTGCCACAAATAAAATTTAAAATGGAATTACGAATAATGAGAATATTTATTGTTTATTACGAATATTTGAAATATTCTCAGTGTCACGTTTCTACAAAAAAAAAAAAAAATGAACGATAAACGTAATTTCAAATAATCAACGATGAATTTAATAATATTATTTCACGTATATTAGTATATAGGTACTCGTAATGAAACTACAAATCGTAATCGGTGTTAAATTAATAATAAACATCGATTTTTCGTTCGTAAATTATTATTATATTTTAATATATATATATAAATATACAGAAATATGTGAGGCACGAGTCACTTGTGCCTCTCGCTTAAATATTCGCCAACGTGTATACGGTGTACACAAAATATCATACAGTTCGTATATACTGTTTTCGCAACAACTGCCTCGCCACGCGCGTTCGTCAAAATTTCCCGAACGAACCTATTGTTGAAAGATCAGCGGTCGTTTTCGTCGAGAGTTTCCGTGAGACCAGTTTTACTGTCTCGTTCAATGTAATTGCAGGTCTCCCTCCCTGTCCACACAGCGTCTTTCATTATTTAATTCCCTCAAATCGTTAAATATTTTAATCGATCTCGCTTCTATCCTTAATTGAAATCTGAACTAGTGGTTCATCTAAACGTGTCATTTGTCTTGGAAGCTTTTGAACGTTTCTACTTCTTATTAATCTATTTATTTATTTTATTCTTTATTTTTTTCCTTTGTTATTATTGTAATCTTTATGTTTTTTTTCTTAATTGATAGTTTTAGTTACATATTTTATTATAATTGTTGAGCTATTATAGTGTGTCCTAAAAGGCCAAATAAAAAAAAAAAAATGTACTCAATCGTTCAAAAAAAACTGCGTTAAGACGATTACAAGGGTCTGCAAACAAAAAGAAACTGAATAAGACTTTTTTCCTTATAGATTTTACTCCTAAAACCGAAAAAACAGTAAAATATTCTATCACATAGTCATTTTTTTTTTTTTTTTGCAAAACACATATTTTTATTTTTAGTTTTTCTACATATTATGAATGCGGTAGGTAGTGTTATGGACTTGGCGGTGTGAGGAGCACGGGCAATCGTGTCCCGGACAAATAATACATCACGAAGAGAACGTTTGTTTAATCGTAAAAATGATATACGTTTGATTTAATGCGTAATAAAATCGACGATTTTGTTTCCGTCGCTACGATTTTTCAATTATAAATCCTTATTGTTTTGCAAACTCCTCCGTAAGTGACGGAGGAAACGGAAATCATTTTTTCACATTCAGCATCCTCGAAAACACGAAGTTTACTGAAAAATATTCCAAACGACTGAAAAATTATTTTTGCGCAGACCCTGTGTTATTCTTCACGCGTTCGGCGGCGGTTCTCGAGACAGATCGTTATATTTATGCGGACGGACACGAGTCACATGAGTCACAATGATTTTAATGAGAACGACATCTGAGACCCGCGCCGTCCGCGTATCTCTCCGTCTACCGACGACTTTACTATCAGCTCTCGCACGCGGCGCAGTTCACAACCGTGACGTCGGTTCGCGTCACGGCACTCGCTCTGTATATTGTATCATAACGCGCGCGTTTACACGCGTCATTCTTCGTCGTAGGTCAGGGAAAGGCGACGAAGGTCTGTCCGACGAAGACGACGCGTGTGTCTTAAAATTAAAAAAGCGTCACGTACGCTTTTCACGCGAGTGGTGCGCAACTTTCGTCGACGACAGCGACAACGCGGTGAACAAGTGAGGAAACAAAAAAAAAAAACGGCAGTCAAACGACATCTCGTTCGAATATGGTACATATATCGGTACGCGTTTTAAAGCCGGTCAAAAATAACATTTTTTTTTTCTATACTGCAGAAACAACGTTTTATTAGTCGTTTTGGCATTATTTTCCGGTTCGTTTTGAAAAGCAAAAAAAAAACGAAAAAAAATTCAGATCGTTAAATGCAGCAATCGACCTGATTACGCCGCCGAGTAACGAAAGAAAAAATGTGTTCTAACGGCACACGTTAAATTTTCGTTTCGCGTCGTACACCAAAAGCACAATTATTGTAGTACGCTCCGCGTATAGTGTTTATGTAGCGCACGAAAAACAGAAATGTTCGTTCGTTTTTCCATATTTATAAATTATTATATTTTGTACGAAGAAGCGGAAAAAAAAAACATTTGGACTCGAGTTTACATTTTCAAACCAATCCGCCGATTGCTACGAGGAGGAAATGATTATACACACACACTTTTTCTTTTTAAACCGTATTTTTCGCCGCACGAGTTGTAGTATTGACGGTGTGGAGTTTTTGATTTTATTATATTTTGTGTTTAATAGTACATACAAATGCGAGCGGTGAATTTTGAAAACGCGAAAAAAGTCACGGTTCGAAAAGAAAGAAAAAAAAACGATGTTGTAAAAAATATATATAATATGCAGTAAATAATAAATAACGTACGTCTACGAGCAAATATTTTTTAAATAATTCACTGGCCATTGATTGTTTAAATAAAAACACTACTATGTAGTATACTTATATTATGTTTACATCGTTTAAAAACGCTGACCCTGGCTTTACGACAATACACATAATATTTACATTAATATATTATGAAAATATACTACTGTCTTAAAATAAGCATCGCAACGTGCAGATATACACGTATTATAAATATAGCGCGATTTATCTGCGGTTGTACACAAAATTCGTTCAAAACACCAATCTCGAATCGGATTTCCATCGCGAACGAACAATTTTTATTTTGCAATTAAACGGTTTTTTTCTTTCGAATTTGAAAACGCGAATGTTTTTTTTTTACACCCAAAACCGTTGAAATAAATTCTGTTAAGTGTGTACAGGGCGTATTTAGAAATGTGTAATGGGGAGGGAGGGAGGTGCCACAAATAAAATTTAAAATGGAATTACGAATAATGAGAATATTTATTGTTTATTACGAATATTTGAAATATTCTCGGTATCACGTTTCTACAAAAAAAAAAAAATGAACGATAAACGTAATTTCAAATAATCAACATTTAATTTAATAATATTATTTCACGTATATTAGTATATAGGTACTCGTAATGAAACTACAAATCGTAATCGGTGTTAAATTAATAATAAACATCGATTTTTCGTTCGTAAATTATTATTATATTTTAATACACATATAAATATACGAAATATGTGAGGGGCACGAGTCACTTGTGCCTCTCGCTTAAATATTCGCCAACGTGTATACGGTGTACACAAAATATCATACAGTTCGTATACTGTTTTCGCAGCAACTGCCTCGCCACGCGCGTTCGTCAAAATTTCCCCGAACGAACCTATTATTGAAAGATCAGCGGTCGTTTTCGTCGAGGATTTCCGTGAGACCAGTTTTACCGTCTCGTTCAATGTACTCCGCGGTCTCCCTCCCTGTCCACACAGCGTCTTTCATTATTTAATTCCCTCAAATCGTTAAATATTTTAATCGATCTCGCTTCTATCCTTAATTCGAAATCCGAACTAGTAGTTCATCTAAACGTGTCATTTGTCTTGGAAGCTTTTGAACGTTTCTACTTCTTATTAATCTATTTATTTATTTTTTTTTTTTCCTTTGTTATTATTGTAATCTTTATGTTTTTTTTTCTCTTAATGGACAGTTTTTAGTTACATATTTTATTATAATTGTTGAGCTATTATAGTGTGTCTAAAGGCCAAATAAAAAAAAAAAATGTACTCGGTCGTTCAAAAAAAAAACTGCGTTAAGACGATTACAAGGGGTCTGCAACAAAAAAGAAACTGAATAAGACTTTTTTTCCTTATAGATTTTTACTCGCTAAAACCGGAAAAAACAGTAAAAATATTCTATCACATTTTTTTTTGCAAAACACATATTTTTATTTTTAGTTTTTCTACATATATTATGAAAGCGGTAGGTAGTGTTATGGACTTGGCGGTGTGAGGAGCACGGGCAATCGTGTCCCGGACAAATAATACATCACGAAGGAAACGTTTGTTTAATCGTAAAAAATGATATACGTTTGATTTAATGCGTAATAAAATCGACGATTTTGTTTCCGTCGCTGCTACGATTTTTCAATTGTAAATCCTTATTGTTTTGCAAACCCCCGTAAGTGACGGGAGGAAACGGAAATCATTTTTTCACATTCAGCATCCTCGAAAACACGAAGTTTACCGAAAAATATTCCAAACGACTGAAAAAAAATTATTTTTATGCAGACCCCGTGTTATCTTCACACGTTCGCTTCGGCGGCGGTTCTCGAGACAGATCGTTAATTTATATGCGGACGGACACCCGAGTCACATGATCACAACAAATTTTATGAGAACGACACCGAGACCCGCGCCGTCCGCGCATATCTCTCCGTCTACCGACGACTTTACTATCAGCTCTCGCACGCGGCGCGTTCACAACCGTGACGTCGGTTCGCGTCACGGCACTCGCTCTGTATATTGTATCATAACGCGCGCGTTTACACGCGTCATTCTTCGTCGTAGGTCAGGGGAAGGGGAAGGCGACGAAGGTCTGTCCGACGAAGACGACGCGTGTGTCTTAAAATTAAAAAAGCGTCACGTACGCTTTTCACGCGAGTGGTGCGCAACTTTCGTCGACGACAGCGACAACGCGGTGAACAAGTGAGGAAACAAAAAAAAAAAACGGCAGTCAAACGACATCTCGTTCGAATATGGTACATATATCGGTACGCGTTTTAAAGCCGGTCAAAAATAACATTTTTTTTTTCTATACTGCAGAATAACGTTTTATTAGTCGTTTTGGCATTATTTTCCCGGTTCGTTTTGAAAAGCAAAAAAAAACGAAAAAAAAAAATTCGAATCGTTAAATGCAGCACCGACTCGATTACGCCGCCGAGTAACGAAAGAAAAAAATGTGTTCTAACGGCACACGTTAAATTTTCGTTTCGCGTCGTACACCAAAAAGCACACAATTATTGTAGTACGCTCCGCGTATAGTGTTTGTGTAGCGCACGAAAAAACAAGTGTTCGTTCGTTTTTCCATATTTATAAATTATTATATTTTGTACGAAGAAGCGGAAAAAAAAAACATTTTTGGACTCGAGTTTACATTTTCAAACCAATCCCGCCGATTGCTACGAGGAAAATGATTATACACACACACGTTATTTTCTTTTTAAACCGTATTTTTCGCCGCACGAATTGTAGTATTGACGGTGTGGAGTTTTTGATTTTATTGTATTTTGTGTTGTAGTACGTACAAATGCGAGCGGTGAATTTTGAAAAACGCGAAAAAAAGTCACGGTTCGAAAAAAGAAAGAAAAAAAAAACGTGTCTCAGAAAAATGTTTGCGCACCACTGGTGCGAACAATACAATATTACATTATAAAACGATATTCGAATAAATACACACAACATAATATACGACGTTCCGCGAGACGGGCAGAGAATTAATAACGACTATAGAAAATATAATATACTCGGTGAACACATTTTTTTTTAAATATATTTTATTCGTTTTTTTTTTATTCTCAGTTTGGTGTACGCGCCGATTTCAAACACCGCGACTAGAACAAAATAAATTTCACTGTTAAGAGGCGGGAAATCTCGCACACTGCACTGCATAAAATTAAAACGTTTCGTACTTCCTTCAACGAACGTGTACCACCGATCGACCTATAACAGTGACGCGCGATAAAGATTCCGAAAACGGATTTGAATTCGTCGTGAATTTTTACTACAAACAGAACGAATTTCCCGCATTTCCGATCCTTCATAAATCCTTAAAAGAGTGCTCGAACAAAAATAAAAAAAAAAAATTGCTAATAATCGGTTATTGAAGATCTTACATCTTAAGATGAAAAAAGTGGGAAAGTCGATCTATAATAGTCGGAATTCACGACGAATTCGAATCCGTTTTCGGAATCTTTATCGCATCGCACCAGGTCGGTGGAAGTAGGAAACGTTTATTTTATACAATGATTCGTATGTGTGTACAAGACCGCGAAGAGAGAAAAACACTCGCTTCCAATCTCCTTGACCTAACGTGATTTATATTATTATTATTAGTGCAGAGAATTTTATTATTATAAAAAAAACGCACGCTGCAGATACGCCCTAAAAATTACCTTAAAAAAAAAAAAAAGAAAAAAACGTAGTAAATAATATTTAAAAAATCGAAATTTAATAATATTAATAGCGAGGGGATACACTGTCGTAAACAAAAAAAAAACGTAACAAAAATGGCGCGCGTATCTTTAATGTTGGTAAAAATAATTAAAAAAATATTCGTATAAAACGTTTCATCGATTGCAGGAAAACAGCGGGTAATATAATATAATCGGTGGTCACGAAACACGTTTTTTTTTAAACCACAAACACTAGAGAAAATTCGCTATACCGAAGAAGTTCTTCTTACGTTTTTTCGTCATGTAAGTATAGTAAGGGGGTAATACGAAGAGTTTTTCACCGTTGTAATACATATTTAACTCTTTTGCACGCCGACACATCTACTTTTAGTGCCCCGTATTCGTTATCGAACGTTGGCGATCATACAGACAATTTTTGTCTTTATCAACGGCTACTCTGAATAGTAGTGAACTCGCAGACGAGACGCGTTCAACCATTTTTTTCGAGACCGTCCGTTCGGGACCGTCCAAGGTCTTCCGCGGTTTCTTTTTCTTCCAAATATTTCGACTTGGATTATTTTACCCGTAGTGTGGATTATATTTTTCTGGGCGCCGCATATTGAAGTTTCCTTCACACGCGCTATCGTTCTACTTTTATATTGTACGCAACGACGGTATTATACGTGTTTTAATATGTACGGATTTTTTTTTTTTTTATATCATCGAATTCTTTGATCGTATAAATCTAAATCTAAAAATAAATCATAAATATTTACGAGATGCGCGGATTAGCAAAAGAAAAAAAAAACCGCGTTGGCGTCGGAAAACGCGCGTGCAGGTTTTTATCGAATCTCCGCTGCGGCCGGTGACACAACACGCAGGTGCGCTCTGAACGACGAAAGCGCGACGAGACTGTTATCATCGTCGTGCAGGTTACGACGGCGTGCAGGTCGTGATAAAGCGCGCGACACAAGACGCGTGTGATGAGAGCCGAGGGCGGAAGGAAGAAGGATCAGGCACTCGCGCGTCATCAACGCAGGCGTGGTGTCCTTAATATTAAAAGCGTGAAATCGCCCCTGCACACTCCCGACTTCGTTTAATCGTAATTCGTAACGTGAAAAAGCGTAGTCTTTATATTTTATTTAGAAATAAATAAATTCATTAAAACGTTCGCATTCCGAATCAGTTCTTATGCCGAAAAATAAAAACCGGTTCGAGAGGTTCGACACGAGCAGTTTTGAGAGACGACGAACACCGCGCCCCGGACGGAGGATTCGTTGCGCATTTGAAGAATATTTCAACAGTGGCCGACAATTTTTAATAATTTGTCGGCACGGGAGACACGTCCGCGTTTCCCCCCTAACGACAAATTTCGGATAAATTTGACGCAACAATACGCGCGTATAATATTAAAATCAGGTTCAAATCGAGTCATCCGCCGTCTTCTCTTTCAGGCCAACACGGCAGTCAAACGACATCTCGTTCGAATATGGTACATATATCGGTACGCGTTTTAAAGCCGGTCAAAAATAACATTTTTTTTTTCTATACTGCAGAATAACGTTTTATTAGTCGTTTTGGCATTATTTTCCCGGTTCGTTTTGAAAAGCAAAAAAAAACGAAAAAAAAAAATTCGAATCGTTAAATGCAGCACCGACTCGATTACGCCGCCGAGTAACGAAAGAAAAAAATGTGTTCTAACGGCACACGTTAAATTTTCGTTTCGCGTCGTACACCAAAAAGCACACAATTATTGTAGTACGCTCCGCGTATAGTGTTTGTGTAGCGCACGAAAAAACAAGTGTTCGTTCGTTTTTCCATATTTATAAATTATTATATTTTGTACGAAGAAGCGGAAAAAAAAAACATTTTTGGACTCGAGTTTACATTTTCAAACCAATCCCGCCGATTGCTACGAGGAAAATGATTATACACACACACGTTATTTTCTTTTTAAACCGTATTTTTCGCCGCACGAATTGTAGTATTGACGGTGTGGAGTTTTTGATTTTATTGTATTTTGTGTTGTAGTACGTACAAATGCGAGCGGTGAATTTTGAAAAACGCGAAAAAAGTCACGGTTCGAAGAAAGAAAAAAAAAACGTGTCTCAGAAAAATGTTTGCGCACCACTGGTGCGAACAATACACAATATTACATTATAAAACGATATTCGAATAAATACACACAACATAATATACGACGTACAGTAATACAGCGTTCCGCGAGACGGGCAGAGAATTAATAACGACTATAGAAAATATAATATACTCGGTGAACACATTTTTTTTTTTAAATATATTTTATTCGTTTTTTTTTTTTTATTCTCAGTTTGGTGTACGCGCCGATTTCAAACACCGCGACTAGAACAAAATAAATTTCACTGTTAAGAGGCGGGAAATCTCGCACACTGCACTGCATAAAATTAAAACGTTTCGTACTTCCTTCAACGAACGTGTACCACCGATCGACCTATAACAGTGACGCGCGATAAAGATTCCGAAAACGGATTTGAATTCGTCGTGAATTTTTACTATAAACAGAACGACTTTCCCGCATTTCCGATCCTTCATAAATCCTTAAAAGAGTGCTCGAACAAAAATAAAAAAAAAAAATTGCTAATAATCGGTTATTGAAGATCTTACATCTTAGATGAAAAAAGTGGGAAAGTCGATCTATAATAGTCGGAATTCACGACGAATTCGAATCCGTTTTCGGAATCTTTATCGCATCGCACCTGGTCGGTGGAAGTACGAAACGTTTATTTTATACAATGATTCGTATGTGTGTACAAGACCGCGAAGAGAGAAAAACACTCGCTTCCAATCTCCTTGACCTAACGTGATTTATATTATTATTATTAGTGCAGAGAATTTTATTATTATAAAAAAAACGCACGCTGCAGATACGCCCTAAAAATTACCTTAAAAAAAAAAAAAGAAAAAAACGTAGTAAATAATATTTAAAAAATCGAAATTTAATAATATTAATAGCGAGGGGATACACTGTCGTAAACAAAAAAAAAACGTAACAAAAATGGCGCGCGTATCTTTAATGTTGGTAAAAATAATTAAAAATATTCGTATAAAACGTTTCATCGATTGCAGGAAAACAGCGGGTAATATAATATCGGTGGTCACGAAACGCGTTTTTTTTAAACCACAAACACTAGAGAAAATTCGCTATACCGAAGAAGTTCTTCTTACGTTTTTCGTCATGTAAGTATAGTAAGGGGTAATACGAAGAGTTTTTCACCGTTGTAATACATATTTAACTCTTTGCACGCCGACACATCTACTTTTAGTGCCCCGTATTCGTTATCGAACGTTGGCGATCATACAGACGATTTTTGTCTTTATCAACGGCTACTCTGAATAGTAGTGAACTCGCAGACGAGACGCGTTCAACCATTTTTTTCGAGACCGTCCGTTCGGGACCGTCCAAGGTCTTCCGCGGTTTCTTTTTCTTCCAAATATTTCGACTTGGATTATTTTACCCGTAGTGTGGATTATATTTTTCTGGGCGCCGCATATTGAAGTTTCCTTCACACGCGCTATCGTTCTACTTTTATATTGTACGCAACGACGGTATTACACGTGTTTTAATGTACGGATTTTTTTTTTTTTTTTTTTTATATCATCGGCCCGAATTCGTTGATCGTATAAATCTAAATCTAAAAATAAATCATAAATATTTACGAGATGCGCGGATTAGCAAAAAAAAAAACCGCGTTGGCGTCGGAAAACGCGCGTGCAGGTTTTATCGAATCTCCGCTGCGGCCGGTGACACAACACGCAGGTGCGCTCTGAACGACGAAAGCGCGACGAGACTGTTATCATCGTCGTGCAGGTTACGACGGCGTGCAGGTCGTGATAAAGCGCGCGACACAAGACGCGTGTGATGAGAGCCGAGGGCGGAAGGAAGAAGGATCAGGCACTCGCGCGTCATCAACGCAGGCGTGGTGTCCTTAATATTAAAAGCGTGAAATCGCCCTGCACACTCCGACTTCGTTTAATCGTAATTCGTAACGTGAAAAGCGTAGTCTTTATATTTTATTTAGAAATAAATAAATTCATTAAAACGTTCGCATTCCGAATCAGTTCTTATGCCGAAAAATAAAAACCGGTTCGAGAGGTTCGACACGAGCAGTTTTGAGAGACGACGAACACCGCGCCCCGGACGGAGGATTCGTTGCGCATTTGAAGAATATTTCAACAGTGGCCGACAATTTTTAATAATTTGTCGGCACGGGAGACACGTCCGCGTTTCCCCCCTAACGACAAATTTCGGATAAATTTGACGCAACAATACGCGCGTATAATATTAAAATCAGGTTCAAATCGAGTCATCCGCCGTCTTCTTTTCAGGCCAACACGAACCGCGCACTTGGAATTCGATTTGTCACGTTCCGTGTGCGCGGGGTAAAGTAGCTTCTTTTAGAAATCTTCCAATGTCCTCTCTCTCCTCCTATACGTTCTCGGTCCAATATTTTCCATACTGTTCACATCCGTATCCGTTTCGGATTATTTCTTCTTTCTCGAGTCCGCGCATAATAGACTGTAAACGCAACGACTCCTCGATTTTTTTCTATTCATACGTAATCACAGGCGTGTCGAAAACGGATTAAACAGTTGAAAAATTACGCGGAAAATGACAGAAACGTGTTACTCTTCTCGCTGCTTATACGAGGGAAAAAGGGCGGGTTTTTTTTTTTGGAAGAGAAGAGAGAAGCGACCGGAAGTATACGTGTAACGTGTGGTGCTTTATCGATTCGAGGGCGCAAAGGGAGAGTGTCATATCGTTATCATCGATACAATAGGAGGAGCACGTGGCGATTACGCGTGTCGGCGGTGTTATAACAACGTGTTACGATGACGGGAAAAAAAAAAAAAAAGGACTTTTGTAGCAATTACTACTGTATTGTCACGGTCCTACGGCGTTGTCCGACCACGTCCAAGTATATAATTCAATATTTAAGCGATTATTTATCATCGGTGCTACATCGATTCGGAGTAATTCAAAAAGATTACATTTTTGATTTCCTTTTAAAGCAACTTATTTTCAACAAAAAAAAAAATTATATTTCTCGACGTTCAAAACGCTTAACATTATGTATTATATTCCTTCTATACTATACAGCTGAACTGTCGTGACTTCGCGTCGTGATGCTCGCGCAGTGTAGGAATAATGAAATTAATTCAATCCGGTATAAATTATGTAATAAAATCACGTTTAAACGAGAGAGCCTTTGAATATACCACTAATAGCACAAAGCTACCAGCCGCAGTCCCCTGTTTTGTGTTGAAACGTTTTTCAAACGTTTTATTCTAACAACAACGGATTGCCGCGGGTCGAACAAAACGTTTGAAAAGTTTTTTTTAACACTGCCGCAGGTCCCACGCCCACAACGTCCGAACCGAACGCGAAATTTAACGAAACTTTTTTTTTTTATTCTCAGTTTGGTGTACGCGCCGATTTCAAACACCGCGACTAGAACAAAATAAATTTCACTGTTAAGAGGCGGAAATCTCGACACTGCACTGCATAAAATTAAAACGTTTCGTACTTCCTTCAACGAACGTGTACCACCGATCGACCTATAACAGTGACGCGCGATAAAGATTCCGAAAACGGATTTGAATTCGTCGTGAATTTTTACTACAAACAGAACGAATTTCCCGCATTTCCGATCTTTCATAAATCCTTAAAAGAGTGCACGAACAAAAATAAAAAAAAAAAAATTGCTAATAATCGGTTATTGAAGATCTTACATCTTAAGATGAAAAAAGTGGGAAAGTCGATCTATAATAGTCGGAATTCACGACGAATTCGAATCCGTTTTCGGAATCTTTATCGCATCGCACCTGGTCGGTGGAAGTAGGAAACGTTTATTTTATACAATGATTCGTATGTGTGTACAAGACCGCGAAGAGAGAAAAACACTCGCTTCCAATCTCCTTGACCTAACGTGATTTATATTATTATTATTAGTGCAGAGAATTTTATTATTATAAAAAAAACGCACGCTGCAGATACGCCCTAAAAATTACCTTAAAAAAAAAAAAAGAAAAAAACGTAGTAAATAATATTTAAAAAATCGAAATTTAATAATATTAATAGCGAGGGGATACACTGTCGTATACAAAAAAAAACGTAACAAAAATGACGCGCGTATCTTTAATGTTGGTAAAAATAATTTAAAAAATATTCGTATAAAACGTTTCATCGATTGCAGGAAAACAGCGGGGTAATATATAATCGGTGGTCACGAAACGCGTTTTTTTTAAACCACAAACACTAGAGAAAATTCGCTATACCGAAGAAGTTCTTCTTACGTTTTTTCGTCATGTAAGTATAGTAAGGGGTAATACGAAGAGTTTTTCACCGTTGTAATACATATTTAACTCTTTTGCACGCCGACACATCTACTTTTAGTGCCCCGTATTCGTTATCGAACGTTGGCGATCATACAGACAATTTTTGTCTTTATCAACGGCTACTCTGAATAGTAGTGAACTCGCAGACGAGACGCGTTCAACCATTTTTTTCGAGACCGTCCGTTCGGGACCGTCCAAGGTCTTCCGCGGTTTCTTTTTCTTCCAAATATTTCGACTTGGATTATTTTACCCGTAGTGTGGATTATATTTTTCTGGGCGCCGCATATTGAAGTTTCCTTCACACGCGCTATCGTTCTACTTTTATATTGTACGCAACGACGGTATTACACGTGTTTTAATGTACGGATTTTTTTTTTTATATCATCGGCCCGAATTCGTTGATCGTATAAATCTAAATCTAAAATAAATCATAAATATTTACGAGATGCGCGGATTAGCAAAGAAAAAAAACCGCGTTGGCGTCGGAAAACGCGCTGCAGGTTTTTATCGAATCTCCGCTGCGGCCGGTGACACAACACGCAGGTGCGCTCTGAACGACGAAAGCGCGACGAGACTGTTATCATCGTCGTGCAGGTTACGACGGCGTGCAGGTCGTGATAAAGCGCGCGACACAAGACGCGTGTGATGAGAGCCGAGGGCGGAAGGAAGAAGGATCAGGCACTCGCGCGTCATCAACGCAGGCGTGGTGTCCTTAATATTAAAAGCGTGAAATCGCCCCTGCACACTCCCGACTTCGTTTAATCGTAATTCGTAACGTGAAAAAGCGTAGTCTTTATATTTTATTTAGAAATAAATAAATTCATTAAAACGTTCGCATTCCGAATCAGTTCTTATGCCGAAAAATAAAAACCGGTTCGAGAGGTTCGACACGAGCAGTTTTGAGAGACGACGAACACCGCGCCCCGGACGGAGGATTCGTTGCGCATTTGAAGAATATTTCAACAGTGGCCGACAATTTTTAATAATTTGTCGGCACGGGAGACACGTCCGCGTTTCCCCCCTAACGACAAATTTCGGATAAATTTGACGCAACAATACGCGCGTATAATATTAAAATCAGGTTCAAATCGAGTCATCCGCCGTCTTCTCTTTTCAGGCCAACACGAACCGCGCACTTGGAATTCGATTTGTCACGTTCCGTGTGCGCGGGGTAAAGTAGCTTCTTTTAGAAATCTTCCAATGTCCTCTCTCTCCTCCTATACGTTCTCGGTCCAATATTTTCCATACTGTTCACATCCGTATCCGTTTCGGATTATTTCTTCTTTCTCGAGTCCGCGCATAATAGACTGTAAACGCAGACTCCTCGATTTTTTTCTATTCATACGTAATCACAGGCGTGTCGAAAACGGATTAAACAGTTGAAAAATTACGCGGAAAATGACAGAAACGTGTTACTCTTCTCGCTGCTTATACGAGGGAAAAAGGGCGGGTTTTTTTTTTTTGGAAGAGAAGAGAGAAGCGACCGGAAGTATACGTGTAACGTGTGGTGCTTTATCGATTCGAGGGCGCAAAGGGAGAGTGTCATATCGTTATCGATACAATAGGAGGAGCACGTGGCGATTACGCGTGTCGGCGGTGTTATAACAACGTGTTACGATGACGGAAAAAGAAAAAAAAAAAAAGGACTTTGTAGCAATTACTACTGTATTGTCACGGTCCTACGGCGTTGTCCGACCACGTCCAAGTATATAATTCAATATTTAAGCGATTATTTATCATCGGTGCTACATCGATTCGGAGTAATTCAAAAAGATTACATTTTTGATTTCCTTTTAAAGCAACTTATTTTCAACAAAAAAAAAAATTATATTTCTCGACGTTCAAAACGCTTAACATTATGTATTATATTCCTTCTATACTATACAGCTGAACTGTCGTGACTTCGCGTCGTGATGCTCGCGCAGTGTAGGAATAATGAAATTAATTCAATCCGGGTATAAATTATGTAATAAAATCACGTTTAAACGAGAGAGCCTTTGAATATACCACTAATAGCACAAAGCTACCAGCCGCAGTCCCCCTGTTTTTGTGTTGGAAACGTTTTTCAAACGTTTTATTCTAACAACAACGGGATTGCCGCGGGTCGAACAAAACGTTTGAAAAGTTTTTTTTTTTTTTAACACTGCCGCAGGTCCCACGCCCACAACGTTCGAACCGAACGCGAAATTTAACGAAACTTTTTTTTTTTTTTTTTTTAAATCACGGAGTCGAAAATCAAAAAGTCGATAGCTTTGTGTCACCGCGGCCCAGCTCTTGATTTACATAGTAATTTTTGTCTTTATCAACGGCTACTCTGAATAGTAGTGAACTCGCAGACGAGACGCGTTCAACCATTTTTTTCGAGACCGTCCGTTCGGGACCGTCCAAGGTCTTCCGCGGTTTCTTTTTCTTCCAAATATTTCGACTTGGATTATTTTACCCGTAGTGTGGATTATATTTTTCTGGGCGCCGCATATTGAAGTTTCCTTCACACGCGCTATCGTTCTACTTTTATATTGTACGCAACGACGGTATTACACGTGTTTTAATGTACGGATTTTTTTTTTTATATCATCGGCCCGAATTCGTTGATCGTATAAATCTAAATCTAAAAATAAATCATAAATATTTACGAGATGCGCGGATTAGCAAAAGAAAAAAAAAACCGCGTTGGCGTCGGAAACACGCGCGTGCAGGTTTTTATCGAATCTCCGCTGCGGCCGGTGACACAACACGCAGGTGCGCTCTGAACGACGAAAGCGCGACGAGACTGTTATCATCGCCGTGCAGGTTACGACGGCGTGCAGGTCGTGATAAAGCGCGCGACACAAGACGCGTGTGATGAGAGCCGAGGGCGGAAGGAAGAAGGATCAGGCACTCGCGCGTCATCAACGCAGGCGTGGTGTCCTTAATATTAAAAGCGTGAAATCGCCCCTGCACACTCCCGACTTCGTTTAATCGTAATTCGTAACGTGAAAAAGCGTAGTCTTTATATTTTATTTAGAAATAAATAAATTCATTAAAACGTTCGCATTCCGAATCAGTTCTTATGCCGAAAAATAAAAACCGGTTCGAGAGGTTCGACACGAGCAGTTTTGAGAGACGACGAACACCGCGCCCCGGACGGAGGATTCGTTGCGCATTTGAAGAATATTTCAACAGTGGTCGACAATTTTTAATAATTTGTCGGCACGGGAGACACGTCCGCGTTTCCCCCCTAACGACAAATTTCGGATAAATTTGACGCAACAATACGCGCGTATAATATTAAAATCAGGTTCAAATCGAGTCATCCGCCGTCTTCTCTTTTCAGGCCAACACGAACCGCGCACTTGGAATTCGATTTGTCACGTTCCGTGTGCGCGGGGTAAAGTAGCTTCTTTTAGAAATCTTCCAATGTCCTCTCTCTCCTCCTATACGTTCTCGGTCCAATATTTTCCATACTGTTCACATCCGTATCCGTTTCGGATTATTTCTTCTTTCTCGAGTCCGCGCATAATAGACTGTAAACGCAACGACTCCTCGATTTTTTCTATTCATACGTAATCACAGGCGTGTCGAAAACGGATTAAACAGTTGAAAAATTACGCGGAAAATGACAGAAACGTGTTACTCTTCTCGCTGCTTATACGAGGGAAAAAGGGCGGGTTTTTTTTTTTTGAAGAGAAGAGAGAAGCGACCGGAAGTATACGTGTAACGTGTGGTGCTTTATCGATTCGAGGGCGCAAAGGGAGAGTGTCATATCGTTATCGATACAATAGGAGGAGCACGTGGCGATTACGCGTGTCGGCGGTGTTATAACAACGTGTTACGATGACGGGAAAAAAAAAAAAAAAAAAAAGGACTTTTGTAGCAATTACTACTGTATTGTCACGGTCCTACGGCGTTGTCCGACCACGTCCAAGTATATAATTCAATATTTAAGCGATTATTTATCATCGGTGCTACATCGATTCGGAGTAATTCAAAAGATTACATTTTTGATTTCCTTTTAAAGCAACTTATTTTCAACAAAAAAAAAAATTATATTTCTCGACGTTCAAAACGCTTAACATTATGTATTATATTCCTTCTATACTATACAGCTGAACTGTCGTGACTTCGCGTCGTGATGCTCGCGCAGTGTAGGAATAATGAAATTAATTCAATCCGGGTATAAATTATGTAATAAAATCACGTTTAAACGAGAGAGCCTTTGAATATACCACTAATAGCACAAAGCTACCAGCCGCAGTCCCCCTGTTTTTGTGTTGGAAACGTTTTTCAAACGTTTTATTCTAACAACAACGGGATTGCCGCGGGTCGAACAAAACGTTTGAAAAGTTTTTTTTTAACACTGCCGCAGGTCCCACGCCCACAACGTCCGAACCGAACGCGAAATTTAACGAAACTTTTTTTTTTTTAAATCACGGAGTCGAAAATCAAAAAGTCGATAGCTTTGTGTCACCGCGGCCCAGCTCTTGATTTACATAGTTAAAAATGTCGAAATTATCGGTCAAATAATGTGTGTGTATATAGACACATATATTATACCCGAAGCGAACGAAAATATACATTTTGAAAAAATATCAAAGAGATTTCTGCCCACCACTATTTCTAAAAAAAAATTTTTTTTTTAAAAAAAGCCAAGTACACGTTTACACAAGAGAATTGCGGAGAATAATGAAATTCGAGGTCGTGCGACGGGCACCATCCCCGATGATAATAAGAGAGCATTTTTATAAAGTAAATTTCGCCCACGTGTAATCCAATATATATATATATATACGGTAAGTCCTCCTCTCGGTCTTTTCAGCACGGCTCTATATTGTTTCAACACACAAGACCCGCTGCTGCTGCTGCTGCAAGGTGTTCTGTAGCTTTTTATACGCGTAGACGATGTCAGATTACATATTATTATGCAGTGTGGTGTGTGTTTTCTTTTTTAAAAAAAAATGAACGACGGAGATTTTATTTTCCAGATTTCTCTCGGTACACACACACACACATATATTGTGTACGTTTATACGCATCAGTAAGTATATAATATATTATTTATACACGCGTCCAAGTATCGCGTATTATAAACACATATATTATAATTGTTAAGACTGTTACCGCCGACGATCTATTTCAAGACGTTCTGAACAGGTAATTTTTAATAGCGATTTTAAGAAAAACAAATTTTAATATATTTAAAACTATTTTAAAAGCAATTTGAAAAATAGTCCCGTGTAAATAGTATAACTAAATATGTCGCAAGGCGGCAGAATCGAACGACGAAAAACGCACGTTCCAAAAACAGAAGAAAAAAAAGTATCCTTCAAAGTGATTTTTAAAAGATCAAACACCGCGTCCTCTACCATTTCGTGTACAATATATAGGTGGCGTTTTAAGTATTTTAAAATCACTCCGCGAAGAGTGTAATTTTTTCTGTTTTTATATACCGCTGAAAATCTTCGCGGTGAGAGACGTCTCCAGCTTAAAATACGTTTTATTTATTATGATACAATTTTTTTTTTTTTTTTGCTAGGCGTATCGACTATACTACACTAATCTCGCGGCCATATCGAATTTCACAAATCGGTAGATATGTTCGTAGAGGAATACGTACGGGTACATTATTATTACGTTATATCGGTAAACGTTATTAATGTGTATAAAAAAAAAATTTTTTTTTTTTTAAATTCCATATAATATTACAACACGTATATAACAGAATACGATTAGATTTTTACTAAACAAATACTATACATAAATATACTTTACAAGAATTTTCGTTTCGTTATTTTCTTCTTCGAATTATCTCGTAATAAACAATGATGGAAATAACGAATTGAGAAAAAGACGAGACGTAATTATTATTATTTTTTTTTAACAAAATCAAAAAAAAAGTGCGCAAAAATATTTTGTAACTTTTTTCATATATATATATACACTATACATATACGCTTTTACGAGAGTATTTGATTCTTAGACACGTTTCATATGGACAATTTTATCGTTCAAACGGACGACGCGGGCGACGAATACATAGGCCCTCCTCTACACGCACACAATACTATATAAACGTGCTAAATTATAATTATTTTATACAACAAATTTTACAGTATTCCGTGAGTATATAAACATATAAATATTTACATATCGATATGCAGCAACATACGCCGTTTAGCCGTCTAATTATTTTGTATTATTAAAACAGTACATCCGCGATTGGATGCGCAGGTGTTGATATAATTATAACAACGAGTGTATACACAACGAATAGTAGTAAGAGGAGAACACTTTATGATTTTTATTAAAAAAAAAAAAATCGTATTAATATAAATACATTTGCTCGTTTATCGTATATATTATATTATGTCTTCGGTCATTTATTTAGGTACATAAAATACAAGCTTAGCAGTTGTGAAAATAATAATAATAATAAATTATTATTATTATAAAAATAAACGAATCTGGCTTTTATTATTATTTGTTTATTTATTCCGTTAATTGTACAACAATTAAAATGTTATTTCGTCATTAATATTGTTCGAAAATATGGTTTCATCCACACGTGACCGCGAATATACACTGTAACGGTTGCAAATAGTATAAAAGAAAAAAAAATTAAACGACAATAAATATATAATAATAAATTATATTTATTCGACATTATAAAAATCGACATTTACAAAAAAAAAAAAATCCTACAAATCAAAATAAAAATAACAGTTATGATAAAATCGTTAAAAAATACTGCATATATTAGAGAGTATGTACACACATGTTATAGTGCAGACAAATAGCAAAAAGAAAAGAAAAACCGCCGTGCTCTTTACGTCAACTGGGAACGAACACGATTCGTCGGATTACACCGCACAGGCACGCGACTCCTGATTTTTTTTTTTTGTAATATACTCTATGGGCGTAATTGAAATAAAAGAGCGGGAAAAATATTTTTGTACCACTGATTTCGATGCCATAGAGTAATATATTTAACGCACGACTGACGTCATGATTTCATGGAATAACAATTTTTTTTTTTTTTTTTCCACGACTGCGCAAAACTCACCGATATCAGTAGTAAATTTGCTGCCACACCTAATTTTTTAATCGTGGTACAGACCACAAACACTATTATTATAATATCGATAAAGTTTAAAGAAGAAAAACAAACAGTAATAATTAATAACGATAATCGACATCACACGAGAAAGAAAAAAAAGAAAAATAAAATAACGATATTAAAATGTCGGAATATGCGAAAAATCAGTGGCAGTGTTGGTGGTCGTAACGAAAAAAGAAAAAATTCGATTACCAAAAAAAAAAAACGCGCACACGAAGAATTATAATATCGAAACGTCCCCGCGCGTCTATTAATATTCTCGTCCGAAACGCAGCGTATATTTCCTTCGTTCGGCCTCGACCGCGATACCAAAATCTCGCCCGCCACATTATGTAATATTACTATTATTGTTATTATCGTTGCTCGTACAGAATTTTATATATTTTTTAAAAAAATAATAGAAAAAAAATCCAGTACAAACGGTTTATCAAATCGTACAGAGAGAGAGAGAGAGAAAAAATTAGATTTCTATAACAGACTAGATCGGTATGGTATAAGCCGAGGGAAACCAGTATATTGGTACAACGACGACAGAAGAAAATCACGTTTATCGACAAATATTTCCACAAATCGTTATTGGCGGTGACACTGTCCCCGGGGCCTCGCCGACGAATCGTCTATAGACGTAAATTTTTTTTATTGAATTTAGTTTGGTCGCCTATAAAGAGAACACATCTAGACATGACTTATAATAATATACAGACAAATTGTATAAAAGACGACGAGAAAACGTAATAAAATAATAAAAAAAAAACGAATACGAGAAGAATTTCATACGTTCCGAACGGACGTTTTACCGAGTCTCTCGTTTTATGTTTTCCCAAAATTTTCGTTCGTTTTTCGCCAAGTATTGCAGTGTATGCCGAGAGATTACTCTTTGAAAACGCGGGCACACAGAAAAGTGTTGTAATGTACTCGACACCAGAGCCGTCTTAATGCGCGGTCACGTGAGGCCCAAAGGCCCGAAATATTTGGGCGCCTCTGAATACTCAAATTATCAGTGCTTGGAAAGTTCCTTTTAAAAAGGAATTAGTTCACGTTCACGTTCCTTTTACTAAAAAAGGAACTAGTTCCTTTTTCGTTCCAGGCTTGAAAAAAGGAACTAGTTCCTTTCCTCGTTCCTCAAAATTTTTTTAATTTTAAAAAATATGCAGGGATAATATAAAAAAAAAAATCGAACATACTTTTAAGTATACGCCTTATTTTGTGTAATTTTTTTATTAAGTCTCATTTTAGGTACTTAAGTGTTTTAGTTTCATTTAATAGTGATTAATGTGGATTTGATTTTTCGTCGAAAAATGGTTCAGATTCCGAGTTAAATAAATTGTACATATTAACAAAATTTTTTTTCTAAATTCTAAAACTTCTTTATTATATTTAAGAAAAAAGGAACGAAGAAAAACGTTCACGTTCCTCTTAAATGGAACGGAATTCCACTGGCGTTCCTTCACACAAAAAGGAACTACGTTCCCGATACGTTCCTCAAAGGAACGTTCAAAGAACGTTCCTTTGAACGTTCCTTCCAAGCACTGCAAATTATGATATATTCATATATATATATATATATTTTTTTTTTTTAACACATAATGTGTCACATTAGATATTAAAAATTATACTCTATTAATAAAAACTAAAATGCCAATTTTTATTCCAATCTCTTATTGTTTATTGTGATAATTTCAAAATGTTAATATTTTTTTTTTATCATTCTAGATTTATTAATTTTTTTAAAATATCTAAGTATAAAAAAATTAATACGTTTTTTTTTTTTTGTAAAGAAATCGGTGGTCCTTAGAATTCGGGTGCCCTCCACGCCTAAAGACGACACTGCTCGTTGTAATATAAATCAGACCACGCAAAAAAAAAAAAAAAAGTCATTCGAACAGCTCCTCCTACGCGCGTTCGGTCGGCGCGAATTCTCCTGGAGCGCTGCACAACGCGTTCCGAACAACTGCAGTATAGAGGGACGCGGACAGGGCGTCGAGGACCCGATTGCCGTCACGGTGACCACCAAACCGCGGTTTCCCCCCCCCCGGTCCCGTCGAACGCGGGCGTCCCAGCCGGCTGCACGTGATTCATCAACACGTGGTTGTTCTCTTCCACCGCGCGCCCCGTGTATTTTCATTATAATATCGGATTGTTCAGATGGCGCTGTTGTTGCCCGCTGCTCGACGCCGCATCTCCTCGTCGTATACACACACACACACACGTCACACATTCGTCCTGGGGAGGGGAGGTGTACGTAAAGTGTAATGACTTTATATAAAATGCGCGACGCAGATTCCCGTGTTTCACACATCGGATGCGATAACGTTTCCCCCCTTTTTACATTTATTGTTACGGTCGTTTAGAAAAAAAATAAACTCCAGTCGAGAATTCAAAACAATTTTTCCCCTCACCCCCCGCCCCACCAAAAAATATATAAATTAAGCGACCACATATACATCGGACACGAATTTTTTTTACGAAAATAAGACGTATTACAACAACAACAATGTAGTTTTTCGCGCGTATATAATATGAAACGCATCAGAACGCGTGGTCAGAATCCACTGTTGCACATGCGGTAATGCGGTAGAGGACCCAAAAGGAAAAAGACTTCTTGGGCCGCTCCGTTTGAGAACGTGGTAAAAATAGAGACGTATAGAATCTCTAAATGGAGCTCCAGACTGGAAAGCAAGAATCGGTTGTACGATGACGGGATGGTCCTAGTGGCCGTTAACGCCCAACAAGAACGAAACACATCGATAGGAAACCAAAAACAAAAAGAAAAATTAAAACCTCGAGTACATAATCGTATGAATTTAATAAGCCCTTCCCCGTTACAAAAAAAAAAAAATCGCGCTAATTTGAGTCGGTTGGGGAAACGCGCGGTTTTCGCAGATATTTTGTGGCCTAAATTGTTTTCTATAGTTTCGCCTGTGAATGATATAATCACTCAACGGACATTTTATTCGTGTATATAATAAATAAAACAACGCGCTATGTGTGTGTTTTCATTTTTTCTTCTTCTTTTGGCTCGCAAAAAAAAAAATTGATAATTTTTTGACGAGGCCGTGAAATTAGGGGAAAAAACACCGTGCTTATAATAACGCAAGAACACTGCGTATACGGAAAAATATAAACGCTCTGTACACACACACACACGGCTCCGTCGTAAAATGACGCAGTTTCGTTTCCCGCGCTTATATCGCATCGCCCACGCGATTCGCCACCGCCGTTATTTCCTCGTCTTTTTTTCTTTCTTCTCTTCTTCTTCTTCTTTCTCCTCCTCTCGGTCTTTATGGATTTTCCGAGCGCACACGTCGGACGAGACGGCCGACCGTCCACCGCCGCCGCCGTCGTCGTCGTCGTCGTCGTCGTTTCCACCACCGCGAGCGATATACCGCCGCCGCCGCCGCCGTTCTTCCACCGAGCTTACCACACAATATATATACATATACCGCGTATACCACCAACCGACTTACTCTGCACGCAACAGCAAACACTCTACGACGGACGAGGGAAAACATTAGGTTTTTATCCGCGGGGGTCCTCACGAATCATCCCCTTCTTCACACTGCAGCATCATCAGCAAACAGCACAACACGCCCCGGAGAACATAACCCTTTGTATACACACCACACACAGTGAGAAGTGCGCACAGCACGCACCAGGACGTTTAGAAACCCGTAGGCGTGTCCCGAGGATTTTCGGGTAAAACGCCATCGACTCTCTCGCGGACCGTCTGTACTGCAGTGCGACGATCGTCAACAAACGGGGAGAAGAGGTAAAGAAAACACTTTCAAACAATTTTGTTGAAAAATTTCCCGAAGTCTGTGGAGAACTTTCGCGGACAGGACTCCTATCCTTATTGACACGTCAGATCGCGCGCATAAGCTAAATAAAACGAGTAAGATTGGGAAAAAAAAATAACGAGACGTTATATTAATTTGGAGAGACGAGGTGGAAATATCCTGTAATCCCTTTTCGCCAACAACAACAGGACAACGAAAAAGAAGGTGGTCAAAGTCACAATATACAACAGGGTACCACTACTAAGACACAATTAATAAAGAGAAGAATGCACGCCGAACACGTTCCATCACCATTTTAAATGCAAACTTATATTTCCAAAACGAGAATTTATTGTTGAAGATTTCCGAAAAGTTTGTGAAGAACTACTCTCGCGGACATGACTCCTCTCTCTCCTTAGATACACACGGGCGGCGGCCTTGTACACTTGATATACAGAGGAAAAACTAATAATATCCTTCTCGTTGCTATAACGACAAATAGTCGAAGAAAACGTTACACGAACCTTAAAATATACGAGGAAAATTCTGTAAATAAACACTGAACGGGTTAAAAACACTTATTCGGATATCGTGAAAAACTTCGGCCAATTATTAGAATAATTGAGGCTGACGCGAGGTGCAGGTAATCGTCAAAAAGTTCGAAACTAATAGGCGTAATAAATGTCCATAATAATATCAGAGTCCCTTCTTTTTTTTAACCCGTAACGAATAGCTGCTATTCAGCTGCTGCGTTTTCCTGTTACACTGCAGCCTCCCGCGCAAACGACGATGATTCCACAGCGAGGAGGAACAGCGGGTAATGATAAAGCTCGGTCAGAAAAATTCTACACACATCAAACGTAAAATAAATATTATATACACGATGAGACGTGGTCCGCGAGATTATATACTACAAAAAAAAATATATGCATTCAAAGAGTATCCGCAGCGTTCGTTATACAGATATGGGCATACTATCTAGAATGGGATTCTTCGCGTGATAATATATATGGAAACCCTCTTTGATCTGAAGAAAATGTGATTGACAGAGGAAAAACCTACCCTGCATTAGTGCACAATAATATTATACCATTATAAATACACAAGACCGTAGCAGCTTTTGGGTGAGGGGGCTGAGAGTATATAAATATGAAATAAAATAAAAATAACAGACTAATAATAGAATATAAATCATTAAATTGTATTTTAAGACAAAATTTCGGGGAGAGGGAGGGGTCTGAACCCTAAACCCCCCCCCTGGCTACATGAAGTACTGCACGACACGATATTGTAATGTTTCGAGAAGGAGAAAAGTTTTTTTTTTGAAAAATATAAATAGGTACGCGTGATTTACGACGATAGATATTTGGCAATCGTTTGAAATACAAATTCAAATGAAAATTGTTATGATTTTTGACGAACGCAACAGTAATTACTTTTTACTAAAAATATACGGTGCAGGCTGGCGTGTCGATTACACATTATAAATTACAATTATATTACATTATTGTCCACATTTTCGCGAGAAAAAAAATACAATTTCGTATAATATATATACACACACAACGTGTACATAAAAAGTAGAAAAAAAAAATCGTTCACGTTACGACGATTCTCCTTACGTAACCGTATACGTCTAACCTGACCTCAAAGGTCATCGTTGACCGAGCCCGGTCATCGTTGCGGATATAATATTGTGTATCGAAAATTCCATAAAATTTCACTTCGACCACGACAATTAATTACAGTTTTACTAAACGTTGATTATAATATTATAACAATCGGTTTTCCACGGGTTTTTCGTGGGAAAAGGGAGCCCCTTTTTGTTGTCTTTTTCACGCGTCTTTGGGAGATAAACCGCTGGGTTCTGCTGGCAGGACGATGAGTACGATATATAGTAGAAAATTGTTTGTAAACGACGACAATTTTAATTTTACGAATTTAGAGAAGGTATCTTCACAAAAAAACGTATCGACCGAATCCAAGACCTACAACACTGTGGGCCGGTTTCACCGACATTTGTTAACGATTCAACACGTTGTTAATTGTATTTAACGATTAGTTAGTGAAAATTATAGGTTTCACCGAGATTTGTTAAGCCATAACGCGTTGTTAAGTTAACCACCCGAACAAATCGTCTTGTTAAAATTTAATCGGCATTTTAAAATGCCATAGATCCACTATAGTAAATTAGGTTATAATCGCCTATTTTTAATATTATATTATCTCGCACTTATCAGTTATTACATTTCGTGATAACCAATGAGAACGTTAGAATCGAGGTAACCGTCTTGGTAACTAACATTTTGTTACTATTAACAAATAAAATTTAACAAAAATAATGTAACGGTAAAACTTATATATGATTTATACCCGTTGTTAAATTTTTTACAAATCGTTAACTAACACACGGTGTTAGAGTTGTATTTAACAACAGTCTGGTGAAACCGGCCCTGTGCGTATGGCGCGGCTCTAAGATTTCATTTCATATTTTTATATATATATATACACGCGTTACTTTTTGTATACACGCGATTAAAAAATAAAATAAACGTGATTTCGGATTTAATTTTTCGCGTAAATAATAAAACTCACTGGGAAATTTAACGCGTCTTTGGCCGTGTAACGCGCGCTGGAAAAACGAACCGGCGCCGACGGGCAAAAAAAACAGAAACAGAAACGCGACGAACCGGACAACGCGCGAAAAGTTTCTTCTTATACGACTTCGGTGTACAGGCGGAAGAAACACGCCTATGCCGCCTGCCGGCACCCGCGACCTCCACCGCGCGACCGGTCGTCGAATCGATAACGGACACGGTCGGCGTCGGCGTCGACCGCCGGCGGCACCACCACCACCACCACCACCACCACCATACACACACCCGCCGCAGACGAGCGACGTGTAAAATGGAAAAACGCGGTTCGTCGTCGCGCGCAAAATTCAATTTTCAAGCCGCGCGCGGAAGTTAAATAAATATCGCATGGAGGAAAAGAACACGCGTACGAGCGGTTGCATGAAAAACGTTTTCCACGAACACTCTCTCTCTCTCTCTAAAACCGTCTTCTGCAGTTTTATAATATATACATTTTTTTTTTTTGTTATAATATACCTTCCCCCGGTTGACACTGCACGGCGTGTATGATCATCGTCGTCGCACAACGGCAAATCTCGCGAAATGAAAATTTTCACACACACACACCTCGAAATACACACTATTTATGATGCGTAGCAATATAGCAGCAAGACGACGGATTTTTTTTTTTTATTCGCAATTGTGCCCTATATATATATATATATATATATGAGTGTATAAAAACGTAGTGCGAGTAGAAAAAAAAAATTTGCCCACCCGATATTTGAAGAAATAAAAAACAATCATAAAAACAGTGTAAAAATCGTGTTTGCCAATAATTATTATACACGCAATATTGTTGCATGTTTTCATAGATAATAAATATATGATGGATAGGTCATATTACATCTTATCTTTCAGTCATTTTTATCAGAATTATATGGGGTTGCTTATTTTTTCTTCCATTTTAATTTACTGTTTCTTCCATGCCTGAAATGCCACAATGTGATAATGAATAATAAACATAAAAATAGCAAATGAGCACTTATTATTTGTATGGGCGGGATTGATCTGATTAAGTAAGTATATACAAGTAGTAAAGTCAGGTATTCCAGTCGTCACGGAGAACTTCGGCAATGTTACATATTATATTTTTATATATGTAATATCAAAATTTAAAAATACCTGTTATCACCACGTATAATTTTCATAGACAATAAATATAATAATTTCGTTACATAACCTTAAAATATACCCCAAGCGAGAAACAGAACCACTCTAACAGTGACTTTTTTCTCCTTTGAAATGGACCGCTACCCAATGCACGTCGCACATTCAATACAGGAGTGGCCTATCCATATATTTATTATCTATACGCGTATTTTAAACGTTTTAGATCGATTATATAGCGCCGCTATTTCTCCGGGTTTCGACGTTTAGGTTTTTCGTATAAATCTCGTTATAAGAAGAAAAAAAATCACACGTTTTTTAAAATTTTTTTTATAGGTATTAAATTATCGTGATATCTTGTACGCGGAGGACTTATAATATTCATAAATAAAACAATTTTTTTTACGCTATATTTTTTACTGTTTTTAAGGGTATATAAGCGTTATAAAATCTCCTATTGCGACGAGTTTTATGCGAGATATTTTTTCCGAAAAGTTCGATTTTCGAAGAAAATATTACAGTATTCGTTGTACGCGTAACGTCATTGCAGTCACCGCGACGACAGTATAAACACCGGCCCGCCGTACTGTTTATTATAAAATTTAACGCGCGTACAAATAATATAGTTTTTAACGTCGTCGACCGCTATTTATATATGTGTAAATTATAGCCGGGCCAGAAAAATATTGTAATTTTAGTGTAGTTAAGTGTAAAATATATACGCGCGTTAATATTGTACGGGGGGGAGAAAATTACACGTACAGAAACGCGCGAGTCATTAACCGCTGCAGCTATAATACAGCTATACGCTATATAACTACGACGTGAACTCGCGCGGTATAAAATATAGCAATGACAGTCAAATGAGCATATATTATTATAATAATATCAATTATTCATTGGCCACACAACACATTACCGATTGTTATTCGGTGTACTTACACGAATGTAACGACGACGACGTTACCGAGAGGAATTATAAATAGAGAGTTTCTTTTTTTTTTTTTTTTTTGCCATTATGACGCACGTTTTTAAATATATTCGATTTTTCATCGTTACCAATATCGTTTTTTCTAATCTTCCCCCGAGACTGTATAGACGGAAGAAAAAATGCGTTGCCGACGTATTATAATAACATAGTATTTCTTTCCTATACGCCTATATAACGACGACATTTTCGAACGTGAAAATCCATTCGCTTTTTAACGCATCTCCACACTACAATTCGTGACCATGACGTCGCTACGCTCGTCATGAGACACCTACTGTACTCGTTCGTTTCGCGAACTCGTGTCCGCGTTGTATCAAAATCATCCCCTCCCCCACCACCGATTCGTTATGAATAACCCGACATCAAGCAGATCGACATTTTCACCGTTCGCCTATAGGTTTCAAAAGCTCTTCCTCCCTGTATTACAACAACGGTTATAATACTCTCGAATTCATATAATTATATAGTAAATAATGTCTCTCGCCTATATATATATATATATATATATATATATATATATATATATATATGCGAAAACGAATAGCGCATATATAACTATTGAGAGAAAAAAATGAATTTTTTTTTTAGTATAATTCGATATACGTTTTAGAATCAACAGTTCCGATATATATATATACATATACACTTATTTATACATATGTAAATACATTTAACGTCGCGTTTTTTTCTTCTTCTTTTTACAGGTGTATATCGCACGTCACTGTAATGTGTTCGAATATTATTATTACTCGATACTGTAAGCCAGGCGAATTTTGATATTTCATCATAATGTATAAAATTCTCAAATATACGCGCGCACTGCCGGGTATAATTTTAATATTTTCCCACTGATACATGTAAGAGAGGAATACTATCACGTGCAGTACACACAGAAAATAGAAATGATTCGACGGAATTGTGCGCGCGCGTATACGAGTTCGTGTAGCGTACACGATATACTCTGAAGGAATATAACAAAAAATAAATAGACCTTCGCGTGCGTTTTTTTCGTCGAGCAGAAATGTAATTATACATAAAAAAAAATGGTAAACATAAAAAACACGGTGTGTGTGTGTAAGGACGACAATTTTTTTTTTCGTCCGTTTCAGCGGCATTTCGAACGACAAAAATCTGTGACTTTTGCGCTATAATAAACGCGCAGTGCGCGCTTACTGTACACTATATCTATATATTGTGATTAATAGCGTTTACACACAGCTGGTTGTGTATAACACTGCACAAATCGCGAGCGTACTGCGATATTCGAATGGGCAAAAAAAAAAAAAAATTGATATAGAGAAAAAAAATGTAATATAAAAAAAAAAAACGAAATGCCCGCCGCCGAAGGCCTGCACATCGCGATGAAAAGTATATACGCAGGCTGCAGGTGATCGTTGCCGCAGGACTAACAACGGTAATTATTCGCTAATTATTACTGAATAAAAAACGGGCAAAATTCCGCGCGTATAAAATTCTATATCGCGTATTTTCTTCTTTTTTACTAATACGCGTTAAATTTAAATTCTTTTTTTTATGACGAAGGCTCAGTGGCGAATTTAGGACTTCTTCACGGGGTGTATTTTAAAAAATACGTATGTGTAATATTTTAATATTCTTTATTAATAGATTATTATTATTATTTTAATAGATTAAATTATTATTATAAGACGAAATTTAGTTTCCTGGAAAACAGTGCAATCATATCGATCACTTCATTGGGTGATATAATATAGGTGTTGTCCTATACGAACACCCAACAAATTATGAACCACAATGTGTGAACTGTGTAAAAACCATCTTCATGGTTTAAATTATTATTATTACTCTGAAGTCTATATATGCCTTATGGCAAAAACTTTTTTTTTGCCCACGGAGGGGGATATGACTCCCATATCCCCCCTCCGTAAATCCGCCATTGTAAAGGCTAGAAGAAAAACAACGCGCCCGCATTTTATTTAAGAAAATCAAGTATTAATAATGAAATCATACGACGTCAGCCCGCGGAATAATTCGCGAAACAATATTTAATAATTTCTTTTTTTCCCTCCCTATTTCTACTGTTTTTTTTTTTGTGTATTTTTAAGATCTTTTTTTCGGTCATCTTATAGCGGAGTAATTTTTTTTTTTTAGCGTTATAAAATCCCGAGGCCCCGCCTCATTACGACGACGCCGTACCGTATTCATCAATCAATGTACACACGAAATAAAACGATCAACGACGCACAGCTCAAACCATCTTCTTCTGGACGGATCGCGGGCTGAAATTCGGCACACGGATTCAGGCATCGGTTAAGAAAGGCTTTTTTGAAAATCCTACCCCCTCAAAGGGGTTATACAAGGGGTTTGAAATTCGTAAGAAACCCGGTTGTACGGAAAAACCAATTTACAAATTACACGTAGTTACGCGTAGATAAAAGTTTCTAAAGATTAAAAAATATACGTATATATTTAAAACGGAACAATATCTAAGAAGCCGGGAGCAACGCCGGCTATTACAGTAATATTATATATTATTTTGATACCTATAATATTACATTAAAATATGCAATACACCAGTTATCCGTACCGGGCAAAACTGTTGGCGGGCGCGAAGCCGGGTGATACAATTCAGTCAGTACCTCCCATATAATAAACGCGCGGGCGTAGTAGTAGTAGTAGTATAGCTACTACTACTACTACTACTACTACTACTACTACTACTACTACTCTTCAATAAAAACCGCCGCCGTCTCTCCTCGTTGGAAAAAAAAATGATTGTTTTACCAAAAAAAAAAAACAACACATTCGCTCGTTCCATGCACGCAATATATAAAAATAATATTATTAATATGAAATTAAAAAATAATAGTAACTGGCCGATTCGTATATACCTATATATTATTATATACATATAAGCGATTCAGCAATAACGGCGGCGCGCAGAGAGTTCGGTGTACACGTACGCGCGCGCGTGTGTGCGCGCGCGCGCCGCGTTGTTCCACAGGTGGTAAAAATCAATTATTCTCCGTGGTAGCGCGCACGCGCCCCGAGTACGTCGTCGCGCCGGTGAAAACAACACCACATGACTGGTGCTAGTAGTAATAGTATACAGTTGTTGTTGTTGTTGTTATATAGTAGCAGCAGCAGCAGCAGCAGCAGCAGCGGCGGCGGCGGCAGTAGTAGTAGTTGGTCGTGTTAGTACAGTACACACGCCAGAGTGTGTGTGTGTGTGTGTGTATGGACGACGACGACGAGACGCCGCCGCGTGTTGTACCGCACAGAAAGACACGGGGGAAAGAGAGAGAGAAAATAAAACAATAACGCGTCGTTGTGTCGGATACAATAATAACAATAAACACTCTCCAGAACACAGTGTATACGCGCTTGTTATAGTGTTTGTGTGTACAGTATACCATTTTATGGGTGATACGCGTTACACAACACCCGATACGTGTGTGCGCTGCACTCGGATCGATCTGTATTTATATATATATATAAATACACGCGACGAAAATATAAAAAGCTGTAAAAAAATCGAATTTTTATCGGTCGGACCCGATAGCGCGTAAGCCTAATTATTGTAACAAAAAAAAAAAAAATACTACCGCGAGGCGCGTATTATTATGTAAAAAAAAAACTCTTTGACGAGACGTACAAGCAGCATATTATGACAATGTGATAATATCGCGGTATAGAGGCGGAGGAGACGCGTGCTTTCCCCCGTCGCTCGTATGCGAGCGCGAAACGATTTTCGAAAAACTGTTTTTTTTTTTCAGAGGCGTTTATCTCGTGCAGTGTGTCGACAACGCGCGAGCTATATTGCCCGATAAAGAAACGGCGGATAATTTATTTATAATAAATAATAATAATAAATAATTATAATAATAAATAATAAAGGCGCGGGGGGAAAAAAACGGCACGTACAATATTATACGGTAGGTACGACGACGACGACGACGACGAGAGCCGATCGACGCGCACAGAGTGGCCGTGACGCGACGTACACGCACACCACACAGTGGCGCGCACGCGGTAGTAGCGACGAGACGGCGGCGTCGAAGGGGACACAGAAAAACGTACGCGCTGCGGCGCACGACGTACGCACAGCGCGGCCGATATAATAATATAATACGCGTATAACGACGTGACACGTACCTTATCCCAGCCCGTTGACTTCTTTAAGCCCTTAAAAAATTATTTTCTTTTTCGCTCCGCTCAGAATCTATTGTTTTTACAATGACGTAGAATGCTCGTCCGATCTTTACGGTCACAGTTCGTTTCCGGCAGCAAATCGCATCTGGCTGATACTTTAGAGAGATCATTTTTCGATTTTCTCGAAATGGCCTAAAAATATAACTAAAAAAACCACCGAAAAAATAATAATTATATATATTTATGACCGTGCCCAAAAATTCTACCAGAAGAAATGCTCGTCCGATCTTTACGGTCACAGTTCGTTCCCGTCAGCAAATCGCATCTGGCTGATACTTTAGAGAGGTCATTTTTCGATTTTCCCAAAAGCCTCTAAAACTTGAACTCAAAAACTGTAACACCGAAAATCCGCTCAGAATCGTTTTATCGAATGCAATGATTTATCATTGCTTTCAAATTTAGAGTGATAACAGTACACTCGACGAAAATCTTACCCCGAGTAATTCACTTAAACAACATTCACAACAACACCCCGCGGCGGCTCGTTACTTATTTTTACTTAAATTTCTCCGCGATAATTCTCAACACGCACACATATCAACTTATACAATACGAATCAATCACTCCCGTTATTCGTTATTCACAAAAAAAAATTTTAATAAATAATAGCCCGTTATTCGTTAATCGTATACAATATACGCTGTTTGTTATGAAGAGGATACGTTACACATCCCGAATAAGAGACTAAAAACTGGTTTACGCGAACACAAAAACACCGGGGCTACAATCGAAATAAAATGATCGAATTTTGGTACGACATAGAAGAGAAACCTAATCTATGTCGTAACGTTTTTTTTTTTTTTATAAAGTCGTTTTAACTGTTAAACTTTTATGATTCGTTTTTTTTTTTACATAAATAACACAAAATTAAAACAAGTTACGCAAAAATAAATAAATAAAAACGCTACGACACAGATTAAGTTCTCTTCTATGTAGTTCCAAAATTCGGTGTTTTTATTTCGATTGTAGCCCCGGTGTTTTATGTTCTCGCGCAAACTAGTTTTTACACAAAGTTACGGTGAATCGCGTGTGTTTTACTTTCAGTATAGCCATCCTCTTAAGGGGATTGGAAGCTGGCGTTTTTCTCTCTTTGCACACGCACAGAACAACACGGTAAAATAGACGTTACTATATTACTCCCTGCAGCGTAGAAAATTTGAAAACGGATTCGAATTCGTTGTGAAGTCTTACACGAGAGATCGATATTCCCACATAAAAAAAAAACATTTTTCCCACGAATCCCGTCAAAAGTAATCGAATGAATTTAGACTAAAAAAAAAAAAAATGCTAATAAATACTCGATTTTTGGTAGAATTTTTAAAAAAATGCGAGGAAGTCGATTTATAATAAAATTCACGACGAATTCGAATCGGAAACGTTTATTTTACCATACGTTTCGCGTGTAGTAAAAAAGACAGACGCTGTATTATTGTATATAAATAAAATTAATAATCGGCCGATATCGTTTTTTTTTCTTCTATTTCTCTCTCCCTCCCCGGCGATACGAGTCGACCGCCCCGCGTGTTCCGCGCACTTAATTCACAGGGCCCGTTTTTCAGGGATCGTGCGCAATGTTCGTCGTTTTTGGATATTTTATTTGAAATAAAAACCAAGAAGAAATTCCGAGACGTTTTTTCATACATTTTGTCTACGTGCGTTAAAACGCGAACAGAACCGTGCGAAACCGTAAAATTATATATTTTTTTTTTTTACTCGGAAACAAATTTCCATCGACGACGACGACGACGACGACACCGTCGTCTGCAGCGAACACGCGCGAAATCAAATACGAAAAGTTAAAACGCGTTATTGTTTTTCGAGAGAGAGAGAGAGAGAGAGAAACACGTCTCGCGTAAAACTTTTGCAAAAAAAAAAAAAAAAATTCAAGTTGCTTATCGAAAAATTTACACTCTTCCCCCGCCCTCCTTTCCACACAATATAATAAAATGTCTTGCCTGTGCGCAAATTACAATGTGTGCGACAGCAGATTTTGTGTGTACACTATACACGCACACTATACCGTTGTAATTATTATGTACACGGCGCGCGCGCGCGGGCAAAGACGACGACGACGACGACGTTTCTCGATAGGAAAAAAAAAAAAATCGCGTCGAGACGGAAGCGAAAAAAGCCACCAGCCACAGCGTGTATATAGGAAGAAAAAAAAGAGAATAGAAAAACCGAGAAAAAAAAGCGGCTAATAGGATTTTACGAAACGGCACGCTATTATAGCTGCTGACGGGGTGCAGGCAGTATGGTACAGGAGACGTGTGCCTGCGGGAAGAGAGCGGCGGCGTATCATCTCTCGAGTGAATCTCCCTCGAGCGCGCGCGCTGTCGAAAATTCTTCTCTGCTGCAGGGCCGCGATTACGAGGAGAAAAAGAATCGATTCCCGAACGCGACTCTAATGGAATAAGAAAAAAAAACCCCGCAAATTCGTTAAAATATTAAAAAATATTTATTTATAATATTAATTAGTTTATTATTTAATTAATATTAAATATTATTTGTTATAATATACTTGTGCAAATATTTATCCGTTTCCGCGGCGTTATATTATAATTGCCACAAAAAAAAACCCCCCGCGTTCGTCAAAGAGTTTGTTCATATCGACGACGAGTGTTCGTTTTTTTGCGAAATGCCGGTTTTTATAATACGGCCGCGATACGTATAATATTAATTGACTAGCATTCTATTTTACATAAAACGCCGATTGACAAAAAAAAAAAAATTACGATACTAACCGATGATATACGAGTGCGAAATATATCCGAATGCGTCATTTCAGATTCTGAGCTAAGCTTGGTTTTACAATGTTTTTTTATGTCTGTACCCGAAAATTCTACCAGAAGGAGCGCTCCGATCTTTTAGCGTAGCACCGATTGCAAATCGCATCTCTATACAGTTTGTACTTTGTTATTTTTCGATTTTCTCGATACTCGTTTTTCAAAAAGTCAGGAAAACTACCAGAAATCACATAAAATCGCCAAAAAAAAAACCGCGCGATTTCGTCTTAATCGATTGTCGTTCATTTATTACGCGCCGAAGCTCCGCTCAAAATCGTTTTATCGAATGCAATGATTTATCACTGTTTTCATATATAATTTATACAATAAAAAACAAAACTCTAAAATCTTTATCCGAGTAATTCGCTCAAACGATATCCACAACGTCCCGGCGGCTCGTTACCTTTTTCTTTTTTTAAATACAAAAAATGACCTCGTATACACGTATTAATTTCGTAAAAAAACAATAAATCGTTTCGGATTCGTTAAAAAAAAAAAAAAACGTTTTCTATTCGGTTAAAATAATAATAAGTAATAAACGCGTATAAAATTTTATTAACCCGTACGGGAAATGCATAAATTAAAATCGATACGATAATAATTATTATTGTACAAACGAAACGGCAGTTCAACGTTCAGAAAAATTATGTTCACACGTATTACGTGAAATTCGGAATGGATAAAGAAAACGGATTTTAAACGTCTCGCGTGGAAAAAAAATCCGAAACGAGGAAACGCGAGCTAAAAAAAAAAAAATTACTACGCTTATCGAAATTTTTCCGATTTTTCACACACAACAACGGTCGCGAATTAAAAAAAAAGGTTATTAAATTTTTTTTTTTATCATTACACCCGGCCGTCGCCGGTCCGAAGAATCGACAATATTTTTCTCCTCCAAATTGTGATGAAAACCGATACGAAATATTACAAAAAAAAAAAAAACAGTCACGGTGATAGAGGTGTTTCATCAAACCGATTTATAATAACCGATAAATACCGAGAAAATTACTTTTTTTTTTTTTTTGTTTCTACACAAACGGCCGCAACTGTTACGGAAATAATTTGCTTTCGGCCGAAAAGCGTTTGCACTGCACACACGCGCCGCCGACTGCAGCCCAAACTACACAGACAGACAGATAATTATTGCAAAAAACATTTTAACATTCGGTTTTAACCGCACGTTTTACAATAATTATTATTATTTTCAAATTATTACGCAATCGTATATAATACATATGGGACGTTCGAGGAGGGGTAGGCCTAAAAAAAAAAAATCGGGAACGATAAAAAAAAAATAAATATCCGAGGAGAATAATTTAGAGGAAAATCGCGCGAAATATCGAGTTGAAATTGCTACATATATTAGATTTTTCGTATATTTTTTCATCGTCTGCACACGGCCGCGATAATACGAAATAAATTATTTATAAATTCGCGTATTTTACATAAATCGCTGCGCGCGTCGACGAAGGTAACCGGTATTCGAAATAATAACGGCCGACACCACCACCACCATATGCGTATCCTCTCGCTGCACCAAGCGCGCTTTTAAAACAAAATACGAATTTTTATCGGTTTTTTTTGAAATATTTTCCTGTGAAACACTCTCCACTGCATAGTACACCTGGATTCGCATCGTTTTCCTACGCGATATTACTCCTGCCCACAAAAAAAAAAAATCGTAAAAAATTTCTATAGATTACACGCGGCTCGGTTCCCGACGGAAACGTTTTCGCCGGTTTTTAACGCTACAACGCCGCAGTGTATTATTGCACGTAACGCGAAGTTCGCTACACCTCCTAAATATAATAATGAATCGGTCATTTCAAAAACAACACAAGTCAAATAAGTTTTATATTGTTTTAGTGAAATATATATAGTCAACGATAGACAATTTAATGAACACAAATTATGAATGTCATAAAACCTTAAAAATAAATGTGTAAAGAGGTAAAAGTACGAAAAAAGTTAAATTACTGGAGTTATGATGAAGTTATTTGTGGTTTGTATAAAAAATTTCAATTCGATGACTATTGTGTTGTTTTTGAAACGACCGATTCAATTGATGATGGCAAACTTTTGGCACACTAAACATTATCATATATACTTTACAAGAACGTACTTGTTGAAACGTGTTACTACTACTACTACTACTTGTTGATCGTAATAATACGAAATTATATAGTACACGGCGTATAATAATAGCAGCAGCAGCAGCAGCAGCAGCAGTAGGTATTACAACTATATATTATAATATTATTATGACGATAAAAATCGCTAGCTGCTGCAAAGGACGTTTTTTAGCGCGCGCGCGATCCGGCCACCGACCGCCCGATAAAACACGTCATATACAATAACAAAAAACGAACGCTATATAATAATAATTACTATTAATATATATAAATAATATTTTTCTCTAATAAATTATTATAAAAATAATTCTCGGCGCGCGCGCGTGTGTGTGTGTGTTATTTTGAAATCGGTCGAGATAGGAGAAAACGATGTGGAGGAGGAGGAGGAGGAGGAGGAGTAGCGCTCGCGCCCGAGATAATTTATAATATATTATAATGATGTATATATGTATACTTACGACTTGGCAACAGTGCGTAAAACGCGCGCGCGTTCCGACCATTGTAACACACATTCGTCGTCGTTCGTACACACACACACACACACACGATGCACTGTGTGCACACTTACCGGGGTCCAATAAGTTTGATTTCCGGTGCTGTCCGGACAATAATAATAATAATTTCACTATATTATATATATATATATATATACTACCGAAAAAAAAATAGTGTCCCCCCATTGTTTCGTTTCGTTTTTTTCCCCCCCCCATTTCACAGTCGGCCGGAGTCGTGTCGTTCGTGAATATAATATTCTCTCTCTCGTGTACAGTCGGCGTTATGTGTGGTGTGTTTGTGTATATACGAGAAATCGTCCTCCAGGAGAATAATAATAACGCGTATGAAATATCCGAACGAATGATACATGGGTACCGCGCGCGAGGTACCAGAGGACAGAAGAACATTACGGAAAAGAAAGAGAGAAAAAAAAAAAAGGTAAAATCTGTCTCTCTCTCTCACCACCCGCACCGCCTGGCACTCTTAGCATTTCTTTGACCAAAAAAAAAAACTCGAAAAAAAATATCTCCGTACAAAACGAGAAAATCCCCGTGTACACGAAACGCGAAAAAACGCGTCGGGGTCCAACGACAAAAAAAATTTAAAAATCTCTTTTTTTTTTATTCGTTTTGAAAGCGAAAAAAACGGTGTGAAAAACGTCGTATACAACGGATCGTCGGAGGAAGAACGATATTCGAGAGAGTTACAAAACTATAACGCGAGACGAATATCGGTGTGTGTGTGTGTGTGCGCGCACAGACATTTTTTTCCCCTGCAAAAACACCGCGTCTCGTGCTGCGACCTGCGCGGAGTGACGACGATAACGCGTTAAGTAACGCCCGTAACGGTTTTTTTGTTTTATTCCGCCGTTTTGAGTCCAAAGAAGCGGCACCGATTTTCGACGTAAGGTCACCCCGATACAAGAAGAAGAGTATCTTTTCCAATTACCATATAAAAAAATATATATATATATATTACGAAAAAATGACGGCGGCGGCGGCGGCAAAAGTGTCGCCGCGGAGGCGGTTCGTCGACGGGGGTCGTCGAACACACGACGCGGCGCGCAGTAATAATTATTATTTCAGAACGCCCGCATATTATGACCCACGGCCACAAACCCCCGCGCTCGACACAACACACGATACGCGTGCGACAGCGGCGTTTATAATAAGGCGGCGCGACGCGGTTAAGTGGTGTACACCCGCCCCCGGCCGCCAGCCCAACGCACTCGCGCGGGACGGATTCTCGGCGCGAGTGCTGGGAGAACTTATTAGTATTTTATACGGGGATTAAATAACGCGACTTTCGCGCAATAATAATTATTATTATTATTATTCTACAACACCGTCTACCCCGGGCCAACAACGTCGAGTCAGAATATTAATGCGTACCCGCGTAATAAATGTATATTTTTCTTTTTTTCGTTTTCAGAAGAAGAAAAAAAAAACGGTTCGCCGCGAGTATTTCGCGCACAAAAACGCTGTGTATATTGTTGTACGCCGTTTTCAACGAGAGGAAAAATATTTTGAAAAAAAAAAAATCATTAAAACGGGACTATAAAATACTATAATATACGGAGAGGTATATTATCTATATAATAAGAGAGGGAGCCGAGTTTTAAAAATACGTCGCCGCCGCGGACGATTTTTTTCAATTAAAATATCTTTATTTCGAAAAATTAAACACATGTATATCTATAATATAATAATTATTCAGCGTAAGCATCTTTCGTTTTGTTATTTTTTCTTTACATGTATTAGAATTACCCATAATAAAATTAACACTTGGTAGGCTAAATATCGCACTTAGTGAAAAACGAATTAGTCGCCAAACAATATAAGTATTTTTGTTATCTGTTAAAAGTTATGTTTTTCATAATGTAGTTTTTTAGACCCCCCCCCCTTGAAAATCCTGGATGCGCCACTGGAGTAATTTATACTGCACGACCTATATGAAAAAACGCACGCGAGACAAAGTCGCTCGGAGGAAACGCACCCGATGATTTTCGATTTTTCGCGTTACCGAGTCGTCCGGCGCAGGGAAACTTTTGAAAAAACCCGTTAAAACTAGACGCTCGTTTTTTTTTTTAAAAAAAAATCGGCCGAAAATAATTCCCCGCCGACGTCAAACACCAGTCGCGTCCCAGCCCCGCGATAATAGGTATAATGAATATTTCGCGCGGCGTTTCCGCGAGGCTACACTATATAATCGAAGAAAAATCTTTTTTTTTTTTTACAAAACAAACTTTCGAGGGGACGGAGAAAACCCGTTTAGGTGGCGGTTCTCCTCCGTAATCAAAAAAAAAAAAATACAATAATATACGGGGAGGCGTGTATCTACGCGTATTATACACTACGACCGCGTACGATTATTATTATTAATTTTCAAGTATAAACGGAGAAAAAAAATAAAGCTCCCCGCGCGCGCGCCGTTTCTCTACACCGCCGCCTCGGTGCTGCACAGCGCGAAAAACGAACAATAATCACACGACACGCGCACGCCGTACCGGGCGGGACGGGAGGAGATCGGTCGGACGGGAAAGGCGACATGGAAATAAAAAAAAAAATGTAAATGTTCTGTAGAGAGAGAAGAGAGAGTGAGAGAGAGAAACAAAACCGAAACAAAACGATGGAACGACGAAAAAAAAAACCGTACGGATTGCCACAGACGATACGCGGTCCGCCGTACAACGTTCAACACACAAAACACACACACACACGCTACGGCGGCGGCGGCGGCGGTGGCGACTCCTCGCGCGTATTATAATAGCGCACACGCGTGAAACGTGGCAACGCGCGATATTGAAATCGACGACGGCGACAGAGTGCCCCGGCGGCGGCGGCGGTGTCGGTGACGGCGACGGTTATTATACGTTATAGGTTAGGTATGGGTGTTATACATTTTCCGTCGTCGCCGGCAGAGGCACAACACACACACACAATACGGCGGCGGCGAGCGAGGATCGCGGGAAAAAAAAATAAAAATTTTTTTTTTTTTCTAACGCTCGCCACATACGGCACAATAATATTATCGGCGGTTTTTCGGAGCGAAAATTTCGCGTTTCCAACGAATGCATCATATATATATACACGCGTTTTTATACCGGCAATAATTGGGTGCTCGGGACATAATATGTAAATAACGTATATTATAATATAAATATAACGTAATAATAACGCGTAGGTATAGCAAAAAAAAAAAAAATTTTTTTTTAAATATTTATGTAGTACGCGCGAATATGTTCCCCGTCAGGGAGGTATTTAGAACATTTTTTGAGGGGGTGCTGAGGCATTGCGTAAATATCATTGTTGAATTATTTCTAAATTCTAATCCAAGACTATAGATCAGGGGTCGGCAATAGGCGGCCCGCGGTCCGAATCCGGCCCGCGAAGGGGAAATAACTGGACCGTTTAAAATATTTTTTTTAATGCTGGTTTTTGCACGTAATAGAATAGTATAGATACTTGATCTATTTTTATAATGTATAAAAATAAATAAATTTATTAACTATTATTCAAGTTTTTTTTCTGGCCCTCGAAATTTTGTTTTCAAATCATTTGGCCTTCCATCGAAACTAATTGCCGACCCCGGCTATAGATCTTAAAACAGGACAAATCACCAAATTCTCAACGTTTTAAAAACGACTATATATACGTATTAGGAATTTATTGAAAACATATTACATTCTACAGCCACGGGGCGTAGGACATACATAAAAAAAAGTTCTTGAAATTTCGGGGGGAGGGGAGGGCCCATCAGCCCTCCCCATCCCATAAATACGCCCTTGTGTTCCGCGAGCGTTTTGAAAACGTATTATGACATACATTATATACGCCGAGCGAGGGGTGGTCGGTTTTCGAGCACCAGTGACGTGACCTGCAGAATTTTTATTTGGAGGAGTTGCACGCTCTGCAGAGGCTGATAATTAATTAATTTATATGTATATACAGTCGTACAGAGACGGTGCCTACTAAAAAAAAAATCATTTATTAATTCCGGGGGCTGCAGCTCCCCCTGGCTACGCCGCTGTTAAGTGTGTACCGACACACGTTCTACAGTATAGGACAGGTATAATAATAATAATAATGTATGCGGAGACACGAAAATTGATCGTTTTTTTTTTTTCTACGTTATACATTCGGTATACAACTGCGTATCGTATGCGGAGAATGCGTCTCACGGGAGATCCGACGATTTTTGTTCTAATCCGACGTTTTAACGGGGGGATGTTTTTTAATAATCCGTAATACTCCCGCGCGTAATGAACGAGCGTAATTTTTTCTTCATAAAAGACAAGGAATTAAAAAAAATTACAATTTCGGCGGCGTTTAAAAGTTTTCATTACGACGTGTTACGGCAATTCCCGACAATTTTTAAACTGTTAAAATTCGAATATTTTGCTTAACGGCGATAGTGACACGATTGTTTGTTTGATAATAGATTTTTTTTTTAAATTGAATACTATTATTTCATGGAAAAATAAATTTATGTGTTTATTAGTATACGGCCTGTATATATATTATAATCAATGAAAAAAAAAAATTCAAATTTTCGTTGAATTTAAAAACTGTAAAAAAAAAAAATTAACGATTTCTAGCACAATTAAAAAAAAAAAAAATTATAAAAAAATGTCCATTTTTTTTTTAATTAAAAAATATATTATATATATAATATAAGGTTCTATAGTAATTATTACGAAAATAAAATAAAAATAAAAAACTTATAATCTGAATAGAACGACAAAAAAAAATTATCGCATTTATCATATCTCTGCAGTGAGACGCCCATATATATATATAATTATATATATTTGCGTGTTTTTTTTCGCCGAAAAGTTTTGTCGTACACTATCAATTATTATAACATAAAATATTTTAAAAGAAAATAAAAAAATAATTATTATATATATACGCGCGTATTTAGAAAACTTCATTTTTTTTTTTTTTTTTTACGTAACTGAAGTAAATTCAAGTACGAATTTAAACGACAACGAGCGCGCGCGCGTGTACCTTTACCGGTCTTTTTCCGTCCGACCAAACGAAACGCAAACAAATTATTAAAACAATAATTATGATACGACGCTCTTCGTCTCGGGTAAAATTTAATTTAATTCACTATATATTAAAAAAAAAAAAAAGAAATTCTACGACTTTGATCAGTTATTTTTTTGTGTACGCTTAAGCCAACCGCGAAAATTAATAATATTACACGAGTATTAAGAGTTTTTTATTTTTGCCGCCATTGTCGCCGACGACATACGGGACAGCTATCGTATCATATCATTACAATAATATATTACAATTATTATCAATCGTCGTGTCTCGTACACATTATTATTATAGTAAATCGTCCACCGCCGGTTGTATATTATTATAATAATAATTTGTCAAACAGACATATATATATATATATACACGCGTTCGGATCGTAAACGTTTTGAATATAAATAATTAAAATATCGCTGCTGCAGCGAGCAAAGTCGGAGAGAAAACATAATAATAATTATTGTTATTAACATAAAAGATATTATTCGCTCCGTTATCTAAATCTACGTATACATATTATATTACACGATTATTACGCGTCTATATGTATATTATCGAATTTTAATGTCAAAATACATCCGTCGTAGAGAAGAGAATATCTCGAATCCCGAGGATTTGTTTGCATATTAAAATACACGGTGTACGTTACAGTTAGTATATGTAGACGCGATGAAAACGTTAAAAACGCGGTAGAAGAAAACCACATATTATTTTTATTATAAATACCGACTGTATATATATATATTATATAACAATATACGCGAGATTTAACAAAGAATATTGCAGCAATCAATATTGTACATATAGGAGTTTACAAAAAAAAAAAAAACCGTCTGAAACAATATTTAAAAACGTAAAAATCATAACGACCCGTCTCAAAATCCGATATTATAATAATACGTTTAAAACGCGAGTTGCGTCGTCGACTTTTAAAAACCGAACGTAAAAACACTCGAGTTTCGCCGAACATAACTAATATCGTTTTCAAAATAAATTCTTATAATTTACAATTTAAAAACGAAATAAACATATTAATTATATAAATTTATTTTTAAACGTGATATTCCTCGCGACGTTTTTCGTCCTAACCAGCAGCGGCACTACCCGTTTTTTTCTCGAAATTTTCTACTCTCGACAATATTTCAAAAATCGATTTTTCTCATATAAACTACGTAAAATAAAATTTTACAATATTGAAAAACGAGTCTGCTAGTATCCGAGACATTGATGTGTAAACGTCGCGCGAGCGGTAAAAACGGAACGGAATTGTGATTGGGATTTGTGAATATTGGTATCCTTTATACAGAGTAATTTCGATAATAAATATTATTATTAATTGTCGTGACAACAGCTCACACATTTCCATTTCCCGAGATTTACCCACCCTCACACAGCCGTAATATTGATGTTTACACATAAAAAATTGGACTTTATCAAAACGAAATCATTATCGCGATCTACCGACACGCGTGCGCGTGAGAGAGAGAAGCTGCCGTTTTGCATGCAAGCAGTACCCGTTTGAAAACGGATTCCGTATTACTGGTTGTAGCTTATCACTGCCGGTCTTGTTACCACCGCCGCTTTTTATTATAATTACAATAATTTAAATTAACACAAGCGCGGCGGCGGTGGCACGTTGCCGAGGGTGTGTAATCTCTCACTCTCTCTCAATAAGGATTTTATCTGAAATCTATTACTCTGCGTATATATATATGTAGAAGGAGAACTAGAACGGTTTTTTTTCTAATTTTGTAAAGAGCATTCCGTATCACGAAATATCTCGGCGATACACGTTTAAGCACTCGGCGCGGCGCAGTTTTTAATACACACTGCGTACAGGCCGCGCCATCATCATCGTCGTCGTCGTCGCATTACACCACGCATAGCGTACACGATAACCGAGCGTCTGCTGCCAGTTGGTCGGCGGACGATACGGTGGCGAGATAACCTCCGGTCGCCGTCGTTATGATAAAACGAAAACCAAGACTTTTGTAGTCGGCTGTCGAAATGGATTTTACGAATCCATTAAAAGAAGGAAACACCGAATATTGTTAATATATAAAAGCGTTCGGTGATAAATATTCGGGGGGGAAAGAAAAATTCGTTATACGCGTACGACGCGAGGATTTATACTTTTTTTTTTTTTTTGAACAGTTATTTTTACTCCATTTTTCACCTAACCTATAGCCACTGCACGCCTAACCAAAATATAGCCACTGCATTTGAATTCCTCGTGAATTTTACTACAAAACGACTTTCCACTTTTTCATAAACCTTAAAAAATTAACCAAAAAAAAAGTTAATAATTCATTTTGAAGGTCTTAAAAAAAGAAATAAAAAAGTGGGTAAGTCGTTTTGTAATAAAATTCACGAGGAATTAAAATCTGGAAACGTCTATTTTGCTATGTTTCATGTGTGTAAGACAAAAAGAGAAAATACCCGCTTTCAATCCCCTTAAGGCATGGGCATGGAGGACCCGTGCCCGGGGGCCCCCCCAATTCATTTACAGAACACCACGATATACACCAAAATATATCTCTTTTTGATGTGTAAACATCAATATTACGGCTGTATGAGGGTAAATCTCGGGAAATGGGACGGAAATGCGTAAGCTGTTGTCACGACAACTAATAATAATATTTATTAATATTAATTAATTTACCACGCAATTATAAATCGCGTGTAATGTGTACGCTGTTGTCGTGACAATTAATAATATATTTATTATCGAATTTACTCTGAATAAAGAAGATACCGATATTCACAAATCCCAATCACAATTCCGTTCCATTTTACCGCTCACACGACGTTTACTAGAAGACTCGTTTTTTTTTTTGACTTGGATGTTTTAAAAAATAAACGAACCTCGAATAATAAAAAAATATTTAAATTTTAAATTATTAATTTATTGAAATTATCACAATAAACAATAAAATAACATAGATTCTAATAAAAATTGGCATTTTAGTTTTTATTAATAGAGTATAATTTTTAATAGCTAATATATTACGAGTTAAATAAAAATACATATATATATATCATAATTTAAGTATTCAATGGTCCCCGAATATTTTAGGCCTTTATTGGGCCTCGCACAACCTTAAGACGGCTCTGACTGCACGACGTTTTTTTTTGTTTTCGTTCCTCTCGAGCATGCGTACGAATTTCTCGGTCTTCCTGGTGGTAGTGGTGCAGGTTTTCGTCCTACAAACACTACGCCTCCTTCTATTTCATCGTACACGCACGTTGTGACACTTTCCGCAGTCCGGCTTATTATTTTTTTCCATTCGTCTAAAAACGCTTTTCAACAAATTCCAAATTTTTTTTTTCCATTTCATTAACCAGCTATGGGAGTGGATACGGCGCGTTATTACTGGCAAAATACAGCAAAACGCGAGCCGTACGTTATTATATAATAATTTCCCCGAGACGAAACTCAAAATACGTATTTAAACGTTTAAACTATTGGGCGAATAGGTTTAAAAAAAAAACTGTTTCTTCGTATACAAGCGGAAAAAGTACATAAACGTTGCTCCGAACCGTACGGCCCATTTTCCGGTAGGAAATTTTTGCTGCGACGGTACTATAAATAAGGAGGAGGGGCATTTATCGATTTTCTCGACAGTTTTTTTTAAACGGAGCAGTAAAAAAAAACAAACAAAAAAACCAAGGCGAAAACGCGATTCCGTCAATATTCGCATTATTATAATATATTTTCTAAAAATATTATTAGATTTCCGAGCTATTTAAGTCGTAAAAATTTTACACGAAACCTTATAGGACGTTATACTTTTTTCAACTCTAGTATTCGAGAAATCTTTTGAAAAAAAACCCACGGTCACAATTTATAACTTTTCGACAACTATTTTAACGGAAAATGACGATCCAAATAATAATTGAAGCACGCACAATCGATAACTATTTTCTGTGGTATATACTCGTCGTTACGAACGAATATTATGATAATTCTACGCACAAAAAAAAAAAAACTATCCATGGACTTTACCGATTCGGAATCATCAAATCGAAACGGTTCGTGCCTCGTTTCAATAACCGAACATAAAAATACGTCGAGTACCGGCAACAGTATACTTAAAGGGGTATACTGTATTTCGAGCGGTAAAATTTAATTGGGAAATATGTTATGGAAAAAAAAAAAAAAATCAATTGAAAATTTCAACGAACGCGTTGAATAAATCGAAACCGATACACTACTACTATTACTACTACTAACAAGTATGCCGTAATACAATCCTCGTATAAACGTCGGGGGGGGAGAAAAAATAAACATAAATCTTTACACCTGCAATCTGCGAGCCAATATATATTATTATTATTATTATTATTGTAACAATAAATATTACGCGCTGTGTATAAGATGGTAATTAATAAAATTATTGCCAATAAAACGACGCGCGTAAACCGATTGAAATTTATTTCGCGATAAAAAAAAATATTTTCTGATTACAACGACCGGTGGCGGTGGTGGTGGCTGGATATCGCAAAAAGTCAACACCTATACAACACCTAACACGCCTGTCGCGAGAAAATATTATTGAAAATAATTCGTTTAACGCCGAGTATATAAGAACACGGAGGACACTGTCGACGCGACCACACATTATAAATAATATATATTTTATTTTAGTAATAAATCATTAAAAAAAAAAAACGCGCCTGGCTAATCCGTAAAGAGAAAACTATTAATAATAATTTTAAATAAAATAGGAAGAAAAAAAAAAGTATACGACGCGTCTCGCAGCGACGTCGAAAAACGTTTTACAACGACAACAACAGTGACGAATAACGACGATAATAATAATAATTGTCGTCGTTGTTGTGTAATATTATACGAACAGAGCTTCGCGACGAAGTTTTTTTTTTTTTCACGTATTTTATTCGCCGATTAAACATATTGCAGTATGGACAACGGATCGGACTCGTGTGTAGATTACCAAAAAAAAAAAAACGTATTATATTGCACGTGTCAACGACGGCGGTACTTTCAATTTCTCTGTGGCCGAAGGGGTTTTATATAAAACATTGAAACTCCCGTAAACCCCGTAATATTTCGAATTCGTATTATTAAAATATATCTGTCGAAAAATTTAATACGGTTATAAAAAAAATTGTGACTTAACGGTTTTCAAGGTTTTTTTTGTTCGAAAAAAAATTTGCTTCGTTATTTTATATAATTACAGTCTACACGGTTACGCGTATTTGACGAAAATTCCAGATTTTTATATGACGATTAGTTTTTAAATTACGAAGAAGAAAAAAAAACGATAATCGATTTTGACGAAATTGCGTTTTTATACGTAATTTTTCGACAGTTTTTTTTTGTCTCTAAAAAAAAAAAAACCTATTGAGAAAATCGAAAAATGGCCTCTTTAAAGTATCCGCAACCCGATGCGATTATTGCTGCTATACGCGTAAAGATCGGAGTAGGGTATACTCCATCTGGTAGAATTTTTCGGTATACAGAACTACAGGCGTACGACTATATATATAATTTTTAAAACATTTTTTTTTTTTCATTGGTCCTGGGGCTTAACGTAAGTACACCGCCGACACGTATTATAATAGAACAGCGAAATTTCGCACGGTTCCCCGAGCACGCGTTTCAGCAAAAAAAAAAAATTAACGAAAATTTTATTTTCATACCGTTTTATTAAAATATATTATAGAAAACGTGTACTTTAAACGGGTAAAAAAAAAACGCATTACGTTAATTTTAAATTACGCATTATTACCGTTTTATCCGGTATTCTTTAGAAGAGGGGCCGCGCATTATTTACACGGAGTTATTTCGCGGTCACTCGCCCGCTTATAAATATACCAATAAACACTGCAGCGTTAAACGATATTTCCACTCGGCCTCCGTATATTCTATAAATATTTAATTATATTATATTTAGTATTTTAACGAAAAACTTTTTTTTTTTCCTTTTTATTTTGTTAAATAAAAGCTTTTTTCGAAAAAAAATATTTTTTATTGCGTAATTATATTTGAATAAACGCGCGCGTTTCATACGCCTGCTTTTTTTTTTTGTGTCTACACGTTTTATAGAATTAACGTTTTGAAAACATTTTTTTTTGAAACCAAACATTTTGAAAACCGCACGGATACACTATACGCATTAGTCATCATGTACGATAAAAAAAAAAAATAATAATAATTCTACTATACGATGTCGAAAACGGTAAAGACGAGACAGAAACGCCGTACAGTTATGACCACCACTTGTTGACAGTATGTGTTATAAAACAATAACCACACACACATACGATATTATAAGGTTAAGAAGAGAAACGTATATAACGGCGTCCAAGTTCGCGAAATGTGTCACACGTGCGCGCGCGGCCCGTACTAGAATCCCCAAAAAAACTTATTATCGCCGGCAATACGCGCGTGTGCGTGTTTTCGTTAAATACTATAATATTTGGTCTTGAACAACTCGCAAACATTTTTTTCTACGTAATATTAAGTACCCGGAGAGTATTATTACTCTCCTAAGTATTATCCAATTATTATTTAGAGTTTTTTTACTTTCTTGGAGGAGTTTCCGGAGGAGAGTTTCTGAAGTGTTTGCGCGTTATATTGTAATAACGCGCGCGCGTACGGTGGTCAGGGGAGGAGGACACGGAGGAAGTAAGGCGAATTTCGTTCTTCGGACAGTTATTTCACCACGGCCGAGCGCAAAACCGACTGCGTGTAATCGAAACTCAATAACAATGTGTACTATTCGTTTATCGTACCGATTTTTTTTTCTTCTTATCGTAAACCGCGGGAAAATCGCGCGCGATTATTTAAAACATTCGTTTTCCAACGCTATAACAATAATATTTCATCGTTCATACACACGCTCGTACGGAGAAAATGTTCTCGCTAATATTGTTTTATACGGTTTTATTTAGGCAGGCGCGTCAGACGACGAAAATTGACGAATTCTGAGATATTCTGTATGATTTTTATACGTTACGTCGTCAAATCCGTTATCGATATAAATATTTAAAAAAATAAATAAATAAACGGCGATTTTTCTGAAAAATAAATCGTTCGTGACAAAAGACCCCCCACTGACAGTCGCGAGTACACAATTTATACAAAAAAAAAATACGTTTAGTTTCTAAAAAAAATAACGCAATATACATAAAAAAAAGTAAAAATAATTTCGTGTCTACCGGAAAGAAGAAAAAAAAAATTGTACGCGAATCGCGAAAAAACACCTATATATATAGGTCGAAAAACCGCCGCCGGCGCACACCGCAAATATAAATTCTGTAAACGAAACCCCCACCCATCATCCACCCACCCCGGCACCGCGAACAAAACGCGGCGGTGGGAAAACGTATACGTACTACGTACAAAGTTCGTCAAACAAAATATTATACGTATACGAAAAAAAAAAAAATGGTAATAATAAGGAGATAACACGGCGGCGGCGGCGGCGGCGGTGAGAAATCCTTCTAGCGCAACAACGTTATAACAAAATATCATACGCGTAGGGGGAGGGGGGCCCGCGGCCGGAGGAAAAAAATTATTCGATAATATCCGATTATCGCGCGCGTGGACTTTGGACACGAACACAAGCGTCCGTGCGGAGGGGAGTGGCCGGAGGGAAACCCGATTCCGTAACTAAAATTAATACGTCACCGAAAATAAACGACGGGAAAAAAAAATCCAGACAGACTTACCGCGGACGCGTTCAAAAGGCGGGTCAAAAACCCCCAGCGCCTTTACTGGAACGACGGAGAGACGAGGGCCGCGCGCGCGTGGTGACGAGCGAAAAACAAAAACGGTATTAGCGCGTGGCGAGCAACATAGAAAAAATAAAAATAAAAAAACGGGAAAAGAAATTTAAGGAAAATTTTCGTACAACCGCGCGGGCGTTACGATTTAATAAAATATCCCGTCGGACGACGGCGACGACGACGACCAGGAAAGAGAGAACAGTGACGCGAAGCGGACGACCGTACCAGACGACGCGCGATAGACACACTGCTGCGTGCGATGCGCGTAGTGCGTAGTGTGTAGGGTACGCCGCCGGCGTCGGTGGCGTCGACAACGGTGGCGGCGCGAACCCCCCAAGGCTGTTCCGCGCGCGTTAAGTGCCACGCCCGCGCGCGACCCCCCACCCACCCGTCCGTCCGTCCGTCCGTCCGGCGACGCGCGGTAGTCGACCGAACGCGAAGCGCGCGCGCGCGCGCGCAATTCCTCGTCGTCGCCAGACACGCACTTCGATGTGGCGGCGGCGGCGGCGGCGGCCAACGTTCTCCTTCTTATCAGTTTTCCGCGTTATCACGTTACCCGACGTCCGTCCGGAACGGCGCGCACACGCGCACACACGTGCTCGGCAACCGAGATAACGCGTGGCCCGCAACTCTCGCCGCGCTCAATAATAGTTTTTTGCCCGGGTTTCACGACGAAATTAATAATATTGTCATTATTCGACAAATATTACACGGATTTATTATTTATCACAATAATTATTGTTTTAATCGTTTGCGGAAAAACGAACTTTTCGACCGCTTTGCAGTCAAAATTTTTCCAATCGAATATTACCCAAGCGCCCGACAATACTTTTTTTGAACTTTACTCCCGTTTCGTAGCGTATTATTTATTGCAGCGTACTTACGGTTTTTATTTTTATTTTTTGACGTTAATACAGGAGGGGGGAATTAATCGCGTTTTTATATGTTATTACGCATAAAAACGAAATTATTGCGGTTCGTGTTTTTACGCGGTGTTTTATTTTTCGGAAAAACGATTTCAACCGGGAACGAGTAATAATTCCGCGACGTTAAATGTATAATACTCGAACAAGACGCACTCGGTCTATACAAGGCTTTTGGCAGTAGGAGAGAAACTTTCGGAGAAATTTAGTCACTATCCAGTGGCGTAGCCGGGGGGGGGGCTGATGGGGCTGCAGCCCCTCCCCCGAAATGAATAAATAATCAGTTTTTTAGAGGGAACCGTCTATACATATTAATAATTAACATATATTAATTAATTATCAGCCTCAGCGCCCAAATAAAAATCCTGGCTACACCACTGCTGTCACTATCCACAATATGTAGTTTGTGTCGACCGAAATAATGATATTACGGATTTTCACACTCTGATGTATAACAAAATAAAGTAAATAATACGTATATGTGTAAAATTGTGATTTGTTACAAAAAAAAAAAAAATGTAAAAGTATGTAAAGAAATTTTATATATTATTATGCATATAATATTAGTATATTATTATGTCTATAATAATCGGAATAAATAATTCGTTTTAACTTGTACCGTCTTACTTATGCATTAAAAAAAAATAATAAATTATTTAGATTAAAACGACGAGAAAGGCGTTTTGCGTGAATTGATCGGTTTTCAACAGTTTCGCCGATAAAACGTAATAGATAGTATTATCGAAAGAATTACCAATTCAGGTATACGCAAAACTCGAGATTAACGCGTAATATTTTGACAGATTTTTTTTTTTATAATTTTAATTATTTTATGATTAGAACGTAAAATGGATTTGTATTAATTATACCATAAATACTTAAAAGTCTTACGACGTACGAAACAATAATTACACAGACTTTTCGTTAATTTTAAATAAGATTTTGCATTCGTCTCTCTTTCTAAAAAACTCTCACAAAAAAAAAAAAAAACAAAATTCTAAACGTACACCCGTTGTAATACGCATTTTGATGTTCGATTGAGAACGAGAACTAAATCGTGGACATATAAATTTGAACTAAAGGCAAAACAAAACACGCGAACGCGGAGAAATCCTACTACTCATAACGATTTACACGTATACAACAATAAAAGGGATTTTATTCGACTTAAAATCCGCGCGCTATAATCGTCAATACGATTGAACACCAACGCGTAACATACAAAACGTGATTTGCTTTGACGTCGCGTATACGCGACGCCCGGTTTTTTGTGTAAGTACGGTATGAGAAACAAAGAAGCATTTCCCACACCCAACGATATAACCGATCGTGAATTGTAATTTTTAATCGATGTTACAGTCTTACCGAAACGTTCTCGAATTCCGTTTCGGAACTATTGCGTCACCATTTTCAACGCGAGACCCCGAAATAAATAAAAAATAGAACCAAAAAAAAAAATGTCATTTAATTATTTATCATAAACTCGAATTATTGCGCACAGCGTTTATACGAAATCCCTGGGACGTTTCGTATGAAGTAAAAAAAAAAGAATATCGTATTAGGTATCTTTTCGTGTATATAATATACATAAACTCGTATTGTCATTTGCGCGTTATTATTCAACCGGATCGTCTCGAAAACACTGATGCGTTAGAAATTTCGATTCGCGCGTATTATACGGTTTTGAGAGGGACCACGATAAATGGGTAACGACTACTATTGTTAACCAATACGTTTTCAATGACTTCTAACGAATACAATGTAGGCGCGCGGATAGTAATATAATTTTTTTTATTAAATTAAAAAAACAAATTACGTATATAAAAAAAAATAATAATAATATAATAATAAAAAAATAGTATATTATACGATGAAGACGGAAAAATTCCGCCGTGTTTTTCCAGCGCTACCGCGAGAAACGTGGTTTTTTTTTGTAATTTCTTCAATCGCATGACCGATCATTGAAGTCTGCCGGATACCGCCTCGCATACCGTGCCGATAGTATATAACCGGCGAAAATATGTATAATAATTATTTTTTACCGGCTGCGACGGTTGCCAAACACGCGGTTTTCCGTCTCTTCTGTTCGACAGCGCTCAGGACTCGGAAAGGTCACGTCAGCGCGCGCACGTGCGTTTTTCAACGACTCGGAATAAAGGTCGAGACGCGCGCGCGCGCTTATTTATAGACGTGTGTCGTGAACCTTGTTCGTCGGCCAATAAATACTAATAATTGTTATTTTAGATATTATTATAAAAAATAATCTCGATATCATAATCGTATTATTGTAGTAGACTCGTTTATATAATATTAATATTGTACATAATATATGTGTCATAAAAACGAGTCGGTCGATTTTCGGCGCTGCCCGTTGTTTTTTTTTCAAATACGTACACAGCGCTCGAACTGGGGAGAGATGCGCAGGTCGAGGGACTCTTCTTCTGCAAATTTTTCATGTCTTAAGAGCACCGTTTCGAAATTATTTTCATTAAAACGGGGGGACGGAACGCGTTACTTTGTTGATATTGTAATTATTATTGTCGCGCCGGTAGAAAAAAAACGAAAACCGCGAATTTTTTTTTTTTTTTTATTACTAAAACGGCCCCGTGATTATTATTATTATTTTTTAAAACAGCGTATTACGCGCGATTATATAATGAGAAATTCCGTGCTCGGAAGAAACGCGTTCCTATTTGATTTCGTTCTTTTTTTTCATGAGGAGGAGGAGGAGAAACACGAACGTTTTTTTTCTTAAATATAATTTAAAGAAGTTTTAGAATTTAGAAAGTTTTTTTTTCGACGTGTATTTCATTGAAATCGGAGCAAATTTTTCGACGAAAAATAAAATCCACAACATTCATCTCGGGAGTCATTTAATATAGAACGAGTGTAAATTCCAGGTAATTAAACGGCGAGCGAATTTTATTTTTATATAAATTATCATTGTAAAACGATATTGAACTGGTCGACGAATTATCGTATTATATTCCCTCGACGGTTCGAGGGAAATACAGCAGATAATACATAATTAGTTGTTTTCGTCAATAGTTTGCTGCTGTCCGACCGAAAACGTTACGGGCATTTTACTATTCGAGGCGATTGGAAACGAGTATTTTTTCTCTCTTCGTTTTGCACACACTATTCGTAGTAAAAGTTTCGTACTTCAACGAACGTACCGATCGACCTGGTGATGCGATAAAGATTCTGAAAACAGATTTGAATTCGTCGTGAATTTTACCGTAGAACGACTTTCCGGCATTTCCGATTTGTTTTTCATAAATCTTTAAAAAATTACCGGAACGAATTTAAAAAAAAAATTGCTAATAATCGATTTATGAAGATCTTCGAGATAATACAAGTGTGCTTGAATGTCGTTCTACAGTAAAATTCACGAGGAATTCAAATCCGTTTTCAGAATCTTTATCGCATCACTCACTAGGTCGATCGGTACGTTGGATGTACGATACGTTAATTTTACTTTAGATTGGTGTGTGTGCAAGACGAAAATACTCGCTTCCAATCCAGCTTGTTTCAATTATTATGTCTGACGAAAGAGATGAAAACATTTTTTTTTTTTTTAGAGAAAGTTTGGAAACCGAGATTCGAGAAATTATTAAAGCGCGTACACAAATAGCGCGAGCCGAACCTCTCGCGAACCGTTCGCACGAATCCATTTCCGTCGATTTTTTTTTTTTTTTTTGACGAACTTCAAGCGAACGTAGTACAAGTTTGGACGACGTCGTTGAAGGTTCACCAGTATTTTGATCAGATTTACCATTATTATTTTTCTTATTCGTATTAAAATCACTTTTTACGTGTTGTATTAGTATCGCGGAGTGGTCAGAGGAGGAAACCGTTTATTTTGATTGATTTTTACAAAAGTAAACAGTTATTATGAAGACCCTGAACATGTGGATCATTAAAAAAAAAAAAATTTCTCTTTCTTCTTCTAAGCAAGCCACTCATCGTAACAACCGGGGTACCACTCGTCACGAACAGTTGATAGTCTTAGTCTGAAGACATCTCGGGAGATACTGACGCTGTTCGATTTTCGTTCGGCATTATAGGGCATAAATATTGAATGTGCCTACTTGAAATTATAGAGAAAACATCAATATTTTTCTAAAATTAGGTATTATTGTTTTTTATTTTTTTTACTTTTGTGTTATAAAAAAAAAAAATCGCTCCTAGGTGAGCCTCATAATGTACTGTAACATAATTAAAAAACAATAATTAGAGGCCCTTAATTTTTCTCTGTCCTGTAGGCCAAAAAAATTCTAGTTGCGGCACTGCAGGATTATGTTATCCAATATTATACAATACGATACATAATTATATAATATATAATATTATAACGTTATATTATTATTATTATTATTGTTATTATTATGGAGAACACATCGACGCGGAAACCAAGGTCAGCAGCAGTCATCGCGATACACTCGGTACAAAACGCGTGTTGCAGTGTGTTACGTTTGTAGTTCATTTATTATTATAAATATATATACGCAATAATATAATATTATTATGTATACGGTTAGATGTGTGTGTGTGTGTGTATTAAACAATATAACGTAATAAAACATAAACACCGTTTAAACAAATAATAACAATTATATTTTACGATATATATATATATACACGAGTATAGTGTTTGGAAAAAAAACTATTCCTGTAGCGTAACAGAAACTGTAAGAAACAGATATATGGGTTATTTATTATTATTAAAAAAAAAAAAAAAAAACAGTTTGTTTTCGTCAAAACAAGTGTTTAATTTTTTTGTTTTTTTACCGACTTACGATTAGTGTATAAATATATATATAATATCCGAGCGTCTTATACACGTTGCACACTCGCGTAATTATTTTCGTTATAATATCATAATATTATATGAATTTTATCGTACGCTCGTTTAATAATATAACAATAATAATAAAATACGAAGAAAAATTCGGTGTTAAATTTAAAATAACGCGTCGCTCTACGAACGCGCAACACTGCGGTTAATTCTGATATATTTATACGTTATTTTGTTTGTCAACAAGTGTTTCTTTTCTCTCTCTCTCTCTCGTCATAATACGTATTACGCCGCAGCCATAGGGTTTTTCGTCTAAACGGAAGACGAAAAATAATACAACGAATGTCTCGTTATAATAATAATAATACGCGTAAACAGAAAGTTTTCTACGACCGCTTTGTTTACTCGTATATACACACATATATATATATATATATATATATATATGTGGAGCGCTTTTATAAACGACACTGAGGTCGTGATTTAATTTGAATATCATTATTACGTATACGATGTGTTCTCGTGTGCATACTCGTATATACCAAAAAAAAAAATATATATATGTATATAAATCATCGGGATTTAAGACTGTACAGTTTTATTTTTGCGTATGCTACACAAACTAGAGCTGAGAACTGTGACTCATTTTTAGACGAATCGATTCGCTTTGATTCGTTTTAATGAGTCCGTTCATCGAGTCCGTTTCCATATCATTCCTGAACCTAAATCGCCAATCGTTATTGTAGTAAATCGGATCAATTCGTTTGATAAGACATGTACAGTGTGTGGCACTGTACCGTTTAGTCGAATCTTTCAAATTCAACTCGTTCAATTCACAGCGAGTCGACTCGCTCACACCGAAAGCGAATATTCCGAATTATTATAATTGTATTGGTACTCGGCAGTACAAGATCCAACAGCTTACAAGGTACTGGCTCGGCAGTGTCGCATTAAATCACCGTGTCGCCGAATCGATTCATTCAATTCACTAAAAAGTATTCGAGTCGACTCACTCACGAACTACCCGCCATCTCTACAGCATAAACGCGTCTCTCTGTTTGTACATGATGTGCGTATAATCCATAATATCCTGTCCATCTGTTTCGCGTGTCTGCAGTTATATAGTTGATTTTATTATGGATCCAACGACGGAACTGCAGATATTTTATATATTATGTCCTGCAATAACAATATCTACACAGACGAGTTTAAGAGAGTTCGCGGTCCAGGACTGCAACGATCCGCTGCAGAACGTGCGACCGAACACGCCGTGTTCTTGTGCCCGAAATGGACGAACCGCGAGCGCCTCTTCCGACCGCGGTGGACGTATGTACACCGTGCGGTCCGGAAGATTGTCGTCTGCCGGACGATCTGTAGAAGCGACGAATTTTTGGCTGATGCGGCATACGAGCATTTCTCGACGACGATGCGATTCGTTCGACGCTCAGACCGATACGGGACGACGAACGAGAATGTCAGAACACGCGGTCAAAAGAGGCTGCTCCCGTGCAGGGACCCGAGTCGGACCCGGATGGTCGCAGAAGCTGCAGGCGAAGGGTTAACCGGGGTTAAAGAAAAATTGTGTGCCGAAGTTACGACATTATTGTAACTCTCACACTCATAGATAATACATAATGGATATAGGCCATGTGTATACGATACGTGTAGCGGGCAGCGTTGCTGAATAAAGAATAGAGAGATGGCAATATTAAAACCGTATCTTCTATCCTATACTCAGCAAAAAATTATTTTTTGTTCCATGAAATAATAATTTGTTCCACGGAATAATAATTGAAAAATAGTATATTATTCTGTTATCGACGTATCGGTAATCTAAATATTTGCTGAGTGAGACAGAAGATTCGGGCAAGCCTGATAACCAATATGGCCTATCCGTTATGTATTATTATCTACGCTCGCACTACTGGGGTTCTATTGATTACTGAAATAAACCATGATGGCAATGTACCACGCGCGCGATGACGCCTCCGCATTGCTGTCGGTTAAAAAAAAAAGTGTCGCGCGAGTATGTATAATTATTTAATTATTGTATCCGTATTACGAAACGGCTTCCCGTGTATTTCGGAAAAAAAAAATCTTTATTTTTCCATTGTCGTCAAACGCGGTTTTTGAAAACCGGAAATTATAACGTTGTTTGCCGTATCGCGAACTTTTCACGCGCGTACCGTATTTAAGCACAGATTAGATGAATACAGATGGATCACTCGGCCCGAGAACAAAAGAATTGCAAATACGCTCTTCTGATTGATCCCCCGCATATCAATGTAGGCACACACGACGATATAAATTATTGTGTTGGTATTTTACAATATTATAGTACAATTTCTTTATTATCTCAAATAATGTTATCATAATAATGGTTATCACGTGTCGGTAAAAATTTAACGCAGATTAAGCACAGATTTTTTTTCAACTGTGTGTATAAAACGAGTATATATTTAACATGAGACATTATACGACACGATCGCCGAACCAGAATCACTATGTAAACAACACAAATAGATTACCTCATGGGAGTAATGTTTAAATTTTAGGTAAATATATTGTGCTACCATGCGGTCACACTGATATAGGGGGGATTCGAATGACGTAATTTTTTTTGTTTACATCGCGAGTGATCCATCTGTATTCATCTAATCTGTGGTGATTTAAGTTCATACCGGGCGTCGGACGGAAATCGGTTCGTTTACGTTTATTACCGCGACGAGCGCTAGCGGCGGTCGTGCCGACGTATGACGACAGTGCACGACAACCAACGGCCAATAAAAGAGCAGATATTCATCGCAACAGGGACAGTGTGTAACGGCGTCGTTTCGCGATATTATTCATTTTACACGCGCGTTTTCTTTTTTTTTTTTTTGGTGTACAAACTCAACCCGAACATAATATATACGCACAAAGTGTGTCACCTGTAGTAAATATATATTTAATATTATATACGAGCGCGCACACACAATTTGTCGCCGCGATATTTAGCGGAACTTGCATATTTTTCCACGTATTACGTGGAAAAAATACTCGCGTCTGTATATATATATATATATATATATCATATATAGCAGAATATATAATATATGTATAAACTGCATTTTACCACCAGACGGAGCACTTATAATAAAGTATAACAATACTATCACGCGTATGTATATAATATACCGAATGTAACACGCACAACGTGTTTATACCAGAACGCGCGTTACATATTATATACGACGTGCCTGCAGTAACGAAGGTGATAATTTTTTATTTAATATATCGACAAGCAGCAGCAGCCGGTCGACTCTATAATACACGTATGTTTACGTGTGTTTGTGAATATATATATATGAGTAATACTTATAAATGTACATATGTATTTGGTCGTATATGCACGTCGCCAGCAGAACAATAGCAGAACGAGCCCATATATACAAGTATATATATACTTATATACGCTGAACGTATATCAGCAAACGCTGCAATAACACCGTTAAGTCGGTTTTTTTTCCTATTTTATATATGCTGACCGTTCTATATAATATATAATACGAATAATTTAATATTACATATTATATTCTATACACTTTAGCAGTTTAGTGTAGTGTGTATATATATGTATATAATATTCTATTAAATGTCAAACGATACAGTATATGATATAATATTATGCGTTAATAAGTGATATCGAAATACTATATAGGAACGCGTGTGGCTGGAGTCACATAGTGACACAAAAATAATTTTTTCAACGGGGGAGTCCGTATTTGTTTAAACACGGACATTTCGTCTAATGAAAAACGCGTACTATATAATATATTATTTATTTGATTCTTATATGTAATTATAATCACTCGTATAATATTATGTTATTTGATTTTCATTAAAGTTTTATTATTTGAATCATATGAAAAGATTTTTCAATGGGGACGGGGAGGACTCGAAATCCCCCTCCTGGCTAGAGACTTATATATGGCGAAAGATTAATAGTTGGATAGAGAGAGAGAGAGGAATAAAGAAACGAATAGATTTACTCGGGAATCGTTTATAAGAACATATAAAGGTGTACGTTTTTTTCGTGCGGTTAGAGCTGCAATACTTTGAAGAAAATTGTCACGGACCATTATAATATAATAATTATTTCGGAGTACGTGATATTGAAGAAAATAGAGAAAAATCCACGTAAATCGTATACCGGACAGTTTATTAAAACAATTTTTAAGGAGGTAAAAGGCGAGCAAAATACAGTTTGTTTACCAGCTACGGTTTGAAAGAAAAAAAAATGTGTTTTTTTTTATGTACTGCAAACGTTATGGACGTCTACGCGTGTTATATGTGTGAATATTAATAATAAAAAAACACCCCCCGATCGGTATACAATAATTATAAATTTTATTGTAATATATGAACGCGTAAACGCGGTCGAAGAATTTTTAACGTGTTTTCGCTCTGCAAAATATTTGCACCGCGCGACGGGCGTTTATATATATATACATATTATATTTTTTTACGATAAAAGCGTCTGAATATAATCTAGAGAACGTGATGGAAAAATGTTTTTTTTTTCCAGATATTTTTTTACACAATATACGTATACATTTTATGAAAAAATCGTACACGGGTTTGTAAAAGCATATAAAGATTATATATCCACAGCCGTTTTCGTCCGAATAACAAACATCCCCCACCTATCGTTTTCTACAGACGAAAATAATATAAATACTTATAATAAATATAAGTTTAAAGACTTCTAGCGTATTTTTCGGAATATCATTTGTACATATAGGTGTACGTACCGCAAATATTATAATAAAATTCTTCAATACGCGCGTACGTAAGTAAAAGTAAAAAATAAAAATAAAAAATTCCGTATAAAACCATCCCTCCCCCACCCATATTAAGAGCTAAAATTTCACGAATAATAATTTAAACAGAATAACGGTGAAATAATTAATATACATTTTTTTTTTTAAAAAAAGGTATCTATATTATAGGAGGGAAACACTGTAGATTATTCTCATATACGCACTCATATAGAAAGTATTTAAAATTGGGGTTGACATTTTAAATGTACGGGGTTTTAATAGTGCAGTTTTTAACGTCGTAAACGCGCGCGGTATACGTGCCGTCGATAATATTATTATGACGAAGAATCGTAAAATATTATAATACAGAAAATTGTAATAATACGTGCCTGCGTAATGGTTTTAAACTCCATATTATATACAATATAATATTATACATATTCATCGTACCTAATATTGTATAATATGTCAATGTTTTATAAAGAATATATATTATGTGTAACGCAGTATTCTGCAGTAATATTGTGTGTCGAGCTCTTATTTTTTTTCAATTTATAATAGGCCCACTGCTACGCACTGACAAGTTTTATTCCGTTTATTTACATATTATATTTATATATTTTTAAGGTTTTTTTTTCGGGGGGGTGAATTACCATAATATAATATATCGTGTCGTATACCGATATATAATATACCGCAGGCGTATAACAGTTGATGAATTATTTATTATAATAATATATATATATATTTACGTTTAATAATAAGTATAACGATTTATTTATATATATATATATAGTTTTGAATTAAACGACCATAACAAAAAAATATATATATATATCAAAAATTGTCGTATGACATCCATTTTTTTTTATCAAATAAACCGTATATAGATATTATGTATAATTCAACGTTAGAAAATCAATTTGAAATTATATCAAACGAAATACAAAAAATATAATATTGTTTAATACGCGTCATGTAGAAACGCTATTCTATAATGTAATATGTTATTCTATATATAATATATACTGCAGCTGTTTAACGTCATAATTTTCTAAAACGTCGAAAATTCACGAGTAAAAACGATATTGGTTTGATCGCCACGCTGTATATATATATAGTGGAGAACACATTTTTCGTTTTATATTGTTTTACTTATTCAAAAAAAAAAAAAACGAAATAAACACTAGGAAATTATTTTTATCTTACCGTTGTTCACACATCATGTCGCGGTGGCGAAATTTAAATATTATCCGAATTCTTACTCATATACTATATATAATAACTACTACGTATATACACTCTGTGTGCAGTAACGTATGAAATTATATCCACAGAGATCTAAAAACACTTGAAAATTTTCTAAAGAAATCGTATCGATCAATCGATCGTCACCAAACTAATCGGATAGTTTTATATAGTCACTGCGTAACCGGCTAAACGCGCCACGGTCTCATACATCCGATCGAGGGTAAAAAAAAAAAATACGTTCCACGCCGTTCTATATAAAGCGCAAACGGTATAAAATAATAAAAACTACTTTATATATATATATAATCGGGCTCTTGAAAAAAATTTCTTTCGTTTTCATATTACAAATACTGGATGGTCGATAAATTATGGTTTTCGGGCGTATCAAATAGCGCGTATATTATTGTTTCAGCGATTTACACAATAAAGCGTACAGGGCTCCCGCACGTACAATAAATTAAGGGCTACCCTATATACTAGTGTTTCCCAACATGGGGGCGTGAACACATTGCTGGGGAGGCGTAAGCAGTCGTCACGAAGTAAAATTTGTATATATTAAATTATAGAGTGTTTAACTTGATCATTTAACATTTTAACGGCTAAACACTCATAATATACGAGTATAAAGTATACAAAAAAAGGTGATCAATTTTTTCAATTTATAGGAAGGGGTGTGAAATTTTTGAAAATCTACAAAGGGGCGTAGAATAGAAGAGGTTGGGAACCACTGCTATATACGAAAAGTTTTCCGGGCCTGCAATAACACCACTTGGCATCACTATTCCCGTACACTTTTTATTGAACGATATTAAAAGCTTATACTTTTCTTATAATATACAAGTGTAACTGAACAATATTCATTTAATCGGATACGTACTATAAATTTTGCAAAAAAAAAAAACTCAATTTGAATTTAACTCATAATAATCCCGTAGTATAGAAAAAGAAAAAATCAAAAATGTATGCCACAAAATATCATTTGATTTTGAAAAACGAATAAATTTCACACGGGCCCTTAAACCGTGTGTGCAAATGCCCGCCCGCCCCTATGCGAGAGGCCTTGTACCAGTGGCGTGCCGAAGAGACCTTTTTTTAGGCAGTTTTTTTGGGTGGGTGGGCGAGTGGGTATGTTCAGTGGTTAAAAACATATATATTATGTATATTATACGTAATTTATATACGTTATTTATATTATATATGGTGGGTAGGTAGTCAAATTATCTAGTTTGCCTCAGGTTTGAAAAATGTTCTGCACGCCACTGCGGCTTGTACACGCGTACGGCGCACGAAGTACTTTGAAGAACGCGTTTTTTTTTTTTAAATTCTCTAAATTTTTCGAATAGTTCTTTTACGCGTCAAAGTATATAAAAATAATAATAATAATAATATACAAACTATATAGGCACATATGAGATGAACGCATACGAACAATAGCTCGCGCTTTCCACAGTAACGAGTCTGCGCGTACACACACATCACACACACACACACACACACACACACACACAATAATAAAGAAGTGGTATACGTTTCGAATTTTTTTTTTTTTTTTTTAGAAATCCCCTCCGGGATACACACACAGTGCGTTTGAAAGTCGACCGGCGACAATAGACTTATTATGTTTTAGTAGTTTTTTTTCCTCTCTTTTTTTTTTTTTATTATTCGTTTTTATTTTTATTATTATTAGAAATACACTGCAGTATATACGAGCGACGAGCGAGTTGAACGCGCGCGCAGTGCAGTCGGAGAGGAGAACACAAGTGGGTGCGCCGGTCGAGGCCCGTTGTCGCTTTCACGTCGCGGTCGTCGCGCAGGGGCCCGGGACGGTGCGCAGTAGTGGAACGAAACAAATACGGAACAAAACGTCAAAAATATTATAGCAGACTGACGAATAACACGCGGAAAATCGTTGTTATAGGTTAATCTCTACACGGTTAAAATCTAATCGGTTTTATAAAGCCGTGTTTTTTTTTTTTTATTTATGTCCGTACCGAAAAAATTCTACCAGAAGGAGTGCTCCGATCTCTATATGCGGTCACAGTTTGTTTGAATCGCGTCTATAGTTGGCACTATTTAGACGGGTCATTTTTCGATTTCGCTCTAAAGCGCGCGGAAAACGTAACTCAAAAACTACATTCAAAAAAAAAAACGGTAAAAACGCGATTTCGTCGAAATCGATTATCGTTATTCCTATTCGTAATTTTCAAACTAACGCGCGAGTACATAGAACTCATAGAAGTTCGAAATATTCGTCTATAACGCGCGTATAACTGCTGTGTATTATTATTATATTATTAGGGAAAAAACTTTCTTTTAATTTTGGACTATTTATAGGTTTTGTGGTATTTAATTCGTTGAAAAAAGTTTGGTTTTTGTTATATTATATATAATTACCTAAAATATTACACCGTTTTATCGAACTCGATGATTTATATATCATTGCTTTCAAATTCATATTATATATAGTGATAACAATATACGCTCTAAAATCTTTATCCTGTAAGTATAATTCATTTGAGCGATATTCACAACACTCCGCGGTTCGTTACCTTTTTTTTTTTTTTATATTATAATTATTAATCGATTTTTGCGTACCGCGCGTACACATATATTAGCCCCGTGTTATAATTAAAAAAAAAAAAAAAGATCATTTTCCCGTTAAATATTTTATACTTGCTACACTGTGCGGCAGATCACTTTGTAATAATATAATTTATCGAGGGGGTTTTTTTCACCGTATTTTTGTAATATAGGAAATTTTTTTTTTTTTAATCTTTCTAGTTATCGTTTTTTTTTTTTCCATTTATATTAGAATTATTTACTGGTGCAGGTACTAAAAGTGGAAAACGACTGGCGGCGATATTTAACGCGAATTTCTTACTCGGCAGCCTGCACTCGTACACAATAATAGGCCGGCCCTCAATATCGTCGTATACGTAATTCGAAAGACGATTTAATTTTTTTTTTTTTTTAAACAATTTCGCGGTAGGTACAGAAACCTAATACACGTGTAAAAAATAAAATTTAAAAAAAAAACGATATTTTTTTTCAACCCGTTTACTCTTCATGTACGCGATGCACCCGCATGAACTCAAACACGCGCACAAATGTGTCTAAAAAAAAAAAAAAAAAAAAATGTGTACGCGTGTTTGTACATGGCATTCGCGCGGGGGGTCTGGTGTAAGATATTTTCGGGGGAATAATTTTTTTTTGTTGAAAACCAAAAAAAAAATAGTATCGGTGAAATATATAGTTTGAATAATAATTAATACTTTTTATATTTTATAAAATATCAAATAACGTATATAAACTCAGTAATCACCCGCGGGTAATGAATTATTATTCAAATTTAATACGCGTCTTTTAAAAATCAATAAACGTACAATTCTGTATTTATGTCGATTAATTTTCAATAGAAAGCGTATAATCCGCAGAAAGTGTTTTTTTTTTTGGGGGGGTATAGACTATACGCTACACACTATATAATATTATAGTTTTTCAATTTCGAAAAACCTTTTCTCGGCGCCAGCTGATGAGACAACAGCGGGGTGATTCTTGAAATCGTTCGATAATTAATCGCATGCGATAAAAATCATTGATTATATCGAAGGTGACAAATTTTTATCGAATGCGATTTACAATTGGTATTCTTGAACAGAATTCGATAAGATTTCAGTTTTTGACGAATACGATAAAGTATATCGAAGTACCTACTGTGGTTACCATAGAGTAACTCACGAATCATGGATTCTAACCTCAAATAAATTTTAAATATAAAACTATTTTTATCACCGAATTTCTTGTTAGAAATTTTTTAAGTTTTATAGGTACTTTTTTTTATTTATTTATATAATATTATAATATTATAATACGTAAAAACTTCAAAGGACCAAAAATGATCCCCGTACACTAATCTCTCGGATTCCAAAGTACGGAGTCCGAAATCCAAAAAAAAATTTTCCAGACCCAAAAGCCATTCCACGCATGTGAAAAGGGTTAAAAAATGAAAAAATCGGTAATCTGACAACGGGACTTTATTCTGGAAGGGAGTACGTTCGTCGTACATTTTCTAAATTTTCATGCTCATTAATATTATTAATAACAAATAACATGGCCATTTCATCAAAATTAGCCATTGTATTGAAAATTTGAAATTGAATTAAGACACGTGAACAATTTACAAATTTTTCGTTGAGAAATGCATTACTATTATCAACTTATTTAAAAATTGATATCACATTTCAAATGTACATTATCGTGCGACTAGAGTTTATCACCGACTCATACCCAGTCGACAAACAGTCGAATGAAAATCATTCGACTTTAGTCATATTTTTTTTCAAGAATACCAAATATTTATTTTCATGCGATAAAAATTTTATCGCATTCGATAAAGTTTGTCACTTTTTCAAGAATTGCCCCCCTGGAATTCTAAGATTCTAAGCGCCATGAAAAATGTATTGGGAAACGAACCGCGCGACGTTTTGAGAACCTATATCGAGTGATGCTTGCAGCTGCCGAGAAAAAACTCGTATGGTCCGCGTCAATAACGTTCGAAATAATATTAGCCCGCTGTAGTATTGGAAAACTATATACCGAAAGTTTAACGCTATTTTTTTTTTTTAATCGACGATTATTTCTAAAATATTTCTATATTTTTGTCGAGTAAATCGGTTTAAAAAAAAAATGTTTTATACGCGTTACGGGCTTTCAGTCCGCGAATAAACAACAGAGTACAAGATCATACGCGCGTGTGTTTAAGATGACGTAATAAACAAAGGCGATTTATTAATAATAATTGAACTAGAAACTCGGCTGACAAAGACAGGAATCCGGGATGAGTGTTGGCAATACGCGTAAGACGGTTCGAAGGAAAATCGGTGAAACGTCTGGAGAAATGAGAAACTGAACGGTACCTACGCAGGAAAGCGTATATCAGCAGGACAGTCGATCTCATATCGTTCAGGAGTTTACGCGGAAGGCTATCCATTCGCGGATAGGACGTTATTTAGGACAATTTCTCATCGTATATAGGGGAGAACAGAGAGTACGTTAGACTTTGCGAAGCTGTCTTCTCTGGGTCGTGCGACTAGCTGTATATAGAGCAGATGGATCCCGCGTGTATAGTATGGAACACAGCAGCCACATACGAGTATACTCTCAAAACATGCGACGAACCAAAGCGTTTTATCGTATACGATAATTGTTAAAAATAAAACAAAATATTCGTCGTCATCGGACGGTCGCAGTGACCGAGGGCACTTTTGGCCGGTGCACGGTGTCGATACGTGAGAAGAATCACGTTTTCGTTGGTAGTCGACATGTGAACAACGCTCACATGTCACATTACACACATTGCAGTACCCCGTATAGGGCGCCGCGTGTTACACGCGCATTGTAAGGCTTTATATACTATATATACGTGTGTGTGTGTGTGTGTTCGTGCGGTGTAAGTGTATACGGAGGAGTGGGGGGATCAATACGTTGACGCGCGCGACCACTCGTGTCGATGATAAGGGAGATCACCGCCGCCGCCGCCGCCGCCGAGTATAGGGGCGGTCGGTGGCGGTGGTCCGCGCAGAGGGGCGGCGGCGGCGGCGGCGGTGATCAATACGGTGCCGTGGGTCAGTAAACCTCCCCTGCGCCGTTCTGCCCCCGACCACCCCAATATCCGCGCTCTTTCACCGCATCGCAGCGTATATACGCGCGCCGCCGCCGCCGCCGCCCTCCCCTACATTTTATATGTGGGTGCGTGCGTGTACGTACAACGAGCACCTGTAAGGATTCTTCCGTTCGACGCGCGTTGTGCCCTCCCCTATTATATTGTGTTGGCGTACATACCGTTTCTCTCGACTCATTTCGCGCCGCTCGCTGCGCGCGCAGTGTTTTGTCAATATAATATATTATTTTTATTATGAACATACGCTTCCCGACGCATTACAGCTGCGCTCCGTCGTCCCCGAACCCCGTTCCGGGACGACCCGAATATACAGCTGGTTCCACGTATTGTATAAACGGTCGTTATAACGACGTCGCTTAGAAGAAGAAAACTATATCTCGTTTTTCGATTTGAAAATTATTATAATTTTTCTGTTTCTCGACGTTTCCCCCCCCCCGCCGTTCGTTTGTCGCGCGTACAAAAAAAAAAAAATACACTACCGCTACTGCAGCAGTATATGCGACGTAATAAAATACACTTGCCCGCAAACGGGGCCGGGGGGAAGATAAGTGTAATACACAAACTTGTTGCGTTATTGCGTCGATACGGAATTTTTCGGACGAACTTTTCTCGATATTTTTTTTATACGTGTATACGCAGATTTCCGCGTATATAAAGTATTTGGCGCGAGACACCCGTATAGATGGCGCTCGAGTTTCAAACCCCCGTACGCCGGCCGCCGGCACGCGGTCATAACGATTTCGATTTCCCGGCGGCGAATTTTCGTTTTCGGTGGTTTTTTTTGGTACTTTGCCCCGGGGGTTACTCTTATATTTACTTTAACAGTGGCTACCACCACGGGCGTGACTAGGATTGAATAGTTAGGGGGTAGGGCTATAGCACCGATCCACCGACACCAGAATATTTATGATAGAAATAAGAATGAATTTATAGGCAATTTTCCGTCGTAAATTAAAAAAAAATATATAAACACGTACACTTTTATTTTCGAGATAAAACAAATCGTTTTATTAATATTGAATGCGCCTATATTACAGACGCAAATTCTTTCAGTGCATCATCGTCGTTTATTTGACGGTGCTTGTTCTATATATTTAATATATAGCCAGCCAAATCACTAAATCCGTTTCGTGACACAAGTGGACTTTAAGCGTGTTTTAATTCTTTTCGTGCACGAAGAACAAGCGCGTTTGTAGAACTTTTCCGTGTAAAATTACGTATACTACGTTTGGTGGGGTCCATTTTCATTATACACGCCCCAGGGCCCAATATTTTTTACGACCATGATTTTTCAACGGAATCTCGCGAGAGTACATGTACACGTCTTACGTGAGAACACCATCACTGATTGTTATTATACTGCCGGTGATTCTCGGTTGTTTTTTTTTTTCTGTATTTTTAGCGATGATATATAATAATATGTAGTCAATCGGTTTTTGTACGCGATCCGATCGATTTTAATGTGTCGTATATAGGGATTCACGAATGAATCGATGCAGCTAGACGAATTGATTGATTTGATTCAGCGTATCGATTCAGTTAGATTAATTGATTCGGCGTTGTAGAATGAATCGGTTCATCGGTAACGCTGTACAACTATTACCAGAAAATAAATGAAATCGCCTACACTATATCACTGAACTCTATATTATACTGTATAATGTCCTCTGATATTACGCAAAACCACGGATATAATAGCATACTTTGCAACACGGTCTTAATTTAATCAAATGCAACGTTTTACATTACGGACAAAATATTCATCTAAATAAATCGTTCATTTCATGAATTCAGTCTCGTCTGAATACTCGTAGTTCATTGAATCGAAATGAATCAACGAATCGATTCATTTAATTGAACTGAATCAAGTGAATCAATTCATTCGACTGATTCATATTTCCCATATACCTATATAGTGTCGTATAATAATACGTTCGACGCGGTATTAGATGCGATCTGACCAGTAGATTACCGCGGTATACAAACAGACTGCGTTAATAATAATTACGATGTTTTCCGCCAATTATTATCATTTTTTTACTAACGATATTTAAATACGACTTTTTTTTGTTTGTTTTATTCGTCCGTATGTTCACACAATGTAGGTACGCGCATTTTTTTAAATAGAATTTTCCAAGAGAACGTATTGCGCGAATAAGAGACGAGTGTGCTCGTATACGAGTAAGTGTAAACACGCCATTTTATTTATTTATACGTTTTTCGAATATTTTTTTAAAATCATATATTGTACGAAATGTTATTAAAGTTCTATGAAATATATATGTTTACGGATCACGTTTTCTTAATAATTACTCGCGTCTTTTATTTGAAGTATTTAAGTGCACACATAATATATACAGTGGCGTATTTACGGGGGAGGGGGTCCAGGGGTACTGGACCCCCCCAGAACCAAAAAAAAAAGATTATCCAAAGGTATTTTTATTAAATACCTTATATTAATATATCCTGCTGAAATTTTCAAAAAAAAAAAAATTTGGACCCCCCCCCCAGAAAAAAGTTGAAAATACGCCACTGAATATATGCATAGTGTTTGAAATACTATATTTTTTTCTCTATAAATAATATCAGAGAATAGCGCATTTTAAATAAATACAACTATTTAAACGTATTTTTTTACAACGCCGCGGCATAAAATAATACGTATATATACGGGTACGATTTCCAGTATATGATTGTCGTTTCCCATATCGACGCGTTATAAGAATTTTATTAAAACTCGACTATTATATTATACTATAGAAAACACGATCGATTATATATTTTTTCGTTTATTTATACATAATATATTTATAGCGATTATATATTGTCATCGTCGTCATTTACAATTTTTTTTTTTTTTAATGTGTACAGTTATGGTGCGTTCGTTAATAATTTCAACCACCTGCAGTACTATAAATTAATATACATAAGAAAAAAATTTATTTCGATTTCATTTTTTTTTTCTACATAAAATACATAAAGATATATCGTCTGCAATGTGATGTCTGATGTGGAATTGAACATTTTCGTGTATACGCGACGACATTATTATACATATGTTACCGAAATGTATATAAAAAAAAAAAAATATTGATCATTTTTTTTTTCTTCAAACTCATTTTTGTAGTTGAATGCTCGTTTCACGCTAAAGAAACACACAAAAAAAACACACAATTATACATTAGTTATATAAGTTGAATCAAACACGCGTAATGTTATACTGGAATAAAGCTATAATAAATGTGCAGTATAGAAAACAACTTTTTTTTTTTTAGGACTTATCGAATAGAAAAAAGAAGAAAAAATCGCGGATATTAAATATGTGTTTTATACTATATGTAGCGTAGTGTTTTACAAGTGTATTTATAAATAAACAAATACAGAAATCGTAAACGATTTTCTAAAACAATTATTCGGTGTTATAATCTTAACAGAAATACTACTGTATAAGCGTGAAAATTAAAAAAATATATATTACAATTACTGCGAAGAATCGACGAATTTCTATACAAATATATACGGTTTTTTTATTTTGCCTCGGGAATTATTAATAATATTCTTTCTCGTCCCTCCTCTATTAAATATACATATATATAGTCCTTTAGCACTTTATCGAGTTTCCACCCCTTTTCATTTCCGTTTAACTGTGCAGCAAGATTCACTGAATTCATCCCGCCACGCCTTCCCCCCTCTCTCCTCCCGAAATTGAATCAAACTGATAGAAATGACGAAAACTTCATAATAAATAAATAATAAGTTCACAAAGTGCTTTTAAATATACGCGTTTCGTCTGTTGACGGAAGTAGAAAAACTGAAAGAAAAAAAACATTGAATATAAAATTAATTTCTATATAACGACTATATAATGACATAAACGAACTTTCATAATATAATATTATTATGGCTTTTTTTTTTAACATCCCTTTAATTATCGAAATACTTAAGAGTTTAATAAATAAAATCAAACAAAATTATTTTTTAAAAAAAAAAATTACCGAACAAATATAAATTTATTGAGTCGTAATTATTTTCGGTAAAAATTTATGCCCGCTATTATAAATATTCTTCTTTATTTCTACTCCGGTGTATGAAATAATTGTGATATTAATTAGGTATTATCACATTTTATATCGATTTATCGATGTATACGATTTAAAAACGGAAATTATGTGCGTATAAGAATTTTTACGAATGAATAACGTATATAAATATTAAATACATGTTATAATCGATTGTAAAATATCTCTTAAGGGGACGTTCTACCGACTCAGTTGTCTTTGTCTGACACACACGTAACATAGTAAAATCTGGTTTCGTATTTCCAATATTGGTGAGTAATTGACTAATTTTTGGACATGATGACCTGTGATATTAATTAATAATAATAATCCACGACATGTAAGAATTATTTTTCGATAAATTGTATTTTTAGTTTTTCGCAGTGCACAAATAACGTGATAATCAAATTATAAATGTTTTGTTTAAAATTTAATTGATCGAAAAGTGAAATCCAACGTGTCATAGATCACGATATTTTTATTAATTAATATCACGGGTCATCATGTCCAAAAATCAGCCAGTTACTCACAATATCGGAAATACGAAACCAGATTTTACTATGTTACGTGTGTGTCAGACAAACACAACTGAGTCAGGTAGAACGCGCCCTTAAATAGTATATACAAATTTGAAATCACCTTGAGATGAGATTTAAAGAAAAAGCAATATTTTAAGAACGATTTTATAAGACGCCGATTAAAACGATATCGTATAATAACGATGAAAAAGATTTATTGAAAAACCGTTGCGGAAAAATCACGCGTTATTTTATTTTAAACATTATAAAACGTTTGTGTTTATATTTTATTATGTTTGTTTTTATAGCATTCTATATATCAGCTATACTGAATTATTCTCGCTTTTCTGCCCCCGGTCCGCGAGCCGGTTATATTATATTGATGACAAACAACAATAATTATCATCATTATCATGTTCCAGTGACTAATTGATAATTAAAAATAATAAATTATAGCCTCGCCTAACATATAAATTTCACTTTTTATTCGAATAATTAAATTACTATATTTAACGTTTAAAAAGCTGATACAATTTTGTTTTTCTTTCAATACATTTTTCGTAACAAATGTCATCAGTGATTCGTCTGCAGCGTTTTTCTAATAATAACGACGATTAAATTATTACTTAATTATTATAGTGTAATTGCGATTGATTTAGTAGAAAGCCGGATTATTATCATTACAGAATATTATTCTGTAACTGACTGTTGGGAAATCGTTAACGTATATTTTTACCTCTGGAAATCGTATTGTCAACGAAAAATAAAGAAATATAGGAAAAACGCGAAATAATGGACATTTTACAATTGTTTTTAATCGTGATGGACTGATGGACATACATGTATACTTCAGGATCTTGGGTTAGCGATCTTCACCGCCTGGACAGGGACGAGTCGAGGTGCTTAAAATTTCATATTTTAATGCCGCGGTATTTCGTAAGACATTCGTATACGAGTACGAACAAATTCGAAAGAGTTCACGGGTTTTGGAATTTTAGATATTAAACGTTTTAAACGCGTATTGTTGCTGCATCAAATAAATATAACAAAATATATTAATGCGTGCGGCCGCCAATAGTCGCCGTATTTGTTATCTGCAGGCCATTGAGTATGAAAATGTAATTTTTAGAAAATAAAACGTATACACCATTGTACGACAATATGTATACATTTTAAATTCCATTTTTTTTTTTTTATCGGTGATTACACTTATTACTGCAGTTATTACTCGTGTTATCGTTACACACTATATTTTTTTTTTCGTGTCACCTATGAACACGTTTCGGTAAAATCGTTTTTAGAGCTACACGCGTTTTAGAGTAAAAAGAAAAAAATCAAATTTGGCCAATATTCTTCGTTTTCGAAAAATCCGTGAAAAAATTATGCGTGCAATACGCTGTAAACATTTGTTTTGTCGTTTGCAGCGTAATGACGAATTTTTTTTTATGAAAGCAAAACAAATATTCGTATGAAATTCGGTCGAAAAACGAGACGAAATCTGTTTAATCGTCACCGAGACGAATTCGGCGTAAAAGATTACAGCTTCCTATAATTATTATACTTGTATGCATATCCGGTCCGGCGGTACCCAATTAATTTGTCCTGGAGCCCGGAGGTTTTTTTTCTGGCCTATAAAATTTTATTATTTTAAAAATTCACCACGTATTCTAATTGATATTTTTGTCGTAGGTACTAAAGAATAGGAATTTTTTTTTTTTTGTTACCCTCGGTTCGCCTCTGAATCATGATAAATACGGCAAAGACTTATTGATCGCGTACATCGTATAAATTATTAAAATTAAAATTAAAAAAAAAAAAGAAACGTAATATTTTAAATTTATTATGATTAAACGTTGTCCAACGCGCCGTCTAAAACGCGCATACGCTATTCAAATATAAACGTATAATATTGCGGAATAAAAACGAGACCTGTTGTCTAACTGCCGCGTCCTGTGCACGAGCAAGGGGGTCGGACAAGAGTTTTAATGTCCGTTCTTTGCCGGAACGGAGGGCGACGACGTTTTACGCGTGGCGAGCCGTGGGGAGAGAGAGAGAGAGAGAGAGAGAGAGAGAGTGCAGCAGAGAGAGAGAATATATTATAAACAGAATGTGCGCGGTCTGCGGCCGTCGTCACTATACGCACCACTGCTAATATATACGAACTTCAACCTGTTGATTCGAACGTAATCCACTGCCCTTACCACCCACCCCACACACACACACACACAAATGAAATAATAGTCACTGTCGCCCCGCGCCGCCACAGCCTGCCCTGGACGGGGGGTGACGGAACCCTTTGGATTAATCGAAAACAAAATAATATATATCCGACCCGTTATACGAATATCGAAAACATTATAATATTATCAAATCGACCCGCGTTCGTTTTCATAATTTCTATCAAATATATTATATAACGTATTGCTGCGAGTACAGCAACAATTTAATATGACTGTAAAAATTCAGTAACGGAATTTTGTTTAAATCTGAAAAAATTATTTTCCTCCGATTTTACTATACAATATTATTATTATTAATGATATTTATCGTTTCGCGTTTAAATCATATCGCGGGGAAAGAAAAGTCTAAAACAATTAGAGAATATTCCGGCGAACAAAATGTAAAAACCGCTCATATTTTTCTTTAAAAAATTATTTAAAGACGCTGTAACTCAAGTCCAGGGGCGTAATTACGGGGGGGGGGATATGAGAGATGGATCCTCCTCTCCCGTAGGCTTTCATTTTTATTTAATGTACAAAAAAAATATAATAAGAAATATTATAATAACAATTAAAAACAATATTTTTTTCGCGTTGACAAAATTTTATCATAATTCATAATATTTCTCTGTTTATCATTCGGTAACTATATATACCGACGTCCAACTGGAATGGTGCGGTTAGGTTGGGTCGCCGAAGAAAGGTTTACCCGTATTCAGGCATTGAAGTAAAAAACAGGATGAACTACTACTACTACTACTCAATAAATTAGCTAAAAAAACAAAGAAATTTTGTGTTTTGTATAAAATAATAATATTATGTCGTTTTTATTAAAGAAAAATATAATAAGAGCGTATATAGAATACGAGCATTAATCACTTTAATTTTGATATTGGAATGGTTTTTACAATTATCCAATGATAAATTTTATACGTCCTCCCATATAACATTCGTAATTACGCCACTGCTCAAGTCATTTATATAAATATTGTCTATAATTAGCATTGTTAATACAGCCTTTTTTCGGTGATTCATACCGTATTATATAAAACACTACTGTATCGCGCAGTATTTCTATTGCAGACGTTTACACGCTTATCGTTAATTTACATTTCCATACTTTTGTACGAGTATACGTACACATATTTAACTGCAAGTCAAAAGGTCGATTTTCGTAAATAACGAATAGCGACTCGATTGAAATTCGCTTTTAAATTAAACTTTCTATTTGTAAATATTCCGTTTTACACGTTTAAACACGATAATGCGGTTAATATATGTATACATATGTGTATATATATATATTTTTTTTTTGCGTTATACGCGTTAAATCGAATATACAATATTTCGAGCGTAATAATTATAATATACATATTGTGTAAACAACTGCGTTTAAAATCAACCACTACAGTGATAATAATAATAAATATTACGGCGAAACTAATTGACTAATGTTATCGAAAGTTCACGTGTATATTTATATTATTATTTGTACTTTGACGAATATAATATGATCAGAGTGCGCCCATAAGGCGTTAGGTTACTAACCTTCATATTATTAGTATATAAAATTGTATTATTAATATTATTATATTGTTAATTATATGTTAACTATTTAATCGTATAAAATAATAATTATAATAATAATAGTAATAATAATAATAATAATAATAATAATAATAATAATAATAATAATAATAATAATAATAATAATAATAATAATAATAATAATAATAATAATAATAATAATAATAATAATAATAATAATAATAATAATAATAATAATAATAATAATAATAATAATAATAATAATGATAATAATGATGATAATAATAATAATAATAATTATTGTGAAGCTTAAAATAAGTTTTTCATATTTATAGGCGACAATATGATTGGTACATTGCTGCCCAAAGCACAAGTTATCACCAAAAAAAAAAAATTGTTTGTAATTTTTCCCTATTTTTTTCGAGGCTTGCTCATCTCATCAAAGAACTGCCTTATATAGCGTACATAGTCGCGAACTACATTAAATATATTCTTTTATAGACTGCTGCGGATACTATATTGTAATCTTATAATCATAAAACCAAATATCGTTAATCCGATTATACTACGATAAATCGATGAAAATGTGAAATATTTCGTTTTAAACGATACATTCTACAGTACATAATAGGAACGAAAAGAATGTATTAAATCTGTACTTTATACACTGCAGTACGCGCGGAAAAAAGAGAGATTAAAAGTTATTGTACTGCGTTCTTTATTTTTTTATGTTTTTCATCGTCCAAACCGCGGTATAACACAATAAATAATACACATATCGTTGGTGAGTTTGTTGTAACATTCTCAGTTGAACATAAATAACTTCTCAAATCGCTTGTGTTATTTTTTAACGTGTTGTTATCGAATATTTTACACGCGCATTTGTTTAAAAATAAAAAAAAACCGTTTAATCTGTAACGACCGGTTCGTCATTTCTTTTTTTTTCTTCTGCTTTTCGTAACGAATTAACTCGAAATATTTATAAACGATTTTTTTTTTCTTGCAAAAAGGTGTGTGTAGAAAAAAAAATTATTAATATAACCATCTCACCAGAGGCGTTATGATCGGTGTGGGGCATGATTTTGAAAACTTGACATTGACTAGTTTCCCGATTATTTTCGAACCACTTTTAGAGTTGCTGCATGTTGTAACTCCTGTACCGTCGTTGTTGCAGTGATTGGATGTCGTAATTGTCGTCGGCCTTTCTCCATCATTTTCTGCGAAATTAAACGCAAACGGTCGAAAATAGAAAAACGAATCGCGTTCGAACGGAACAATTACAATAATCTGTTAGTAAGAGTTAATTTAAAAAAAAATTTTTATAATATTTATATACGTTTTATAAATCACATGTTATAAGAACCAAGTATTAAGCATTCTCTGCTTAACTGCTTGAACGAGTTCAAAGAAAATTTCTTCGTTCTATTTTAATTCGCAAATTCAACATTTCCTGTCATCCTCGTGATTATACTGCCCTGTTCTTCGTGCGCCCTGGACGCCTTTCAAGTCTCGCGCAGATACTCATTTAGCCTATCCTTCCTGTCCAACCTGCTTTCTGCCAAAATCGACTATCCCGCAATCCCACCTCGGTCGAATTTCAAAGTCCCGTCCCGTTCTATTACACTCGTTTCTCTATCCCATTTTCATACACCTCGCTGTTTTTCTAATTCTCTTAAATATCCTTCGCGTCGTACGCATAACGACCACTCATCCTTTTCCGTTTTAAGCCTCGTAACAAGTCCTAACGTGTAATTTGTTTCGTAACATAATATGTATACTGTTTCATTAATCGAGGGCTTGCAGTGTTTAGAGTATATTTAGTTGAAGTAACGTACGCGTCTGACATTGTATTGAATTTTTAAGCGTTCAAACCATAATAATTACCTCTTTTATGAATTATAAATACCTCAAAATCTATAATCGCTACGAATAACTCAAAAATGTAAAGAAATGTGTTGTGCCCTAATATAATATAAAAATAGTCACACGTTCGGCGAACGTTTCGTGTTTCTCTACGACAATTAGTTTCAAAATTACGAAGAAATAACGCGATGATCGACGAAATCGCGTTCTTACCCTGTTCATCTATGTAATTTTTCGGTAGTTTTTGAGTTTTTTTTTAGGCGCTCTTGAGAAAATCGAAAAATGACATCTCTAAATAACCGCAACTAGACGCGCGATTTGTTACCGGAAACCGGGTGTGAACTGTAAAGTTCGGAGCACTCCTTCTGGTCGAATTTTTCGGTACAGACATAAAAAAAAAATAAAAAAACCGCATCGTTGTAAACCCAACACACATTTTTCACACTGTTCGGAATCTAAAAGAACGATCGAGATTTTCGGAAAATCCGGCGAAACGTTTTGGCCGAATCATCGACACGACTCGTCGAATAAAAGCGACGATCTTCTTCTTCTTCGCCTTACACGCCCGACATCTACTTCGTCACACCGTCTCCGCACAAAACCGCACGATCTCCCCGCCTCCCCTTGCACACTCGGCTGTATATCCTTCGGTCTTCTTTCTCCTATTTTCCCTTCTGAACATTCATCGTGTACACGTCTCACATTCGTTTCTGTCCCGGTATTATAACCCGCTCGATACCTTTTCTCGATATACTCATAGTCTCCGTCATTCCCCCCACACACAAAACAAATCCTACTCCTACGTGCGTTAACGTATTTGCAACATCACACGGCATTCTCGCTATACACTTCCCGTTCCGTTTTCCCGCAACAATCCTATATACCGTGTCCTGCAACGTTCCGAACACTCGCATACACAACGATAGTCGCTGCGGTTTATACGAAATATAACGTGTCTTCGTTAAAACGTACGTGCAGAGCAGTGCACGTGCACGGTGCACGTGCCGGCCGCGGCCGTGTCGTCCGGTGCGTCTTTTTTCGGTGTGCGTTTGCGCCGCCGCCGGTATAATATATGGATCCGGCGGTGTGGATAGGAGACGCGCGCGCACGCTGGTATAGCCGGCCGCCACAGACGCCGCCACCACCGACGACGACGACGACGACGACACGGGCGCGCGCGGTTCAGGCGACAGTGGCGGCGGCGGCGGCGGCGGTGTCCGCGCGCGCCGCCAGTGGAATCAATACCGCGCGGCGCCGCGGCCAATCCATCGGTTTTCGACCGCACGGCGCCGCGGCGTCGTCGTCGTCGACACGTCCCACCGCCACCTCCGGCATCACCACACCAGCAGCAGGCCGCCGACGCCGTGTGCGTGCAGTGTGTATAGTAATAATAATAACGCGTATACCGTTCGGATAGGCCGCGCATATTATGTACACTCGCGGCGTCCGTATACCGCGTATACGCGTTACCACCGCGTGGATACCGTATGGATTTTTGGTCGCGACGACCCCGGGCGGGCGGGACTGCGGCAGAGGAATAAGGAGGAGGTGGTGACCGCTTATATTTTCTGAGGGTTTCGTGGCGCGGCGGGCATGTCACGCCGCGAGCGTCCGGGGTAAGGGGGGTGGTGTATGGCGAGGAGCGAAAAGAGAGAGGGGAGGGAAAAAACGAACGCGCCCGCTAGGGACGTAGGGAGGAAACGTACCACCCCATCCCCCCCCCCTGTCGTACGCACTAGACGTTACACTTTGGCGCGACATTGCGCGTACCGTGGCGGTGGTGTGTATTACTATTACGTGTACACGATAAGGAGACGCGAGAAGACATGCGACGCGAAAAAAAAAAAAAAAGAGGAGAAAATTATTTGTACGCGCGTATTTTTGTCCGTGCCGCGTGTCGTAGGTACGCAGTACGCGCCGGAGTCAAACGGACACGGCGCGTCGGCCGCGAACGATCCGCCGCCGCCCGCGCACCCAGCGTCGGTCTGGCTACGTCTGCCGGCACCCCCCTCCCCAGCGATTTAAGGGCCCGTCGCGTCAAATAGAAATATCATATTGTTACACGGGAAAATCAATGAAAATAACGAATCTAGCAGAAGAAGATATTGTAGAGGCGTGCGCGTGATATTGAAAATTGCAACGATTGTCCGATATACCCGGAACCGTTAACTCCGAAATCTAAACAGTTATTATTTAATTCGTTTTGTGTGTAGCAATGTGTATACAGTTTAATACTTTCTTTGCACACGAGTTTCACACGCGTATTTTCTATGGTGAAGATTTAAAAAACCAAATTCGAGTTCTCGTCGAGTTTAAGTCCTTCGAGTTAATCTACGGTCCGTAGTGTATGTGGGAGGATGACTTAATCAACAAAGATGGAATTATCATTATTAAAAAGTGTTTGGGTGTTGGAATCAATAGAATTAGAACCAGCGGCGTAGCGTGAAACTCGATGGCCCTAGGGCCTATAAGAGACGAAGGCCCACTTTATCACAGAAATTAAATTATAATAAGAATATTAATTATTAAATAGTGATCCTAAAAGCAAAATAAAAATTTTAAAACTAACTGCCCGTTTGAAAAATAGCGACGTCTGTAAAATAATAAACGCCACCGGTTTTTTTTTTTTTTGTTATTTTAAATTAAATTAGTTTCAATATAAATATTATATATATAAAAAAAAAAAAATTTTCAGGGTTTTTTTGAATGTAATAATTAAGATCCTTTTGTGGCCCCTCAACTTGGACCTATATTGGGGGCCCCGGCCTAAATACGCCACTGATTAGAACTACTGTTTTGGTATATAAAAATATATTCTAAAGGATTTTTTTGTTATACGAGTATATTGCCAGTTTTTATATTAACGCGTACATAAGTTGTACCTATATATACAAATTATAAAAAGGTCGGTTTTTTTTTTTGTTTAAAACGTAATTTGACTTCTGTAAAGTTTCGATAAATAAATCATCTTAAGCGGTTTTTTATCCTTCTAATCTTACATAGGGTCCAGTTTAGAAAAAAAAAATTAACGTATTGTTGAAAATTATGCGCACACGAACTCCCCGGTGCAACGCGAGTCTAGAGGATTATTTCTTTAACGTATTACCGTGCAAACTTTTACCCGAAGGTCCATTTTTCGATGATTTTTACTTTTTTTTAATAAAAATTCGAATATTCTCGTTTTGCGATGGGCGAAAACCGGAAGACGATTTCTGTGCTCGTGTATTGAACTCGTATTTAATTAACGAATTAAATCGCAAAAAATTTCGCAATAATTTAACATTTTAAATTGTATAAATAGATTGTACGTGCCTGCGACAGAACGTAGTGTTGGGAGCGTTGAAGAGACGAAATACGAAAAGTAACAGAAACGAGAATGTTGAGACGGCGGATGTGTCTAATTAGCTGGTTACACTTGTATAGTCTGCATAGGGTGCTTTAGTCGGAAATATATGAGAATGAGCCGAGACGGTTTGGGCGCGTCGAGTGAAGGATGGGTGAGGAGTTAGAATGAAGTACTTGGGGGCGAGTATTGTAGAAGAGAGTTGTGATGGCGGGGATGGACCAAAGAAAAAGTGCTCATTAATGAGCGGGTTGTGTATAGTTTATGGAGAAATAAAAATATTGTCTGCGGGATGTGGATGGCGAAAATAATACTGTAGCCGATATTATAGTTTTTCGCGATGCGAAGGCGAAGAAAAAGAAGAAACGGCATATTTTTATACGGAGTTCGGGTAAGATTTTCTCAATAATTGCGCGAAAATTGAAAAGGAAAATGTTCTACGAGTCTTTGTAAACGAAAATATCTCCGGGTCACACGCAGTGCAACGAGTATGGAAATGCCTTTTTGGGTGTGGTAAGAGTTCAAAGCTTGAATTGGGAATGGAATACGGAGTACGTCTTTTACTTTAAAAAAATAAAACGATTAGAACTTACGACGCGGCTCAGAGAGATTTTTTTTAATGATCATACAAGGGGAATGTTAAAATGGAATTTCAACAATAATCGGAACAAAAAAAAAGTAAAACAAATTCAGAAAGAACGCTAAACGAAAACGAACGATGAAATAATTTTCATAAAGTTGGTGAAATTTTTTTATTCGTCAGTCATAGATCGACGTGTTACCTCAGCTGCGAGCTAAAAAGGCGGAAATTCAAAGTACGAAATGGAGATGTTTACGTTAAAAGTGGAACGGAAGCATTATGTATAATAGCTGGTATAGTTGTGATAAATAAATTAACCCAAATATTTATATTTTCTTTTAGAAATGGTTTGTCTTTTATGTTTTTATATTAAATTAGTCTATCAATCACCGTGTATTTAATGCACGGGGACAGTATATATATATATATATTATAAATGTGATTTTTTTTTTTTCATAGGCGTTTTATAAAAACTTTAACGTAAGTAAATATTAAACGCAATAAGTGTGACGAACGTGTGCAAAATATAATTATTGTGTTGAAAATGAAATAAAATTCAAACTCAAATCTTTACTTTTTTTTTGCTAAGTTCTGAACACCCTTGCACCGAGTATTGAATAACGAATTGAACAGAATTTGAATCGCGCATATAAGAATAGTGGCATATTTTACGGGCGACGACAGCTATAGTCTGTGTATATGACGTATTGACTGAATATCGTTATTTAGAACGCGCAACGAATCGAGGAAAAAAAAAATATGTTTCCCATATGTATACGCGTTAAAATACCGAATAAAGGTCGGAATACGAACTTTGTATCGGAGTACAATATGTGTATAGAAATGTGATTGAAAAATCTCAAGGTTTTTTTTGGACAAACGCTTCGAAATTGTTTTCCCGTTATACATATGAGTTCGTCGACGTGTATGTGTAGTATTCGATATCGATAATGTTCGCTGACAGAATATAGAAAAGCTCGTCGTCGCCACGACGATAAAACGGAAATTAAAAAAAAAAAAACCCCATCGCGACGTACGATACGAACACGGTTAAATGATTTCGGCGGAGAAAAAAAAAAAGTGTTAAATAAATCGTATAAGAATATTATTAAGTTGTTGGCGATTTTTCAAAAGGCAAACGCGAGCAGCGTTAAATTCGACCATTCGAATTATTAGCACGTTGACCGATACCGTTCGATGAAACGAAAACTTCCTATTAAAACCGATTAAAAATAAATATTACCACAACTCGTATGCCGTCGTACAAAAATGTTAATGCGCGCGTATACGAAACGACTGTATTGCTGCTAATGCGCGAATAATAGAATTTTAATGTTTTTTTTTCTACTTTTTTTTTTTTCTCTTTACAATAATTGGCTAAGCCGCACCGACACAGAGGCGGTTAAGAATTCGGAAAATATTTGAAATGCGATCGGTATGTGTGCGGATAAGCGCTTTAGAACGAATTCGTTACCCGCAGACAAGTGTACGGGTGAGAACGTTAAAATGAATGATGTAATAATATGTATAAAATCTATAAAACAGTTACGTATTATTGAGGAGAAAACAAAAATGAATAGAAACGAATTAGCCGTTTCGGAAACGTTTTGATAGATCGTAACAACGGCTTGGGAAAACGCATTAAACACGATTTAATTAAATCGAAATCACGCAACGAACGTTGTCCGATAACACATAAGCATATATTTAAAAGAAAAATGTCGAACGTTTCGTAACACTAAATAAAACCCGATTTAAAATTCAACTGTTATTCTTATTTCGATATTTCAAAGATTGTAAATATTGAACGGTTCTTGTTTTCTTCGTAACGGATAAAATATTATAAGCTTCAACTTAAATGATAAAAAAAGTTCTTTGTCTTTGTAAAAATGAAATTTTCACGAAGTATAAATCGCCTTTTTTTTTTTACAAAATAAATTGATCCCGCGGTTTACCAGGGGTCGGCAACCTGCGGCCCGCGAAGCAATTTTTCACGGCACCCCACACGAAGATGTTAAATTAAAAAAATTATTTTACCAATACATAAATGTATATTATATTTACGGGACTTTTGCTAAAATTTAATCTAATCTCGCGCGTTACAAATCGCATTAGTCTACAATTTTACATTTATTTATTTTTTTCCAAAAAGCAAATTTTTTTTTTACTCAGAAACTTGTATTTTCTTGTACTCTTATTCACGTGTAAAATAACACCGATGTGAACTAATATTATACGTTGAATAATAAGTTAAAATGTTATTATATCATATGTAAATATATTTGTTTTTTCATTAAATGAAAAATGTAAAATTAAATGACGAACGTACGAAAATGTGAAAAAAAATATGGCTCACATGGTTAAAAATGTTGCCGACCCCTGACGATATGAACTTGTATAATAAAGAGACGATACATTTTTTTTTTTTTTTTTCGAAAACTATTCGTTACGAGGAAATTTACTTGAAAATCGCAATAGTTATTATTGTAACAATTTACACGCGATGCAGTTAGGTACAATTTAAAATAAATATAGTTGTGTAATACGTTATTTGAACAATAATAAATATATATATATATATAAATGCGTAATTATTATTTTAATAGTTAATTATTTTAGTGATGAATAGGGTGCACCCTGTAGATCGCGTTTATATATAAATTTCTATTGAAATAAATCGTTCGGGAAGTGAAAACGTTGACCTTACACGCATGTACTCGTATATAATGAAAAAAATCGATGTTGGAAACTCACAAATGACTTCCCCGGTTACGTTGTCTCGTGCGAGCTTTTAAGTTTTCATTTTAATAAATATAATATTATATACCTAATAAACACAAGTAAACATATTCAGAACCTAATATCATAAAAAAAATTACAATAATAGTCGTAATTAAACTTTTTTTTTACTTTGTAAATTATATGTTATTTTCATAATTTTAAGTAAAATATATATGTAGAGAAATACCCGACTAACTCACGTTTTTTTATTTACATATTACGGGGCGTATATTAATTTTTTTTTTATTTAAAATATATTATACTTTTGCATTCCTTTATCGTTTAACTGGAATGACATTATCGACAGTATATATGAATTAAAATTTATAATTTTATAGAATAATTGTATTCAATATTCTCTAATACTATATTATCGATAGAAATTTGTCGATAATATACAATATTGAGTATTTAATTTACTTAAATATTGAATATTTAATCAATATTAATAATTTGGTTAACTTTTAAATTGTATATTAAAATTGTACTTTTTTTTACATATATATCGTTGTACCGTCCTATATTTTTAAATCATTTATATTGCCTGTAAAACAGTAATTATTACATTTTAATAAATATAGATAGATCGTAAATAATTAAAGATCAAAATGTAAAATATATAAACTAGATACCTGAAGAATATGGATGTTCTTGTAGATTGTACATCGTGGGAGCTTTAGTTGCAGTTTCATAGTATTTATGTTTGTCTCTGACATTCAAATTTTTCCACATATAGTTGAGTCTGCCGAAATCAAAATAAACTAATATAAGCGAAGGTCACAGTGATATTTCGACTAAATTCTATAATATTTCAGTATAAAAACGTATAAAGATATTACTATACGCCTATATGATTATCAAATTAACGAGCACAATTAAATAAAACTCTAATTAATATTTGTTTTTTGTCTGGGTAAAAAGCGTAATAATAATTTATCGCTGTTCGTCGGCGGCTCTATATAAATATATATATATATAATATGAAATACAGCGAATTTATATAATTAATATGGCGTGTTTTAAAAGATATTTTAATTAAAATCGATATTAGAAAAAGTATTTAATGATAATAATATTATTACGAGGAGAACGTAGAATATTTAAAAATCAGGTATTTAAAACTGAAATTAAATAATATAATATTATAATATTATTACGCTGCGTCTCGATCGGTTACATTTTCGATAAGCTATTTTTAAATTATTATTTAAAACGAAATCATAAAAAAAAAGTTTTAACAAATACTCTCTCATCTCTCAGTTATAATAACTATTATTTTTAAATAGTCGTTTTATTAAAATAATGAACTCAAATGAAATTTCCATTATATATTCGTGACCTCATAGATTCAAAATATTGTCCATCAATTAAAACTCTTGTGAATCGGTGTCATTATAGATTTTGTTTTTCATCAAATAACGTTATATTATTGTGTACAGAACATCCTACAACATATTTATGTATTATCGTTTACACGCAATAAACGCGTAATCGAACAAGAATTTCCGAGTCGTATATTATAATATATTGAGAAGGATTTATAAGACTATAACGAGTAAAGTACGAAATTCTCACGAGAAACGTTTTAAACGCATTATATATATATAATATAGTCTCGACGATATAAAAATCTAATAATATTCCTATATGCATAATATTATGTGAACAATTATTGTTAAACTATATATTATTATAATAACCGTGATGGTTTGATGTTATTATAAATAAAATAAGACGTAATATTCTATAAATATATTTAAGAGATTTTTTTTTTTTTTCAATAATAATTTTAAACGCGGCACTGCAGCGGAGGAATTGTTCTTGTTTATCGCCTGCAATATTGCGTGTAGTGTTCATCATAAAAAAAAAAGTACATGCGTTTTGTAATTTGTTAAAAAATAATAATCTTAGTGTGTGTATGTGTATAAATATCGTGGTATAAAAAAAAAAAATCCGAGACTACAATACGAAAGTTCAATGCGTTATAAACAGTATTGTTGTTCAATATAATACGCGTCTATGTAAATATAACCGAGTGCAGGGTATTCGAAATCGGCCTTTGTAACATACCACAACCGCAAATATGTTTATAACGTGTACGCGGCGTAAGTACATTATAATATTATATCGATCCGCGCAGTTAACGTGATATTATTATATACCTATGTATTTATATATAGGTATTATGTGCGTTTTTGACGTATAAAAATATTTATAAGACCTGCAGTTCGTTAATGGGGCCCGATTATTTATTTTTTTTTTTTAACTCTCCGCCCTCTGACACACACACACACACACACACACACACACACACACACACACACACACACACGAAAACGTTAAATACCCATATAATTACGCACATATATAAAAATACGAATAATATTTTTTTTTCAATAACGTGTAATAATATTGCAGTCGCCTGACGCGCAGTTATTGGCTCGTACATTAAAACACGATTCCGCGTATAATCAATCGGGGTACGTTTTGCAGCGGTTGATAATCGTATTTCTTAGCTGTTTTTTTTTTTCCCGTCACGCTGCACATAGTGACGTGTGTGTGTGTGATTTAAAATAAACCAAACAGTTTGACTCGATTCGCGTTCGTGTCGAAATTTAGACGCGTTCATACACGTCTATATATATATATATAGGTTTGTAAGGCGCGCATTTGTTAGGTTAGGTGAGGTATAAAGCGCAACTCCTATTTGACGGAATTCTGCAGGGACTCTCCTGCCGGTCCGGTTTCGTGATCTCTTTGGACTCGGACTCGGGGAAAATTAAAATCTACTCGTTATTTCTTTTATACACTCGTCACGCTCTGTGTTTTTATAATTCGTTGTGTGTGTGTAATTAAATAACTGTAATGCAAAAGAGGATTCTTTAAAATACTTAACATTCACACCGGAAGAATTCGGATCTTGACGTCTAAAATATATATAATATACAATTTTTTAAATATAGAAATCCGCCAACAAATCTCAATACCATATTCAAAACGTTATTAATCGCTAACGTCATAATTATTTATTATTATTATTGATTGTTTTTTTTTTTTAACAGCTCATTTCGATAGACGTATATTATAATGATTGAAATTTTCGCGGGAAAATATGAAAAAAAAAAATATATATATTTTAAAAACTGTATATATATGTATGTATAGGTTTCGACGGAATATTTAATTAAATATAAAACGTATATAAACAAAACGCAAATGTTATATCGTGTAAATAGTTACGTTGTGTAGAAGATTGAAAAAAAAACACTTTTCCGAGTGCATTCCTGATGCAGAATCATAATGTTCGAATCCTACGATAATACCACGCTGTCCTCGAAATTGTTGTATTTGTTTATTTGAAAGTAATAATATAAAAATAATTTAAAATATACGAATATCAAATAATAACTCTAGATAAATTTGACACAGTTTACCAAAAGTAATTTTAAAATAATTCGTTATCAGCCTATTAAATCTCGACGGTTTATGAAAACGAATTTTCGGCGCGTACCTAACGCACGATCCATCGGGTTTATCGCCTACTTAAAGAGGATTTTTAAAACGCTTTAACGTTTCGCACAAAAAATGTCGTCTTCTCGACACGGAATCGGCCGTTACGCGCGCGTAGTAATATATATTATTTTGTAAATATCACAAGCACAAAACCGCAGCGACACTTGTTGCGCCGCAGCCGTTCTCGGACCGTCCGTACGGACATTGTTTTTTTTCCCCTCCTTTTTCTCGACGCGTCGCGCGTTTCGATAGCTTTCGCTTTCAGTGGGGCTATTCTGTAACTCGATAACGTGTTAACGAATTAATTCGATAAGAGCTTCTTATTGAAATTTTAAAAATGTATCGAATTTTGTTGTTGACATCGTGATCTGTAAATCACTCTATCGATACCTTGCGCTTACAAAGTGTATGTCCACCAAAATGATAAGAAATCGATAGCTAACGACAATTTTCTGGGAATTTATAAATCGTTTCGATAGCTTAACGAACCGAAAGTTGTCGTTAACAGGTCTTATCGAGTTACAGAATAGAGGTACTGTGCCGATACGCGCGTGTAAAAAATCGCCTTTTTTTTCTCTCTATAACGACATTTCACGCTGTATCGATTGGGCGGCTCACGCGTATCACGACTGCGGCGGAGCGTGCGATTGAGTTTTTTCCTTTTTTTTTTCTGTGAAAAGGAAGGTAATCATCGGTAAAGGCGTCGCTGCGGTTGTGGAGTGACGCGAAAGAATGCGTTGGCCGGAGGATATAATGCGCGCGCGCGATACGAAACGTTCGCCGCCGCGCGATAACAAACCGGAAAGACGTCAAACGCGCGCGCAGACGGCGGAGGAAAAAAGCAAAAAAAAAAAAATACTCCGACATTTTTTTTTTGCCCCTCCGCTTACGTTTTCAATCGAATCTCCAACTATTTTATTACGGTTTTAACGCATTTTTATTTCATAATTTAATAATTTTTATTATATATAGTAATAGCAGCAGTTACATTAATCGATAGTATTAAAATCGAACGGAGCGGGCGGATTTTTTTCCTCCGTATAAATAATATTAAGAGCGTCTGTACCGCGGCGACGATTTTCAATTTCGTAACACACGAAAGTACTCTTCGCACGGTGATTTCAGTGATAAAACGATTAATATTGAGGGGGAAAAAAAAATGATTGACAATAATGTTCCAAAGGGAACTACCGGCTCGTGTACGCGTTATTATTATTATTTTTTTTTTGAAAATACCGATCGAAAAACTGCAGTTACGGAGATTTTTAAAAAAAAATGTATTTTTGCATCCGTCGTCAATGCAGACCTACACCATTGATTTTATAAAATCAATGCCTATTAACGTATTAATAACGCGCACGAGGTGCCATCGAAAATATTTTCCTCTATTTCACATTTATAGTCCGGGGTAGTTTTTTCCTGTTTTTTTTATCGTTTGATTCTATATACCTATATATAACGTATATTCATATACTGTTTGTGTAGGACTGCTTTTTTTTTTACTGGCTTTATAAATGTATTTAAATTGTTAGATTTTTTATTGTTTTTTATTAAATAAAAATCGTTTGTTCGGAAAATCATCGGCGTTAGACGTTTTCTCGAATATTTTATTATAATAATAATTTGTTTTCTCTCAATTGAAAATTAATGTAATTACGTCAAATATTTCGCATAAACTAAAATAATTTAATTACAATAAAAATATTAGTATTTGGACGCTTACTACTAATAATATACGCGCTCAATATACCCGGCACATTTTTACAACAACGCAGCGCCATCTACTGGATGTCTCGTAGAGTTATAAACGCGTGACTAAAAATCGAATAATTTTATTGAACGACACTTCGTTAAAAAAATAATATCGATATAAAGCAAAAATAAATTACTCGGATAAAGTTTAAAATTTTTTTTCATTTTTATTATCTACTATAAATTTGAAAGCAATAACGAAATAAAACGATTACTTTGTCGGAAATTTTAATGCGGTAATAAACAAACAAAAAAAAAATTGTCACTCAGGGTTGTCGAGATTTTTTTGAACACGGTTGAAGTAACGTATATAGTAGTTGTATAAAATTTTCAGTCCTTAAAAACCAAAAAATTATCTCTTTTTTGACATGTATATGTCCTATGACTGGGGTCATTCACTCATTCTATAAATTTGTGCGACACCGAGTAGGTACCGAGAGCGTTACCATGACGTCATGAATCCGGCTTTACTCACCACCCGGCCATGTCCCCCCACTTCAATACCGTCGTTGCCAGTTACATTGGAACGGCGATGGCAGCGCGATCTATATATATATATATATATATATATATATATATATATATATATATATATATATATATATTTATAGACAGTGGCGTGCTCAGGGGGGAGAGATTATGGGTTATATCCCCCATTGTCTTTTTTGCCGACCTACAGAAAACAACTTATTAGTTATAAGAGCTGTTTTAGAGTCATTACTTAATACTTTTTATTAGTTATTAGCAAAAAGTTATTACTTAGGACAATAAACATTTACTGTACATAACGTATGTTATGTTAATTGAACAACTTGGTATTAGTGTGTTATAATTTAAATTCATTTTAATTATAGAACAATTTACAAATGTACACAATTATAAGCTAGAAACGATTTTGGAGAGCTTGAAACATAAACATTTGAGTTTTTGGTATTACCATGACAATTTATTAAAACGTATTATTACTATTTACTTATAACATCCCCCCCCCCATTGAAAATTCCTGGGCACGCTACTGTCTATAGATATGTCTTTAGGTACAAGGAGACGAGGACTAAGCTATATGGGTAACTTTTTGTCACGTGTAAAAAATAAATGAGATATATACAATAAGACATATACGCACGTACCGATGTATCTGCATGCAGTGTAGATACTCCTGTCTTTTTTTATTATCTATTTAAATAGCTCAATAATTGCTATATAAACAGTATTTTTATTTTTTAAGAACGTATGTACCTACCTACCAATTAATCACTATAAAATACCGTTGGTTGGAGATAGGGTAGGTACCTATTGCGTGTTTCTCTCCGCGCAATATTCGCCCCACCCCCCTCACCTCCCCTTTGCGAACAGTAAAATACGCCACTGATCCTACTGGCGGCTGCAAATTTGGCGCAAATCCGCGCGCGGGCCCTGCCGAAAACGCGCATGTACACTCACATGTTATTGCGATTGGTTTCGCTCTCGTCGGGATACAAGTATTCGAGCTGCTTGCGAAAGTCTTCGCAGAATATGTAAAACGAACTGAACCGCAAATTCGCTCGGGCCCGTCCGTACACGCGTTGGCCGACCTGCGGGCTATTCGCGCCGCCGGACGCGGTCGGCCGGCGGTCGTTATCGTTCGCCGCGGTGCAGGACTGCTGCAGAGACGACGCGACGATCGGTCCGGACGAGGAGGAGGATGATTTCGGCCGCGTCCGCACCGCGTTGTTCGCCGCGCGAGGCGGCATTGCCGATCTCGGCGAGATAATCGATTTTTTCGGCGCAGCGTCTTCATTGTTGACGAAATACATTGCCGCGAATACCTCCTGGAACACTGCACGCACAGAATAACATGAAATTATCGTGTGTTTTTTTTTCTTTTTTTGTAATTTTCGAGTATCAGAATAAATGTATCCAATTTAGTATACATATAGTTCTTAAAAATACCAAAACATTATTGTATTTCACGTTTCGTACGAATTTTCTACACTATATATTATATAATATACATTATAATTTCGATATATACTTACGAAATCATATTGTGTATTTCACCCACCTGCACCCGGTGGCGTCTTAAGGCCGCATGGGCCTGGAGGTCCCGGGCCCGAGACCTCCCCTCCCCCTAAATTCTAAGGGCTCTCAATTTATTTACAAAATACCGTGTATTAATTTTTTCCTTTTTACTTAGATGTTTAAAAAAAAAAATAAATAAATCTCGAATGATAAAAAAATATTTATATTTTGAAATTATCATAATAATAACAATAAAGTATATAATTCTAATAAAAATTGCAGGGAATTTTTGTTTTTATTAATAACGAGTATAATTTTTATATAATTTATCAATAATTTAAGTACCATTTAAAGGCCCCCCCCCAAATATTTTGGGCCCTTGGGCCTCATGTGTAACATTAAGACGGCCCTGCGGCACCTCCAATTCTATGTCAATTTTTCAGAAAAAAAATATTCGACGATTTTGCGCTGTATTAACTTTTTATATAGAGTCGAATCGGTGGTACACTTCTCTCGCTCTTACAGGAGAATAAAAGGAATATTATTTACGAATAGAATACACCGTCATTTCGAACTAACAATAATTTTATTAAAACACACGCGCTACATAAAAAAAAAAAAAATAGCCACGAAAACGCTTGATATGGTTAGGAAATAAAAATTGATTTTATGTCTTTCGGACGAATGGTGCCTTTTTTTTGGAAATTTTTTTTCGTTACGACGAGAAACAAAAAATTATGATTGCGATAATCGCCTACAATTGCAGGAAATGTAAACGTTCAAGAGACAGGACGTTTTCTAAACTAAGGACGATTTTCAGGACGAGACATAGCGAAATAAAGACAGTCCGCGGTAACTATATCTTAGTGATGCGTATGAATAATGTCTATTCGGAATACTCGCGCGGTGTACTCGGCGTACCCGTAGGAGAATAAGAAAATTATTTATAATGTTTTTGAGGGAATATGGTCCGTAGTGTGCCCACTGCATATATTGTAATAAAAGTGAAATCGATTACTCGATTAATTATTATCGAGAGCGCGCGCGCGCGAATAATAATGAAATTGCCGTGTTTCGATATTGTATGTTATCTCGTAAATATAAACGTTTATTTCGCTGTAAACTTTATAATTAATAATTCTTTTCGTCGCGGATTTTTCATTTATTAAAAAATTCGCAGCACGATAGTTTCCAAAAACAAAAAAAAAACTTTTTATATAAATAATATATAAACTTTTAAACCGGTGAAAGTTTTCGTTAATAATATATTAACACGTGCTTTATTTAAATGTAAATTATATAAACGTAAAAAAAAAAAAAAAATTGGCACGGGCAGATGTGCATTGGCTAAAACCTAACCGCTAGTAGTGCGCCGTCTCGGTCAGTGTGCCAGACACACAGTACTATCGCTGCATTTGTAATTTAATATTTAATACATAAACTTTATTAAAATACGGATTTATTATACGAGTTTTATGTATTACTTATTTTTTATTGATATTTTCCATCGTCCCACGCTCGTTTTCTATACAAGAAAATAAAAAAAAATGTATTTTTTCAGTATATTATATACCTATTTACATCAAATATAGAGTTTTTTTTTTTTAAATTTATAAAATATCGGATTTACAAAACGCGGTTATTTATTTATATTTTTATTTATAAATTATATATTTCGCTTAGAGATAATACAATCTAAATGATTGCGAAACCTATTCGTATTGTATTTATTATTCTTAGTTTATACGTTATATACGTGATGTGTGTGTTTTTTTTCGATAAAAAAATCTAATATTTACGTTTTACCTATCAAAATGTGACTCGTTTTTTCACGCGGTAATTTTTATACTATACTAACGCGTATGAGCCGGTAAAATATAAAAATAAACAAATTAGAAATTCAATGTGACTACACTCACGTTTATTATGAGTAAAAATATTTATAGGAAATTAATTGTATACGACGATTAAGGGGGATGTGTCTAATAGTCGTAATCAGTACGTAACCAGAGATAATCGGCGAAAAATGTCTTTTGCTGGTGCACGAGCGTAAAATAAAAATAAAAAAAAAAGTAAAAAACGCACTATGACGATAAAATAACTTGTTGCGATTTCCTATTTTAATTTATTAAATAATATGTATATATATATATATTTGAATGTAATGTGGTTTATCGGTATTTTTATTAAACGTCGAAAACGATCGAACGCCGAGTTGTGTTTTAAAATTACAAACTTTTGAACGTCTCGCGAGCTATCGCGTCTAGGATTGTTTTCGAGTCCACTGCAAATCGGACATTTTTCGCCCTGTAAAGTCTTATTCGACAACTGTACTGCGGAAACGACCCGCGCGTACGAATAACAAATGCGATTTCGACAGTGTGTATATAGTAACGATTTAGGGCGAAAAAAAATTTCGTAACAAAAATTCGTTTCGCGCCCAAGTACATCATCATCAAGTGTACCATAAAGTCAAAATATTACCTGCGTGTGCAGTCGACGAAACGAAATATCGTTTTCTTTCGGATAAAATTTAACTCTCGGTCGAATATATTTCCGTGCGATGCAATCGATCGAAATAATAATTATCGATTAATATATAATATTGTTTTTTTTTTCTACAAAAATTTCCTAAAACTGTATCGAGTTACGGATGAATAACGGTGTGAAGAAAATGATCGAAAACGTCTTTAGCCAGACCGCGATATTGCGTGTAATATTTCTTACACGGAGAGTGCGCGCGCGGCGAGTGCTCGGACGAATGAATCACACGGACGCGATGAAATATTATTATCGGTTTAACGTATTATAACCGTTTTATCCGTGTAATAAAGAGAACAAAAAAAATTCGCGCAATTTTTTGAAAATTTCGACACGCGTACCAGTTTCGCGGCTTTCTAAAGCGCACGATTCAGCAGAATTGCGGTTGAAAGATTTCATTGCTAAAATATACTGAAATCGAACGTGCAGGACACACGAGCAGTTCTTTCTGGACGTGTTTAAGCTGCTCGTACCTACGTATTGTAGAGCAAGTAAATAAAACGAACCGTGGAATGAGCAATTTTTTTTTTCAACAAATTGCGAGAGACGAGTGTATCCGGACAAATAGGTATATATTGGACATTTGGACGGATTTAGGGTTGAAAACGTGAAACGCCGTCGAGATCAGTAGCCGAGAATCCATCCATTGAATTTACACGTCATGACCGAGGTCAGCAGAAAGATCGAGACGGCGTGCACGTAAATCGAAGAAACGGACGAGAAACGAAGATGCGAAATGTGGCTAAAGAGTCGACTGACATTTGGAAGAAAAAACGCGTAAAACGCCTCGTGTCACTATATTATGTACTTTGTGTTGCAGAGGAGATATTATGGGTTCATTTTTTTTTTTTTTTTCAAATAATATTCATCTTTTCGTTTTTGTTGTTAAATAAAAATTATTATTTTTAAGATGTCTAGGACTCGATTTGAAACTATAGGTTTCTATTAGTTCTCTGTAGTTTATCGAAATTCAAACTTCGAACGCTTATATAGAGAAAAAACTCCAGTTGTTAACTCGCGTGTATGTAAAATAGATCACTCCTCCTGTACGTTAAAAGACTGCAAACACATTAAAATCGATAGATCTCTTTTCGTTTCGTTCGGAGTTCGTGTACGTGAAAAAACAAACGAATATTGCGAAAACTTTTGGTAAAACGATATTAACACTCTCTCGATGTCAGGCCGTGACTCCTGCAATCTTCGCGACAACTATTTATATCGAATTAGTTTTACTTATTATTATTATTATTAATCGAATTTTCATTAGTGAAATATTGCGATTTGTTCGAATAAAACGGGTGTTGGTATATACGTGTACAAAAATATAGAGTATTGTCGGACGAGAAATCTGCGTATCATTCGAGAATATTTTGTGCGTTATTCATTTCTCGGGTAACCGTGTTCGCCATCTATGTGTCAACTCGGTAAACTTTTACCGCGTTGTCATGTCCGTCTTTAAATTGCATTTTTAGAATTTATTATACGCCTTTTTAACGGTAAAAATGTTCGATTTTTAAATTATTATTAAAATACATAAGAGTCCGTCAATTATTACAACACAGTTTTATTGCGTTTTATCTCGTGATTAATCCGCACATAATTTATTTGTGTAGGCACGTCACGATTTCTGCACGCTTATAATATATTTAATCAAATCAATTATACAATACGGAATATTTCCGCCGCATTCAAATTCAGTCACTTATGGATTAGGTACGTATAAAAAAAAAACACATCGATTTTAGGTTTGATGGGTACTTTATTTTGTTTCAGATATACGAACAGGACAATCGCGTCGTAATATATATGTAAAAACACTGGTATATTATATGTATATGAATTATGAATTTTAAGATTTATATACATACAGAATGCAGACATCGTCGTTATACGTAAATATTATTTGAATATTTAAACGACGTTGTATATATTTTGATATAGTATAATAAATTCAACGGACAATTCGAGTGTAACACAAAATGCGTATTCTGTAAAAAAAAAAAAGTGTAATCGGCCCGCGGGACAAAAAAAAATATATATAAAAACGATATTAAAATAAATATTTTTGGTTTATAATAAAAAGTAATAAATTTATAAAATCATTTTTTTAAGTTTTCTGGTGAATACACGTCGGCTCCAGCGACACCGGTTCCCTTCGAATCGCCTAGCCACGGATATTTTCTCGGGCACTCTTTACACGTCGACAAGTATCTGAAAATACGTACAATGATAACACGATAATTTAAAATTTTTTTTCCGTCCGACGACTCGACTGCAATGTGTCGCGGTATACGAATATTATTACGTTTTTTTTTTTTTTATCGAATATATTTTAAATTAATAAATCACCTCGTGCCGGACACGTTGGTTTCTGGATGTTTGAACGATAACGGACATTTGTTGGGCAAATTGCACGGTGGCGACGGTAACTGATCGATCTTGTCACACATCCACGGTTCGTAACCGGCCAAATCCTTGGTGGTCTTGGGGTCGGTCATCCACGTTAACGCTTGTGTAGTAGTCACGAACCACACGTCCGGTCTACGCATTAACAATCGACATTTAATTATTTTCAAGTTAGGTTTGTTGTTTTTCACCGCCGCGGAGGGCTTTAGAACGTCGAGAAGATCCTCATAGAATTCGTTTCGATCGTAATTGTAAATTTTAAAAAAATCGCTAAACGCACAATAAAACGTGTTTACAGAAAAAAACTATAACTGATAACGAGTTTGCGTTATCATCAGAAATTTACAAAATGTTACTCGTCGTGAGTTAACCTAAGAAGTGCCTCCGACCGCATGGACCTAACCTAATCTTAACCGTCATGATTACTACACGAGCCGCATAATTTAAACAGTCCCGGAACTTTCTGATCAGACCTAATCGAAGATCTGTTTCTAAAAACTGCTATCCGGCTATCTCGCAACGTCGGAAACCCTCGGAAAATATTTTCAGTGTGAACTATAGCGTGGAAAAATAATTTATATCGCGAATTATACGAAATTCTATCTTTTAAAATTCGAATCCGTTTCGCAACTCTGTTAGAGGTTAAAACGTCTGTGAAATTACGCCCGAAATAAATTCGTTCTTTACTGTTTGTTTGCCCAATCGACGAATTTGTGCAATCCGTCTTCCAGCTCTTTAATTTGGAACCAGTTGGTGTGGAACGGCATCATGTACGGCGCCCGGTTTTGATTGTAATATCGGTTGAAGTCTTCTCGGAGCCATTCGAACACTTCAGTGGCGTCGTGACTGTGCAACACGCATTGGTCCAAGTACGGACAGTGGCCGCCTTCATAAGTCTCTACGTAATGAGCGTTCAAAGGCACTTCCCACGTACCTATATATATATACGATTAAGAACAAAAAACAATATACAGTTCGTGTTTACACGTTATTTGGGGAAATTAAAGAAAAAAAATGAATTTGAGTATAATATATTATACAAATATTAACCTTTAAACGACTTGGTCGGGCAAGTTCCCGACTTGCATTCGTGCGGAATCTTATAGTCGAGAGAATACGGCCAAATCGGCACTCTAGACGGAGGTATGCCAATCGAACTGTCGTAAACGAAACCGTAGTCTTCGATCACCTGAAATAAAAGTGCGATAAATCAAATCGACCATTGCGTCGAATATTTTTTTTCTTTTCCTTTATTATATCCTGTTTTATTTTCCGTAAAAAAATCAGTACTTTAACACGGCGAACGACGCGAGAATTTTAACGAATATTTTTACTGACAATTAATACGATAATAATGATATAATAATTAATACAATTTACCAACGTTTCCGGCGATTTAAACTTATGTGACTGGTAATCCGCAAGTATTCGCAATTGTACGTGCAAGAATACCGTTTTTTCTTCGATACGAGTTACAACATTTTAATATAAAAAATAATCGAATTTCGATAGGGAATTTTTTTTTTTTCATTTTAATATTCTATACGAAATATAAAATATATACTAACTACGTCTAAATAATATGATTATAATAATCGTTAAAATTTGTACGGATATGAAAAATTATTTAAAATAAAACGAATCTCTACAGTTGTATATTTATAAAAAAAAAAATGGAATATTATTATAACGTTTATATAGAAACCTCGTATTGTGTGTTTCGACCGGGCTTCAGGAACGGCGCTCTCATGCCGACTATGTCGCTTTTGGTTAAATTAGCAAAGTTCACGAGGATCTCTCTCATTCCAATCATTTCGGCTACCCACTCTTCGTATCCTTTATCGTGCAAACCCTTTTGTAACCTAATCAAATTTAAAAACACATTATACATTCGGTCGTTATTATCATATTATTAGTAGAGTAACAAGTGTAGTGACGAATAAAACTATATATTATGGTTATAAGCGTAAAAAAAAATTGAAATATAACGCACATTATACGTAATAATATTAAAGTAAATTAAAGTAGAAACACGTAGTAGACCGGCCAGGATATTGTGGCGGACGGATGATTTAGAAAAAAAAAAGCGTACAGCAGGAATGTCACCGGTATATAATATAGAGAGGCTTTCGGCATCGTTGAGTCGAACCGCGGTCCGGAGTAACCACCACAGAACAGGATAAGAACAGATAAATAGAAGTAGCTTATAGGTATACGTTTAAAACAATATGGTGTTGGAAAAATCGCGAACAAATCGCTTACGCGATGATTTTTATTTAATAATATTACGACACGGTTAGGTGTCATCACTTACGACACGGTTTCGACGGCGATCTCGTGGCCTTTGTGCGCGAGTTCTTGTACCATGTTATAGTCGCAGTACTCGTGCGATATGAAGAACGTGCCTTTGATGAGGCAACCATTCGGATTTTTCTTGTTGTGCGAGAACACCTTCTGATAGTGATCGTAATTGTTTTGGTTCACCGCGCCGTCGAACGTCAACAGTATCATTTGAGGCGTCTACAGGCGTCGTTTTTTTTTTTTAACACATAAAACGTCGATATTAATCGTCGTAAAACGCGCGTTATATAGTAGTATATTACCTCCTTTGGGTCCAGACCGCCGGGTATCAGAGTCCCGTCTCTCGAGCAAAAACAATACGGTAACGTACACTGGCTGGTATCGCATTTTTTAGCCAGATCGATCGGATTCTCCGTGCTCGGCGCTTCAGCTATAATCAAACCGTATTATACGACTACGTGTATGTTACGTTGGACCAGTGTTTTCCAACATGGGAAGGGGGCATGAACACATTGCTGGAGAGGCGCAAGCAGTCATCGCGAAGTAAAATTTGTATATTTATTAAATTGTAGAGTGTTTAACCGTTTTACGGCGAAACACTCATAATCTATAACGTGTACGATAAAAAAAGCGGTCAATTTTTTTCGATTTACAGGAGAGGGCGTGAGATTTTTGAAAATCTACAAAGGGGGCGTAGAATAGAAAAAGTCGGGAAACACTGCTTTAAACTATATTGAATAAATCGCGTAAAACCTTACTCGTAGGAAGCGGTCCGCATCGGGCTTCGTTTTTAAACGTGCACAGTTTGTTAACGTCGTCGAAGTACAATCCGGCGGGACAACGGTTCAAATACGGATGATTGTCCACGCACTGGCGGAAGAGGAAAAAGCGTCGACGGTTTTAAAAAAGCAAAAAAAATAATGGTTTTTTTCGAATTTCCACGATTACCTGATAGAAACGACGACACGTGGCCGGATCAGCGTAATTTCCGTTTCCACCGACTTCTGGGCAGGTGAACGTTTCTTCCGGATTCTCGCACAGTACTGCAGAAAACACAATCAATAATCGTATATTTCTTTTGAATATTATTCAAATATCACGATTTGTACGAGTACCGATGGACTACTTATTTCGGATCGTACATATTAAAATTATTTTTTTATATTAAAATATACACTGTTGCGAAATTTAATTATTATATCGTTGTTATATAAGTACGCGCTAAGCGTCTTTTGTATACGAGCGCCCAAGGTTGATGACAACGTTCAAATAATAATATGTATATATATTCGAAATGAGTTACGTGTAATTTTAATATCGAACGTAATAATATATAGAGTTATAAATTCGATGTGAATACGGGTAAACCTGTTATGGTAAAAAAGAAAAAATACTCGGTTATAATATATGCCATTTTATTGGCTGGCTACTCGTATTTATTTATTTTATACGGTAAATAATTATTCGGTTTGTTTTGGAAAAATATATTTCTGCGAATCCGAGATATTAGAAATCACAAAAGTACGAACAGAATATATTAATTCTGTGTCAATATACAGACAACCGGAGTTCGCCATAGAAATAAAAAAAAAAAAGTAAACGTACGCACGTGGTTTCATAAATTACGTTTTTAAAATTATTTTTCGCACAAAAAATCCTTGATCAAGAGAGAAAAACTCGGAATGGCTAATTTTTGTTTTTAATTTTAACAACATTTTAACGTTTGAGCGTCTTTTATTTTACAACGGTCTGAAAACACTTATATACAGTGGTCGAAGTGGGGAGGGGGAATACCATCTCTCCACTTTTTTTTAGTCAGCATTTTCCACCCCCCACTTATTTCGTTTGAAATTATTCATTCGGTTTTTTAAAAATTAATTTTTTTATAATTTGTAATATTGTTATGTTGCCTAATTTTTTTTCAGAAAAATATCTTTGAATCGTTTTTTTTTCTTTTTATGAACTATTTCGTTTTTTTTTTAAATTTTAACATCCAGTAGATCTAAACGTCACTCAATCACAATCATAAAACTATAGTTCACCAAGTTTAATAGGGCCGGTGTTGGAGCCTTTTGTTAAAAAGAGACATTTTTTTGCTTATTTTTCAACAATATGGATCGTTCACAACTTTGCTTCCCCTACCCCTTTCAAAACCCGAAACGACGACACCGCTTCGACATCTCCCCCCCTCACTTATCTCGATCCATTTCGACCACTGCTTGTATATCGAAAATACTTAAATAATAATAATTCATAATATATTATAAATTGAGTACGTAGTATAACTACAGATCATTCGGGACGGGCATCACACACACTCACACACATAATATCTCGAGAATGTCTCGAGAGGTTCAACGTTCTTCAACGACCTTAGCACATATTATTATTATTAAAACTCCGCGTACAAATGTTCTCTTTTATTATTATTATTCGGTTATATATGGCTTGAGGTGAATAATAATTACATAACGACGTGTGAGAATTAAATACGAATTGTGAGAAATGATTGCGTAGATCACGCGGTACCGTACTGCAGCAGTAGGGGTAAAAACCTAATGGACATTTATACAAAAAAAAAAAAACGAAATTGTAATGTTACGCTTTCACGGGTAACCAAAGCCGCGAGTATTATATTATAATAATCGCGTAGTCGTATGTCTTACAATTTTTTGTTTTTTTACTTTAGAAAAAAAAATGAACGATTCGTCTTCAGAAAAAAAAACTTTTGATTCGGCGGAGATTGTGTGTTATATTTACTAAACTATTTTTTTTTCACGCGTACACAACGTTATTAATTGAAATCGGTTTCGTCGATTTCACTTTTACCCATATCAGCGCATGTGCTTGTTACGATTTATCTCCAATTTCTCCTATGTGTATTATGAAAAACTAACAAATCCGAAGTAAACGAAAACGTTGTCTGTATTACTGTTCCAAACCGAAAACGAGTCAAGAAAAAAAAATGTATATTAAATATATCGCGTTGTGTCATATAGACGTTAAAATTATAATACCTATACACGTATTATTGATGTCGATCGTTGTACTCCTATAACACGAAGATAATTTCACGTTTTGAAGAAGAACGTTAAGTAAAAAAAAAAACCGAGACTTTATTTAAAACGTACTTATATGTTTGACGAACTCGTATATTTTCACGAGTCGAAAATCCGTAAAGTCTCTATAACGGTGCACTGATTTTCTATAATATTCAATAAAAACTATCGGAGTATTTTTGAAAACGGACATTTATCCAATAACTGTACGCGGTGTTGACGTTATAAGCGGCCGCCGCCAGTCGTTACAGTATATTAAAAATTACGCTTATGGCGGCACCACTTATGACGGCAATATTTAAATCGTTTTGTGAACAAGAATAACGAAATTCCAACAACAGTTTGTCAAACTATTATTGGCGTCGCAACAGAAACACGAGTATTATTCGACTTTTACGAAATATATATATGTATATAGGTAGTAGTATATATTTTTTTTTTTTTTATAGAGTAAAACTCACCGGTCGAGGCGAAATGGATCGCGATCACTGCGATCACGTTTAGTGCTGAAAAATCCATAATAATATGTTCGTGTATCGTATACCGCGGATCGTCTTGTCGATTTTTCAAAGAAAATCACTAGAAATTTTCCAAATAATCTACGTCATTTTAACGGATTAAAAAAAAAAAATAAGAAAACGATACGTTATTGTTGACCACCAGCGAACTGACTCGCGTGGATACTGTAGCTGAACTGCGTGCGTGACACGCAGACTGCAGTACCAGCGGCGAGAACATTATCTATTCGGGACGGACGGCCACCGCGCGGTTTACGATTGGTAACAGGTATAAGGTTGACCACTTTCTCACGCGCGCCGTACGCGACGGTAACCAGTTTTAATAGAGAGAATTTTTTTTTTTTTTCTCCGATTCGTCGTCGTCACCGTATATTACTGTTAACCGTATTATTATTATTATTATATTAATTATAATAATAACGATTTGTTATAATAATTGCGGACAACTGCGTTATGTGAATAATGTTCGAAAAATCGGTGAAAATCGTTTGCACGTGACGTATATTCGTAATACGCTATGCGCGCGACACGGCGTTTAGAGTCGGCGTGGCACTACGGTCGCGCACAAAGTCAAGGACAGCAGACGCGCCTTGGGAGAAGACGATTATCGTCGAATCGTTTTCAAATTTATACACGCATTCCACTAGCCTACCGAAACGATTGAAAACGATGACGGCTCCTTAAAACGAAGTGTACAAATATGAAATGATTTTCATTCGACGAATTTCATTCGACGTTCGAACATTTCTATGAAACTCGTCGTTCGTACGCTTTCATAAAACAAAGTCTTCGATAAAAAATAATACTTCGACTTGCGTGTGTGCGTGTTATAGGAAAGAGGTGCATAGTTGCAGATATATTTTATAATACGGACGGGGAAACAACGGGGACACATTTCGTCAACACTTTCTCTCTGTACACTGTACACACACTCGTAGAACCGAACAAATGTAAAAAAAAAAAATTATTATTTAGACGGACTCGCGCCGGCACTTTTCCAAACCAGAAGTTCGAAATGCGCGTTGGATATATATATATATATATTATACTTTCTTTTAAAGTGTTTTATTCGACGGACAAGACTGGATTCAGTGTTTATATATATATATATATATATGGACGTGGAACGTTCAAATATGTACGCGATCGATTAACCTGTTAAATATACGTATTACAATGATCGCAGCTATTTCTAATAAGTATTTAAAAAAAAAACCGCGTGTAATCACGTCGTTACTGGTCTACTCGATTTTTTCTTTTTTATTCCGCTAGAATCGTCTGGCCGTGTAGTAACGAGCGTTTCAAACACGTATAAACATATTATATTGTATTAATGCGATAATACGTCATAAATAACAGTAATAACGTATTGTATTTAATAATAAAAAAAATAGTGAGTATATTCTATTACAATGCGTAGTATAAGTGTATTTTCTCGAGAGAACTACTGTCAAACGATAATGTTCCACGGATCGGTTTCTGCGACGTCGGTCTCGCTTTTTTCCACCTGCAACAGAGAAGTGAAAAAAAAACAAATAGAATTACAGATTTTTCGTATACCGGGGATGACTTTTTTTTTTTAACCTACATACCTTCTCGGCGATGTCGTCTTTGCAACACAGTCTGATTTTTTCCACGGTCGCCGGAGCGTCTAAGCGGAAATATCCTGTGACTCCTACGTGTTCCCTGGCCGAGCACACGGCGTTTTTGATGGCGAAGAAAACCGAAGCGGACAAAAACAACGGCGGTTCTCCGACGGCCTAGACCACGGTCAATGTATTTAACGGGAAGAACGAAAGCAAAATCTTCGTATTGCCAGTAATTACACATGTCAGAGCCATAGCCAAGGGGGAGCTACAGGGGCTTCAGAAATGTCATATATTTTTTATAGTTACATTATTTGGTTCACAAAAATAACGCACTTCACTGAACTCCATGAAGTTCATTTTATCATAGATTATGGACTGTAGAGAATTAAAGGTTCATAGCCACGGACTCGTACCTAATATAAGACCTATATGTTTACAGCACGGATTGTATATTTGCCTTGGTTGGTATTTGGTATGTATTATGTTGTTTTAACAGCTTGCCGAATACACACTTAAAATGCGTTTTTGCTTATCTGCGTTAGTATTCAAATATACATAACACCTTGCTTCTTTCAATCTAGGGACTATTATTTCCCGCTACCTTTATAATTACTTGTCTACTTATATTTTCTGATTTTGAAGTTAATTAGTAAATACGTACACATTTATAAAAAATAAGAAATATAATTTTAAATAGTTTTGATTTAGATGATGTCTTGAGAAATATATGAAACCCAAATTCGACATAACAATTATTTCTAGCTAAACTGTTTTTTGGAAAATAATACAGAAATTCTAACACTCTAACACACGATTTATAAGGATAACCTGATTGAAATTGATCAGATATTGAAAAAGGTGCCCCTCTCTCGCATGATATGATTATAGCATACTGACTATGTTACAAACTAAACATTTAAAAAAATTATGTATAAACAAAAAAAAAAAATCAGGGAAGCACTTTGCACTATTGGTAGGATAACGGTGATAGTTATTAAATATTATATTGAATTTGAAAGTAAGGATAAATTGTCTAAAAAAAAATTTGACAACGCTGTAAAACCGATATACTCATCGCTTCACTCAGAATCTAAACTTAGTAGCCCCCCTCCCCGAAAAACAATCATGGCTACGGCCTTGACGTATTATATTGTACATTATTTACTTTTGACGAGTAAACGGCTCTGGGATTCGCGGAACTTTTTAATAACGAAACTGTGAATTCTTTCGGTACGTCCGAAAACCCGGGTATCTTGTACGAACCCGGTCCTCTGGTGTACAACACTCCTTTCGGGCTGTACACGAGCTCTTCCATCGTGAACAGTCCGTAACCTTGCATGAAAGCCCCTTCGATTTGTCCCACGTCGATAGCCGGATTCAAGCTCTGTCCCACGTCCATTACTATATCCGTGCTCAAAACCTGATACGCGCGCGGTAGATTAAATCGGAGAAAATCAAAAGAAATCAACGACAAGAACTCGTTTTAATAAAAAATACAAAAAATAAACACCCTGTACGTATGCACGTATGAGTACCTCATGGTCACCGGTCAAACAGTCCACTTCTACCACCGAAACGGCCGCACCGGTAGTGAAATACGAATAATAGTCGATCGTGCCTTGTTCCGTTGTCGTTCCTATGTCGTGATTTCTGTGTATACAAAAAACACAATAAAATAAATCGATTTTTTCATGGTTATCGTGACGGATTATTGTTCCCTGCTATTACGAGTTCGGGGTCGACGTGTTTTAGACGACGAAAAAAAACCACTATAAAAACAAGTGACGAAAAACAAAATATGTTTCGTGCGTTCATTTTTATATAGGTATACAAACGACATAATTTTGTAGTGTAAGCGATCGATAGCATTTCAAAAACGTCGTACTTACGCGTAAAATCCCAAAGCGCACAAGTTCACTTTGTCGAAATACGCCGTTTTTACCCATTCGGCCCACGAGCCAGTCGGATTTTTCTTCTTGATCGGCTCCAGACGTTTATTGATGATCTCGCAAGCGTTCTAAAAAACGAAATCGTCCACTTAGAAATCATTACTTTATGAGTACGTTTTTTTTATGGTACGGGCCGAGTACGAGATCGATTACCACAAAAACCTCCTCCCTCGTTTTTAATTTAATAATTTTCCATTTTCGTTTTGAAATCGTTGTGGCGTATAGTAAAAGTGTAGCAAACACTAAACTGGTCCCCAGGAATACGCGTCCCCGGAAGTTGTGCAAAACCGTTGTATATAATTAGTTATGAGAATCAAACGGCGAGTCGAAAGGTTGTGCACCACCGATGGTTGGAATTGAAAATAAATTAGTACATGATATAGTGGGAAGCGAAAGTGTGTTGAACGTTTTGCTTTCCGAAATGTCTTGTCAACTCTTAATTCATAATTTTCATAAATCATATCTCTTTAATATGATATAACCATATATAATCGTTTTTTTTTCTATTTAAGCGAAAAACAGTATGTATTTAAATAAATTATTCTATGGTCTTGTACCCAAGAGCGGAGCGCAGACGGTCTGGAAAATGATAGTTTTCCAGATGGCCTAGAATGACCCGATGGACTGGTGTTAAACATTTTTTTCAAACCAACTCGTTTTTTTTTTGTAGTAAGTGTGCGGTGAGTGGATAAACAACAATCTCCCGGTCTGGATTTATATTTTCCACTTCACCCTCGCTTGTACCATCTCGTTTCTCATTTTTCTGATATCCCTTCGCATCATTAATCAACAAATCGGTACGGCATAAATCGTTGAACGAGTATTTCGTTTTTCTCCTCCCCCCTTTCCCCAAATCAAGCGATGTGCGCATTTCTCGTGGTAAAAAACGAAAGATTCTCGGCACTCGGCCTCGAAAAAGGCATATGACTCACGAGAACGGCCATCCCGTTGAGATCCGAGCTGAAACTGGCGGCCGTCGGCGACATGTTTGCCACCTTGTCCGTGCTGGTCTCCTTGACGTGTACGAGTTCCGCGGATACGCCCAGCGCTCGACTGGCCACTTGGATCATCTTTGTGTGCAATCCTTGGCCCATCTCGACGCCGCCGTGCGTCAACAGCACGGAACCGTCCACGTAGACGAGCACCAGTGCACCAGCCTGGTTCAGGAAGGCCGACCCACCCGCGAACGCGATCCCGTACATGGTCGGCACGGCCGCGACGCCGCGTTTCTTCCATCGGTTTGTCCTGCAGAAAAGAAAAAACCATTGCAGCCATTGCAGGTATATAATGCGACAACGCAAACAAAAAAAAAAACAAAACATTCTGAACAAAAATATGTTTATTACTGTACAGTAGAGATTATATATATATGAGACCATAGAAATAAGGGTCTGTCTGCAAGTATTATCAGTGGCTATTTTTTTCTGATTTTCCGTAATGCACATTTCAACTTAATATCTATAATGATTGAAGGGGAAATGATACGTTCGCAATATTTATGTTCTTATAATATGCTCACTTATTCTAAATGTGTCGTACCTCAACGTATAGAAAATATTTTAAAAAAAATAAATATTTATCATATTCATAAACGTTATTATCTTTAAATTATCGACATGTTATAAAAAATTAAAAATGTATTTCTGATGGGAATTTATTACTTTATGATCTTTCTCAGCATCAATAAATACACCTGGAAACCGTTTATTTGTTTAATGGCTTCTGGGTGTGCATTATTATGGCGAAAAATAGACAAATTAAATGTTAAAACCTGTTAGGTAAATTTTACATAATAATAATAATAATAATAATTGTTAATCTAATAGAACTAAATACTTACGTCTGTTGGTTTTTTAGGAAAACCGTTATAGTAATCTTTGAACGACGTATTTTTCTTTTGTTTTTAATATCCATACTTTATTAGTGGTATATTTTAATACTCAAACATTAAAGTCAAATAGTCTCAACCGCATGAATAAAAGATAGCTGGATTTTAATTGACATTCAAAGCGTCGAGGAACAAAAACGTGATAAAAACGTAAGTTTTTATTGAAAATCGTAAACTATTCACTGTTGTAGCAATTTTCTACGATATACGAGTAATTTGAATAAGAAATCATTTATTCGACGACGATGAGGCGAACATATATTACAATAGTTGTTTTCAATGTCGTCGCAGTTATATACAACCGCAGTTGTTTTATTTGTCTGCGAACAAAACGTGAATATTCTCCGATAAGTCGACAAAAGACGAGTCACTCGTACGAAAACGACAACGGTGATACGCGTAATGACGCAAATAATCATTTCTAATTTTTATATTACTTATTTTAATTTTTATGAAAAGAAAAAAAAATGATTCTTAAATCTTAAACCTTTTGGGTACTGGCGGCTGTATATGGGATCCGTATAATGGCCTGTATAATGAAGACACTTCAATAAAAAAAAGTTTCGTCGATTTCATCGTCGTATTTTCATAAAGCGTCAAATATCGAATATCGATTGATTCCAAAAGAAAACGCATAAGTATATACTATAGTATCATTGATTACATATGATAATCAATGCTAGTATATAGACTCGCGCTTTTTTTCCCCTAATAATCTCATCTTCTAACACGTTTGATTGAAACATCTGAATTACTTTACCGAATATAATACAAATAATAGTACTTTTAAATGTTTTTTCTACGACTGCAGAGTTCGCGATGACTGCTGTAACTATTGTAAGTACTTATTATAATATAATAGCGGAGCTTACCCGTTGAACCGTGCGACCTGGTCCTGCTTAGCGGAGTACCGGGACCGGGCCAACACTTCTTCCCAACAATCGCGGACGGTGAAATCGGACGGTATCGACTGGTTGTAGACGGTCGTCTGGCCGTTTACGAGAAAATTCTTCGCCCTGACCGCGTTCGGGTCCGCGTTCAATTCTCTGGACACGTGGTCGACGACGGACTCCATGAAGAACATCGCTTGCGGCGCGCCGAAACCTCGGAACGCCGTGTTGGACGGTAAATTCGTCGCGCACAAATATCCCGACACTCTGACGTGAGGCACGTAATACGTGTTGGTTATGTGACACGTGCACCGTTCCATCGTCTGTATAGACGAAAGCTAGTTTAGAGGGGTTTTTTTTTTCTACTTCTGATTACGTTACTCATACGAGTACAAAGTACGTTGTCAATGGGGGATGGAGGAGCAACGAAAGAACCTCCACGCGATATCGGAACAATATTCGGGGACGCCCCCGAAACGGCAAAGTTTTCTTACAAGACTCAGGCCCGTAGCCTGAATTTTTGAATTTCGATTTTGATTTTCCAATACATAAAGGAAATTGAAAAAAAAGAGAATCCACGAAGGCGATCAATGAAACACGACCGACTTTCAAACCCGGTTTTATCGGCGCGTAACGATCTGAAAACTTAAATATGGAACAATCGTTAATGGATTTCAACAGCCGAGAAAAAAATTGGAAAATTACAGTTGTATATTAATTCATCACTCATAAAACATTAATGAAAACAAATAAAAAAATTGTAAAACCCAATTCTAAAACTATTCTTTTACAACCCATATTATTATTTAATCACAAATTAAAAATATTATTGATTTGATTTGTAAAAATAACCATAATATTGTTTTCCCCCACCTTCTCCCTGAAGAATTGATCTGACTATGGGCCTGCAAGACTCGGTCAACCGTATATCGTTCATCGTCCTCGAACAATGCGGTTTTTCGCTGCCGGAGAAAAGAAAAAAAAACGTGTCGTGTAACGTTATACAAATTTTTATCACTATAAAATGCGTGCATCTATTATTAATTATTATAATTAAAAATCATCGTGTGTATTCGTACGCCGGCGGACAAATCCCTCGAACTGCCCGCGTTGTTGTACACGGAAACGTCCAAAACCCGAATGATGCCGTCGTTGTCGAAGCCCGCGCTGTAACGGAACAAAAACGGATTTCTACCGCCCGTGATGACCATGTCTTCGTGTCTGTCCAACATGCATCTGACCGGTTTACCGGTTCTGCGCGAAACAAACGTTTATTCTCCTCCGCGACGTTTTTTTTTAAGAATATTTTTTTATTATTATTTTTTTTCCTTTTTACTTTGTAGCGGCCACCGCACACGGCACGGCTATGACGTACGCTTTCGTTTCTTTACCGCCGAAACCGCCGCCGATACGTTTCGTTTTGCACACCACACGGTTGCCCGGTACGTCTAAACAGTGTGCCACGCTTTCCTGTTCCCCGATATGACACAACAAACGATTAATTACACGTTTAGGGGGCTCGGACGTATATAGTTATTACTTTTTCTCTGCCATTTTTTTTTTCTTAAATTTCTCGCTATAAACCTCTTAATTCGTCTCGTGCCTTTTACGAGTTGCGAAAAGAAAATTTACTACGGACATTTTGTGTTTTTTGCAAATTTTTAAAATTTCATCGCAATTTTGTTGATATACCACACGACATTTGTAACGAAAAAAAAAAAACGTTTGTCGTTTTCCATTTATGTTTTACGCGTTAATTTACGTTTTATTTTTGAACAGCGTTAAAATGAAAATTAAATATTTTTTTTTTAAATTGACTTCATAATTAATTATACGTCGAGACGTACAGAATTCGTTCGTGTATTTTTTTAGAAAATCGCGTGTAATAGTCGATCAGGAGAAATCGTTTTTTTTTTTTTAGTTAATTTTAATATTTTTTTTTTATTTTTACCGTAACACAACGTCCGAGCACAGTGGTATTGAAAGCGTTTCTCAAACGATACCGTGTATTGTATACACAGGTATAGGTACGTTTGGAAATTGGAATGTTTTTTTTTTTTAGAAGGATAAATCTGGTAAACCTGTAATTCGCTCAGCGATTGCGTCGAACTTATTATTTCGATCTCGTCGTGTTCGTTTGCCGGTATCGCTATACAACATTGCGTTTCCAAATAAAAATGCTCTTGTCCTCCGGTTCTCAGAGTGCCGCTTATCGAACGATCCGATTCTTTGAATCCTCGATCTACGCTCCCTCGTTCCCAGTAACAACACCGTCCGTCGTAAAACGATTCGTTTTCAATGGCGTCCTGCGGCAAAAAAAAAAAACGACCGAATCGATTAATAAAATTTCCGTTTTGTCGATTCGGCGGCGGTAAAGTGCCGGAGAAAAACGATCTACGCGCCTCGATGGTGATTATCGGTTTGAGTTCTTCGTACCGGACGCGGATTAATTTGATCGCGTCCTGCGCTATGATCGGATCCACGGCCACTAGACCGCAGATTACTTGCCCGAAATTCACCACCTGCAGAACGGAAACGGTGTTTTTCGATTATTATAAACGAAAACGGAATTTTTAAAAAAAAAAGAAAACCTTTTCCCTGGCGAATACACAGTCGTCTTTTATCGGCGTCACGCCGACCGTGTTACGATTTCCCGGTAAATCTTTCTCGTCGACTACGATCACCACGCCGGGCATCGACAGAGCGTCGCTATAATCAACGCTCGTGATTTTGGCGTGGGCGTAGACGGACGTTTTAACGGCTAAGTAAAGTTCGTCCGCGCGGCGAGGTATGTCGTCGCAATAAACCGCTTCGCCTGGGATGATAGAAAATAACAGACACTTTTTTAATTATTATAATATAACGGAAATACGGCGCGGTACCGGCATATTAACTCAATTCGCGCTTGAAAACACTTACCCGTAGTTTGTTGTACAGCAGACTTATGAACCAACGGCCTGCCGACCGCGTCGTCGGGATCTTGAGAATTCGGGACGATTCGATAGTATTGAGCGTACTTATTCGAAATGCGTGCAGTGTCTTCGTTGATACCGCAGTCGGTTAAATTTTCACCGTTCGTCGTTTCCAAAATCGTTTTTCGTTCACACACGTAACGGTAAAATTTAAAAAACAAACTGAAACCGAAAAAAACAAAAAGCATTATTCTAACATAAATAATTTCGAAAATCCTCTCGTTCCAATGTCCGTTCTTGTGGATGAGTAGTATTGGTTATTTAGAAGACCTTAAATAACACAGCGATGGAAATATTTCAATAGAGTTATATTGCACCTTTAGCGCTCTTATACTACTCCTGTCCGTTAAATGTTTTAATCTAACAGGCTTAGCAAATTTTCTTATGGCTTTTTCCGAGTACTGACTCGATTCGATTTTAGCATTCGCCTAACCCCCCGCCGACAGACTAGATTCGATTTTCCGTTCCTTGTCCTCTTCGAGACAAACTCAGACGGCGACGTTCCCTTACTACGTCTCACGACGTTAATGTCGATTCACTTTTTTTTCGAACATACTTCGTCCATAACGTCCTATCGTTTTTTTGTTATCGATTACGCTATTGTGTACTATTTCAATCGATTATTCGTGGTTTAGCGATATTGGCCGGTTGTTTGGGAAATCGTATTCGAAAATACGAAAAAAGGATTCGATCGTATTGCTTATTATTAATGAATTCTGCTCGCACCTTAGCGCAAGGGTTTTGCGATAGGTCACCATTCCTCCGGGGGCGTTCGACGCCAACGGCAAGTCTTTAAGCAACTCCAAATACAAGTCGTCCAGCACCGTGTCTTCGGTCCATTCGCGGTTGATCATTAACGATTTCGTTTTTTGAGCGACGACCGCCGTAGACGACAAGCCGCCGAAAACCAACTCCGCGTCGTTCACGATATTATCCGCCGTCGTCCTTACGTAGAACGCGGCGTTCACCACGGCTATGTCGTCTTCTTTTCTCCTCGCCACTTTGATCGATTTGAAAAAAGCGTTCTGCAAAAAAAAACAAAATATTCTCGAAATGTATACAACGTCGTTTATATATACTCTTTCGGTGAACGGCACGAACAAATCGATTACGACTTCGTCCGGACGTATGACGTTTGTCCGATAACCCGTGAAAAACGTACTGTCCATTTGCACAAATCTAGTTCCGTTTCCTACAAAAAAAAAAAAAAACATTGTAAAAAATAGTAATAATCGCGAACGTATTGAAAACAAAATTTTTTTTTCTAAATATATTTACTTTTACTCTGCACCTTTAACCGACAACGAGCGGCTAAAAATATAGGAATTAAATCCGATGCCGGACTGCCAGTGACGATGTTTCCGGCCACACACTAAATATTTTTTAATTTTTTTCATCTTACAAACGGTAATTTTACGAGTACTAACGTTTTGACATTGATATTATATACGTACGGCGACGTTGCGAATCTGTTTGCTAGCAAACCGCGGTATCATCTCCAAAATAGATTTCACGACTTGAAGTTTATAATCTAAACACGGATTGAAAACCGTTTATAATAATTATTATTTAAAACCGTACGATACGCGTACAAAGGTACCTAACACGGTGCCGACCAATTTTTTCAATTCATTTTCCAACCGGTCGATGGTAACTGCGGCTCCGACAATCAACCCTTTAGCACAGCTCTTAACGTCGTTTAACTCCGGCACCTTGTTGGGTTGTATCATCACGGGATATCGACAGTCTTTGAATTTCACTTCGACTCCTGTATAGGTTTTTTCCTCGTTTTAATTATTTATCGATATTATTGTTTTTTTTTTTTTGTCACCTATTTCGGTGTTTCCGACGACGATCCGAGCGTGCGGATACTCGGATTTCAGTTCCAGCAGTTTCAAAAGCGATGTGGGCCTGTACCACGTAGTCTTCCCGCCTCTAAACATCAAATAATCTTCGTCGAATTCTTTCGTTAACTGCGCAAATATATTGATATTGTGAACGTACTCGTTTTTTTCGTATAACATAAAAACGTATATCTCACGATGAGTTCAGGAGGAAATATCGGTTCTTGCGACGGGTCGTACGGTAAGAAATCGCACGAATCCGAAGTGAAATTATCCTCGACGTTAATATTACCGCCAGATCCGGTTTTCATGCAACATTCGTTTCCCGTTGAACACCCGCCCGAGGAAATTTCGTCGCGAACAGTGAACGTCATCAGTCCCTCTAAAATCGGTCTATAACCCGTACACCTACACAGGTTTCCTGCAATTAATACAATAACAGTCATGAATGTAACAATGTATAACGACGGTCTGAACGTAACCTGACCTAACCGACCGTGAATTCAACGCATTAAAAACTTCTTAAACGCTTAATGAATATAAATAAGTTCGATGAAAGTTTTTGTTTCTAAATGTGTTACATTTCAAGAAATAAATATACATAATGTATATATTTTGCATTAAAAAAGTTTTGAAAAAAATTCCGTTAGTTTCGCTTGAAGTTTATGACTTTTAACAACATTATTATAATTTGTAGCCTGTGCTGAATATATTAAAAGACGAGAAACGATTTAAAAAACGTCATGTAAAATGCAATGGAAATAATACGGGCAAAAATAAAGACCAAAAAATTTTGAAACCGAATACTCTGCAGCATATATGTGTTTGCAAATTTACGACCTAATATATACATAATATATACTAGCTACAATATTTGTACTCATTATCATACATTATATACGATATATACACCTTGAGGTGGACGTTAGAGAAAAAGGAGTATCGAAAATGTAGGTTAATATAATAGAGGATATGATGAGGCAAGAACAAGAGTGAGGAACGAGGAGCGCGTGTGGGAAAACGGAAGATTTTAGTGTAAGAGTAGGTGTGCACCAATGTTCAACTTTGGGCCCGTACCCGTTCTCTTTAGTCTTTTTCTTTAGTGAGAGAAGGTCCAGAAGGAGTGAATAAGAGACTTGAAGAGTGGAGATTAGCGCTTGGGAGGAAAGGACGAAGAATTAGTAAAAGTAAAAGAGTTGTCTATGATTTTGGAGGTAATTATCAGGGAATTTATAAGACAAGGCATGTCATGAAGACGAGTGAGGACGCAGTGTGTGATGTTGATAGATTCAAGTACAAAAGAATGGTGGATGTCTAAAATTTGTTAAAGAGTAGGTGGATGAAATAGAGAGAAGCGTCAGTTGTTTTGTATGATAAAATGGGGGAGAATTGGTTCGGACGGTTCGGACATGTTATGCGAAGAGATAATTCAAAGGTTGTGACTTGTGAGAGGTGTTATGGGAAAACGAATGAAAAAAAGGAAAAGAGGAAGAAGAAATGCAGGATAGATGGAATTGAGGGTGTTATGTGAAGATGGCTGGTGTGAGCGTACAAGAGGTTTGAGATCGTGTTTTATGGAGGCGTAAGGTCCAGGACGGCCCATCTCGCTTGTAGTTGGGATTGTAAGGCAAAAAAAATAAAAAGACATATACACCCACCTTGCAAAGCGATTTCCAAGTGTTTTTCGTCAGGCGGTTTTTCCAAAGACCTGAGCATGGCGTACACCGACATCACAATACCGGGCGTACAGAAACCGCATTGCGATCCGTGACTTTTTGCTATTCGTTCTTGTACGGGGTGCAATCTCGTTTTAGTGTTGCCGATACCTTCGACGGTTATTACAGCACACCCGTGCAAGCTCACCACGGGACACAAACACGCGTTGACCGACATATGTCTAATATACGCGTTATACGGTTTAAGTAGTGATAAATTAAAGAATTTTCTTTTTTGTACATGTGAAAACTTCGTTTGGTTCGGAATTAAACGCGTTTATAATATTTTTATAAAATTAATTTTCCAAATTTTTCGAGCATATATATTTAAAGATTTGATCGTTAAAAATATTGTTTAATGGTACATACCAATTGTATTTTGATAATCTCCGATTTGTCACGAAATTTTCTTAAATATTTTGCAACAAATTTCAAGGAGAAAAATGTACAAATACATAGTCTAATTCTGAGTTTGTAAATGTTTTTAATTTATTTTTACGTTTTTTTTTTTTATACTTGATCTATAAAAAATTTTTGAAAATCTTTATAAAAAAAATATTAAGTTTTTTTTTTGGCGCATATTTCATAGTTTTTTCTAAACCTGTCGAATCATATACTCATAATACTGTCGTGATTCAGATTACGTTCAAAGGATACAATGGTGACTTCTTTGCGCGGTCATATTTCGATACCATTACGGTACAAGCTCCGCAACCTCCTTCGGCACATCCCAATTTAGTTCCGCACAGACTTACTGCACGCGTATACGCGTAATGACAATATATCGTGTAAGTTAAGGAATCTCTGGTCAATATTATTTGTCGTCGTCAATAAACGCATAGAGAGAGGGGACAGGTCGAGTTAATAGTATTTCATTTTTCAACGCGCGAATCAAAAGGATACGTTTATTTCTTAAATAATAGAGTAGAGTCCAACGCGGATCGGCTTTTGTCTCGATAACCTTTAATTAAATATACGCCATATATATGTCAGTGGACTATACATACGCGATGAGAAATTCTACGATTTCGGTTATGCGATTCGAAATAGTTAAATTGAATTTTTGAACAAATTCAACTTTGAAAACTTTGTGGTTTTTTTTTACAATAACGAAATGTCGAAAATGAATTTTAAATCGCGCGGGAGAGAAAACGCTTCGATAATTCTCTTAAAATGCAATACTGAGCGCAAAGGCTTTTAACTTTATTTAAAATTAAGTTAACCGAAATTTGTTCAACTGCATTAAATAAGTTAAAATTAATTAAAAATTGAAATGTATCAGTTAAACGTTAAATTAACGAAATAATATTAATTTAACTTGAGTTTTTTAATCGTCCGTTTGATTCTTTTGTAAAAAAAAAAAAGTAATAATAATCGTTAATTTATACAAATACATATTTGTCAACAATTCGCGTGAAATCTTAATTTTTTTTTTGTCTCTACTTCTTTTAAATACGTATACTACTAATAGGTTTCGAATGGGTTTAAATAAAATACAGTCGCAGAGCAATGAAAATTCAAAGTAAAACTAATTGGTTTAAATAAAAGAAACGTTACTGCGAGAGAAAGTATTTTAAACTTAAATTTAGTTAATATTAAGCCGAGAGTGAGTCAATTACAAGTTACTAAATTAAACTTATTATGACACGTCAATTCTCAGTCATTTCAAAACGTATATCTACCGCGTTCAATTTTTTACAATCGATAAACATAAAAGAATTATCTTCGACGAAAATATTATATATATTTTTTTTTAATATTGACTTTAAAAATAGAAACGAATATCGTTAGTTATTCGTACCTACACACGTACCTTTTTACCGTTGACGAAAAACACTAGTGTGGAAGTAATGGTTTCCATCGTGCTGTTTTTGTACTGTTTAAAATTATTATTATTCAAATAATGTCACGATATTATTGTTTAAAACTAATCTCCACTCAATGCACTGTAAATACTTTCTCGAACACGTACCTGTAGTTTTAAACTGAAAGCTTTTTTCTCTCTCTCCTATATAGTTTTTAGAAACATACAACTTGTACGACTTCAGAAGCCATGAATAGTTGTAATTTATTTTCAAAGATCATATCGTTTACCAACCGATACACATAATATATGAATATCGATTTCAATAATTGAATAATTTTAATATCGTATATGTCTGCGTACGATGTGTGACGTTTTATAAAACCGAAAACTTCTTTACACATATCAATCATTAATATTATTATATTATTATTGAAATCAAGTTTAAAAGTATTATATTACGTCGGAGGAACGAATTTGATACTACTAAATTAATAGACGTATGATATTTCCTTAATAATAAAAAAAAGTATAAACATAAATTATATTCAACGATATTAAATTCGATATTCGATTGTTTTCCCCACACATACAACATGTTATATTAGTATATTTTTAATGTTAAGAAACGATATTATTTATTACATCATAAATGTGAAACAGACGTTTTCTCATTACGCGTTGTACTGTTTAAAATTATTTAAACAAATCGCCTTTTTTTAATGTTCAAAATACGCAGCTCTTTAAAGTTTTTACGGAAATAATAAAAAAATAATAATTAAACATCGCCAATACAATTTTAAAATAACGATAAAAATCCGTTCAAATACCGCAGAAAAATGTGTACCTAAATGTATGAGTGCGTACACATATTTAATATTAATATATTCCGATTTTGGATATTTGCGACGTGGGATGCCAACACGAGCCAAAGGAGAATATTCGCAGAATCGCGTCGTCAAGAGCGAGCGCGGGATGAAATAAATATAAAAACTAAACGTTATAAGAACTATTATTGTTTTTTTTTTTTAATATTATTATGGCTTACACAAGTCGTATCAGTACAAAATATTTGTAATAAATAAATAAATAAATAAATAAATTATACAAATAATTTAAAAATTCGAATATGAAAATCGAATCGTTTTTGAAAATCGTCGCCCATCGGAAAACGCGTCTGTATAATGTATATGGACCGCGATCAAATCGTTTCGTTCAAAGATTCGTTTTCGATCGTCAACGGTGCAGTTATTGAAGAACTAACCGGTTTTGTGGTCGTATCTTCTTCGTATTCGTCGTCGCTTTCCAACAGCAGATCTTCTGCAGACGCCGCCGACGAAGGAGCGGTCGTCGTCGACTTCAATAACATTAGACTAGGCTTGGGCGGTACTAACCCTACGATTTCGATCTACAGAAGAACAAAAAAAAAAACCTTTTAAATTATTTTAAATACGTAATATAAAAACATTTTTAACGAAATGCGCAGTATAATACAATAAGACATGAATTATTAATCATATCGAAATTATACGTGTGAATTTTATTGTATACAAATAAATATGTTGTCTAAGAAATACAATTGGGAATAGTCGAATTGCACTTTTTTTACCTAAATTAAATTAATCGAATTGCATTCGGGTCAAAATAAGTGATATTTGAAAAAAAAAACATTTTATTTCTCTTCCTACTTACAGGCTTAAGGTTGACAATGGTTTTTAATTTATAAACGAGTTTTTTTTTAATATATTATAGTTAAAAAGCATTTACTTTTACACTCTTCAATTTAAAAACGTTTTTTAATTTGTTAAATAGTCACAGTTATTATTCGAAATTATTTTTTGAAGTAATTTTAAGAAAATGAAACTCCATTTTGGTAATTGATTTTTTTTCTTTTTGAGCGCATATAAGGCGTAATGTACTTTTTAATTCCGTTTCTTTTTCCCCGATATCGTGCGTAGTTGAAAGTCTCGTGTCTTATATCTTATGTGTTATAAATGAATATTTGGACGTGGCGACGAAAATGATTTGTTAAATTTTGCATGAAAGAAATGACGTGCATTCGTAGTCCTTTGACTAGAAATTGAATCCGAAGTTCGAATATCTATTAAATTGTGACTAAATTTTTGACCCGAATTATTTTCTGGCATAGTAGACATAAAAAAATCTTCTGTAAAAGAGTGGCCAACTTTAACTGTCATATTAGATGCTGTCTATTAGTCTAAACTCTATATCGTAGTACCGGTTTATTGCACGTACAGACTAACACCAAACTTCTTTAACTATTTTTTTTTCAAACGACTTTCTTGAACCGAGTGCAGTTCGACCATTACCTTGTCTTTTCGCCTTTTTTAAACAAAAAAAAACGGTTTATTTACCTTTTTCTTGTCTACTTCACAGTTCCGTCCAATGTATCCGTCCGCGCAAAGACACCTGTAATTTCCGTCTTCTTCGGGCAGACTCACGCAAGTGGCTCCGTTTTGACACGTCACGTTGTTGGTTTCGCAGTATTTCAGCTCTAAAAACGAAACGATAATTACACACGAACCGATCGAACGCCCGTCTTTTCTTTTTGCCAAGTTCATCTTTCACATTACCTTGGTCGCAGAGCATACCGCCCCAGCCGGACTTGCAGTTACATTCCCACGGGCGATTACACGTTCCGTGAACGCATCCCGGATACGGGAAACATTGAGTACAGTTCTTGCCAGTCCAGCCTACCTTGCACCTGAATTTCGTATAATTAAATTCGGTATGAAAAAAAAAACGTTATAAATAAAATTTAAAGGTAAGTAAGCGTAATCTGAAATCTAAACATTAATAATTGACTCGGAAATTACCTGCACTCGTTCGGTTTGCGACAGTATCCTCGGTCTCGGTGGCAACCTTCCGAGCACACAGCTGCGTAAATGAAAAAAAAAGTACGTTACGTTTTCGTATATGGTTCTGTTGAAAAATTGTATATTTGGCGTATAGCAACTCACGTATCTGACACAAGATCCCTTGCCATCCCTTTTCGCATTTGCATTCCAGAGGTTTAGAACACGTACCGTGCATGCATCCCGGTAACGGCTGACATTCTTTACAGAGATCACCGGTCCAACCTAAACGGCATCTGCGCAATGATAATAAAACAATTTTTTTTTTCGTTTTTTAATTTACACATTATAATACGCAAGTGTTTTGTTTCGTTTTATGAATGTTTTATTGGTGTATAAACGAACTGATCAAAATCTGGGAAACGATTTAAAATTGGTTTTTTCCCATATACTTTATCCGCGTATAACATCGTGTGTTATTATATTATAGTATTATAGTGACGAAGTAGATATATGCAATTTATAAAAATCGTAGTGCTATAGAAACTTTTTCGTGATAAATCGAGAAACTATCGAGGTGGTTTTTTTGGTACGAATGTGTACAAAACGTCGGTTTTAGAAAATATGTAAAGACGAGGTACAAAAAGAACGTGTATGTTTAATATAGTTTTTAACTTATATCTGCACATAATTTTTTTTACAGAAGTAAAATAAAAATTTTTAAGACAACTAAAGAAAACACATAGTTGTTCTATATAATATTATATATTGATTGCTATAAATATAGAAAAAAAACAAATCATAAATTCAAGCCGTTTCAGTACATTAAAAAAAAAAAATGAGTAAATTAATTAAGAATTTTTCGGTTGGTGAAGGAACGATTTTGATTGAAATTTTCGTCTGACCTAATGGGAATGACTAATTTCGCCTATGCATATTCATAAATACTACTATTATATCGATTTCACTTTGAACGAATGCAACTGTACACACACACACACACACACACACACACACACACACACACACATACACACCGCAGTCAAACGCGAACTACGTTGTTCACTCCTTACCGCCGTGACTACACTGAGCGGTCCGATAGTTTCGGACCGCTATTTATACGCGCCTTTCTGCCACGCCCTCTGTGTTGTGTCGTAGCGCTATCTGGTGACTACTTTCTTTTCTCGTTTTATTACGGTCGGCTGACGCGCTATATCGGTATATGCGGGTGTTTAGTTTGACGCTGACCGAACGGCCGTTCGTACGCGCGTATGCAATCTTTATTATTTATTTTTTTTATTATTATTATTCTTATTAATATTTATTTCGCGTATTTCAATGAAATGAACGTAAGGATTCATCTTTCCTCGTTTTACACTCGTTTACACGTTTACTCTTATATTGTACACGTTTACAATTTATTTAACGTTTACTCATTTACACTGTACATGACCGACCGAGTTCGTCATCAGCTAAGTACTAAACGCTCGATCATGACCGATGATCAGCGCGCACTGTCAGCGCGTACCGTCGGTTGAGCACTAATTCCCGCCTTATACATGATGTTTAAAGAGGGGGCGAAAATGGAGCATAACCATAACATAATTGAACCTACTTACATTACACTAGTCATGTGCTGTTAGGTCAGAGATATACTAACCGCCGCTGTCGTCATGAATATTGTCGCAAGTAAGTCATGATTTTTTTTTCTACTCGTCAATGTTTTCGGATTAATGTAAATTAATTTTTATAAAGGTATACCTACGTTTAAATTTTTTTTAATACTCCAAAATTTAAACTACTTAAATAATATAAATTATTGCAGTTGTACAATGTTTTACCTGCACTCTCCTGGCCAGTCGCAGTATCCTTTACTCGGATGACAGTCTTCGTGACAGACCGCTGCAGTGTATAATGTAGCGTACAGCGTGTCGCGCATAAACAAAACAATCGATAAATTATTTAAGAGTATGTCAACGCATTATTTGTATATCTATCATCTCTGTCACGATATGGGAATAACATATTATTATTATACGTTTCGATCGGTTCGAGTCGAAGCTCCGTCTCTTAAATACCTACATCAAATCACCTGTATATATTTTTTTTTTAAATCACCTATGTCTTGACGTGTGATATTCTTAACGATTTTTTTTTTTTAGATAATTATTGACTCGCGACGATTATTATTACGCGTTAAGTTTAAAAAAAAAATGATTTTTTCTCTTTCTCGAATCAAATACGAAAAAAAATCCGATACGGCGAGCTTTCAAAAATATTATTCAATCTTTAATTTTTTTTTTTAACCAACCATCGATAAAACGCGGCGCGCCTATTGCTCGCGTCGTTCCCATGTCGCGCGCGCGAGTGAAGACAACGAAAACAAACGATGCGCTGACATGCTCTTAAACAATATTATACATAACGCACCGTCCTGCACACTCTTCATTACTTTCAATAAAAAAATCATCATTACGTTCTGAACAGAATATGCCGTCCCAGCCCTCTAAGCACTTGCATTCGAAACTGTTGTTGCAGTATCCGTGTTGACAGCCAGGCAGCGCAATACACTTGTTACACATCTCACCGTAATAACCTGTAAACAATAATTATAAAAAAAAAGGAAACTATTTTCGCAACGTATACAGTTGGCGACCGGTGCGATTCTCCGCTCGACTCACCCAATTTGCAACGGCATTCGTTGGGCCGTTTGCAGTAACCCTGAACCGGGTCACAGCCTTTTTTACAAATCGGCACGTCGCAAAGGTCTCCGATCCATCCGGGCAGACATTTCATATCGCCGTTGTCGTCGCATACGTAATGACTCGAGTCGTTTTGCGTAGCTGGCGCCTCACAAGCCTATATACACACAGGAATAGAGACAAACGTTTATATACGTGAAAACTGAAATCGTTCTAACGACGATAACTGCAGAGACTCTCGGACGCTTACCCCGAGTTCACTAAACAACTTTATTCCCTCTTACTCTCCAAAAAATAGGATAAAGTGTGGATGGATGACGTGGACAGAAGGTGCGTGTGTGATTAAGAGGATGCCGATAAGGTTGAAAAAAAGGTTGATTTTATAAAACAGTAGTATGCAAACGTTGTGTGTTTCGAAATGTTGGGCAATGAACTACCAATGGAAAACGGAACTAAGGATGATGAAAATGCTAAGATGGATGTATAGAAAACTATCATAAGAGTTGTAAAATGAATGTAGAAGGGAAAAAAGGAGGAAGACCGAAGAAGAAGAGAATACATGGAATTGAGGGTAGGTGGTATGAGCGTACAAGATGTGGGAGATGGTGATCATTATATGGAGGTATAAGGACTAGGGTGGCCGATCCCGCGTGTAGTTGGGAGTGTAAGGTAAAGAAGAAAAAGACATTTTCAGAATGAGTACGATTCGGTGTGTAACATTTTGATTTTTGGCACTACGCGTGCAAATAAGAAACAATATGTATATATGAGTATTTCGTTTGGTGGTACTATGCTAAAACCGTTGTATATTCTGTGAATACTCCACTCTGATGCTAATATCTAATAATAATATAATACCAAATATTATTCTTTAAAATAATTATATGTAATATTTTTAAAAGACATACGTTCGACCTTAATCTATATATACGTATATTCAATTAAATATTTTTAAATATATTTGTTTTTACTCCGCAAAATCGACGGATTTCGGCATACTATAATATGTATATTAAATAATAAATATATGTATATATACATATATTTATTATTTTAGATTATTATTTGATAAAGACTAAGCGTTTATAAAAAAAGAAAAGAAAAACACCGAATTATAAATTCTCGAAGCGATAATAAATATAGGTAATAAACTATATATATATATATATAATATTAATATGCAAAGTGGATATAACTGTAATATATACTCGTATATACGAGTTTGCGCAGTTATTATAAAGTTTACACCAGTAATAAATAATAATTTTACTGTTAAATGTCGTTATATATATTCTTCCGACGATGACTGCGTATATATATATACTGCGGTTGAAAGGAGTTATACTAGTCGAGTTTTTTTTTACCACGTACAGAACATATATAAAATAATCAAAACGAAATAAAAGTACTTATATTAATTATTTATTATTTTTCGTGTTTTCTGTTACAGCTACGTCACATTGAAATAATTTATATTCGAGATCACATTTTAGAGATTATTATTACTTGTACCAATATTTTTTTTAAAAATTTTTTTTTCTTTTTTAACTTATTACATTTGAACTTATTTTGTTTGTATTTAATTTTTTTTTTTTTTTTTTTTTTACGAAAATCTACACTATTTTATTTTTTGAAATAATTTCCATCTTATTTATAGACTATTGAATATTTTACCGTTGCACAAAACTCGAGCGTTTTACACGTATTCTATTTATGTATATTTACCAGTGAGGAGATTAGGGAGATATATTTGCCCCTTGGCTCTTTTTAAACATATATATGGTTATGTTTTTGCTTCCTTTTATCACTTTACCTATATGTAATAAAACAATAATATTTGTATTGGAAAAGCATTAATTGCTGTAGGACGTTTGTAATTTTCAACTCCTGACCGCACATTTTCGTGTTTAAAAATACGTATTTAAGAAAGTCTACGAAGGAATTATATATTATTCACTATTTACTCATTACGAAATGTATTTTATTGTATTTAATAATCGATTTAAATGTTAAATATTATTTTAGAATAGGTCGAAAGAGCTTGCAATTCTGTCCATTCATAATAACATTAAATTAGATGTTAAGGAGAAATAATAATAGACGAGATCGCCAAAAAAACCTATAGAAGACTAGAGTTTGTTTTGTAAATGATAAAAATTTATTGTAGTAAATGTATGAGAAATTAAAGTTTAATGTAGTTATTAAAAAATTGATAGTATACCTATATTTCCTATGCGTATTTCGAGTGGAGGTAGAAAAATTTTTTCAGTCATCTCCGGCTCCCTCAAAAAAATCCTAAATACGCCACTGATATTGACAACTCGTAAATGATCTATACACTATAGTCGACACTACGCGTCCAACTTCACATCCTTGTTTACGAGTATAAAATATATATATATATATAGAGTGGGTCACTAGGCTACTAGATCTGATCACGGACTTAGCCTCTACTGTCGTATACGTACAACGTGCAGACAGGCGATAATCATAATTAGAAAGTCACTGCGATATATAATTAGGTATATTGTATGCGCACATAATATTTTATACATTGTTTATCCTTTGAAAATATGTAATAATTTTTGTTTTTCTTTAAAAAAAGAAATGTTTTGAAAACGACGTTGAAATTATACTTGCAGCTTCACATCTACGTGTAAAGGATACGACACAACAAAAGTGACGTTTGGCGCTGAGATTTATATTTTTAATTATTTTATGTCGTAAAAGAAAAACGTGAAAAAATTTTTAAAAACCGTTTTTCTTTTTTTTTTAAGTAATAATACACATACCTATAATATGTAGGCTTTTCTTCGATGAATATTTAAATTTACTAATAATTTAACGAATTCTTTCGATATTTTTGTTTTTATTTACCTGTTTTTTCCATTTCGGCACGTTTTTGGAAGCTGCTGAAATCCTCGGGACTCCTAAAACGCACAACGCAATAAGTACGAGCATGATTCGTCTGTCGGTCATGTTGACCAAACGACGTCGTATCAATGCTTTCACCAGGACTAAACTGACTCATCGAAACATCCGAACTATACAACCACTTCCCATTTCTTCTCGCGTGATTAACATAATATAAAAACGGTGAGCTCTCTTCCTATATAATATATATATATAGTATATTAGGTACGCGTTCATATATACGAACGATTCCGTTATAAAACCGCGATGGCGGGGATACGCGACATGCACAAGAAATACTTTCAAGAATTCATCATAATATATACGAATATATAGTATATACAGGGTGTCTCAAAAAAAAACTTTATGTTTTGACGTATCAGTATAAAAGAAAGGTTTACGTCTGTCGATAAAACCTTTATGAATTATTAAAATACACGCTTTAGGAATTTATTTCTAAAAAAATATTGTCATCCAAATGTGAACCATCACGTTCGCGGCACTCGTTTAAAAGAACAGCGAAATTTTTCACGACAGCTCGGCATGTAGACTCCGTAACGGCTGCCAATTCGTTACAGATATTTTCACTGCGCCAGAGAAGACGGATTATTGTCGTATACTTTAGATTTGAGATATCCCCGTAAGAAAAAGTCCATCGGGCTCAAATCAGGACTGCTTGAGGGCCAATTTATGTCACCACCTCCACCAGAGATCAATTAGCGAGAGAAAATTTCACGAACTTACGACAGAGACGTATTAGACGTGTGTGGCGTGACTCCGTCTTGCTGAAACCATGTCATTTGGTTGTGACCAAGAAAGTTCTGTAGTTCAGGTACCAAAAAGGCCACCTGACATCTTCACATAACGTTGTGAATTCACTGTAACTGCACGTCTCCTTTCGTCTTCAAAAAAATATGGGCCGATTATTCCTCGCGCCGACATCGCAGCCCATACGGTGACTTTAGGTGAATGTAAAGGTTTTGACGCTTGCGTTTCGCGTATTCGTATCATTCCAGTAATGGTGCGATTCCGCTTGTCGTTGGTCGAGTCTATACATGCCGAGCTGTCACGAGAAATGTTTGCTGTTCGTTTGAATGAATGCCGCGAGCGTGATGATTCACATTTGGATGACACTATATTTTTGAGAAATATAAATTCCTAACTTGTGTATTTCAATAATTAATAAAGATTTTATCGACAGTCGCATCAACCTTTATTTTGTATTGAGACATCAAAATATAAAATTTTGTTTTGAGACACCCTGTAGTACGGTGTCCTAACAAAATATTGTGTGTTGTTTTGACGAAAATATAATGCATACTATGACGTATACACTGCACGAGCGCGTATACATGAAAACCGGTAGAAGCGGTGTATAAAAATAAAAAACTATAAAATTTAGTCTTATAAAACGTGTAGAAACGTTTTGCGGTTGTCTCGATGAAGAATATTTTTATTTTGTTTTTAAATTTACTACAAATAAATCATAAGAATCAAAACGCATGTATATTTTAGAATTGCGAGCAAATCGGCATACTATAGTTTTATGCGAAAAATGTTTCCTACCTATAACGTTATCTCTTCAAGAATTCAACGAGTCGTATACCTTAAATCGTTCGTATATATTATGTATATATTCGAGTGGGACACAGTTTTATAAATCGAAAAAATTCCGTGTTCAATGCTCGGACGTATGTTTCACGACTGTACTATAATATATTTAAAACTCGTACAGTATATACATTATGATCTCGGGTGAAATTCTAGAAAATATTAAAACAGCATTGATTCCAACTATACGATACCTATTCTGATATATAATCTAAAATATCTCGAAAACCTAAACTGTTTTTTTTTTTTCAGCGTTCGTCCGCATTCGAAACTATATTATATATGCAATAATAGTATCGGATTTTTAGAAGTGTAATCTTTGTAGGTTATTGAATTCGTATCATTATTTCGCTTCTTTTCTTCCATTAAAAAAAATGCGTATACGTACATACGGAGTACTTATCGTTTACTTTTTTTTTAAGTTCAGTTTTGTAATTTACAATAATAATAATTTTTTTTAATTCGCAGAATCTAAAATTGTGTGCACTATATACGAAATCGGTATTGTGTGTACGACGCATACGTTATACAAAACGTACGTTTTATTATATTTCGAAAAACGCGTAATTAATCGAATTTCCGTTTTTAAATTGATCCAAATACGCGTTATATTAATCGTAAAAATAATGATTTTTGTACACACATCACTCTTGTGTACTGGATATAAATCGTCGATTTCTTTATAATTTTTTACCCGTGTTCTTAAACGAATACAATTTTTATTTTTCCTAACAAAATATGTAATCTCAAAATGTGTATAGTCAAATAATAGAAGTGCAAAAACGTATAGTTATACACTTCGTAATACGTATTATAATGCGAAAACGATGCGATTTCTATTTTTTTTTTTTATTCGTGAAATATACGCGAATATACGAGTATATATATATATATATATATATATATAATATTTATAAATTATAATTTTTTTTTATTTATCAAGCTTTGTTTAACACATTTTAACTTAGCACTTATTATACGGTAATACTTAAATACTTATTACTTACACACGTATCGTTATAAACAAATCACAGCATAATAATTATAAAACGTAACCCGATGCTGAAAAAAAAATTAATAACTTTAAGGATAACAGAAGGATTATAATTGAATACTACAGGAATTAGAAACAATATTATTATTTAAAAAGAAACGGAAATGATTATTTCTGGCCGAGGAAAGACTGGGGCAATGGAAAACAATACGAGAGAAATCGCAAATATATTCGGTAATACGTGACGAGGGCAAAGAGGAGATGAGTTGAGTCCTAAAAAAAAAAAAAAAATTATAATTAATTGCCTATATTATATGAATTAAACGCGATTTCAATTAGTTGAGTAGAATATAATGACGTTGTTTTATATACGGACGAGTTGGATTGATCTATACACACACGCACACAGGATAATCAGGAGACAACATGAAAATATTTACAAATAATTCGTTCGAAATATAATATGTATTGGCAACACTACTAGACGAGCCGGCCGGTGCAGAACAACGCCCCGCACGCACACGCATACTGAGGCCATTGACTCAAATTTCTACGTGAAAGAAAGAAAAAAAGCGCTAGTAATATTATTTTTAATATCGTCGAGATAGTACGACCATTAGCCTTTTTCTATGTGTATATTTACGTTAAAATAATAATAATAATAATTTCGTTAAAAACGTTCTACCACTTTTTCACGCAAAAATTCGCGAATAAATAACAGCTAAAACGTACGCGCGAATTCCACGTACAATTATATTATATTGTAATATTGTATATACGTTAAACACGGCGTGCAAAAAAAAAAAGAAATTATAAGCGCAGGCAAAACAATATCATCGGGTGTAGCGCGAGTTGTCTGACTCGAATACGTCTAGGCGAACATCGACACGATGATAATATCGTCTTTTAAAGTATATAGGTATTAGTAAAACAGTAAAATTAAGATGATAAAAGGGTACGTAATATAGAATAAGAAATAAGTACTATAAACTATAATAATCGTAAATAATTAATTTGTATATTTATAAAATACATGTAATATGTATATAAATATACAAACAAGCTAAAGAGTGTTACGAAAATGAAGAAAATACAATATGGAGTTGTTGTATTAAATTTGTTTATTTAATATACCGTGGTTTTGATAAAAAAAAATCACCATTCAATATGTAACAAAATTACATTTCGAGAAAATTATGAATATTACAACAAAAAATACATTGTACATAGTGAATTAAATTAATAAAAAAAAACAAACTATGGCTTGTTATTAATACTATTTAATATAACTATATTGATATAAAATATTATTTTTTAAATATGATTGTAGATTAAATTTTTTTTAAATTTATCATTATGTTTAATTTCTTTACATATAGGTATGCGTAATTCTTTCGGAACTGAATTTGTATAAATATTATGTTGTATATATTTAAAGTCATTATATCTACATTAAAAGTAATAGTATGATCGTTTTCTAAAACGAATGATGACGATTACTTTTTGTCGAAACCGGTAGTGAACAAATTTAATACAACTGCAACTCACATATAATTCTTTAGTTTTCATAATACTCTTTGGGCTTTTTTCTATTTATTCACATATACGTGTACATATATTTTTTTATAAATTTATATTTATATATAATGCAATATAATTTGGCGATCCTTAAAAAATTGTATTCTTTATCTATCGAGTATAATAATATGGTCGTTTCGTAATCTAGAAGGTTAGTCAAAAATAATAATTGGCAACGAACGCGCGTTTATTAAAAGAATAATTTGAAATAAATTCAATATTATTATTTAAAAGAAACGGAAATGATTATTTCTGGCCGAGGAAAGACTGGGGCAATGGAAAACAATACGAGAGAAATCGCAAATATATTCGGTAATACGTGACGAGGGCAAAGAGGAGATGAGTTGAGTCCTAAAAAAAAAAAAAAAATTATAATTAATTGCCTATATTATATGAATTAAACGCGATTTCAATTAGTTGAGTAGAATATAATGACGTTGTTTTATATACGGACGAGTTGGATTGATCTATACACACACGCACACAGGATAATCAGGAGACAACATGAAAATATTTACAAATAATTCGTTCGAAATATAATATGTATTGGCAACACTACTAGACGAGCCGGCCGGTGCAGAACAACGCCCCACGCATACTGAGGCCATTGACTCAAATTTCTACGTGAAAGAAAGAAAAAAAGCGCTAGTAATATTATTTTTAATATCGTCGATAGTACGACCATTAGCCTTTTTCTATGTGTATATTTATGTTAAAATAATAATAATAATAATTTCGTTAAAAACGTTCTACCACCTTTTCACGCAAAAATTCGCGAATAAATAACAGCTAAAACGTACGCGCGAATTCCACGTACAATTATTATATTATATTGTATATACGTTAAACACGGCGTGCAAAAAAAAAAAAGAAATTATAAGCGCAGGCAAAACAATATCATCGGGTGTAGCGCGAGTTGTCTGACTCGAATACGTCTAGGCGAACATCGACACGATGATAATATCGTCTTTTAAAGTATATAGGTATTAGTAAAACAGTAAAATTAAGATGATAAAAGGGTACGTAATATAGAATAAGAAATAAGTACTATAAACTATAATAATCGTAAATAATTAATTTGTATATTTATAAAATACATGTAATATGTATATAAATATACAAACAAGCTAAAGAGTGTTACGAAAATGAAGAAAATACAATATGGAGTTGTTGTATTAAATTTGTTTATTTAATATACCGTGGTTTTGATAAAAAAAATCACCATTCAATATGTAACAAAATTACATTTCGAGAAAATTATGAATATTACAACAAAAAATACATTGTACATAGTGAATTAAATTAATAAAAAAAACAAACTATGGCTTGTTATTAATACTATTTAATATAACTATATTGATATAAAATATTATTTTTAAATATGATTGTAGATTAAATTTTTTTTAAATTTATCATTATGTTTAATTTCTTTACATATAGGTATGCGTAATTCTTTCGAACTGAATTTGTATAAATATTATGTTGTATATATTTAAAGTCATTATATCTACATTAAAAGTAATAGTATGATCGTTTTCTAAAACGAATGATGACGATTACTTTTTGTCGAAACCGGTAGTGAACAAATTTAATACAACTGCAACTCACATATAATTCTTTAGTTTTCATAATACTCTTTGGGCTTTTTTCTATTTATTCACATATACGTGTACATATATTTTTTTATAAATTTATATTTATATATAATGCAATATAATTTGGCGATCCTTAAAAAATTGTATTCTTTATCTATCGAGTATAATAATATGGTCGTTTCGTAATCTAGAAGGTTAGTCAAAAATAATAATTGGCAACGAACGCGCGTTTATTAAAAGAATAATTTGAAATAAATTCGATGTCAAACAATATTATCGTTATTACAAAGCGTGAACGTTCAACAAAAAAAAAAAAAACTTTCGAGTTTCCACCTACTATCGTTACTATCGGAAACTATATACCGTCCGTATATATTATAAAATATTATTCCTCCGGTCCTAAAACCGCACCCAACACTGGCGAATTAGTGTGCAGTTATGGAAATTACCTATAAGTAATCGCAATTTTAATATTATAAATTTTATTTTATATATATATGCGCATTTAATAATTTCTAATAAGACGAATTATTATTAATAAACAACTCTAACCACGCTTACATACATTTTAGTTATTATATTCGTACATTGTGTATATTATACATTGTACTTGAATTCGGTAATACGTGACGAGGGCAAAGAGGAGATGAGTTGAGTCCTAAAAAAAAAAAAAAATTATAATTAATTGCCTATATTATATGAATTAAACGCGATTTCAATTAGTTGAGTAGAATATAATGACGTTGTTTTATATACGGACGAGTTGGATTGATCTATACACACACGCACACAGGATAATCAGGAGACAACATGAAAATATTTACAAATAATTCGTTCGAAATATAATATGTATTGGCAACACTACTAGACGAGCCGGCCGGTGCAGAACAACGCCCCGCACGCACACGCATACTGAGGCCATTGACTCAAATTTCTACGTGAAAGAAAGAAAAAAAGCGCTAGTAATATTATTTTTAATATCGTCGAGATAGTACGACCATTAGCCTTTTTCTATGTGTATATTTACGTTAAAATAATAATAATAATAATTTCGTTAAAAACGTTCTACCACCTTTTCACGCAAAAATTCGCGAATAAATAACAGCTAAAACGTACGCGCGAATTCCACGTATAAATAATATTATATTGTATATACGTTAAACACGGCGTGCAAAAAAAAAAGAAATTATAAGCGCAGGCAAAACAATATCATCGGGTGTAGCGCGAGTTGTCTGACTCGAATACGTCTAGGCGAACATCGACACGATGATAATATCGTCTTTTTAAAGTATATAGGTATTAGTAAAACAGTAAAATTAAGATGATAAAAAGGGTACGTAATATAGAATAAGAAATAAGTACTATAAACTATAATAATCGTAAATAATTAATTTGTATATTTATAAAATACATGTAATATGTATATAAATATACAAACAAGCTAAAGAGTGTTACGAAAATGAAGAAAATACAATATGGAGTTGTTGTATTAAATTTGTTTATTTAATATACCGTGGTTTTGATAAAAAAAATCACCATTCAATATGTAACAAAATTACATTTCGAGAAAATTATGAATATTACAAAAAAAAATACATTGTACATAGTGAATTAAATTAATAAAAAAAAACAAACTATGGCTTGTTATTAATACTATTTAATATAACTATATTGATATAAAATATTATTTTTAAATATGATTGTAGATTAAATTTTTTTTAAATTTATCATTATGTTTAATTTCTTTACATATAGGTATGCGTAATTCTTTCGAAACTGAATTTGTATAAATATTATGTTGTATATATTTAAAGTCATTATATCTACATTAAAAGTAATAGTATGATCGTTTTCTAAAACGAATGATGACGATTACTTTTTGTCGAAACCGGTAGTGAACAAATTTAATACAACTGCAACTCACATATAATTCTTTAGTTTTCATAATACTCTTTGGGCTTTTTTCTATTTATTCACATATACGTGTACATATATTTTTTTATAAATTTATATTTATATATAATGCAATATAATTTGGCGATCCTTAAAAAATTGTATTCTTTATCTATCGAGTATAATAATATGGTCGTTTCGTAATCTAGAAGGTTAGTCAAAATAATAATTGGCAACGAACGCGCGTTTATTAAAAGAATAATTTGAAATAAATTCGATGTCAAACAATATTATCGTTATTACAAAGCGTGAACGTTCAACAAAAAAAAAAAAAAACTTTCGAGTTTCCACCTACTATCGTTACTATCGGAAACTATATACCGTCCGTATATATTATAAAATATTATTCCTCCGGTCCTAAAACCGCACCCAACACTGGCGAATTAGTGTGCAGTTATGGAAATTACCTATAAGTAATCGCAATTTTAATATTATAAATTTTATTTATATATATATGCGCATTTAATAGTTTCTAATAAGGCGAATTATTATTAATAAACAACTCTAACCACGCTTACATACATTTTAGTTATTATATTCGTACATTGTGTATATTATACATTGTACTTGGAATTCGCCCAATAATATTTTTATTTCTATATAAAAACGAATAACTTTTATTATATTTATAAATATCGTCCTCACTTGTAATAGCAGTTGTAAGTACGAAGTATGTACCTAAATGTATAAACTTTTTTTTTACGTATTATAATAATATGAAATTAATGTATTTATCGTTGAATAAATGAATAATAATGGCGTGTATGAACAAAAAAAAAAAATGTTGTTTTTAAATAAATTGTATCTAAAACCAGACGCGGTTGTGCCAAAGCGCATAGGACATAAATTAGATATATTATATTACCAGGTATATCCGCCGAGTTCAAAAAAAGTCGTTCATATAAATATGCGTGTTTGTTCGATTTCAACTAAAGATATTACGCTTTCGGACGGGTTTTTTTTCTGTGAGTTATCACACATCTAGTACCGAATTCGGTTGCTTTTCTACGTAATACATTTCTACGGTTATATGGACGAAATAAAGAGAACATTCCCACGACTGAAACGAATAATTATACTACCAAAACACCTAACACCTACGTCACAAAAAATCAAAATAAGAGCGAATTCGCTAATAGCATTCAGTAACGGATACTGATATCGTTATACCACAACAGTGGTAACGCACGCGGTCCACTTGTTAGCACGTGATAACCGTTATCGTGAGGGGGGAAGGACTGCGGCGTCGACCATACCGCGACAACGAAGTGAACGCCGACAACATAACAATTAGACGTTTAAGGTAATGCGTAATTATTGATGCTGGGTTCCATAAACGTTCTTTAAACATTTACAGAGCCGCTAAATTTCAGTTCAACGGTCCATTAGTTAATGATCCGATTTCGGCTCTGTAAATTTTAACGACTCGTTAAAATGTGTTATCAGTATTTCATTCTATGGCAATAAATGATTATCAATAAAAATTTACTTTATCAATAACATTTGGCGAGCGATTTGATGATACGAACGTGTTTTTAATAAGATAATAGACGTTTATATGATAATATATGTTTATTCTCCTTGAATTATTTACAAAATTGTTGTGCAACTTTAGTGATTTAACGAGCCGTTAAATGTTTACAGAGCCATTACTTAATGATTCCGTTAAACACTTACAGAATTATTTTTATGCGACCCAGCATTAGTCCATTAAAATTTTAAATATTCTCAAAAATATCGCAGGTTAATGTTTGAAAAACGACCATGAGAATGGTAAGTATTGGTCGCGTAGCGATTTAATGTTACGTAATCCGTAAGCTACGGATACGATTATGTAAAACAATATCGTACGGGGTGAAAATACGAATATTTACTATTCCTTATTAAAATGCAATTAAGAAATTTGGAATTCGTATTTCGTTTATGTGCACATAATGATTTAAAAGATTTAATAGGTTTTTAAGTACGCCAACTCTACTAATTACACACACAAAAAAAAATCCACGTATACATCGCCTACTGAACGCATAATTGAATATGTACGCGTTTTTCGAAATCACAACAGACTTGCGACATTATAATAGTGTAACAACAAAACATTTTTTAATCATATGCTCTCATCGATATTATATGGAAATTATTCTCGTGGTTACCCGCGGTTTATTTTATCGTATCATAAAACCAAATTTTCAATCAGATATATACTGGTGTCGTTCAATAATAATTAAAGAGACAAATTAGTATCAAAAAAAAACTGCGTATTTTTACAAAGTTAAACTTTTCGGAGGCGTATTTAAGAATTTTCAAAGGCGGATGGGATGCGATTATAGACATGCGATGTAGACAATTTTTCGAGCAGAAATTTTTACAAGTAAACCCATTTTCCTACCGGAAATGTTCACACAGATACTACTTTGAGGCGACCAAAACAACAATTTTGTCGAAATTTCATGCACGAGTTTCAGGACCCACCCGACTAATATCCAAAAGCAATAACTGCTTGTCAAAAACACAAATTGGTCAAGTCCAATTAAAAATAAATGCCAAAAAAAAACAAAAATACTAATAATAGACAAACATGAAAAAGAAATGCAAAGAACTATCAGTTTACATGGCACGCCTATTGCAGAAGAAGTTAAATCATTCTGCTATCTACGTAACCATATCACGCAGGATAATAAATACACGAAAGAAATAAAAAGAAGAATAGCTTTGGCCCAAGCAAGCTTTCATTAAGAAACAAAATCTTTTAACAATAAGCAGACATTTATCAATTAAAATAAGGAAGACATTTATTAAAACGTATGTTTGGAGTGTAGCGTTATATGGTAGCGAATCTTGGACCTTAAGCACTATAGATAAAAGAAGAATAGAAGCATTAGAGATGTGGACATGGAGGAAAATGATGAAGATCAGCTGGAAAGAAAGGAAATCGAACGTGGAAGTGTTAAATATGATAGAAGAACCAAGACAAATGATCAGAATGATGGAAATAAGAAAAACGAAGTTTTTAGGACACATTATGAGACACAACACGTTAATTACAAATATTATGGAAGGAAAGATAAACGGGAAAAGAGGAAGAGGACGGCCGAGAGAAACAAATCTGGGGAATATGAAGAAACTACTATCTCTAGCAATAAGTTATGTAGAGATTAAAAGACTAGCAGATAGAAGAGAAGATTGATTGAAGCGACAAGGCGAAGCGTTTAGACAAAAAAAAAAAAACACGGTTGGCTGCGTCACTGGAGGCGAGTATTTTCTTGCAGCGCTCTTTGTCTTGCACACACGAATCACGTTATAGTAAAATAAACGTTTTTACCACTTCCAACAACGTACCGTTCGACCCAGTGACGCGATAAGGGTTCTGAAAACAGATTTGAATTCGCCGTGAATTTTACTATATAGGTATGTATATAGAATGACTTGGCCATTTTTTTTTATTTTACGATCTTCAAAAATTGATTATTTGAAATTTTTTTTTTTCTATTTTAAATTTGTTCGAGTAATTTTTTACGGATTTATGGAGAATAAAAAAAATAATTAGAAACGCGGGAAAGTCGATCTCGAGCAGACTTTACGACGAATTCGAGTCGTAACGCGATAAACGGTCGCGCGGGGCTGACGACGACGACAAACGGTATAATATATTGTATCGGCGGGGCACGGACCGTCGTCGTCGTCGTCGTCGGAGGTTGGCGACACTGGAGCGCGCCGACGACTGTTCGTGACGGCGGCGGCAGAACGCGAGTCTGCGCGCACGCCCCGCCTCGCCGCCGCGGACGCCCGACGCCCGAACATTAGTTGAGTTGGTCGGCCGGTTGCGGACGTTACGCGTAGAGGTTTGCGTACCCGTCGTGAGTGTGTTTTTTTTTTTGTCTTTTTCCGCCAATTGTGACGATGCTCTGATAGTAGTAGTGAATTATACGAACGGCAACGCCCGGCGGTTTAGAATAATTTTTTTTTTTTTATTGTTCGTGATAATATTCCGTTCGGTACGAATAGGATATACGCACGCCCGCGACGGGTCTGGAGTGAAGAAGAAAAAAAAAACGTTTTTTTTTCTATTATTATTCGCGTTTTATCGTCCGGCGCCGCCCAGGTAAGCGATCGGTTTTTTTTTTTTTTGTCGCTTTTTACACGCCGGTCGTTCCGGTAAAGACCGAAAAGAATATTAAACCGCGCGACACTAATAATAATAATAATAATTATTGTTGGCCCGAACGTTCTGAGCGGCCGCCGTCAGCCTTGACCAACATTAACGCGTACCTAATGTGCACGATTTTACGCGTACCATATACCAGTCCCCCGACGGGCGGCCACAGTGTCGGGTTACTCTCCGCCGCCGCCGCCGCCGCGTCACCGACCGGGATTTTCGCACGCGAATATTCGGATTTCCTCCATCTATTCGGAATTCGCAAAATTTCCGTGTCCAAAAATCCCTTCGTCTCTCGGATTATTCGATTGGACGGACGGCGGCGGCAAGTGTTGTGTCCCCGACGACTACGACGTTATCGCGCGCGACGCGTAGACATGAGATAACGCGTAGTGTGTGTGTGTGTGTGTGTGACCCTCCGACGGGCTTACACGCACACGACAAAATGGGGCTCGGTCGGAGGACTTTCGATAATTGATATTCGTGTCAGGCGCGCGTCGTCGAGTCCGTTCCCTCGGCCGACGGACGCGTGACGTTCCGTTTGTTTCGCTTTTATTAATTAGGCAATAAAAAAAAAAACGCAACACTGCAGGCGTCGTTTCCGCCCGCGCGTATCCGTCGCGTACGCCCTCGAGTTTTGCGTTCCGTCATTTTTGTAACGATTTGATATTCGTGATGACGTAACGCCGTTTTCGTGAGCGGCTTTTGCTCACGAAAAAAAATCGAACGAGAAACGCGGTCGGCTGGGTTCGTTCTTCTTATGAATGGAAAAAATAGATATCGATAATAATATAATACTTCCTAAACGTAGGCGGAGGTCATCGGAAACGCATTTCGTTATCTCGCTGCTCTGTGTCGAGAATAAAAAAAAAAAAAAATACGTCTTAATGCGCGTTATCTCTGTCGGTCGTTGTACGTTTACGTTCGGATTTATTTTAATTGGAATTTATTTGGTTTTTTTTTTTCTATATCAGTACGTGTATAGGTGTAATAACGATAATGTTGAAAAAAAACAAAAACGGCACGAGGTCGTAACCGGAAATCCGCGGTGTGCGTTCTGCCAAGTCCAAAGAGGAGAATCCGTTTGAAGTTTATTGCCAAATCATTGTCAATCAATCGCGTTATGTAATATTATTTTTAATTCGAGTTACGTACGCGTAAAAAATAATGTACCGCTTTTTTTTTTTTTGGTGGGAGGGGGATGAAAAAAAATTGTTTTATTCGGTTTTTAAAATAACTGTATATCGTACGCTGCGCCGGTGTGTTCCGCGCGAAGATTTACAACTTTCTTGTAGCAGACGGCGGTTCATTTTCAAAAATATCTCACAGCTTTAAAATTGTACTATTACGTCTGTACGTTTACAATAATATAATATACTCGCAGACGTGGGGGAAAAAAATATATATCGAAATTATTCGGTAAATCGCGAACATTGGAGAAAAACGTAATCCCGGTTGTGTCGATATTAGAGAAATGTCAAAAATGTTCGACGCGTGTTTAACGGGGAAAAAAAAGTAGTATCGATGATGACTATTGATTTTATTTCGCCAATGAACGACGGTTGGTTAAAGTCTAGAAAAAAAGAACTCGATTTACATTTAACATATAATAGCTGGTACATATTATAAAATCGTTCTTGTCAAATAGTAGCTGATCTTCCTAACCGTTTATCGGGCGGCGATAAAATAAATATATATTTATTTCCAAACCTATTATTACGACTTACGTAAACGAGATATAACAAATTGTTATTATATTTCATATTTCGCTTGTATATAAAAAAAACATAGAAGAATAGCTCGGCTCGGCTGTTTTTTTTCTTCACGATTAACAAACCGCCGTAAATACGAATTTAAAATAATATTATTCGCAATCGTGACATCATCGCTTGCTGTATAAGTCATCGCGGTTTGTAACGCAGTCGTTTCGACTGTAGTAGTGAGGCTGGTGTAGTTCCGCGTCTCCACACCTACTCTTCTGACTCGTCGAATACCACCTCAATGGTCAATGCTACGCTGCAGCTCGCCAGAAATATAAAACCTACGCGCGCGCGTGTGTGTTTATTGTGTTCTTTACCATATTATGTAATTCGATTTTTTGAATACACGCGGTATTGGCTTATCGAATTTATAATCAACGTGTGTCAGATTTTGACATTTCGTTTAAACTCGTTTACCTTTTGACATTTTTTCGCGGCAGCACGACGTATTTTTAAAGACCCGTCCCAGAGTTTTGCAAAACTTTTACGCGGCAAACTGTTTCGCGAATTATTAATTCGTCTAGATTCGGTGTGTATTATAATACGACGACACGCCGCAATGGCGGCAGAGCTGGAAATGTCTAGTCGCTTATTAGAAGAAGAAAAAATAATAATATCGTTAATTTTTTTTTTCTCTCATTTTGTAAATAAACGATAAATTATATCCCCGTCGAGAGATCGGCGCGCCCACTCGACTGTCCATTCTGTAATTTATATTTTTATATTCTGGTCACGGCCGTCTCATCGCACGATCGTCGTAATCCAACACGACACAAGAAATTCTTCTTTTGAATAACGCGCAGGAGTGTTCGAATCGTATACGATAATTTTAAGCCGATCACTGTGTCCCCGACCCTTCGAACAGTGTTCGATAAACGTGTAAAAACGCGTGTCGTATATTTTATTCTCGGAACTGAACGTTATTGCCCGCGCGCGATCGTTGTTTTGGTATTGAAATACATATATACCACCACCACTTCACCGCTTGTCGATAATGAAGAATTTCGAACGCGGAAAGCGAACAGAAGAAAAAAATTGTATTTTTTTTTTTTAATCTGTCGACGAAATCGTTACGAGTATAGTACACTCGTATTATCACACGGCCCGTTGTATATTCGCACTATTAACGCGCACTTATATTATTGTAAAAATATCGTTTTTATTGCCCAACGCAATAAGAAACCAAAACAAATTCTCGACGTATAAAAATATTAGTAGTTATTCAAGTGTAGACGTATTGTTTGTTGTACAAAAACAACAACAACAGTGCCTCGCGTCTTGTCATAATCGTGACAGGCGCCACGAGGGCTATAAAAAAAAAAACCCTCTCCGAATCATCGATGCTACACGACGCGGTAAGTAGGGACGAAGGCGCCGTGCGTTGTCTAAAACCGTTATGGATCGATTGAGCTGGTGTGTATTGGATCCTTTTTAGAGTCCACTTACCTGTATATTTCTTTTGCGACCGCCCTCGATTTGCAGCTGACCATACGAGAACGGATCGATTGTGATCATATATTTTTTTTTTTTTTGTAATCGTTTATCGTTATACTTGCATACGCTATGTAGATCATATAGGATTTATCGTTCCTCAAGTCTCTCTCTCTCTCTCTCTAAAATAATTAATGTTTACCGATTGACTATTATCATTTTTTTTTTTTTGCAAAAATATCCCCTTTAATAATGAATTAAAGCCTTCCGCCAATTATTGTTGTAACGCGTTCTTCCCTTATACACTTCGTGTTTAGGGGGTGTTTTGTTTGTTTTTTCGACGTCTTGGAGACTCGACCTCGGTATGTGTGTGTGTGTTACGTATTATTATAGACCGGTGCTACCTTATGTGGAATTAAAGTAAAAAAAAAACAGGGTTGATGATAGAAGTTTATTTCGCTCGCCCTCACCAAAGAATATTGACGAATATTCATTTAAACACGGGGTACAGTTCTGACCTATTGAGATGTTTACGCGAACAACGTATTATTTGTAATATGCGGCTCGATTCGATTATAAAATTTTAAAATATTTATTGATTTTTTTTTCTTTCCAGGAAAAAAAACTCCTATATACCAGTATATGTGATGTGTACCGGAAAAAAAGACTCGACATTCCAATAGATTATTATTAATGTCGTATTGCATAAAAAATACCGAATAATTATAATGTCGTCCGATGAACGAAAAGGTTAACAATATATTTATATAGTGTCAAATATAAATTGTTTTAACGTGCGTCATTTGTATATAGAGTCTTCTTCTCGTCGCCGCAGTGCCCGTAGAGGAATACTAAGTGTAATATAAGACAAATATTTCGAAATTAATTTAATTTCTTTTCGATTAAAACTTGATAAACAGTAAATAATAAGATTGTTCATACACGCGTATAATGGGTAAGAAAATATTATGTTATACAGGATGGCGCGTGTAAACCGTGTATAAAGTATATTATTTATTTATAAGATCGACTATAATATACGTTCGTAATTGCTCTGAATCGCAATTAATAGTACGCTGTAATGACGTATTTTTGTGTATTATTTTACATCTATATATTATTATTGTTTAACTTTTGGGACTTCGGAAGATATCAAATTACTTTATATTTTCTCGTGCCGAGATTTTACGTTGAAATCAAAACCTCCGTAAAAACCCGTGTACCTATTCATATTATTCATATTTCTTCGTGTATATGGAAATATTAGTTACATTATATATATATATTTTTTTAATAAATATATATATATATATTATATTTAATTGACTTGCCAAAACCGGAAGTGTAGACATGTAAAACGAAAAATGAAAATTTTTTTTTCGTGCTCATTAATTATTATTATCATTATTAAAATTGTTTTGATTTACTTGTTGATAAAATCGTTGATTATAAAATTTCTAGTAACGGTATGTCTGCGGGTACTATTTTTTTTTTTTGTTAAAATAAGATAACACAAATTATCGATATTCAATGCATTATGTAATTTACATAAAAATCAAATGGAAATAATTGTTTTTGTGATTACTAAAAAAGCATTGTCAACTTTATCAATATATTTGTGTTCGCGGTTTTCTCGGTTTTATTTTTTGAAGTGCTATTTTGCATACAGTTTGTGGTAGCGGTGGTCATTTGTGTAATTTTATTTTATAAACGGAATGTTGTTTAATATACTATAGACTTGTACATTAAATATGCCAAACCCAGTATCCAGTTAGAGGCCGAGTAGTGGTGGCGGTTTCTGTATTATAATAATGGACTTATTCTGTTATGTACCCTTGAGGTATACGGCGTGCACGATTTGTTGTAAATGGTTATTTTCGTTTTAAAATTATACAACAAATAAATACTTTTAAATGTTTATAAAAATGTGTTGTTTAATATGAAGGTGATTAATATATATATCTATGTAGGTAGACGTACATAATATTTCTGTCGCCTGTCAGAGGCATAAGCCAGCTGGTAGAACTGGCAAGCCCCCCGGGCTTACAACCGCCCATCTTTAAAAATTACGTTTTTAAACAAAAAATTGTGCATCAGATTTTATTATTTGAGTTACGCAGTCTACATAATATTGATACATATGATGTTTGCTTAATATTTCTGTTATTATGACCCACTCGATACAGCTTAAATCATGTTATATTGTATACGTGTAAATATATTCGTGTAATCGAATGATGATATTAAAAATAAATAAAAATTATTTGCGTATAAAATATATCTAGACACTTAATGTCGCCCACATGTCTGATATGGATAATATCGGTGCTGGATTACATTTATTTTTTTTTTGCAAAGATATGTTTTTATATTTTACCATTTGTTTATATGAATTGCGTAGAATACAGAAATTAGTATACTTGTATACTATAAATTTGCACTCGTATGTGCAGTAATGTATGTATATTTTAATTTAATTATAGTTCAAATATCGCAGAGAAAATTATTATTACGCTAAGTTCATAGTTTAATATATATTTTATTAGCGGAAAGATGATATGTAAAATAACTATTACGATAATAATTGCAAATAATAACGTTTAAAGGTTAATGTAATTATAAACGCTATTGGTCTCGTTATTCATTCGGATTTAACGTTAAATTTGTTTTCTCAATTTTTTTTGTATTATTAATAATTTATATCGCGGAATTTTTTTTTTCTCCTTTTAGTAACGTCGATAGTTATCAAAACATTTTATTTAAAACTTAATGAACTTGTTTACAACTCGTAATCTCTGTTGACCTTTCACGATTTCGTTTTTTTTTTCTTTGTCTCTCGTTATTTCATTTATATGAGGTCAAACAACAGATTTTATCATAAAATATATTTGTTGGTAAATGAATCGAATAGGAAATGTTCGGCGGCGAAAGACGACGACGCGTGCATTAGCGGTAAAAAGTGTTCTTGTTTTCGTTTTCAGTGCACCGAAGTGCTGTTTATCGTTTTCGTATGAATTCTAATTGCCGCGCGTTTGTTGAACACGTTATACTATATTGTTTATTCATAGTATTTGTATTTCGTTCAAACTATATTATTCAATGTTTTTTAGTAGTTCTCGTTCCGAAAACACAACCGCCGGTACTCGTTTACAGTATAGTATTTCGTGTTTTAATATTTAAACTGTTCTGCATCATAATATAACGACATTTATAAAATATTTCGCGACATTTTTTTTTTTTTTACATTTTAGTAGGATTTAATATATTATAATTGACAGTCGAGAGTACACGCGCATAATATATTATCCACCGAACCCAGCCGAACAGAGACATTATTTTATAGTATTTCTAGCAGTGGCGGCTTTAGGGGGGCCAAGGGGCCATGGCCCCCCCAAATTCTTAAAAAAAAGAGCTTTGGTGGTGGACGAATACTCGCCTGTATTATACACTATAAAAAAAAATTACAGCGTTATCGAAAATAACGCGGTCGTATCCAGTAGACGATTAATTATTATTAGCAAATAAACAAAAAAAAAAGGTCATCAAGACATCAACTCAATTTTTTTTGGCCCCCCCAAAAAATCAAATGCTAGAGCCGCCACTGATTTCTAGTAACCTATATCAGGCGCGGATCCGGAAATCACAAATGGGGGGGGGGGTCTATACGATGATCAGCTACCTAAAATTATACCTATTTGGGTAGTTACTGATCTTGATCTAGAAATTATAAACTGGGAGGAGAAATAAATTCTTGACAAATAGTATAGGTATTATATCTATAATTTTTAAGCAATGGCTACAGTCCAAGGGGGGAGGCTAAAGCCATTTAGCCCCCCTGGATTCGCGCCTGACCTATATAACGATTATTACGATAGAGTCGCTAGTTTTCGAAATGTTCGCGTGTCTTTTTTTTTTTTGTTCGATTATTACGTGTTAGACCCCCTCGAGACAATTATTTTTCTTTTCAAACGCGTTTCTATTTGCACTCGGCAGTGTCATTTTTTTTTTTTTTTTTTGCCGCATTAACGTTCCTCTGCGGAATTGTTTTTGACCTTTTAGAGCGACGTCCGGCGTTCTTGTATAACGTAATATAGACTGCAGGAATTCCACTTCGAGCCAAATCGTTAATCGTTACAGTCGGCACTCGAGGGTGACAAAAAAAAAAAAGGTTTTTCGATATTATATCCGTCGCTCGCAGTGTTTGAAAAAATATACGCGTTAATGAATCCAAAATTGATTTCGCACCGTGAATATTAATTATTAAAACGCGCACGAAACGTGTCACAGCCGGTTGCGTGCAGACGAGCGCTGCGGGATTGCGGACAAATACACGTTTATGTTTACAATATTATCACCTCCCCAACGCTCGGTTCAACGTTCAGTTGTATCCACTTTGAGGATTCGTAGAGTTTTACGAGTAGAGCTTAGCAGGAAAAATATTCGAATGAAAGCCCCGTTTTAAGACCGCGTTCTCGTCGCGCCTAATAACAGTGGCGGTTATAAGGGGGGTGTTAGATGGAACGCCCCCCAATGGGGTTTGATATTTTTAAATATAGTATATCACTGACCTAATAGCACCGACTTGTGTCATGTATAAGTTGGTCCAATTATGTTATGGTTATGCCCCATATTCGCCCCTTTGAACGTCATGTATAAGGACGAATTCGTGCTTGACCGACGATCAGCAGCGCGTACGGTACGGCGCTGACCATCGGTCGGTCGTGTACAGTGTAAACGAGTAATCGTTAAATAAATAATAAACGTGTAAACGAGTGTACAACGAGGAAAGATATAAATCTTTGAGTTCATTTCGTTTCATTGAAATACGCGAAATAATATTATTATTAATAAATAATAATAATAATAAAAATAAATAATTAAGATTACATACGCGCGTACAATCGATCGCTCGGTCAGCGTCAAACTAAACACCCGCGTATATCGACATAGCGCGTCAGCCGACCGTAATTAAACGCGAAAAGAAAGTATAGTCACCAGATAGCGTTACGACACAACATAGAGGGCGTGACAGAAAGGCGCTTATAAATAGCGGTCCGAAACTGTCGGACCGCTCAGTGTAGTCGCGGCGGTCAGGCGTGAATGACGTAGTTTGCGCGTCCGACTGCTGTGTGTGTGTGTGTGTGTGTGTTGCCGCTATTTATATGCGTCTTTCTGCCACGCCCTCCATGTTGTGTCGTAACGCTATCTGGTGACTATACTTTCTTTTCCCGTTTTATTGTTATTTCGTTTACGTTCCATGCACGTTGTTCTTCCTTTTTCTACATCTGTATTTCGTCTGGGTACATTAATAGATCTTTCTTCTTGGTTACTACTCGTCAATGTGGATATTTCATTGGCAGAGGGGGTTGACTCTATTTTCGGCCCCTCCCTTGAACATCGTGCATGTATAACCGCCACTGCCTAATAATATTGATGTGAATTTTGAAAAAAAAAAAAATTGCTATAAACTCTACTCGTATATAATAAGAATAGAATTACGGTTCTGGCGGGAAACGAATATCAAATCAAAATATTGTTGTTAATTTTTTTCCTTTCAATAAATCAGGCCGGGTCATCGTTGCATCATCGATATATTAAAAATAATATCATCAATGAGTACGTCGTTTTTCCGTTGTTGTTTTGACCTTACATCTGAACTCGTTATACGCGTAGCATGCAGAGTACTATTCGAAACCGTATACGACCGCGTTATTAAACGCGTCGAATCGACTGCGATATTTTTTTAACGGGGTTAGAGCGCGCGCATTTTCGCAGAAAAAATGTTTGCTCTGCGCAGAGCAGTGGTCTTTATAGTAGTAGTCCGGGGTAACTCCGACCGGAACCGGTTTTGACTTCTTCGCTGTTGTTAGTCGTCCGTTTCAGTCCAAACGAATCGTTTGTTCCTTTACACAATATTATAAGGAACGGTGATCACCACCTTCATACGGTACCAACAAACAGTTTTATATACGAGATAAACCGTGTATATAGGACGGACAATTTTTTTCTATGATTATTATAGTTTTTGCTCCGCGACGGATCCGTAAAAAATTTTTTTTTATTACACGTACGCCTAATTTTAAAAATAGGAAAAAATCTCTTCGTAACGTTTTGGCAAAAATTAATGAAAATACAGCACCACCCGTCCGTGTGATGATAATAAATGTAGTGTGCGGTCGTCGTCGGTTTTTATGACGCGATTCGGCCGGAGTTGTCGCTTTGCCAATGCGACGACGCGGTCGTGGAGCTAGGAGAATCCGCCGACAAACATTGTTCTTTCGTCCTTTGTGCGAAGAAGGAGTTTTAAAGTTTCCTTTTTTTTTTCTGTCCTTTTGACATTATTCCGCGCATATTATATACTGTGAACACATTATTACTATCGGCTCCGTACGTTTTTCGTGTAATGACTCGCCCGTTCGGAATACGTGTAAAATACAATTTTATAACGAAAACGGTACAACGAAAAGCCTTCGTCGTCGTCGTCGTCGCACCGTCCGCAGCGTGCTTCGGGCCGCCATTAAACCGCCGCTGTGCACGGGGAATTATTCTGTGCGTGTACAAAATCGATAAGTAATGCCGCCGCCGCCGCCGTCTCTCCGAGGCGGCGGTCAGTGGTTTCCAAAACGGAAACCGGGAGCAAAACAAAACAAAAACACCACCGCCGCCGTCGCTTTTGTTTCAGCGCTCGCGTTCCGTAACGTTTTTTTTTTTTTTTTCCAAATACGAAAATGTGTTACGGTGATTGAACTCGGAGGTCGGTCCGGTTCGTGTATTTATATGGTTTGTCGACTTAGGGGAAGTGTAATAATATGAGGTGGGGGAACGGCGTAGGCAGATATTATTATAACGTTATTATAATATATAATAATATGTAGTGCAACACAACCGTGTGTTATATACCGCGCGCGTATACCCGATGATCGTGTCCTGCAGAGAATTTTAGTGAGAGGAGCTCTCTGTACGCGCGTGTACTGTCGGTGATGGTTGTGTGTGCGTGTGTATTGTACTCGGTGCAGCGCGTACGACGGCGCGTTTTAGTTGAACGACCTGCTGTTGTACGCTGCTCGTGCAGTTGCTGCGTGTGTGTTACTTCACATTTCACGCGAGCGCGCGCGCGCGACACATTGTTCTGCAGCCGTCGCGAGAGAGTCCGCCGTATTACCGCGTTATTATTCCTGCGCGTTGTTATTTGACGGGCGGCGGCGGCGGCGGCGGCGTCATAATAAGTAATCAGAAGACGTCGCGCGTAAGTCGTTTGTGGACGAAGACGACGGGTGTTTTTGTAAAAAAAAAACTTCTGCGGGACTGGTCGGCTCTTAGCGGCGCAACACCGCCCAACAATCGCCGCCAATCTTTTTTCGCACCTCACGGACGGCTACTAAATTCATAATTTTCAAAAATTCACCGCTTACGCCTGCAAATCAAAAAGAAAAACGAATAATTACGAATTACGTGATATTAAATAATATAACAAACGCCTGTTTAATCGTTTTATTTATATATATATAATTTTATAAAATACGTTGATATTTTATTGCGGTGATTGCTGCCGGCTGCTGCTGCTGTCCCATAAGTTCTGTTTGTCGAAAAACGGAGATTTTCGTTTTTCGAACGGCGATTACAGTTTTTGAATTCGAACGATATATAAGAACTGCAGTACTCGACCGACGAATGTGTTCGCACTCGGAAAGATCTATTGAAAATGATTAATATATTAGATCTGTCCAACGACTGTTCGCCCGAGAAATTTTTTAAAAATTTTTTAACGACACGCGACCACCACCGTCACGTTATATTAACCGGTCGCACCTTTCCCCGAGTATTGTTTTTTTTTTTTTTTTTTATACTCGTGGACGTCGCGTTATCGGCGTACAATTTATGCGCTCGTTTTTTGCGACTCGGTCGTCTTCGATTCTTTCTGTATATTTACTTCGCGCCGCCGGTTTTTTTCCCCGTTTTAATATTATTATTTCCTCGAGAAAACCGTAAATCTCGTCCTGTTGTATTATCCGCGTGTGTGTGTGTGTGTGTGTGTATTAACACAATACGAAGATCCGTTCAACGGCCGCGACGTCGTCGTCGTGTTGCAGCGTTTGGCTGGGTGTGGCACCCGAAATGCGAAGAACCGGCGCCGCGGCGTTTTTTTTTTCTCCTCGACAGGCCGTCGGCGACGGTATAGAGTCTCGCGTTCCGTGCTTCGGTTGTATAATAATAATATTTTAAGCCGAGTGATTGACGACCACGATCCGTTTCACCCCGCCGAATTATACCGTCCGTAAATATATTTTTTAATTTTTTATTTACACATCGTGATATATATATATATATATATACGTATATCCACTCCGTGCGATAGAACCGAGGCGTGTGTAATAAATGAGGTCATTTTTTTTTTTTTTTGTTCTTTCGACGATCGATCGAAGAAAAGAGACCCTCGCTCCGCGTTATTAATTTTTATTAGAATATAAAGCCAAAAAGGGATGAAAAGAATTGCCGTATATACGACGAGACCGCTTCTTTAATTTTGCAGTTTCGTTCAATCGTCGTCGTGTGATACGTTTTAGATTCCCGTGAGTAATTTGCATGTATATAAGTAACGGTGGGACGTTTTTATATAGGAAACGATTTAAGAGCGTATAGATCTGAATTACCGCGCGATTGTGCGTGTGGGAGGGTGAGACGTATGGGCGGTCAACTGGTTTTTAGAATTTGAATATTATTCGGATTGACTGATTGTAAACATTTTGCCGGCTTAACGACGTCGTGAAATAATAGTGAGTTGTTTTCATTTAATTCGACGCGCCATTTTTCGTATCGAGATTATTTATTTTATTTTTTTTTTAAATATGAAAATTTAATTGTTTTTGTTTTTCCGATTTTTTTTTGTACAAAAATTAATCGTGTTCCGTAAAATACAATTTTAAAAATGATAACATGTATTATTGGACTTTGTGCGGTTCAATTAACTGACGTCCGTTATATAGAACGTTCATTATAATAATATTATTATTATTATTACTATAAGATTCGTGCCTTAAAAGCGTGATGTAATAATAGTAAAGGGTAATCGCACAGACATTATATTATAATGTACGACGGAGTGCGTTTAATGATTCGTGTGAAGTTATGAAACTTCGATGGGTGTGCTCCGTATGTATGTAATTAGCAAAACGGTTAGCAACAGACGTCTTCGTATATAATATGTCCGTGTAAAATGTATCATTACGAAACGTTTAATTTGTTTATTATCCGAACTCGTGCTCGATAAATTCGTAAGCGTATAGATACTGTTTTTTTTTTTTTTTTAAACAATGACTATTGTTGTTATTGAGTATTTCGTTCCTTAGAAATATATGTATCGTATCTGTATATAGGTTATCATTATAATACTGTCGTTTTTAAGTTTATAGGCAGCGTTACGATTTATGATACAATTCATTATTGCAATATAATCGCATTACTTCGGTGCAACTGCGGTATAATATAAGAACTGTCGCAATTATTAAATTCGTTTAAAAAAAAAAAAAATAGTTTTATCGATTAAAACGTACCGCGGCACGTCCGTACGGATAATCGTTAAAATAGTTGCGTAAAATAATATTTACAGTTTTTTTTTTTATGTAGAATAGGTTCGTTTTTTTTACATTTTATTTTTCATAAAACGCGGTGTACTTTATCGTTAATTTTTCAATCGGAATTTCCGATGTAGTGTACGATTCTTCTTTCGACCGCTATACGCTGCTGCTGCTGCTGCTGCTCGTATAATTACGTTTAAAACGAGATCTAAGAAATTATTATATTTCTTATATAAACAATCATATCCAAAATGATCGGAATAGTGTTTTTTTTTTACTCTCGATATAATATAACTGTTCGGCGTGGAACGATTTTTCCTCGGAATGTGTTTTTTTTTCTATCTTCGCATACGTGTGAAATTGGCGCATTGCGAACGTGCGTCGCGTCTGTTGCAGGATTCTTCGCGTATACACGACGCAGACGACGACGACGAGAAGTACGAAAATGGAGATAAATAATGTATAAAAACTGGGCCAGTTATAGGCAATAGATAGTGTAATATAATGTACATCACCGAAGGAAATGTATGTCGTCTGCAGGTCGTTCTTGTCACATTTTTCCCACTTGTGCTCATCGATTTCGCGGCGGAGAGCGAAATAAAATATAACGACAATTTTTTTTTCTCTCTATTATAACTATACTGCAGCGCTGTATTATTATAATACGGGCCGAACGCTGTTGCCAATAATGTGCGACGTGTATACAGGGTGTATCTGGAATAATTGACAAACGCTATTTTATAATTTTGGTTCTAATATTTTAGATATATATATATATATATATATATATATTTTTTGTAAAAAAAAAAATGACTTTTTTTATACAATTCAAAATATCCGTTCCGACCGAAGCGAAGTATGTGTTGTTACGGTTTTTCAATTATGTCGGTTTTTTTTTTTTGTCAACACTTTTTCGCATAGCACAAGTTTTGAGTTCGGCGCTTACTTTCTATAGTATAGCAAATCGTATTCAGTATATAGTTGATCCACTCTCTATTTGACGCGATTTTCTTTCCCAGCAGTAGCCTAAAAAAAAAAAACTGCCCAAAAATAGCCAATAACATTATGCTGCTGTATTCGTTTTGGACGTTGGCGATTTTCGTATTTTTTTGAAAGCCCGAAATTAATAACCTATATATATATATATGGACATATATAATATTCATTATTATAATTATAATCATAACTAGTACAGCGTCGTTTATATGAGAATAATTTTTCGAACGCGCAACTATATATACGTCTCGTTGTTTGTAAAATTTCAAATAATAATATACTATACTCTAAAATCTCTAAATACTCGTGAACATATTATATAATAAATACATGCAGTGATATACTCGTCGCGAAAAACGAAAAACCGTTGAAAATAAATTATACAAATTGATTTGTACAAGATTTTCTTGTCCGGCAAAAAAAAAGAAACCTCGTAAAATACTTTCTATATATATATATATAGGACTTTTAGAAATTCGTCTTCTTGATGCGATAACACCCCCTGTTTTATAATATAATAATAACGTGGTTATTATATTATCTATAATTATTGTAAGTGAAACACTCCGTACAATATACAACTAGCAAACGTATATAATATTTTAATGTGTAAATTGTTCGCTGGAAGGGCGCACGTTGTATTATACGAGTGTTTTAAAATTAATCTATTCCAATTTAAAAACCCGCCGCGGCGCGCACCACAGCTGGTCGCGCGGTATAAAAAACGTGTGTAGAGAACAAACCGCCGCCTACGCGGCATTTTTTTTCCTCGTACCACATTCCCCCAGAAAACGTTCTGCGTGTGTGCTTTCGGTGTTTTTTTCTCTCTCTCCGCTCCTTGCGAAGTTTAAAATAATCCCAAATTTAATATCGTTACGATATTTGTTTATCATTTTTTTTTTTTAATAACACGTTTTACGCATAGAACAAAATTTTCATAGTTTAGGCGATTTCATAGTTACCTGTATATTTGCGTTGGAAAACGCCCGCGTGCTTATTCGTCTCATTTTCGTGGAAACTCGAATAAATTACGCAACGAACGATTCAATATTTGTTGTACGCGTTCGCGTTAACGCGTTGTTACATTGATGCCGGGCGTTGGTTTTAAATTGTGTAACTTTTACAATATATACGTACGATAATAACACATATTTGTTAAATAATAAAATAATAAAAGATATACGTTAAAGAACGAAAAATAAATTAGTGCTCGTAAATAAACACGTTTAATACAACAACGATGTACGAGTATTTTGCACATATTACTCTTTGGCTTATGTACATACGGGTATTTGTATTCTTTTTCACATATAATATTTACAATTTTTTTTTTTTTTGCATATTTGTTGTCGATCGAGAATATAATGCGATTTACAATATTACACCAGTTAATATTAAAATACTTATTTAATATTATATTGTATCGCACGCTGCGCTCCTCGGTACACTTAAATAATTATCGATCGCCGCAGTGGTGTATACAATTTTAATAGTTTTTTTTTCTTCCGATTATTATAAATGTGCCGTGTAGGCGTATATTTCCGACGCGAATTTTTTTTTTTTTTTTACAAAACTTTGCGAGCTACACCCAGTCGCGCGAGTCGTTTCAAATTTTAAAAACCAAGTAGTACGCTTCTTCTTCCTCGGTTCTTTCCGCGTGAAACGAATCGTTTTCCCGTGACTGAAACCAGTTTCGGTAGGTAAAAAAATACTACTAATACGTTCGATCGTTCGGTGTATACAAACAGATTTTGTTATTCGCAACGGTATTTTTAGATTATCCGAAGGCTGTACTCGAAATGATATTTCGATAAAAAAGATATATATATATTAGTAGACTCGTCGTTATTATAATATGTGCTGAGAAAAATCGTTCCTTTCCTCCCGCCCTCCTCGTTTACAGCGCTCATACAATTTTCGTTGCATTATAGTCGCGCGCACCACACCACGTCCGTTCGGTGGACAGCAGCAGCAGCAGCAGCAACAGCGCGTCCCGTCCCGTGTGTTGTGTGCGCGTTTCATTTTTAAAAATATTCTCAACAGCTTTGAAAAGCGGTTACCGAGTTCTATTTTTGTTCGCGGCGTCGCGCCTTGTAAGAATAAATGCTCCTCGTCTCTCTCCTTCCCTATATCGAAAATACTATTCCTACCGTGGAATTTTTTTTTCCCGACCAATGACCACCACCACCGTACCACGCGATTTACCAGCGTGTATACTGAACTGTGTACACACACACGTGGCTTCACTCGTGTAATGACGTGCTTGTCGTGATGAGTGTGCCCGGTGGGGGGGAAGGGGTTAACACAATTATTATTAATTCACTGTGTATACACACGTGTGTGTGTGTGTGTGTGTGTGTGTGTGTGTGTGTATTCGTGGTTGGAATGCGCGAGAGGAAAAAGAGCAGTTAAACGAAAATCTGTCGCCGTCATCACGGCGGCGTGAGCCGTTCTGAATGAAGTGTCTTGAAATTTTAGATCAATCGTGTAGCCGAAATTTTATCTTACGCTTGAGGATCCATTTAAAAAAAAAAAACCTTTAATTTTTTTTGTTTTGCATAAAATACGGATCGGAACTCGATGTGGATTCGTTTGTGTAGAATATAGTTCATTATGTGTTTACATTATTATTTTCACGCGTTGACTTTATTAATTTACACGACTGGGGCGAGATCGATTTACTATATTTTTCTTCCCCCGCAAATATACTGCACGTACAATGGTCGGACATTTTAATAAAAAAAAAATATATATATATATATATAAACAAACCGTTAAAACCAAAACCGAAAACAAAACAATTATAAACGTTTAAAGTTTATAACACAATATATTACCGTAAAACGAAAACGAGGTATTATTATATAGGCAACGATGATCGATGATATATAGGTATAAAATGTTCGGTTTAATATAAACAAAGTATATATATTAATAATGGAGGAACTTTGTGAATGTTATTCAGTACCACGAATTCTAAACGAAATCGTAATTGACGTAATCACTCTAGACTGTAGTCTAAAAAAAAGTAATCTCGTGGCGGCGGTCCACGCGCGATTGTTTTAGATATTATATATAGGAAATCGATAATTTTCATATTAACAAAAAAAAAAAAACAGTATTTGGTACCTATAGAAGAGAACAAGTCGTTTTTTTCTCTTTTTACGACTTAACGAAAAATTATGATTAGAAAAATCGACCACTTACGTCCCGCGAGATATTTCGAAAACACGAGCTTTGCAACTTTGGGTGTGTGTTTTGAAGCGGTTAATACCGCATATTTTATATACTTACACGCATTATGTACGTGCCAAATATGTTAATATAATATTGTACGAAACGTCGTCACGGTCGCAGTTCAGAGTAAGTTGTCGTCGTCGTCACACGTATTGTGCAGCGAGCGATCGATCGTTGTTTGCGAAACGCCGGTGCTGGTTTAGGGGTGGTGGTGGCGGTGCGTGCCGGTGTACGATTACTAAATTCTCTTTTTAATACGTTCGACGAGCTCAGTCGAGAATTTATTTATTTTTTCAAAATTTCTCGCACGTATATATATATATATATATACACACTTATTGCATATTATAATGTTTTATGGACTTGGAAATTCTTCGCGCCGTTCGGCGATATCCGGTGGTAACCTGCACCGCGGCGGTGTGCGTGGTGCGAGAGACTTTGTTGCGCGTGATTGGCCTGCAGTCGACAATATCGCGCGCGTTTTATAAAAATATTATCGTTCGATTTCATCGGATTTATTCGACACGTATAAAATACCCAGTGAATGATAAATACATACATATACACACGTCCTAATAAGCCCGAAGCCATCACTTGTTTTCTCCCCGTCCGTCGTTTTGTCGTTTGCGTTTACTTATTATGGACTGGAAAAAAACACACCTCTAAAATTTAGTTTCGCGTAATAAATAATATTCCAAAATATATTATTTTTTTTTTTGTTAAACGCGACAAAAACTGATTTTATCGATATTTTTAATATATAATCGTGCGTACGTATTAAATTTATATTTTATATTCGCGATTAAGTTTAACGTGGATTTTTTACAGGTGTGTAGAGGTGTCTGGCTGTCATGACGACAGACATCTCTGTGGTCCGGTGGGATCCGGCCATACAGCAAGACGGAACCGGTATTGTCGAAGACTACGAATACGACGGCGGAAACTCGTCTTCCAGACTGTTCGAAAGGTCCAGAATTAAGGCGTTGGCCGGTGAGCGTTTATTATTATTATTATTTTCTCTATATACGGTGATGTATATATATATATATATAGTGCTGAAAGCGATGTATAAAACGCGAAAGGGACAATCAAACGGGGACGGTCTGCAGTTGAACATTGACAACGATGACGTAATTTTAACGTTTTATCTAAAAAAAAAAAAAAAGTAGGCTGCGTTCTACGGTATTTCGTCGATATAAGAAGTGCAATTTTATTTGGAAATGTAAAATAACAGTATAATTTGTATATTTATTTTTATTTCGAAATCTTGTGGTTAATATAACTTACTACCGAATTAATTTGTTATAATCCGTATACTATCGTAATAATAAACTATTATTACTGAGACATTGAAAATCGAAAAAGTGACCTGGGCCAATTTTTTCTCCGGCCTTAAAACTGATTTCCTTGCCGTTTCCCTGCAGTAAACAAACACGGGCGAGCAGAGTAATGTTGCTGCGCGCTTTTCGCGTCGAATGGGGTCGTAGAAAAGAACCCTCCGACGTACGCAACAACCGTCCGTCGCGCCCCTCGAGTATTACTCATGTCGTCTTTAGGGGTTCCGAATTTTCTATATTGTTATTATTACTATATAAAAGTACGCGCGAGATGTATTTTCATTTTTTTCTGTATCTCTCTCCCCCGCAGACGAAAGAGAAAGTGTCCAGAAAAAGACGTTCCAAAAATGGGTGAATTCACACTTGGTTCGAGTACACTCCCGGATCGGAGATTTATACATAGACCTCAGAGACGGCAAAATGCTCATAAAGCTGTTGGAAGTCCTTTCCGGAGAACGATTGGTAATATAATGACCGTTGTCTCCTCGTATAATGGAAACGAACAAAAAGTATTTTTCGTGTTTTAACATTTTTTTTTTTTCATCAGCCAAAACCTACCAAGGGAAAAATGCGAATACACTGTTTAGAAAACGTGGACAAAGCGTTACAGTTTTTGAAAGATCAGAGGGTACATTTGGAAAACATGGGGTCACACGACATTGTCGACGGTAATCCCAGGCTTTCCTTGGGTCTCATATGGACTATTATTCTTAGATTCCAAGTGTGTAACAGTAATTTATCATCCCGTTAATTTTTTAACAATAGAAAATACCGTCGATATTTTTCTTTATAGATTCAAGACATAACCATCGAAGAAACGGACAACAAAGAAACGAAATCTGCAAAGGACGCTTTGCTGTTGTGGTGTCAGATGAAAACGGCTGGATATCACAATGTCAACGTTCGTAATTTCACCACTTCCTGGCGAGACGGTTTGGCTTTCAACGCGATCATCCACAAACATCGTCCCGACCTCGTGCAATTTGAAAAACTCAACAAATCGAACGCCATGTACAACTTGAACAACGCGTTTAACACTGCCGAAGACAAGTTGGGAATTGTGAAATTATTGGATGCCGAAGATGTATTCGTTGAGCAACCGGACGAAAAGTCGATTATCACATATGTCGTTACGTACTATCATTACTTCAGTAAAATGAAACAAGAGACTGTTCAGGGAAAGAGAATTGGACGTGTTGTTGGAATAGCCATGGAAAACGAACGCACTGCCCAGGAATATGAACGTTTAACTAGTGACTTATTGCAATGGATCAAGCAGACAAAAGAGTCGTTGGCCGAGAGGAAATTCTTAAATTCTTTGAACGGCGTCCAGCAGCAATTGCAACAGTTCAACAACTACAGAACAGTCGAGAAACCTCCAAAATTCGTCGAAAAAGGAAATCTCGAAGTATTGCTCTTCACGTTGCAATCGAAAATGAGAGCTAATAATCAAAAACCGTACACTCCTAAAGAAGGAAAAATGATATCGGATATCAACAAAGCTTGGGAGCAATTGGAAAAAGCTGAACACGAGAGAGAATTGGCGTTAAGAGAAGAAATCATTAGACAAGAAAAACTCGAACAACTAGCTCAACGATTTAACAGAAAAGCGAGCATGAGAGAGACGTGGTTAAGTGAAAATCAACGGCTTGTTTCTCAGGTTAGCTTTTAAACAAAAATGTCTTTTCTGTATACATATATTACAGACAGAAAACACGTTTTTAATTGATTCTTTTACGTCGTTTTATAGGATAACTTTGGTTTGGATTTGGCCGCCGTAGAAGCAGCAGCAAAGAAACATGAAGCTATCGAAACTGATATATTTGCATATGAAGAACGAGTGGAAGCTGTCGTTACCGTTGCACAAGAATTAGAAACCGAAGACTATCATGACATCGTCCGTATTAATGCGAGGTACATTTTTATTCAGATTGTATTTTTAGAGATAGGGCACTTCAACTTAATATGTTATCATTTTTGTTTTCTAGAAAAGACAATGTTCTTCGTTTATGGAATTATCTACTGGAGTTGTTGAAAGCTCGACGTCACCGTTTGGAATTGTCATTACAATTACAACAAAACTTCCAAGAAATGCTGTACATTTTGGATTCTATGGAAGAATTAAAAATGAGACTTTTGTCTGATGACTATGGCAAACACTTGATGGGCGTCGAAGATCTTCTTCAAAAACACAGTCTTGTTGAAGCCGATATTAACGTTTTGGGTGAAAGAGTGAAGAGCGTTGTGCAACATTCTCAACGGTTCTTGGACGAAGAAAACACTGAGGGCTATAGACCATGTGATCCAGCCGTTATTATTGAAAGAGTTCAAGAACTCGAAGACGCTTACAGTGAACTAGTAAAATTGGCTGTTGAAAGAAGAGCTCGCCTTGAAGAAAGCAGGAAATTATGGCAATTCTATTGGGATATGGCCGATGAAGAAAATTGGATTAAGGAGAAGGAACAAATTGTTTCTGCTGGAGATATTGGTCATGACTTGACCACTATTAATCTGCTGCTTTCAAAACATAAAGTAAACATTTCTATGAATTATTTAACGACTGTTATTTTAATTATTACTGATTGTTTTTTTAGGCACTTGAAAATGAAATACAGAGTCATGAAAGTCAATTACTCGAAGTAGTAAAGGTAGGAGAAGATTTAATCAGCAGTAATCATTTTGGTGCTGATCGCATACAGGAACGAGTGTCCAGCACGCATTCCATATGGGACCATTTGATCACTTTAACAAAACAAAGGCGTAAGCGTTTAGAAGACGCTGTCGATTATCATCAAGTAATATAACTGTTTTGAATTCTTAAATATTATCATTTTAAGAATGTGTACTTATTACATATTTGTATTTAATATTTTAACCACAAAACGCATAAACTTCATTTTATCTATAATCTATAATTATAGCTAGAAAAAAAATTTAAAATTATTGTCTTTACAAGCCCAAATCTTAATATTTCATAACAACTTTAAATTTAATAAACAGTGGTTTGCCGATGCTGATGATGTTGATATATGGATGTTGGATACTTTGAGACTAGTGTCCTCTGAAGATGTTGGTCGTGACGAAGCTAATGTTCAGTCTTTGTTAAAGAAACACAAAGAGGTATGTTTCACCTACACAAACATTGCTCATTGTGACCTTGTGTGTAATATGAAAAATTACGTTTCCATAGGTAAGTGAAGAGTTAAAATCTTACTCGCAAACTGTGGAAGCTTTGCGTTCTCAAGCCAACCAGTTGAGTGCTGAACCAGGCGCACCAACGAGTGGACCCGAAGTAAATGAACGAATGTCTTCTATTGACAAGCGCTATAAAGAATTAGTTGAATTGGCTAAACTTCGACATCAAAGACTCTTGGATGCTCTTTCTTTGTACAAACTCTTCAGTGAAGCCGATGCTGTACAACAATGGATCGGGGAAAAGGTAATTTTAAATTAATAAAATCGTAATTCTAATGAAACACTAAAATATTTTCTTCAAACATTAGAACCGTATGTTGGAAACTATGAGCCCTGGAAAGGATATTGAGGATGTTGAAATAATGAAACACCGATACGATGGTTTTGACAAAGAAATGAATTCAAATGCATCGCGTGTTGCTGTTGTCAACCAATTAGCACGGCAATTATTGCATGTCGAGCATCCTAATTCGGACGAAATTGTTAATAGACAAAACAATGTAAGACGTGATATTTTTATAATAATAGTACTCGAAAATAAATATAAATTTTTTTGTTACAGTTGAATCACGAATGGGCCGATTTACGAGATAAAGCTGAAGCCAAACGTGACCAACTCAATTCTGCCCATGGTGTACAGACGTTCCATATTGAATGCAGGGAAACTATTTCATGGATCGAAGACAAAAAACGAATTTTACAGTCTACAGACAGTCTGGAAATGGATCTTACTGGAATAATGACATTACAGGTAACATAATATTTTACTGTTGTAAAAATACGAAAAATAAAAATTTGTTTGATTTTAATATTACCGTATTAACAAATTATTTATAACAGCGTCGTTTATCTGGAATGGAGAGAGACTTAGCTGCAATTCAAGCAAAATTAGATTCATTAGAATCTGAAGCACAAATGAATGAGAAGGAACATCCTGAAGAAGCTGCAGTAATCCGAGAAAGAATAGAAACAATCCAAAAAGATTGGGAAGAATTGACTCAAATGGTGTGTTAACGAATTTATTATTTATTTTAATTATTTCATATTATTAATAATAATAATAATTGTTACTCAGTTGAAAGAACGAGATTCTAAATTGGAAGAAGCTGGCGATCTTCATCGTTTCCTACGTGACTTGGACCACTTCCAAGCTTGGTTGACTAAAACTCAAACTGATGTGGCTTCAGAAGATATCCCATCTTCATTATCAGATGCTGAGAAACTTCTTTCCCAACATCAAGCTATCCGAGAAGAAATCGACAACTACACTGCTGATTATACTCAAATGATGGAATACGGAGAAAAAGTTACAGCTGTATGTACCTAACTTAATAATCTGATAATCTAAATTATTGTGTTTCATATGTTTTTGTACTTTTAGGAACCTGGAACACAAGACGACCCGCAATACATGTTCTTGAGAGAGCGACTCAAGGCTTTACGCGATGGTTGGCAAGAATTGCACAAGATGTGGGAAAACAGACAGCAACTTCTTTCCAAGTCCCTCAATCTACAAATGTTTAATCGCGACGCTCGTCAAGCTGAAGTATTACTGTCTCAACAAGAACATGCTCTGTCGAAAGACGAAATTCCAGTAAGTTAAATCGAGACTTGTATGGTTTATAAATTAAATATTTATTTTTTTAATATTTTATTTTTATTTTTCCCTTTAGTCTAACCTGGAACATGCTGAAAACTTAATCAAACGTCATGAAGCCTTCTTAACTACAATGGAAGCTAATGAAGACAAAATCAATGCTGTTACTCAATTTGCTAACAAGCTGGTGGATGAAGACCATTTCGAAGCCGATAAAATTAAAAAGAAATCTGCATCCATACAAGAACGTCGTGATGCCAATCGTGACAAAGCCCAAGAACTCATGGATCAACTTAAAGATCAATTACAACTTCACCAATTTCTTCAAGATTCTGATGAACTCCAACAGTGGATTCAAGAGAAGAAGTTTACGGCTCAAGACGAAACTTACAGAAGTGCAAAGACTGTACACAGCAAATGGACACGTCACCAAGCATTTGAAGCAGAAATTGCGTCCAACAAAGATAGGTTGGATAGAGTACAGCAGTCAGGAGAAGAGTTGATGAAAGAGAAACCTGAATTGGCCCAGATCATTCAACCAAAAATATCTGAAATGTTAGGACAGTTTGACGATCTAGAAAAGACTACAAAAGAAAAAGGCGAACGTTTGTTTGACACAAATAGAGAAGTCCTAATACACCAGACTTGTGAAGATATTGACTCATGGATGGATGACTTAGAAAAACAGATTGAAGCTGCCGATACCGGAACTGATTTGGCTTCAGTCAATATACTTATGCAGAAACAACAAATGATCGAAACCCAAATGGCTGTAAAAGCTAAACAAGTCGTTGAATTGGAAACGCAAGCTGAATACTTGAAGAAGACCGTTCCTGAGAAAGTAGAAACTATTATTCCAAAGAAGACTAAAGTGGAAGAAAGATTCGAACAGCTTAAGGAACCATTGAAAGTTAGACAAAGACAACTGGAGAAAAAGAAAGAAGCATTCCAATTCAGGAGGGATGTTGAAGATGAAAAATTGTGGATTGCAGAAAAGACCCCAATGGCTACTTCTACTGAGTATGGAAATAGTTTGTTCAATGTCAACATGCTACAAAAGAAAAATCAAGTAAATTTGTATATTATTATTGATTTTTTTTTTTTTTTATTATTATTGTTATTATTATTATTAAGCATTTTCTTTTTGTGTTTTTTTTTTTTTAGTCTTTGGGTAATGAAATTGATAATCATGAACATCGAATTAATCTAGTCTGTAGCAATGGTCAAAAGTTAATTGATGAAGGACATGAAGACGCTTCGCAATTCACAGACCTCATACATGATCTAACTCAACGCTGGCAACAACTTCAACAAGCCGTTGAACATCGTAGGAAAATGTTACTTCAATCTGAAAAGGCCCAACAAGTATGTGATCATATCAAAGTAATATTGGAATATAATTAATAGAAGGGGAGGGAAGGGATTTGTAGTAAAACTATGTTTTTAATATGCTAAATCTAAAATACAATAATAATATAAACTTAAATATGTTTACAGTACTTCTTCGATGCCAGTGAAGCAGAAAGTTGGATGGGTGAACAAGAATTATATATGATGGTAGAAGACCGTGGAAAGGATCAGATTTCAGCACAGAACTTGAAGAAGAAGCATGAGTCTTTAGAATTAGCTGTTGACAACTATGCTGATACGATTAGACAACTGGGTGAAACTGCTCGTCAACTCACAAGCGAAATGCACCCTGAAAGTGACCAAATAGCAGTTAAACAATCTCAGGTGGACAAATTATATGCTGGTCTAAAGGATTTGGCAGGAGAACGCAGAGCGAAATTAGATGAAGCTTTGAAATTGTACATGTTGCACCGTGAAGTAGATGATTTAGAACAATGGATAGCCGAACGTGAAATTGTTGCTGGTTCACATGAACTTGGCCAAGACTATGACCATGTGACGGTAAGTTATTTAGTTTACATGTTTTCTGCCCGTATACCGTCTTTGATAATGTTTTAAATATAATTATTTTTTATATAGTTGTTGTGGGAGAGATTTAAGGAATTTGCCCATGATACTGAAGCAACTGGTAGTGAACGGGTAGCGACAGTCAATGGTATTGCGGATCAGCTTATTAACATTGGTCATAGTGATTCTGCCACTATTGCTGAATGGAAGGACAGTTTAAATGAACAGTGGCAAGATTTACTTGAACTAATTGAAACTAGAACACAAGTAAGGAGTGAAAAATTGATTTTTTATGTGGTTTATTACAAAATGTATATTATTTATTCTCTTAGATGTTGGTTGCTTCGCGGGAATTGCACAAATTCTTCCACGATTGTAAAGACATGGTTAGTCGTATTGCAGAAAAAAGTCATGAAATGTCTGAAGATCTTGGTCGCGATGCTGGTTCTGTCCACACACTACAACGTAAACATCAAAGTTTCTTACAAGACCTACACACACTTAGCACTCAGGTCCAAGCTATCAGCGAAGATTCTGCTCGGTTACAAACATCATATGCTGGAGACAAAGCGAAGGAAATTACAGGACGAGAAGCTGAAGTCGTGAATGCCTGGGCTGCTTTACAATCAGAGTGTGAATTACGCAAACAGAAATTAGCTGATACTGGAGATCTACACAAATTCTTCAACATGGTCAGAACATTATCCTTATGGATGGATGATATGGTCAGACAGATGAACACGTCAGAAAAACCAAGGTAACTTGATCGTTTTGAAATGTATGTGTATTTTAAATTGTAATATATTATAATTTTCAACAATATGCTTTTTTTTTTAGGGATGTTAGTGGTGTAGAACTATTGATGAATAATCACCAGAGTTTAAAAGCAGAAATTGATACCAGAGAAGATAATTTCACTGTTTGCATTTCTTTAGGGAAAGAACTAATTTCGAGAAACCATTACGCTTCTAAAGAAGTAAATTATTTAATTTATTTCATTATTAAATCAATGTGTCCAGTTTGTAAATTGTATTAAATTTTTTTAGATAAAAGATAAATTAATGTTACTGAATACCCAGAGAAACTCACTACTCAATAGATGGGAAGATCGATGGGAAAATCTACAGCTAAGTTAGTAACATTTTGTTTCTATCATAATGTGTATGTGTATATTATTGTTATTGTGTTCAAATTTAATTTTCAGTTTTGGAAGTGTATCAATTTGCTAGAGACGCTGCAGTTGCTGAAGCGTGGTTATTGGCCCAAGAACCATACATAATGAGTTTAGAATTTGGAGTATGTTACATTAGTAGTAGTTAGCTTTATCAAAACTGTTGATTACTGGATTGATTGTCTGTTATAGATGACAATTGATCAAGTGGAAAATTTGATTAAGAAACACGAAGCATTTGAAAAGTCAGCCATTGCACAAGAAGAGAGGTTTAGTGCTTTAGAGCGTTTGACCACTGTAAGTGTATTATAACATTCTATTTTGATTAAAAACTATGTTTATGATGACTGATAATATTGTTGTGTTCAGTTTGAATTGAAAGAAATTCAACGTAGAAAAGAAGAAGAAGAAAAAAAACGCCAAGAGGAGCTAGCTAAACAAATGGCTCAAGCTAAAGCCGAAGCAGCCGAAAAAGCTGCGTATGTTGTTAACTACTATATTTATTATTATTATTATTATTTTTTATTTTTGAACTTGTTCTATTGTTGCTATGTTTTGGTAGAGCGGAAGAAGCATCAGAAGCAGATGGAAAACAAGCTAAAGACGGAGAAGGTCGTCCTGGTAAGTTAACTTTATTGTTTTTAGTTTTTAATATTTATAACGCATGCAAAATAATAAATATTAAAGAACTGAAGGATATTGGTGGTGCTGTGATAATCAATTTCTTCTTTTTTTTCTCTTTTATCAGTTACAATAGTTTTTATTAGGTAAACTTTAATTTTTAATTTTCCTAATCATCGTTGGTTCTTAACTTTTTTCTGGGTCGCAGTTTATAAAAACGGCTTTAGACCCTTCCCTCAGAAAAACAATTTTTGTTTTTATTCACTGTTTATTTTCAAAATAAAATAATAAATTAACACGATGTAGAGTTATAAAATTTAAGTGAATTGCCAAGCTACCTCATCTCCGGAAGTCTGACCAGTAATTAAGAACCTATCTGTTTATTATTTATGAAAAAAGAAAATACAATTTTTACTTACTATTTATTTAAGCAACAAGGATGTGTTAATATTCTGTAATATATTGTCTATATTTACATGCTTATAAATATGATATTGCCGTTTGATGCGTTGAGATAGGATCAAATATATGAAATGTGATGTAAATAAACGCGATATAATATATTCGCCATTATGTTTGATCTTGTGTCTTCAACCGTATAATAGTGCATTATAAAATTGCTGATATCTGTGTGAACCAAATGAGCTGGTTGTCCCCATTGAATTTAATAAATCAAAAGCGAATAAGCCTCTTAAGTTTGGTAAGGAAGATGAAATTCGAGGAAAAAAAAACAATATTTACACATGTATAATATAAACATATTGTTTTTCTGTTATTTGCACGCTTGCGTCTAAATCTAACATTAGCGTCAATACGTAAACCTCCACCCACTAACCTCGCACTGACATCGCCCATCGAAAAACCGACCGCAGGTCAGTTAATTTAATTTAATTTAATTTTAAATGATTTTGATAATATCGTTTGTGGACACGTTTATTTATTTATTTTTCATTCTTATGCAAGAATTCATTTCTTCTCGGCAGTTATATGCATGCATTTTATTTCTTTTATTAAATACAGGTGCCTGTAGGTGTACGTATTATTATATTTTATAAAATATTATCGCATAAGTAGTAGTAGTATCGCTGTCATTTTAATCGTAGTTTAATAGGCGTTAATTTATCATCTTTTTTTTTTTCCGGCATGTAATTAAATTGAAAGTGTTTGTTGTTTATTAACATTTGTAGTGCATGACAGCTCTGCATCCAGTAGGAAGAGCATTGCCAGTCCCGCTGTACCCGCAGGGGTTTCTAGATCCGCGTCTACGTTGCCTGCGAGTAAGTATTTTGTGGCTATTTCGAGCGTAACGCTTGCTTTTGTTGATTATACGTATAATATATAAACCGTGTAATGATCGATGTTGTTGGAAATCATGTAATGTTCGATGTTGTTGGCATGTGACGTACTCTCGTGTTCAGGCGTGCGATCATCACGCGCTCTGATATACATATGAAAAACGTTAGAAATGTTTTTAGTTTTGCTTGTTTGTAAAAGTATTTTTGTTTGTGTGTGTATTTTGAAAACGTAGCTTCACGTGGCCAATTAATCAAAGACCGCAACAAGGACAGGTCGCGGTCAAAGTCACCGTTCCGGAGTTTTCGATGGAAAAAATCTCCTCAAAAGAGCCCGTTGCCGGCCGTGTCGGCCAGTGACGACGAGGCCACCTCAGTTGAACTCACTTCAGGTATTGTAATCTTAAAGAACTCGCTTCCCGAGTTACCATTATCTGTCCGTCAAAAGCCGTCCCGTGTGTAAGTCTTGCGCATGATCGTACGATAATATATAATTCACGTATTATACAGTGTCTAGCATGAGGTGTACTTAGAAGCCGGGATTTGTATGTATTTTTACACCATTTCCGTGTTCCGAGTTCTAATGGTGTGCTTTTGTGTCGACCTTTGTTACAGATCAATCAGCCACCGAAGCTGATGGTGAAATTCTAGAAGGAGTACTCAACAGGAAACACGAATGGGAATCTACCACGAAAAAAGCGTCAAACAGGTACCGCTCATTAGGGCGTTAGTTTTAAATTAAATTTTTTTTATATATATATATATATATAGCCTTTACAGTCCGTTTGGAGCCAGAAATCTGTTTCGACCGTATCCGTCTACCTTTGTCTCGGACAACCTCTGTTTCTTTTCCCATTGACTTCGCCTACTTCTTTTATAAATACACCACTGGGTCTGTACGGGAAGAAGTACTTTGCTTTTTTTTTTTTTAAGGGTCATCAATTTTTCTTCATCGTCCATTATTATTACCGACTGTTTGACCCGTTTGATTTTAGATTCGAAGAATTTCTCCAGTGGAAATCTTTATTGACTGCTGTTGATATTCTTACTTTAGAAACATTGCACAATTGTTGGTCGAATAGATTTTTTTTTCTTTTCGCTTTAAAACATATGAAACGTTATTTTATTTTCTATGGCCATTTTCCAATTGGTAATTAATAATTATTAATAAAACGTACTCTAATAATAATAATTCTCAAACTGTTGTCGGTAATTTCAATAGTGTATAGTCTCGAGTCGTGTAACTATTGTTTCAGAAGTTTTTTTTTATATATATAAGAAATACAGATAGACATTGTTTTATTGTTCGCGTAGGTCGTGGGACAAAGTGTATGTTTGTGTACAAGGCACGAACTTGGCGTTCTATAAAGACGCCAAAATGGTGAAAACATCACCAGAAACGTACTTCAAGGGTGAGGCACCGATCGATCTGCGCGGCGGTTCCGCTGAAGTCGCGACCGACTACACCAAGAAGAAGTTTGTGCTGCGCGTTAAGCTGGCCAGTGGCGCAGAGTTCCTGTTCCAGGCGCGCAACGACGCCGAGATGCGCCAATGGGTGAACACGTTGAAGAACGTGTGTGAACAGGACGCAGCGGGCACTCAGTCCCGGTCGCAGACGCTGCCCGCGGTCGGCGACAAACGTGACGAACCCAAACGTCGCAGCTTTTTCACACTGAAAAAAGTGTAAACACACATTTAATAACCGCTGCCGTCGCCGCCGCCGCCGCCGCCCTCCGATCACACATACGATGGCCGCGGACCGCGTGCGGTACGTCCGCAACTCCTGGGTCTGTTGCCCGTCATCGCCGCCGCCGCCGTATCCTCACGCGTTTTTCTATTTCTATTTTTATTTATTTATTTATTTTTTTCCAATCAATCGTTCAAGTAACATTTTAACTATTATGGATATGACAGCTAATTAAATAATATATATAATATTATTTTAATATTATACTCTATACTCGCTTTGGAAAATATAAATATATAATTATTATTAATACGTGCAGACAAAAATGCAGGCAGCTCGCGCACAAATGTCAAATTAGAAAACATTTTATTTTTATTTTTTTCAAACTTTGCACGTCGATGTTTTTTATTATTATTATTATTATTATTTTATGTTTTATGTATACCGAAATTAACCAAAAAAAAAAAACAATATAAATATTTTCTTCTTTTTTTTTTTTTTATTCATTTTATTTTATTTTAGATACTCTAGAAATGTTTTATTTATTTACTGTAATTTGTATGTATTTATTTATTTTTTTATGCCTATTTACATCCATTTAATATTTATTTATTTTATTTTTTTTAATTCTATTAAGCTAATATTTTAATTGACACGTTGTTCGTATATATTATATTTAAAGTATTATTTTTGTTATAAATATTTAAAAATAACAATACGCCTGGTCGATAAAATATTGATGGAATAAAATATATTTAGAGCAATCTTAGTAATATTTTAAGAATATTTATTGATTTATTTATATTTATATATATATATATATATATATATATATAGAAAGAGAGAGAATTATATAATTAAAATTAATGGAAAATATTTACATTTTTATCTTATAGAAGAAACACACGAGATTTTTATTTACCCTTTTAAGGCTTTTTAAAGTGTACATTTCAATACGATTTCGCTATATTGATTTTTTTAAAAGATACTCTGTCTATTTAAAAAAAAAAATTATATTATCATCCGGCATCAGGTTCCTCTATGCAATTTTTTTTTCTTCTTTTTTTTTTTTATGCTACGAGAATATCGAAATTTGTTAATTTATACAAGATAGAAATTAGAAAAATGAAAAAGTTAATTGAAGAGTTGACGTACATAATAATATGTATTATGTAGAAATATATACGAAAAAATATATATTCAATGTTTGTGTAATTAAAAGAAATTATATATTTAACTTTGCTTAAAAAATAAATAAATGAATTTGTTTAGTGGATACAATAAAAAAAAAAAACTATCTTCAACGAAAGGTGTTTTTTTCACCCCCAGTACGGATCCAGTGTGGTGCGACCGGAATTGTAATCACACCTTCGTTTTTTCATCCGAAAAAAAAAAGAGAAAGTGACTTATACCTTCCTTATATTGTTGGTGCGGTAGGAGGAGTTTGAAAAATATTAATTTTTTTTCATCAACAAATAAAATGCCTTAAAAAGTAACGTTTTAAGGATATTCCAACGTTAATATAAATTTCGAAAATAAAATACAAATATAAAAAAACCATCGAGATGTTAATATATTGTTATATTAATGTCAGTAAAAATATTGTGTAAAAATTAAAATGCGAATATTTGGTGAACACACGGGTGTTTATGAAAATTCAAGCATTGTAATAATGCAATGTCCCTAAAATCATCAAAGACGAATTCAGTAAAATCTTTGTAAAAAGAGATGAACGTCGTCAGTCGTTACTACAGGAGTTCTTCCACGGATGGTCTACATTCGGTACTCAAGGGTCCACGGGATTCGGCTCTAAATTTTGTGCGTGGACTTTGTATAATATTTTTATAAAGGCGATCTTCTGTTATGAACGTCAGAGTGACAACAATAATCAATACAAATAAAATAATTTTTCTAAATGTCAACAAATTTATGTTGAAAATTTTGAATACCGGTTTGTTGTACACAAGTGAAAGAAAAACACGAAATCATAGAGCGTTTGAACGCTACTACGATTATTGCAGAACGGTTCACGTTTGTTTCAGACTTACTTACGCTCGTAACAACGACTCTCGGGATATTCGGAATAATTTTGAAATTCGATTAAGTATCTAAGACGTCGGGGTTTAAACAGGTTCCATCCGGTCGACGCTGTCTGGTGTTGTGATCGCTTGACAGACGGTTGGAGACGACTATTTATTGTTTCGATTTTGTATTGGGGGAATCGAATAGTAAGGCAAGTTTAAAACCAAAAGAAATTACAACGCTCAAATTTTAGCCTAAATAAAATATATATTTGATTTACAATTACAATTATATTATTAATCATACATAAAACATAAATATATATTAATATTTAATGTATAAATAAAACGTTAGTTGACTCATTTCTTTGTTAGAAAAAATAATATATATATATCGTTTCATTTCATTTTTTTTTTTTTTTTAATACTATAAACTACATCAGTCAAATACACACTTTGGAACCCAAAAAAAAAAATAATAATAATAATAAATAAATAAATAAATACTAAAAGTTTCATCACTAAAATACACAAAATAAAAGAGGAGGATAAAAACCGAATAAATAATAATCATATCCTACCATTTGATGATAAATAATTCTTACGTTCAATAAAACCCTAATTATTAGTAATATATACATATATATAAAAAAAAAAAAAACCAGTGAAAAAAAAATCATTGTCCACAAAAACAATAATTATTAAAATGGTGGGAAGGGAGAAGGGGCGAAGAACTAGAAAATATCGAGCTACAACTATATATAGCAAACCAAAAGGAAAGAAAAAAAACGATCGTGCACAGTGTATGCGATACCAATTAGAAAAATAAATAAATCGAAAACACAAAAATCAAAACCACGTGCAAAATGTACACATAGTACGTGTTTAATAATTGGACTGAATACAATTTTATAAAATATTAACGGGTTACATCTTATCAGTTCCATATCTTTGGTAAATAATAAATTCCGTAAATATATATAATATAAATATATATGACTACGTTACAATGTTTTTTTTTTATTGCTAACGAAAACAATATATCGAAATACTATAGAAGTTCGAGATTGAGGGCACACACACTTATTCCCTTCGGGTGAACAAAGCGAATCGGTTTCATCCCTTAGTAAGTTACTTGATTAGTTATGAACTAAAAAATACAATTCAACGGTAATATTCGAATAATATACGATTAAAAAAAAAAAAAATTTTTTTTCAGTCTTAGAATTGTTTGGCCTTTACAGAATAAATATAATCATATAGTAGGCTGCTATAAAAAGCATACTTCATATAAATATTATTTACAATTTGATTGTTTCTTTTTTTTTATTATTACTTATTACCCAGGGCTCGGATTCTATAGCGTTATTTATTTATCAAATATACAGCGGAGCAAGTTATTTTTACTGTTTTTAGGGCACGGTTTACGACTTTTCAGTGCTATAAAATCTGAGCTCTGCTTATTACAATCGATTATTGGCACACCACATAATAGGTATTACATTCTAAAAGATAAAATAAATAATACATATATATTTACTCTTAAATATATATTAGGTAAAAACGTTTAGTCACTTTGGGCTTATAATATTTTAAATACATTTTAAAGTAATGAAGAAGAATGAAAACCGGTTAAAATTAACAAACATCTAACCGACCCTTTAGCCTCTAAGAAAAAAATAAAATATATAAGTTTTTTTTTTTTTATACATAATAATTATACGTAATGATATAAATGAATTGGTCGGTGTACAATGTTAATCAAGACGACGTACGAATTTAAATTTTAAACCTCCAAATGAGTCATGCGCGAAGCGTAACCGACAACATCGAAATATTCACCGGCCGATGATGCTGGTGGAATTAGTGGTTAAAGTGGTGACAAGGGTGGCCCGGATGTGGCCTGGTTTGTTAACTGATACGGAGACGGGAGATCCAACGAGATTTTGTTTAGGAACGGTGACGTGGGAGATTGCTGTTGTATAATGTAGCCGCTAGTTGTCGTGGTATTGGCGTTTGACTGGTTAAAACAATTGACAGACGACGTGCCAGTCAAATATGAACCGCCCGAATTGTTGACAGGCTGTTGTTGTACTGGAGTAGTCTGTTGGTGCTGTTGCTGCATTTGCTGTTGGCCCACGGCACTATTGTTGTACACCTGATATGTACTTTGGTTATTTACGTTATTCACTGTCGAGTGTTCCTTGTGGTAAATGTTTATGTGCGCGCGCAAGCTGTATTTATTCTTAAACACCTTGCCACACACGCTACAACCGGCCGGATTGTATTCGTCGCTGTGTCTTATGCGCATGTGTTTCAATAGATTTGACTTGTTGGAGATCACTTTTTGACACAATGGACATGGCCGACGGCCTAGACGGTCTAGAAAAAAATCAAAATAAATTCAACAATGATTAGTCAATATTACGAAATGACACCGACGTCGAAACTCTCACGAGGTAAATTGGATATCGTGCGATTATCATCAACAAGTGGACTATACCATATAACCGGACACAACATTTTTGTGTAATTATTAACGGAAATAACAGACGCTGCGTTTTAAACCGCTCAATTATAGTACAATGATGTCAAATACGTGATTTCAAATCGTATTATTGTATAAAACGCTGCAATTTGTTCAGTTTTGATGTTAACTATAACATTTAACTACAACTATGGATGTTTTTTTAACATTTCCAAAATATTAAATAGGTACAACACCTATAACACAGTCATCTATTGGGAAACTGATCTGGAGCTTTCGGTCAACACAGAGAAACAATGGTACAGCGGATTATAAATTTCTATTTAACAACTCTTACAACCAACATTTCACATACAATTTGTTGATAGAACCACACATAGATAGCAATCATAATCTATAGGAAAAAAAATTGTAAATCAGAACATCGAAAGTAATCAAACATCTATACTTTAGCCCACTGTGTCTGTGTAAATTACTAACTAAACAAGAATTTATTTTTATTTTATTTTTTGTATGCATAATTTATTAAAAATGTATTCTTTTTAATATTTGGTAACAAATGTAAACATGATATACAATGAATATATTTCAATAACACTAACAATGCAATTTTATTTTTGAAGCTTAAAACACATCTGTTTGATATAATAAATAATAAATAATTGCAACTGTTTACCACATATGTTTATAGATATTTATCTTGTTTAATTTTAGTTGGCTGTATGAGATATATACTTTTGACAGTTCACTGAAATTGTTTGAAAAAATAATGGCGACATTAATATTTGGTACTTGTATTTATATTAAAAATAATTATAACTCTTGGGTAAATACTTAAGCCAAAAATTATTATTATTATTCGATTAATGTACTTACTGAAATACAAAGCTTGAAAACAATACAAAAAAATTATTAGAAAATATTGTGTATATTTATTAATTATTTTATCTATTACGCTATTATTATTCAAATACATATAATAACTGACAAATATGTATTATATTCTAAAATGAGCTGGACTGTTTGAAATTCAAACTTGAAATTATTTTCAAACTAAAAACTAAAATGTTATACTACAAATACGATATATAAAAAAAAAAAAAAATTTAAGATGTGTAGCCATAAAATATATACTAATAAAATATAGATCATTTTATTTTAATATAAACACCAATCGGTAGAAAAAAATGTAATACTTTAAATCTAAATTAGAAATTAATAACCACATTTACATCCTTACGAAATAAATATTTTAAAATGTTTAGATCTAATAGTAATGGTATCAAATTTGATTTATACCAATAAGGAAAAAATAAATGTAATGTTGCGGAGTTTGTGAATTTAAGAAAAATTTTGGTTCGACTTTAAAAAACAGTATTTGACCCATCTCTAATAAACCCCTACTATGTCTAAAAACAATTATTATTCAGTTTTAAAGTGTTGAAATCCATATATAATTTTACTATTCATCCATTAGATCCAATAGCTCATATGTTAGATATTTAGATATCAATTACCAAATTCTTATGTATTTATATGCTGTCAAGATTGTATTGCCAACCATATTTAAATCTTAACATATGAAACACAATTCAAAATAAATGAAAAAAATGTATAAATTATATATATTTTTTTTAATGAAATAATTATCAAATGTAGACGAAACCGAAAAAGCCAACTCAATATTTTATTTGACAACCAAATACAACACATATTTTGTAAAACAATATTGTGATTTCTAAGAGGTTTTCGGCTTATAATCCCAAACCTGTTTTCTCAACACTATTTTATAAACAAAATGCAGAATGAGATCTTTTGAAATTTTTAATTATAAATTATAAGCATAGTTCCTTGTATTTTTTTTTTTTTTAATTAAAATAAAAAATTTAATTAAATCTTCATTCAATAATTTAAAAAATATGTACATAATAGTATAAATATAATTAATAAAATTATTCAATACACAAAAAACGTCTATAGTCAAACTGTTTTTTATTGTTTATTACTTATAAGTATCTATTAATGGATAACATAAAAATTCGTTAAGAAACTATTGGATATTGCAAGATGTTTTGTTTTAAACAAAATCAATTGCAACAACAGCAGTTCATTTTAAAATGTTTTATGTAAAATTGAAGAAACAAAATACTGGCAATACAAATTTAAACTTAAAAAATAGAAAAACTATTTTGATAGATAGAAAATTAAGTGAACGAATGCCAAAACAAAAAAAGTTTATTCACCACCTCACTGTCTATGATCATTATTATCGGTATTTCTATAGACCATTATTGTTACTTTAAATGTAAATGTGTACATTTAATTAACTAATACTTAACAATAGTATAGTTTGAATATTGTTAGACAATTAACATGAAAGCCGATGTTAATAAATATTATGTTAACATTAACAATCGATATTATATTGAGTATTAATTAATTAGTGTTACATTTGTTTTAAGATTGTTAATTATTGAGTTTGTACATTTTTGGAATGTTTAGTGCTCGAGACTTCCCCCATCACAAACAATACACCATGCTCCGACCGACCAACAACCGTTTTTGTCCACTTACACAAAATATTTCAACCGGACATTCATCACAATTTGACATTGTGCTCTTGTCGCATGTGCGTTTTGTACGCCTCACGATACACAAACGAACTGGGGCAAAGGTAACAACACAGCCGGCGCATCAAGTCCGAATGCATTAAACGCACGTGATACTTCAGCGACGACTGGTTGTTGTACATCTGTCCGCAATGGGGGCAGTCCCCACACTGGGCCAGGTGGGATCCTGCAAAAATATGTGCGCCGCCTACATGGCCCATAAGCCGTGAAATACATTTATTTTTAACATTAGAAAAAAAAAACGCCATTTTTTTTCTCCATCTAATCAATAAAGTACACTTATATTCTAATATATTTACGCTAATATGAAAATGGTAAATTACCTGCAGTCGTTAACGATTGATCAGACATACACAGATTCGGTCCTGACGCTATAGCAAAGTCAATACCACTAGACGTACTCGTACGGATGTCTAAATTAATAATTTCAAAATAATCGAAATAAATTTACTGATTTATAAAACAAAAACATGAAAAAAAAAAATGAATTACTACCTTTAGGATCATTTAACATACGTGATGCGATTAATGACTTGTCATCAAACATTGTGGTAGAATGTGAAATATCTTCTTCTTTATCCAAATCAACATCTTCATATTCGTCTCCATCAGGTCCTTGTACGTACTGATCATCATCGAAACCGTCTTTTGTACCGTCTTCATCGATATAACAATTGTTATCGATATTACCGTCATCAATGTCGTCGACTTTTAATCTACTTAAAATATCAGTTTCGCTACTAGTCGTTTCATCCTGTTAATTAATCAATTATTAGCAGTTCTCATAATTAAAAAAAAAAAAATTTTTTTTAATTCGTCATTTTCACCATAAACTCTGTGCCATCATCGGACTGTTTGTTTAATTTTATTGGAAGGCACTTCTTTCGTTTTGCAGAAACTTTGCCATTAGGCGACTTGGGAGAATCGGATTTTGTCGTTGAAGTAGACGTATCTTGCTTTTCGACTTTATTGTTATTAGTAGACAATTGCTGTAAAGGAGGCACATCACTTTTCTCTAAACTAGTTCGAGTCGATTCCTAAACAATAAACCGACCGTTAAATAAACAAAATATTGAGGACGATCGTGCGCTTACTAAATCTGTCTTAATAGTCGAAGCCGCACCGGCCAGACCTCTAATCTGCAGTAGTTCGGCGGTACGTAGAAACGACGCTAATTTCTTCTCCGATATGTACACAGTGCCTTGGTACACAAAATTCAGCAAAGCCTTAACATCGTCTTGATTTACGTCTTTTAAAATGACAACTGGATGTTTACAAGGATTGTCCTATGGACATAACAGGCGTATGAACGACGTGCACACACATACACACACACACACGAATCCATTGCGTTAAGAGAAAGAGAGAGAGAGAGAGAGAGAGTGTCGCAATTTACAATTTACAGGATTCGTTGAAATGAATAAAACCTTACCTTGAATACATTTCGAAAGTAAGAACTGCACATAGACAACACCACTTTGTGGGCTTTGAACAGTTGTCCATCGCACGACAAAGTTACGTCTACAAGGTCTTCGCTGGTGCGAAGGCTGTCCAATTCGGTGACCATATTCAACGGATAGTTGTTCCATTTCAAACAGAAATGATCGGCAGTCATTGTGAACGCACGAATCGAACGTCAACAACGGTCTGTTGCGAATAATCACCGATCCCTGGGCACAAAACAATAACCGTTAACGGGTAAACAGGTCGCGTCCGTTCGAACATTTCACCAACAAACGTCGTCGCAACGCGAATAATTATAACATAAATAACACACAACGTCGATACAAGGGGACATATTAATATTATTATTATTTAATCGAACGTGCACGGCGCACGCACAATAAATACGCGAACGCGATTCATTATATATTAATGACATACGAGAACAAAACCGAAACACCGGACTTACCTACCACACTTGCGGTCTATTCGGTGACATTCGTGGGCAATGGACGCCAAAACGTTGATCGCGTTTTACGGGGTGAACGAAAATCAAAGGACGAGGCCATTAAAAAATACACACCAGCCTAACACTCGGACGTTCTATTTAAATAATAGGTAGTAATAATAATAATAATAATTATTATTATATTATTATTTATTTTATTTTTTCATTATTATTATTATTATTATTATTATTATTATTATTAATAATTAAACTATTCTTATCTACAACATGACTAATCCGACGCAGTCTGACCGGTAGGCAGAGAGACGGGAAAAAACCGAACGCGGACACGAACTGCGCGCACATACACGTTTTCTTGGAGGATAACGCTTTGTTTTCTACGGATGATAACCGTAAATTGACCGCGGAACAGCTCGTCCATTTCAGCTCGTATATTTATCTATGAGCTCGTCTGCTTACGGGACAGGAGTACTGGACGATACTGGAATCTCGTAAACGATTCGGAATTTGGTTTTTCGTTTTCTGTGTTTGTCGTCTGTGCGACTGACCGTCGTTGAAACCGAACGAGTCGTTGTAATTTTGCAAGTGGGCCGTTGTGGAGGTCCACGGATCGCGACGAGTGACGGACGGAACGTGCGAATCGCCTTTCGGCGTAGTAACGATAGTATTCGATAGATTGTAATCGACCACCATCGAATTTACTCAGGTAATTAAAAAAAACATTTACTCGATACGATATATATATATATATATATATATATACATATATACGTATACACCTCCACTCGATCGAATTCGATGGTTTCGTGTAACTACCCGAATACATGTTTGGTGCGTTCGCTGAGCTGCCTTCGAGTTCGATAGTCGATGTGATATCAAAACGAATAATACTCATGTGATATTTTTATCGTTTAGGATAAATCGAAAATGGAATTGATCTTGGACGTGGAATTGAAAGACGATGAATCGATGACGAGGACACTGAAAAACTTGGATTTTACAATTGGTGGCATTGAAAAAATACTCCAAACAAAACTGAATGAAAATTACAATGCTATGTCGATGGAGGATAAAATTAAACACGATTTACTAATCGCCTTCATGTTGAATAGTTTGTACTGGATGTATCTTCGATTAGATGGTTTTGATCCGACCACTCATAAGATAAAAAGCGAATTGGACAGAGTTAAAACGACTATGGACAGGGCTAAAGGCGTTATGGCCAAACCGAATATGCCAAGAGTTGACAAAACAGCTGTTGGAAGATTAGTTGAACATGCTCTTTGGACACCAGAGGGTAGCAAGAAACGTGTGCCGGACGAGTTAGAAAGACAAAATAAAAAAATCAAATTTGATGAAAACGGTGATCCAACAATGTAAAATTATTTACTTTTTTTTTTATACAATGTTTTGTATTTTATTTATAAGTTCACAGTAAACTTAGATATTAAACCACACCATATTTAATTCATTAATTTTTCTTTTTCTTTCTGTCACTTCTTACACATACATTGTATGTGAATGGTTTTGACAATCGTGTATTCGTGTCTAAGAAGAAAAAACTATAATCAGAACTTTGCCCGTTTTAGCAGCAACCAGTTAGAGTCTCTTAAGCAATGACTTGTGTAATGATTATCCTCTGGCCTCAAGACCTTGTGGTTTATAAAAGACTACAAAGCAAGTCTACTGTCGTAAACATGTACAACAGTACAAAACTATTCGATACATATTACGTACCTATACTACTTTTCATATATTTATGTGCATTTATACGATATTTTTAACGTTCAGCTTTGGGTACCTCTTATTACGTTTACTCTTATAATTGAATTCAAACTATTCCTTCTGTTCACCGATGCGTCCTTTGTTGTCAACAATATCTATCCGTTATATGACCACCCGATTTAAAATATACTCTTGTAGTCGGGTTTCTGTACACAAAATACTAACTAACATTGCAATGTAAACATTGCACGTAATTGAAATTTCCTAGTTATTCTCACAAGTAGGTATATGGTTAGGTTAGCAATGAATATTTTGCGTAGCGACAGGCCTTCCGTTGTGTTTATATGTTATCCAGAATCTAAAAGTAAGATACGTTTTTACTACACGTAAGTTAAACAAAAGGGGCGTCATCCCAGACAGAGTTGGATAGTTATAATAAAAGCAGACAAGGAATAAGAAATAAGACTGGAACATAGGGAAATATAGCGATGACCCTGAATAAGCTACAAAAAGGTAAAATTAAAAAAAATTGAGTTTCGAAAATTCGAAATAAATATAGTTTTTGGGCTTCTAACTCAAAAAGTATGGACATTTGATAAATTTTGCTTTTGACAAAAAAAAAAACACTTCTGTAAAATTGTAATTGCACATCGATTTCAAAATCAAAAACACACGCTTGAAAAAAATCGAATCAGTTAATAAATTCCATTTGTTCCGCTTTATGTCGTATAATGTCTGTTTTAATTTTAAAAAATTCAATTAATTACCGAATAATAATTAATTCCCATGCTTTAAAAATGGGTTAAATGTTTACTTGGAAACAACAAGCATAGGTTAAATTTTAAACAAAAAAATGTAGACCTTGATTTTAAATAAAATAATTTACAGTTTCTATAGATATTTATTATATGTTATATTTGTACAGCTGTGTGAACTGTGTGTGAAAATAATCTACAAAGCTTAAATTTCTTTTTACAAATGTTAAATTTTAACAACATACAAATTCAATCATTTCTTTGAATAACCAATCCTAAATTTTTGGGAATCAGCGTACAGGTACCCATTCCTTGAATAATTCACCAACCTTCTTGCGTTCTAAAACAAAACAAATTTGATTTTTATAAAAGTCATTATATTCATAATATATAATCAACTTATTCTAATACGGGGAAGAATATGCGAAAACTAAAACTGTTAACAATGTGAAACCGCGGTGTTCTCATTGGAAAAAAAGTACATTGAAATTGATTTAAATAAATTTCAAAAAAAAAAGAAAAAAACATTAAGAGAAATTAAATTTGAATTTTTTTCTAAAATTATAAACGTAATAATCGCAACATATTATGTATATGTATATTTAATACTAGGATGACGAGTTCTTACTCTGAAAAATTATTGCCATTATTTTTTATTCAGTTATTTTACTTAATTATGAGAACTTTTTTTTTTCTCTCGACATATTTCTCTGGATACGCAATACATACGCACATTTCGTATTCAACATACAAACCTGGTGCTTTAAACTCTTCTGGGTGTAACTGAATGTAATGTCTATACATGGCGTCCTTGTCGGCCAGGTATCTAGTTCTATATTGTTTGTAATAATATAAAATCACAGCGCCTGTGATCCCCGCGCCCAGCTTCAAGTGCAATCCTGACGGAAAGAGGAAAAAAATCGTTTCGATAAGTAATGATTCGCTCGACTCCCGTGTAGAATTACACAGGCGTTTACAATCATTCTGCGAACAAACTCACCTGCGTAATGAGGTCTACCGGCCAACGTGTTGGAGTACCAATAACCTCCGGCACCCAACACGAACCCCATGAAAGGAAACCATTTGTCTTCCAACCACGTCGTATGGTATTTTTGAAAATCTGGACCCGGCGTCAACAGATTTATAGGCGTCGGGTCAGCCGACGCGGCCACTTGGTAATCCACGACAGGCTTCATTTTCCGCGATTTTCCGTAGCAGAAAATTCACACACACACACACACACACCGTAAAATAAAAACGTTTATCGTTTGACCTCTTATCAACGTTTAACGTTATCGATGATTTTACGCCGTGACCGAACAGTATTGCCAACATCGTATTCCAGATACTCATCTGATGCGAACATTTTTTTTTTTTACAAATAATAAAAACACACGTGGAGCTTTGGAGGGCGGAATATTCTGCAGGAACTTTTTTTCCCGCAAAACGTGACTGACCGGTTATTTATTTTACCATGGTCAACAACGAGTTCGTTCTCAGTCACCAAACCGCCGTAAATTCGATTTACGGACATAGTTTTAATTATTAAAATAGCAGTCTCTAATAATATTTACAATTCGTTTCTTTCAATTTTTTTCCTCCCCGATACAATACGTTACTAATTACTATCATATTTTCAAAAACATTAATTTATAATATAGTTATTAAATTTTAAAATAGGTTGACAAAAACATAGTTACGAATTCGACACAACGAAATGATCGTAAAACAATTTCAAATTGACATCCTAGCACACACAAACGCTTATTCCGAATAGGCAAATAAATTTAACAAGCGTTTTAAAATAAAGTGCGGATTATAATTTTTTCATCCTGTAGGGAATATAAGTGTATTAATTACTTCCAAGTAATACACTGAAAACTCAAAAATATATAAACATGGACCCGATTTATTTGGTAAATAATATTTAATAAATTATATAAATAAACAATCATACGCAATTTTTTTTTTTTTTAAATAATTTACACGAAAACAAAAACTCGTTATTCATAATTCTATTTTACCCGTTTGCTTTTTATCTTTAGACACTTCTGTTTCTTGTTCAACAGGAGGTGCTGTGTCTTTAGATTGTACATGTTCACCGAAATACTGTTCCACAGTTTCTTCAAACAGCGTTTTCGACGACTTTTTTTCGTCACTTTTATTACTGGAAAGTGGCTCTGTGTTGAATATTCCGTATTCGTCTATTGGTCCATTAATAATTTCACATAGTGATGCCGATTCTATTGTCAGTACGTATTTACACGTTTTCGGCTCTAACAAATAAAGTGCTACCGAATCTTCGTTATATCGACCTTTTACACATTTATATCGTACCTAAAAAATTTAAAAGTATTCAACGTTCGTATAACATTAAAATAATAAAATATTTTACCTCGGTCTCGCGTTTTTCACCATTCTTTTGACACACAGTTCCCGAAGAGTAAAAATGAGATACAGTTTGTCTCTTGCCGTGAACATCCAGTTTTGGTCTCTTCTCTTCATTGTCAGACAGCCACTTAATATGTTCTTGCATATCGAACAACCCCAAAATTACAATTTCATCTGGTTTCCCTTTTTCTCTGTGCACTTGCCGTATATATTTATTGTAACAAATTTCGTATTTCCACCAACCAGAACCCTGTAATTTAAACACAATGTTAACTATAAACAAATATATTTTCTTATTGTAGTTACTATCTCACTCCGTATAAACATAAATCTCCATTTATAAATTCTTCAATTTCATTATTCGGTGATTTGGTGTGCATTAACAAAGATTCTTCTTTTGGAAAATTTGATTCCTTTTCTGCATTCGGTTGTATTTTAACCTGTATTTTAGTTTCTCCATTCTTCAAAAAATAAATAAAACCACATATAAAAATAAATACTCTATTAAATATTACGACTATAAATTTCAATTAAAAAGAAGCAATACAAAAGCATAAAAAGCAAAATAAATAAAACATAAACCTTATCTATTGTAACAGCTAGTATGTAATTTTCCTTTTTAATGAGAGGATCCTTTAAAAATAATAAAATTAAAATACTTTAAAATACAAATCAAAATTCTAAATACTAAGCCAACCTGCATTCATTATAAATTTAGAGAATAGAATTATTTAAACTTACAGTCAGCATTTTTATTTGTTTTTTTAATTTAGACGTATCAGATTGAAGAACTTTTAAGTTATGAGGTTTGCGTGGTGAATTACCAACTGGAAGGCAATCAATGTTTAATTCATCACTATTCGGTGGTCTATAAACATTGTTAGACATTTATTTTACTTACACGTTATTGATTTTATGGAAATATTATCTTTTTAACTTAATATTCTTGATCATTTAATACTTACTTGTACCACGGATGAGTACATAAGAACGATGTTAAAACTATTACTTCATACTGACAGGTAGCAGTTTCTTTTACTGAAAACACATTATGTTTACTCTGTGGATAACAAACATACAGAACATTGGTTTGTCTTGGACGGCCACTGATATCGCAAACTGTACCATCCGACATGATCATTTCAAAATACGGTAAATTTAAACCATCGACTTTCCTTGTTTTTGTAGGTCCTGGATAATTTAAATTCACTAATCTTTTCAATTCCTCCTCTGCAAAATAAATTGTATGCGATTAAAATAGGAGATAGAAAATTGAGTACAATGGCGAATAGAAAAAAAGACCCTTTGTAATTTACAATATCATACATATCCCATGGATTTTATTCTGTATGCTACATATCAGATATTTTTTCGAACGAGAATTCATTCGAAATATCATTATTACTTTAGTGATTTTACCTAATTTAAGACCATCAAAAATTTTCCATTTTCCCAAATAATACTCTTGTTCTTTTTGTGTCTTGCCCTCACGTTCATTATGATATTGGCGAACATGCCGACCGTGACACACCTCATAAATCCAGTAAGTATCAACCTACATAAACATAATAAAATAAAATAAACGCTGCCATTAAAATACTACGTTGATTATTATTCATTTACTTACTCGATAGGAACAAGCTTGTTTTGAGAATAACGGAGATAATAGTTCCAACGGGCTTGGTCCATTGTATGACGGTTCAGATTCCTTGTTTACTTCATCTTGTTTCGGTATAAAACATTGATACGATTCACCAATAGCCGTTTTTAAGTTCAAAGTATTTTCATCTTGTTCCTGATAAATCAATTAAATTTTGTTTCTGGCTTATATGTTTAAAACGGGAACAATACATTTTAACAATTCACATACAATACAAATTTTAGAAATAATATTTATATTTAGAACATTAACAAATCATAAAATAAAAGTTCACTTTTATCAATTCATAACTGGTATGTACTATTACTATAAAAAAATTAATTAAGACAGAGTATATAAAAAAAAATATCCGTCAATGTGGACAAGCAGTTTCAATTTTAATTTAATTAGTATAATTGAATACAGAACGTTTTTATGTGGCAACAAGAATTTACCATAATATTTTATCAAAGTCAATAACAGTTGTTTAGATTTATAACTGATATTTATTCGTAAGAAATAAATACTTATATACATTCGTTCTTTTCTTTTTTTATGTATCTCCGTTTACATTTTTCTTTAATAATGTAAAAATATCATAACCGATTTTTGTTTTTTTTAAATCTATAAATTTAATTTACGTTTTCGATTTACCTTCACCAAACGATCGGTGACATCTTTACCAGGCCAATTTATTTTGTACAAAATAGTGTCATCGAATCCTTTGAAATCTTGCGAATGACAAAAGCGTGTGACAAACACGACGAGCGATATCAACTTAATACTATACAACGAGATCATATTATGAAGGATTAAAATTAAATAACAGACACAAATATATACGTGGAGAAAAGGGATCAACGGATAAATTTTATTGACATTCGTAATTTAGCACACACTACCATTACGCTACGAATGTAAAACACATACTGTCTTATGTAAACACGCTGATTAATCGCTAAAATTTACGTTTGGAATATTATTGAAATACAAAACAGTGGATGATTTACGACTCGTATCTGCTACAGAATATCGTATCACAGAATATCGGATTAAGTAAACACTTTGTGATAAGCTCCAAGCGGTTAATCATTACCCATGATTTTTTTTTTAGCCTTCCACCTACAACACGGGTGTGAAGTCGGTAAGAGAATCCCGGCCATTGATAAGATACGTATATAAATTGCCTATCCCAATATTATGTGGTAAATTATAATGACGTTACGTGCCAAAAATTACTTTTTTTTTTTCGAACGTGCTATTAAATTATGAAAATTATCATAACATATTATAAGAAAAAATTTAAAATATAATATAAACATTTTAATTTTTCGCGTGCCACGGATTTGCCATCCATGTTATATACTCTATCGACTGACTAATATCCCAGACTATGTAGTCTGTGCTAATCATAGACATATTAACATTTATGGTGCTAATAATATATCTTAGCCCGTGACGCTTATCTAACGTATAATTATTTTGGTAGGTACAGTCTTGATTAGTAGGGGCAGTGTGTAGGCAATTTATATACGTTTCTTATCATTTTTGCTGGGAGCCTCTTGCTGACTTCACACACGTCTTACAAGCTACGGATCGTGGGCAAAGCGTGTGGAAATCAAAAAATTGTCGCGTTAAAAAATTCCGTCGTTTCTAAACCGTTTATACGATTAGAGACGTTTTTTTCTAAAATTAATAACTCATCGCTCGTCACGAAACCATTTGCCACGTACAAACGTTTTCGTAAAATTTTTGCAGTTCTGTTTTTACAACAATTTTTTATTTGACAACCATGGCAAACGAGCCAAGTCGTACCTACTTATTGGCAGTGTGGGAGTAAAATAATACGTGTTTGTAAACCGTTGGAAATCGCTTATCATTTAACCGCGCGTCCTGTCAGAGAAATTAGAAACAAAATAAGTTGTTTTTTTTTTTATTGCCCTTTTAAGTTTATTCGTAATATCGCATTAACGCGTTTAAATTATTTTATTTCGCATTGAAATGTTCGTTTTCAGGGCCTCTCACTTCTATAAAAAAAATTATTTTTTTTTTTTAACAGTCCGTCACAGTAGAAATTTCTATAAGACTTCCAAATTCCACCTGAATTACACCGTAGGCGTTAACGCAAATGAATTTTTTTTACTAAAGGATATAAAAAATATATATATATAATGATTCAATAATCGATATTATTGAATTCTCAAGTTACCAATCATTTTACCAATGGAGTATTTAAAATTTGTTCATAGAGAACGATATGCAGACAAGTAATCGAACTACAATACTACAAAGGGCAATTAAATTGTGTTTATAAGAAATAACTATACTGCCTACTTATGTATTTATACAAACCTTAATTTTAATAGAATGCAACGTCAAAAGAAACCAACTGCCTGCTTTTTGAATTATTGAAGTTGTTTTATGATTGTCTCAACGAGTCTACAATCCGCAATTTTTTTTTTTTGGTCGTACTCGAAATAAGCCATTTTTCGATTAAAAATATTAATAACTACGTATATACCATTTTGAAGGTACTGATTTAAAGGTAAAAAGTAAAAACTAATATACAATATATTCTATTGGAATGAAAATGTGAATATTTAAATGGTAATACCACAGAGTAATACTATGTATTTTATTAACTGTCCATAGATACCTACTTTAATTGATAATTAAATATAACTGCATAGACTTCTTACAAATTCTATAGATACAACCATACAGACATATTTTTTCTTCGACTGTTATTGCAATTTTTTTTTTTTTTGACAGTTTTGTAAAATGATAGAAGGGCTTGAATAATATTTACTGTCATGAAAAGTTCTTGGAATATGCTCCAACACGCATTCAGATCATAATCACACAAGTCTTGGGGTAAATTAGTGATAGATCACACATTGACATTCACAGGGCCGGCCCAAGATACAGGCGAACCTGGCGATTGCCCGGGGCGCCACTTCTATCGGGACACCTTAGTTAGTAGTCAGGGGTGCCCTATAAGTAGTTTTAAAGCAACATGTGTAAAATAATGTTTAGTATAGTGAATATCTTCTAAGGGAGCCTTACAAAAATTTGCCCGGGGCACTATATCTCGGGCCAGCCCTGCACACTCATTATGACATCATCCCTTATAAATATACCACTGATTTAGACAATACTACAAATATACAGTTTATCCATTTTCATTTATTATGTTTTTAACTAGTCATTATATACAAGAAAGTATTTACAATATTGATATGTACAATTTATAGATAAAATAAAGTACAGTATAAAACTAAAATTTTAAAGTAAAAATCACTTAAAAACAAAATAAATGTCAATACAGAAAATTTGTTTTGCTATAAATAACATAATATAATAATATTGAAGTAGTCAATTTTACAAAGAAATATTTATAAAAAAAATGGTAAATAATATTATAATTAGTTGCATATATAACAAAGATCTTGCAATAAATAAATAAAAATTAGTTTGTGAGGCCATGTTCATTTCATAAAATCAGAATAGCAGTCCGTTAGGTACATATTTTCCAAAACACCAAACACAACTTTGATTTTCTATAACAAAATGTAACAAAACGTTATTGCCTTCTTCCATAAATCGTGTTACTTAAGTTTTATTCCAATCTACGGTCAAGTTCATTTCGATTTTTTTTTTTTTTTTTTGAAAATTAATTGGGCTATACTACAATACCTTTATAAAATAAATAAATATAAAATCAAATTTTATAAATATATAAATTTTTTAAGTATTTGAAAATTTGTTTCATTGCTAAAATCATAAGATTAGTGACAAATTAATATTTTGAAACATACAAAATTGATTCCAAAATAATTTAAAATTTGAATTCCAAAAATAAAATAGAATAAAAATATTTCATTTGTTTGATTATTTAGTTGAGAACAACAAAATAAATGAAATTATAGCCTAAATACTCACTTTCATTAACATCAGCCATTGTGAAACACATTGAACACACTAAACACGGCATACCTAATGGTCCTAATGTAACTGGACATCTAAGTTCTTTATGTCCAAGTTCACAAATGAACATTCTAAAATCTGTACAAGACACAATTATTCGTTCACATGTTTTGCAGAACACAGTGTGTTTGGCCTTAACAAATGAATTGATCAAATTAGCTGCATTTTTTTTAACTTGAACATACTCCGCAGATAGTTTATTTGTGTAATGCGATAGCATTATTCGACAATAATATTTGTCCGCGTTAGTAAATTTGAGTTTCTTATTAGACAAACGATTGTTCAAATGACGCACATGAAGTAGCATTTGTAATTCTTGTAAAATACTTTGATCGTGTTTACTTTCTATACTATTGAAGGCTATTTTCATATAAGTAAGTTTAAGGTATTGAATAGAACATTTGTCTAACAATTTCCGATCTAACTGGTATAATTCATTAGACTTCTCATTCGTCCTATTAATTCTATAAAAATATAAATAACATTTAAATTTAAATAAAATTAACAAACGTTACAATATGTACCTCAGAGTTTCAATACAATCAATAACATCATCGTAGTCAGAATTATTTACTGATAAAATTTTTTTCTCAAGTTCCACTAAATTCTCAGGAATTGTACAAAAGACTAATTTATTTTTAATATGGCCATCATTTTTACTATACCTAGCAATATTGCACCTGAAATATATCTATATGTGTAACAAAACTGAATATTTTTATTGTAAAATAAATTTTAACTTACTCAAATGTAAGTACACAAGAACACTGATTTTTTGAAAATACGACTGATGTACACGTGAAGTTTTGCACTTGTTTCTTAAAATTGTTATTTATAGTTTTTAAAGTGTAAGTAACTTCTGATTTTGTGATAGAAAAATACATACAAACGCATCTACCCACATCTGTCACTACAATTAACATTTTTTTTTCTGCTACATATGTAAATCCTATAAATATAATAAGAATAATTAAATTATACAAATAATTTGATTCTAAAAAAAAAAATTGTATCGAATTACCAGGTATAAATGTTGTTTTAGGAATCAGAACTTTTTTTGTCGAAATAATTTTGTTTTCAGTCAATGAGTATAATATTACCAATACAAATGACATTTTTGTAATAAATATCAAGCATTGATAATCTGAAATACTTTCTACCCAAACATTTCTCACACAGGCAAGGTCTTCATCTGACCACAAAATAAATGTATGTCGTACATGAGGATAATCGGTTATTTCATGTATATAAACTTGACCATTTCTCAAGAAAACTATTAACCAAGCTGACATATACATATATAAAAAAAAATTATCAAACATTTTTGTTACTATATTTGAGTAAATAGTAAAACAAATGAACTAAAAATATATCAAATTTACTTACATAATTCATTTGATATCTGAAACCATTTTATATATTTTATAGAATAATGATGTATATGATATTCATTTTCTACTAAAAAAGAAGATTTTTCTGATGTGGTTGACCAAAATGTCAGCATATTATTTGTATGACAACATATTGTTCCATAAGCTGTTATTTCATTCTCACATTTCAACATTTGAGTGAAAACATAGCCTGAAATTAAAAAAAATAAATAAATAACTTTATTATTTCAAATACTTATTATTATAATGTGGGAATCAAATAAATTTGTAAGACCATCTCACATGAACGAGTATATAATTCTGATTACATTATTTAAATGCACGTGCACTATGGCGACAAAGACATATTTTAAAATGAGAAAGACAACACATATGATTTAAACACATATAAAACAGGCTTTAGAGCTGTAATTTTATTATTAAAATTTCTTAAAAGTTTCGAATACTATCAAGTACATATTTTGTACATACTTTATAAAATAAAACTTATCTTTGGATGCCAATTAAAGGCGTTTTTATTTTAAATTCCAGTGAACAAAAAATTAGAAATACGTACCTAGAGGCATTAATATATATATATATACTTATTTTTATATCTGATTTATATCAGTTATTTAAACTGTACACCACAATACTGGTCTATTAATTTAATTTGTAGTTGAAATTAATTCTTACTTTTAATGTGTAATGATTGTTCTTTGTAGCGACAGTAACGAAGGATATCAATGTTAAGTAATTTGTGATTTTGTTGGTCTAATAAGAAATGAGATTTATTTGCCAACGTCAAAAACCACTTTTGAGGTATGTCACTTAATTTTTCAACCCACTTATTACTTTGTTTTTCCAAAAACACAACAGTACTGTTGTTTGTCATGTAAGTTACATTCCAACTAGAATACAATAACGAAATCAGTGCGCCGAAATAAATTATTATTATTATTATTTGTACCTACTTACTTATTGCTATTAGAATTCACCGTCAAATTATGCTCTTGGCACGTCACGGGTCCCTGGTGACGTATACTAAAGTTCTTGTTTTCAAACAATTTTTCTTTCGAATAAGCGAGCCACGTTCGAAACACCTTGTAATCGGCAGTCTGTCTGAACAGATCAGAATGCAAGTCCTGCAAGAACACGTTTAATAAATTGTATTTACAAGTGTCGTAATGATCGTTACTCGTGATACGTACAGCGATCAACAGACCATTGTCCGTCGAGAAAACAAACGAATTTCCAACCGATACGCATGAGATGAACTTGCAAGCGTATTCGTAGTGTTGGATCAAATTTAACGTCATTTTTTTTTTTTGCGCTGTGTCGAGTCTGTCTACTGTGAGAAACAAAACGAACCCCGCGAACACATCGGTTTGCCGCCAAACGACAATTTATTATTTTAGCGTTTATTTTCAAATCTATACGCTGAAAAATAATAAACCGTCCAGTAAAGAAATCGGATCTTTTATCACTTTTCGGACTAGTGTTTATCACCGATTTTTATCTTGGGGTACAGTCGCCGTTTGGACGTAACGCATGTTTGGTGCGCACGAGTGGTTCGCCATAAAGTTACGAGCGGAGACGCAAAGAGGTTCGAGACGCATTTATCTATACTTTTCGCACATTTTTATCGTCCTTGAATTGGACAAATTAACAATAACCTACAAATTCCAAAACAAGAATATTGCTATATTCAAAAATTATTTTTCGGAATTTCGAAAATTGATCTTGGACTCGGGTCTTTGTATGGAACCTAAGATTAGTTATATATTTTATAATTTTAAGGTGAGTACAATTCGATATTTTAATGATTGTATTATAGTGTAATAAATATATATACATACGTTTGAATTGGAAATTACGTTGATAAAATTACGAGTCTCAAACCAGTATGTTTTACATGGGGGAAGTTTTAGAAAACATCCCTTTTTATGTTCTGTCAAATGTATGGTAGTCTACCGTAAAAATTTATAAATACGTATTTATTTCAGATTATGCGCGTATAACACTTGTGACAACACCCCGTCAAATTGTGATTACCCTAGACAATGAAAGACAAAGAGAGACCACCTATATTAGATATTGAGCTTCGTAAAGTAGAAACTGTTGGACCGTGGATATTACAGTATTTATCGGGTTCGACTGCGCAAGATAAATGCTTGACTAATGGCGATGAAGTGGAAGATACCAATGAATCGTTCATCGATGAAGAGAGTGAAGCAGATTCGATTTATCTTAAAACATTAGATCCCAAAGAATGGAAAGATCAAGATCATTACCAGTAAGTGCAAAACATTTGTATTCAGTCGCGCAATACAATCTTAATAATTCGTAACAATTGTGTAAAATGCATTGAATGTTTATGCATCGTAGTGGTTTTGGGTGTTGAAATTTATATGTTATCCTAACGCGGTCCATTGTACACTCTTACACGCAAAGAATTTAAATTTATTAATATTATTTCATATATACGCCGTAAAAATTATGTTTTTTATTTTCAAATGTCTTAAATTTTAATTGTTTTTATAAACCATTCACTTTATAAGAATAAAATGAGTTGTTCTGCTTTTAAAGGAAAAACATTTTTTCTTAAAGCTTTTTCCTAATATTCATTGAACATACTGAAAAATTTTAAAAATTAGTATTAACTTCTTATCAAATTAAATAGTGTTATTCATTTTCGGTTTCGCAAATTACTTTTTATTACAAACAAATTCAATCTTTTATGAACACAAAATGAGTAGTCGACGTGTTGCATTTATATAATAATTATTATATTTTTAATTTTAGTTTTTTTAAACACATGTTGTAATTAGAGTAGAATACATCAAACATTATAATTAAATTATTTAAATACACTTATATCTACATATAAAAAAAGTTTTCAGTATACGTTTTGTACTTTTTATTAAAAGTATGTCAATTTGACTAATATCAAAATATTTTACGACTAATATTAATATGTCAAAAAAAATTTGCAATAACAATATTAATAATTTGTGCTGGGACATTATGATTCTATTTGTACTAAAAAAAAATATTAATTTTTTTCTTTATTTCAACTACTTACCTTTATTTAAAATTATATTTAATTGAATATATTTTATTTAATTGCAGGGTATTAGGTTTATCGAAATTGCGATATAAAGCAACTGAAGCACAAATCAAAAGTGCCTATCGACGTAGAGTTCTTAATCACCACCCAGATAAAAGAAAAAAACTCGGCGAAAAAGTTCAAGGGGACGATGATTACTTTTCATGCATAACTAAAGCTTGGGAAACTCTTGGAAACAAGTCAAAAAGACGTGCATACGATTCCGTTGATCCCAAATTTGACAACACTATACCTTCAAAGGAAATGGCTAAAAAGTCCGATTTCTTTGAATTATTTGGCCCAGTATTTGTTCGGAATAGTATGTGGTCGGAACATAGTTCAGTACCACTTTTAGGAGATATAAATAGTACCCGTGATCATGTTGATCGCTTCTACAATTTCTGGTATGGTTTTAATTCTTGGAGAGAATTTTCATATCTCGATGAAGAAGATCGTGAACAAGCCTCTGATCGTGAAGAACGTAGATGGATTGAAAAACAAAATCGTGCGAATCGTGCAAAACTAAAAAAAGAAGAAAGTACTCGTATTAGACAGCTTGTTGACTTAGCATATGCTAATGATCCGAGACTTTTAAAATTTAAAAAAGAAGAACAAGAACGGAAGGCTGCTCTGAAACAAGCGAAAAAAGATGCAATAAGACAAAAACAAGAAGAAGAAATTAGACAAAAGGAAGAAGAAGAAGCCAGATTACAAAAAGAAAAGGAAGCACGCGAGGCTGCAGAAAAGGCACAACGAAATGCACTTAAGGCAGAAAAAGATAGTCAAAAGAAGGCGTTGAAAAAAGAGCGTAAAAATATTAGGGACTTGTGTAAAACTCATAATTACTATATTCAGCATGGTGATAATGTTATTGAAATAATGTCTGGTGTTGAAAAAATTTGTGATCAACTTTCTGCCATACAGCTTAAACAGTTGTCCAGTGCTCTCCAAATAGAAGGTCGTAAAGCATTGATAGATAAACTTAAACAAATGGAATGCAGAGTTGAAATGAATAATGTCATAAAAAATGATACCATAATTGTAGAAAAAAATAATAACGATTGGGAAACCGATGATGTTCAATTATTGATCAAAGCCGTCAATTTGTTTCCAGCGGGTACAAGTCAACGTTGGGATGCTGTTGCTAATTTTATCAACCAACACAGTAAGAACGGTGAACGAAATGCCAAACAAGTATTAGCTAAAGCTAAATCTCTTCAAAGTACTAACTTTACTGACAACGCTTTAAAATCTGAAATGAATGCAAACGCTTATGATAAGTTTGAAAAGGAAAAAAAATGTGAAGCACACGTACCTGAAGTGGTTTCAGAACGTCCAGTTGGATGGTCAGCAGATGAGCAAAAATTATTGGAACAAGCTCTTAAGACATATCCAGCTTCAGTAAAAGAACGTTGGGACAGAATAGCAGAATGTGTTCCAACTAGGACGAAAAAAGAATGTATGAAGAGATATAAAGAAATTGTCGAACTAGTTAAAGCCAAGAAAGCTGCTCAAGTGTAAAATTTCATCAACCATTTTGAACACGTGTTAACAAAACTTAATAATAATAATATTAATGTTTTTGATTTTGTTAATATTTTTGAACAAAATTAAAATTCTTAACTCAATAGTTTTCATGTCATTAATCACTTGTAAATTTATACCAGTTCGATTATACCATCATCTTTCTATAGATTAGGAAACTAACATTATTTTTGCGAGCTCATATTTTTTTTTTTTTTTATGTCCATAGATAACTAAAATGAATAACCTGATCAATTTTAAAACAATAAGACATATATATGAAGTATAAGAACTATTTTTGTATTATAATTGATTATGGTTAGTAAAATTATAATTAGGTTATAAAATATATTTTGTGGACTATAGGAAGATTGTCAATAAAGCAATTATCCGTTATAAGTCTGAATTATTATTTATTTTTTTATTAAATTTGAAGAAATACATAGTTCACTCAATTACATTAAATCTAAATAAGGTATACGTATAAAAAAATATTTTCAACTGAAAAAAAAACATTGCGTAACTTAAATACTACGAATTGTGGTTCGCCCTGTAACTATAATTTGGCCCAAGTCTTGTACTTCCTTAAGAGCATCATCAAACATCTCTCTAGTTACTTGAAACTGGAATGCTAGTTTTGTTTCACTTAATAATTTCTGATAATTGAAAATCGTAGATTTCGGTTGGCTTGATATTACTTTTGTTAAATACTCTGCAAGATCATGTCTCCTTTGCCTTGCGGCCGAACTTAATCCGGTAGTCAATATACCAACATCTATTTTGCCAGATAATGGATCCGTAGCGCTCTGTTTTAATGCTTCTCTGTATAATCTCCAAGCTTCATCGACATCTTTCATTTCTACAACATTTGAATATCTCATTTTAGCGTGCGCTTCAGATAACCGTATCAAAGACTCCAGTTGCCTTGGATATGCTGATACCTGTCCTCTGCCACTTCCAACAGTTCTCATGTTTACATAGTACTGGATAAGTTTCTGTCTGCTTTCCTCGTTTAAAATCGGTTGAAACGTTTCTCGGCCATAAGTAATATAGTCTTGTAGTAGTGTGGTATCCATTTGTTCGTCGCGTTCATAACTCTCGCTTTGGTAATACAACGATACCAAGTGGTTAGCTAATCTTCTATCATACTGTTCGTTTTGTGGATCCAGCATTAAAAATATTAAATCAAATCTAGATAACAATGTGTGTGGGAGTTGTATGTTTTCAATAATGGTCTTGTTTTTATTCCACTGTGATTCACACGGGTTTGCGGCAGCTAAAATAGACGTTCTGGCATTTAGCTGACAAATAATACCGGCTTTGGCAATACTTAACGTTTGTTGTTCCATAACTTCGTGCAAAACACTCCTGGCCGACTCGCTCATTTTGTCAAACTCATCAATACAGCAAACTCCATTGTCGGCTAAAACTAAAGCTCCGGTCTGTAAAACAAGTTGCCTGGTTTCTGGATCTTTGGTTACATAAGCTGTCATACCAACAGCTGAAGAACCTTTACCGCTAGTATATTGACTTCTAGGTACAATATCGTAAACATAAGACAAAAATTGTGATTTACTCGTACCCGGATCACCACATAATAATAAATTAATTTCCGACCTTAAATGATTTTTTGTTTTAGAAGTTTTTCGAGTACCACCAAATAACTGTAGCAATATACCTTTTTTTATGTCACAATTTTCGTATATTGAAGGAGCCAATGTATTTGACAATCTATCGTAAATATCTTCAGTTTTAGATAACTGCCGTAACACTTCAATTCGCTCTTCAGTTAATTTATTTTTCTCTTCTACGGAAAACGATATGCGGCTATCATTACATTTCAAAAAATGCAAAACATCAATGTGAGTCCTGTACACGCTACGAAAGTTCCTCATTCTTGGATTTACTTGCATGGGAACTGCTCGATAAATACCAGTTACACATACACGGTCTCCAGCTTGTACCGTTTCAATGAGTTCGTTATAAGAGTACAGATTTACAGTGTGTGGAGTCTGACCGGCCGGCATTTCATCAGGGGATTCTTGAAGCTTAGTCAATTGTTTATCAGTGAAATTAGACTGGTTGTGTATTAACTCAAAACAATGATTGGTATTACAATGAGGGCAAAGGGTTGGTTCAGCAATATTACCACGATCGATTTCTACAATAGTTGTATAAGAACATACAATACAACGGAAAAATGCATCGCGCATTTCAGGTATAATATCACTACATCGAATTACCATTCCTGAAACAGTAATTAGTTGGTCCATATCTTCAGGATTAAGGAAACGCATATTTTTAGTTTTTTGTACATTAAAAGGGCGCACTTGCAGAGCTTTAGTAACATGTGTCAAGTCAGCTGCTGGATATTTAGAGAAAAAAACTTCATTAACGACTGTATCGAACACTGGGATAACTTCTTGTGGATAGCATATTAATTGTTGGTACAGTTCAGGATCAAACTGATACAAGTGACCACAATTAATATCAACATACGGAATTTCCATTTCCAAAACATTACTTAATTTGGTCATATAATGAGGCAGTTCAGTTTCATTCACACAGAACGTCTCAATAAAATTTTGAAATCTAGTACGACATTTATCGACCACAACATCTGTACCCCATATAACTAAATTCGGAGCAACATCCTGATTATCGGCGTCAGGACGTGGTACACCATTCTCATAGTTTGTAATATCAACTTGCCTTTGCCGACGGTTGACCGATAGGTTAGTTCTTTGGACTGAACTACCACTACGGACAGTAAAACCTGTAGCACGCGAGTCTACAGAGCTTAAAGGAGAGCCATAGTTAATGGGAGAACTAAGATCTACTTCACTAGTACGCAAGCCTTGTAATGGGCTTGTCATAAAACGACGAGCGGGCGAAGACACTTCAGATACCATTCCTCCAGATCGACGACTGGAAAGAGAACCGGGTGTTCTGATATGAGGTGAACGGCCATTTGTTCTTGGTGTCATATTATTTCTGGAAGGAGTCCTTCCTTCTCTCGACGTAGTAACACTGTTAGGAGTTCGGTTACCTCTTGGTGTAGTGGAACCATTTTGAGCAGTTCTGTCACTCCTTGGCGTAGTAGAATCATTTTCAGCACTTTGGTCAGCCCTAGGCGTAGTGGAACCATTTCGTGGAGTTTGCCGTCCTCTAGGTGTAGTGGCACCATTTCTTCGAGGCGTACGACCGGACATATCTAAAACCACACAAAAATACGTAGGTACTAAAAACCATAACCAATATAAAACATATATGCAACGTAAATTAAAACTTAATATATTTTTTTACCTGTTTCTAATGAAAACAACTACCACAATTAAATGCACGATTTCGATTAAAAATTCACGGTCAGTTTAAATCAAACACAAATATTAAACAGCAAAAATCGAGAACCGCAGGTGAACGATAAACACAACTTTTAACAAAAAAACAACAAAATTGGCGGCAAATTTATAAAAGTACAATGAATATACATCGATTTTTAAGGTTATAAATCAGTGTAGCTATTTGCTATACACGAAATGATTTCATTACTTAAAATTATGGATACGTGGTTACACTGTTTCTTGAGTAGTTTTTCCTTGTTGATAACAAATGAGTGATAAACTGTCAACTGATCACGTGTTTTTTCTTCGATAATAATTTGTAAATCAGTAATAATTATTCTATTCTCAATTCTGCAAAAAGTAAAAAAGCTGTGCGTACTCTGTTAGTAGATTTTGTATGCAAAAAATATTGTTATTACTGAGTACCGACTTTGGAATTAGGACTTCTGCAGTGTTAATTCTTTAAAAATATCTATAGAAGTGTAAACAGTTTACTATTGTTATTTTTTTTTCTAATTTATTGTTACTTCCTTTTATAGTACCTACTTGCTGGGTACCACATTCTCCTCGTTTTTATTAATTTAACGTTTTCAGTTGGTATTGTTCAACTCCACATTTTAAATATTTTTTATTATTAAAATGACTTTACATTCAAAAAAAGATGATGGTTAGTAAGGACATATATTTGTTTGTCTATATAAATAATATAGAAGGGCTTGTTTATTTTTAAATATTTCAACGCAATTTTTTAAATATAGATTCTTCAAATTCGAGTTCAGACAGCGATGAGAGCTTAGAAGAATCAAATGTTTATGAAGAAAACGTGGGCGGATCAGACTATGAAGATATTGATTCCTATATTGAACCGCCGGTTTTCGATAGCGCCAGAGAAATTGATTATAAAATTAAATACAATCAAACCGTTGAAGAAGTTGTCAGTTTAAAAAAGGATTATATTTTGAGTGTGGATACGCAAAAATCGTAATGTTAATTTAATTTTTAATTTAAAATATTGACTGTCATGTGCATAACACCCATCAGGATAGCTCAATATATCAGTATTTATATACAATAAAATGACTTGTTTTTTATATATTAAATATTTTTTTTTTATGGTAAAAAAAACCATTAAATTTAATAAAGTAAATTTAGTATTGTTATATATAGCAATATAGGTATAAAAAAAGAGTATGTAATCCTATGGAAAATATAATGTATGGCAATCACATTACAGTCAATGTATTAAAATTTATGTAAATTATTATTATTAGAAAATCTAATTTTTTTAATCTTTTTTTTTTTTACAGTGGACAAACTCTTAGAGTAGCAGTAGTTCTTTCTGATTTTACTTGTAAAATATACGATTTTATAGACGGAAGAAGTTCCACTGGAGATGATTTCTTGTACCACGATAAAAAAATTGTTGATGTCAAGTAATATCGCATTCATCATTCTATAATTTACAAAAGTAATTTTACTAGGTTTTTTTTTTCTTAGATTTGGTGCAAACTCAAGTATTCCTGGTGTATCTCCTAAAGTGTATACAGGATCTGAAGATGGCACTATTAAACTGTGGGACTTGCGTTTAAAAAACAAATGTGTTAATGTTTATAAAGGTAAAAACATTTCAAATAAAATAATCTATATTAAATTATAAATATATATGCCTTTTAGATGACACTGATGGAACTCTGAAACCATTATCATGTTTTGATGTATCTTGTGATGAAAGATATTTAATAGCTGGAACAGATGTGTTAAAAGATGATGCTTTCTTACTATTTTGGGATATCCGTACTACTAATTTACTAGGTGGCTATTGGGATACTCATAAAGGAGATATTACACAGGTGAAACAAACAATATGAATACTTAAAAATCAATTATATAATATTTTTCTTAGTTTTATTTTGTAAATAATTATATTATTAGACTAAATTCCATCCTACTGAAGAGAAAACCGTAATTAGTGGATCCGTTGATGGTATTATTAATTTATTTGATATTACTCGACATACTGAAAAAGATGCTCTCGAATTAAGTTTGAATACGAATTCATCAATTGTAAGTTTTATAAAAATATATTTATAGGTGTATAAACATTTATTTATGTATGACCATTTATAAGTAGATTTTTTTTTTAGTCAAATTTAAGGTGGTTAAAAGATAAAAATCAGGATTCAATAATATCTTGCATAACACATACAGAAGATGTACAATTATGGCACACTACAGATTCCTCACCGTTTGTTACTATTTCCAGAGATACAATTAATAGTTCAATGAATGTAAGTTCATAACAATTTTACTGAATTCAAAATATATTTTTAATATAATATGTTTCTTCGTCATTTCTAGATTAAGCCTGATGCATATAGTCAGGCAATTAATTGTCATCAAACGGATAAAAATGGAAATATTATGGTGCTTGTTGGAAATAATTATGGCAAAGGGTAAGAATTAAAAATTCTGTTTTTATAGTAATAATGTTTTAAACAATTTATTTCATATTTAGAGAATATTTGCAATCGCATAACATAAATGATTGTCCAAAGTTATCACCTAGAACCTTATTCAAAAACAATAAACAAATCATAAGGTCCAGTTGGTATGATACTGATGTAAGTTAACGAATTCTGTGAACATTAAATAATATAAGCTTCTTTTATTATTATTATTATTCAGATTTACGATAATATCTATTATATTGTTGCACGTAAAATTATTTCATAATTTACTATTTAAACAAATTTTACTATTCATTTATTAATGCTTAATTAAATACATTTTTATTACAGAGTGGAATTTTGATAACTGCTGGCGAAGCTGGTATAATAAATGTATGGTCTCCGAGTGATGAAAATGATGTAGATACGGTAACAAGTAAATGTTCGTTAAAAGAATTGCCAAGAGTAAGCTTAAAAAAGCATAATTCTAAACCATATTAGTCATGTTATTTTGGATTACTAAAAAAAATTGACTTAATGAACTTGAATTTTGTCTGTATTTAAATAAATATTACAGTGTACTTGAATTGTATTTATTATTACTACCTTATGTTACCAGTTACCACATCAATATGTTACAATATCACAAATCTTACCGAAATAATTTGGCAATCTATGCAGTTGTATTATGATATCGTCTACTAGATTCCCGAGGCCTTTTTTAAATGTCGACGAATCGTAATACCTACCCTATGCATTCGCGGATCTTTCATAAAAACAAAAATCATTTTACTAACGTAAAAATTTGCCTCTAAAGTATAGAAACCGAAAGGGGAAGGTGAAGTTTCGACGTCTTACGGAATTATTATATTTTCAGACAATATATATTAAAAGTATTTTACGAGGCGTATTCTACAGAGATAACATATCGAGCGCAATCTTTTCTCCAGGACTTTTTTGGGCTTGTATCGATTGTATTTATGCGTTTAATACTTCATTAAAGTATGTTTTGTTCTGACGAGAAGAGTACAAGTCTGTTATGCAAAAACGGTTATAAGGAGGACGATAGGTGGATCGCCCCCCATTAGGATTTGATATTGTTAAATTTAATATATCTCTGACCTAACAGCACCGACTTGTGTCATGTTAGTCCAATAATATTATAGTTATGCTCCATTTTCGCCCCCCTACGCATATTATGTTTAATGCTGGAATTAGTGCTCGATCGACGGTACGCGGTGATCATCGGTCATGATCTTGTTTAGTGCTTAGCTGATGACAAACTCGGTCGGTCGTGTACAGTGTAAACGAGTGAACGTTAAATAAATAGTAAACGCGTAAAATAAACGAGTGTGTAACAAGGAAAAATGAATCCTTTTATTTCATTGAAATACGCGAAATATTATTATTATTATTAATAATAATAAAATAATAAAGATTGCATACGCGTGTACGAACGGTCGTTCGGTCAGCGTCAAACTAAACACCCGCATATACCGATATAGCGCGTTAGCCGACCGTAATAAAACGAGAAAAGAAAGTAGTCACCAGATAGCGCTACGACACAACACAAAGGGCGTGGCAGAAAGACGCTTATAAATAGCGGTCCGAAACCATCAGACCGCTCAGTTTAGTCACGGCGGTCAGACGTGAACACCGTAGTTCGCGTCTGACTGCGGTGTGTGTTTGTGTGTGATTGAACGTTTTATGTAACGCGCAGCATTATTTGTATTACGTACCTATATGAATTAAAAAACACTATTTATACGCGCCTTTCTGCCACGCCCTCTATGTTGTGTCGTAGCGCTATCTGATTCCCGTTTTATTGTTATTTCGTTTACGTTCCATGCACGTTGTGTTCTTTCTTTTTCTACATTTTTGCTACATTTCGTCTCGGTACATTAATAGATCTTTCTTCTTGGTTTTTACTCGTCAATGTGGATATTTCATTGACAGAGGGAGTTAAATCTATTTTTGCCTCCCCCTTGAACATCATGTATAACCGCCACTGCTGCTACGCATCCCGATCAAAAAAATACAGTACTTATATGACGATAGTCCTAACACAGGAAACACGTGTGCGTGCACACTGCACACATACCTAGTAGCGAGATGGTATTAATTTCTTTTTTTTTGGAATTATGTTTTTTTTCTCGTTAAAAAACACAATCAAACGCGTAATACAATGGTCGCGTTTTCGTTGGGTCAAACGATTGGGCCGCCAACAACAAATGGGACCGACGAATGCCAATCGAATTATGTATTGTACAATAATACGCGTCTAGACGCGCGGCGCGCGTGTTCAGCCGGTCGATATTTCGGTCGAATGCCGCCGCCGTTCTCTTGTTGTCGGCGAAATGTCATTCACATCGGATCCATCTATAAATACTATATATATATATATATAGTTATTGCGCGAGAAATTGGGACAGATACAGACTCTTATAAAAAATTCGTCGATATTGATAATAACGGGGGACTCGTGCCCGAGATAAAAATTTCATTAGGTACGATAGTTTACAATGGTTTTTACAATCCGAGAACTTTACAGCTAGCTGGTATTCGAAAAAACGAAATCTCTAAAAACTATGCAGATTTCTGTGTCAAACGACGATGTACCTAATAGATTATGGTCACGAGACGAAAATTAAAATTCTCTTTAAAATCTGGTGGATAAGAGTTCGGATTCTTTCTTGCCAAACGCCACACAATATGACGTGTTATTTTGCCATATTGCCCCTTAGACAGACCAGTGCTTGGAAGGAACGTATCGGGAACGTAGTTCCTTTTTGTGTGAAGGAACGCCAGTGGAATTCCGTTCCATTTTAAGAGGAACGTGAACGTTTTTCTTCGTTCCTTTTTAAATATCATTGTAAAACCAATATATTCTTTCTACATTCTGAAACTAAAACACTTAAGTACCTAAAATGAGACTTAATAAAAAATTACACAAAATAAGGCGTATACTTAAAAGTATGTTCGATTTTTTTTTTTTTATATTATCCCTGCATATTTTTTAAAATTAAAAAAATTTTGAGGAACGAGGAAAGGAACTAGTTCCTTTTTTCAAGCCTGGAACGAAAAAGGAACTAGTTCCTTTTTTAGTAAAAGGAACGTGAACGTGAACTAATTCCTTTTTAAAAGGAACTTTCCAAGCACTGAGACAGACATTATGTGCTACCCGTATGATTATATATGCAGTTGTCCTAGCTTTAAGTTATTATAATTACACCATCTTTTCGTCCCTAGCTGCAAGTGCCTACTGCGAATCCGTTTTCTAAGCTAATATGCCGAAAGACTCGACGTTTATTGTCATGATGCGTCGCACCAAAATACGCCCTCCGGCGCGCGCGCGCGCTGTGGATGGCGCGGCGAAAGTGTCGGAACGCGACTGGATTGGGTGAGAGAGAATGACGTCGTGAGCGCGTATATAACAACAATGTTATATTATTTTTACTGTTGCTCCATCAACACGATCCGCCGGCAGCTGTGTTCAGTCTGCTGTTTGGTTCCGTCGATTGCGTTTGTACGTTTGTCTTGCCGCGGTCGGGTGCACGAACGACTGCAGGTGTCTATAATAGCGGTGTGTGTATAATTTGTCGCGAGAGTGTATAGTATTTTTTCCCCCAGTTTACGGTTTTAAAATGTTCGTAGCTACGGTATAATAATAAAGTAAGTCGGTCTATAATATATTATTGTCTTTATTATTATTTTTTTTTTTTCACCATATACGAAGAGTACGTTTATTCTTTAAACCTTTAACAATATATATTTTTCAAGTATATAATTGATTAACGTGATTTTATTGTTTTGAAATTGCCCACGACAATAATGGTTAATGGGTGGTTTTTTTTACATTTCTATTTAGTTTTAAAATACGCAATATATACTGCAGTATAGGCTGCAGGGCCGGCGTTAGACAATACGCATAATACGATGCGTAGGCAAAATCAAAATTTTCCTCCCTCTCGTTTTGTAACTCCTAAACCGTATCAACCGGCTCGGCACAAAACCCATACACGCCAACCCTTCCACCGAATCACAGTAAATAAAAAATTTTTTTTTATGAACTATGGACAATAAATTAATTACATATTATGTTTACAAATTAGCATTTGATTTTAACGCATTTATAAATATTCGATATTTTCGTATTTTAATTTTTTGCATTTGTTATATGTAATTTACCGCGAATATAATTTTATAAGTTATTAATAATGGTCGGCGTGGAAGTCATGTTCATTTACGTATGGAATTATACATATATTTCAGCGTACAAAATACGTTATACGCGTTTATTCGCAAAAACACAAAAACACCAAAAAAATATGTTCATAACTAGGCATACGCCTGTATGCCATCCGCCGGCCCTGCAGTATATATATTTTTTTTGTATGATTTTATGGCATGTACTCGTATCATCAGTATACAACGCGTAAAAGGCGTACGAATTATTTTATTTACGACGTACTACTGTACAGGGTCAAATGTTCAAAATTTCGCTTTTATTTCACTTACCAAATGCGTTTATAATTATATATATATATATAAATGTAATAAAAAAACAAAACAATCCGCCCTCTGACACGCTTTAATCTCGTATACGAGCATAGAAATATAACGTGAGATTACCTGTCTTACTTGAACCTTTAATAAGATACTAATAATTATATATGGTCATTGAAGAACCGACGCAGTACAATATACTTGTGTGCACAGTTAAAATCGTTGAAAAATTAAATTGCAATCCGCGTAGAGTTTACTTAATGTGTACCTACTGCTGAAACGAACGGCCGGACGTCGATATAGATCTACTGGAATTTTCACAATTTACTGTACATACAATATACTTGTACATTATCGTATTTCTTTATAAGCGCGTGTTGGTATTGGGAAAAAATCATTTTTGGTGACCAATATGATAATTTTACATAACGTATACGAATTTAGCTAGTTTTCACGAGAACGGCGTCGACGATTATTCCTCCTCTCTATTATAGTTTCAGTGACGATATGACTATAATATGAGTCACGAATTTATTTATATTTAGCCAAGAATACGCGTACACGTTTAAACGGAAGGAATTATAAAGGAAACATTTCCTGGTTGAAAAATTACCGTCGAAACTGAACGTGTTTATTAATAATATCGTTCTTGAAACATAATAAAGTCATTTTTATTGAAGCCTGCAGGATGAGGGACAAAACACCCTTAACTCGACGCGGAGTTTTAAATACGTATCTGCAAGTGATTTCGCGTTTACTATTAGAAATAAATCTCTTTGCTATGCAATTTATATACGAGTAGGTACCTACCTATATAAGAAGTAATATGATGGTCATGAATTAATGATGAGTATAATATATATTAGGTATAACTAGGTATTTTTATTAATTGAGAACGATCAATTACTGTTTAAAACTTAACTTATAATTACAATTGAGCGTCGTAGAGAGTAAAAAAATAATAATTATACTTATACAATTTTTCGTAGTATTATTATATTATATAGATATTGCCAAAAAAAAAAAGTATTACAATAAAATTCGTGTAAAGTCACGTTTTTCTATCGTATTATTATCATTAGTGTAGGTATTTTTTTTTTTATTCATCCTCAACATATACATTCCAATTTAAATGTAGACACCTGCAGTTTATATATTATGTTACGTTATTAGGTATATTATGTGTATCAGTGTTCTTCTTCGTGACTCCATTATATATAGTACGATTTATAGTTATTTATTACTGCTGTAACACATTAAAAGTTATGTGAGCTACTTAAGACCTGCAACGGTCCGTAGACCGTACCGAATTGTCAAGGTTCCTATTATTTTCTTTGAATCGTATTCTGACAGTGTTCAATATATTATATTGTATAGGTAGATAAGTACTATTGTTATTAAAATCGTGAAATAAGTCCGTACTCCATTGTACATAGTCTGTATAAAAAATACTATACCCGACTTTTATGTTAAATCTATCATAATATATAATTATACTTATAATTTCCAAATTATATCGATTAATCATTTTACTAAATAATTTGTCTAATTGAAATTATTACCACTACGTTTTATTTAACTAATGACTAGATAAATATATTATGCAGGTTTAAGGATAATTATATTTTAAGGTCATATATTTATATTTTAATAAGTTGAAAAATAAGAATTTTCTATTCTCCATTACTTTTTAATGAAATTTGAAGTATATATATGATATATATATAATGGTTTAGTCTTTATATAAGTACATTAATTTTACGCGTGTTCCATAAATCGAATTTACGTGATCTATCTACTAAGAAAAAAAATAATATTATGAAACTATGTTTCTTTAGAGACAAATAGACAGAGATATGAAATGCCATTATTATTTAGTACAAATGTGTGGGTATTAATACACAAACAAAAATATAATTTTAAAATACAAAAACAATATTAACATAATAAAAATAGATTTTGTAACATACCACACACACGTTAAAGATACCTACATATATACCTAATAAGTAACAACTATTGGTAACCGTGGACCACAAGGTCTGTTTAAGAATTTCGTATGATAATTATATGGATGGTTTTAAATATTAAGATTTATGGATAGTTTGATAATAACAAAAAATAAATAAAATATTGTAATTCGATGTCACAATCATCTCCGCGATATATTTCGATTAATCAGAGTTACTTAATAATAATTTCAGTTATTTTTCAACTATATAGTTGTCGTCTTTTTAGTACGGTAGCAAATAGCTATATATAAATAAAAATTAAAATAATTAATATAAACGTATTCGTAATTATCTTTTATCCTATTTTGATTTAACCGATTTTGATAAATGTTTAGTGATTCTGGACAAATTGAAATTAGCGAAAATACACCAAATTATTATAAACTCTTTCATGAAATCGTTAACATTTCTAATTTAATTATATTTTTAAAACTCACGAAGTTACGTGCACTCAAATGACTTACTTGATCGGAAATTAACAGTAAATTGTAATATAATTTACAGAAATCGATGTTTTCTCCTTGGTTTTCACTTTTAGCGAAATATTCATTACAATAACTCTTAGCCTTAACGAAACCATCAATATTTAGGAAATATCTTTTAAATTTAATTGTACGCATTATAACTGATATTGTAATAAACAAATGAACCATATTGCCTATTGGATGCAGATCATTGATTTGATTAATATTTACATATAATCTTGGTCATTCTTACATATATTCAAGGTAAACAACAATCCCATTGCTGTAGGCATTAAGTATTATAGGCCTGTAGACTTGATTATTATAATTGTTTTATGCGTAGGTGAGGATGTGGAACATTTATATTTAAATGACTGAAATATAAACATTTAATAACAACTGTGATACACGAGTAGTATATTAAAAGAAAGATTAGGTACGAGTAAGCGTAGATTACATACATTGATCAGATTTCATACAATGTCTACATAAAAAATTATATATCATATTAAAGTTTATTTAGAAAATGTACAATCTATAATGAAATTTTATTCGATAAGTATGTGTGTGTGTGTGATCAAATGAAAAAAAAGAGGACACGAATGACAGATAAAAAAAATCGTCGTCCAACATTGACGCTTTTGTTAAAATTTTAAAATTTATGAATTGATAAGTCTCTGCACCAGTGACGATTGTCAAGTCATCTTTAAGGATGTCTTTGAGTATATGAAACAAGTTTTTTAATAATTAGAGGATTCCCTCATAAAATATATGATGATATTTTAACAAATCTCTTTGATAATTATTTTAATACGTAGGTACCTATATACTTTGTATGCCTATATTATTTTTTTAACGTGTCTCGCAAAAATTACTTGGCTCGTGACGTTTAATTTGTACTAAAATTTGCAAGCTATAATATAATATGTACTTACAATTTATATATTCTGAGCACTGCACTCATTAGTAAATAGTAATATAACATACTACATGAACAAAATATAAAACAATTTTATCATTACGTCTATAAATTTTGTAGGTATGCATGTGTAGTGTGTACCTATATAATAATATAATAAATGATTATAAATGCTCAAAAATACAAAGTATCGTAAATCTAATATTCGTGAATATTTAAAAAAAACACATAGGTAATATTATCTTCGATTCTCAGTATGATAGTTTTAGGTATAATGACGAGGTTTTCAATGGAAAACACTTTTTAAGTCAGTAGAGTTATTGTTCCACTAAATGTAATCCCTTATTGATTAGAAAGAGTTGACAAATGTTAGTAAGTACTTTCAAACATATAATTTTGACAAATTTTTAGTCATTTTTGCAATAGGTACCTACCTAATCGTATTATCTTATCCTTATACATATATTTGTCACTGCATGTGATATTTGTCAAAAATAATAGCTGCTAATTAATTGAAAAATGATCGATTTCTTATACTGATTAATAATTACTTTCACATTAAAACGTATTTATATATTCACTTTTCATTAATACGCAGATATTAATATTTATATATAAGCCTTTATATTATGTTTATTTTCATTATGTCGACCTTCACTTTACCTATCACCATATTAATTATATAATTCATTTAAAATAATACTCTAGCTGTACGCCTATATAGCGTAATTAGTATTTATACTTTCATAACACGTTTAACATAATATTTAAAAGTATTTAAGTATCTGTACCTACCTTAATGTATAATTAAATAAAATAGACTTATTCCAATATTTACGCCGTGATGTTTAGTTTTTTGTGATTGGTTTTATGTGACTTTAAGAAAAGATTTTTTTTTTGTGCCTGATTCAATCGTAGCGCAATAATATATATATATATACAGGTTTTGAACATATCATATGTAGAAAACAAGCCAATGATAAAAAATGTATTCAATAATTTTGTGGTTGACTCGTTTATACAACAATATATTAATATATAATACGTCTGCGCGTGATTACACAGTGAATAGGTTTCCAAAATACGATTCGTTTAACCTTTAAAGAATATAAAAAAATTTGTTTCCAGTGTGTGAATGACGGGTATAAGGAATACGAATCGTATACGATAAATAGAAATTTTACGACAATTTTTCACTAGAAAGTAACAAAACGGTTGACAGTATATTATATCGTATCTGTGTAAAAAATAAATGTCAGTGGTTTTTTTTTTACCGTAAATAATAAATTATGTTAATATTCGTATATATATTGTGACAATTTGGTTATGACAAAAACATCTTTTCGTTTCATCATTATATTATATTAACCGTATAAAATATTCAGTAGTTTAAATAACATAATACGCACGCATAATATATTATTACCTATACACATTGCACTGTAACACAAGCGCATATGTTTATTAACAATCATAACCGCTATAATAGCGAATAAAATATGTTCATAGTTAATGAATAGTTTATTTGCATTGATGTAATACACATTTTTTTTCGTATGATCTGCTTTGGTTTAAGTAAAAACAATATACAGAGCGTTCAAGTTTTCAAGTGTTCAAGTTTGGATAGGCGCATTTTTCTTCTTTCCTAAAGAAAATTTTTCAATTCCGATTTTTTAAATTAATATGGATCATAATACGCACATTTGAAGATATTTGCCAGAATTTACCTCTTCTTATTTTACCGCATAGAGGTATCGACTTTTAATATTCTTAAACGGCAACTCCTATTTATTATTTTCATATTTAAATAGAGATTAATAGAAAAAAAATTATAACGTTTATATTCCTATAAATATAATAATACGTGCGCACTATATAATCGTATGTATAATATTATATATAGTTATTTAAAAAGGTCTTTCTACGAATCGGGTTATAGTTGCCAAAAAACGTCATATAACTTTTTTTTTTCTTCGTGCGCGTACCTAAATGCCGCGTAATATACTATTTAAAAATTAGGAGATATGCAATTTTTGTACGATTAATGCGCGCATATATTATATACTGCAGCAGATATATTATCGTGAATATTTACACATTTTTTTTAACACTCGAGTAAATATATAATTACATATACGCGAATATATCTAAAAAATAAAATTCGACGAAAACAAAAAAAAAAACGTATAGCAACGAAAATATTTACACCGCGTCTTATTGACTATTTTCAGATTTTGTGTGTATTATGCGTGTGGTTTTATGATTAATATTTAATGTATACTGTATAGGAGTATTGCGCATATTTTCTTATTTTATATAATATATAGTGCAATTAATTTAATAAAATCCTGTACGTTATATATATATATATATATATATATAGTATTTATGATTGCGAGTATAGGTACTGCAGCGTACCTATATTATGTTTTTAAATAATACGCCGCTGCAGATGCCGCGTGCGTATAATATTTAAATATCGAAGTGTGCGGAGAATTATTCTGCTGAATGAGCCTCGCCCGCGGGTCACGCGTATATAGCCTTTTTTTTTATATTTATTTATTTATTTTTTTTTTTTTATAACGATATTACAACAAAAACCGGTTGTGAGATATATATATATATATTATATAGTAGTTTTCCAAGTTCGGTCTCTTATAACAGTACTCGTTCTGGTCAAACGGCACTAAAATATATACGCGTCGTATACATACATAGGCGTGGTGCTCGGCGCTCGTTCCCAAGCCTGCAGAGAATTGCATGGCGGCGACGCAGGTATAATAACCCGCGGCCACCTTCGTTCGACAGTCGCGTTACCGCAGCAGCACCGCGCGCGTATTCAAAACGCGCATTTTATTCGAAATTAATTACGCAGTTTATCGGGGGGGGGGGGAGAAATGAAATAATAATATCGAGTCGAAAAATGCGTGTATTATATTTTACACGCGTATAGCGCATAAAAGACGCACAAAGAATTCGATTTAAATTCCTAAATACAAGTACATATAATGTAATATAGGTAATACGCGTATTATTATTTTGTAATCGGTCCGCTCGTCCGAAATCACAATATCGCGAACACGTCGAGGGAGGGTTTCCAAATCTCCCCCACCCCAAAAAAAAAAAAATTGTTCTTACTATATTTAAAATGTGTTTCGAAATTGGATCTCGTTGATTGTGAAAGTAATAACAATATTACTATAATTATTATATATGAAGTTCAGAATCTTGAGCGTTTCAATGCTATATAGTGTATGTGAATGTATATATATATACAAGATATAATTGACAAGGACGATAATGGGATATGATTACAAGAATAATTGATAAGGAATTTCTGTTTTTACTTGTTTGTGGAAAATAATTCGAAATTACGTACGAGAAAATTCGTTAGTTTTCCTTAAACTGAGTCGAGTATTGTATTATTATATCTCTTGAAAAATCTATACTCTTCATAAAAACCGTATATACGTGAAAAAGTTATTTAGATGTAATATGTTGATACCAGGGGCGTATACAAGGGATAGGGGATGTGGGGGTCAGATCCCCCCCGCCATGATCTTTTTTTTTTTTAAGGGTTTTTATAAGGTTCCTTGTTAAGGCCCATAGGCGTAATTCCGCCCATAGGCCACCTAAATCCGGCCCTGATCCCTTCCCCCCATTGAAAAATCATGTATACGCCACTGGTTGATACATGTAATATGATGATGTTACTATATACACAACAATCGGAGAGTTGACTTTGTTTTGTAATATTATCGGATTCTTTCATTAAGAATTACATAATGTAAAAAAATTTTTAGTGTTTTTAGAAAGTTCTTTTGAACTCTTCCAAAGAAAAAAATCGTATCCACGCCACTGCATATCGAGCTATAGAGAGCGTTTCAATCGATTACGTGTATTGATTGTTCTTATTAAATACGCACGCGATATTTTGCGTATGATTATCGTTCGTATATATATATACTATTCCGTTAGAAATAATAATATAATAATTACTAGCGAAAAAGTCGTCTGCAAAAACGTTTTTAATTTTTACAACAAACCAACAGTACAGCGCGCGTGTAAATAATCTTATTTTTAACACGCGTCACTACACTCGTCTTAAAGTAAAAAAAAAAATGTACTCTTACACACAGAACGTTCTGACCGCTATGTAAAATTATATTACGTGTACTTATATAATATTATATTGTACAAATGATTCATACGACGCTTATGTGCGGTGGCCGGAACTACCACTGGTCGACGAGCGCGAATGGACCACACGTCCGTCGTCGTCTGGCAAACAACTTGTAGGTAGGCAGGTATTTTTTTTTTTTTTTGTCGCCCCCTATCCGGTCACCTTCGCTCATATATATATATATATATACCTATACGAATCGATTTGTATATTATATTGTATTAATAAATATAATATATTAAATGACTGTTTTTTTTCCTACAGTGGGCGGTCAAGTACGCGACGACATTAAAAAAAAAAAAACTCGCGTTACAAATAATACGTATACACGTCGTTATATGCGTGCGCACGGCGGATTACTCTGCAGATGGCAATAACGTTTCATCATCGACGATCGTTTCGTCGGTTACTTATAATATATTCTTGAGCATAAAAATCTTCATCGCGCATCGTCGTTCGTGCAGCGCGCAACTGTATGATACGATATTCTACTGCAGTTAACGACAATATAATAGGTAGGTATATATACCCGCGGTAACGTAATGAAAATGTTGCCAGGTCATCGGTTTTAATTTCGTCAAATATATATATTATATAAACGTTTGTTTATATACAAAGTAGTACTTTGGCGCGATTTTTTTTTAGGAAAAAAATAAAAATTCTTTTTTATTTGTTTAATGGCTCCGCGTTTGTTTTTCTCCGGGCACTACTTACTACTACTACGCCGACCGGGGTCACGCGCACGCACCATCGCTCAGCTGTAATACAACAAACGCGTCCGTTTAATGGGTTAGCAGCGTGTGTACCTGTATTAAATTAATGCAATCATATCAGCGCGGTATACAGAGCGTGCGTACACAGGACACTGCACACACGCCGGCGCGTTCTAATTTCTCAAAACGATATAATTTATTCTCGTGAAAATCGAAAAGATTAATCGCGGCGGTGCCAATTATTCGTATACTCGTACATTGTCCTATAGGTAGGTTAAGCGAAAAAATTGCACGCCTTTGTTGTTCCGTATTTATAATACCAAATTATCTCCGCTGTATTATATATCCCCCCAAAAAAAAAACGTTTTTGGCAGATTTTTCCGAATTTTCTATAAATACATTAATAACGTTTATAACGCAGTAAAAAAAAAAAATATATTAATTTACGAGCTTTATGCGACGACCGTATGGATCGCCAACCACTGGCCGAGACCTTGCAGTGCAGGCCGGAGCGTCTTGGATTTTCGTACTGAAGTTCCTGCGCAATACAAGTAGAATAAAAGTATATATTATGCAAATATGTGGAATATTCTCCATATTATCATCATTAACACATATGATAATTTTCAACTGTTTTCCAAAATGTACCGGCCAATTATGTTCATATAATATATATACCCTGCGTACATCCGTCGAAAACACGAGAACGCGTTTTCGAACCGTTTCTCGGTCGCCTATACCGAGATCGCAGCGTGGGATGGAGACGATATTCTACTCCATCACCGTATTTATATGTACAATAAAAAAAAAAAGTAAATTGTGGTTAGCTCACACACAAATAGCAGAAAAACAACCGAGTAAATCGACGGACGGTCGACCGAGGATCGAGTGAAAACGACGATTTCACAATATTATATCGCGACCGAGGACAGACATTTTTCAATAATAATTATATCGGCTCGTGTGCCGTGTGGTCGCGGAAAACCAATTGACCTCTTACGGTTTCGTACGCTTTACACGTTTACCGATACACTGATACACATAAATATTTAATAAAACGGCATAGGAATATTGGCGACTATTCCGTTTGTATGTAAAATAAAACTATATGAGGGGCTCAGCGCAACAATAACCGGACAAGTCCGTTTTTTTTTTTTATCTAAAACCACTGGTTCGATATTTTCTGGGCGAGAACCGGACAAGTCCCCGGACTTGTCCGGTTTTCTTATATCACGTAGTAAAGTACAAATAAAAAAATATACTCAAAAACGTATTTTACAAACGTTCGAGAAATAAGTATAATATATTAATTTAAAACGCAAATAAACTTAATACTGAAGTATTTGTATGTATTAAAAGGTGTTTTTCGTAAAAATTTACGTTTTTAAAAGTTCGGTTCAGTTTAATGTCTCTTCTGAAAAATCACAAAAAATAGACTTGCACTTCATAATGTATCTTCCTCTGCCTATATATTGCATAGCGTGCATGAGTGTCGGAGTGGTGATAGGTACGAGGATTCAAATCGTGTATAATACTTAAACAATTTTTGAAAATTAAATCTATCGCGAACGGTGTTATTAGGTAGTCTTGCGTGATCCGTGAGAGGACTGATACCGGTCCGAAGGTTTAAAAGTGTTACGGATGATTACTATTATTGTTTTCCCAAAGGGCGCTTGTATAATTTCAATTATGATAGCCACTCTCATCAATCACGAATGTCATACGACGCCTATAGTGGCTATTATTACATATTATTTTACAACAGGTATAACGTATATACATCACTGCGGTTCGATTAGGTATTTTAATTTTAATTCCCGATAAATCTATTATTTTTTTTTTTGTAATTTATGTAATTAGTGAAGAAATCATCCAATATAATATATTTTCTTATAACGTTATGATCCGTCGACATTTTTCATAATATTATTTATAAAATTAATATATTTAATAGAAAGTTAGTATTTATAGTATTTATATGGATATTTATTAATTTATTCAGACTATTTTACTACATTTATTTAAAGTAAAAAATTATTAGCTTAAAATAAATATAGGTTTTACAAAAGTAGACAATCGCTCGCATTTCTCATACTCTACAATAATTACAGGTATTTAATTTAATTTTTTTTATAGGTTATATAGCGTATATAAGAACTCATATCAATTCATTTTATGAAACACGAATAATTGGGTTATGAGAAAATTTTGATTTGTTTTGTTATACAGTGCAACTGTAATTCACATTAAACGTTAAATTTATATTAATGGTGCTTTTTATATTGTGGTAAAAAAAACTGTAAAACGTGTATTTATTATTATTTCCTCTAATACCAATTATAATTCGCGTTACAGAACTGTGGGAAAATAGATAAAAACACAATGAGAATGAGAATGAGGAGCTAATCAAATATAAATTATATTTCACCTTTTATATAGTTTGAACGGAAATTCGTTTTAATATTATGTCTAAACTGTTCTTCATTTAATATAGATATTTATTATAGGTATTTATATATTGATTCAATGATTTGAAAATTGGTTATTCGTGAGTTTATACCGCAATTTGTGATATTTATTATAATGTATATTAATTGTAAATTATTGTTATTATAAGATATTGGTTTGTACTAATCGAGGAACAAAACAATAGCCATATATTTATGATTAGTATCAACTTTCCATCTAGAAAGTAAAATAAATATATATTAGAAAACTTAGTTGTGTTTATAAATCAAAGCGTTTCATTAAAAAAAATAATATTATTTAGCAAAAACAATATTAACAATATTACGGAAATACAATATACATTTTTCAACGAGATTTCTCTCGGTAACAAATATTTCAATAGGTAAAACCTATACGTCAGAAGTAATAATATAAAAGAACAGGTTTAACTCTCATTTTCTCGGACGTTGTTAAATTTTACAAGTAATAATATTTTACTCGGTCTTCGTCGTTCATCTCTATATAATGTGTATTATTACGTTAACTATTAAGATTTGGTTTGTAAAATGTATTTAATGTCTTACGATAACTTTCAGCTGATTCACAAACATGAGACTGTTCAAAAGACGTTGTTCTGATCCGAGTCCTCAACTCGTTAGCTTATCTCCTATTGAACAGGACTCGAAAGATGTACCACCGGGATATGCAACTCCAAAAGGATGTGTTACACCCGAAAATGGTTCACCGAAACCCCACAAAAAGAGTAAATTGTTCAAAAATAAATCTATCTATTATACCTAGTTATATTTTAAATAAAATTATTTATAAAATTCGTACCTATTTTAATTGTTTTTTTTCAGGTTTAGCAACTTGGGGTAAAAAAGTCGGGAGAAAATGGGACCAAATAAAAAGAAGCGATTCTTCAGAAATACTTCAAGTTTCTCCAAATCGTAGAAGACAATGGTCGCCTATTTCAAAGGCGAATGCAAATAACAAAGATATTGAAATCCGACAAAATTACATTGATAAATTACATTACAACGAAAATAAACGTTTATCGAGAATAGAAAGCGTTAAATGTATAGAAGAACCAGAGACTGCAAAAGTAAAAGATCACGATTGGTTAAAGGAAAAATGTCAGAAAGGTCTTGAGGATTTATATGCTATGGAAAACTCTTCAAAAATAAAAATTGTTCCTCCACAAATTATATCTATGCAAAGAACAAAATTATCTGTAGACATTGACGAAAATCCTCTCGAAGAGCAATGTATTTTAGAATATCTTATTTCTAATAAAAATGTATTAGGGCTGGAGCAAAGTGTTAATAACCTTCAGGCTCTCAGTTACGAAGACCTCCTTAATGTTTTTAATAAAGTTACAAATCAAGTAGACGAGACTACTAATCTTAAAACCCGTAGAAGACGACATACAAGTTTTGGAGAAAAATTAATGATCAATAAAATTGACGAAAAAAGTCGAGTGGTAATAAAAGCAGATGAAAGTGGTTATGAGAGTGATTCAACACGAAATGGTGGAGATTCTCCGAGAGGATCCATTAAATCACAGTCGTCAGCTGATAACGATGAATTTTCTCGTAGAAAAAATACTCGGATGGGGTTGAGAAGAAGTGATGTGAAGGAACTTCAAGTTGGATCAAATGCAGAAACGTTATCGTTGATGTGCGACAAGTGTAAAAAACCTGAACAAAATATTAGTCTTTATCAGAGGTTTTTATTAAAAAAAAATAGCTGCATAGGTCCGAGTGGCCGACACGCCGAGGTAAAGACCATACGATTTAACAAACGTCTGGGAGAAGATGTTGGAGTTAATGTGGAATGTCGAGAACCTTCTTCGAGATCCCGGACATTAGTTATTACAGCTTTGTCGGGTCCAGCTGCAAGGTAAGATATATCTAGATATTTATTCAGAAATGTATGTATATTGTATACATATATATATATATATTATATTATGTTTTTCAGAGATGGTAGACTATGTATTCAAGATGAAATAATAAAAATCAATGGTACTAGAGTGAAGGGGTTAAGACGACAAGACGTGGATTTGATATTACGTTCATGCAAATACAACGTAGAACTTGTTATCTCTAGAGCTAAGTGCCAACCAGCCTCTGCAGATACCGAACAAGTTTTATTAATTCAAAAACCCCCAACGGTTCCTAAACACCCAACAAAATCCGAAGAAATACACGAACCTCTATATTCTAGGCAATCGTCTTTACCAGAAATAAAACTAAATGAAAAACCTAAAATGACCGGGATGCGGAAATTTTCAGTGCATTTAGATCAAACCCGGCTCAAAAATACCCAGTTACCTCGATTGCCCAGACCTAGATCATTGTCAATGTCTTTGTCAACCATCATTTTTCATAAAGGACCTGGTTACAAGTCTTTAGGTTTCAGTATCGTCGGTGGAATCGATTCGCCTAAAGGAAGCATGGGGATTTTTGTAAAAACGATTTTTCCGACCGGCCAAGCAGCGGAATCGAAGCTCCTAAAAGAAGGTACCTTATGTTATTATTGTTAAAATTCTTTGAAAGTTGTTATATATTTATTTAAATTTTACAGGCGATGAAATTATCAGTGTAAACGGAAAAAGCATGGAGGGTTTCAAACATTCTCAAGCTATTGCGTTATTTAAAGAAATCAAGTGTGGCCAGGTTGTTATTCAAGTTGGAAGAAGAGATCTCGTCAAAAGGTAAACATTATTAATTTATTATTATTATATTACAATACATATTATAATCATCGCTCTAAAGTTTAAATGTAGTATGTACAATGTTTAACGTACATAAGAAGACAATATATAGATGGTGACAGTTTTTTTATTTTTTCAGGAGCAATAAATCCAAATCGTGTGACGATTTAGATAGAGTTGTTAAAGATAGTTAAGAAAATTAAATACATATGATTTAATTAAATTACATTCTGTGATATGTTAGATAAAAATAAATTGTTATAATAATAAGTAATATAAAGACTAAATAATATTTAATATTTTTAAATAATTAGTTAATGTAAAAGTTTTGTTCTTGTTATTTATGTACATAAAATTACATAAAATGTTCAATATTATTAATCTTAAATGAATTATAAATAGACAATTTGTAATTAAATATATAATCGTAATATTATATATATATATAAATACATTATACAATGTCAAATGAGTCTAATGGTATAATATGTAGAAATCATTTAGCAATTTCAAATTTAAAATTATTCTTCAATAAATTTAAAAAATTAAAATGTAATTGGCAGTTATATTAAAATATATTCAATATGAATAACTAAGTACTTTGTACATTTAACAGAGAAATATAAATTGACTTTAAAGCATTGGCTGCAATGTCGCTATTATTTTCTAAATAAATAATATATAATTATTATGTAGACTAAAATATTGCCTGTTATACTGTTATCTCATTTAAAGTGTAATTATATACCTATATTACAAATTAGTACCTATGTATTTAAAAATTAAATTATTAAATAATATTAAATGTTGCATATTATATTTATTAACATGTTTGTGTTACTATTTAGTATCTAGGCGCTTGCCTATAAGAAAATAAATTATTTTCCATCACAACTGAACATGTAGTGACACCCCATTAACAAAATTCTGAAATTGCTATATATATACTATATAGCCTTACACTACTACGTCTAAAATATTTCCATATTTTTAGACATAATCACTTATAATATTTTCGATATCATCGTCTTCGTCTATTTCTAATCGATTGATCATTTGCATCAAATTCGTTATGTTAAATGTTTTTTCTTCATTTTCTTCCCTCGCGAGTTGTTTCGGTTTTTCATCATACGCAATCCCGTCACTAAATATTTCGTCCGTTCTTTCCACGAACGGGAATTTGGATTTCGTTGCTTCACTCAACTTCAGATTTTTGGACAATTCTAATTTATACACCGGGCATAAACTCATTGCTAAGTACGGTGTACCGTTTTTCACCATTTCATCTACGTGTAATTTTATTTTAGTATTTGCCGGATTTTTATGCGTGTTCAAGTTAAAGGCTTCGTGTTGTAGCGTAGGTCTTGATTTGATAAATAAATCTTTCATTTTTTTATTATCAGTTTTTGGTGATTCTATAGACGTGCTGTCAATTTCATCGGTGGAAATTCGATCGGTATCGCTAAAACTCCATTTTGATGGAAGTGCCGGTTTTTTGTCTGTTATCGGCGGCGGAGGGAGAGGCGAATGATGCTGAGATGAGTAGTCTTTCAAATTTTGTTTTATTGTCAGTATATAGTTAGAGCAAACAACCAACAACACCTCGGACTTCCAGTTTTCCCTTATAGGAAATAAATGTACGTTTTATTAATATAAAAAAAAAAAGAACGATTTATTCATAAACCTTAAAAATTACACTAACTTGGGTATGTAAACACTCGTTTGTGCGCTCGTTATATTGCTCACATCAATCGATTTCAATGAAGCTTGTTCTTCAGGTGGTTGTTTGATGATAGGTCCCGGATAAAACGTCTGGGCACTAAATTCGACAGACTTTCCGAGCACGCTGTACACCGGAAAATCAAATTGAATCGTTTGTACACACACGTAGGTGTTTAAACTCCACACCTTGAATATCTACATTAAAAAAAAGTATATAAATGTGTGAGTGTGTGAAATATAATATATACACGACAGATTAATAAATTATTATCATTACTTCGTCTTTCGAGATGCTAATGACGAGATTAAAATGCTCGACGATTCTTACGTCTACGACCGATTTTTTATGCCCTTCCAATTTCGCCAGGTACATTTTCGTTATCATTGGATTCCAAATGTAAACATTATTTGAACACCCAGTCACTAATAATTTAAGAGTCGCGTTGTAATGGAAACAACGTACGCCCTATACATACATAATATTATAATCATCACAACAAATTAACACGCACACGCATATTATTATAATCACAAATATCAGCGTAATAATAATTCACGATAAAACGTTCACTCTTAATATACTCGTATATACATTTTGTATATTAAATACATATGGATCCCATTCGTCTCTAATGTGTTTGACGATTAGTGATTTTCTATGGTCTTGGCAACAACTTATAGTTGCTTCGTCCGACTGACAATAAATAATACGTTTAATACCGTCTGGATGAACTGGAGTTCCAGATGTATATACTTTAACCCATTCGTGTTGAAACTCTAATTCCTGTAACGATAATATGTATCGTGTAAAAAATTATTAAAACGCTTATAATAATTATAACGCGATATAAGTACATAAAACCGTGTTATTTTATGCAGAAAAGCTGATTTATAAGCTGAACATAAATCATAAAACCGCGAATGACTACGCTTTGTACAGAATGATTTTTTTTTTTTTTTATCACGAATTAGCTACAGACAATCTGCCCGAAAAATTTGAAACAAATTTTATTTCGGTGTTTTTTTCTTTTATTATTCATTATTAAATTATTTGGCGATTATTTATATAGACCGTTTTTAAAATTATATCCCCGTTCCCATATACGCCTTAAACCAAATATAACAACTATAATTTTTTTTCTATACTCTATATCTATTATATAACTATATAATAAATAAACGGAAACGCTTTTACAATATTCCGTTTACGAATAATTAATTTAGAATTCGTCAAATATTTGACTACACCGGTGTTAAAAATGTCTATTCAAACGTCCGTCTCTGTAGAGGGTAAATTTTCAGCACCTATTTGCACCAGAGAGCGTTTCCATTGCTTATTTACCCGAAAAATATTGGATTAAAAAAAAAAACGTATATACTAAATTTCCTAAAAATATATACTTTAAACGCATATTATATATAAAATTATGAAAAAATGTGGAATGGAAAAAAAATTATTTTATATTTCTCTATAAAGATACAGCTCGGTTTATGAAAAAAAAAAAAAATCACCATATACGCACGCACGCAGATCTACCACTCGTGTATCGGCCGTAAGCGCTCGAACGATTTCTTTTACACTCACTTTCCACGAATACGTGTCGACTTTGTTAGTCGGATCTCGTTTGAACAACGATCGTTTCGGTTGGAGGAATTCCATGCGAGCAATACCGCCTTTGTCGTCGCCGACGAATAAAAGAGAAGAATTACCACCGGGACAGTATTCCAAACAAGTGGGTGTCGTTTTCATACCTGCACCCGAAAACATACGGTAAGTCAGTGGCGTAGCCAGAGGGGGGCTGATGGGGCTACAGCCCCCTCCCCTCCGAAATGAATAAATAAAATCAGTTTTTTAGTGGGTACCGTCTATATATACATATATTAATAATTAACATATAAATTAATTGATTATCAGCCTCAGCCCCCCCCCACCCCCAAATAAAAGTCCTGGCTACACCACTGCGGTAAGGTAAGTGCGCCAATATCGTATATAATATTATCGTGGACGTATATAGTATTAAATACGATTAGGAGGGCTACGGACCCGACTCCAGAGTACGTTTAACGATCCAAAAAAAAAATTAAAAATTAAAATCCACTCGGCCCGCGATTTTTCACGTAATGAATGTAAAAACAAAATAATTATTATTTACATCATTCCGTGACAAACAAATCGTCCCTACCCGCGGTCGCACCTGTTATACAAAACGTCGGCAGATGGACGAGACAGACGGTGTCGACGAAATGGACCGAACCGTCGGACGTGGCGACCGTTATGAACTGTGCGTCGGGCATGTACGCGGCGTCGTTTATCCAGACGTTGCGTCGTCTACGGGCCGCGGTCCGCCGCGCCGCGTCTTCGGGACACTGGGACAAATGCAACGCGTACTCCCTCAGTAAGTTCAGACGTCCGTCGTACACGCCCACTTGGCCCAGTCGGGAAAAAACGGTGTAGCAAAAGAACTCTTCCGTTTCCACGCTGATCACTTTCACCACGGACTCGTGCTGCGCGGTTTGGAAAACGCGTGGTTATTTATTATTTTTTTTTTAACCGACGGATTTAACAGTCGTTCGAGAAAAATTGTTTGGTGGTGGTCCGGCAGAAAAATTTCAACGTTATAAGTATTAAACAATTCTATTTTATATATTAACCTTATCTTGCGTTGCGGGGCGCGCGCGTTTTAATACAATCGTCGTGATGTACAAAAGTTATAGGTATATAAATTTTTAAAAAAGAAAAAAAAAAACCCTTTAAAATTGATTTACTATTGTATGTATAAATAGACGTTTATTGTATTAAACGCGCGTAACTTATATAAGTATTTCGTAATTCGTATTGATAAAACGCGTATTCGTCTTCTTTTTCCGGATGCGGTTCGCGGAATTTTAAATTATGAATTTATATAGCGGTCGGTGAAGTCTAAAATTTTGTCTGTCGCTGGTTCAATCGGCAAATGCCGATGTGATGGGCCCCGCGCGTTATATTTCGTTCTACCCCATTACACCTATGCGTATAAATATATAATTTGTCAGTTCACCTATCATGCACATTTTTAGTCTTACATTATAATCATCATTAGCGAATACCTATACGTATTATACTTACTCTGCAATGCGCCATTAAGTGCATGGTTATGTCGGTCTGGTCGAAAGGCGAAGCGTCCCAGACGTCTTGAAAATATGACGTATTGCGACGGATTTCGTTCACAACTTGTTTCCAGAATATAACGTCTTCTTTCGTGTCGGAATCTTCAACGCACACTTGTTCGAAAAAGTCTTCAGCCTCTTGGACGTATAAATTATTACCTGAAAAATACATAGTTTTGTGTTTTGTTTTCGTATAATTGAAAAATATCCACTGATGCCAGCTAACTAACGGAAAACGAATGTATTATAGGCCGTACATCATCTGCAGTGTTTGAATTTGCTAAAAATAATTTGTATAAATGTGTATTAAAACTTTTGCGTAGCAAAAGACTGAAATGTCTAGTTAATTCGTAGAAGACTTTGACTCTCTTCCTCCCCCGTCCGATATTATAATTTTCATAATTTTATTCATAATAAAAATATATATTTAAAATATGTCCACAAATGATTTTAGACGATTTACATTGTTTCCTTCATAATATATCCAATGACCAATTCTATAAACGCATATATACTGACTCGGCGTAAATATAATTGAACAAAACTCGGAAAGGTTTATCAGTCGCGTCACAATTAATATTACATGCTCAAAAGTCAAGGCACTTCGTTTAATAGACGTGATCGTTTATTTTTCCATAATAAAACGTCAAATCGACATCATTTTCGTGCTATACAATTTTTCGCATAAACAATATGAAAAAAGAACTTTTTTTCTGCGACTATAAACGTAAAAGTGTAAAAATGAATACCTACCCCGGTCGATACCCGACCGGCGACCAGCGCTCCATTTAGAAAAATTAGAAGAAATGTGTTTAAAAAAAAAATAAGCGGTAATCTATACTCCGTCCTCAATAACGACCCTTCACGCAATTCGAGCGCTGTAACGTGTATACTGTACAAAAAATATAAATGGTTTCGGATCGAAAACAGCGCGTTATAATAATATATTCGCACTTGTTATATCGTTCGTTCGTCGAATTTAGCACGGCAGCAGTCAATATAATATCATATAGGCGCGTAAAACTAATATATTATTGATTTCTTTCAAACGCGCGAAATTCCGGTTTTAAATCTCAAAGCCGTATATCTACTTTCTAATTGTGTATTTGTGCCGTACTGCTAGACGTATTGTATAACTGGGTACCTACTTACCAGTTACCGAACATATCGCTGCGACGAAATCATCCTTGTTTAACGAATGTTCCTTTTTGTCGTAATACGAAAAATACATTTTTAAATCTTTCAAATGCGACACCTCCAATGTGTTTATGAATTTCGATCGTTTGCTCGATTCAAATCCCCTATATAAATTACACGCATATCAGTGGTGTTTATCACAGGCACAATTTGGGGGTGCTTAGCACCCCAAAATTATTCATATTAGCACGCCCAAATTTTTAATTGCGTCATCGAATTTTTACTTCTTTTGAAATCCAGCACCCCCATAAATTTAATCCAAATTTCGCCTATGGTGGTTATAAAGGAGGGGCGCCATAGGTGGATCGCCCCCCATGGGATTTGATATTTTTAAATTTAGTATATCTCTGACCCCTAACAGCACCGACTTGTGTCGTGTAAGTTGGTCCAATTATGTTATGGTTATGCTCCATTTTCGCCCCCCTTTGAACATTATGTATAAGGCTGAAATTAGTATTCGACCATCGGTCGTGATCGACCGTTTAGTGCTTAACTAACGACAAACTCGATCGGTCGTGTACAGTGTAAACGAGTAAACGTGTAGACGAGTGTACAACGAGGAAAGATGAATCCTTACGTTCATTTCATTTCATTGAAATACACGAAATAATATTATTATTAATAATAATAAAGATTGCATACAAGCGTCCGAAGAGTCACTCGGTCACAATCAAACTCAACAGTAAACACCCGTATATACCGACATAGCGCGTCAACCGACCGTAATAAAACGGGAAAAGTAAGTAGTCACCAGATAGCGCTACGACAAAACATAGAGGGCGTGGCAGAAAGACGCTTATAAATAGCGGTCCGAAACCATCGGACTGCTCAGTGTAGTCACGGCCGTCAGGCGTGAATGACGTCGTTCGCGTCTGACTGCGGTGTGTGTTCGAGACTGAACGCTATTTATATGCACCTTTCTGCCACGCCCTTTATGTTGTGTCGTAGCGCTATCTGGTGACTACTTTCTTTTCCTGTTTTATTATAATTTAGTTTACGTTCCATGCACGTTGTTATTCCTTTTTCTACATCTGCATTTCATCTCGGTACATTAATAGATGTTTCTTCTTGTTCTTGGTTATTACTCGTCGATGTGGATATTTCATTGGCAGAGGGGCCGGTTGCCTCCATTTTCGCCCTCCCCTTGAACATCATGTATAAGCGCCACTGACGCATATATACACATATATACTTAAATTCATATACTATTGATATGTATTTATTTTAACCATCTGCACTACATCAGTGGCGTAATTAAGGCTATATCACGAGATCACGAGGGTAAGATCAATATATTTTGTCGTAAGAACAAATGTTTTTGAAATAAATTTATTAATTCATTTAAATAAGACGATTAATAGATACAAAAAAAAAAAAAAAATCATAGTACATATTCATATTTCAGATCTGTTATATTCTTTGTTTCGGAACCATTTTGTTGAGTACATCTTCGAGATGTATCGGCGGAACATCTTTACCAACTGCCCCTGCATATAGACAATATCCGTTTATTTTATAATCGATTCTAATACGAACATAACATTTAATACCAATAGGATCGTCAACGTCTCGAAAATCGTGTCCTTATTACCGAACGCGGCTCGTTTTTCGACCAAATTTTTAACAGCGCTAGACGATTTTCGGTCATCTGCAGGTAGTATACAAATGTGTTCAAAAACACTTATATTTTGTTCCGAAATTCCATCCCACTAATAAAAATATAAAAAAATGTCCAAAGGGGTATTCAATCCCATCCTCCATGCGATAGGTACGTGTTATTGTAAAATATAATAATAAATTCGCGTAATTATTAAGTGCGTGGAGTATACCTATACTGGCTATTAATATAATATATTATATTGTATAATAATAATCGTCTTACTCGCAAGAGTCGTCCAAAGAATTCTCGAAGATCAACGAAGAAGATCCGTCCAAAATGTCTAATGACTTGGAATTCGAATTACCAGTCATAATCAAAGCAGCGGATAGTAAATATACGCAATATTTTATATTCAATAAACGAGTACAAATGTTTAATAATAAATTTTTTTAAATCTAATACAAAATGTGTACAGTCATCAGAAATTATGGTTCAGCGCGCGTATACAATATGGTGAATTTGTTTGATCAATAAATGTAGGCTACATAAACGTGTACAATATCACGTCAATAAATATGTATATTACGCTATATTAATATATTATTCCATATGTCTACACATATACGCATCTACACGAGGTGGAATTTATACGACTGGAAAGTTTCGAAAATCACGACATAAATTTCATATTAAAACAATGAAAAATTATCGAAATTGCATAGGAAAAAAGATATTCTAAAATCAAATGTTAAATACCTATCCGCGTAGAAAAACAGACATTGAATTAGAGAAATAAAAATTCTCATTGCATTAGAGAAATAAACACGAATTTCCTAAAAATATTAAATTTGAAATTTATTTTAGTATTTTAATAAGACATTACAAGAGGTCGGGTATAAAATTAAAAAAAAAAAAAAAAATCTACTTACTATTTAATCGTATGATATTAGACGTGTGATCTGTTAGATTTAATAGTAATTAAACGTACAGTTTCTAAGAGAAAATTCTACTTGTTCAAATATTCGAGAAAATCCAGTCACAATTCAAACTCTCTTAAATTCCTATGCACACCTGTAAATACAATTTGAATTTGCGAATTTTACAGCAGATACTCGCAGGAATAAAAACTATGAAAATACAAATATTATTTTCTCGTAATATGTTTATTAATGTTATAGTATTTTGAGTAAGAACAAAGTTAATTATAACTTAAGCATTTGTGTATAAAAAACGATTTATACACAAAATGTTATTAACAAGCTTACAAGCATAAATTCTAAAAAAAACAAATTATTACAAATAAAGTAACTAACAACATTAATGTGTGGCGTAATTCCATAAAAGATAAAACATTTACATATTTGAATACGTCATGTATATTGTATATATCTTTGAGTTTTGTTATTATAATTTATAAAATATTTGCCAGGTTTCACAGATTCAGTCACAACCAAATAACTCAGGTCACAAAAACTGCATACTCACATTCAATAAATCAATTAACATTTGTTTTCTTTTAAATATTAAAAGTATCCATAAACATATAATAATAATCTATGAAACATTAATATTACATCAAAGATAAAATTTTAAGAGTATAATATAAATATTTGTAATAAAAAAATAAAAATAAACTATACCGCGATATTTAAATAATAATAATAAAAAAATCAATATAAATTACAAAAAGCATATAGCTACATACATTTATTACGTAAATAACATAAATTTGTTTAAGCAGAGAAAACACATTTTTGGCACAACAAACGTAAATACAAAAGAAATCAAAATCAAGTATAACGTAAGAAACATAAAAAAAAGATGATAAAGAATTATTAATTAAACGGTTATGGTATTATACAGATAATATTAAATCACTATTAATGAGTTTCGCCAATGTGAAAAATTATTGATATAATAGAAAATTGTGTATCGAAACACATATTAAAAGATGACTAGATAGTTATTAAGAAGTTAACATTACACTTAATATAAGAAAATGCGAGGAGATATATATTTATATAAAACAAGAAAATGTTTGTCGATTATACGTTTATATACAAATAACATACCTAAAATTATTGTAATTTTTCTCTTTTATATAAATGTAAAACAAGTAGATTAATATTAAAACTAATAAAGTGTTGTATCTGTTTCATTAATATAACAAACTAGTACCTATTGGTGTTTTTTTTTTTTTGCAAATATTACACTTCTTCGTTTAAATTATGAATTATTTGTCATGGATTTAATTTATTACTTTATTAACTAACTCAGTCATACGGTTGTTCCTAAAGTACCAAACACAACTCGGGTAGATTCGGAATCAAGACTTATGTCTTCGGGTGACGCCAGCTCTACACGTACAGCTCCAGTTTGCCGCGTTCGCAACATCCAATCATCACGTTGCCAGTTGTACACATTGACATTTTGTTCTTCGGGTCCTACGCTTTCTGATGTTAATGAACTACGAGAATCTGCACTATCAAAACTACTAGATGGAATATAATCGGTTGATGTTGGATCAGACGTTCGATCTTCCAAAGCTCTAAAAATTCAAAATCAAACAAACATTTATTATAATTTTAATTAATATTACAGTGAACAATATAAACCTCAAAATTCCAATGCAATTTTCAGATTCTAATGGAATGGGAGATTCTGAATCCCTATTATATATAATTAAAGCTATATGAGCTGGATGAGGAACGGGTAACGGTATGCATAATTTATCTGCCATGTATGGCTGTTGAGGGCGTTTCCACGGACGAGATTTATTTTGTTGAGAAGGCATGACATTTGTTCTCAAGTATGCTTTCTGTCTACGAGTACCAGTCTTGAAACGTCCACCTAATAACATGGTGTATGTAATGCTATTGCTAAAACAAACAAAAATATTAATACATTTTTATGATTAAAACTTTCTTTTACTTTTTTTTTTTTTACCAAGTATTATCTAATTTCTTAAATTTGCAATGTAGTAATTTTGAACGAGGATTAAATGCTGAAATTTCCAAATACGGCGATTGTATTTGAATATTTCCTCGTGGTGAATATAATGGACCCAACATTTCTGAGCCGGGCAATCAATATTAATATTTTGAATAGCGTTAGAAAATCGGGATAAATCTACACTATGTTCAGTCTAAACAAAATATATCAATAAGGATTTTCATAATACATGTGTATATTCAATATGTATTACCTCTAATTTAAATTTAGTATCTGTATCATCAAATGGTGTAAGAAAATCTAAACTAAAAATATCTGTAAAAAATACAACAGCAAGAGCAGACCAATCGTTTATTGCCAACCCTTTAGATTCCCAGAATTCTTCTTCACTAATAGACAACTTTTGAATGACATGTTGAGGATACCAATATTCCAACATTCTTGACGCTAAAGCAATAGTAACCTAAACAAAATTTATGTTTATTTTTAATGTTACTACTCATTATTCTTTACACATAATACTCATTAAAAATAATTTTACTTTAAGATCGTCAGGAGTTAACCTAATTTTTGACTTTAGAATAGTAGATAAACCACATTGAAGTTCTCGTAATCTCCTTTCTAATTTATCTTGAAGTGCTGTCATTAAATCTTGTGCTTCTTTTTCCAACATTCGATAAGCTCCGTTTTTAGCTAAATGTGCACTAAATGGTCCAAAACACACATCGACAAAACGCGCAAAATCTTTTTGCGGCTGTTGAATTTTTTGCTCCATAAGATATTGATATGCATTTAGTTCATCCAACTCCATTTTTGCTTCAAATGCAGCCAAAGCTTGTTCAGGACGAATTTGGAAGTAATAATTTGAAGCCATACCTGGTCCAGCAATACGTTTGACAATGAAACTATCACATGCTGGTATTCGTCCACGTTTTTTTATTACCAAATGGTATATAAAACTGTCCCATGCTAAACGAAACCAATACCTCAGCAATGCAACTATAAATATGAAAATAAATTAAAAATAATTCATTTCAAAGTATTAATATAATTACCAACGAATAAAACAACTGTACATATTGGACATAATACAAAAGCAATTAAACATGCTATAAGTGGTTGTAAAATTCCTTGAAGGACTATATTCCATACTAATGCTTCAATCACAACAAAATATCTGTTTTTCCATTCGGCTGGTGAATCGAAATCGTAAATAAAACCATTGAACACGTGTAATAATAATGTTACTAAAGGCATCCTGTGAGTAAACATTTGTTTTATTAAAACAATCAACAATGCAATAAAATTATGAGACAGTTACCATAATGGACCAGTTAACGCCATTACAAGACTCCCAAAACTGGCAGAGAGACATATAATTGGGAATATAATTAACATAGCTAAAGTCCCCAATATCCCTTTGATCACATAATTCCAAATACGATTTAAATGTCTCGTCATTCCTTTACCAATAAATCCTAAAAAAAAAAAGAAATAAGTAGTATAATGAAGTACATAATATTTATTTTAATTTACCTGTATCAGGTTTTGTTTCAAAATGGGTTCTGCTTTTTGATATGTGCCTCCAAAGTAAATTTAATCTAGATATGAGTGTTGAAGTGAGCGAAGATTTTCTAGGAAATAATGTACCATTAACTTGAGATAATTCTAAATCTGGATAAAAAGACTCAGAACAGAATAAAGAACGCACACTGACAGGACTACACCATGGAATGATGACCTATTTACAAGCAAAATATTATTAAAAGACAATTATTAAAAAATTGTGTGTTTTAATTATTTACACCAAAGAAAAACATAGCATTCCATGTCCATGTCCAAGTCCGATAAAAATAGTTTATAACTCTCCAAAAGGGCCATCTTGTTGTTGTTGTGTGAGTGATTTCTTTTTCCACCAAAAATACAGCCTTAACAATTGATAAATCATGACAAAATGCGACATTTTATTTACAATTCATAATACACACTTGACTAGGATTAGACCTAGGTGTTGTTATAGCTGTTGCCGTTGCACTTAATACAGTTGGTATTGTTTCTGATTGTCCTTGGAATGATCTCCGCACGATCCAATTACTTGGATTCCAAATCTGTGTTAACCAATTAAACTCTCTAGTTGGTATTTTCACAGCTTTAAGCTCTTTTGATAATACTGGTTCTCTCTAAAATAGTATTTAATATTTATTAAAGTTTATTTATTGCAGTACATGCATTATAAAATGAAATAAGTTACAGTAAATTCCATTAATACAAAATGCATGTTATCGACGAGGAAAATAATGGACCACAACACGTTAATTAAGTTTTTTTTGTATGTATATATACTATTAAAAAATTAATATACTTCTCTCATAAAAGCCAAATCTCTCTGTAAAAAATATATAGCCTGATGTAAATTATATTCTTTGCAAAGAACCAATGCTTCTTCATGAGCACTCCATTGACATTCTTGAATAAACTTTTCCTGAAATATATTATAATTTTTCATTTACAATAAAGTAATATATTAAATTACCAACCTCGGCAATTCTTTGTTTATCTCTCATCCAAGGCCCAATACGTGATAAAACAGGAAAAGTGTATTGCATTCTTTGAGATAGTGTGTGTTTTTGTTTAATTATTTTTCTTTGTACATTTTCAACGGCTCTATCAAAATATTTAAAATAAATATTTATAAAATTTAACCTATTAAAATTCACACTATTGTACCTGTGCATAAGTACAACACACTGTGCTTGGTTAATCAAAAGTTTAGGAATTCCATCACCTAACATCTGCAGTTCAACATTATTAAGTATACTTTTATATACACGTTGTAAATATTCTTTCATTACAGCTTCATTGACTGACTGCAATAAAATATAATAAATTAATATGAATTATTGACTGGATTATAAATTATTAATAGTATTACTTTTTCGATTTCTTCATCTGATAACTTTTGTGCTTTTAATTCATAAATAAGTTTTTCTCTAAAGTGAAGAAACCAACCTCGCGTTTCACGTTCCAATAATCCCATTATAACAGGAAGTGCTTTTTTCATTATATCTCGGTTAAAAAGTCTCAAGTCAATTTCTTCGCGCTATAATAATAAATTATTGTTTTTATTACGTGTTCAAATAATATATACTCAGTATAATACTTTGGGTGTCAAAAATTGATAAGGAATAGGAATTTGAGGACACATAGCTTCTTTCGATGGTTCAAATTTTTCGGTAGCCGCTCTTCGCAACTGTTTTCGTATAAAACTTATTAAATGTTCCAAAGCATGCTCTTGTTCCGGCTACAAAAGTAAAATTTAGTATTTATTTCACTATTTGAGTAAGCATGATGTAGATTAACATACTCGACAAATTAATTCAGCAACCAAATAACGACAACGTTCTTCTCTTATTTTTTCTGGTAAATTGTGAGCTTGTAAAGAAGGTACTCCAAATATTATATCTGGAAATATAAAATTAAGTTTAAAAAAGAATTATAATGTTAAACATTAATTTATTCATACCAATTAATTTTATTAAACCAGTTAGTATTGCTTTTATAGATTCTGCGATGCTAAAAAAATGTGAGAATAATCTTGCTTTTGCAGTTACTAATAAAAATTGTAATGAAAATGCTAAATCATCCAACAATGTTTCACGATTTCTTTCTGTTCCCTTTTGTAACCATTCTGTTAGCCTCCATTTGTGTGTTTGACCAGAAAAATTAATACTAGCCACTTCAAATTCCCTTAAAATAAATAAATAAAAAAAAAGATAAGATTTAAGAAATTAAACTTAAAACAAACAAAACAAACTGCACAACTATACTCTATACAGTTTAAGCGTACACCGGTTAACACATGAAATCTGGCCCTGTCTATACATCTGTTGTTGCCGCCATGCACGCTCTGCTACATATTGTAATAGCAGAACACAGTTAACAGGTGCAAACCAATGTATTTTTAAATTGAATAAAGTACAAAACAAATGTAAAACCAAAAACCAAACCAAACAATAATCGACAACCTAAAATTTTGTCAAAACCTTGACATACCCTAATTTACGTATAGTATCCAACTGTTTTGAATTCAACTTCTTTGGTTTTCCATGTATATCCTTGTCCAGACTTAATAATAACAGAATATCAAGGTCCATTTAAAAACTGGTTAAGACACTATATATGAATTGAACTTACCCACGTTCACGCAGAGATTCTAGTTGTTTAGTATTTAAATGCCTAGGTTCGCCTTTAGTATTTACAGCAACTGCATCTAGCTCATCAAAAGATGGTGGAACAAATAAGTCTCGACAATTGATAGAACGAACAGATGTTATGGCTCGTCTGGCCAGGGTACAATTTGAATCTGTCCCTAAGAATGCATGTTTAGAATTTAATAGTTTATAAAAAAAAAAAAAACAGCATAATAGTAATATTTACCTGAACCATAAGTCGAATCGTTTCCATTCACATGACATAATGTGGTAATAGCTGTTGGTGGTAAAATAATTGGAAATGTTTTCCAATGATATAAAAATTGTTCTCCTACCTAAAATTATATTATGGTTAGCGATTAAATTAAAATATTATACAGGTTTTATATGTTTAAACATAACTCCCACATTCATTACATAAGAATATTATTAAATTAACATCTAAAACTCCTTCTTCCACTATTAAATAAAAAATAAATATCTATATCAAACTAATGTTAAAAATATGCTATTAAAACTCATTTGGACTTATGGTATCAAACTACAGACCACCAAAAGTATCAAACACAAACAAAATTCTCTAATCCCGCGTCCTGCGTACCATCCTTACAGCTTCTCCTTCAAATTAAAAAGTCTTATGATCCAAGATCATCTTGACTCACTGTTATTCAAATTTGTTGAAAAATAAATGACTAGAGATTTAAATTTTTGAAGATTTCAAATATCACATTCCTGGAAAACGTCACCTTGAATTGTAATTTTTTTAAGTTAATTATCATTCGTTTCATTATTATTTAACAATATTTAATTATGTCATTATTTGTGATAATAATAAAGGAAAGAATATGAAACGTTTTTAATTTCTGATTATTCTGTAATGACATCTACTATAATCTTTAAACAACTAGATTTTCTGATAAAAGTATATTTAATGGGAATTTAAAGATCTGTGCATTTTTGTTTAAAAAAAAAATGAAAAAGCCTGAAACTAAGGTTCTCTGTGAATGAAAAATAATAGAAATACTTCAGTACACCTATTTCATATTCGTACAAGCTATAACTATTTAATAACACAGGTATAAAACATTTTTTTCTCTATTTGTGTGCAAAACAAGAAATTGGCCAAATACTAAGGAATATTTTTTCGATATATGGGCGACATTTATAGTTCCCTTTTTTTTAGAATAGACCTGCCCATGGGGTCTACACACCCTATGAGGTATGTTGTATACTTTTTGCTAATAAATAAAAATATATGTTTAGTAATTTTACTTTTTTAATATTATCCACCAAGTGTACAATTTCTTCAGGAGCTCCAGAAAGATTTACATCAAACTTTAGTGGTTCTCTCTACAAAAAAAAAAAAATAAGAGAAAAAATTATTTAATGTTCAATAATAATTATTTCAATTTCAATTACTTCTGGCAAAAGAGACATGTTAGTTAACACTCAAAATGCATTGATATTTAAACATTTGTACTCTATTTGACTTCTAATCCCAGTGATGTGCGTTTGTACCTAAAAAAAATTAAAAGACGAAAAAAAAAAAATGTTTTTACTGTTATAATTCACGGTACACGAGTCATGAGTATCGAGTTACCAGTATTGTTTGTCATCAGAGGAAGTCATGAAATAGATTACTTTCACAGGAGTATGCTGTACAATCGTAATTGTATCTCCAAATGTACCGTATATAGGGATACGATGGGCTAACTAATAATGCGGCACGAGACTTTGATTGTCTAAATCAATTTTTTAAAACGTATAAATTTAACAACATACCTAATTGTCGTTAATTCAACTTCCGTCTTAATTGCCGTCATAATCATTCCGTATGAAAGAATTATTAAATAGTCTACAAAGTTTGTGATCTGTATAAAAAAAAAAAAAATAGTGATAACTGTAATGATAACAAAAAAAACAACAAATGATTATGACCGCGGTTGTAAATAGAACTGTGATTACATTAGATTGATGGTCGATATTAATTCTCGTCTGATAAGATAATAAATACATTTAAATGTTATAGATTTAGTTTTCCGTTTTGAAGAATTGTAGTTTACTGTTTTTTTTTTTCTTTCGTGGTTCGTGTGTAGTAATTAAAATGTTTATAATTGACTTAATCTAATTTTATCAAACCTGTCTGTAATGATATTTACGTAAGTACACGTTTATTGTGTGCGTGTGTGTGTTTGTGTGCTATGGAGTTGTCGAAAACTCGAAGAAGCGTAGGAAAGGGTAAGTACCTATTGTTTATTTTAGCCTAATACCGGTCGCCTATTATTCCATTGTAGAAGGTCGTATTATTGGCGTTTTTTTTCATAGGTATTATGTTTAACACTTATTTTTTTTTATACGTGTATGTAAAATAATTATTATTGTTGTATGGATTTTCATTAAATTCGTTTTTTTTTTTATTATTATTATTATTCTTTTAAATAATGTGATATTGATTTTAGAAAAAATGTCGTTTTCTGTACGTTTCAATGCAGAAGATGAAGAAGTGGAAGGATTGTGTACAACTCCCATAGAATTACAATCTACAGGTATTTTAACATCCGTACCGATGGATATTGTAAACAAAATAAACAAAAAAAAATTTTTTTGATTTCAAATCATAATATGCTTCATAATTATTAATTTATTGATATTTCATTGTTTCACTGTTACAAAGTACAATTTATGTATTTTTTTTTTTCTATCATATCAGGATCGACTGATGAACAGTTAAAAACACCCGAACAGTTCTATGGTAATACGCAATACGTCGGTCTGTTTGGTCTGAAAAGATCATCTAGTTCAGACGCTGAATCGTCTCCTTGTGATACAACTATCAAACGTCTCGACAGTTTTTTATCAGACATCAAAGAAGGATTGTGGAGGAGCGAAAGTGGTGGTGATTTAAGCATGGCGTCAAAGTAATATTAATACACAATTATTCATTACAAGTAATATTCGATATTATAATATTATCTGTTGTTAGGAAAACTGATGACTCGGGCCATGATGACGATTCCGTGTCTATTATATCAAATGAAAATGAAGAAGTCGATGAAGAATCAGAACAAGTACAATATACTATACTTGATAGAAATGTATTTGGCATTCGACGTAGGCGTACTAAATTAGTAGAAAAATACAAACAAACTGATGACATAGAGACGGCTAAAGATGCTCTAGAAGACATGCATGTAGATTCTGTGGAATCAATTCATTACGATTCTTTGAGTTCAGAAACGGGATCTTCAAAAATAAAAAAAATAAAATTTGCTTCATATATTTTGTTAGGAATAACTGGATGTTATTTGAGCTTTAGATTTATTCCGATGTATATAGTAAGTATTCTATTTGTTATTATTGCATACAAAATTTAAAATATTTTGCATACAATATATTTGTATGATATGAGTAATTGTAGTAAATCTTTTTGGAACCAATACATTTTCCCAACCATTTAAATTATATGTTTATAAATGAAATCGTAACTTGCTTTTGTCTTTACGCGCACATCATGCAAAAACTATTGAAAATATCGAGATGCTATTTGTTTTTTATTTGTAGAGTAATTCACGTAGATCGTTTTAGACATAGTTAAAAAAATATTTATGCGGTGAGGTAAGAATTACACAAACTCTTAAAAATATTTCTCATGAAAAAATATGTTATTGAATTCCCGATTACTGTGGTTACAATGTAACCAACAATTTTTAATAATTTTAATATGTGCACAAAATATAGAAAATTAAGTGGGTACAGTTACAAGGAGAAAATGTCACTTAGCATTGGAGAATTTTCTGTAGTTGATTTGATTACCTGTCTAAATTTTGTTTCGGCTGTAGGCTATAACGATTTTCCAAAAGTCATTGATTAAATAAAGATGCCAAATCTAACTTTTATAGCCATATAGGAATATTCTAAGAACATTTTAAACACAAACAAAAAATAAAAATAATAATAAATTAGCCGAAATTCAAACTACAATAATTTGGTAGGTACTCACTGGGATTATTTGTGTCATAAGCACCTTAATCTAAACAATGCTAGATACCGAACAGCATCTATTATTAATACAAATTATACTCATAATAATGTAAATATAAGTTAAAATCTTCATGGGTGGATGAGACTGAGCAACTCAGCTAGCATATACATTTGTGCGTGTGTGTATGATAATACAATCATTTTTAATGCATTAAGTACAAAACGCATCATTATAGTTGCATTAATAAAATAGCTTAGAATCCAAAGTAAAAAAAAAATTAGAATGAATTGTAAACTTAATATGCATAAAAAAAATTTCAGAATACTTTTATGGTCGGTAGTTTTATCACATTTAAGTTTAGACGTATTGTGGAAATGTTTGTTACTGAAGATCATAAAGAAAATCAGTTTATACGTGATGCGGATTACATTCCAGATAATGAAACCTCATTTATAAACTCGTTACGAAGTTTATATGATGTAAATCCACAGTTGATGTTATATAAAGTAAATATAATAAAAATATCAAAATTATTTTGCTTAGATTTATGTTTAAATATATATACATTTATCCAATTTTTTTTTTTTTTTTTTAAATAGGGGTGGATGAATCAATTTCTCTATGATTATCGTCCAGAAACTTATCGACTTTCACTTACAGACTCTGTGTATATTAGATTAAAAGGATCTGTACTCGTCTTGTCTTATCCTTATTATAAAGTCCCTAAAAGATCCTTATGTAATGAAACGAAACCTAAATTACTGTTTGTTAAGCAATGCATGTACAAGTTGTCAGGATGTAATGTTACCTTATTACCTCAAAATTTAGTAAATAAAAGGTAAGAAATTTTCTTAAATTCTTTAATGTTATTGAAAATAATTGTTAATTTTCTTTTAGAAAATGGAGTAAAAAATACCCCATTTGTATAGAACTTAATTCCGAGTCATTGATTGGTGTTCGTCGCTCATTAAAATCTAAAAAATTTATACAAGAAACAGACGAGTGGCTGTGTAAAGATTATGTAACACAATCCCCGAAAGCAGGTAAAAAGCCTTGATATTTTTCTTTTTATTTCTAGTCACTATTAATAATTGTTAATAACTATTATTAATGTATAATATTATATAATAACCAGCTATTAAATCTTAATGCAAATAATTCATCTATTCACCTCTTATTTGTCATTATTAATAAAACTTATGTTAGTTAACTAATAACAATTTTGATTTTTGAGTATATTTGATTCAAACAAATTGTATAATAATAATAATAATTTAATATTTGTCATAGAATTTTACTATGAGGAAATGTTGGAACACGGTATATCAGATGATTATGAGTTAACAGATCAAGTTAATTTTGAAAATAAGCAAAATGAAAAAAAAAAAACAAAATTGGATGTAAGTATTCCCTAAATTTTAATTTAGAATATTTAGTATGCTTGAAACAATGTTCTTATTTTCATTACTTTTTAGAAATTTTTTTATGAATAACTTACTTTTAACTACATCCATAGGCGTACGCATGGGTATGGTTGATATGAATCTTTTTTTTTTAGCTTTTAGAAACACTATTATAGCTTAACAATTATGATAAAATATATAACTAAAAACTATCCATTAAAAGAAAAAAAAACAATAAAGATTATAATAATAACAAAGAAATCTTTTTTTTTTATAATAAAGTAATCATTATTTTAATGGAAATTAGTCATTTTTATAACATCTATTGTTCCTTAAAATAGTCCATAATGGCATAGTTCTATAAATACCCTTAGAAGTCCCAAATTCACAAAACACAAATTGGTTTTTGATTATACTCACTGACAAGAAGTTATTCTTGCAGTTTGTACAGAAAAAAAATTAACCTATATATTATATATATATACTTATGTTTTCATTGTGGTGTGGCTGGTGTAGGGATTAGAATCTAACCGTTAGATGATCAGATGAAATTTAACTATAGCTGACACAAAAGTCTGCGCATGCCTATGACTGCGTCTTATATTAACAAAAATCTTTAAAAAGATTCCCAAATATTAGTTGGCAACAAATTTTATTTTGACATAAAATTTAATAATGATGAATTTATTGAATAACTACATTTAGGGGACACAGATGGATAATATAAAAAATGTACGTAAAATCAATGAGCCATATGCATGTACATCCAAAAATCCAGAGAAATTTATTAACGTGGAAGACGAAAATGAAGTTGATGATGGTGTATGGAAAACTGATTTTGACAAAATATATTTATTTGCTAGAAATGACCCAGAAAAAGAATTATGGTTTCACCGATTAAATCTTGCTACTTCATTCGATATAAAGGTTGATGATGAGCCATTGAATAAGAAAAAGATAAATGTAGAAGAATACGATAAATTTAACAAAGCTTATCTTGCTTACATACATAATGCTTATGAATTATATAATTATCCAGTATTGACCAGTAATAAAAAAATTAACGAAGTTAGTACTCCTGATATTTACTGTTTATGTAATAGTTATGAATATTCAAATACTTAATTTCAGAGTCATTTATTTGTAATTTTTGTATTCAAACTATATTAAATTATTTTTAGATGCTATATCAGAATGTTTTTAAAAAAATTAATTTTTTTTAGAAAATAATATCAACAGAAATTAATGAGAGTTCTGATGAACAGCAATATTTATGGTTAAATATACTTTTGGGGCGTATATGCTTTGATTATTTACATAATCCTCTGATACTTCAAATGATCTCTGATAAATTTCAAAAGAAATTGAATGCCATAAGAGTAAGCTGTAAAAAAATATTAATTAGTTAATTTATTAATATATACGTGTTTACATTTAGTTACCAAAAGTTATGGATATGATTGTAATTAGAAGCTTAAGTTTTGGGAAAGGAGAAGTTCCAACTATACGTCGAGCATCAAAACCTCGGATAGATCATCGAGGGATATGGTTTGAACTTGAAATTGTTTATAATGGAACATTTCAAGCTTCAGTAGATACTAAACTTAACTTCTTGAAATTAAAAAAAGAAGAAGCTCGGCAACAAAAAGAAGACACGTATAAATAAGTTCATTTAACATTCTTCATTAATTATGATTTATATATATATATATATATTTTTTAATAGTTTAAAAAAATTAAGTTTCTTTTTAAAATTTTGAAATATATTTTGGTGAATTGATTTAGTAAATCATTTCTTATAGTCCTTTTCTTTATTATAGAATTACTCGTCAACAGTAATTCATTTCTTCTCTGGAAAGACAATTATTTGATTTATTTAAATTTGCCATTGGTTGTTACATTTTAGAAAATAGTGATACGATAATAATTGCACAAATAAGTAAATAGAATTTTTAAATATTATCTTTTAATTTTGTTTTTAGAAAGACTGCTTTTTACGACTCTAACCAAGAGGATAGTGGTGAAACATCAAATGACGAAGGTCAAACACGAGAAGATGTTAACTTTGCAGAAAGATTGTTTGAACAGCAAGCCTTAAATGAACCACCACCGCCACAAGGAAGTCGTATGACACGGTTTATGGAAAATTGCTCATCTGGTTTTCTTGAACTGAAATTTGTGAGGAAGGTTTTTGAAAATGTTGCTAAAAAGGAACTAACTCTTATGATCAATGTGAAACAATTAATCGGGACACTTATTATCAATTTGCCCGCACCGCCAACTGATCGGATTTGGTAAATTACTATTTCAATAAAAAAGTTTTAAATCGGTAGTAAAATAGTTTAATTTTATTCATTTTGGCAACTGGTTGCTTATAAGTCATAATTTATAATTAATATTGTGTTGTTTTATTCGACTGTGATAATAGTTGTTATAATCTACCCATAATGATGCACTTGACTCTTTTTCATGAGTGCTTATAATACATTTCAAAACGTAATGGATTATTACCTAACCAAAAACCGGCAATTATTTGCATAACTCTATATACTTTTATTATTAATATTTACTATATGTTTATTGTATTTTTCAGAAATACCTTGTTTTTATTATTTCTGAAAAAGACAATAATATCATTAAATTTATGGTATAATTTGTAATAAGATAGTGAAAAGAAAAAAGGAAAAAGTAAATAAATAAAGATAAAATAGATATGTTTAAAGAATTAGAGACAAAACAAACTATGAATTAATACTAGTAAATAGAAAATGTATACATAATATATGCATATAAATAAATGTATTTAATACAATTATATTTTTTCTCTATTTAACATAATACTCTTTGGCTTGATTGTATTATTCGCATATACGTACATATGTGTAATGTGTATTTGTATTTTTATATACATGTATATATACATTTTTGTATAATTTGTTTTATAATTGGATACTTGTAATATGAGCTTCACAATTTTTTTTTTCACTTTTAATAAATTAACCTCCGTTATTATTACTCCCCATTAGAAGCATAAATTCAGTAATAAATTATACTGTTCTATGAAAATATTTCTAGTCAAATAATTATTAGTTACTAAGCCCCTACATTTAAACTGCAATTAACTATAAATATACTCCATTAAAATAATTTTTAATATACAATTATATTGTCTTGGTTTTCTCATTTAGGGTTTCTTTCAAATGCTGTCCACAAATCGCCTTTGAAGCCAAGCCAAAAGTAAACGACACAAAAGTTCCGCTCATGGACGTTCTCACTAAAGTCTTACATAATATATTAATGAAAGAATTTGAAGTACGTCTATCGTCAAACTGTAAAATATGAATTTATTCTTGTGTGTACTTTATATATTTTATTTTATGTTTACAGAAAGTTTTTGTTCTGCCAAATATGATTGATTTTACTATACCGATGATGACTAACGAATATTAAATCAAAAGTTTCACAAAGGGTTTTTTTTTTAAGCAATGAGATAAATTTAATTTTAAGAATTTACAAAAAGGAAGATTTAGCAAACGTGTATTTGTTGCTATTGAATTTGTTATTATTAATTGGTTAAAGATATAAATAAAATTTAAAAAAAAGATTCTGTGATAATGTTTTAAGTATGCCAATTTATATTTCATAGTATATTATGTTTTTATTATTTTAGTTTTTAACAACTTCCATTATGTTTGTTTTATCGAGATTTACTATTCCAAATTATTGTCTCTTGTATTTTCTAATATTGTTTTAATTGCGTTATAAAAGTAGTTCGATTAGCGCGATATTAAACGCATAATATATTATTTAACAAAAATGAAAACGTTTTCCTAAATTCTAAAAGGCTGTAATCTAATCGAATTACTTATACCATATTGTTTATCCTACTATTATATACTATTTAATTTTTAATTTTTTGGAATGTGAATTTCCAGTTTTTTTTTTTTTTATATCCCTTTTAATGTCTAGTGTGTGGTTGTTTAAATAAAATTAATATACGCCTATTATGTACAAAACAATTTTTTTTATTTTTTAATTATATGTTATGTCTATTTGTATTGATTAAAGTGTAAATTAATTTGGGTTTTTTTTTTCTTTTAAATGAATATTTACAATATTGGTAAAATAACTGTTGCTACGATATTTAAGTGCATGCATTTTTGTTGTACACCGAATAATCAAAACAATCAAAACAACAAAAGTATAATAAATCATTTATCGGTCATTTTGTCTTCTTTTTTCTTTTGTGTCTACAATTTATTTAAAGAGAAAATTTTAAAACAAAGAATTGAATTCAGTTGTTAAAGACTAATATCGGCACTTATCGATGAAAAAATCAACTCGGATATATATATTTTAAATATTTATTAAAAAAAAAATTACATAGGTTCAACAATAATTTACAAATATTGATGATAATGCTACATATAGAAAATATTTAGATTTCAAAACATAAACGAGTCTTTATACGAAGAATTTGATCACAAATTGTATCCGCCAACGGCTTGCAGTCTATTGTTATATTTGAGCACATACATTAAACTCTTTTTGATCCCACCAACGGTTTTTTTTTTACTGCGGGAAATCAGGCGTTGTTTAGTTTTCACTCTCCGACAATAATGCCTCCATAAAACAAGAATTGTCACTGCGGACAATATGATAACAACAGCGGATAGAGACAAAAAAATACCAGTGAATAATCCTTTGGCCGCAGGCTCGTCAGCAGGCGCGTTTGAATTGGTCGCCAGTAATTGTAACCAGTCAAAAAAATCTTCGTTCTCGTAGAAAAGATCACTTTTCAATTTCTGTGGTCTGTACTCGTCGCTAAACAAAATAATTATAACACACATTTATTACAAATAAAAACGTAATTATCGTGGATATTTTTAAAAACTCCTCTGACCTGTTGGACGATATGTTTAAAAGTACTGTTTTTGCTAATTTGACAGCTACACAAGAAGGAACAGGCAGCTGAACAATGCCTGAATCACTTTTGTTAATTACTTTCGAGTACCTATAATCAATAGCGATTAGTACTTATAATAAGAACTTCAATGATCGTGTATTCTAACTTGTGTAATTCATTGTTTTCAAGACGTTTGGTCGAGTAACTGTTACTACTAGTATCGTTACTGATTTTCATGTTATCCTTATGGAAAACATGCGGTAGTGTGCCGGTAGATATGTACTCCATTATGGCGTCCAACATCCAATAACAATCTACAAATAATATAACGACGGAAATTATATTTAAGTAATAAAAGAATAACTCTAGACAGTTACCGATTTCTAAATGATTATTGTCCAGACAATTTGAATCTCCATATAAAACGATATATCCTGTGGATTTGTACAAGCCTAAAATTGGTACACTGTCTTCTCGTTCGTTTTTATCGACTCCTAGAATTTCCTCGCCTATACATTCATTAAATAATAATTTATGTAATATAATAGACGTACTATTTTAAAACTCTTTATTTACTTGCCTTGATTTTTTAAAGTCTTAGCGATAACAATGCCTTCACTTGGAAATGATGTTATGTGACTGCCCGAAGAGTAATGCACTTTCCTATCACCCATTTCAAACTCTCCATAGTAAATATTCGAACCCAAAGATATACCGTAAGGTGCCAACAAGTCGTTTAAAGCGGGTATGTTTGAGCCGCCCGTCACAGGCATCCACCATTGTTTAGTAGTTTCATCGAAAAACTTTATCTGAAAATCAATATATGTTGACAACAAACTAAACACCTAAGAAATAAAATAAAATATACCTTATTCATCACAGAAACATTGTACCAGTCTGCAAAAATGACAACCGACAAATTGTAATTTGCAATATCATTTTTAATTTTTACTATTTCTTCGGTGTAGAACTCTTCTTCAGGATCTACAACTAGCAATGTTCCATAGTTGGCCGCATTAAAACACGTATACGGTTCACCTAATACGTCTATATAATAACCAGAGCTACGCAAATGCTGGTATAAACCCTAAAATTAATAATAAATACAAAAGTTATTGAATTTTATACTAAAACACAAATAAAATATTTATATATTGCACAATACTCTTGCCTTGAAGTTTGTATGTATGTGATCCGCATTCCAATCCAATGGATCATTTTTTACGTTCAAATTATCCCGCGGAAAATATCCTGGAGGATATCTTAAATTATGGTACTGATCCCACAGGATTCTTCTTATTCTCGGCGGAGGGGGTATGACGGCCGCCCGCAGAGGCAAATTAACTGTGAAATTAGTACCTGCCGATTCGACCACAAGTTCAACGTATCCGGCAACAGTGCCACTCCAGTCTTCAGGAGTGATTTGTGACACAGATAACGTAATAGCCATCCAACCCGACCACGGCCACAGTATTCGAGAATAACTTATAGTCACATCTAAATAATTTCCATTGTCTGATAAATACGGATACCAAACAGGATCATCAGCTACTGTTCCAAATACTGCCAGACCGTTTAGCACGGTGACATTTATGATTATCGGCATACCGGTATAATACAGCGGTTGAGTGCAATAGGGCCACATGTATTGACATTCAGTCAAATCTATATAACTAGTAAAAAAAAAAAAAAAGTGGAGGAGTTAAAATGCATAAGTGCTAAAAATACGATTAATTGTCGTGATAATTAGTCTGAAAAATAATGATGAGCAAGAATTTTTCTTACACGCCTATATATATTAATTATTATTCAACAACATTAACTTTTAAATGTCTACTTTGGTATTTATCAATAAAATCGAGGAAAATTACCAAAACAACTTTTTTCAGTATTAAATTTAGAACATAATTGCTTTTAAATTTTATTTAATTACACCTAATCAACATCAGACTTTTTTTTAAAATTATTTTACAAACATTTTTAATGGTTAAATTGATGTTCTTTATTGTGAATTTATGAAATACTGACATTTTGAAAAATTATTTTCAATCCAATATTTCACATAAACACAACAAAAATTCAAACCCAGTTAGTATAATTATTTTTATTTTTAACTTTTTTTTTAGTATATTTACATATGCATACTGTGACGCTAAACTTATACAAATTTTGTGATTTAGACATTATTATTTAGGACTCACTTACCTATTCTCAAACTTGTATGTACCACAAGAACCACCCAACCTCACATTATTATATTTAATGATTACTTCACATATAAGTTCAGCACCACTGTATGTATATATGTTTCAATAATATACTTTCTTCGCTAATTAAAAACGATTGGATTTTTAATACCAAATCATATTAATTTGGTTAATATATTTATGTAGAGTGGGTACTTTTTTTTTCAGTTTCAACTGACATCATATTCATATTAATAAATATGACGTTTTAATTTTCTTATTTTTCAATTATTCGACCTTTTCGGTTTAATCGCCATCTTTCTCGAATGTAGTAAACACGAGTATATCAATATGACGGCTTATTCTTTTTTTTTTCATTTCTCGCTTTTAGTTGTACATAGCATAGTTACAATTTTTTTTCTCTCTTTTTTTGCAAAACAATTTTTTTTTTTAAATAACAATCAAAATATATTCATGTACCTAGGACTGAAACTGACTTGTGGTACGTAGCCAGATAAAACCTTGTAAGCTTGCAGGATGTCTAGTTTTCCATGTCCTTGTTCAAACATATTAACGCCGGGTAATCTTTGAGAACTGGCTAAAAGAGCTTGTTTCATGCTCGCCGGATTCACTACTTTACCTTGGGCCAATATCCCACTAAACACGTCATAGTAAAAGATAATATTATTTTTAAATCTCTTCCCGTTCTTTTGATCAGACTTTATTCTACCTAGTTAACAATGTAACAGCTCCAGCTACAACAGGTGAAGCAACACTAGTGCCGGAAAGAGTCCGACACCCTCCATTCACACTAGATCCGTATACATCCGTACCGTAAGTAACTATATCTGGTTTCAAACGGCCGTAGCTAAAAAAAAAAAAAAATTGTCTGAAGAAATACGCCAAGGCACAAATGTTTTAAAAACGTACCCTTGGGGTAATTCCCAAGTAGTCATTCCACGCGATGAAAACTTAGCTATATGATCGTCGAAACTTATCCCACCCACTCCAATAACATCCATTTGATCAGCAGGATTATTCAACGTACTTTGATATAAAAACATTAAAAATACAAATCATGAACACCGTACGTATGTATACACACACACACACAATTATAAACCTCACCCGTACAGAGGTCCATCGTTACCAATGGCCGATATCATAATAACCCCATTAGCAGTTAGTTCCCAAACCTTATCGACAAAAGGTTGGTCCATAAAATCTGGTCCACCGATACTCAAATTGAGAACGTGTATTTTTTTCATAATAGCATAATTAAATGCATCCAAAAACCACGACGTGTATGAAACCTACGTACGCGAATATTATTTAATTTCTTTCCAAGCCTCGTCGAACTGTTTAATTCTCACTTGGTTATTAGTGAATACTCTGAATATATGTAAATCGGCATCCGGAGCAAACCCAAAACATTCACGGTTCGACGCTATAAGTCCCGCTACAAACGTTCCGTGACCAACACCATCGTCCAATTCACCATCCCCCGTCCAATCGGTTCTTTCGGCCACTTTTTTGAAATGCGCATGAGACACACCCAAACCGGTATCAAATATTGCTACCTTCACTCCCTTGCCTAAATCAATATCGTTGTTTACAATGAACATAACAAACAAACGTGGCTTTTTTGGCACTTGTATTCCTATACCTGTAATACCTAACCGCCACAATACATCAGCTTTGAGAATTTCGGTAATTTGAGTAGGAACAGCACGAAGTATGTGTCGATTTTTAAACCGTTTGTTTAGTTTTTTCCACAACATATCCTAGGAAAAAATAAATAAAAATTCGTTACATAAACGATAATAGTGAATCCAAACAAATGTCAACAAATTAAGTTACACAATTAAGTACACTTAAGTAATTACTTGACCAAGGCTTCTCCTGTGCAAGGGACTCCTACTATTTTCAGTTCCATTGGAATAATCATTTAAACGTCTTTGTACTATTCGTTGCGGGGTAACTTTTTTTATCATCGGATGACCAGACAGCGCGTCTCTGGCTTTTAAGGAATCACATTCGTCGACCTAAAAGAAATCGTACGTAAATTATGTATTCTACACAAAGGTGTCTACAATAATTTTTTAATAATTTGCAAAAAAAAAAAAAATCGACTAATATCGTTTTTATTTACAAACAAAACGTCGAAATCGCTCGGATATTTGCTGGCAGCATTTTTCCTATCTACAATTTTCCAATTTTCAACGCTCGAAGACCTCAAAGCGGCCGATATATAGTTGTATCGCGTTTCGTTTACGTAATATCCATTGAAACTGACTATGTATTCTAGCACAGAAAAAAAAAAAAACAACGTATATAAAAACAAGACGTACTACACGAAAGTAACGCGAAATGAACGTTTTTAAAGCGCAAGTACACGTAAAATCGAAATACACAAGTGACGAGCGGGTGTACGTAATGGAACAGTCGATGAGCTCTGCGATCGTAGAATATGTCCGATTCTCGGTCGGTTTCAAAAAATAACAACCAAGAATATCAAACATATCTTACGAACAGACAGATACGATACGGTAGGCACGCGCCTACCTACGTACACGCGCGTACATTGTTAATAATAATAGTAACGTTATTCTAGTGCGTTTCGGTCGAAACCCGCGACGACACGTACACGCGTTGCGTTCCGCGGGCTGTACCCGCGAGTGTGTCGTGCGGCGTTTCGCGCGCCACCGTTACCTTGATCGACGGCGTGCGAGTCGAAAACCGAATCGTCACAACGGACGACGGGCCGCCGCAACGGCAAAACGGCCGTGGAGAAGAAGACCAGGACGGTGAATCGTCGAAATGCGCGTAACGCCGTCATGACGCATTTCGTGATGGTGGTGGCGTTGGGGAGGGGGATTAGGGGAGGACGTTTTTAAAAAAATTTTTTATCGTCGTCGGTGGCGCGTTCGTTCGAACGACATACAGAAGACAGAGAAAAAGAAGGGAAAAAAAAAGGTACGAAAATAACGCGCGCTACAAGCTAAACGACAGACGGTACTGACGACGGCGTTAGCGCAGGACGGAGACGGCAGCCGTGTCGTCCGTGAAGACGACGACACGCGATGAGGGTTAGTGGAAGACTGAACCGGGAGCAAAGGAATCGAGAGCGGGCAGGCCGCGCGCGCGCGTTCGTCGAGCGCGCCGAACACACTGGACGGCGACAAAACGCGACGCCGCCGTACGGTCGCACGACGACGGAACAGCGCACCGACCGACGCGACGATCAATACGGTCGCGTTTGTCGAACGCGGGGAGCGCGATCGAGCGGCGCCCGCTCGTCGGCCGCGGTGGGGGGGCGACCGGCGGCTTCTGTAAAGCGCGCCGATGACTTTTTGACGGGTGGTGGCGGCGGCGGCGGCGGCGGGCCGGTTGGCGTCGACCGCCCAGGCGTCAGTGGGGAGAGACGGTTCTTTTTTTTTGTCCGGGGCGCCGACAAGATAAGGACCGTCGGCGGATTCTGTGCGCGCCGACGGGATTTCAGACTTTTAGTCGTCACGTTGGCGCCAGACTGGCCGGGTCCAGTGCGGATCAATCGCTCGGTCGCGCAGTGTTGCCACCACCGCCAACACCGACACTGTTCTTACACGCAGTCGTACCCGTGCCTCCTTCACCCCCCTCGTTTTTCGAAAAAAAATTTGATTTCAATAAGCGCGATTAATGCGCGGGGAAAATAATAATCGAGAAAACGTTTTTTTTTTTTATTCTTCTGTTTCGCACCTGAGTCGTGTCGCCGCCGCGGTCCATTGTGTGCGCCGTAATTATAATTATTATATTAATAACGTACACGGCGGCGGCGGCGGCAAATTGTTATTCGCGGAAAATGCAAATGACAGGTGTCGCGCGATACGACGACCGTGTTTATACCACTTATCTGATATTCCGTTTCTGTGCCGCACGAAATATAGTTCGTACGCCTACGCGTGCAGTGCGCGCTGCACGGTCGTCCCAGGCCGAAATTTAAAAAAAAAAAATTGTTACCACGATCGGAAAATCGAAGCGGTTTTTTTTTCCGTTTTCGTTTCTGTTTAGCGTTACGTTTTCTACACCGCGTAAAAAACGGAAAAAAATTCAAATGGTTTTAAAAAAGATCGCTCGAAATGAATTTCAATTTTCAAGAGAAAAAAAAAAACTGCCGTAACAAAAATTATTCTGTCGTATTACCGTATAAAATCGTTGTCTGTAAATTGTGGATAATCTTAATTTTTTTTTTTTTAATTGTCGCTTATTATTATATATATATTTTTATAATTATTGATAATCCGCGGTGGTGGTATTTATTATACGCGTCATAAAAAAAAAAAAAATAGGTAACTTCGACGTTAATTTTATACGTATAATTTACACGACATAATATAAGCGTATATATATGAGAGAAAAAAAATTTTGTGCCTTATTTATATATTATTATACGTACAAGGTACAAATATTATGACCCCCGGACACGTTATTATATACGCACTGAATCTGAACACGCGAAATCTATCGAAAAATATAAAATATAATAATTTATTCCTGAATATAATGTATTTTCCTGTTTGGCCGGTCTTTTTTTCCTTTTCTTTTGAAAAGACGTTATGTATATACTTCTATTATATACGACGCGTAGTCAGACACATAATATAATATAAGAAATGAGAAAAATATTTATTTTATACGCGAACACAAATTATTTGATTGATAGTGCGGTGCAGTATAGGTATATATACGCAACTATATTGTACGCAGGGGCGGATCCAGGACAAAATAACGGGGGGGTGATTTTAAAATACGTTAAATTACATTTTAAATAACACTAAAACTCGATTCTATTAATTATAACATCACTATTTTAGACCATAACCTAAACACTTGATGTCCAGTAATATTAAAATAAATAATTATTATAAATCAAAACACGATTTTAAAAAAATTATTTATAAACGAACATTCGTAATAATGATTAGAGCTATACATACAGTCAATGAAGGGTTTCTACACTTACCTGGTTTGTACACAATGATTACCTAAAGTTTATGACGGTAAGACCACAGAACAAGACCGTGGTTATGAGAAAGAATAAAGAAAATAAGAGATTTCTCATGATTTTTATTCTTTCTACGGGTTTAGCGGGGAATCCGGTAATTTAAACTGCGCTAAAGTAAATGCAAGTTGGTGAATTTCCAACCGGAACTTGACAAGATTATACAACCCCGCACGCGAATGATGTTCACGTGGTGAACGTGTATATAGCGCGTATATAACGTGGAATCGACTCAAATAATTTTAGAAGAAAAAAAGAATTTTTTTTGTTTTTCGTTTAATTGTTCGATATAAACGCTACAGTTCTTTTTACGGAGAATGGTATAAAATATTTTTTATCACAATAAGGGCAAATTAAACGACAACTATATATAATACTTTATACTATACGCGATGTACGCGCAGTGGTGTATTGGAGGGTATACCGCCGTATACCCAGATCCCTATTTTCGGTTTTCTGCGTATACCTTGCCATGAAATTAACATATTATGGGTATATACGCTAGTTAATTGTTATTTATCTTGTCGCCACCAATTTGTAGGTTTTTTTATGTTTATATAATTTGTCGGTTACCCGTAGCATTGATTATAGAATATATTCTATATTCTTACAGTCGAAAGAATTATAATTTATTTTTACGCTCTCGAAAATATGCGCAGTTTTCGAGTTGTTAAAATATTGTTCTATGATCACATCTCATCCGAATCTATATAATATATACATTTTGGTAATAATATTTATTTAAACGACTATATCGTTTTGAAAAAAAATATATATATATTTTGGATATACAGAATAATAAATATAAACTTAATGCATAAATAAATATATGTTATATATTTAAATATACAATACGTTTCTGGCCATTTTAATTTAACTATCCACATAGGTGCACATTTTCTTCATAAATTTATTATAATTATTTCAATGTTTTGTATTGATTTTTGAAAATTTATTTTTAAACCCCGAGATTCTGCATAATTATCACGCTGTCATGAACAATTCTTATAGGATATATAAGCTCTGCTGCAGTGTGTAATATATATAGTATATATATATAGTGTAATAGTGTACATAATATAATATTATATTACGAATACTTGAACTTTGAAGTACGTATATATATATATACACATTTTGAGTAGGTATATATAATCAATAAACATAACCATCTATATTATACAAAATAACGTTGAATTTCATCCTCATGTCTATATTTAATCCAGAAATCGCTGCTATATCCATTATCCACCTATAATATGTATATGTATATTAATGTTTTAACAAATATTAAATAATTTTATAATACGTTAAAATACGAATTCTGCTGCTGCTGCTGCAGCATTTCTCGGGAGGGTGACGCATATATTAGCACTTACATCACACATTAACATATTCATAAATATGCCACTGACCTATATTTTCGCGTTCATAAAGTTAAAAAAAAAAATTCGAAATATCATAAATCTTAAAAAAAAAAAAAATAATAATAATAATAAATAATAAAATAATAAAATAATTATTATAATACGTTTAATGTTTATATACCCGCTACATATGGTTATTTTAATTTTAAAGAGATTATTGGTATTTAATTGCTTTTTTTATATATATATTTATAATACATTTTTATCAATTCTCTAAACAACTGAATATGGTTTAAATAAATATATTCCATATATATATATAAAATCTCTTTTCTATGCCTTCACCACTTTCGAGATTATATTATAAACATTAAATAGTATGGCAATTTGAAACGGGGAAATTTTATTTAATCCAGAAATCCGAGACATTTCGCAACAAATTGTTTACGTGGACCTGGAATGTTTTACTGCGATTTTCTTCTCGTTATATAACTATACAGCAGCAGTTTTTTATACCACTTTTTTTTTTTTTTTGGTTATGTGTATATTAATATATGAATATATGTACTATATTATAGTGACCGATGTTGTAAAGAATTTGAGTATATTATTATTATATACTGTATTTTTCAAAAAACTTGGTGAATGTTGCACATCGGGGATAAAATCAACTATTGGCAACTATTTTACATTAGGTATGTATATATAGTTTTTGAAATATTTTTTGTAAAAAATATTTAAGTATTGTTATTTCTTGATCGCGAGTGCCTATATAACTAAAAACATCTGCGATTACCCACTATACTATATAATATATCGTATAAAACTAACATATTATATTATGTTTTCGTTGCACGCGTATATATACTCGTAAATCGTAACAGAATTAAAAAATTAATCGATAATAAAATAATAGGTAATAATAAAAACATTGCAAGTATTAATAACCATCGATTAAATAGTATATCGATCTACGTCCTACACTCCTATATATATATACTCGTAGATATAGTATAATAATTATTAATTATTATTATTGTAAGAATAGTATTGCTAAATCCTAATAATATTCGAGCAGTATTAGTTTATAAAAAATGTTTCCAATAAAATTTAGGGATGTTTGAATAGTCTGTATATACATACATTTTACTTTTTATTCTTTATATACATCGATTTTACTCCAATAAGGCAATATAAAGACTATATATACTTACTTCCAAAATGGTGTTGAAATTTTCGAATTTTTAAATCTAACGATATAATAAAGACTATATATTAATATGACTATGCGTATTATAACATATATAGTTACGAACATATTATAATGCCATATGTAAACATAAAAGTCATAACTCAAAAATTGATTTTCAAGTACACACAAATAATTCGTCTAACTTTTTTATAAAAATTAAATTAGACGTAATTTTTTTTTTTTTAATTTACAGCATTACTCATTTTTAGTGCGATTAAACCGTGTCCTTTTGAGATGCCATTAAGGCGCCTATATAACGCGCTATATAATATATACTTAATCTGTTGGTAACGCAGGACAATCGTATATATTCGTATACATCCTGTTCGCGATATATATACGAGTACATTGAATGATATAAAATATATACTACCCCTCTGCGTATTTTATATCTTTAGACTTTAGTGCTCTACCATGTTTTTAGAAATGGTTTATATGTATTATACGCACGCTATACATATATATGATTGTCAAAAAATAACGTATAACGAGAGTATTTTGTATTAAAACGGCTATTAAAACATTAAAAGAAATTGTTAGTTTTTATACATAAATATATAGGCATAAAATTAACTGATTACTTGATTTTGACTGAATTAATTACTTGAAAGCAACAATAATATTCATTGTATTTAAATAAAAGGATTCTGAGCGAAATCCTATATTTATTATTATATTCTTATTGTATAATTTAATACTAAATCAAAGACTCAAAAAAAAAGATTTTTTCGAGTACTCTTAAAATATTATATTAATGTTTAAGCTTATAATAAAATTTCAGACATTAAATAGAAAACAAATTTAAAACGAATATGTAATGAAAACTTTACTATAGTTTTTTTGCCAATTTTATGAAAAATTTCCGTAATTTTTTCTTACGTTTCAAAAAACTATTGAAAAAAAAATCGGAAACATTTTCAAATAAAGTATAGAACGTAGTTATAATTTACTATATTGGAAAATAACAACGTATAACAATAACAAAGCACGCCTTTTGGCTTCTACACACGAAAAAATGTTCACTGTAGACTAAAAAAAAAAAAAACACGTTGTATAAACGAATAATTCGCTCAGAATCTAAAATAAATATACAAATATTATCGCGCTATATGAAACCATACGAGTATATATATAATTATAATATATACATATATATACTATACTCATTTACAGATTTACTTTAGACTATATATTGACTTTTTTGACAAAATGTCGTATATTTTCAATTTTCCGTAATATATATATACGTATAATAATAAAGTGTTTTTTTTTTTTTTAGTTATTCAATATAGTTTAAAAAGACCTAAGTTCTCGGATAATTTTTTTTTTTAAAGTTCTCAAATCATTTTGATTTTGAAACTAAAATTTAAATAATAATAATGATAATACAAAATAATAATTCTTAAAAGTACAGTCTTCAATCATAAACAAAATATATAGAGAGATATCAAGATTTTTAGCATTGAGAGAATATATACTGCGCGCTAATTTAACTTTGACTCCAAAAAGAAATGTACACAAATAATGAAATAAATATAATTAATATTAATGCGTAATATTTATTATTATCATATATATATATATATATATATACCTAAGTAATATTTATCATAAGTAATAGTTTGAAAAACATTTTATTTCCATCACGATTTTTCATCTAATTATACTTTCTTTACGGAGTTATTAATATACTTGTATATTATGATATAATTATCATGAAAATTAATTATAATTATATTTAAAATTCAAATAAAATTATGAAAGAATAATTATACGCATATAAAATTTATTTACCCCGCAAAATCATAAAAGTGTGAATATATAGTACCTATATATATATCAGTTACTTTCTATATATTATATATACATATACTAAAGTGAATTCCGCGTGACCTCTTAAAGTTGGACGTTGTATATATATGTATATATATTAAGTAAAGGAAAAAATTTTTTATATAGAGTAGGTACTTTTTAAATTGCATTTAATATAGTTAAATTACAATTTTCAGTTCTATATCCCTATAATGTATTTATACACTTAAGTAATTTATTCGGATTTTGCAGGTTTTCGAATGTATAAAACTCGTTATAAAATTGTATTTATTTATTTTCTCAAAATCTATTATGTGTATTCGAATATATATACATATAATTAATTCGGTTGATTGTGGTTAATAAATTACTAATTTTTTATAAAGTCGTATATATATTTATATTGCATTTGGATACTTCATCCATATATTAATTTAAAATACAATTTTAAAGAAATTATCATTATTTTAATCAAATAAAAACTATTTAAGGATATGTACAATACTAATACATTAGAATGTATTTTATTTTATTTTTTAAATCGTATTTACGTAGGTAATTTTGCACAGCCCATTAAACTCTTCAATGCCGTCCGTCAATAATAGCGTATTACGGTGTGGAAAAAAAAAGATAATTTATTTATTTGTTTCAATATATATACACTAATTTACAATACAATTTAAATTAAATTGTCCAATATATAATTATTGTATTTGTTATTTTTAGTTATAAATTATAATATATCACTGGATTCTTGAGACGATAAGAGTAAATAACATCTTTTGGTGTTTGTGGTTTTAGTCTGTTATTTTCGGTTTTAAATTCGAATATAAAAGTAAATAATTTGCAGATTTCTATATAACCACGATGCGATAGTTGTGAAAATTAAACAAAAAAACAATTTTCTATTGAAAGTGAATATGTTGAGCTTAAACTTCAGATTGAATAAATTATATTCATTGAACTCCGAAACAACGATATTTTCTCTGAAATATATATATATATATATGTATATTAAGTAAAACATTAAAATATAATTGTTGATTATTTTATTTAATATAAATATGTTTATGATATTTGAAACAGGGGGAAAATGCGATTATATAATTTTCTTAATATTTTTTTTTTTTTTAAAGAAGGCATTGCTAATTGAAAATATTTATGGCTAAGGCTAATGTTTAAATGTTTAACTATTATAAATTGTTTTTAATATTTTTTCAATTTATCACGTGCGTATAGTTATAAATTGTTCGATACTCGTATACAGATGGCAATTGACAGGTATATGCGCAAATCTTTTTGAAATAATAATGCCGCGGTAAACGTATTGAATTTTAAATAATATGGTATTAATATAATAGTATAATATTACGGACAGTATTTATTTATTTGTTTAATTCTAATAATTACACGATGACGAAAAACAATAGCTTTGTAAGCTTCCTGGACCATTTCGATGAGCCCACACGGTTCCAAAAATCAATACACGTTCAAAAAGCCATAATAAACTTGCCCTTTTGTATCTTCAACGACATCCTGGCGCCAGCCGAGAAACTATCGATCGAGTGTCAAAGAGAATGCAAGTAAAATTATTTAACACGTCCCAGAAACATAACCTCAATTTAATGTTTTTATCATTATTTGAAAAAAAATAAAAATTCGATTAAAGTTTGAAAATTTAAACGTCGTCGATAATCGTTTATCAGTTTTCGAAATATATTCTCAAAATCTCAACGGTCCCGCATTTTTACATTTTCAGCGTAGCGTTTACGTTATAAATGTAAAACATGGTCGAAGCTCATAGTATCAACGCGGAACACAAAGATTTAATACACGATGTTGCATTCGACTACTATGGAGAAAGGATGGCGACTTGTTCTACCGATCAGTTCGTTAAGGTAATTCGTTTTGTTGTAAACAATAGGCGGGTATTTAACAGTTACACGATTTGCTTTTCAATGTGAATATATAGGTTTGGGACCAAGACGAACAGGGCAATTGGAATTTGACAGCGAGTTGGAAGGCTCACAGTGGATCCGTTTGGAAAGTGACTTGGGCACATCCGGAATTCGGTCAAGTATTAGCGACGTGTTCCTTTGACCGAACTGCCGCAATTTGGGAAGAAATAAGTACGTAACGTTATTTGTGTGTTTTGTGTACTACTTGTGCACGTCATGTTTACGTTGCAACGTTAAATATTTGATTTTTAGTTGGCGAGAGTAATGAAGGTGGTACGTTACTACGGCATTGGGTGCGTAGGGCAAACTTAGTTGACTCTCGCACTTCTGTAACCGATGTAAAGTTTGGTCCGAAATCGTTTGGCTTAATTTTAGCAACTTGCTCAGCTGATGGAGTTATGCGAATTTACGAAGCTCCAGATGCAATGAATCTTGCTCAATGGCCATTACAACACGAAGTGTCTTTAAAAATACCTAGCAGTTGTCTTACATGGAATCCTTTGTTATCGACGTAATTAATATTATTTATTATGTTATCGGTATTTTAACGGTCTATGTACGTTTTAACGTAATACATATTTTATAGTTTTAGAATGCCAAATGCTATGATAGCAGTTGGTAGTGACGATAATTCTAATACTGCGAACAGTAAAGTATTCATATGCGAGTACAATGAAGTGTCTCGTCGATGGGCTAAAACCGAATCCGTTTCTAGCGTTGCGCATCCAGTACACGATATGATATTTGCTCCGAATATGGGACGTTCGTTTTATTTGTTAGCCGTTGCTACAAACAATGTTCGCATATTGAAACTAAAACCAATTGCGTACGTATTGTACTTTTTACCAAAAAAAAAAAAAGTTTAATTTAACTTTCATTATGACATTATTTGTGAACAGCGATGCTACTAGTGGATTTCCATATACTATTGAAACGGCAGCTCAATTCGATGATCATTTTTGCACAGTTTGGCGTGTCGCATGGAATATTACCGGTACTGTCTTAGCGTCATCAGGCGATGACGGATGTGTGAGACTATGGAAATGTAAGTTGTGTTAGTCGTTTAACAGAAAATTTTACTGTGTAATGATAAAAATTAATTTGAAACTAACAAATTCCGTTCAAAACAATATTTGTTTGTACAATTTTGAAATTGTTAATATGTTTTGTGTGGGTTTTTAGCTACTGTAGACACTTGGAAGTGTGTTGGAGTGTTGAAACGCGATGGAAAGTTGCCACAACCACAATCGAAAACATCGCAATCGACTACACAAAACAATTTAACAAGATTTTTCAAACTGGGTCAAATAACTCATCCTAGCGAAGTACATTGGCATTAAGAGCGCTCGTGTTTTTTAATTATTATATATTCGTGTCTTAAGTAATAATTTCCATACTTTTCTAAATGGAATGTTCATAACTCATAATATTTTAATTTTACAAACACCAGCGGTTAACATTAATTTGACGACTACATTAGTTTTTTTTCGTTTGGTTTTTATTAGGTCATCAAAATAAACATATCAATCTGTAATATATTTCGTATGTAAATATGTTCTTTTTACTGTATGCAATATACACGGTATTTATTACTCGTATTGTTTTATTAATTTTATTTGATTAAAACGAATCTCGAGGGATAAACACATGAAAGCCTTTAGAATAGGGTTCGAATGTTGGACATTTGGTCTGTGAAAAGCGATGCTCATCAGTATCACTGACGGTACGTATAATTGTTTTATTCTGTGGTATAATATAGTTTGTCACATCGCGGAACACTACCGTAGTTTTTATTGAAAAAAATCCCTAACCACAAATTTAACAATCCGTGTCCTAACAGCGCGTTACATATTGGCAACACTGTAGCGTCATCTGTTATCTAACATTACTGGTCTGTCTCGAATTTTCCAATGTTTTCCCGATAGCCTGTTAAGCCCGAAGTTTTATTTCTCATCTTCGCGAGTTGGAGTACTTCGTTGTATATAGTATTTCGTATTTGTTTAAACTAGAATATTATACTTATATATTCAAAATGGTTATGCCAGGAATGAGCATAGAGAGCTTGAAAAAGCACAAATCGGTAAGTACCCGTGTTAGAAATTTTTTTTTTGGTACCATGTTTTGAATATACAACGAAGGTCAAATTTGGAATTTTATTTTTTTTTTAACGTAATTCAATTTTTCTTTGTTGTAGTTGATCCCATTATTTTTTTGCCTGGGTCTCGGTATGACAGGTGCTGCTGTCTATTTAACTAGATTGGCACTGAAAAATCCCGAAGTGACATGGCATCCGAAGAAAAATCAAGAACCGTGGGAAGCATATAAAGAAAAAACTTACAAAGTATGTTTGTTCGTCGTTGTCTTATTAGAAACAGTAATAATTTCATCGGTCCGTTGTGTGTTATTATATTTGATGAATTAATCGTTGGTGAACAGAGAGAGAGAGAGAAAAAAAAATCACTCGATACTGAAAAATGTACACGCATAAATGTCTGAAGTATATTACATTAACGACCAAAAACGCAGTGTAAAACTGGTCGGTCAGTCATTCCAAATATATAATTCATAATTTTTTTATTCTGTGATCGCTCTTCGACATCCGTCCTGGTTTTGATTTTACAAACTCTGATGTCGCGATTAAGAATAAAAATAATATCGAGGCAATTGTCTATTTGTTGTTATAATACAATCATCAAATTTATACTTAATGATTAGTTTTTTTTTTATTTATTTTATATTGCTATTAATTAGCCAACACTTTTACTTACAAAAATAAACTAAATGTACGTTTTATTTATTTCAGTTCTATTCAACAAGCTCGGAACCTCCAGTCAGTCCGGCACCGAAATATTAGAATTTCATCGTTCAACATCAATATTGTATGAAAAGTTGGTTATGCAAGATGAACATAGTGTTTTGATTTTGATTTTTTTTTACATTAAATAAAGAATTGATGTTTAAACAAATATTTAGATATGTTGATATGAAACCGTTATATCATAAACTATGACATCAGTGATTTATATGTATAGTCCTTCGGGGTTTGTTCATAACATATTATTTAGAAAATACATTATTCAAATTATATAAATACGTTTTTGTGCCTTAGATTTTTCCAGTAAAACTGTTGCATAGCTTTTAAAATGTAACGCAAAGCAGAAAGTGTATTATTCGACTGACTAGCTTTTGGGTCATACCAAGTGTAATGTAAATCATGTGCCTATAGATACATTAGTACTTGATGGTTAGCTACAGACCACCAACAATGTATACAATTTCAAAAAACAATTGCTTCAGCTCAGTGGCACAGCCAGAATTTTTATTTGGGGGGGGGCTGCAGCTCTATTGGCCCCTTCTGGCTACGCCACTGCTTCAGCTTCATAACTTATTGACTAATTTACTTTTATACATACCAAAAAGGAAAAACATACAAATCGTAATCTACATAACAACAGTACTAGGCACCACTCATTGTCTTTACATTTGAGGTGCTATCAAAAGTTCAAGAATATTCTAGAAAATTCCAGTGTATTTAATTACATTTATACAATACATTAGCATTGATTAAATACATGTATTTAATCAATGACATTAGTAAGCAAATAGGTGATAACTAAATCAACAACTATTTAGTATGTCTTAAAATATCGAAGGTAGACAAATTTCTAAAAAAAAAAAAATGAAATAGAATTGAATTTTGTTTCATAAGTGGAATTGTTTGCTCATCACATTTGATCTCATAATTTTGCAAATTATTAGAAAAATTTATACAAAAATTTAAGCTGGTATTTTTAAGTTCTATCATTGATTATATAATATTTTTATATTATATAATCAATGGTTCTACCCATAGATTAGGAAGAGTATAGATCACGGTCTTAAAAGATTTTAAAATCTTAAAATCTTTTAAGACCGTGGTATAGATGGACCTATACTATGAACAGCCATTTTGTTCAACACTATCAAATATTAAGAAACAATTTTATGGCTTTAAAAAAAAAACTATAATTAGAAATATATCTATTCAGACAAATCTGTTATATTATTTTATTTTGGTATATTATACACAAATATTATCTCATATATTAAAACATACTAAATGTAAAAAGTATAAACAAATCGGTGAACAACGTTTAACGAGTAATTTTTCTTAAATAATGAAATCAAATATAAGCAACCATTTTGTGAAGAATCGTAGAATAATAAATAGGATTAATATGACACATCATACGCATTATTTAAAAGAATATTAATTATTTCATCAAAATACCCGAAGACCTAGAAAAAACAGAAGAAACAGACCCGGAACTATAATTAATAGATTTGTCTGTCTCGTCCGTCTGATTGCTCTTTAATTCTTGTAGTGTATTAGAAAGCTTCGACCAATCATCGTGTCTTGGTTGCGTCATTTGCTACATTTGAAAGAACAAAAATACAATTATTCCTTGAAGTACAAATCAGTTTTAATATTTACACGTGCAATAATGTTTTACCTCTCCAACTTGAAAAACTGATATTTTTCCATATTCATCGCCAACACTTAAATGAGTACCGTTCTGTGACCACATAAGACTTTTTAACAATGGCGAATTGTCGAGAACCGTACTAGCCGTTGGTGACTCTGTATTGTTATTGAGATTCCATAAATCTAAACGACCGGTGACATCAATTGCAGCAAAAACGGCAGGATGAACAGGAGACCATGCCACACTACTCACATAATCGTTGTTGTTTTCAAACGAATGAATCGGTTTGGATTCCTTTAATGGTGTTCAATAACAATTAAAACATTACAACATACAATTGAAATAAAACAGTAACTTCAAACCTTAATATTCCACAATTTAATTGTCCAATCAATTGAACTTGTTAAGAACAGGTGACTGAAATCCGTGTTTCCCTGAACACAATGGGTATCAATAGCTGTAATTGGTGCGATATGACTCTCGTAACTCTCAACAACTCCAGCTTTTTTCGTATGTCGACAAGCTAATAAAATGTTTAATTATAAAAAAACCGTATTTGTAATAATATTATATTCTATTTTTAACAAACCAGAATATGCGGCTCCTTCTTGACTACCAAACACAAATTTGTTAACGTCGTCGTGCAAAAAAGCAAATGCAGATACCGACACAGATTTGGATTGTTTGGCAGTTAAATCAAGACGTTCGACTGGCTGAGTTAACATATCTAAACTCCAACAACATAATCGTCCGTCAGTTGAAATACTAATAAGATTGTGTGCATTTTGTGTTCCCACAACTTGAATACAGTACACAGGATGCTAAAACAAGTATGATGTACACAAAGAAATGACAAGAACATAATGCCATAAAGACGACAATGAAAATAACTTTGTATTAATTAATTAAAACTTACTGTATGGGCAGTGTTTGATAATGGTGTTCTTTGAATTGGAGTTTTCTTCTGCGCTCGGTTATCCCACAAAACTATTTGTCCAGAATACGTGCTTCCCAAAATTAAATTTGGATGGAACCTATAATAAACATGCATATGTTGATACTTGTGATTAATACATTTTGTCATCAATAAATACAAATATCGAATTGAAACAATATATTACCTGGCGAAAGTAGCAGAAAGTACTCTCGACTGACAATGAAATACGTATTCAGGTGAATTCTTTTTAAATTTAGTATTCCACACAAGAACTACACCATCGGGTTCATGTGGTGCATCGGATATGTTATAAGATGCTACGGTAAGTTCAGGGAATTGCTGAGACCAATCTAAAGACGTAACTAGACGGTTTTTAGACCAATGTTCATCATAAAACACACGAGTTAATGACAATCGGGTACTACTTTTATCTTCACTGAAAACAAAATATAAATAATTAATTTAAAATGTAAAATTACTTTTTAAAATTAAAATGGTACTAACTTTATGTCATTCTCATCTAGAGCACCAGTATAATCAGTATAAATATCTACATTTTCAGATAAAGCACGTTCCATTACACGTCCTGCACGATCCATAAACTGTTGAAAGTCTTCAGAATGAACAATCATCATTTTCTCTGCATCACTCAATTCTCTAACTAAATATGAATAGCACACATTTATAATGTATATTAAAAATAATAAATATCTAATTAACTATTATTTTACTTTTTTTTGGTTCTTCTTTAACAATTAGTTCTCTTTCCAATGAAGTGACCGCTGGTGCAACTTCTTTCACCTGTGGAAGTCCTTGAGATAGGATACCTGGTGGTAGCTTGCTTTGGAAAGTGGATAAATTTGTAAGACTAATATCTTCATCCTCCGCTTGACCGGGACCATCATCATACGTAAGAACTGTCTGTTAATTACTTAGGAATGGCTAGCCATAGATACTTAGAGTATACATATTAAATAACCAATAGATTTTAAGAATAATTTACATTTAGTTAGATTGTGTTAAAATTTAATTCTACTAATGTTTAAAATGAAATTAAATATTTGTTATAAAAAAAAAATTAAATAAATACTAAAAAAAAAAAGAAAAGAAAAAAGAAAATATTAAATTGTATACAAAAGGAGGTATTGGATATTTATAAGCATTATGATGACCTTCCTTTATTTAATATGATCCAAAAATTTGTCTTAATGAAATAATTATTAGTTTATAATATTAATTCAATTAAATAAATAAAATTAATAACATACAAATAAGTGAAAAAAATAATGATTAAGTTTTATGAATATTTTCAAGCAATACATAAGTATCCTAAAACATAAAATTAACGCAACCTCCATTGACAAAATATTAAAATGAATTAATTTCCAAACTTGATGTATGGCATTAAAAACAAATTATAAACTAAAAAACTAATTAAAAAAATGCTTATAAGCATTTTCCAATATACCTACCTGTAAATTCGTCTTCCCATTCCAAGCCAGGATTTAAGTTGTATTCGTCTTGAAAAAAGAACAAAAACAAGCAAAACGACATAAACACCACCGTGAAGTAGTTAATTGCAAGAGGCATCAATTTTGCATTTTTTTTCTTTGTATAAATGTAACTTAAAGTAAATATATATATATATATATATATATATATATATATATATATTTATATATATATATACATACACACACAGCTTTATATTTGTTCACTTATAATCTATAAAAGTAAAAGCAGGGAAATCTAATAGTTAAATGTTTTATATGTACACTAATGAATTTTTCCTTCATAATTTATTAAGAATATTTTATAAAAAAAAATTGAAAATGAAATATTCATATAAACTTCAGTTATATTACACAAATTAATTAAAATATATATATTATCAGTTCAAAATTTCCTGCTTAATCTTTAGACACTATCTCTAGAGAATAATACTATTGCATACAAATTAATAATAATATACGTGGTATTTATTAAAAATAAAATACTGCGTACAAGTTATAATATAATACTTTTTAATTATTAAATTATTGAAGAATGCATCAAGCTATATTCAAAAATATGTATTTTACTTTTATTATATAGAATCTTAGAAAAATCTAATATTTAAAAATATCTACAAATTTGATGAAAATAATAAAACAAATAAATACTAGATATTTAAAATCAATTACATGTATAAATAGCTTCTTTTTATTTAAATCACATGCAGTAAAAGTTTTTTTTTTAGTAAGTATTTATTTATTTAAGTTACATGCATAAGTTACGATAAGGTACAATAATTGCTTATGAAAAAAGACAAAAACTAAGAAATACTACCAAATTATTATTAAGGTTAATATTAAGAAAGGAAATAAACACATTATTTTTAAATAAATTACTCTATTACAAGTATGAAAATTTTAATAATTAAGAAAAAAAATTTAGCTTTTAAATTCTAACGTACACTTTTAATTGCGAATAGAACTTTAAATTTAAATTCCCATTGATATTTAAGTAGGCAAAAATAATACATGATAGTGGTTAATTTCATTGTGCAAATTCTGACTTTGATTAGATTTGCTCATGATTTAAAGTATGTTTAAAGAAATTGAACAATTTGTAACAACTGAAATCTTATCAAATGGCTTACAATTATTTTTTAATCTGTAATTGTGTGTACTGATATTCTTTATATATTAATAAAGCTTTATTTTTTGTAGTTTTAATGCATTTTATCATTAAAAAAAAAAAAAGTATATTTTATAATATGTAAAAGAATTCACTAGATTGCATCTAATAGTATGTCCACACTAACAGAAAAGTGTTGTAAAATTATTATGATAACAAAAGTCTATTGAAAATTATTTACCTGAGAAACCCAATGAAAATAACTTTTATTTTTTTATTCTTTGGAAATGGCACGATTTTGTCTACCATTTGAAATAGCAGGTGACCTATTATATATTTCATTTAATTATTCATTAATTATCATTTAATAACAAAATAAATACACCAATTAATTGGTAAACATAATATACTAATTTGTAAGTCATAATAATGAAAATTCTTACAATTTTCAAACATTAAATTAAAAATAAGATATCATTTTAGTAAATCATGAAATATTTAATAGAAGACTCAATCACAATTTATTGTAAAATACACTATATTATAACTTTTAATAAAATAATTGTAGTAATAATGATATAGTTTTTTTAAATTTATTATTTATTTTTGAAATATTTTTGTGATACTATATATAGTCTTGAATAAAAAAGAAAATGAAACTGTGTTGTACATGAAAGTTGAACAAATTATACATCTCAAATTTTTTTTAATTTTGTCAATAACTACTATGCACATATATTAAAGCAATATAGATATAGATAGCAATATAGGTTAGTTTCAATATATAAATTAAATTTTTAATAACAAAAAAAAAATATTTATCAATGAGCCTTTAAGCAACTTTTTATGAACAGAAAAAATTAATTCCAAAATTATTTATACTAAGTGCATACTATAAACATACATATATATTCATAGGTAATAATATATAATGAAACCAGCGACATGTTTTTCTATTTGCGAATGTGATATGCTTTAAAATACAACTTTACGTGCTGAAAAGCAATAAAAAAAAGTGCTTAAAAATAACAGAAACTAGTGCATTTTAGTGCGATAGTAATATAAATGAAGTAATAAATTGAACATTGTTAGCATATAGTTAATTTAGTGTTAATACCAAAATATTCAACTTCATAAGAAATTAAATTCATAAATACCCAAATGAACCAAATGAAAATATTACCAAATTATGTGGACCACCTACATTGGATGGTTGCGTTAATTAACTATTGATACACAAAGAAAGTTTTAATTTTCCCATTATTTTATGATTATTATTATTATTATTATTGTTAAATGTAATTTAATATGATCAAAGAATATAATTTAACATTTTACGATAAGTTATTATTTTATATAATATATTATTATATATTTTTATTCAAGTGAATTAATATTATTATATTATTTTAAAATGTAATAAACGTTGCCAACAAAATTATTAATGTAGTCAATTTTATTACATCTATATGAACTACGGAAAATTAGCTACAAAATTTTAACACATGTACCATGCATGATATCTATTTGTATATAAATTATACTTCTATAGGCCTTAATAATTAATGTATAATATCCTATATTCGTATTAAATAATAGCTTACCGTAATATCCAAATGCATGAGCTGTTGATGAAAATGAACAGTGATTCCCAATATTGCCACCATCAAATGGGGAAAAAAAAAAAAAAACATAAATGAAAGTATAAAATTAATCAAATATATTTTGTCTCCAAGTGATATACACTAAAATTCTTAGTACATAATATATATATATATATATATCATACATTTTTCTTGGAGCCCCACTCAGAAAAATATAAAAACTTTGAGAACACCCCTTGTATATAAGCACATACAATATTTTATGTTAATGTCATATAAAAAAGATTATATTAAAGATAAAAAATATCAAATAATACTTTCATCAGAGTATACCACCTGGATTAACCATCAATGTGGTTTCTAAACTTCAATTATTAGACTATACTATTACTGGACAACTGTGAATCTAACCTTTTCTAGGCCTCCACCAATCTTCAAAATAACCTTTAAGAGGGGAAGAAGTGCAGGATCCTTTAATTTATATACAAGAAACCAGTGCAGCGTAACAATAATAAATACAACAGGTGATAATGGTAGTATTAAGTATAAGTATCAAGTACTTAAATAAAATTAAACCTAAATTTAGCATGCACATAATTCACATGTTTCTAATAGGGCTGTGCTTTTTATGTTAAACATATACATTTTAAATCGAAAATACGAGCATTAATTTGAAAAAGTTGTGTTTGTAAATTTCTAGTATTTTCCAAATATGATTTCTACTAAAACTTTAATAATTAATTTTATTTATATTACAATGCATCATTTTTAGAATACCTAATATATTTATAAATTTTATTGACCAATTTAATACATGAGAATTCTAAAAAATATAACCACACAGCCCTAGATTTAATTATACCCCATAAAATTTAATAAAAATTAAAATAAATTAAGTATATTGTACCGTCTCTTTCATTTGATGAATGAGTAGTCTGGACAGCTTTAGTATAGCATTCTACTTCTTTTGGTGGTATATTTGTGGAAGACAGAGAAACAATTGATAATTCACGAGTCTTCTTTGCTGGTTTTGGACTAAAAAACATAAGAATAATGAATATGAATAAAACATTTAAGTGGCTCTAAAATTCATAACTGTAACTTTAATGTTAACTAAATATTAATAATTTGTTTAATATATTTTACCATGTTGATGGAGTTTGAGGTAATGATCCTTTTCCACTAGAATCAGGAGTCGACATTGAATTATATAATTCACTTTTATTTGGCGAAGTGGTTAAACTTGACAATACATCTAAAAAAAAATAATTTAACATTTAATTATTTTTTTAGTAACTAATAAATAGTTTAAAACAACTATACCTGAAACTGGTGCAACTCCAAGGGACGACAACATTTCATCAATTTCTTTACCTTGATCTTTTTCAACACTAATACCACGAGAAACCGCTTCATCTCCCTATTTAATAAAATAATAAAATTAATATCTATACTCAAAATTTAAATGTTAAACATCACGTTTAAATAAAATAACCATTCATCTACTACAAAGGACATGAACACTGTTTTCATCTAACAAACTATATACTGATATCATATTAGCTAAACTAAAAAAGTAATAATACTTATACTTATACATGTCGAATTTGCTACAGCAGTCGGCCAAATAGTCGTTTTATCAATTAAAAACAATGGCCAACTGCAATTTCAAAGCCGTGTAAAGTGTTGGTAACAGAAATCAAATACTGTTGAGCGAAACTTAATGAACATGGTAACAGGGTGGAATGTACAAAGTCGATCAATTTTTATTAGCTTATTAATAATACTACCGTGAAACAGAGTATAATACGTACTATAATTAATAAATTATATGTATTAAAAAAACGATGTTTTAGAAGACGTTTGGTGAATATTTACAATGAATTACTCATCTGAAACAACAATTACATACATCTTTTTTTTCTTTTTCTTTACGAAGTCGTTCTTTCTGTTCCCTGATGGCCTGTAACTTGGCTTTCTTTTTCTCCAATTCTGCCTTGCGGTCCGACATATTATTATACCTATAGAACAAAAAAAAAAGTATTTAACGACAGGTGAAAATAATTATTGTCTTTAAGCGCGGATAAGCGTTTCCATATTATAGTTTCTTACCGTTATAATTTATAATCTAAAATACATTCGTCAATATTATAATGTTAACACAACAATCGGGCGATTAAACTAAAATAATTGAAATGCTTTAGTGCTGCCGCCATACGCGAGTTACTTATTAATATACGATTTAAAAAAGAGCAACTTCAATAACTCATCAAATTCGCTATTACAGATTCAACACAATATTTTGGTGTATATAATCGAAGCGGTAATTAACTATAATTATTAATAAATTTATCGCGAATACCGAAAATAAAAATCGACAAACAGGAAAATTCGCGAGTAGGTAACACATTAACCATATTGTTATCACAAACAATACGATAGCCAATAAAAATGCATTAACAGGAACACTATCATGAAGAATTTCTATTGGTTACTAAAAGCCGTTCTAAAAACGCCACCTTTTTTTGAATTTAAACATTTTCCATAATAATTTTATTTTCGTAATAAAACCCAACGAAATTACAAAAAAAAAAAGTAATAATAAAATGTTTTTCTCAATCGTATTCATTTTAAAATTAAATATTATTCGTAAATTTATTATACCTATTTTATGTTACATAATCTATATAATTTATGCGCGAAATAATAAAATTATAAAAATAATGACCTATGAGAATCCTTTTTGAAATTCATAACAGCTGGATGAATTTAATATATTTTTTTTATCAATGAATAAGTGGAAAATTTAAAGAGCGAGTGCTTAACTTTTAAAGTTCAAATGACAATACCTATATACTATATTTACAATCCATGCGGCTCATATGTGCGTATAGAGTTTATATTTTAATGCATTTTAAGAGGTCATTATTATTTAATATTTTTAGATAAAACTCGAAAGCGTAAACTGTTACTTTTGGATATGGAGTGTAATGTTAATTTGGTTTCAGTTACTGTACCCCATGAAATAATATAGGACATGGGGTATATAAAATAATATAGATAAGTTTTGCCTCTCCAATTTTCGTCGGGAACAAAAATTATTGTCAATTTTCCATTGTACACGTATTTTTTAAATAAGCTATTGTTTGAACATTTTAATGCTCTGTCATGAAAAGGAGAATTAAATTAATTTCATTATATAATATAATATATTAAAGATTATTCGGTTATTATAATTTGGAACGCGTTATATGAATTGTTATTATTATTAATTTTTAATGATTATGCGTTATTTAAACAAAACTGTAAACACCAATGCTAACAACTATATCAAGGTAGAATATAGTATATAATATATATTACTATATATTAGTTATTATATAACATGAGTATACTAAGCGTGAACACACAACAAATTATTGTTTATTGCTGCAAAATAATAATAGGTGAAATATGAAAAAATAAAATTGGAAATAATATTATTAATAAACTGTTTTGTATTTCGTTTGGAAAAATATGTTATTTTACCATTTGGGTATGTACCTACTGTAAGATTAATTTACCCTTGAATACAAGATTCAGTGGTCCGTAATTTTCAAAAGGTTCTGTGGATGTGTATAACCGTATAGGCAATTTTAACGAAATATTTAGATAAATGAAAAATTGAACAATCGAAAGGTATTTATAGAACATACTTTTAAATAACTATACGATCAATAATTATTATAGTATAGTTGTTTGAATTGTTGAGTAATTACACAATTTCTTTAAAAATATATATTTTTATATTTCGCTATATAATGTTTCTTTTCTACTTTTCCGAATCGTTTATGAAAAAAAAAAAAACAATAGAGATAAAAATTATAAAAAGGTACCGCCTATATATCTTAGCGTATATATATTAAAACAATTTAAAGAAATAAAATATTTGTTTCATAAATCATAATTATACAATACGGAATTTTTTCTATTCCACAGTATAATTTAATATTTCAGTATTATTGTTATTCTAAAACTATTATTTATTTATTTAAATTTTTAACATCATTTTTCATTATTATTTTATTGCTATAAGGATCAGGCGTATATATGCGTGGCGCCTGAAACCGGTCTCGAAACTTGAACTTGGCGCCACTGAATGCGTGTTGTTTTTATATTGAGTTTTATTCTACACTCTACACTCTACAGTATATATTAACATATTAACACGTTAAAATTCTTTGAATATTTTTACCAAAAATACTATATATCATCCATATGAATATATATATATATATATATATATTGCGTGTTATTGATTAAACACAGTTTGAAATTATTACAAATATGTAAACTTAAAAATTGAAATAATGAGCATCAGTATATTTTCAACGATTTCGATTGTTGTATTATTGTGACATAATAGCAAATATATAGGATGTAAAATAAAATCCTTGAGGAGATGGCGAACGATTTTGGGGAATAATACATATATATATATCTATAGAATGTTCAAGGATTTGTTTTATTTCTGTTGAATTTAGCCAGATAATGCAAATTGCAGATGACATGTTATAAAGATTATAAGTTATAAGGTTACAAGTTATAAAGATTTATTTGAGTAAATAACCACGATTCCGCATATTTAATACAATTTAGTAAATATACGTACAAAAATTAATTTGGTATATTTACATGAATATTTGATTAATTTTTTTTTCTACCCTATATATTTTATTTTAATTAAAATATTTATTATATATATGATATAATTTATATAGCCTATATTTTATAATATTCCGAACACTGTTATTATATTCGCATTTTTGAAGGGTATGTTATGAGTGTTTGAAAACTAATAAAATAATTTGTAAGTATTTAATAAGAATAAAATCTAAAAATCTAATTTCTCATCATTATTTATATGTGTATTATAACATCTTGAAAACAATTATTTCTTCTCGTGCGTATGCTTATTGGAATTTGAAGATTTTTACGCTCATATTATATTTAAAAATTATATAAAACAAGCGTTGCATGTACAGTCAAATCTCAAATCGCACGCACTGGATACAATATGTATATATACACATATAGTATACCGAATAAACTGGTCCAAACAACCTGCAGTGATGTCATTTCTTGTATGGTTTTAATACGCAAAAATTTAGATAAAATGGTATTTCAAAGTATTTTTTTTATACTACTACTTGTTTTTACGTATTACACGTAATTAGCTATTCATTATTTTAGCTTATAGCAAAAATAGTAAATTTTTTTTTTTTTTTTTTTGTTCAATGTCAAATATGGAGGGTATTGAAATCACGTTTATTTGAAATTTAGAATAGGTTAACATCGGGTTTAAGATTGTGTGCGTTAAATCATGCGTTGAATCAGCTTACAGAGTTCGTTTACACCAAATAACTCTTCTAAAAAGTACTTTTTAACACATGTGTCATATACATATATAAATATATAAGAACAATAAGTGGACATTCCTATTTTCAGATCAAGTGCAAATTCCACAGCGATGATGATATAGACATATTATAGTCCTTCCCGAAAGATTTCTCGTGTTGCGTTATATCTGTTGGCCGTTTGCAGATATTGCGGGTCGACGTAGACACGTAGCTATAAGATATGTACTTGTAGGGTGCAGAAGTGACAAGGCGGAGGGCGATATCAGTTGATCAAAAATTATTTAAAAAGCAATATGAAACAACAAAATTTTACCGCCAAAGAGCGTCATCAATATCATTTGACGAAATAATCGAGACTTTTTCAGCCAAAAAAAATTCAAATTTACATTAATCTTTAAAATGATAACTTTTTCGGTGAAATTGTTTTATGTATAATATTTGACTGCGGCTTAGTAAAAAATATTTTATATTAATTGTTTCGTTCTCATTTTCAAATATACTACTATAAATATATAGTAAAACTTTACGTATTACATTACGTCACGGTTCCATCATAATCCTGCAGGTATGTATGCGATATTCCAAAATATTATGTATATTACCCATTAAATATTTCAGGATTTTTCACAAGCCGATCACGGCATATGACCAGGGGCGCATTAAGTGGGGGGGCAAAGGGTGCGTTTGCCCCGGGCGGCAATTTTTAGTGGGCGGCACACTGATCATGGACATTTGGAATTATATGTTTTTGTCTGTTGGTATCTTAATCTGTACTGTAAATTTAGGGGCGGCAAATTATATTTGCCCCCCCTCCCATCCCTAAATATGTATTCTTAATGCGCCCCTGCATATGACTAAAAGTTATTTGCTAGTGTCGAATGATGGAATGGGGGAAAGGCGACAATATTAGAGCTTGCCGTCCCTGGCAAAATGTGCAGTATATAGCTGCGGCCCTGTACGCGACATACAGACACACAACACGAGTGTAATACAGCTATATTGCGCAGCAACAATTCTCCGCGCGCGCTCGTGTGTATACATATATATACATTATATACACGCGAATACATATTGTAATGCGTTTGTATTTTTGCGACGATCGTGTGTGTGTGTGTGTGTGTGTATGCATTGCGTAAATGACGCGGATGCTGCACACACACACACACGTAAATCGCGGGCGTTTTTTTTTTCTACAAAATACACATAATATATACGTGTGGTGTTTACGAATATATTATATACTGATGCGTGTGTGTGTGTGTGTGTGTGTGTGTGTGTACACGTAGGCGGTGTGAAAAACGTACGGTCGTGTCGCGCGTTGTGCGAGTGAAAGAAAAAGGATAAAACTATAATATGTATAGACGAAGAAAAGAGAGCGGACAACCGGAGGCGTCGGCGCGGCGTAATACCACGACGATGACGACGACCGACCGACCGACCGACCGACCGAAGACGGGATCTTATACGAGCGCCGCGTCAACAGACCCGAGAAGTCACCCAAGGACAATGAACGGCCTTTAAAAACCGGTATTAACCGAAAAAAAAAACAAATAAATAAATTCCAGACGATATTCTGCTACGCGCCAACTAAACTACGCAGCTCGTACACGTACGCAACACGTATTATACCCATCTTATATATATATATATGTATACACACACACACACACACACCTAGCTACTATATAAATATAAACACAGACGCGAGAAGAAGACGAAAAACGGATATTATTACAGACATCGGATGTTGATGACCTAAAAAAGTACCGAAAAATATGATCGAAAAAAAAAAACGATTTAATGATAATGAAAAAAAAAAATGATCTTAAATTTTCCTTATGGATATTACGACTGCGGAATAATTTAAAATATACGCATTGAAATTATTATATATTAGGTATATAATTACACTTAGATTGAGTTAGAAAATTAAAAATAATATATGAAACGTCCGTGTCAATATATTATTATATTCATCTCGTCAGTGGTGTAGCCAGGATTTTTATTTGGAGGGGGGGAGGGCTGAGGCTGATAATTAATTAATTTATGTGTTAATTATTAATATGTATATAGACGGTACCCACTAAAAAACTGATTACTTATTCATTTCGGGAGGGGGGGGGGCTGCAGCCCCATCAGCCCCCCTGGCTACGCCACTGTATCTCGTTAATCGGATTTATTCCATACAATTTATAAACATATTCGATAAGCAGCGCGTATACGCATCGGCGTATTTGTAAAATACAGGTGTATATGACACGCGCGAGCAGTAATTCTACAATCGTATAACAAAAATCCTCCCCAATAGTAGTAGTAATAATCGATTTATTGCGATTTACAAAAATTGAAAAGAAATTACATATAATGTGAAAAAGTGAAGTAAATAAATATGAAAAAAATCAAAAATTGCGTTTAAAACTAAAAATGCCCATTGAAAAAAATGCAACATTGAACTTGTATATTCTGAACCGCGGGGAGGCACGCGATCGAGTTTTTAGCTATAAAAAAACATTGTGTAGGATTGAAGGGGAAAAAAAATGCGGCGCCGACACGGACGTCGGGACGAACTCACACGTGGGGTCATCCTTGCAGCGTCTCCTCTGTGCTGCAGTATGGTAATCATACCAGGACCAACAACACCTTCTACACTCGTATAACTCCGCTGTACCGCGGACAGTCTCATCCCATTTTTTTTACACCTATACAGGACATCACGTTATTCGCGCGCAATTATTATTATTTTTTTTAATAATAACATATATTTTTGTGCGTTTATTCGAAATATCTATAAATAGGTACTCGTTTGCGTCCGCACTCCTCCGGGCTCATCATAATAACCTATGGAACTGTTTTTCATAACAACAACGTTAACATACCTATATATATATATATAAATTGTAGTAATAGTGTAGTAATTATTAATATACGAGTGTGTTTAAATAATACACTATTTAATGAATTATATACGCGTTTATAACATTCTAGAAAACTAAAAATATTTAAAACGGATAATATGATAATGTACTCGCATTGACGCATTATATATTATATATAGCTGTTGTTGGGCACAATATATATAATTATGTATTATAGTTTTTCAACGCGTAGAAATCCTGTAACGATTTCCCTATACGATGAGACATGAGTTAATTGCGCGGTGTAAATAAAACATGCGCGTTATGTCATATATTATAGGCACACTACAGTCCACTGCAGTGAAGATTATAGTCGGGTGCGGTATATAGAAAGCGTTACGCGTGGCGCACTAGGATATAAACGGGAAAGTCATCGGGTACACAACTAAACCAAACTATATATATATATATATATATATATATATATAAATAACTCATGGTAGAAATTTAACTCGGAACGATATTTAATTCCATGTTTACGCAAAATATTTTTAAAGACTGAAAATCTTTTACGATAGGCGTTAAATTTAATAATATATTGTATTATGTTCTTACATATTTTATATTATATATATATATAGGTAGTCATTCGAACATTGATCAGTGCGATTTTATTGATAAGGTGAAGGTTTTTAGAATCCTTGAACTGTCCTAGTGTCGTTCATTATCACGCATTAATAATGCACCTACCAATTTAAATTAATCGCATTGACAATCGTAAACGAGTGTTATATGTACTTTAATATTATTTCTACAGTTTTACGCGATATTGTACGTATTAAAGGCTATACACCGATTGCGCCGAAAATCAAAGGTAAAAAAAAAAAAATTTTTGAGATAAAAAAAGGTTATGTGTTAATTGCTTTGGATGATATTGAAGTAAGCTGTCGGTTATACACTATACACGTGTCATATTATATTATGTATTATCATCTACACGCAATGAAATTATTTACACGTTTTTCAACATTTTATATAGGTACATTTTTTTTCATATTTTTTGAAGTTTTGAAACTTATCCAAGTACAAACATGTTAAAACGAATAACATTCAAAAATTTTTAAGGGCGAGAATATTATGATTCGAAAATAAATCTCAACAAAATTTATTTAGCTATTTTGGACAGTACGGGAAAAAAATCCTTAGGATAAGCCCTGCTGCAGACTGCAGTAGTCGCACAGCCTATACAGGCAGCAAGCAGCTGCTATACGCAGATGACCCCCCCGAGGATATCATTGGCGCGACGCGTGGGCACTTCATCGGTAGCTTATTATTATTTCTGCGCCTGGACCGTCTGGACCGCGTTTATATATATTATACGGTCTGGCTCCTGTGCGGTTTTCGATGGTCTCTATCGCAATGCCACATCGTCCGCGAATATTTAATAAAAATTTGTCGCGCGCGAATCGGTCAACCGCGCATATAGTACGTCTAACCACGAAAATTCCATTTCAAAAATAAAAAAGTAGCATAGCGGTATTTTTTGTAGATACTGCGTATATAAAAAGTGAAAATTTAAACATTTTATTTCGATTTATAACGACGCGAAATAGGTATAAATTATATAAATGCTGCACGAATCATTATATTCCCGCGCGTTACTGTTTGATGAAAAACTAAGTGAGGATATTGTATATAGAAAATTGAAAACATTTTTAAACGGTTACATACAGTGCCGCAACTACCGCGTGCCTGCGTCGCACACGGGCCTCCAATTGCTGTTATAAAGGCCTCCAAATCGAGATTCATGTTTATATAGTGTCATATTAATGCCGGGCGGCACTTATAAATCCCAAAACTATAAAAGATGAATTTACTGGAAGAAAAATCTTTTCAAAATTACTATTATTCCTGAAGTTAAATATGTTACGAACTGACGAGTGATTTTATTTTCTGTTAATTTGAATATTGCGGCGGTACGAAATGAAATCAATGACGACATTTCGTATTCAGATTAATTTCAAATTATTTATTACGAAATGTGTTTGCGCAATTTTATAATAATACCTATAGGTATATAGTGAAAAAAATTAAATATTATTAAAAACAAGTACGCGTTTATAATGTCCGTTTAAATGTGTGAAAAAAAAAATACCTATACATAAAAATTACTGTTATACTGTTTAATCGCGTAGAAAAAAATGTATGTATTAAAAAAGGGCCTGAAAACGATTTCTAGCACACGTTCGGGCCTCACATCTCATAATAATTGCGGCGCTGACTAGTAGTAAATATATATATAATGTAAGCACGTGCCATATTATTATATGTCTTATATGCGCGAAGTCTATAAAAAAAAAAAAAAATGCGACTTTTATTATTTGTACATATACAGTTCGCGTCGGGCGATTATTACTTTTGTAGTATTTTTTTTTTTTTTTAATTTACGACTGTTATAATAATAATATAATCGTCCGTATACGCGAGTTAAAAAAAAAAAAAACGATTTTGTAATAATTATATTCGGTTTTACGAATTTTAAAATATACAGCTACTAATAATCCCCACTCCTCGGGGGTATCCTCTTTCGAAAAAATCTTTTTTGGTGGGAGAGCAAAAAAATTAAATAATAAACCGGCTGATTTTTTTCGCGTGTGTTTTATACGCCTCGACGACGCCGCCGCGACCGTCGTGTTTGTGTGTGTGTGTGTTTACTATAACGAGCACGGTTTTCGGTCGGGAAATCCCCCGTCCGTCGTTTTACTGTACGCACGCATACGGCCGAATAAAAAAATATAAATAAAAAACCCAACGTGCCAACGAGCACGCTGTTGCTCGTGGTGCGTGTAATAAATATACGCGCGACTCACGACGGTTGTCCCGACCTCCACGCGCGCGCGCAAAGCCGCCTGCAGTCTCGAGACGGATCCGCATTCCTTCTACGTCTCACCACAATATAATAATAATAAAAAAAAAAAACAATAGCGGGAAGCTGCCGTTTTTTTCCAACGACGGACTTATATATCACAATATAATTTTATATTCGTCCTGTTATTAAGGACGAAAAAAATAATAATAAACTAATCCGATTTAACCCACAACCGCGACTCGACGTCAGCTGCCCTTTTATGGTTGATACCGCGGTCTAGGATTATATTATACTCGTACTGCCCGGGCTTATTACACAATATTATATTGTTATTATATCCCCTTTGGTCGGTGTATACGCACGATATTTATCCGTGTATAGAAATATGTCATATTTCTACGGGGGTCTTGTTTTTTTTTTTTTTTTCGGTAATAAATACTGCAAGTACACGCCGTTCACAATATTATATCTGACAGTCGCATCTCCTGTTCACACACGCGCCGCGTCTGTATACTTGCACCTTTGGAATTTCGGATTATCGTCGTGTCCGGAAAAAAAAATCGTTCCTATTTCGGATAAACAGAAAACAAAAAAAACACTTTCTATACCAGTGGTCGGGAACCTTTCAGTGTAAATGAGCCATTTTTCAAAAAAATTGCGAAATCGTGATTTTCAAAGAGCCGCACTGATAAAAAAAAAACACGCCATAGTACGATAATAACGTCGAATATATTTCACTAAACAATTTCATCGGGAATTGGTAGGCATTAAAAACAGTGGTAAGTCTTAAACTGATGCATACTCCAAAGAGCCGCAGATTGCGTGTTAAGGAGCCTGCACATGCGGCTCCGGAGCCGCAGGTTCCCGACCCCTGTTCTACACTGACGAAATCGTTCTTGCGCGGACGACGAAAAAAGAAAAAACATATTCGTGCGGTGGAATTGTTTGCTGCGCACTTGTCGCGAGCCGCCAGCGCGCAGTACGCGTGTACGGAATGCACACATTAAACGCGCGCACGCCGAGCGGAGACGAGTGTCGTGTGGTGGGGGGGGGATCGACCGGCGGGGGAGGGACGTGTGCAACATAAAATGTATGCAAATGCGGTGTTATTTATAGAAATAACGACTTGTTGTTGTGCATTTGTGCAGTTATTTTTAGTCACCGTATAAGTATTTTTATACACAGAGCTGTGCAGAGTCGCGGAAAACGAGGAGCCGCCGCGTCGTCGTCGCGGTCTCGCCGCTCCGCGCGGGCAGGCGGGGGCCACGCGGTTAGCGAGTTATAATATCTGCGTTGGACGCGCGGTGACAGCGCTCGGCGACTTCTTTTCCAGGAAGAAAACCAGTACGCGCATAACTCGTATATATAAATATATAAATAAAAAAAATATAGAAGAGCTATACTATATATACTGTGCGCGATGACAAACGCGGGAATACCGACGCGTTACCCGCCCCTCCAGCGCGTACTCGCGGTTTTCGCGCCGTAAAATACGGTGTTTTATAAAAATCGAAACGATTTCGGTAAAAAAAAAAAATAAATAAATAAAAAATTACGTCGTACACCGCCGCTTTTTGTTTACACGCGCGTCTTGCAGCGCAAACGTGATCAGTGCTGCGCGACGGCACTGCAGGACGGGAATTTTTCTTCAAATTTGAAATCGAATTTTAAAATTGCGAACGTTCGTGGTCAGAAATGATAAATATAATAATATATAGTCAGTGGCGTCGCGAACTCAAAAAAACTAAAGAAACGCGATCAATGCGTATACTAATGCCCCAACGATTTTAGTTTTACAACGATGTTTTTTTTTTTTTTGCTGTAGACAATTTTCTGCAGGGTACAAACAGTGCTCCAATTTTTACAAGTATACCCATTTTCCGGTAGCAAATTTTCCACAGCGTTAGGGGACTAAAACAACAATTTTGTCAAAATTTCGTGCACAAAATTGAGAATAATTAAATATAGTAGACCGCGGTGATGGGGTGGGGGAACAAAACTGGAAATTTGTTTTTGCAGGCTGCAGTATTTTTCTCATCAATATTATAGAGATTTTTTCCACGCAACCTCAATACCCACCACCCAACTAAAATCCAAAAGCGACTGCAGCTTCTTAATAGCACGGTTCGGTACGCCACTGCAACATGGAAATAATAAAAACACTTTAAATGCATACTTTATTGCCATTTATGTGTATACTATTTCTTCTTTCTTATATTGATTTTTTAGTCCGCGCTTATTACACTTTTCTCTTTTTCAACCTATACACAATCCGCGGATTACCGGAAATAGTTGACTCACGCGTGAATACGTCATTTAAAAATGACGTAATTATCAAAACTGATATATATATATATATATATGTATATATGTAATATTTAAATAATATATAAATTATATTATATAAGGTTCAAGACTGTTGCGTATTTCGGGGTGAAATTTGTGTATAGTACCTAATTAAATTATTAGTATACTTACACATTTTTTATGATTAAAAAAATGATTAAATTTGGAGGACAAATAAATTTACAATGTATAGTTTTGATAGGACGGCAAAATGACTAGCACTCATGAGGCGGCTCTAGGACTCAAATTCCGTACGGACACAAATATATTAATTATATTAGTAATCTACAGGCGCAACTTATAATTCTTTAATTCCAAATTTTTTTTTTACCTCAACACAATAAAAACATTAATGATAAAAAGAATTATATAGATTTTCCTATATTTTTCATACAAAATATAGATTTCTTGTATTTCGAAAATATGACATAATGATTATTTTAAGCTATACTTCTTTAACTTTTTACAAAAAAAAAAATATATGTATATATATGTATCTGTGGCGATTATACATGATGTTCAAGGGGAGGGGCGAAAATGAAGCCAACCCCCTCTGCCAATGAAATATCCACATCGACGAGTAATAACCAAGAAGAAAATTTTATTAATGTATATCGACTACCGAGACGAAATGCAGATGTAGAAAAAGAAAGAACAACGTGCATGGAACGTAAACGAAATAACAATAAAACGGGAAAAGAAAGTAGTTATCAGATAGAGTAACGACACAACATAGAGGGCGTGGCAGAAAGGCGCATATAAATAGCGGTCAGTCTTCAACACACACAATACACATACATACACACACTCACACACCACAGTCAAACGCGAACTACGTTGTGCACGTCTGACCGCCGTGACTACACTGAGCGGTCCGATGGTTTCGGACCGCTATTTATAAGCGCCTTTCTGCCACGCGCTATCTGGTGACTACTTTCTTTTTCCGTTGTATTACGGTCGGCTATAACGCGCCATGTCGATATATGCGGGTATTTAGTTTGACGCTGACCGAGCGACCGTTCCTACGTGCGTATGCGATCTTTATTATTATTATTATTATTATTAATAATATTATTTCGCGTATTTCAATGAAATGAAATGAACGTAAGAATTCATCTTTTCTCATTGTACACTCGTGTGTTTTACATGTTTACATTGTACACGACCGACCGAGTTTGTCGTCAGCTAAGCACTAAACGCTCGATCACAACCGATGGTAATGCACACTGTCAGCGCTTAACGCACGCGCTAATCGTCGGTCGAGAATTAATTCCAGCCTTATACATGATGTTGAAAGGGGGAAACCAAAAAGGAACGTAATTGGATCACTTACATGACACATGTCGGTGCTGTTAGGTCAGAGATGTACAAAATTTAAAAATACCAATGGGGGGGGGGCGATCCACCTATCGCCCCTCTTATAATCTTCATTGATATGTATAAGGAGTATATATATATAAGGACTAATTATATAATACATCTGAACTTGCAGTTTCCTACATTTTTCGTGTTTCCAAACACATTTAGTGCAGAAGTTGAGTCTTTAATCCAAGTTTTTCCGAGTTCTCTTTACCTATATACATAGATACCTAATAAAAAGAGGTTACTGGATCTAGGCCGTAGGATTTCAGCTCTATATGTAGGTAAGTCTTAATGCGCCTAATAGTAGAGAAAATACGAAGGAATTATTATCATCGATAATTCAGAATGTTAAGCAGTACTATAGTGAAACAGCGAAAAACGAAAAAAAAATTTAAGATTCAAAAGCAAAACTTCCCAAGAAAACGCTAGCTTCTTGAAAATCACGAATAAAGCAATTGTTGAGAAAATTGAACCATGAATTTTTTCTAATTCAAGAATAACGTTACGAATTAAAATTTATTTTTGAAGTAAAACATTTTTTCTAACTTTATCAGTATGACAATATTGCGTAAAACATGGTAACGCGTATAATGTAAAATTCCGTAAATTAACGGTAATGATAAAAACTATATTTTTTTTTTTTTTTTATTATTTTTTTTAGGTAGAACAGCATAAATATAGGCGAGAGGCCAAAACTTGATTTGACTTGTTTTTTCGTTTGAACGCGCTAATCTTTGGCTCTACCAGTCGAATTTGAACAATTCTTTTTGCATTTGATAGTCCAGTTCTCGAGGAATGTTATATGTGTAGGTTATTGTTAACATCACGCTACGACCCTTAGGAGCCGCGAACAAAAAGGAAAGAAGAGTCAGAAAGAACGCTAAGCAAAAACGCGGTAATAGCGCGGGCGGGCGATACAAAATATAATTATTGCGTTGAAAATAAAATAAAAACACCGAGTATTGAATAACGAATTGAGCAAAATATTTGAATCGTATAAGATGTGGCGTTTTTTTTTTACGGACAACCAAGTGCCCCGCGGGCACAGCTATTGAGCTACTTGTATAATACACGAGAGTGTATGTCGCAGCGAACGGGGATCTAATAATAAGGAATATATTGTGCGTAGTTTGGGTGAAACCACGGTTGATTAGTAAACTATATATATATATATATAAATATGTAAAAATATTCTATGACGCGAAGGGAAATGACGATTTTGCGGATGATATAACGACGTTTTGGCCGCGGTGCACGTTAAAAAATATGTTGTGCTACGCGTTGTGACAAAAAAAAATTAAATAAAAAATTTGCTCGAAGACGTCATTAAGCAGTATGCATAAGCGTCACAGGCTTATGTGCAAATAATATATAGTTCGGAGAATTTTGGATTTTGTTGTTTTCGACGAAGAAAAACAACGTCCCCTTGCCAAAAAGAACACATTATACAGGGTATACATATATATAGCGATTTGCACGCACGGAATTAACATATTTAATGTATATCAAAATATACAGAGACGTTTATGTTTTTTACGCGTTTAACTCTTTTATAATATATATAATATACATATACTACGCAATTATGAGTCGTCGTAATGTTTTGGTTCGGAATCCGCGCGCGAATCGAATAATAACAGATACAATTATTTCGCGCGAATATATTCGCTGGTTGTACGCATATCAGCAAACCGGTAAAACTGCGACTTCGTATTTTTTTTTTTCGAATAATAAAGAAATCTGTTTTGAATTAAGTACAAATACTTGCACCCGTCCGAGTAAATAACTATATCTGTATACGGACGATTTTTTTTTTTGCCGCACGAATAATATGTGTACGAGTATATTTTTTTTGCTCTAAGTTTATAGTATTTAATCGCCATTATATATTAATAAATATATTTAATTTCCAAAAACTACATCGAAATATACACTTTAAATTCAAGGCTTTTTGTGTTTTATATTTTGTTGGTAGCTGTTATATGTAGTACCTATATGGCAGACAATACACTCTGCATTAGCTATATAGAGTATTGTATATAATAAGTAAAAAATAAAGTTTTATTTTGCGAAAGAAAATGACTGCGTGTATTTTTAACAAATAACACGTGTGCTGCGACGTACAGATTTATACGAGATTTATGTTTGGCGCAGTAGTTTTTTTATATTTCAAGCAAAAAAACTAACTAAAAAGAAAATGTTACCTCTTCTATACGTCCATATACGTATATTGGATGAATAATTTTGTTAGATTTTCAAAAAGATTATTAATTTGCAACACTAGTTTTTAGTAGCTATAAATCTATCTTTGTTCATGCTGATTATACACGCTTTATTTATTCGGAAATATACAAGCAGTGGTATAGAACAAATGTGTTAAAAGCTTATTATATATATATATATATATATAGTGCGACAGTGGAAAAGGTCCGGATTGTGTATCATAAACAACGACAAAACAGAATATATATGTATATATGGTAATAAGTCGATCGGAGAAGGAATACAGACGAGGACAATTTATGGACGTTGAAGGACGCACATTCAAAATCAAAAGGGCGTAATACGTTTCAAGCTTAAAATATGACTGCAATGACCTAAAAATGGAAATTAATACAAGAATATAGAAATTAGTAAAAAGTTTTATTTTTGATTTGGAAAAATACTGAAATCGAGATCCCTTATTAATAGATACGTGAAAGTACATTTTAAATATTGTATGCCTCATATTCCGTAATGTGGAAAAATTGGAACCGGAATTGCAATGGAGCTGGACAGCAACAGTCGATAGGGAGAAATTTGTTTGGAGGTCTCAATGGTCTCAATGACTCGAAAACCAAAAAAGAAAAAGTTTTTATTTAATATAATATTAAAAAAATTAAAATAACCAATTCACATAGGTAACGAATAACCAATTGTTGAATGCTGACGATGAACTGCATATATAATGTACATTTTATAAACAAATGTTTTATAATTTATAACCTATTAATATTTAATTTATCAAAAATAATTATAATTAAATAATCCATTCATAGTATATATGTCTTCATAGTTTTCACAAAACTCTTTTTTTTACCAATAGACGATATGTTCACATTCTGAAATACAAATATATTGGCTATCAATAAATCAATTATTCTGTATATAGCAGAGGTTCCCAAATCTTTCACAAGTGAGATCCATTTTTTAAAATTTTGATGGTCCCACTTACTGCAATTTTTTTTTTTTTGGTCATTTACCATAACAGATAAATAAAATATTTAAAAAACGTGTATATATTTAGTAATAAAATTGTATAAAATATGATTTATTTGGTAGAAAAAAATGTTATTAAAAAAAAATAGGATTTATATGTTCTACACTCTATATATTAATGTACATATATAATATGGTTAATTCGAGACGGAAATAGACGTTTGACAGTTGAGATTTGTTCCGAAATTTAATTTTTATTGCAAACGTGACCAAAAATCCAACTATACACAATATTTACAATACACGAGAATCGAATGGCAAGTATAGCGTCTTCACTACTTGGACAGAAAGTGTCTGGAATTCCATTGAAATTCATTTTTAATAAAAATTGTCTTTTCGAATACAGCAGATCGATTAATAATTCTTCTTCGGCTCTGCAATTGATATAAGTCATTCGTCATGTGAACGTTTTTCGCGATCCATAGTTTGGGAACTTTTGCTATGTTATGTAACGGGTACAACTAGGACTCCATTTAATTTATATATGTATATTATTGTGTTTATACTTGAATAAACTAGCATACGAACAGAAAACCGAGTTGTGTTCGTATCAATTAGTAAACCATTAATCACAAATTACAATATGCTATATATATTTTATATATATATATATGGCAAAACGGTTTAAATATATATAATTTTTAGACACTTCGCATTATATAATGAGATAACAAAATAACAGATGTGTAAAATTACCAAACATGTTAATGCAGTGCGAACGTATATACGTACTATATAATATTATGTAGTGTTGTCTACTGGAATAGTGGATGACATTTAAATAACTTGCTGTAAATTGTAAAATATTCAACATAAAAATACGAAATAGCAAATTGTTTTCTTTCACCTTTTAAAACGCCTATATATTATTTAATTTATTGCCTTACGGGCTGACGTAACAGTTAAAAATAAGTTATTCATATTTATTTATAATAAGTGGTGTTAACTTCAACGTGTTTAAAATATTTCAATAACAAATTTTATACGTTTTGAAAAGTACATTATTTATACAGTCTATATAGCAAATATAATAACTAGAAGACTGTTAACCGAATTTAAAAACTCCATACTTTAAAATTAAAAATTAATTTTCAATATCTTTTTATTGTCAATTTTGCCGTCATCACTACTACAATTGCGGCGACATTCTCATTGAATTATAATTATCATAATATAGTTATTAAACGTTATAATATTTGAATTATTATAAGAATTTTAAAAAAAAACACCTTTTCGTAATTTCGTATTATATTCTGACTGAGAATATTGTTTTTTTTTTTTAATCGATCCGTTAAATTTTGGAAAACAATTTTCGAGCATCTATCAGAAGTCGATCAGAAATTTAACGCTACATCGACTACTTTTTGACTCCCTAGCAATTTAAATTTTGTGTACATTTTTGTACGTTTATGAGAAAATTATATTTGTAAATATTATTTTCCGAGCATTATATTATATACATATATTTATATAGCAGGAGGTATAAATAAATTTTTACTACGCTCAATGGCGTATTTACGGGGGGTCCAGGGGTACTGGACCCCCCAGAACCAAAAAAAAAAAAAAATTTTAAATAAAATGTACTTATTTGTTAAAATTATCCAAAAATATTTTTTATTAAATACCTTATATCAATATATCCTGTAGGAATTTTCAAAAAAAAAAAAATTTGGACCCCCCAGAAAAAAGTTGAAAATACGCCACTGACTACGCTTATAATATTAAGTAGGTCGTACACAACTGCGCTGCAGACCTAAATGTCCAAGCGATGACGCGTATATGTTATATGCAATATCCGCGATTTTCGATGCTCACTCGTATATATATATATATTATAGTTAACAGGGCCGGACTCAAGAATTGTCCGCTCCTACAGGCACCGCCAAACAATCGCTCCTATTTCTGATACAGACATCGACCTGCAGCAGAAGCCGTTGTCGCGAGATGTCGAAAATAAAATAAACCATCGCTGCAACCGTTCGCAAGTATGGTATAAAAATACTGTAATATTTCGGTATATTCTAACAATAAGCAAAAAGTAGTAATTCGAAATAAAATCTATTTAATTCGTTTTTTTGCTTGTTAATAATGGAAAAAAAAAATGTAGATACGATTTACACCTATATATTTTAGCCTATGCGTAATTCCGGCCTATACGCATAATATATTATACCGTGGCGTTGTGCGTGCCGCCGCCGCCGCCGCGCGGGCACGGATCCTGGTGCAGCAGCCGGCAGGTAACTGCGGTAAATGTCAAGGACTCCGCGCGGTGCCGGAGCGGAGCGCATGGCGTGCGGAGCGGTGTTTGTGATGTTTGTGATGCCGCGCTTGATGCGCGCGTGCGTGTGTGAAAAACCGTTCCGATTTTTCCGGAACTTGGCGCGCTCGCTGGTATTGGCGCCGCCGTCGGTGGCGCGCGCATGCGCGACCGTTTCGGCGCGCGACGACGACCGGCTGGTTCTTCCTCCCTGCAGCAGCAGCAGGTGCTCCGAAATGTAACGACCGTCGCGTCCTCGTCCGATCAGTGTGTTTCAAGACGCGCACGACGACGAATTGCCTGCACGACCACTCCGCTCTCCACAAATATTTCAATATACATATATATATAATATTCAAACACGATCATGAGAACGCCGTACGCTCTCTTATGGCCCTTGGCCGCGTTCTTAGTGACCCGGACCTCCGGGTCGGCCATTCCTATGTGGGAATTCCTCAGTCGAGGAGAAAAGGTAACTTTTCAACGTTATTAATATATTTTTTTTTTTTTATTATTATTATTATTATTTATCCTTATAAATTGCACGTGGTAGCGATCTGCAGTGCCGTGCCGTTATATGATTTTGTGCCCGGGGCGAGATTAAAATATTCGCCTCCACCCCCGCCAATAATTGTATGACTACATAATAATAATAATACAACTTAGGCGCCCCTCAAATTTTGGCGCCCGGGGCTTAGGCCCCTTGCCCCCCCCCCACGGCACGGCACTGGCGATCTGTACGCAAGAATATTATTTTTTTATCCGTGGAGCCCGGCCGCGATATTTTGAATTTCAAAAAATATTATTATTTTGTTTTGAAACGTTTTTTTTTTGGATCTGTTTAATCCGAAAATCTGTAAATATATCGCGAGGTTATATCGTTATATTGTCGGCAGTATTGGCGGGAATTACGGTCTTAGACTCGTTTCTGGAACCTATTTATACATAGGAGTGTATTTAGGAAAATTTTTTTCGCGCTCGTTACGCGTTTTTTTTTTTTCTCTATTATTTAAATAACTATTTCCGATGACTAGCGCGTATTTCAAGAAACTCGGAAACGACTGAAAAACACCGCGTGTATATACCGCGCCGCCGCCGCCGCCGACTCGCATCATTTGGCATCATTATTCCGAGATAACTGTACATTAAAATTATTCGCGTGCCTACGCGATCGTCGCGCCAATTATTTTCTTACATATTAACAGTTATTAAATATACAGTCGAATAGTTTTATATTATATAGCGGAATTCAAAACACTTTTTGTGATTTTCGTAATAATACAATCGGTATACTGTATATATATATTATGTGTACCTTGTACCTATATAATATAATAAGCGCGTTTGAATAAAAAAAAAAAAGTATCTTGTATACATTATTAATATACTCGACGAGTATTACTCGTTGTAATAATGTATCACGCGCGCACATCCGCATGATTAAAATATTGCAGCTTTTCGCGGATCGGATTTACAATGATCGGGTTTTTTTTCCGATAATTATTATTCTCATTTGTGTGATAATTATAGGTACACTGCGATTTAAGGAAGTATCGTGCGGACATAAAATATACGACGTCGCGTAAATGCGTACCTATATATACCGCGCGGCGCAGTTATAATATCGTTCTGGCAGCAATCGTGACTCGAGTGAGAGTTTTCTGCGTATAAAGATCCAATAACGACCTGTGCAAACTACTTTCAACAAATATTTTCTCGCGTCGTCACACATATAGAATCTTCGTTTTCAATTATTTTTCTAACAATATAGGTACGCGGTTTCTATATCTACACGACATTTTTCTTTTCTATATAATATCATATATTGTTTGAAAACATTTTTTTTTTTTTTAATTCACCGTTTTAGTTGGAATTCATCTGTGTGTGTGTGTGTGTGTGCGATTTTTATATACGATAATTGGTTTTATACGAGTGTTACATGAAACGTTCGTCCTCATTTTGTAAACCGCTATAACGCGCGTTAATCGTTCTGTATATGATAAAGCCACGAAGGTTATACTCGCAACCGATTAAATATTATAATAAAACGAAAATTCCCATTTACGCGTTGGAATTTTTTAAGTTTGTGGTTTTATTACGAATTTTTTTTTTTGTATAAGTGACACGATTAGATGCGGTGTAGGACGTCGCGAAACTAAAAATATTTAAAATTTGCCAGAAGGTAATTTTCAGTATTTACTGCGCGGGTGTATGTATAATATTATACGTCCAGGCTTAATGCTTATACGAGGAGTAATGCGTAAATCATGGTCAACAGGAAATATATTTTATTACAAATATAAATTAATACACGCCTGTATTATAATGATATTATATCATATAAAGAATGTAATCAAATCCTATTGTGGATGTAATAAAAAAAAAAAAACAAATTTCATTAAAGCTTACATATATTGGCTTACATATTATACCTATGCGTATAAAACGCGTGTAATCATTCGAATACTTATATATAGTTATATATAATATCCGTTTATTATTATTAGAATATTTATTATTAGAACTCCCACGTGACGTTTTCGATATTAAAACTTAAAACTAATACGTATAATTTCTGTATTAATGGTTTTATATATGGTTAAAAGAAAGTTTGATTTTACCGCAGCTATATAGTACCTATATATATATATATAATAGTATTTTCTTTTTGTATCCATATAAAGTGAACGTCGATGCGTTGTAAAGATTAAAAAAAAAAAAAAAAAGATGGATTTATTTTTACGATTTCGTTAAAATATTACATTTCTTTTTCTAACGTATATAGTAGATTTTTTATTCTCGTGTTTTAAATTGTTTTATATATGTGAATAATACTTTCTGTATATTATTTTATTTATTTTACGCATATTCTATACGCGAATAAGTATACAATATTAGTAACTAGGGTAAATACATATTTTTACTGTGACTTGATAAATTAATTTAGGTAAGTGATAAATTCGTTTCAAGCGATTTTCAATGAAATGAACTATATTTGATTTTACATATTTTTACATATTTCGCCATAAGTACGTGTTTTTACATATTTCTCAATGATTCCATTTTTTCCTATATATATTTCGACAATTTGTTCATATAGGTACGACTGTAGCGAAAAAACTATTAAACAAAGACGATATTAAAAATAATTTAATCTATATATCTGTTAATTTTGGATTTTTGGATTATGCAATAAAACAACTAGAAACAAGAAAAATGACTTTAGTTCAAAGTTTAGTACTCATAGAAGAAACTGTAAAATGCATAGAACAAATACAAGGATGACCATTGGGAGTGGCAGTAAAAGAAAAAATGCACTGTGTATTAAATAAAAATCCTGGTTTAAACTGCCTAAAATTAATTAGAGATATCCGTTGCGGAATAAATGGGGTAATACTCCTTTGGAAATTGCAAATATGAAATTTGTACCAATATTATCTCTGTTGAAGTCGAGCGTTCCTTTAGTCGATACAAATCTGTGTTACGACCAAACCGTATAGATCATTTAATTTTGACAATTTGAGCATGTATATGGTATCTCATTGCTATCAAGATCAATATGAATAAGATTCAATTACATAATATATTCATTTTTTTGTTATTTATAAAGCAATTTGTAATTTTTTTTTCAGGAATGTTTTTTTGTAATTTTTTTTTATATTCCATATTTTCATTTTTTTATTACATATTTTGGTTTTTTTCAATACATATAAATCCGAGCACTATTAGTGTACAGTTCACCTTCACCCGTCATATTATATATATGTGATTTATGAACGAATTCACACTTCACGCTGCAGTACGCCTTGTATAATATTATTGTTATCTGTCAGTGTATATTAATTAATATTAATATTACTTTTATATATATATATATAAAAGATTTCGTTTAAAATTATAGGCATTCGTACGTTTTATACTGTTCGGTATAAATTGTTTTTTTTTCTCCCGAAAATAATAAGTTAATTAATAACCCTCTACGAGGGGGGGAGGGAGGAAATGACTGGTTAAAAAAAATACGAATTATTATATACAATGACGAATAATATATTAAAAAAAAAAAAACCACTAGAAATATCTGTTAATTTGTCAAAAAAAAAAAAAAATGTTATACGACGTATTATAATAAATATATATATATATAAATGTACTTATCGAATATTATAGGCACACTCATATAAGCCGCGCATAAACGACACGTTTCCCATCGCGGACTTTCTCCGCGGGCACCCTATTTCGCGCGCGCGCGCACCGATCGCTCTGCAGTGAATTTCACGTCATAACGCCGACGCCGTTATAATAATATACGCGCGTTTCGCGGATTACGCACTACTAGCTCGTAGTAGATATTATATTTTATATGCGCGCGTGCCTTGCAAGCAGTTGTCTAACTATAATAAAAATAAAATAAATATAACCGCGCGCTGTGAACACGTTATTGCTGCAGGTGTTCCGACGGAAGTTTGTATAAAAAAAAAAAATGAAAATGAAATAAAAATCTGCATTGCAGTAGTCGTCAAGTGTTCGTCATACGTTGTAATAGTGGTAGGTACAATGTACCCGGATCTACGCCGGAATATTGTCGTTACACTATTTCCGTTCCATTACCGTTTATGTGCAGGGGACAATGACGCTGTATTATACTATAACGCGAATATAATATTAAATCGTTATTATATCGAAATAGTTCGGGGGAGAATTAATAAAAGTCGCCGTGGATATGATCTCCGCGTAGTTATATGATAATAATCGTGTAGTGGCGGACGCTTATATAATAATATTTGTAAAGAATTTTTTTTTCTTTCTTTCCGACGACCGCGTACAATATTGTGTATTACTGCTGCAGCGTTATTTAATTAATTATCCATGTAAATTTTCTTTATTACAGTTTTTTTTTTTATGATCCGTAGACAATATTATATATTGTACTGTCTACAGAGTATATAAATGTTGTCGTTTAACAACAATACGCGCTGTTCTTCGCGCGTGTATATAGTGTACTCGTATATTACAATCGCATACCTATATAAATTCGCTAAATTGCATCGGATTCGCTCCCAATAAAACGTTTATTTATTTTTTTCAAATGTATACATACACGGCGTAATTGTTATATTATGTGCGCGATGGATTATTTTCTATTCGCAAAAAATCCAGTTCAACAGCGTGTGACGTAGGTACTCGAAAATATTATATTGTACAAATATATATATTATATATATATACGCGATTATTAACATCGTCGTTGTTCTGCCGGACAGCCGCGAAGAACGATGACATTATTTTTATTTTTTTTTTTTATTTCGTTGTTTTCTCGTTCTCGCAACGGTCATTCGCCAAGTGGTTTTTTTTTTATTATTATTATTATTTTTACTTTTCTATACCGACTATACCACAACGAAGTCGCTTCTAATAAATAAAAAAAAATAGTATTTATATTATAATAATAATAATACAAGTGTCCACTCGGTTTTTTAAATATTTATAATACTATTCATTAAGTATATATATATATATACGCATCACGCGATAACTTTAAATATTTTTAACGCCCTATATAGGTATTATTATAAGATAAGCGATTTCGTAAGTACTTTTTTTTTTTTTTTGATACTAATACGCATTATTTAAACAGAAAAATTACACAGTCGGTGTTATAATGTTTTCTGTTTTTACGAACATCTATGTATATATATATTATATCGTTTATCCGCGTTTACGAGATAATATTATAGATTTTATTTGAAAAAACGACGTTAAAACTTAATGTATACGCGCGATTAACTGAATAATTAATCGTATTATTTTAGATTCGTGTTTACTGTAAAATATATATACAAGGAATAGTAGTTATTAATAAATATTATACGCGTTATTATGTCGTGGAATTTCGTTTTCATTTTAATTATACATAAAATAATAATACGTATATAGTACGATATAATATGTAATATATAGGTATATATATTATATATAGTATACCTATTAATTCGTATAATTTTAGTAATATTAAAGTACAACAATAATCGCGGAATATATTAATACTATATAATTTTATTATTGACATTCAAGGAGACCTTAATGTAATTTTATTTTCGAACTATATAGTCATTAAAAATTTAAGAATAAATAAACTACGCTTATATATTACTAATAGGTACAACTGTAGGCCGTACGCCGTACGTTTCATATAAACTATACGTAGGTATAAATATATAACGAATTTCTTATTTTTCAATTTCACAAAACACGGCATAGCTATATTATATGTATTATTGTATCATATTATATGTATATCAGATATAGGCAAACGAAACGTGAATAAAAAACTCTAAGTATAAACTTATTTTAGACAAATATATAAAGCTATATATGTATATAGATTTTTACGTTATATATAAATTAATGATATTACGTACTTTTTAAAATTATAAACATTTCTTCTTATATATATATATATACTACTTCGCCATAGACTCCCAACTGTATGAGGGGTCATCCATTCTAGTACTATATATATATACACATCTCTACAAGACACGATCTTACACCAGATATCCTCATATTGTTCTCTATATTCCATATACGTTTTTTATTTTTAAAATTATAAACATTTAAAATATGTAATAAATAAATAATAAGGACCTATACAATACATAATTTGCTTACAAATCATACGTGAGTGAAGGTTGAGTATTAAAAAATTTGCTATATACATGCGCTCATATAAATAAATGATTAATAATAAAAATGTCATCTTTCCACGAGACTTCCGTGTACACATACCTATATACTATTAAGTATTAACATGCTGTATATACGCGCGTATAGTCATGATAGTTGACGGTCCGTGCAAACGATTTTGAACAGCTATTTGTATATATATATATATATATATATATATATATATATATATGTAATGGTCATTATAATAAAATTCGTAATTCGATTTTTAATTGAAAGTTTATAGATATACAGCTGGCATACGAATAGGATACGTTTTTTTTTTTTGTTATATTAGTTCCGTTTGCGTGACAATAATATTAATATTATGTAGACTGTACAATACGAAGATGTACATAATATATACGTATATAGTCGAGTCGTATGAATTCGTAGGATTTTAATTCCGCGTACCTATAATAATATTATAATAACAATAATAAATAAAAATATATAAGAAGTACGAATGCGTATTTTTATTGATATATTTTTTTTCTTTATCCTATTTTAGGTATTTTAAAATAATTATTGTTTTTTCAATAAATACTTTTTTTTTTTTCAAAAACTTAACGAAAATATTTATTCAGTTCGGTATTTTTATATCATTTTTTTTTTGTTTTTCTAGATGAGCCATTTGTTCAACATGTTCGTGAAACAAGTAGCCGACTATTGTGACACGTCTTCGATGCCAGGTAAATACACATTATACACGCGCGTGACACGTTTATTATTGTACATATACCTGCAGCTATATAATGCAGTGCACAGACACAGGTTTGCACAGTTTACACGCTGTGTAACCGAATAACCTACTGAGACGACTCGTGTAGGATAACTCTTATTGCGGTTGCCTTAATTGCTGGGAACGCACGTATTATTATAACGGCTCATATTTTACTACTCTTTTCGTTTTAAAATCATAACACTTTTTTACTATTATTATACTTGCGCGATTGTGTATAAATAGTTTTCTTCTCGCCACCGTATAGTGTATACAAAACGCGTGTGATATTTGTAATATATTTATATACGCATAGTATGAAAATAATTTTATATTTATATTGTATGGCGCGTGGTAAACACACGTTCTAAACGTTTTCCAAAGAGACAAAATTTATTAGTGTTTGTGATAGATACATACGTTTGATAGGGTACATACTAGCTGTATATATATTTCCATTGGTTTTCAAGGTAATTCCTATAATAGTGCGTTCTTACGAAAGGTAAATGGGTAAACATCGTGACTTATAAAATCGTTTATATTTTCTGCGATCGTTCGTTAAAGTCTCTTCTTATTATTGGGTTCATCGTCGTTGTCGTCGTCAAATTAATTTGCACGTCACTACGAAGGTTATTGGCTCTTGCACGGGTCACGGCTACCGCATCACGTAAATACCATCATCATTATCGGTACCCATTACCTATTGGTTTCTTTTACACTTGTCCACCGTACCTATATAATATATTCATTATAGTATTTAGGTATACGTTTTGCTGTTTATATACCTATCATAACGATAATATATTGGTGATTTTTTTTTTATATATATATAAATGTGGCGTTTCCTCCTGTTTGTCCCACCAAAAGCTATTTATAACGCGTCAATCCGTCATACAAAACATAAAATATAGGTATTATAAGACGTGCCGCTGCAGAATAAATATAAATATTATTAGAATAAATTTCATTTATTATCTACGCGCGTTGTACCTATCGATGACCCATCATATCTTACGACTTCACGTGTCATACGTGACAGCTATATAAACTCGTTAAATATACCTACTTTTTTTTCATACCTATACGTTTTATATGTAATTTCGTTATTAGAAATCTCCGTGTTTTATGTGTACAAGCATAATATAATAAATTTACTAGTCATTAAGCCATTATATGAGCTATGTAAACAATTATATTTACAAATAATACGAACATGTATTATGTATACCTAACTCTCTATTTTCTACATAAACGTAACTTTGATCATGAGTATTCGTGACATATATTGTTTTAATGAAAATCCATCGGTCAGTTACTGTATATAGGGAAGAAATTTAAATAGGTATACCTATTTATACAAAATTTTACACATTTAAATAATTTTACTTATAATAAATAGTATCGAGTGGCGAGTAGACAATACGAGTAAAATTAACTACGTAGGTATAGCGTATTCGTGTACCTAGTGCTACCTGCGTATACGATATAAGAACCATTCGCAACCGCCAACTATCGTCCATCATATAAGATGGATTTCACGTCAGATGATGTACCTACTCGGCATCCATTTATATTCACTACAGTGCAGGTGTAGCCAGGATTTTTATTTGGGGGGGGGGGGCTGAGGCTGATAATTAATTAATTTATATGTTAATTATTAATATGTGTAGACGGTACCCACTAAAAAAACTGATTATTTATTCATTTCGGGGGGCTGCAGCCCCATCAGTCACCCCCCCCTCTGGCTACGCCACTGATTCACTATAATACTTAATATACTTTCCTTAAATTATACTTATTTATACGTATTATAAAAAGGAATATCGGTTATATTCGTCGTATTTTTTGTTGTTTTAGACTGCAATAAAGTGTTGTTGGTTTACGGATTGACTAACTTGGCAAAAATGGGAGATGACAGTTTAGATAAGATGGATCCATATCAACGAGGGTCCAGAATAATGAGTAAGTATTACGAGTTCTGTTTAATTATGTAAATGTATAATAATATTACGTTGAAATTAATTTCAGTCTCGAATAAAATGTATACATTTTAATAGAAAGTTGTACCTATTATTAGGTTTATCCTCATTATTATTATTGTTATTTTAGTATGGGAATCTATGATGAAAGGTGGTTTCTTCGGTTCCCAAACAACTAATAAAGCCGAACAAGAGCTCACTGACACATTAGGTAAATGTCATAATTCATTACACTCGTAGGTACTTACGATTTTTATACGTGAAATCTAACTTTTTTTTTTTCATTATGTTAGAAACGAGCGGTGGAAACGATTTGGGATCCGCATCGAATAATGTTGAAGAAATAGCCACACCGCCGGGCGGTTATATAATTGGTCCGATGGTAGTAAGAGTAATGCCTGATGGTCGGCCGGTGCCTGGTGATTCCCAGCGACCTCTACCCAAAGACGAAGACGCAGAAGAATTCATAGCAATGCGATCCAGACCTATGCCTTCTATGGTCGATATGTTAAGTCAACGCAGACAACAAATACAACCACAACCACAAAATAGACCGGTCGCGAGACCATTTAGGTATACGCTCAAACCGATAAACTGATTCATATTCCAATTATGCGTTCTCAGCAACTTGGTACAGTTTCAGACATCATATTTATTTATTTATTTGGAAAAAAAAAAAATTGTAACTTTTATTTATAGAGTATGTACATTATTTTAATGTATTGTTACGAAAACAATTTTCATCTTGCGAAATTCTATTTCATCTTTATAATATTATTGTATTTTTAAACTAGCTTTAAATACGTTTCAGGGTCCTAAATAATTGTGAATACAATTTTTTTTTTTTAATTTTAAAATTGTACATTGTAGAGTGATGAACTATTATTTATTAATTTAAAATCATTTTAACTTATTTGTAAATAGTACTGTTAGGTACCATTGTTGTGATATTTATGTTGAAGATTAAGTAAACATTTTGATATTATTTTTGTGTATTTTATGTTACTACTCTGCAATACCTAACCCATATACAATACACATATTGTGTTATATTCCCTAGAAATTCTATGTATAATTAGTACACATTTTGAGAGAAAAATAATATGGTATTTACTTGCATGTTATTCAAGATTCTGAGCAAAATAATATAATTTTTGCAGGAGGAGAGAAGGAAGTGTAAACATGTAAAGAATAATAATCTTGAAATATAAAATATTTATTACAAAAAACATTTGTTTAATTAAAAAAAAGAGATCAAATGTTATACTTTTATATTAAAATAACATACAAAATTATAAAATCTTGAGGGAAATATGTATACAATTTTTTTTATTTTTAACAGATATGCTTGGGTTTAAGCTGGATTTTTTTCAAATAGCTTTTTTCCTTCTTCGTGTATTAGAAGCTGGAGGATCGTATGCTAAATCATCATTATCAACGGTCTGTGTAGGTCCATACATGTTTGAGAAAAAATATTGAGGTTCTTCGTGTACTAATGGTACAGATTCCGAAGAACTAGAATTCTCATCATCTGATAATATTTCTTCATAGATATTCTCATCCCAATTAACATTTCCGTCCGGTTCACTGTTTTCAACTACATTCATATTCACACTAATATTTTGCAATGTAGCAATTTGGAACCCCTAAAACAATTCAATTAATTTATAGTAATTATGACAGTATAAAACGTTTAATTAACTCACATATAATTGTAAACCTTTCATAATCAAGTTCAACAGAATGTTTGTACATTTTTTGCCTGTTGCCATTAATGTTTGTAAACCGCCACTCTTGAAGTTGTTTATTTGGAAGTCAATATCCTAAAAAACAAATCATTTAGAAAAAAAAAATAGTTACAAGTTTTAAGTGAAGGGGAAGAAACGTGTCGATTTATAATGCTGGAATATTATATTTATTTATCCAAATACATATTATATAACAATAAGAATTTACCTTTTCATGTCGCTTTATGAAAGGACTTATAATATTTTTATATACATAAGTTAGGGAGCTATCTGAAGTTGGATAAGTCATGTACAAAAATAAAAGTTTCAACTCGTTATAAAATGGCAACCTGAAATCATATATATTTTTATATTTAAAATAAATAAATATATATATACATTTTAAGTATTGATAAAGATAATTTCAATAAAAAAATATTTGTATAGTTTGGAAAAAAATTAGAATAATAAATGTATTTTATTACTATTGTATATATAATAATAATATTATTATTATACTAATATCCAAATAAATTATGTGACCTATACCAATATAAAATGGTAATAGATTTTGCAACCAAAATGATAATAAATATCTTTTTTTTTATAGAAATTATCCGTTTATAGGATTTAATGAATATTTTATAACAACTTACCAAGGACCAATAAATATGTCTGTTATGGTTTCTACTGAAGTAAACATAGCAAAAGTTATCCAATACATTAGCCATATACCTAAATCATAATACAAATTTATAATTAATAAAATAACTGAATATAAAACTGCATAGCTAAATCACGTAAGTCATAAATTATTTTATATATATATATTTCATAATAAATTTCAAATTTATAAGAATACAAATCGATCAAAATATTTTTTTATTTTTATATTTATTATTTTGTTCAGACTTTTAAACTTTTAAGTATTCACTCCTACCTTTTAAACAAACTTATATATATATTCAGATTTTCTTGCATACCAACTTCATAATTACTAAATCGGCAACGATTTCTCATAGATTCAATATAAAATTTAGTATTGTTTAAAGCGAGAAAAAAAAATCAAAGTTTGAATTTTGTAAATACATTTTATTCTATGTTGATTTCCGTAATATTATAATGTGTTTGACATGACTTATAATAATACATTCAATACAATGTTATCTTATCTCATTACTTCTATAGTCATACCCACTTCAATATTTTTGTTCGCAATAAATATTTATTAAACATAATATGTACACATTTCAATCTTTATTGGCTGATTAACAAGGTACATAATATTTTGACACTGTTATAATTTCACTGAAATGACTTAGAGTCGGAAAAAGAAACATTTATTTTGTTAACAGTTGGAACATATGGTTTTGATGGATTGGAAGAATATTAAACAATATTTACATTTATAAATTTAATTTACATAAACTATATATTAATTGTATATTAATTATTTAACTATTTACGCAATTAAACATACATAATTGGTTGATCGCTTTGTCTTCAGCACTTTATACGACATATAACCGGGATACAATATGCCGAATAACATACTGAAAATAAAAACAGGTTAATTAAAAGAAAACGGAAGTAACTAAACGAATTTTGTTCAAAGATAATATTTACGCACATTAAACAGTCAACATTTATTAAATTGTGATAGAGTTTCAATTTGAACATAAAAAAAAAAAAAAACAAACAAAACAAAAAAAATTCTTCCGTCTGCTTAGATTAAAAAAAATTTTAGTCATTGAAGGAAATATTCAGAGAAAAAGAATTACTGGTAGACGTACGGATACGGAATCTGTAATCTGCATGACGCTATAGTTCAGTCGGATCGTTTTGCACATGTATGTGAAAATATACTTTAGCCAATATGATCATCAACCACTCAAAGGAGACGGTGTTAAAGAAAATGAATTTGCTTTACAGAATAACGTATAACAATGTGATTTTAAAATAGAAAACCATAATTATTAAACAATAATATTGTTGAGCGATAATAATCAACAGATATTAACGAACGAAATCACGTTTTAAATGAATAAATACGTTTACTGTACACTTACATAAGAGGTCTACACAACAAATCTGGTAACATTTTCGACGAAATACTAGGATACACCACGTAGAAAATCGATCAAGGAAATCGAGTTCAAATATTTCAATATTATACGATCCTGCTGTTGCCGCTGTTGGAAAAAAAAAACACTGTACGTCGTTCACGGAAAACGCGATTATAGCATAGAACACAATTAAAGTGTAACGTTGTTTTGAAACAAAAAAAAAAAATACCGTTTGTCGGCCATCCACCAATGGCAGACAGATCTGATAACAACACATTATAATATTCTGTTATCAACCACTGATAACAATAACAATGATCGATATCCAATAACGTTGTGAGTAAATAAAGACTTTAAATTTCCTGTAGTTCGACGCACTATAAATCGTCGCAAAGACGATAATAATAATTGTCATTTGTCGTCGTTAATAATTAGAATTGTAGTTTTTTTTATTTTTATTCTATCTAAGTCTTTGTAATGGATGTATAATTGTCGTGCTGCATTTATCGCCGTTTTTAATAACTAACGTAATGACGGACGCACGGTGATTTATCGCCCGAATAAAATTGACCGACAAATGGAACATTATTTCCCGACGATTAATGAAAAAAAAAAGTATGAACAACGTTTTGGAATGGGTTCGAAAACGAAAATAAACAAGAGGATGTCGGGTATCGTAATTCGAAGTCACAGATCCATTTTTAGCGACGGCATAATTATGGTAAAATAAAACATTACTATTGTACTTATTTGTTTTTCATCATTGTACAGACGTTATGCCGGCTTAAAGCAATCGTATAAGCGAACACCGCCTACTGAGCTCATTGAGTTTCGTACGTTATTGTACAACAAAAATTTAGACTGAATTTTGAATTATAACGTTTAAAACATTTTTCCGTGACGAGATAGTTTTGGTAGCCCGTAATATTATAGAAGTTATTACATTGCAGTGTTCACCGTATTTATGTACATATTATTGACGTCATTAATGTATATATTATGTTTTTCTTTGATTGTCTAGAAATCGGGAATAGGAAAGCCATCGATTTATCACGCGCTAGTTATAATATTCTTCGAATATTTTGCTTGGAGTTTATTGACTTTACCAGTAATATCGGTAAGTATAAAAAAAAAAAAAAAAATTATTTTATTGGTATAATTTTTCTTTCGATTGCAGAAATTAAACAATACATTCCAAGATCACGCTTTGCTTATGAATGGTATTATATGGGGAATAAAGGTATGTAAATAAATACCTGCCAATGGGATTTCTATTACTTAATAGTATTTTTATTTTTTATTAGGGTATCCTATCATTTTTAAGTGCACCATTAATCGGCGCTTTATCCGATGTTTGGGGACGAAAATTGTTTCTGTTACTGACAGTATTTTTTACTTGTATTCCGATACCTTTTATGTGTATCGACTCTGGGTAATTTTCAAATAAAATTATACTACTTTAAATATTGTTGTCTCGGTGTTATATTATTTATTTTTCAGATGGTTTTTTGCACTGATAAGTATTTCTGGGTTATTTTCGGTAACTTTTTCCGTGGTATTTGCGTACGTAGCTGACGTAAGTGATGAGAAAGAAAGAAGTCGCTATTACGGATGGGTATGTGTTTACATACTTCATATGTAAATATACGTATATTGTATTATTCTAAAATAAATTATTATTTTCAGATAACTGGAACATTTGGAGCCAGTATGGTTTTTGGTCCGGCTCTTGGTTCATACATTATGGAAATTTACAACGCAACTTTTGTTGTATTGTTAGCTTCCTTAATAGCACTTTTAAACGTTATTTTCATTATAGTTGCTGTACCCGAAAGCTTACCATATAAACAACGAAGTTTTACTAATAGTATATCTTGGAAAAAGGCGGATCCTTTTACAGTAAATGCGGAGACAATTTTATATATATATATATATATATATATTATTTCAATACTTTTTCCTTAGGCTTTGAGAATGGTCGGTCGAGATCGAACTATACTGATATTGTGCTTGACAGTATTTTTATCATATCTTCCAGAAGCAGGAGAATATTCTTCTTTATTTGTGTATTTGAGACTTGTATGTATTATAAATGAATACAAATAATATTATAATTATTCTTTATAAATTTTAAGATTTTCGTTCAAAATTAAAAACATTCCAAAATATTTTGTACAACTTAATAATTTTGGTTATAGGTAATGGGTTTTAGTATGTTCAAAGTATCAATACTTATTGCATTACTAGGACTTTTTTCGGCTGCTATTCAGTCTGTACTTGGTGTAATAATGAAAATGATGGGAGCTAAATACACAATAATGATCGGTTTAGTATTTGAAATCATGCAGCTAATGTGGTTTGGATTCGGTTCAGAAACTTGGTATATATTATATATACATATATTAATACTTGAAATATGTGTATTCTAATAATGAGTTATTTAATAGGGTCATGTGGTCAGCGTGTTTTCTGGCCGCAATTTCAAGCGTTACATATCCCGCTATTAGTTCATTTGTTTCGATTCATTCTGATGCAGACAAACAAGGTTTAAAAACATTGTGTTTTATGACTTTGAACAAATTAATTACAATTATTATTTACATAGGTGTTGTTCAAGGAGTCGTCACTGGTGTAAGAGGTTTATGCGGCGGATTAGGACCGGCCATGTTTGGATTTATATTTTATTTGTTTAACGTTAATTTAAATGAAGGAATGCAAATCGCCCATACAACTCATCATACCATCAATAATAATTCAATTATTATCAAACATTTAAAATACAATGTTAACAATGATCCGTCTTCTTCGGTAATTATTATGAACTTAATATTATCATACTGTTTACTGGGTAAAATACAAATCGTTTTCATCTTGAATTACAGATGATTCCAGGACCACCTTTTGTCTTCGGTTCACTTCTCGTTATGTGTGCATTGTTGGTCTCTGTGTTTATTCCGGAAAACGTTCCCAACAGCACTGAATTACGTCACAAGCAAATTGGTATGTAATATATTGATTGGAACGCTTTGTCGTAATCCTTTATTTATCACTGTTTTAATTTTGTTATAGGTTCTTCAACACAATTACAGTATCAGATTGGTCGAGTAAATGTTCAATCATACCTTTAAGTAAATGTCTAGTCTCATTTAGTTTATTTTTAGTATTGATTTAAAAAAAAAAGCAACTGATTACTGTATGTGTGTTTTTAACACTTAAGACTATATTTTCATTATTATCGTGTTCAATAACGTTTTATCGTTCAATACACATTGCACCGGTAGCGATTGTTTTAGTATTTGGGTCACAATTTAGTTTTAAGTCATAATTTCCATTAGAAATGTATGTACTTTGAAATTCCTATAGAAACTTTATTCGTTTTGAAATTATAGCGCAACATAATAGCGTTGTTGCTTAAAACGATTTCGCATCCACTATTAAATTTTAAACAATATTAAAGAAATATTACTACTGCTTCTAGTTAACTAAAATAGTCGTACGTGTAATTTAGTGTGATATTGAATTTAATAATGAAAAGACCATATTACGCGCATTTATAAATAATTGTATAAAGTTAAAAAACTTACGTACGGATTTTTTTTATTCTTAATACGCGCACTATTGTTCATTTTAAAAATAACGTTATTTTTATGTTATCCATTGTTGTCATTCTGTCATATATGTTTAAGTGTAAAATTCATATATTTTAATTTGTAACATATTTGTTTTTTTTTTTTTATGATCTCTATAAAATTAATTAAAATTTGTGATCTATATTAATTAATACCAGTAGTATTATCCAACACTGGATTAGGTAAACAATGAAATTATTGTCGCGTTTGTGTTGTACACGCCTATAATTGTCAAATGTTTTCTGTAATAAAATTTATAAAGTGTGCGATTCGATTAATACCTTTTTTTTTATTATTATTGTTATTCGTAACCCGTTAAAAACGAGAACGATTAATAAAATTCGAATACTCGTGTTGGCGAAACGAAGATGGAATTTTTAAAAAAGAAGCGTTTTACGATGGGGGAACTTTTTAAAAACTTTTAGCGGTTTATCGGCGGTGGCTCATGGAAATGAAAAACGAAACGCGATTTGCGTATTAACAGATTGCAACGCGCACGCGCACAACGGTACGTTGGCCATGTTATTCGGGAAAAAGTCATAGTCACGTCCGCGACACGGTATTTTATTATTCACTCTGGTCGGTCGTCACATCGCGTTACTGCGCAGACGAAACAACGGTGCACGCGTGACGTCACGTTTTTCACGACTGTTATCGTGTGTACTGTGGGAAGATCATAGGCATACATATAATATATAGATCGCGATTAGAGAAAGAAGTACGGAGCAAAGATATGTGCGAGAGAGAGCGATTTGAGGTTTTTTTTCATGGATGAATAAATAATCATGTATCACTGCGGATCCGGATATCTTGATGCCTATACACGGTCTTAAACGCCATGTGCTTATTACTACGTTTACATGCACAGTTTAAACCGATTTATAAACAGGCGTTAATTCGGTCTGAGTCAAACCGATTTGAATTAAAACGGTTTAGCTAATTCACATTTGGAATGCGGATTGAAAATATCTCCCGGATTATAAAATGCAATAACCGAATTACATTTTTGTTATCAAGACACCTAACTGTTATCTGTTAACTATTTTTATCATTCATTAATTATTATATAAAAAAATTCCATTCTTTTTCTTCAAACAATGTGGATCAAATGAATCAGTTTAATAAATGAATACATAGTGAACAATATAAAACAAAAAATTTATAAAAATACACCTATTATACTACGTCAAGTCGCGTAATTAAGCAATTTTCATTTTAAGATTCTGTAAATTACATCGGTATAGTAATATGAAGTAATGACAATTTTATTATTATCATGGAACATGTACATTTCTCATGGAATAAGATAATATTTTAAATCGTTTGTGACGTGTATATTACAGTAATTCGGTTTTTAGTTGTGCATGTAAATACGAATCTCAATCCGAAAATCCGAATTAATATGCGCGTGTGAACATAGTATATATTACGTCTATGGGGAAGATAACACTTCCGTTTCCCCTCCCCGGCGTTGACGCCTGCGGTCCTGACCAATATTTTGTTATCACAACCGTGTTATCTATCGCGTTATTCCATGACTGCGCGGTAACGTTTTGTTTGCGTTACACGTACCGGTTTACCTGTTCCCCACGGACGACCGACCGTACCTTCAAATCGCGATTCACGGTTTACGGACGTATATGTTGTGGTCATTATTTTTTGTCGGGTGATAACTTCGTCGGGTTTTTGTGCGGAAAAAAAAAAAAGAAGAAAAAAATTTTCATCTTATTTTTCTCCGTATTCCTGTACAAGTGCGATCGGAACACTGTTGTTCTCATCACGCGTTCATGATCGACTTCGTTCTCCGTCCGCAATCGTTCTTGATTTCTCCTAAAACGCCGACTCACGGTCACGCACGGGTCTTCCGAGTCTGTTGTTGTTCGTCGGTTTCGTAATCGAAAAAGCGTCGACAATGCTTATCACGTTCAAAAATTTGCAACAGCAAACGTTCAAATTGGAAATCGGCCCGGAACAAACGGTAAATGACACCATAGGTATTTGTCCGTGTTGAGATGCGAATGACGTCCCCGTGTTCTCGCGGATTATAACGTTTTTGTACGTGTCGGCTTCGTTTAACGTTTCGCGCGAAACACCTACTCCTTAAATAATACACGCCAGTCGTTGTTTTAATTTCGAAAAAGTAACGCTTTTCACGCGCTTGTATCGTACATGTTTCGCACGCTATGATATTGTCCTTTGGTAGTTCACATTTGCAAACGTTTAGTTCCTAAGCCGTTCAGAACACTTTTTCTAGGTACTCTTTGTCGGAATCGTATCGCCCGTGTATGTAATCGCTTCGTCCTTTTATTTTCCCTTCTGTTCGTACTTCGAACGGCCATCATTTCAAACAGTACATTTTGTTTTTCGTATTAACATTTGTAATATGCTGTGTGTGTGTGTGTATGTGTATATAGGTGAAACAGTTAAAAGAAAAATTACAAGCCGAAAAAGGATCGGAGTACTTGGCAGAAAACCAAAAATTAATTTATGCAGGTACCTATTTATTTAAACGATACGATTATTCGATCGGAAATTTGTTGCCGTTTACATTTTATTACTGTTTTTAAATAAATAAATAATTGCGCAGGAAAAATACTTAGTGATGACACTAAAATCAGTGATTGTAACATTGATTCAAAGAAATTCGTGGTGGTTATGGTTTCAAAAGTTGCTAGTGCCACTAAATCGACGACATCATCGTCTGCCTCTACTTCTGATAAACCAACAGAGAGGTAAGTTTACTCGTACATATTACGGTTTTCTTCAATAATTTCTTACGCGTTTTGTTGTGTACCGGTTTTATTTTCGTTCACAAAGTGCTCCAGTAACAGTTGAACCACCTAAAAGTGAAGAACTGTCTACGCCACCGACGATAGCAACACCCGTACCTGTACCTGTCCCAGAGTCTGCCTCTAGTGATGAATTCGAAAGAATGGTTCAAAACATTATGGATATGGGATACGAAAGAACTCAGGTGACTATTGACATTTTGTTTCTTTAGCTTGTGTTCGTTATTAATGTATTCGTTTATTGTGAATATCAGGTCGAAAGTGCGCTTAGAGCCAGTTTCAATAATCCAGACAGAGCAGTTGAATATTTACTTACTGGTATACCCGACGAGCTTCAGGATGATCCAACTCTTAATCAGTCCTTAAGTAACATGCTTAGTGAAGGTAAATATGTTTAAAAATATTATTCGTTACTTGTTTGACTTAATTATTGGTTTTTAGACACAGGCAGTTCCACTGGTAGTCAAGGCAGTGTCCAAGCTTCTTCCCAAAACGACCCTTTAGCTTTTTTGCGTAGCCAGCCGACATTTCAACAGATGCGTTCCGTTGTTCAACAGAATCCCGAATTATTAAACTCTGTATTACAACAAATCGGACAAACGAATCCAGCTCTATTACAAATGATATCCAATAACCAAGAAGCATTTGTGCGCATGTTAAATGAACCAAATGAAGGTGCAGCTGCTGCAACAGCACCAGTAGCTGCTGCAAGTAGAGGGCAACCAGGAGGTTACGAAGTAGCTGTATCTCCTCAAGACAAAGAAGCCATTGATAGAGTAATTATATTTCAATGCGTGTCATCTGTGTACAGTAACATTTATTATTATATAAATTTTTTTTTCAGTTGAAAGCTCTGGGTTTTCCAGAACACCAAGTAGTGCAAGCATACTTTGCGTGTGAAAAGAATGAAAATATGGCGGCAAATTTATTATTGACACAAGAACCAGATGATTAAATACCAAGACTTCAAGACTGAAAGGATTTGGCAGAATAAGTACATATTAAAACAGAATTGCTATGTATTTTACTCATTTATCTGAAAACTAGTAATATCATTTGTTTTGAAAATTTTGCTTAAAAAAAAAAAAGGAGATTATATAAATACATTATTTATATATTTATAATATTTTAGAAATAGAATAATCACTAAAATTTTATCTTTTATTTTTTATTTTATTCTGTTATTCATTCTGATGGAAATATAATAATTAATTCCTCTATTCATAAATCTTTTTAGTAATGTAAATTATTTTTTTTCCATATGATCAATTATAATTTAGTACATTTTAGATAAGCAAACATTTAAAAATAAACAAAAACATTACAGATTACAATAAATTTAACATATATTATATTATTTCATGCGGCACTTGACCTGTTTCATTGTTTGAGTAGACTTCTTTATTTCTTAAAGCCTAATAAAGTACAAATAATAATTTTACATCAGTCAAATCGGTAATTGTAGTTATATTTAAGGTGTAAAAAAAAGACAATTTACGAACAGGCTCTAAAGTTTTAATTTTGATAGTTTAACTGTCCAAGGGATTGCATATTCTATAGGTATATTCAGAAATATTAAAAAAAATAATAATAATAATAATGTGAACATATTATTTAAGACAAAATTGTATAGTTATATTAATGTAACTAAATGGTAAGTATAATTTTAATTAGATATATATTTTTAAACTTAAAAGCCAAATGGATTCTGTAGAATCAGTATGCATTTATATAGATCTTGAAAAATATTGTTGTGCGTGTTTATTAGAAGAAATATAATTATCTTATGCACTTAATAACCTATAACATCTATCACGACAAATTATATTTGTGGCTTCTGCTACCGTTAATTCGGTGATGGAGTACATGTATGAAGTATTTTGTTATAAACTCTTAACACAACAAAATTATTGTCGGCTATAGGTCATAATTAAATTGTGTCCCTAAAATTGCATTCAAAGTACAATTGAAAAATTACCATGAAAATCTTTACCATGAAAATCTATACAAATTTACAGTGTTTTTTTTGCTACTACTTATTTTATTTGTAACGGGATAGTTGGATTGTTTAATATTGTTAGAGATGATTACTTATATTGCAAATCGCCTATAAATGTAAATTTTCATAGTCTTCGATGATGAAAAAAACCAAATGCTGTTGAACAGGGTACTCGGTCAAGAATGTTGACCATATTAATACACTGCCAACAACTTTTAATATTGTCATTTTTCATTAGTTTCTATTGTTATTTACTATTCGCAGAAAATTGAATGATTATTTTCTACCTTTTGTTGATAAGGTAAATTCAATACTAGACTTAGAAAAGTTATTGATAGATCTAGAGTGAGACTTATTTAATTGCTATTTTTTATCCTCCGAAAACCTTGTCCCAAAGCATTAATATTATATTGCGTTACATTTCTACTATGCAGTTTAACATATGTTTCTATACATACTTTTTTTTAAGAAATGATCAATAAATCAAAAAAAAATTATGACACTTAAAAATTTAAATACAAATTTCTATTAATTCAATTCAGGAATGAGAAATAGAAGTAGAGGACACTAGTTTATTATAATATTCGGTAATAAATCCATGTTAATCTTAGAAAATAATAACACATTAATTAAAATTTGTTTTTTTTATTATATGATAGATTACATCTATATGTTTTGATCCAAATAAAATTGATTATAAATATAAATAAATAAAACCATTACAATTGACTACACACAGGTTATAAAAAAATTTAACATACAATTATTTTTTTGTTGAAAAAATATGTATGCTCGTTGAATAATTTCTACTTACATAAAAATTCGTACATTTAACATATGTTTATTTGGGTATTAATTATCTTATACATAATATATAATTTACAATGTCAATGAAATTGAAAAAGAATATTTACAAATAACGTAACAGATATTAAAGTGCATTTTTAACAGTAAATAACAAAAATATAATACACAAAATTATTTGATGTTCAAAATAAATCAAACATACACACACACACACACACACACACACACATATATATATATATATAAATAATATGTAACACACAGAAAAAAAACCCATGCCTAATATTGAGTATAAAAATTATATACAATATGTATTGGTATCGACATTGTTATGTTATATTTGCAGCCATTCAATTTTGGCAGTATACCAGTCTTTATAAAGTACTATGCTTTTTTTCTCATGAAATTTAAAAAATAACGCTTATATTTGTCATCATTACATATATTCTTTACAATTTTAGAAAAACAGAATTACAAAACCCTTTTTTTTTTTATACAAAAATTAAAAATAAAGCTCAACTTATTCATAGGAACCTAAATTAGACGTCATCATCGTCGTCATCTTCATCCTCCTCTTGTTCTTCATCCTCGTCATCATCTTGATCATCAACACCATTTTCTTCTACATCATCATTTTGTTCATCATCTTCATCATCATCATCATCATCAGCATTCTGTTCAGTTTCTTCTTCATCTACATCATTTTGTTCATTATCATCATCTTCCCCATCATCATTTTGTTCGACTTCTTCTTCCTCATCATCATCGTCGTCATCTGCTTTATTTTCCATTTCAACGTCTTCTTCTTCCACTTGTTCCTCCAACATGTCATCATCCATTTCTTGACACAGATCTTTACCTTTGCATAATTTACCGCCGGCACCATGGGACAAAACATGTTTTTCCCCAAATGACTTTGTATTAAAAACCAGTTCACACTCGTCACAATGAAATTTCGGGGATGCAATTGGTGCATTCGAATGAATAATACGATGTTTCTGAAGTTTTGAAAATGCATTGTGATTACGACCACAAACGTCACAGGAAAATAATGACAAAACTGTGGCGTTCGGATGGTGATTATCCAAATGTAAAGACAAGTTGTCGTAGCTTGTAGTTATTTGACAGCAAATACCGCAAACAAAAGCGGCTTCTGGGCGGTGAGCCCTTATTAAATGTTGCCAAAAATGTTTCAAACTAATCCATTCTTTTCTACATATCCCACACACAGTTATTTTACTTTTTACTATAACAGATCGTTGTTCTTTGCGTTCCGTTTCCTCTTCCATATAACTGTCTTCAATAATAGAATGTTCTTCTCTTCGGTGATCATACAGATCAGTTTCAAATCTGAAGCTTTTGTAACAAACTGTACATGAATGTAATTTTCTCAGTCTCTTTGTGTTTATATCTGAGGTAACATCGTCTATATCTCTTTTTAAGTTCTCTTGTTGCTCTTCATTAAAACCGAGTTCGGCTAGTTCTTTGGGAAGACCATACAGCTTAGGAGTTTTTGGTTTTGGCTCTATGGTTTTTTTGATAGGTGTAATTGCTTTGGGGGAATCTTCTTTGGCCGGATGGTTTTCAATATGATCTTTAAGTTTGTCCATGTCACTGAATACTTTCCAACAGATTTTGCAAGGTTTTAAATTTTTTCCATGTATTTTATCTATGTGTTCCCCGACTTTACTTCCAACCGTGAATATTTTCCCACAAAGCTGACAAATGTTTGATTTAGTGAATGTCTGAGGATGCGCTTCGTGTAAATGTTTTGTTAAATCATCATTGTTAACACATACTTCCATACAAACACCACATAAATACTGAGTATTGCCTTTGTGTCGTTGTCGCAAGTGTTTTCGGTAAGTTTTCTTATTTGAGTGCATATCTCCACAAAATTCACACACATATGAAAAAACTTTACGAACATGATCACGTTTGTGTTTCTGACAATCGACTTTTGTTCTCATAACTTTGTTACAACCATCAATGTCACAAGTTAACTCTGGATCGGTTCCATGTTTTTCTCTAATATGATCCATCAATAACACTTTATTATCGAAATGTTCACCAGTTTTGTCCTCGGAACATATCTCACAATGTTGTACTAGATGACTGTGCCTTAAATGTCTATTTAAGTAAGTCTGATATTCAAAAGTTTTACCGCATTTTGGACAAGGATAATGCCCTTTTTCTTTTGGTATCGGCACTGCGTCTCTTTTACCTTTGCAGTATTTTAAATGTTTCTTTAACAAACTCCTAATCCTAAACACTTTGTCACATCTCATACATTGGTGAATGGAATTTATTTCCGCACGGTTACTACTGTTTGACTTGTCAATGAGTTGGTCTACTGGATCAGAGTGATACTTTATCATGTGTCGTTTAAGATGAACTTTAGAAGCAGATGTACGAGCACATAAACTACATGTGACATCAGGATGGCCTTTGTGTTGTCTACTAACATGCTTCCACAAATGATTGTTACCACTATAGTATTTTGAACAAAGATCACACACGTGTAGTTGATGGTCATTTTTGCGATGTTCAGATATCTCTTCAACAGTTTTGAATTCAGTATCTGGGCACAGTGTACACTTTAAATTTACTTCTGTAAGTTGATCTGTAACAAAATGAGATACTTGATCTTCAACATTGTGTATTGACCTATGCCTCATCATTTTTGACCATTTGGTATAGGTGCGCCCACATATGTCACAATATATAGCATTTTCTTTTGATATTAAAGGCTCGTGTTTCTCTTTTATATGTTCTCTGAGTTTTGGTACGTCTAAATGAACTTTCAAACATATACCACACAACAGAGGCATGCATTCAGCGTGCACAGCCATTATGTGTTTGTAAAAATCTCCTCGATTAGGCCATAACCGCCCGCACACTTCACAAGTATTAGGAATGTCGCCTTGGGTTTCATGGTGAGTCTGATGTTCAATTTGTAAAGATTGCGACACGAATAATTTTCTACAATTTGGTTTTGGGCATATGAGTGTTTCATTAGTGCCATGCTCTTTGAGCACGTGCCACCATTTTTCAGTACGCGAACCACATGAATCACCACACAATTCACAACGATTAACAAAACTACTTTGAGAGTTACTAGTGGTTGTTACTGCTGTTGTGGTTATCATATCATCACAACCCGTCATCAAATGAACTGAAGACATATGCCGTAGAAGTTTTTCTTCACTTGGAAATACTTTGTGACACACTTGACAGCTAATTGTGTAATGGTCATTATTTGAAGCTTTGGTTGGATGAAAATTATTGTTGATTATAATTAATTTATCAGGATCTATAATTTGTCCATCGTTATCATATACTGTATGAATAACTACATGTCTCATCATTTTTTTCTTCGTATCATGTTGTCGAGCACACACTTGACATCTATACCTACGTTGTATGGAATCAGCAGTATCACTACTTTTAGGATGTTGAGTATTCACATGCTCCATAAGGGATTTGCTATCGTGACAGATTTTCATACATACACCACATGTCACTGCAGCTTCTTGTTTATGACCTCTAACCATATGTAACCAAAGACTAGCTTTATCTTGAAACTCTCTAGTACACACTTCACAAAAGAATACTGTCTCGGCTTCCATCATACTTTCAGCAAGTTCTTCGTCTTCGCCCAAATTACCATTTAACTGATGTAAATCTGATGGTTCAATACCATGTACTTCAGATATATGTTGACTTAGATCAAATTTGTTACTAAAATTCCGTTCGCAGAGCAAACATGATTGACGGAGGTTCTCTTGTTTTATCTGAGACAATAAAAAATGATTAACTGGTCCTGGAGGTTCAATTTCATTTTCTCGAGCTACTTTTCGAGGATTAGCATTTTTGCGACGACTACCAGAATCCGATTGTGATACTGTTCCTCCCTGTAATTTATTATAATGTTACACATTAGAAAATGAGTTTTAATACGCATATATAAAATAAAATGTTTCTAAACGTAATTTCGTCACCTTACCGATTTAAAATTGGATTTTGGTTTCACTTCCTTCGAGAAATTATTGATGATACTGTTACCAGCATGAACGCCAATCTATAATAAATACCTAATTAGTATTTAATCTGAGATAAACCAGATTAAATGTTAATTACCTCAAGAAAATCCATTGGATTTGGTGAATCTTCTCGGATACTATTATTGTTAGCCATACGCTGTTGCATAAGCTTTTGATGCATTTGCTGTTGTTGTTTTTGATACTCTGTACGGCTGTCGTTAGCGAAATATTGCATTTTGTTTAGTGGCGGGGGCCCTCTTTGCACTGGATGCTTTTGAATCAAGCGCTGAGCTTTTAAGAACTGTTGTAGTTGCATTGAAGCTACAGGCTGCTTGGTAGGCCATATTGCAGGTTTTAAAGGGGGTGGTTCACTCTTAATTTTCCTCGGTTTAGGTGGAGGATTTGGAGAAACAGCGAAGATTGATACCTAAAAAAAATTTAAATTTAATTTTAAAATGTAAAATTTAATAAAAAAAAAAAAAAGAACATTTCAAGTATTTATATTCTTATTTCGAAAAAGCTCTTTTAAAAATTAAAGGTTTTATATACAATTAATTATCATCTGAAAAATTCAATATTGCGAAATAAATAAAATAGTATTTAATCAAAGAAAATATTTTAATGATAAGTGTTGGACGAATTTTTATATGAATTAGCTTTTTTTCAATTAATTATAATTTATGTATATTGATCTCCATTCCACAATTAAAAATGTTAAAACATTTTTCAAAATGACGAAACATGTTAAAATTGCACTTACTTCCGGTTGAATGTGATGTAATCTTGACATTTTATTATTTTGTATAGACTGATTAGGTTCCTAAAACAAATAAGAGTTACGTTACTAAAAGACTGGTAAAAAAACTAACGCAAAATAAGATTTTATTACCATAATTATAATAGAACTGTTAGAAAATCAATACTCTTGACAAGCATATTTACTGATTTAATACAATAATCAATAAAAGATCTTCTTCACTTAATGAATCTTAATACAGCGACTCGTATTATAGCATTATCCTGGAACAAACCAAAAATTATACATTTGGTAGGATTACAAACTGTAAATAAGTATTCAATATGTTTGAATATGCATTAATCTTATTCTCTAAATTATTCGATGTCACTTTTTCATTTGTGATTGAGAAGTGTAAAAAAAAACTACAAACAAGTCTCCCCCTCCCCCAATTTCCATACTCGCATATTTGTTTTCCTCAATCCATCTGCACAGTCCACGATTCGATTTAATAACGCAATAAATACGAAAATTATTTTCACCCTATACCGTCTGACGAAATACGAATTTTGAATAGTTAAGATAATAATTACTTGTCAACAGAACGCGTCCATGTGACAATGAAATGCTGTATACGTGTACCAACAAATTGTCCTTTCAACAATAACGTCGGTATTTTACGTACGTATCAAGCAGGAACATCAATTCAATATAAATTCTCAAATTTCCAACGAATTTTTAACACGCATTTATTCACTATTATTCGCTTGTTTGTTTTCAGGAAAAACTGAATTCAGTATCTACGGAAACTGAAATCACAAATAAAAAATTATATTTTCGTAATTTTTATTGTACCAATCAGGTACTCGTTGGGATAATAAGTAATTTTCGGTGAAAATCTGTCTTCAATGCGATTAATAATTGGGCGTGTAATCGCTACAATACACACAACGTCACTCGCATTTCTCGTCTCAGTTACGCCGTGTAGAACTTAAATTATATGGCGTATTTACGTTAAACGCACTTTTCAACGGTTTGCGTGGAATTTGAAGAGAAGAATATTTTCGTATTTGAAAACGCCGAAACCGTAAAACATCGCCACTGACTACTTCTTTGTCCGACAATGTTTTACGAAGAAAATCCGGGGAAAATATTATTTTCTCGAATACGGGGTGAGGCGGTAAGCCCTAAATTCATCCCAAAACCAGACGATTTTTAAATTATTACTTCACCCCGTTAAAACGCACCAAAACAGATGACGAGAAACGAGCGTGCGGTGTACTCCAGCAAAATACAGTGATTTTGTCGCGAGTAGTTTCCACACACACGTGGATTACGGTGAAATCGTCGAGAAAATGCAAATATTATGTAAACGCTACGCTTTTCTGCAGTCGGTCTCAGCACCCGTTACTAGTGGCGTAACCAGGATTTCTATTTGGGTAGGGGGGCTGAGGCAGATCATTTTTTATATACAGGCTTAAAAAGAATCCTCCAGAAAAATACCTGTTATATAATATGTAAGCATTATTATAAATTTCGGGGAAGAAGGGCTGCAGCCTCATCAGACCTCCTGACTACGCCACCGCCGGGTCAGTGTTTGGAAAGAACGACGTTCACGCGTTCACGTTCATATTTTGTGAACGACACACGAACGTCACACATTATTTTCAAATAAAACGTGAACGTGAACGGCGTTCATAGTTTTAATGAACTTGAACGATTTTCAGGCCGTTCAAATTTATTTAGGTACCTATGGGCAAAAACACGTATAAAATACTGAAAGATTTGTGCACACCAGTAAAACCAGAAGAAAAGACATTTGAACAAATCAATGATTGTCTGCAGAGTTATTTCGAACCAAAACCGTATTTTATATCTGAGCGTGTTAAGTTTAATAATAGAGTACAAAGTAAAAGTGAATCAATTCAAGAGTACGTAAAAGAGATAAAAAAACTCTCAAGTAATTGCAAATTTGGTGATGGGCTGATGGAACGGTTACGAGACCGACTAGTAAGTGGTGTGTACAGCAATGAAGTCAAACGCAAATTCAGGTTTGAAAAAGATGAAAATTTGACATTCGACAAAGCATGGGAATTAGCAACACAAATGGAACTCTCTATGAAAGACACAGAAGAAACACACCAACCGGAAGAAATAAATTTTATGAAAAAGAAAAAATCATTCAACAAATGGGATGGGCAAAGCAGTACTAAACAAAATCACGGAAGAAATTACCAACAGTCAAAAGAAAGGAGAAATGCTGTATACGTGTACCAACAAATTGTCCTTTCAACAATAACGTCGGTATTTTACGTACGTATCAAGCAGGAACATCAATTCAATATAAATTCTCAAATTTCCAACGAATTTTAACACGCATTTATTCACTATTATTCGCTTGTTTGTTTTCAGGAAAAACTGAATTCAGTATCTACGGAAACTGAAATCACAAATAAAAAATTATATTTTCGTAATTTTTATTGTACCAATCAGGTACTCGTTGGGATAATAAGTAATTTTCGGTGAAAATCTGTCTTCAATGCGATTAATAATTGGGCGTGTAATCGCTACAATACACACAACGTCACTCGCATTTCTCGTCTCAGTTACGCCGTGTAGAACTTAAATTATATGGCGTATTTACGTTAAACGCACTTTTCAACGGTTTGCGTGGAATTTGAAGAGAAGAATATTTTCGTATTTGAAAACGCCGAAACCGTAAAACATCGCCACTGACTACTTCTTTGTCCGACAATGTTTTACGAAGAAAATCCGGGGAAAATATTATTTTCTCGAATACGGGGTGAGGCGGTAAGCCCTAAATTCATCCCAAAACCAGACGATTTTTAAATTATTACTTCACCCCGTTAAAACGCACCAAAACAGATGACGAGAAACGAGCGTGCGGTGTACTCCAGCAAAATACAGTGATTTTGTCGCGAGTAGTTTCCACACACACGTGGATTACGGTGAAATCGTCGAGAAAATGCAAATATTATGTAAACGCTACGCTTTTCTGCAGTCGGTCTCAGCACCCGTTACTAGTGGCGTAACCAGGATTTCTATTTGGGTAGGGGGGCTGAGGCAGATCATTTTTTATATACAGGCTTAAAAAGAATCCTCCAGAAAAATACCTGTTATATAATATGTAAGCATTATTATAAATTTCGGGGAAGAAGGGCTGCAGCCTCATCAGACCTCCTGACTACGCCACCGCCGGGTCAGTGTTTGGAAAGAACGACGTTCACGCGTTCACGTTCATATTTTGTGAACGACACACATTATTTTCAAATAAAACGTGAACGTGAACGGCGTTCATAGTTTTAATGAACTTGAACGATTTTCAGGCCGTTCAAATTTATTTAGGTACCTACCTATATTTGATATAATAAAATTTTCTAAAATCATTCCTATAAAATCAAACTAATTATGAGTATGGACTTTATACACAAAGTAATAAATGATTAATATATATATATATATATAAAATGAACGACTAAATGAACGTAGTTCATTTTTTTAAAGAACGTGTACGTGAACAACAAATTCAATTTTTAAGTGAATGTTCCGAACACTGCACTGGGTTAAGTACATCATTTTTACGATTTATTTAAAAGCGCGATCGCAACTCACTCAATGGCGTAACAAACGAAGGTATTTTATCTATGTATAACCTAATCTATAAGTTTAAAAGTTCTCGAACCTTCTCATTTTTTTTTTTTTGTGATGTGAAAACGCCTTATGCAGCGTTTTTCCGCTTGGGAAGTGAAAATTTTCGAACGTTACATTTTTTGGTGCTACTCTCATATGCGGACTACCGACATATTTCTGCTCACGTATGCGGTCTACCTTGTAAGACGTAGATTGCATAATAAAAAAAATAAAAATGTACGATAAACTGTCAATAATGATGTGATAAAAGTCACATAGTCAAAAAATAATAAATAATAATTTTAGCGATAAACTTTTTTAATATCCCTCAGAAATGCTAGAAATATATCAGGTTCGTCTTTGCAAGCAACCTTCCAACAATAATGGTCGAGATGGGATTGAAGTAGTTTTTTAGTTGTACCTCTCTCTTTGTCAAATAAAAATCTTTTAATTGCCTAATGCACACGATATTATACAAAACGGACACAAATATAAACGCAGCAGAACACAATCGACGACCAATACGTAACTAACAAACTGTCGCACAGTAATTGTAGGTAGGTATCTTTTAATAACAATAGTTGGAAAATACAAGATATGACATATTATATCAGAACATTTTATCTGACCGATTTTATTTTATCTTTTAGTGGTTTATAATGCAGTTTATCTCTATATTTTTTTCTACTAAGATATGCGGTCTACATTTATGATGGTAGACCGCATGCATATTTTGTAGTCCGCATATGAGAGTAGCACCAATTTTTTTGCGTTCCCCGATTTTCCGTAACGCTTTATATTAATAATAGGCTGTGTCGGCCCCGTCTGTTTCCTCGTTTTTTGGCTCTCTCTTCCCTTTCCACGCGCTCATCTTACGAACAAAACCGACGACGCACGAGAGAGAGAGAGTGAGGGGGACCAGAGATAAAATAATATTTTAACGAATTCTTAAAGATTTCGAAAAAGCCAATCCTACAAATAGTATGTGTAATCATAATATGTTTTAGGTTAAGAATATTTGCTATAAACCCTGCAGCATAATACCACCTCTCAGAGTCTCATCGGCTATTACTGCTAGGCTCGCGTTTTCACGTCTTCCAAAGACGTGTCGTCCGCCACACTCCAGTTTTTTTTTTTTTAAATCGTTTTACAATTTACACACACACACACAATATACGCCAAATTATTAATTTCGACGTATCTGATTATTAAACAGCTGAAGACCTCGGTGGTAGTAAAACAAATCGGGGTTGATACGATTAAGTACGGACAGAAGCAGCTCGACAGCCAGTCGAAACGCGTAAAATATATTACGTGCTAAACAGCGAACGGACTTTTGTACAAAAAAAAAAAAAATAAAAATTATATGAATAATCGTAATAAATCCGGGGTAAATTAAAAATATACCAATCGTAGAGCGTACGGTAGGTAGTCGAATACCGCCGACCCCGGGAACGCCAAAGTATAAACGGCAAGTCTGTATTATATTATTGATAGGGGGCGATATTCTATAAATAAATATATTACGAAAATACATAATAACGTTGAAAAATTATTTAATAATAAAGTGTAAAAATAAAACTCGATAAGATAAAATAGCTTACTCAAAATAATACACTATCGAGATAAATTATAAAAATAATAATATGTTGATAAAAATATCTAACAATAATAATATTATGATAGTATAAAATCATCGGCAATCGATTTTGACGCAGTACGTAGTACGCGCGACGTGATAACGACACGATAAATTTTATGAATAACGGAATTTGCGGGTAAAAAGCTCGCACACGCGCGCCCGGTGCACGTACACGCGCGTTCGGAATACGATTATTTCCCTCTAAAACACGCGACGATGATAATAAAAGAAAAATTCAAATTTTGGTAAGCCTATACGACGTTATCTTATCATCGATTCATAAATGATAACGAACTATTCGTTTTAATAATAATAATAATAATAATAATAACGAACGACGTGCTATTAGTTATATTAGCAGCAAAACGGTCGTCGGCACGAAAACTAGAAGAAAAAAAAAAAAATGTACGAGTGCGCATCACGCGAACGGGCTACGGACACCGCCGTCATAACGACTACGGCCCACACGTCGTCTCCCCGGGTCAACAGTTTTCCTCCGTCGTCGTCACAAGTCAAAAACAGCGATTCCGTTCCGCGTACGAGCACGATCGACGACGCGGCACCGCATACCGACGGACGGACGGAGAATAAAAAAAAACAGGAAGAGCAACCAAAGCGTATCCGAAACGACCACCGCGCGGACGACAACGACGGTTCGGGTCAGCCAAGGCGGCAACGACGAGACAGGTGTATTGCGTTCATTATTTTTACGCGCATAACGAATTACGAACACGGCCGCCGCGTAGTAGCAGCAGCAGCAGCAGCAGCAGCAGCAGGTCGTCGGGAACGATCATGCAGAGGCAGGCCGGCTGACGGACGGACGGGCGGGCGGGCAGGTGGGCAGGCAAGCACCAAAGAACTAGAACCGAAATCCAGTTGCCACTTTCCGCAGCAGCAGCAGCCGCCGCCGCCGCCGGTGGTGTCCCCCGTAGCCCCTTGGACGAAAACGAATTCCCTACTACACCGCCGCCGCACGGCCACCACCGCCCGCCGTCCGTCCGTCCGTCCGTTTCGCCAAACGACGACTGGCTGCTACGCGACAACACTCTTGTGCGGTGATCGCCAACGCCGCTGTTCTACATTTAAGCGCACCGCCACATCCCGATATTTAGGTCACCTTCACGTACACGCGGACAGGACACAGAAAAAAAAAAAACGCACCTCGTCGCGACCGGACAATCCGGTGGTCCCTTTAAACGCGCAAAGGTCGTGTGCGACGCGATATAATTGACGGGCTTAGGTGTCCGTGGAAAATACCTTACAGAGAATACGTGTGCCTAATATTGGAGAAATAAAAGTTTTCTTACCTTCGCGACGTGTACGCTTAACGTTCCGTTTGGGGCGAACGGGCTGATGTGTCCAAAAGTCACCGCGGACGACGACGACGACGACGACGACGAGTAATGCGGCACACTCACGCCAGATGCAGGAGCGGGTGGGAGGCGGTGGTGGCGATGGTGGTGGTGGTAGTGGTGGTGGCGGCGGTGTGTCGTCACTGCAGTCGTACAGCGGGGCCCCTTACATAACTGGCCCACGTCCAAAGTCGGCCATTTGTACGAGCGTGGATATCCGGGTAGCGGCGGCTGCAGCTGTCCGGGCGCTCACGGGGTCGTCGGCGGACCGAGCCGAGCAGACGACAGACGGACCGGACACCGGCGGAGTCGGCTCGCTAGAACGGCCGCGAGTTTGGATATCCGGCTGGAACGACGGCGAGGCGTCGGGTTTAGACCGCGGGACGGGACATGGGTCGATCGTCGGCGTGGACACGAGTGCGCGGATCACCAGGGCTCGGCGCCCGCGGGGCTCGGCGAAGTCGCGAAACCGAACAACATATTACTACTGACCGTCTCGATTTTATTTTTCCCCCGTCCGCAAACCGATGTAAACGGAACCACGATTCCACGATACGGTCGGCAGGACAGGCGAGAGGAGAGAACCATTGGCGCTCGGCGCTCGTACCAACCGAAACCCGACCGTCGGGATCTATCCTATCCGCCGCCGCCGCCGCCGCCGCACACCCACTGGCCACCCGACAGTGTGACCAATAGTGTCGCCGGTGCCCGCCCCCTTTCAAATTTTTGGACTCGTACCTCCGTGACGTGCCGGACAGGACGAGACTGCAAATTTACAAGACTCTTGCCGGGGGATTTTGTAAAATCAGTCTCGGGTACGTTCAGATAATATTAAATTATTATTCGTCGTATTTACCGTATACAAATTGTAAATTTCTTTTTCTAAAATAAATATGTAAAAAAAAAATAATAATTATTCTATACTTTATTGCAGTATTATTCATGGCCCTCGGGATCTTCTTCGTTAATATATATATATATTATTAAGAATCGTTTCGATTTTAAATGTCTATAAATACGTCAATGGTGTAACTGCAGGATCAGACATACTGGAGGTGTAACAATTATTTATAATTACCATCCCTCGCAAAAAAAATATATATATATATATTTAAGAAATTTATATTTTAACAAAGATTATGATACGGTTTATTGGTTTATACTGCATTATCATTAGAGTTCTATATGATAACAAAATATAATCTTAACGTTGTGATGTTTCGACTATCACGACCGTACGCTAGCAATATATTATTCTTCTCTCGGGGAACTCGAATTATTAAATACAATTGTTGAAAAATGAACAAGACCCTCCCCGGGCACTCCCACCAGTTACGCCACTGGTATACGTGTTATGATTTCTAAAGGCAACAGAAAACGATTTAAATTGTCGAAATAAAATTACGATTATCAAATCGATACTCGTGAAAATCAATTATTGTAATAAATAACAATATCGTGAAAGTTAGGCAACGCGATCCCAGTTTTAAATGTTGAAAATCTGTGGACAATACTTCGTAGAGAAAAAATATTTTTATAGCTCTCCAGAAAAACTGTAACGCACTATATTTATGCGCGGTGACTAGAGAAAACGATTTTTAAAAATTTTCGCTTAAATATATATGTATTAAAAAATAATAATAAAAACGTATACCTGGAGACTGAATTTATAGTTTCACTTAACCGGAAATCACAACCTATATAAAAGACTATAAAAAAAAAAATATATATATATATATATAGGTCCGAGGTCCCTCGAATATTATTGTAATATGGTCATCCGAACTGTTATTATTGCGCTCGTTATTTTATTCTTTTTATTTAAAAACCCGTACACTCTGCAATTCGTTTATTTAGATAACTCCAAAATTACGATTTTTTTTTTTTTTTTATATTTAAAAAGGTAAATTGGTATATTGATTCCTCGGAGATATTTACGCTTAATTATTATTATCATAGGCGAAAATCTATTAAATTTTCTGGGGGGGCTAACATTTTTAACATCAGTCATAATCAGTCAAATATCCAAAATACATACAAATTATAAAATATTTGGGGGGCTTAGCCCCCCCTAAGCCCCCCCCCATTTCCGCTTATGATTATTATTTAAAATTTAATTTCGCAAATAATAATAATAATAATAATAACGCGTTTATAATTTATCGGGATTAAATTTCACTTTTTTATTAATTCTATCGTCGAGCTTTTAGCGTTTTTTTTTTTTTTTTGAAAGCCCTTCGTAGTCACGTATTGTACGTATTATACTTACTAATAAATACCGTACACTGCAAAAACGTTTAACTTTTTTTTTAAATTTAAATATTATTCGTTTTTACGTCGACAGTACTCATCACTATATTTTTAATATACAATATATATTCAATTATATTACCCCACAAAAAAAAAAAAAAAATGCTCAACATTCCGACATTTGTGTATGTTTTTAGAATTGTCACGATTGTTACGTGTACCTACGTACTAATACGCGTTCAGTTATTTAGTATTTACTATTATTTATAACATAAAATAATAATGTATAATTATATAATATATTTACGATATATTACTCGGACCTAATTTTTTATTGAAAATCGTCTGGTCGAGTTCTGACCGATATTTTCAAAGTCCTCTCGTAACGAGATTGTGTTGTGACATTTTCCAGACTATTTTATCAAATATAGTCGAGAAACTCGCCATTATAATCATTACGCAATTACCCGTTGTACAGTTTATTTATTTATTTTTCGCAATCATTTTACACAACCACCGAACGGAGTTTGATAGCAGCCGTCAATAAACAATATTAATTGTCACGTTTTTTTTTTTTTTTAATACCGACCTCGTTATCATATTTTGTCCATATGTGTGTACGTATTATCAATAAATATTTTGCGGATACCAACTTTATACTTTTTACGTGCGTTTTTTTTTTTTCCATTATAATAAATTGAATACAAGTATACAATAGTGAACAGACACTATTGTAGAGCAGTAGTGGCTCAAGAGTCGTGTTGACGTCGAGATCGGATCGAAAATTGTTGTAGATCGGCCTTCGGTTTCAAGGGCTGCAACTCGTTTTGCGTTTGCGGGTACGCGCGCACAGTTTGTTTAAAAATCGTCTCGTTTTCGCCGTAAACACATTTGCTCTGTAAAAAACCTTGAGTTGTGTACTGTAATTATTCAATAAAATCAAAGATATCAGTGTTAATGGAGCGCCAAAGTATTAATTTCGTGTGGTGGCGTCAGTAGTCATGTGAACGAGTGGGAGAACCGAAAAGTAATAATATTGTCCGAGATCTGTAATAAAAAAAAAAAAAACTGTAAGTATTTCGCAGCGTGCCGTCGGGTGGTAACGAATACGGTTAAAACGCACTTTTATCGATTGACATGTAGTCATGGCGTTGGTGGAAGGATTTGGCGACGAAGTTATCCAGTTTTTCGGTGTACTTTTCGTCGTCGCACTCATCGTGTTGCTATGGATGTCCACCCAAGTGGCCGAAATGCAAATATTCCGTGGCGCTGTCTTCATACTAGAAAGACGCACGAGAAGACGACATGACACAACAAGAGCTACACCCGTTACGACTCCTGCACAGCCTATAAGTATGTTATCGATAACCGTTTGGGTACTTTATTGTGTTGCGATCGACATACACTTTTACTATAAAAATGTTGTAAATCACGAGGGTTTGCAAAATAGGAATATCGTTTAAATACTAAAAGTTCTTCGGTCGGTCGATTGAAAATTCGGCCGTAACATTAGTGATAAATGGTAATCGCGTAGAATGAAACGAGTAAATTATTTTCAACTTCAGTAACGTTGACTTGTGAACAGAGAAACGCATGGGCATATTAGGTATTTTGTAAATAGATATCGTATAAAATGTTTGAAGTAAAAGAAAAAAATCATTTTTAATGGACGACACAGATTGTTTCGATAGACTACGTTATTATCGTATCATACGATGAGAGAATAGATTATTAAATACGTATTGAATTTACTCGAATTTATTGCGACTGTACTTTTAGAGTTTACAAAGAACACTGATATAATGGTTTCAATGTATATATTTAATTTTATTATTATTAATAATATAAAAAATTGGTTGAATTTAAATAGAAAATAATATTTGATTATAAAATAATAATTGTTATTTTATACAGATTGATTAATGCAATGTAAAAAATACATTATTATATTTTTTTTATAGTAATATAATGAAATCAATTATTTTAGACGAACATGTTAGTCCAGAAATCGTTCCTGTAAACGATAACTGTGAAACGAATCCAACAACTTTGAGCAATGACAATCCTCAATGTACAGATGACAATTCCGCTGCTACAGAAAACGATGTAACAATAAATGAGTCGACTACGCAGTCTAATGAATCTAGTCAAAGTACTTCTACCAATGATGTTGCGAATGAACCGCCACAGACATATGAAGATTCTATAAATATACGACTCAAGTATTTGAATGACAACTGTCGTTTAGTCCAAGGCAGACTACAAGAAAATGTTGGTGTTTTTAAAAGGTATTATTTTTAATTGTATAACGAAATAAATATTGTATTGACAATGAATATGATTTATTATAACATATGTTGTGTAACTAATGTTTTAGGAGGCATTTCAGCAGCGAGTTGTCGTCTAATAAAATTATCCGTCTGATATTTCAAGGAAAAGTATTGCACGACGATGAAGCATCACTGAGCAGTTGTGGTCTTCACGATAATTGCGTTGTACACTGTCTAATACATCAGCCACGTCCTGCAACAAATGCTCAACAGAACTCTGATTCTGTAAACCAAGGTTCTAATGAACATCAGCTACCCAACATAGCACGTCAGCGTCAAGCTGGACCTGTTCAACGCGATTGGAACTTGGCAACATTACTGTCTGCTTTGATTACAATAATAATATCATTACTTTGGTACGCTAGAATTCAGTTTTACACGTTATTCTCATACACGTCTACAGGTACACTAGGAATATTGACTGGAATTTTTATGTTCACTGCCTTTCTCACTTATCTGGTGGACAACGAGGAACAACAACAACACCATCGCCAACAACCTGGGGGGCAATAATATACGTTAATACTTATATTTCAGGTGCACGTTTAGGGAAAGTTGGGTCTCGAAAGTGTTTTAATGCGATTTATGTTTTTTTATTTATATATATTGAACAAGACACTAATTATTATTTTGTTTGGAAAAAAAAAGAAATCAACTATTAACCTAATATAAACCAGTTGAACCGTAGATATATTGTGTTGTTTATTATAGTATGTAAATTATTGTTAAATGTTACTTAGATAATCGTATTGTGCACCGTTGATACTTGATAAACATATTGAAAAAAAAAACATTAGATGTAAAAAAAAAAAAGAATTTTTCTACATTATTATGTGTATAGGCTGGGCACGCCTGACAGTTTTCTACTGTTATAGAAGGTGTACTTTTTTCTTTTCATCGTGTATGTTGCGTGTAACCTAAAGTAGTTTAAAATAAATTTTGCAAAATCATAGACCACAGGTCATATAAAACTAATCAATTCGTGTATTTACATAATTTTAAAGTAAGTTTGATATTTTATCATGATGTATATATAAGTTAATTTTTTTAATTTAGTTGTTAGACATATTTGAATAGTGAAATAATTTATTATGTAACCATCAAACTAATCAAAACACACGATATCATTTTTTTAGCTCAATAGATCTAATTTATAAATAACAAATAATAACGCCTTTGAAATGTAGACAATTAACGATTTTTTTTTTTCTTTCTGTGTATTAGTTTTCTAAAATAATTGTCTACGCGTTTCAATATTCTACAACTATGATTATAGATTATACACTGGTAATAATGTGGTATTTTATATATATATATATATATATAAAGAAAACTAAAAACTAGCCGACTTATTTTATCAATATATTTTAAAGTTAATACCGTTAGTTTTGAATTTGATACGTGCGATATTTTAAGAAATATTTAAAAAATATACAATAGATATTATCCACAAAATGTATAATCTTAAATCGAAAATAAATGTTGATTTCTCGAAACAAAATTTTAATTCAATTTATATTTCGGCGTAGTAAATAGTTTCCGACTGGGTTTCTTTTTTAGAATACCCATCGCAATTGGAACGCAATCGAAGAAATAGTCAATACGCGTGTGTGTGTAATATATAATAATATATTTTATAGAAAAACGTGTACAAATTGTCTTTAAGTCTGTCAATACCAACCGATATATAATGTGAACGATTGCAATTGAAAAAAAAAAAGGAAAATGAGCGACAATAAATAAAATACGATTTTTTTTTTATCTAAGTGTAGATCGTATCTCCAACGTTATGAAAAAATAACGCAACGGTACGAGCTTTTGGATTTACAGCTAAATAAGCGAAACTGTACGGTACGGACTTGTCGTTTTTTTTCGGGAACACGACCGTGTCATTAACGTCGTGGGCCACGACTTTGTAAATCTCGGACGAGATCCTGATCTCGGAGTGGACAGTTTTCTCGACACTGAAAAAACGCGTTGTAAGAGGCGTACGCGAATTACAATTTTACCATACGATGATACAATATGAAAATATAAATCGAAACAAACACTATTATTATTATTGTGTTATTATTACTCTTACGCAAGTAGATCTTTGTATACGTATTCCGTCGCGTTCAAATAAGGTTCGACGATTATGTCATCTTGACACCATTGGCCGCCGGTCGCGAAATGCCGTAACAGTCGAAACGCGAATTCGGCCCGTTCGTCTTCGGCGTACAAAAAATACTCGTCGCATTCGTCTTCGAACAACATCTATACACAAACACGCGCGCTCGTAACACCGATTATTATTTAATCGAATAATTATTATTACACATAATATTTATATACACACAGGTCCTACGGGTAATGGGTAAACGAAATGTGGCAGATCTTGCAACTATATTGCCTATTTATAATTTATTCGTAATTCTATCATCAAATTTTACATTGTTTTTCGTAGACCGGCTAGCACTGAATTCGATGATATACGTTTGAGTCGTCCAGTGCCAGCGAGTCGTCGTAATATTATTAAAAATGACAGCGCCCTCGTACAATTTTGTCGCGCGTATATATTATAATAGGTATATAATATACGGAACTTACGAGCTTCTTAAATTTAAATAAATAGCCCCTTAGTATTTTCACTTTGCGATTATACGTAGTAAAATTGAAAGAAAAAATACCTACTTTAACGCTTTAAAAAAAAAGACGAGAAAAAAAATTATCTGAAATTAAATGGATAGTTCTGTAAAAAAAAATTCGCCAATTCCAAAGTAGGCGAAGAGGTTATATTTTAAACGTTACATTATAATAGGTACATAATATATAATATTAAAAAAATTTTAACCATTTTCAAATTGTTGGCCAAGTACATGCCGTTCTTGTACACTTCCAAACACTGGCGTATGGCGTGGTTACCGTCCTTGTCGGTTCCGTTGCAGACGATGTTATTATCCGGGTCCAAGATTTTGTCAAAAAACGTCATGGATGTGACCGTACAGGGAATTACTTCGGTCTGTACTTTGGCTACGTCGTTTCCTAGCATATGAAGTCATAAATATAAATAACGGTACTATTGTACCCTGCAATATCTATACGTATTATATAATATCTAATCATCTATGTAGCTATTAGGTAAACACTACGTGCGAGCAGCATTACTCAGTTTCCTGTTCTTATAATCTTATATACATATTATACAGGTACCTATAACTACACGTTTCTTTTTCTTCGTCCGAATATTTTAATATAAAGAATACTGAATAAATAATGTTCGCGAGAAGAACATGCGTCGTATAGGTGTATATATATATATATATATATAGACGATGACGATAATGAAAAAAAGTAAGTGAATCATATTACTTATACCGTCAAATCCGCTGAAACGTGTACGTAAGGTTTCCGCTACGTTCTTGTCCCGAAACAAATCCTAAAAATAAATTATAGGTAGCCGCATAATTATTTTATTTTTTTTATATTTAATTACGCAAATCACACTATTCAGTTTTTACTGATCCCCGCAGTCATTATTCTGGCACGCGCATGGCTGAAATGAGACTGCTGCAGACTACTCGGCCAAATCTTCAGCTAATCTCACATGCAGCCCCTCCTTTACGCAAATTCTTTGGACAGACTTTATTATAATACCGATTCTACGGCGTCACATAACGGTCTATTCAAATCTGCCTGCCGACTTTGCCACTAGATTCAACAACATCGCCCCTGTCCCAAGGGTCCTGAATAAAACTATAGGTTCAAAAATCTATCTACATATCCTGTATTGTTCAATTTAATCGATTACGTACGGGTATGGATCATTCATATTATTATACCTGCTCATGCTTATGAACTTTGATCATCTTAACCACTCTCCATTCTGTATTTTGCAACAAAATTAATGCATTTGTGATCTCCCTCATATCTTACTTACCTAACTGTCCATCAAGCACTTACCCTTATTTAATTTTCTAAAATCGTTTAACGTTATTCTATATATCGATCTCCCCTGTATTCTTTATTCTAAATCCGAAACCACAATCAAATTATTTCTTTTATTGTGGAAGCTTCATTATTATATAATATTATCATTGTAGGTAATTAATATTTACCTAATATGCCTAATCATTATAATAGTCCTGTTTTTGTTTTCTTCCCTCTTTGTTTATTGTTTATTTACATTTTATAGATTTTAGATAATTGTCGAGCTATAATAGTTTATTACTAGTAGAAGCTAATAAAATAATAATAATAATAATAAATAATATTTTTAAACTTTTCGATGGCAGCACATAAATACGCAAGCAAATATTATAATAGACCAAATTAATATAATTACCAAAGCGAACTGGTCAATGTCATCAGCTATAAATTCTTGATTGAACGCGTAATAAATGATGTGTAAACATTTTTTCATCGACCTATAAAATCAAATTCACAGTGTACCACTATTATTGTTGTTAGTAGTTAGGTATATTTATATACCTATATACCTATTATAATATTCTATATTATAATATATATTATATATACCACTGTTTTGTGGTTAAAGTAGGTAGTTATTATTTGCATCATTATTCGTATTTTGTTAGGGCGTGTTTTAAATTTTAAAAACCAATTTTTTGTTATTTTCTTTTTTTAATTATTTAAAACGTAATTTAAAAAAATTCTCACAAGAAACGCGTTTCGGATTATCAATATAATCATTCATCAGTACCTATATGCGTATGTAGAATGTGAAACGGATTTATATAAAACTAATTAAAATGTATAAATGTAAGGCTTATTCTAAGAACTTTTCTAAAGTAATAGGTGGGTATATAATATTTTTTTCACGTCCTCCCTCAATTTTAAATGCATTTTCAAAAATTCTCCAGAACGATGCAAAATATTGCAATAGCCATTAATCAAGAAATTTATACATATGGATAATAATTATTAATTAATAATCAATTCGTGTATACGTCTATATGTGATTATAATAATTGTATAGATAATTTTTTTTTATTTATTCTTATGGCATTATAGATCATAATATACAATAAATGTAATAATAGGGTCTATGGTAGTTATAGATAACTACTGATAAATATGTATATTTCTATGGAAAGGTACTTACTTAATAAAATACTGATCATACAAATTATATTGAATATTTTTTTCTAATTTAGTCTATTGGTTTTTACTAAGAGAGTTATAATATGTATAGAACTAGGTAGTTATTGATTTTTCATTCGAACAATTAAAACAATTTCGACAACTCGAAAATTGATTTTATTGAAAATAAAGTCGCACTTATCTAACTGCAAGTATTTATAACTGCATAACCTAACCAACAATTAACACAGTATGTGTATAGTTGTGTTCTACTTCTGCTGAATATCGGTTTACATTGTAATATATCACACAAATTAGATAAAATATTTGATTTGCTTACCATTTGAGAAGATATTCTTGAATCTTGTTACAGAGTCCAGTCGGTTCTTTATTAGAAAGATGATAAAAAGTATATTTTAATGTGGACATGATAGGATATTACGTTTTAATGACTTGTATTGCATACAATCTCAGGATAACAAATATATATATATATATATACGCTGCGTATAATACGCATGCAATTATGAATATAAAAAACAGATATATCGATAAGAGCTAAATGATCCATTAAATGTATGAACTATGAAGCCATAGCAACATAATATTAGTACCTATAAACAATATACATGTATGTATTTTAATGTTATCTATGGCTATATTCTGAACAATAATGTCAACCTATAATTATTAAATTGAATTTCAAATGTTATAAATATCATTATTTAAATTATTTTAATATTCCGTACATTTTGAAAAAGTGTAAAATCATCTTATGGAAAATCAAAATGATAAAAAAAGTAAAATATAAAGTTCTATTCAAATAACTTTTATAATGATAATAATATAAAAGAATATATATATATATATATATTATTAAGTTGAGTACGAGTGTAAATATTTAAATTTAGTACATTAAATATTATGTAAGGAGAATAATAAGTAAACGTTATTGTTTTTATAAAAATTTAATTATATTTTTATAACAATTTGTACAATATAATATATTGTTAGTACATTTGTAATCTAATATTAACAATTAATGTTGTTTAAGTCCTCTAAATCCACGAGCAAGCAGGTATATTTCAGACGAATCTGATCGAGTAGCTTTTGGCTTTACAAATTTTACATTTAAATAAAATTTTACTAAATTCTTTTCAATTTCTTTGTTTTGATTACCATCGAAAATTTTAATCAAACATGATGCACCAATATTTGAATTTAAAATAGCAAATCTGTAAAGTTTAATATTATTTTTTTATATTTTATATTCCAATGTTTTTATTATATCACAATAAAAACTTACTTAATTACTGAATACGCTAATCTAATGATTAAATCGTGGTCTAAATGTTTAACTCCTGTAGCGTTAGGTGCCATATCACTTAATACAAGGTCTATAGGTCGACCATTTAAAATGGTTTGTATCTTTTGCCAAGTTGTAGGAGACGTGAAATCAGAATTACCCAATAATGTCGCTCCTTTTATTGGGTACATTTGTTGAAGATCAATACCGATCAGTAGGCCAGTAGGTAATTCACTATCTATAATATATTTAAAAAAAATAGTCGATTTAAATAAATACTTTCAAGTTCAGTATTAGTACTTGTAAAAAAAGACAATACATTAATGGAGAAATATTTATCTTATTTATATTTTTTAGTACACATAATTTCAATATTTGGTAACTGTTTAATAATTAATTGCAATGCTATTTACTGCATATTTTGTCATTTATACTATCTGTTGAAATACCTTTATCTATTAGTGTATATCATATTCGCTACTGTACTAAAGGAATGTGAAATTAAAATTGTATTAGTTAATGTTTCTGCGTATTATTCTATTAAATATATATAATAAAGTTCTTTAAAATTAAAAATGAATTTTCTGACCGTGAGTTATTTTTACTGGCACATTTTTGGAAACCAAGGTATCTGTACACAATTTTTAGGAAAACGTCACATACACTTTACTAAAATTACTGGAAATGGTACAGAAACAACACAAACCATCAAAACATTTTGGAGACGAGTAAAAAACAAGTACGGCGTTAAATCATGCAGAGCAACTAATTTATTTGAATGCCGACATCAAGAAAAACGATGATGATTCTCAATTCGATAAAAATATATATTTATACAAATTACTTTTGATGCCAAAGAACTTTATATTCAATCTAAAAATCAATTAAGAGGTTAAAAACATTTTTTTCTTTTACTATATTTAATGTATTATAATAATAATTAACATTCAATTATTCAAGAACATTCTGAAAATATGAAGTACTGAATAACAAAATGTTGTATTGTTATATATCAACATAATAAGTAAAATGTCGATGACAGATGACCAGTACATTAAGCAATTCACAAAAGTAAAACAAATTCATAAAAAACAAAACTTACTGGCAGAATCTGAATTAATTCTAGATGCAGCTACTTGTGACCAACTACCTGGTGCCGCACCAATATCTATTACACACTGACCTGGTTTCAATAAAGAAAATCTGTCGTCCATTTGTAATAGCTTGAATGCACTTCTACACCTGTATTTAATATGTAAAAATTAAATATATTGTTTCTTTTTTGCAATATATGTGACTATTTTGTTAATGTTATTATGGTACAACTATATGTATAAATTATATGGTAAACCAAAAAAAAATTAATATTTTTAAGACTTTACCTATAACTATTGATTTTGGCTTTTTCAACGTAAGGATCAGTTTTTTGCCGCAACAGCCATTCCTTCGAACTGTGATTTCTGGTAAAAGTTTTAAAAACTCTAAAACAGTCTTTGTACACTTTAATTCTTTTCATTATAACACCATTAATAATAATTCTGTAACTAGATTGAAAAAAAATATCAACTCGTTACTTTGTCAGTTTTGGTCTTTAAAAGTAGTTGGCACTTAAAAAAATAAAAAACATGTTGAAAAATTGAATTACTAAACTGATAAGACTGTTGACGAGATTAGTGATAACAAAAGTTTGGTGAGAATTGAGAATTCAAGAATTCACAACAGAGAAAAACTCTATAGGTATGTAATATAAAAAATACTCATTTGAGGTAAAAAAATAAGCAAAATAATAAATAATCAAATATATTAATTGATTATTGCATAATAACAAGTAACAACAACAATTATAAACAAATTAACTATATATTTATTATAACTATGTCTTTACACTATGGAATAGGTTCCGTAAAGTGTTTTTAATATTCAAAATATTGATTTCTTACTACTATCTATTTTAATTGATTAGATATAGAAAACTACAGCATCATTTGTGCTATCATAAATCAACAGATGTGTCCATCATTAACATTTGATTAATGCTTGTCACTGACTGTGAGTATATTATGAATGTGTTTTACAACTGTAATATTATTGTGGTTGTGAGTACTTTATTTTCGTTTATTATTTTTAGTTTTCTGATGGACCACGGCTACGACGAAAATGTCTTATTCAATCGGTTTTTGGTAGCCCTTTGCAAATGCTCTGAAGAAATATTTTACAAAGCCGTTGAAAATGGATGGCCGATATGTGTTCCTAGAGAAGGTTCCTTCACAAAAAATAAATACTCGGAAAAAGATTTCAACGATCATATTTTAATACCCAGTAAGTGTTCAGATTTAAAATTTGTCACGGTTAGTGGCCATGACGTATATGTAGACAACTGTGCAATCAAGTGTCATTATGACAATCAGACAAACACAGTGGACATATTATTTATCGAGACTTGTTACACAGAAGACAATCACAGTTATAAGGTAATGTGTATAGAGGGCCCATTAACAAGTGCCACAATGTTGGAAGATATTATCGTAATAAAATCTGTACAAGACTGTTTGACATTTTTGTATTCCAAAAGCAACAAACTGTTCTTGAAAGACTTAAGGTATTTACTAGATGATTTTTTATTGTCTAACGATTACAATAGTATGTCTATTGATGTCAAGAAAAAATCAATGGAGGATTTATATGTTAAATGTTTAAAAAAATCAAGTAATTATAATAAACAATCCAATAATTTTTTTCAAAACAATATTAAACTCGCAGTAGAGTATTATATACAAAACAAACTATATAATGCCTTAATGAACAATATAAATGTTTTAATGGCCAAAAAAGATGCCAAGTTGAATAAACTTATACGAAATTATTCTAGTAGTATGATCGATATAGAAGTGGATAAAGAAGTAGAAACTGTGATACCGAATGCCAGATGTGAATTATCAAAGTTGTATATGCATAAGACTATTATTGGAAAATTTAAATGTTTAAAAGATACATTTTTAAAATTGTCTAATGGAAACAAAAACTTTACAGTAGATAACCTTTTATGCGCTTTAGTCCATTTAGTCATACACTGTAAAATACCCAATTGGAATGCTCAGATATATTTTATGAAACATTTCATTATCAACAATATTAGAGAGTTTGATGATAATTTCTATTTGACGTCTTTGGAAGCAGCTATTGAACACATCAAAATCTATGATTTTAAGCTAGAATTATCTACTAACTTTCACGATTCAAATTATGGTGCTTTTTATAATTATATTCGCAAAGGAGATTACTATAAAGTTAAAGAAACATTGGAATGTGTAAAAATTCAACAGTACAGTTCCAAATGCCATCCCTTATGTGAATGCGATTCTTGTATAAAAGAAGTGTTAAAAGAAGCTGCTATTTGTGTGAGGTATAAAGATGAACAGGGTCTTACTCCTCTTCACGTAGCAGCTTTTTACGGTTATCCACTTATCATTGAACTACTTTTGGAGTATGGATCAGACATAAACGCTTTGGATAATTTTTCACGTACACCAGCACATTATGCTGCACTTAGAGGTCAACAGAATGCATTATTGTTCTTGTTACATAATAAAGCATTGATGATTGGAGATAATGAGGGAAACACTCCATTGCATTTGTGTTGTTCAAATGGTCACGATGCTTGTGTTAAGGCATTATTATATTTTATGGAGTTTTCCGTTTCAAAGTTAGATATTAACGTGCAAAACAATCAGGGTGATACGCCTCTTCATATAAGTTTTAAATGGGGTTACACTAATACAGTACAAATACTGATTGAACAGGGTGGAAATCCATTAGTATGTAATCGTAGAGGACAGACTTGTTTCGATTGTGCTCATAATTCCAAAATGGTCGAAACGTTTTCAGCCTATAAGAAGAGTAATAGCATAGAACAAATAAGAAAAAGTAGTGTAGACATAACGTCGCAGCAAAAAATAATTGGAAAAATAATAACTGCAATATCTGATGGCGACATACGTTTAGTGCAACATTATTTGGGCATTGATGATGATAATCAAAATATAAACAAATTTATCGATGTGAACTGTGCCAATTACAAAGGATACACTCCTCTCCATGCGGCGGCAGTTTATGGTCAGACTAGCATTTTGAAAATGTTAATTGGATATGGAGCAGATGTTAATTCATTGACAACTTCTGAACAATATACAGCTTTACATTTGGCCGTACAAAATAGAATGAATGCAATTGTTAATGTTCTATTGGATTCTGAAAAATGCGATCTCAACAAACAGGATAATTGTGGCAATAGTGTATTGCACTATGCATGTTCAGTTGGTGATGCTGATATAATCAGTAGCCTACTCAAACACGGCGCTGACTTTGGAATAATCAACAAAAAATTTATAAGTGCTTTAGATATTTTAAACAAGAGTCCAGAATTAAGGTAAACAATATCATTGTTATTGTTATACGTTTAACTGTTATATATTCGTGTTCAAATTACTTGTTTTAGGCACTTGGTTTCAATAAAAAAAAAGAGATGATGTCGACATCGTAGATTCAGTAAAATGTTTGAGTACTCAAATGATAAAAACTTTTTACTTCTATATGTAACAAAAAAGATCTGTTGAATTGAACCAATTGACTTTTGATTGTGAAACTATATTATTATATAATATAAACTTATATTTACTTAATGTTAAAAGTTTAAAATTCGACTGTTATATTTTCTGAAAAACTAAATTTACTAATTGAGACTATTATTATTATTTTCTTCTTGTTAACTTTTGTCAACATTTCTAGTTTAATTTGTTGATCGTTGTATATGACAAACTTTATATATTTTTATGTATTTTGTTAAATCAAACTTTTTTTTTAAAAAACTAATTAATTAAATGGTTTATCATTCACATAAAATTGTACTTATGTTGACAACCAAAGATTATGTTATATTAGTATTTTAGTATTATCTCTCAAGACCTGTATTTGGTTTTAATGTGCATTCTAAAAAAAAAAAATGTAAAATATCGCAATAACCATATTGATGAAGAAATACATCCATGTGGTTATAAGCCATAGAGCAGGGGTCGGCAATAGGCGGCCCACGGTCCGAATCCGGCTCGCGGAGGGGAAATAACTGGACCCTTTAAAATATATATTTTTTAATGCTGGTTTTTGCACGTAATAGAATAGTATAGATATTTGATCTATTTTTATAATGTATAAAAATAAATAAATTTATTAACTATTATTTAAGTTTTTTTCTGGTCCTCAAAATTTTGTTTTCTAATTATCTGGCCCTCCATCGAAACTAATTGCCGACCCCTGCCATAGAGCTTATAACAGGTATAGGTTACGTGAAATAGGTAAACATCGACTGAAGTCTCTATACACAGATGGATGGGTTGACTAAAATATTATATGTCTTCCTTTAGTGTCAGACTCGGAGGGCTGCCATAGCTCCAAGCAGGGTTGTTATGTTTAAAATATGTGTTTTAAACAGCATTTAAAACAACGTTTTTACTCGTAGTAAATTAAAAATTTTAAAATCCATATTATAAAAAATATTCAAATCTAATATAGACAAAATATTAAATTGTTGGTTTTATGTATTATTAAGTACATAAACATACTTAGAATTTAGATAATAAATACAGTTATATTGAATTACTTATGTTTGACGCCGACCTCTCAAATAGAAAAAAACCAATAAGTTCTTAGTCTAGTAATACACAGAATATTCTGTGGTTAATGCAAAATATTATATTATAATATTATAGTTCTTCGACTTTTGATTACGAAATTTTGAACCAAAATAATCTATTATAGTCTTATAGACCTCCAATAAAAATGTTTGTTTAAAAATAATTATTTTTAAAACTAGTTGATTAACAAAAAAAAAACATGTTTAAAACACTTTTAAGAAATACATTAAAAAACGTTTCAAACGGTTTTTTTTTTAAAACGTGTTTTTTCCAACACTGGCTCCAAGGGTTGTTTTGGTGGTATAATATCTACGGCCGGACTCGATTCCCAGTCCGACTCTGCCGTCTTCTTTAATATTAAATTATCAACGAGCTATTTACACTAATATTTCGCTGTTTCGGTATGTAAATAATAAACCAAGTGAACGTTAGAGTATCTGAATAAATTTATCGTAATATCATGTCTTCTTCTTACGGCGAAACGCTGAGATGACTCTTACAACCCATCTATGCTTTACAACTATTTAAGACGTTTTTAAAAACATTATAGACATAAAAAAAAAGTATTTGTATACGTGTATAAATACGCATCCTTTGAGGGTAATCAATAAGGGCGATTTTATTTTGCATTAAGTTTTTAGGACTAGTGAGAGTTGAGGACACCTTTATCAACGGTAGCCGTTTGTAAGGTTTACATCACTCGTGTTGGATAGGTCTAAACCACTGACTGACTGACTGACTGGAACCGTCTAAATTTATAAAACACGCGTTATTATAGGGTGTAAACAGTTTTCAGTTTTTATCGACATATTTTTAACAATTCAGTTCGTATCACGAATTAAGATAGTCTATCATAAATAATATACAATATATAGAAAATAAATTATTAGAACAGAAATATATCATGATACTGTTATAATAGAAGGCTAGCTTTGTTAACGAAATAATTTTTTTATTAAATTTATGTATTTGGTAGTACTATGTAATAGTTTATCGTTACGTATATGTTAACTACTGTTATAAAGTTAGTAGGTAATATTTGTATGACATTTTTATTTATAATTGATTTCTTATTGTACAATTTTATAATGTGAAAAATTGACATTCAATTAAAAACTTTATGGTGAATAATCAAGAACTACCTTCTCTCTACATCTATAGAATATGCACTATATGTCTACTACATTAAACTACCTATTAAAGTATTAAACCTACATACAATATAAAAAAGATATTTCATTCAAATATAAAGATTTTTTATAAGTAAAATTATTTGTATTTTAAAAATAATTTATTTGTAAATTTTCAATATTCGAATGATTATTCAGATACGTTTCAAACATGTTGTTAAAACACTACATCTAGATTGTAAATGATGCAACTTTTTAAACGGATGCGTATAATGTTTTATAATTTTTTAAACATTTTTTGCGACAGATACTTTTTGTCATTCAAATTATGCATTTCTTTAAACAAACGTTCGTAAATTTATGTGTAGATACATAAGATAATATTGTGTGGCTCGTGATACTTCGGAACGTTTCACGTTATATCATGCTTGTTTTATAATATATACCTATGTCGTACAGTCATTAAAATGAAAAATTATGAGCAGTGGCGCCGAAGTTTCAAAAATGTAGTAGGGCAATTCTAAAATTTGGAGGCCCCAAGAGGAGAAATCAATCGTTTTTAAAACGGTGAATAAGCAGGAAAAAAACGTCGATTTTTCTGGTCTAAATCATAAATTCATAAATTAATCGGTGTGACACACCTCACAAAATGCCACCCCTCCAAAAATTGAACTAAACCCCACTTGATATTATTAAAAATTGTTTACGTTATCTCTCCAAGCAACCTTTTCTGGACTTTTATAACTAAATTAATTTACTTGAGTTACTTGTAGAATTATTTATATACAAATAAAACCCAATTTCTACAAAATTATTTTATTTTATTTTAACAAATATGTATTTCAAAAACAATGTTTCCATTTTCAGTGTTAAACAACTACCTACTAGTAGTTTTTGAAATACGTATTTGTTAAAATAAAAGCAAATTATATTGTAGAAATTGAGTTTTATTTTTACATAAATAATTTTATATAATTTTTATATAAATAATATTTTAGATTACAGTAATTTTAACCTGGTAAATAGGTGTCGCGCTGGATCGGACCATAAAAACACGGTCTGTGAAGGAACTTTAATACCTACCAACTATAGTTATCCTAACCTTATGGCTTATACAGTACATCGTTTTACTCGTAATATAATTTCTTAAAATAAACCTAGGTAGATAAAAATGTTTAACTACAATTGTCGTTTTCTATCAACATAATACCTACACTTTGTCCAAAAACTTGAAAAACTTAGGTTATAAAACCAAAACTGACCCTTTTTATGAATTAAATACTTCAAAAACTATAATTGCTGTAAATAGCCCAAAATTTAAAAAAAAAAATTTAAATTGCTTTCGTTATTATTTTAGTACAAAGTTACATATTTGGTAAAAATGTCAAGACTTTAAGGACCATATTAGTTTTGAAATAACGTAATTTTCCACAAAAAATAAAATATACACTTTGTCAAAAAACTTGAAATGTTTATAAAAGAAAATTGTGACTATAACGATTTACAAGATGTTTTGAATATAGTAGAAGTAAAGCACGTCTGACATTGTTTTAAATTTTTAAGCCTTAAAAAACCAAAAATTACCTCTTATCATGAATTAAAATTTTTAATTGTTATAAATATTCCAAAATCGAAAGAAAATGTTTGAAAATTATTTTCCCTAATATAATATTACCTAATATAATATGAAAAATAAAATGAGTTTTTATCGTTTTATACGTAATTTTCCGATAGTTTTTGAGTTCTTTTGGCGCTTTTGAGAAAATCGAAAAACGACCTCTCTAAAACACCAAGTAGATGCAATTTGCTACCGAAAATAAACTATGACTGTAAAGATCGGAGTATTCCTTCTGGTAAATAGATTATTATAACGAAATAAATTTAATTAATGCACAATATTGATCTAATATCCTGCCTGCATAGGTATGTAAATCGTTCATATTTTACAGCTGTACCGTAAAAAAGATGCAATACGTATTGGAAATAACATTGAAAAAAATATACTACAGCGGTTTGCGATTAATTGCACTCAAAAATGAGTATTGATTTCAATACCGGTTTGAAACGCTATACCGTAAAATACCGATATTATAAAATTTAATTAATGCACTATCCTGCCCGAGGACCAAAGGGACAGTGGACAAACTTCCATCATTTCCATCATCTATATCTGGACAGCTTTTTATTGCCAATTATTATATCTAAAGACAATCTGGAATTATGGAGTACCTTCTATCAAATAATGTTATGACAATAATGTTATGTTATAAATTATTTAAAATTATGTCAGTAAATTAAAGCAAATTTAAAATCAAAAGCGAAAAGTTCTAAATTACATTCAAGTCTCAATACGATATAAAATTTTTAGGTTCTAATTAGGTTCAAGTATACAATCAATAATATAATAAAAATGAGCGATTACATATTTTTTATAATAATTGTAAGTTGTAACATTAGAATGACTTAATTACTAAGTCTTTGTGGATTGAAATCTATCAGTGGGCGTCATTCGGACCACTTTTTAAATTGGTTGGCCCGCGTGTGAAAGGCATTGGCTACTGATTTCGCCTTTCACTGCAGGTCTACTTACAATTTTTTTCTTTTAAATTGAAAACTACAAAGCGGTTAGATTGATATTATTAATATTATATACATAATAATTAATAGATTAAATGGAAATTAATTGTGTTTACGATTGTTATTAACAACCATGAATATCTTTTATTGTATCGTATCAATAGACCACGCAAAAGAAAATTTTCTAAATTATATAAACCGATTTTATAAATAATTACTTCAATAAAAATAATTATTACAATGGACTATGGAGGGTTAAAAAGTGCAGGTGGTGTAGCAAGAAACCATTTTTTTTATGTATACGCACAGGATAAATCATACATTTTAGTTGTGGCCTACATAAAAATATGCGTATTAAAAAAAAATTGAAATGACGCCACTGGAATCTATTTTCTCTTATTTGAATTGTTATTAATTTCTTGGTGAATATAGTTTATATTATAAAAATTCATTATTGGACATAACAGAGGAAGTTAATTTTTATTATAGTGTACTACGTATAAATAATATAAGCTGATAATATAGTAAAAATTTGAATGACATTTTTTTTTAATCAAATAATTCATCATCTTTTTATCTACATTTTATATAATACAGTAGCATAGCCAGGATTTTTGTTTGGGGGGCTGAGGCTGATAATTAATTAATTTATATATGTTAATAATTAATATTTACAGACGGCACCTACTAAAAAATTGATTATTTATTAATTTCGGGGGTATTGCAGCCCCATTAGCCCCCCTGGCTACGCCACTGATATATCATACATTAATCTATTAGATGATAAAATCAATATGATAAAACTCGTAGTTCGTAATCCAACTGTGATTTTATAACTTGTATGCGTTGTTGGTAAAATATATGAACCAATGGAATACTATTTACATAACAATTTCTACGTGAATATATAAAAGCCTGACCAAAGATTAGTTTTCATTATTCTGTCCATTGTGTTTAGTTTAACTGTTAAACTTTAACGTATTAATTTACTACACTAACAATAAATAAAAATGGTTGCTTTTAAATGCAATTTAATGATGATTTTTATGTTCGTTTTTCTTATTCATGAATTCGCCGATGCAGGTAACTTATATACTTTCTTATAGTATAATGTAATAAAAACTTTAATTATTTAATATAAATTAAATATATTTGTCAACGGATCTTTATGCGTATACTAAATATTTTTTATATTGACATATTATAACTCAGGCGACACAATTTATTATAATCAGTGTTGGCAATAATCATGTATTTATATTTTAAAATTATCATCATGATGATAAAACATTTTATTTTTCGTGGAAAATGAATAAAATATACAACAAAATATTTGTATATTTATATCTCCATGTACGATTCTATTCGAATATAGATTATATAAGTATTATATTATTAGTACCTATATATATATATATATATATATATATATATACTCTCCGACTTAAAACAATTTTCATTACATTTTGTAATCAAAAATATGAAAATATAACATTATCTAAAATCTAAATCATAGATATATAATATATATGTCTATATATTATTTATCTATGAATAGTATGAATTACGATTTAAATAAAGTGTGATAAACGTACACAATCGAAGAAAGAAAAAGCTCTCCGTGACATTTGAAATTACAGGTTTGAGGTGATTAAAAAATAAACAAAAGGATATAAGAATGTCAAATTTGTATTTGTTTTTTGCCCTTAATTTTTTGTGCTTAACGTAATCGAAAAGAATATTGAGCTTATAGTTCGCACATCTTTTTCAGTGCCTGGTTCATCATCTAAGGGTGACGACAATGACGATAGTGAGTGGCCTAAAGTGTAAACGTATATGAAATGAATATTAAATATTATAGTTTCAATAGTTATTTTTAAGTGACGAATAGTACACGATTTTTACTGAATAAACTAAAATCTTTTATTCTTCTAAAAGTCCAATTTGGTGAAACATCGTTATAGTGACGGCCGATGGGAGTTAGTCAGAAATTTTGAAAAAAAATTGTTTTAAGAAAAATTGTGAATTTTTATTATAACAAGTTTAAATAAACAAATATTACATATTTCTCATACATAATAGTTGTCATATAGGTAGAAAAATATGTTTGAAATTCCACATGATACAAACATGTCCATCTAATGTGTGGGAATCTGGGTAACTGAAGTAATTTTTTGTGTTTTATATATATATATATATATATATATATATTTGCCATTTGGTAATATTAGTTAACTAAGTGTTTTAAAATTAATAAAATTATTATTATTATTATTTTTATTATTGTCAGAAGAAATTATTATTCTTTACTTTGCATTCTTTTTTCAGAACGCGGAAGAGATGACGCGTCTTCTACCTCGACCCCTTCAGAGTCAATTCCAGAGTATTGTACGTGATTTATAATTGTGATTTAATTTTGTTTGAAATAAATTATTAGTAGCATAATTGTAACTATGTATTATAATATACCAATCCAAATTAAAAGGATGATTTTTACGGTTCTGCGTTAATATATTTATATATGTATACAGATATAAAACATTTCATGCATAAAATATTACTATACAAAAAACAAAAAATATAAACATAACAAAGTTCCAGAACTTATGATTCTGGTTAACGGGATATAATTTTAGAATACATACTGAAATAAAATCGTATGAAAAATACTGAATCGACTTTTAAAAATTATAATATTGATTTTGTGTAATAATATAATTATTTAATTATATATTTCTAATGGATGAATTTTTTAAAGTGTTATTATTATTATTATTTTTTAAAATAATAAAACAAATTAATTTCCTACATTTACTTTGTATAAAAATGATTACTTTTAAATACGAGTATAATTTAATGTTTGCATTTTCACTTTTCTTAATCATGCCTGTACATGGATGCGGGTAATATCTGTTTAGTACTATAATAGAATATTTTTTTAAAATAACTCTTGTGACAAAATTTATTGTTATTATATCAACAATGACATTATTCCTATATTTATTTGTTGAAATTGTAATTCGTGAAAAAAAATCTTTATTTCCCATGGTATTTGAATAATAATGTATTACGAAATACTTGTATATTGGGATCCACGAATACGAATGCAATTATTATATTTCAACTTACATATTATTATATTAATTATAACATACGTCAAGATTTTTTAAATTCATAACAAAATTTTAGCATTCTTTGTGCTTCGTTTCTTAAATAACACCATAACGGTTCTTCTCGTTCATGCAAATAGGTTTATTTTTTTCGTTTTACTATTAAATAATATAAATAAAATAATATTAAAAAAAATGAAATTCGAACGTTATAAGAAATAAACATAAAATACATGAATAACGATCAAATTTTTCTCGTATATTTATTATTTTGTGTTCGGTTTGTCGGCCTTATTACATATGGTCAAAAAAAAAAAAAATTATTCATCATAGTTCGCATTTCTTTTTCAGTGGATTTTGAAGTTGAAGAAATATCTAATGATGGTGAAAAAACAATATCTAACAGACGCTTGTACTTACGTAAGTTTCCTTTCTAATATGAAGTTATTAATGTAGGCGTATAAATATTAATTTAAAAAAAAAACGCAGCAAAAGGAACCATATCTAACAGAAATGTGGGCACGTATGATGAACGATTGCAACGTTTGAGTAAGTGGTATCATTAATTAGAAAATAATTATTAATAAAACAATTATTAATAATTTTTTAAATATACTGACCCGAATGAATAATAATATGTTCGTAATTCTTTATACATTATAATCTTTTTTTATACAAAGTGAAAATATATAGCTATAACAATTTTCACAAAAACAAATATACAATATTGCAATGAAAAACGTAAATGTAAAGTTTGCATATATGTAGTGTTATTCATGTCTAAAGCGAGCGAATTTGTCTGGTTGAGTTGTTGTAATTGTTGACACAAAAGAATATAAATTGTTAATATTAAATTGTACTATAAATTGTATACAATTGTTACATAATATTGTATTTGTACTCGTATATAGTATAAATTGTCCCGACAGACCTTGTTCTGTCCAAATTTCAATGCATTTTTTTTATCGTTTTGTGAAAACTATTGGAAATGTGATTTAAATTTTAATTCACAATGAATTTAGTTTTATTTACATTTCTAGTCCGATGTTCAAGTAAACAATCAAAATAATAAACTAGTTGCCCGGCTTCGCTAGCTGAATTGCCCGGCTTTGTCCATACGCAGTTTTGAACGTGAAAAATTTTTTAAAAAAATATTCAAGGAAAAAAATGTATACAATTATTGAAATGGCTCGCCGAAAAACCGTAACATTTAAATACAATGTAATATCCTCTCCCTTCCTCAGACAAAAAATAAAAAAAAATCAGGTGACGTGGCGACACTCGGGGAGTGGGGACGTATTTGAAGCTCTTCTTTTTCGTGCTTCAAGTAAATCGTCCAATCGTTTGTGATGCATGATTGCACGACAAATGATTGAAAAAATATAAACTGTTATGCGCAACAATAAATCAAAGTTATATATATATATATATATATATATATATATATATATATATATATTATGTTTTAATATATATATTTAAATGGTCACTATGGTAACTGTTTAACATCTAGAAATTCAAGATTTTCCGTGTTAATTCCTATCCTGGTTGGACATACCGAGTCAAATTGTGAATCTTAACCATTCAAGGACCCATTCGAATGCACACAAAAAATTTCATCAAAATCGGTCCAGCCATTTAGGATGAGTTCAATGACATACTACACGGGCTGTCGAAATCTATATATATAAAGATATCGTCGCTTAAAGTGCAACAGTGCATATCTCAAAATTTGACAAAATGAGTATATTGTCAATATTGATAAATTTATAGCTATTGCCGACAATTTAAAATCCGAGAAATTTTCTGTCAGATTAATGGTTAAGCTGTTATTAATAAAAATTATAACAGCACATCACAATCTTTGATATGTGCTCAAAAAAAAGTAAGTGCAATAAAAAACTTTGTATAATCGACATTTTTATAACATTAATATAGATTTTATAGTTAGTATATTATTCATATAATAATATACTATATAATATATTATAACATTAAAATAAAATTTTAATTCAATATAAACAGTTTAAAAATAGGAATTAAATATTTTGAGATAGGTGTTGTTTAAAAATATGTTTTTTGCTTCTCCCGTAGACGTTCAAAATCTGAGATACGCACTGTTGCACTTAAAGTGCCGATATATATATATATATATATATACACACGAGTATATATTATACTTACATATTGTATTGTATTGATATATTTAAAAAAAAAATTAATTAATTTTTATTTTTTCCATTTTAGAAGATGACTGTTTAAGTAAATAAATAATATATCAATTTTACTTTAATATATTTTTAAATTGATAATAATTTCTATTTCAATTTTATGTGTGACGGAACTAAATTATGTTTCTTGTATATTTTAACAGAGAAGTTGCTGATTGATGGATTTAAACTCAGTAATTACACATTAATTTTTTGTTATCTATTATTACACGACTTCTATAAATTTAGATTTTCTAAGATTATAAGCCTTTTAATTTTGAAATTTTAAAGCGGTTTTATACAAATTAATCCTCATTATTTTATACGACTATCAATATTTCATTAAATCTTTACTTTTGATTCTATTATAGAGATTTTAAAGAAAAATCAATTTTTCTGGTTCAATTTACATGCCTTACTCCGATAGTTACACTAAATCGGTCAATTTAAAGAAACATAAAAATAATTTTATTCTTTTTTTTTTCCCAATAAAAAAACTCATTTTATTTTACTTTTATTATGAGTAGGTAATCTATTGTATATTCAACTATTCCTCAAATAACGAATACAACTAAATAATTCTAAGGAAGTTTAAACATTTTGCCAAACATTCAATAAATCTGGTATTATAGGTATATGTTTATGCTAATAACTGATTCAACTTTAGTCTTTAAGCCCAATGAAATTAATCACTTTGGCAAATTGTTATATACTTGTGAAACGACTTTTTATAAATATTTTTCTGAATACTATTTAAAAATGTAAAACCATTGTAAAAAAATACGTTGTCCTTCAGCAATATAAAAACGTTTTCAGGCGACACGCATGACGATGTTTATAGAAAATTTGCTGATAATAGTAAGTGAAATATAATTTTTCATCTTTTATTAAATGCATTAAAAAGCACACAACAGAGAAGAGTGGAAGAAACTACGTATAGTACTGAGTACAAAGGGCCTAATCGGTCTGTAAAAGCAAAAAAAAAAATATATATGTATTAAAAATTTGAGTAACTATTTATAATTTCATTCGAATGATTTATTGTATTTGTATTTTTTTGCAGAGCCTTTTAATTATTCTTCGAGTATGTTTTTTTTCTCTTCACATTCCAAATTAATACATTTTACAAAATTCTTGATATAAAAATGATTAACTTGTTAAAGTTGTTGTAAAAAGAAAAAACAAGTTATAATTTCAATTTTTGTGTTATTGTTTTTAAATAAATCATAATTTATTAAATTTCGTATTATATTACTATATTATATATCTTGGTTACCTATTAAAGAGAACACAAAATCCATTAAATGGAATACAATAAATTCAAGAAGGCTTTTTAATACGTATTATATTAATAACTACCTAATTAATAATTAAAATATTATATTAATAACTCATTTCTAATGATTAATCTACAATTATTTTATCATTTTAAACTTTATCATAAAATTTTATCATTTTAAGGATACGCATATGATTTTATTACTCGGAACTTTGAAGTCCTGAAGAACACACATTATAACCGTGATTTTAGTATGTAGATTTTAGAGTATATGCTAAGAATAAATAACATCTTGTTAAAAATATATCAAATAATTATAATTGACAACTTATGAATACCTGCACAGTATTTTTGAATTATTTTTTGATGTCATAATATTATACACCTACTTATAACAATATTCTTATTATCGTCAAGTAATTAAATAACATACCTACACAGGATAAAATAAGATTATGAAAAATTATAATAATAAAATATTATTTAGAAACTTTTATAATTATAAAACAAGAATTAATATTATTCAACATTTAATGCTCTTTATTTTTTTTAGGAGACCTATTGATTACTCCGTCCCAATTTTGTGATAACGTGTCAATATACATTAAGCCATAGTTATTTATACTGCAGTCTTAAACATATATATATATATATATATATATATAAAGTTCACAAGATTTTTTCAATTACATATCACTATGCATACATAATTTTATTAAGAATTTATATTCCACGCACGACCTACTAATTATTGAAATTATGTAATGTTACGATTAAATATATTTTGAATACAATTTGTACGACTTATTTATTACTATTTAGCATTAATATCTCTAAATAACATCTCAGTATAACTGTGTACTTGTCGTTGATTAATAGAATGGATATAATTTGTTTTGTGATCAATACGTTGATTGCATTTCAATATCAATGAATACTTTGGTGTCCGTCTTGAATTTGTCGATATACATAACGTAACATATTACACGTCATACATGGATTTTCTTCATACCTCATAACGAAAGAAAACTATTGTGTAAAAAATGCATCGAATTTACGTGAATATTACTCTCTTGACTAGTGACTCCTGTTATTGAAGTGAAACTTCTATAGGCCTGCCTTATAATATGGGGAGTTATAATTCAGTATATATATATATATATATATATAGATATACAATTGGAAGCATTACACATCAGGCCTATTTTCGCATTCTCTTTTGTGCGGCTCATATAAACTAGTTTATAAATTATATGTCTATGGTGCGGATCATATCTATCTTAATTCATGGTTCGTACCAAGGCCTTAGAAGATATTTTAAGACCGTAGTTCGTATTATCCACGGTGTAGAGAAGAATTTAAACCAAAAAAAGTGCCTGTTTGTCTATAGACTATAAACCTTGCCTATTTATAGCCGAGTGTTATCACTTATCACCTATTCTTCTCTACACCGTGGTATAGAGAGCCTTAATATATATCAAGGCTCTCTACCGTGGTATATTCTCCAGATTCGTTTGATAATAGTCAGGTGAATGAGATAACGCTACGACATATACATGCGATGTTATTATAAACTATAAAGCGTATAAGGCATATGTAGGTGGGTGGTCTCGTTTTGAAACTGAACAGATTGCGAACTTTGCGTATTGCATTGTTTGTTAAAATATATTGAGGTTTTTAGGGTGTCTTGATGGCCATAGTGCTGTCATGTTTCAAAAGATGCTTCGACGGCATCAAATATACAGAGCACGTATCGTTCCCGCACGTCAACCCTATATGTTTGGATACCAGCCGAATGGGTAAGTAGATCAATACGACATTGGCGGCTGATTCGTTTTTGAAATCACTAACCGTTGTCTGTAGGTAATGAAGTGGTGATCGTGAAAAACGGTACAAGAATATGCGGTAGCGGCGGTGTCTTATGTACCGCGCCGATCGTACAAAATAAATGTTATTTTGAAGTAAAAGTACAACAGTCCGGTAAGTGGAACAGCTGTGTGCAAATAATAATCACACTCGAGCTTCATGCGTATTTTTTTTGTTTATACGTCAATGTATCTGAACAGGAATCTGGGGAGTCGGTGTAGCTTTGAACGATGTAGATCTATATAAGGCGCCCGGCGGTCACGATCCATATTCGTGGGTGTTGTGTAATGACGGAGCTCAACGACACAATCAGCAAGTGTTAAAAGCAATCGATAATAACATCGAAGAAGGTGATATAATTGTAAGTATTGTGACATGGATGATTTTGAGAAATTTTTAGGGGCTGCTTTAACAGTTTATTGTTTTAGGGTGTTTATTACGACCACGTTGAATTGAATTATTCGATTAATGGCCAACCAATAAATGAACCGATTACAGGTATAAGAGGAACCGTTTTTCCAGTTCTATTTGGTTAGTAGTAAAATAATATTACGTATGTAAAATACAATTCATCGGATCTTAATCTGATCACGCGAAAAATACCTAATAATAAATTCAATACTAATGTACATGAAAATATAACTTTGTTGGGTATATAATATGTATGATATAAACTCGCCCATAAATTACTATCATTAATATTTCACATCATACGTAACACATGTAATAAAATATGTTTGAAATTTAACCAATTTTTTTTTTTCCAGTGGATGATGGTGCAATTTTAGACATTGTATTGGAAAGATTTTCGTATCCACCTTCTAGTGGTTATGATAAAATTATGTTGGAGCAGTCTATACTTTAACTGAATATAGGTTAATATTAATATATAATTAATCATTCCTTTAATAATAAATTATAATTTTATATTTTTTCAATGAATTTGTTTATTTTTTTGTATGTGTTAAGCCCATTTATAAAATTATTATATAATTTATTATATTAATTGAACATTTAGAGGGTTCATTAGTATACATTAATATTATTTATTAACTTATAAAATAATAATAATAACTTATTCATAGATAACAACAAGTCGCTAAAAAAGTTATTCATTATATTTAATTTAGATACTCGAAACTTAATTTTTTTTGTTTTCTTATAAACAAAACAATGTACACTTTGTGCCTTCTAATTGATCTTAGCCACCTCTGGGCAAAATGTTCTTATTTTTAATTTCATAATAATGCAGTCAGTCAAATTAGTATAATAATGAATAAAAATAAAAATTTCACGAACAAAAATCCTCAAACTTATGTTTTGATATTTTTTTTCAACACTAGAAAATCAAAATTTTACTGAATTAATTTACACAGAAATGTATCTTTAATGTGTTATGATAAAGTGCAAGTAACTTATTTTGTATGTTATGATTTGTTATTATGTAACAGTAAAGACTGACAAAAACCAACAAAATATCTTTATTATGATTTTTATTATTTAATGTACTTAAACTTGCATAATATATTAAATATTATTCCACTTCTACTTTTTATTATACATTCCGAATCTCTGTTTGTGAACAATTTTTATTTTACAACATACCTTATTTTTTATTTTATATTTGATTTTTTTAAATAAAAAAAATATATTATTATTATTTTATGTTGATGAAAATGCATGTTACTCAGCATGGGTCATTTGTAAAAATCTTAACAGTTCAAAGGAAACGAGTCAGAAATCACCTTTTACATTCGAACAGTAGGTTAATACGAACTGTAGTTCTTCCATAAGTCATAACACACATTTCCTTGTCTCATTTTTACTGTAAGATTCGAGTTTCTACACAATACTATCCTTACTAAGATTATGAAATACTTTTACATAATTCAAAAAAACTAATTATCAAATAAATTATATATGACGAGAATAATGGGAAATTAATTGAATCGGTACTGTATTCAAATACTAATTGGAAACATGACAGACGATCAAATTAAAATATAAAATGCATAATATTATAAATAAATAAAATTTATTTCATGTGAACGTATACATAAACAATGTTAACATTCTATAATTTATGTTTCACTAAATATTCATATTTCTAATACAATTAGCTAATTATTGTATTTACATTTATATTATATATATATATATATATATATATATATATATATATTCTAAACAACCATTATATAAAAATTAAGCTGGAAATATTAATTGTTAAGATTGTCAACTTACTGTGTACATACAACTATTACATACAATTGGTTTAATGTATAGTATTTATGAATTTCTATTATATAAAAACAATATAGCGAATAATAATTTGTAAGCATACTTGGGAAACTATAAATACACTAAATTTAAATGCAGCTGCAGTTGTGATTTTTGTTAAGCTACCTAGTAGATGGTTAATAGTTTAGTGTATTTTAATACAAATTAAGAGTTAATTATAAAAATTTAAATAATTTGAATTATCTTCGGTTAACGTTAAAAAAAAAAACAGTCTTGTGAGAAGTAATATGTCTGATAACGATACATTATAATTCAAATGGTAACTCCAATCATGATGTTATTGTGACTTAATAATGTTTGTTTCTCATTCGATATGTTTTCAAATATTTTGAACGATTGACGTCAATTTACTCTTGGAATTTAATTTAAAATACTGTATGGTCCATACCCTAAAATCTAATTGTTAACCTTTGTTGGAATAATACAAAATTAAGAATTTCACTGGAATGATCCAACTTACTGTGAATAAGTACAATAAAATATTTGTAGATTTTCTCTCTTATTAAAGGCTAACACTAACCCAATACTTTTTTCTAATGATATGAGAATACAAAATTTATATGGACATTATTCTTTAAAGTATACTGTGTAAAAGTCACTACATTATATTAATACTTTTAAGTATAAAAAGTGTAATTAATGGCACATATGTTTTATCTACACAATTTTTCCAATAGTTCAATAAAAAACTGGTTAAGAACACGCACAGATAATAAATAATTTAATGGTTGTTTTATACTTCTTTAAAGTATGTGCGCGTTTTAGTAGCAGTCAACTCGTAAATATAATTCATATTTTACATCAGAAATATGAAATTAGGTCGTGTAAGATTACAACCAATTGTAGGAAGAATAGCATTAAAATTAGTCGGTTCAAACGATTTGTAAAGTATTAAAGTAAAATTTGTATAGAAAAACTATTGAATAACAGTAAAGTGACTTTTTTTTTTTTAAATAAAAGATAATAAATTATAAAACGACTTTATAGTTCACACCAGTTTTTAATGTAGATAAAACATACGAAATTTATGACACATTAATCACATAATAAAAATTATTATTTATTTTGTAATATTTTTCTTTCACATTTTGGCGTGACAGGAACAAGTTTGAGAAATGATTTAAACCTTATAGACCGACATAATACGATTTGTGAATGTGTAAAATATTTTACACTAAAAATTTGTGTGTCAATTTCCGGGACACGAGTTCACACATTTGTGAAGATCACAAAACTAGAATGTTTATTAAGTGAACTTCTACATTTTAAAAGTTGTTATGAACATACGCCGATATCAGAGGCGTACCTAGATGTTTTTTTTTTTTGTGTTGGAATTAAATTATTTTTATTTTTACGTATTTTTAAACATATTTATTTAACTAAAAATTAAAATTTTGTGGGGTGAGGTGTTTTCAACATATTTACAGAAGTTAAATTTATCGGGTAAAATTAATTATTTCCAAAAAGAGAAATGAATAAAATTAATTTGGTCCATAAGGATTAAGCATTTTAAAAGTTTTATATAATACATATACTTTCAAGTAATAAAGAGATCAGTGTTTTTTGTTTGTATGGTTTGTTAACGCTACGTATAATTTACTTCGTTGTCAGCAGCTTCAGTCTCTACTTCTTTTTCCCAGTCAAATGCAGTTTGACTCGGTAATTGGCCTAAATGTGTCCATCGTTCTTTAAAATTTGGATTTTTCGTTCGTAATTTTTCAAAACGTCTGCTTAGGAAAAAATTGAATAAAAATAAATTACGGTGTAATCGCAAGTCATAACTAAATCAATACAGTACCGAAATAAGTAATGCTTGGCAAACTCATACAATTCAATGTCTAAAGCGTTTATTTTTTTTACTTTTTCCAATTCTTCGTCGTTTAATAAAGATTTATAAACAGCCGAAAGCGTTGTATTGTGTTGTGTAAATGTAACCGCAAATCTTAGATTAAATGTCTCTTCAAATATGTACTGATTTAACTGTAAATAATAAACGTACAAAATAATATTGAAAAACAATTGACTTTACTATGTATACTTTTTGAAATTCAGTGAGTCCAAAGAATGCGATTGATAATAGATTTTTTTTGGCACTCGCCAGCATAACCCTGTTTCGTTCTTCTTGATTCATAGACGACGAGTTATAGCAACCGATCAACGATAGATCCGCCAACATTCTTGTTTGTCTGAAAACACAAATCCCACATAATATTACACGTGATACGACAAAATTATATTTCGGTTACCGATTGGCAGCTAAATTATGCGGACAGTCTGCAAACGAATTTAACGTTACGTCTGTCCAAAATGTACCGTTATAACATTTTGGCAATTCTTCGAGTGAAGCCGGACGACCTCCACACCAATGTCTAGACATTCGCCAAGTGGCACCTCTTTGTACGTGTTTGTATTCAGAGAGATAACGACTCACTGGATCTCTCAACAAAGTAAGATAAAAGTATCTACAAAGTACAAATGTTAAATCGCTTGTATTCGATTATTATTATTATTACTCGCATTACCTTCGTTTGATCGATTTCCCTTCATTTTTGTCCAGTTCGGAGTCTACACAACTGGTCAATTCAGTAAAATCTGCATGCAGTCCGCATTTCCATCCAGTAGAATACCTACTGAAGAGCCAATTTTCATTACGACTTGGTCTGAAACAATAGCACAACTTCCTTTTCCGTTGACACGTACACGGACGCTGTAAATCCAAGTCTTGAACAAGATGACGTCCAAACGAAGTACCACCGGTCTTCTGTACGTGTAGAAACACCATGACATCGTGCGCATTCATGTCGAAGCGCAACTGGTTTTCATTCTGCATGTCGTTGTAACTCACTCCTGTACCCGTGGTGTCTTTGGCGTTTTTAGCGTCTAAATCAGAAAAAAAAAAAAAAAGAACAAAAACACGTCGTCAGAACGCTTTGTGATCGAAAACGATTTACCGGTCGTGTTGGTCGATAGAAGATTCATCACCGTCCATTCCGAATACATCGCTGGCTTAGGGTTATAGGATAACGAACAACGATTGTCCGAACAGAAGTATCCAAAATATATAATACCGAATAGGGTGAGCAACGCGCAGAACATCATCAGTTTTCTCGCGGTGACGCGGTGTTCGATTTTTCTTCTCATTCCCACGTCTTTCAGCAACCGTTCGCAGTCCGGCTGCTCTACTACGCCCGTGCAGTAGCCCATTTCTCGCAATTCATTTCACGCAATCGGCCACGTATCGCAATTTATTCGTCGAGCCGTGGACGCTGGTGAACGGCTCGCGCTACAGACGCCCCAGCTGTACTTCATGACCGAGAAACGCGAGTTTTATTTCGGTATTTCAATTCCTAGAATAACGACATTATATAATATTCTCATACGTCAATGGGGGAAAAAAAAAAAAAAACATCGAATAATGAATATTCAAAAATGTTCATACCATTTTATTATTATTTTTATCAAATAAAACAAAAATATTTTTAATATCTCGATAACAAAGATAACGAGATATGACAACAACCGCAGAATAAAACAACCAATTCCCCCTCTCCCCCCGGACACCGGTTGTTACTCACACTGTTTTACCGCCGTCAGGGGTTTATACGTTTGAGCGCGATTCACGTCGGTATTTTAAATTTAGTAGCGCGTCTAACTCGTTACTGCGACAATACTGGAACGCATTGCCGCGTTAATAATAAACAGTACCTGCACAAGTACTTTTCGTCATGCGGTTTTTTAATGTTTCGTTTTAGAGCTGTTCAATAAATTCTCAAAACAAATTTTGTGGGCAGTTCTTTTATATATATATATATATATATATATTTAGATGCGCGTATTAAGAGAATATCGTTTTATCGTCGCGTCCGCCTAACGTATCATAATATACAATTATATATATATATATATATTCTTGTCGTTCGCGTTTTTTTTTTATATACTTTACACGATGAAGATAATATTATGGATCACTCCAATATTGCTGATCCAAAGTTACCGTGAGTCACGCGAATTAAATTATTATATATCGTCTTTAAACACGCTGCAGAATAATATTGTATATTAATAATAATATAATATATTATATCGGTTATATATATAGAAATTAATTCGTTGGGTACCTACTTAAAATATAATACGATATAAATTGAATTTATCGTATCCGCATGAAAATAACGTAAGCGCGAAATTATATATTGTCAAAAATATAGTAGTTGGACGTTTATGCGAGTGCAATTTTTTTTTTTAAATATTTAAAATTAGAAATTGTATTGTGAGAATTATATACATTTACTCGAAATATATAGCTAAAATATTTAAAAATAACAATTACTAGGTATATATATGAACATTATTATTGCGTACGGTGTAGCGAATTAGTTCTTGTTCTCGTGTATTTTTCACGTAATTTTTTTTTTTTCACTATCATTTCAAGCACGTTTTCAAACACTGAAAAAAAAAAATTCATCGACGAAAAAACACATCTATATGCATATATGTGCGCATACGCGGTGTACTATGATATATTATAATAGTATAGGTCCGTAATAATTTCCACAATTCGCATTTATTAAATTTTTCTAATAAAAAAAATATATGTAATAAATATAAAATATGTAAACCTAAGTATTGATTTTTAATTTTAATTTTTATACTTTGATGTTTTCGAAACGGCATAATGTATATATAGTTATATATTAAATGTTCAGAGACCCCGAGTCATAGGCGAACGCAGGTATAGGGGTTTTGGGGGTTCGAACCCCATCCGAAATGTCTGAGAAAATTTGGAAGTTAAGCTGCGCGACATATAATACGTAAGAGTATATGTATATATACTATATAGTATCTTATAATTTTACATTTTTTCAAAAACCCACCCCGAAATTTTTTCCTGCTTTCGTCCCTGCAGTCAGAGTTGTTAATTTTTCAACAAAAACGACGTGTATATAGGCGTATACGAGATGTCGAGATAGATATATATCGTTGCACGCCTGCACTGACGCGCGATGATCGTAACAAAACAATTTCAACAACTCGAAAATTTATTTATAATTTCGAGTGTTCCAAATGTATATATATATTATAAAGTACACTGCGTATACTGCAGCTATAGTGTTTTAAAATAAATATTATATATATATATATATATATAAATATAATTTAAATATTAAAATTCAATTCTATTCGTATTCGTTCAATTTTCCATTATTTTTCCGACGACAGCGATATTATATTATATATATTTTATATATTAATTATATTACTCCCCCGTAAAAAAAAAAAAAAATTATAAATGCTTTGAACCAGTGATGGCGGCGACAAAGGCGGGCCCGAGCCGGCGATGAACCCCCCCTTGAAATTTTGATTTAACTCAAAAGTTTGATTTAGAATTCCATATACCTACTTATGATTTTTGCTAATGTATTAATATATTTTTAATTACATAATTTTGAATTAAAATATATGTGTGTTAAATTTATTATATTATATTACACTTAATAATTAAGAAAATATATATTAGTTGCTATTTAATTTTTTACACTTGAATACTTAATTAAAATTTATTTATTTGTTTTTAAATAAGCACCTCTAATAAATTTTTTTTCGAAATATAATTACGTAAAATATTTTATTAAATGAAATCAAAGACGGTTATAAAATCGATTTGCTCATCTATAAACAAACTTTATGAAATTATTAAAGGTTTAGAATTCTTTTATACCTGCAGGTATGTACCTATTTTTAAATTTTAAATATTTCGATTATTGATCCATCACATATTGAAATGTATAATAATTAATAAAGCAAAACAAAACTCACAGCAAAAAAAAAAAAGGTAATAATTTAGGTACGTTAATGGCAGTTATAACTGTCTACACAAAAAAATAGACAAATACATAATTTACCCCGAAAAGAGCGAATAAATTTCATTTAATAAGCATTAAATAGCTTGTATAATATACGAGTACACTCACAGTATTGTAAAAATTAGTAAAGGCAAACAGGTTAAGATAAAAGAAAAAACCCCAAAAATATTTTAATTCTAATTTTATACATTTTAATAAGCTTCTTTTGCTTTTAACGCGAAATATAGTTATAACTATATTATACGATCTTAAGACTTTCATCTGAGATATGCAAAACTATACACACGGAAAATAGTAGAAGTTTTTGTTACACTAAAATATTTCGATTTGATCGGCTTGAAGTGGTGTGATGAATTTGTAATATATGTTGATTGTTGGTATGTGTATTATCGAATAATAGTAATATTTTGTTTATAAATATAATAAATGCCGTTATACCATAAATATATATATATTACTATACTATATAGGCTTTTATTTATAATTTACAGTTACAATCGGTTCTCATGTACGAGACGAATACAGTCAATATTCATTTTACCAGAAGAGACCTTTAAGTCCTCGACCATTGGATGCAATGGCAGATTTAACCAACGACCTTGGAGTTTGCGTCTTGCGGGTAGATATATATACAACGATTTAAGGTTTATGAATTAAAACCGTAACGGTCCGTTGTTTGGACCGAAACTAATAATACCATCCGATATCTTATAAATTACACAAAAAACTGTTTATTTTTAGTAAAAACAATTTTATATAAAAAATAAAAAAACAATGTTCACTATCAAAATCTTAAATTTAATTTAAACACACTAAAATAAATAATAATAAATCGAGGTCATTTTCGTATTTATGTAATAATATTATATATATATACGCTGCAGAAGTCCTATAGCGTCATATAGACGGGTTAAAAAAAAATGAAAATGAAAAAAAAGTCAGGAAAAAATTCTATACAGGTTTCTAAAAATGCAATTTCGTAAAATATTTTATTACAATATAAAAATTGATTGACTTCATAATATTTTTGAATATCGTATACGTATGTTAAATAATATATTTTATTTATTTAAACTGTGTTAATTTTTAAGTGACGGGAACGACGAAAACTTCATCAGCCCTACTATTATTATAAATTTATAATAAATCTATAACTTTCAAAAAGTGTACGCTGCTATAATACATCGTATTGTGCACGTAGATCTAATATGAAAATAAACCTTAGGTATAATATTATAATCGCACGTATAGTATATAAAATATTGGTGGATTATTATTATTTCAGATATTAGCTGCCGGCGGTGCTATTGGAAACGTAGGTTTCTCTCCTTTTGGCCTAATGGCGGTATCGGTTCTTCTTTATGAAGGTTCAAGTGGATATTCTGCATTACAAATAAAACAATCTCTTAATTTACCTTGGGAAATCCTCGCCGTCCGAATCGGAGTCCGAGATTTAAATCGCTACCTTAAAGTAAATAATAGAATTTTTCGAAAAATTGCTTTTTGACCGAAAAAAATGTCGATGATATTATTTCAGACGTATTTCAAAAGTGATGGATTTTTAAACGGACTGACTATGAGTAGGGAAGAAGTGTGTCTCAGGCCACAATTCAAACGCGTACTTCGTCTGTACGGGTTTGACGATCCCAACGGGTTTCTGATCGATTCGTGTCCCGAAAGTGCTACGACGACCACGCATCCGGTACAACAAATGTCAGTCACTACGCACGGTACTGTAATCACAGAAATCGTTCCGACCAGTCAAATCATTCAAGTTTCGACAAACATCACGAACGGAACGGCTAGCGAAGTAATGTCATCGACCGAGCTTCCGGCTAAAGTAACTTACATGGGCGACACTACGTTCACCATCTCCAATATCGATACGAACACCAATCTACCGATGAATTCCCAGACGAATATGATGGTCGTTGATGTCGAAACGCGACCATACACGAGACCGATAGAATCGTCAACGAACCAGGCGGAGACTACGATTTTAATCGACCAACTAGGACCGTCTAAACCGTCTAATAACATAAAAGTCACCGATAAAAACCGAACGGATCGGCCGCGAGCACAACACCGATCACTTCTGACGATCCCGTGATGGCCGCAGCTACTGCTGCAGTAACACAAATGAGTATGGACGCTGTAAGCGGTTACACGTTGAATTCGCAAACCGATCAGTTGATCGATACAACGAATAATTATTATAATAACGAATTGCGTACTAGTCTTGCTGCAGACACGTCTGTTACACGGTTACGCGAGAGTACGACCGCAGGCACAACGTATACAGATGTCTTTGACGTGAAAGACGAAACGTCTTTACCTGGTGATTCGTACACGTCGTCTACGAAAAACCAACTTGCTGCAGATATTACCGTCGGTTCCACGGAAAGCGTGCCAAAAACTACCACCGAGTACGGGCCGGACACGACGAACGATAGATACGTTCTTGTCGGGAACACGGCGGCGGAAGCTGCAATGACGGCTACAACCAGTGAAGTAATGACGACAACCGACACGGACGAAACGCGGACTAATATTCTGGAGATTAATAATGGTAATACGGCGAAAACGATTATAATTCCGTCTACAAAACCCGTGTCTGACAGTGACGGCGCAATAACAGTGACTACCGCGGCGTTCGAAACGAATACAACTCCTGTAAAATCTACTGTTCAGACAACGGCGTCTGAACCGATGAGTAATAACAATGATTATAAAACGACAACGGATGAAGATATTATAACGTCTACGACAACGGACGTTTCGTCGACGACCGTTAACAATAATTCGAGTAACGCGACTGAAAACGAAATCATAAAAGTAGCGGAGTCCAATCGTCATTATCAAGTAGCGTCTTTGCAGGAGAAGAAGAGGTCATTGCAATCGAATGATGATAATTTGCCCACTTTTAACGTAGAATTTGTCGTAAGAAAAGAAGACCTGCGCGCTGACTGCAATCAGACGAGGAAAAGGACCGTTATCAAACCGGATAGGATATTGACGGAGTATCCGAAAAATTCCGGCATTTCAATAAAGCTCAGGGAGTCGAAGAAACGAGAAAGAAGACATTTGCAACAGTGTAATGAAAACAAAACGCATAATATGCATAACCGCAGTTTATATAAGTATAATATAATTATTATGATATTTACATTGACCTTATTTTTTAGTTCAGGGATATAACGCACGTAGACACGGCAATCAATGGTATAACGGGCACAAGAATTATTACGGACCTCCGTCCGATTGGATAGACAGGTCATCGGATGATCCTTTCGAAGCGAATTTGTTCAATGCTGGTTATCGGCGTATCCCGTTTTTCACGTATACAGCTGTATTGCCTTTTGGATTTGTTTTCGAGCTCAAGTCACAAGTTATCGAGATCCCTTTAGACGTACGTATATATATATATAAATTACAACTCACAAACATTAATTATATAATAATTATAATAATATATATATATATATACACATATTTATTTATATATATATTAATAAAAGCCAATGAGTATTATAAGAAAAAAAAACTATAATCGTCTTTATCTTTGACGACTGACAACGATACGTACATTTTAGTTTAAAACAAAAAAAACACTAAATATACTAAAATAGATTTTTGTTTACGAAATTGGGATATTCGAATGTTGAAGAACGCTGTAATAATATTAGTAAAAAAAAAAACCTTGGCCCAAACGTAATTCATGTTTATTTTATTTAGACGAACAGTGAAATACGTATATTTGATTTATTGCGAAGTGTAAATTAATTTCGTATATTCACTTAAATACGATGTCGTTTTGAATACTATGATTTATTTTCTCACTATATTTCACAATTGCGATTGAAAAACTTAAAACCGAATAGGTACTATAATTTATTTGCGAAGACGAAAATATAAGAATAAATTATAAAATACCGCGTAAATTTAATGTATAATATAATATACTGTATGACATATATAAATAATATTGTTGTTTTATATTCGTGGTTGAGGAGGTTGTGCGCGGACTTGCAAGGTTGGTAAACGCGTACATTAAGATGTATTTTCAATATATTGTTTTTCCTAATTCGTTTAAACACAATTTTTAATTAAATTTATTACTATCTATACAAATGTTATGAAATTAATTTAAAATTTAAAAAGTCGACTCGTTTTCAAACGAATTTCTATTTAAAAACCTTATAAACAGAAAAAAAATGTGGTGTATGTCGTAGGTATCTATATTTTTATATACCAGCTGTATATAGTAGTAGGTATAAACAATAAGTATACGAATTATTACGTAATGTCAGAAATACAATTTTTAATATATTTCTTTCTTTTTAATAATATATATAACAATAATGCAATTTGCAATGTACCTACTTCGATGTCGTAAAAATGTGATTTTTATGGCGTATTGACGCGATATTATTATATAGGTAGGTACGCGCGTATATTCAATCACTGGCCTACATTTTGCATGGACAAATATCTATAATTTTTCTTTTAATTGCGGGGAAAATATTATAGTTCTCTGCGCGTTGAGTGTTAAAGTGAAGACGGCATATTATTATAACGCGTTTATAATTGTATGTAGCTTCCATTAATATTTTGTAATTTCCTGTGTCACCATTGTTCACGCAAGAATACGCGCGTAATAATTGTTATCATTGAAGAGTTGACCGTATTAGGTACCTATATTTTGTCCTCTTCTATTTACGCCGAAGTTATTTGACTAAAAAAAATATATATATGTGTGTAAAAAAAACCGAAAGCGAGTATATTATGTTTTCGCAACTAAAAAAACATTAACAATCGACCGTGCAGAGCGCGCGGTACATTATGCGTAATACGTAAAATTAAAACCATCGCTACAGACGAGATGAAATCGAAGACGATTATTTCAACATTAACAGGTCCGAGGACCGAGGAGGCACCAGCTTATGATATATGTAGCTGGTAGGACAATATAATGTACAATAATATTAGTGCGTCGGATTAGAAAAGTGTATGATACAGAAAAACGCGTATACGTATATTATTTTAATAATATTGTCTCGTTTGTTTACACTGCAGGATCCCAAGTACACGTTGATGATAATAATGCCAAATCATCCGAGCGGTCTGTCGGAGCTGCTGCTGCTGTTACCGACCATGTCTTTGCGCAGCATACACAATTTTCTGAAACCAACGGCCGTTCACGCGACTATACCCACATTCAAATACACGGCCAAAGTGGATTTGACTTCAGCTTTACAACAGGTGATTGACCTATCGAGATCGTTTTACGAGAGAGAGAGAGAGAGAGAGAGAGAACACACTCGTACCGTATATATAGTAGAAAACGCGTAACATTATACACAGCATATATTATATATTATATATATTATAAAAAAATAATATATTATTATTATACGCACAATTGTGGCGCGTTCATCATTATTCGGACGAGCGAACCGTGCAAATGTACAATTTATATACGCGCGCATATATAAAAATTATATATATATATATATATATATATATATATATAGTATAACGAGTGTAAGTATATATGTATAGCGCGCTCGAGTCTTCCTTATAAGTTGTAACCATCGAGGTTCAAGGACACAGCCGCGTCGAAGACCCGCCACGGCTGTATACAATATACATATATAGTTATTTGCAGTCTTTGTAATATCATTACCTATTATACATAATTCGTATTAAAAAAAAAAAATCAACATATTTCTTTTGCTTTTTACCAGCGTACCCTGCAGGGCCGGATCTATAAGGGAGGGCCGAGTGGGCTGTGGACCACGCGGTCTCCCCGCAATTTTAGATCCCTCACACTTTTGTAAATGTAAACACCGAACACAATTAAAGTCGCGTTATTTTTGTTTTAGTTTTCCTATTTATTCAGTATTTTGCTACGAAAAAGTATTATTATACTGCGTATTACGCGGTATGCTCAAGTTTTCAGTGTGATATTAATTATTTTTTAGTCACAGAAAAAACACGGAAGACGACCGACATAAATTATATCGGGCTCGCATACGAGTGGTGCAGTAAAACGTAAATAGACAATTTTGTATGTGAAAAGTTCCAGGTTTATTGTCGTTTTCTTTAAATATTATTTTTATGTCGAGTTAAAGTTTATTTTAATATAAGCTATTCGTTGTGTAAATATTCGCTAAATGAATTAAAAAATGAGTAGGTATACTGTATAAATACAAGACAACAATACATTTTTGTGTGTACGCGATTTTTTTTTTTTTAGTTACGCGTTGTTTATTTACTGTTCGGGGCCCCCGTTAAATTTTCCGGCCAGGCACTATCCTGCACATACCTACCTAACTCCGGACCTGCGCGTACCTACACTGCATATATTGTACCTAAAAATAATTTATTTTTCCTTTAGGTCGGTATCCAAGACGTGTTTTACAGGTACAAGGCGGACCTTTCGTTCATGTCGTCGGACGCTCGGCTGTTTGTCAGTTCGGTCCAGCAAGTCGTGTCCGTGACGGCGAAAAAGTACAACACGCCACCGGGTAAGCGAACTTATTTATATTACTATTATAAATACGCGCGCATTAATACGCCTATATGATGGGCGAGGCCAACTCGTTTATGTACCTACCTAACTAAATATATATATATGTATATATGCGTATAGTGAAGTGATTAGTCTTCGTTATTGTGTGTACCATAAAAGTAGGCAGGCACCTATCCATATATACGACGCTACAATATATAACTGTATTTTTATATAGCGTAGTGCAATGTTTACACCGAGACTGCGTATATACTATATTAGCCCGTGTACTGTGTAAAAACGCGTTTTATTCAAATATATATAATAGGTACGTGAAAATACGTATAAATACTTGTAGAGTAAGACTGCGCGAGGTTAGGTTCGTAAACCTCGATAATATCGCGCGGGTGGGAACGGGGAACGGTGACCATGAAATAAACAACGTAGGTATATAATATTATATAGGTACGATATCCACCGCTGCTGCGCCGTCCGTTTAAAATCGGATTCGCGGACGCGGGGTGGCCGGAAAAATTCTTCACGGCTAATCGCGGCCGTCGTCCTTCGTCGGACCAGCGCGTTATATACACGTACCGACTTCGGATCGCGTTAGACGACTATAGATCGTTGTTGCCGGACCTTTTTCGCAGTCGACAGTCAAAAAACGTGTATACCTACCCACGACTCGCGAGCAGACTACACGACCGTCTCAAAAGTCGTCTTAAGGGAATTATAGTACCGGCAAAGCGAGCCGATCGGGTCTAAATATAGGAAAAGGAAAACAAATAGCAGAGACAGAGGATATATTACGCAGTCTTAAGAGATCAATCGAAAACCTGTAATTGAAGCGACAATAAAAAAAAAAAAAAAAATCGGTGAAAATCATCGATGAAAACGTAACGAAATTCATGATTGCGTATATATAGGAATGATCGCCTACAAAACGCGATAACTATATAAAAAAAAAGACTCGACATTTTTCTAAAGAGTCTCGTGATTTTAAATACCTGTAGGATTGGACGTACACGCACAGATAGTCCCGAGGGAAAATTCGTCAATTATAAATCATTTAAATCGTAGACAATAGTTTTCCGGAAGAACAAAAGTCAGATAATTATATAAAGACCGTCATTGTAGACCAATAGTAAAAATATATGCTTGTGCGGGAGTCCGCTGAATCGGACGAAAGCAAAATTTTACGACAAATTTATGGGCCGCTGTAGAAAAATGCGAAGAACGTGCGCAGGTTACGCGAATAATTATATAGGTATGACTTGCAAATACTTTTATTCAACGGACCCGATGATCTACTGCGCAGTGAGCGTACCTTGCAAGAGCCAGAGAACAAGTTCTGTGTGGAGGCAGACCGACTAATTTTCGCGAAATGAAAACCGAATAAAATAGGGTGCGATCGAGGGGAGGAAAATGTAGACAACGCTGGGATGAGGATCGAGGCAAGGAAGATTTAAAAAAAAAATTTTAAGAACACGTCGTTGAAGCGGCGATGGACTTAAATGGCTTGAAATGAGCTAAAAAAATGTATATGGTACCTACACACGCACGTGTACCTATATTGATTGTTGCATGTTTATGTTTATGTATGTATACGCGCATGTACCAGATGCAGTGTGTCTATAATATATCTACTAATATACATACGATATATTTTATTTACTTCTCGGTTGATCGGTAAACCGAAACGAAGTAAAAACATACATTGTTCTCACTCGCGGCAATGCAATTATGGTCTTAAGCAATAAATCGGATAGATTTTTATTTCACCAAAAAAAAAAAAATAAATAAAAATCCGGTTTGAACGATACCTACCCATATTGTATACACATTAAATACCTGCTATTCTCTAATCCGTACGAATAAAAACATATAATACTGTCCTTAGTCTCAATTATGCACGATTAAGGATTAAAAACAATTCCAAGTACCTACTTATTCGTAACAATTCATCGCCAACCGATGGCATAAAGTATAATACGATGCATTTTTTGTTTTTGTTTTGGCTGAGGTCAGCGATAAATCACCGTGAAAAATGCTAAATCCCATACTACTTCCGCTGGTTTTACACGAGAAAAACTGATTTTTTCTTTTTATCTAGTTACTGTATATAATATGTGCAGGACTGTACACCTACTACACAGGAATAGCGTAGTTTTAACGTACTGTATCCAATGTGGCGGAACATTAATCGATTATACACTATATAAGCAATACAATTATATACTTTACATTAGCCTTATTTGTAAACCGCGTTCTGTGTGTACGTCGAGTTAGGACAATAAGATTATTTTCAAAACGTCTGGAGGCAAATTATTTGAATATTCGAGTCACGACTGCGATTACAAATCTTAAATTGTGGTGGCAACTCAAAAAGAATATATTAATTCAATTGTCGTATTGGTATATACATATATGTAGATTTTGATTTTTTACGATTCAAATATAAATCAAGTTGCATTCATATAAAACTTATTTGAACTTTTATATGTCCATGGCTTCTTGCCAAAATTCATTAACGACTTTAAAGTTTTGAAAAAAATTAACAATTTGCTATACTTGAAAGAATATCACTATTGGATCGATGATGAATTTTAGTTAACCTTAATTTGTTATTTGGATTTAACTATTATTGAGATTTCACTCTAGAAGTTAGTTAAAATACGAAATTATTAAAAACAAGTCATTAAACTGTACGAAATTCACTATGGACGACTTTTGTCAATCAAAAATATATTTTTTACACTAGATGGCGCCATAAAAAAGACCAAATCGCCTTAAGAATATCGAAATAAATGAGTATTTAAGTAATAATTTACTTCAAATATATTGTCCCTTTACAAATTTTAAACGTTCCATATCAATGCGACTTGAACATCATAATATCAATTACTCGACTAATTTCACGGAATTGAAAAAAAAAATTTAGTACTTAAAAAAATAAAAATTTTAATTAATCATATAATTGAATCAAATTACATATCTATAAACATTTTTTTTTTTCAGTATTTGAAATTCAGCGGAAGTATGTGGAACACGACTTCGTAGTATCAAGACCATTTGTATATTTTGTGATAGATGTACATACTAAAGTCAGTCTTATCGCTGGAGTAATAACTGATCCGTTGGCATCTCCCATTTGGGTTTAGTACTCTTACAAGGAATAATTTATATTAGATATTGTACATTATTTTTATTTACATCCGTATTATTTAATTACGTTTTTAACTATACAAAATAATGTCTCTGTAAAAACGGTATGTTTCTTTAACATTTCATTAATGAAATAGTTATGTTGACAAATGTATGTTTATAAAAAGTGCATGTCGAATTAAATTCTATTTTTTTTAAACCGCACAACTTGTTGCCTTTAAACTGAATGCCCAATATGTTATAAGGTTGTTCATAGTACATGTACTGGATTGTATACAGAAAACACATTTGAAATTATGTCAAAAAACATTTGTTATTTAATCATGTCAGAAGAACAATGTTAATGACATCATGACAAAACAACATTAATTTATTTGCCCTTCTTGGCCTTAATTTTCCTATGGTAAAACTCCAACTCTTTGCCTTCTAAGATGTAACCATCAGCACGCCCACATTGACCGGGTCTGCTTGCCAGGCACGCTAAAAACACAAAGGTTGACAACAATTAATAAACTGTTACTTAACTGGACCATATAACAAATGTAAAATTTGGCTATACTTATTCAAAAATAAAAAGAAAAACGTATTTTCCTGGAATTTGCCTTAATAGTAAACTTTAAAAAAATATATAAGCAATATTCAGAAAATTATGATTCACATTTCATACAAAAATCATATTAACGAGATTACTTAAACATCATGATACTGCTCTATATATTTCTGATCTCGTGAACTTAATAAATTAAGCTTATATATACACACACACACACACACAGAATTCAGGGTAACTATGAAAACATCATAAGATAGGATAGAAATGGTATCAAATCTCAATGAACTAATTTGTCATCATTATTAAAAAAAAAAAAAAAAAAAATAAATAATATCGAATAAAAATAAAACGCTCAGTGTAACTATGACAAAAAAATGTTCATATTATTGACAGATATTAATCAAAACGATTAATACCTAAAACACAATATCACCAAATAGAATTAAAAATCATCACTGCGTTTACAAACTGTCTGTTAATTAATATTTATTACTTAAATTATCATTGATTGCACTCACCTAAGAGACGCGAGGTTTGGAACTGTTCATCAATTGCAGGGTCAACTTTGGCAAAACGTTGCCTTTTCTTGTATTTCACCTCAGCTTTTGTTGATCGCTTCTTATTCAAAATAGCATCTTCAGCATCGGTCTATATTTAAATATAAATAAAAAAAATTATATAACAATGAACTTTTAAGGTACATTTAATAGAAATAATGTATTAAATTGCACATATCCAAGTTCTAAATTTTAAACATACAAAAAAGAACATTAATGGATTCAGAATAAAATGCATGCAGATAATTTCAGGCATCAGTTGGCAATTCTTAATTAGAAAGGTTCATTGTGGCAAATAAATAAATATATAAAAAAAATTAACATCAGAGCATTACGGAATAATGTCATTACAAGAGCTCATTGATATATATTTGTTAAGTGGGGGAATTCACTTTTTAATCATTTAATTACGTAAAATTTAAAAACATTTATTTTCTCAGACAGTATATGGTCATCAATTTATCAGATGGCAATTCCTATCAATAACAAAGGTTCATCATAGTAGAATGAAATGTTTTTATTTTATTATATTTACGAAAGATTTAATATCAGAGCGCTGCGGAATACATGTCCTCATAAAAGAATATCAGGAACCGAAATATTACTCATCATATTATAATGTATTTACATTGGTATTATAAATTTGTTTGCAGAGAAAATTATAATACATATCAACCAAAAATTTAATTCTAATGTTGTATAACAAGTATGTTTTTATGAATGCAAGTTTTTATAATTCTGCTCTCAGATAGTACATGGTCATCAATTATCAGACGGCAATTCCTATCAGTAAGGTTCATCACAGCAGATAAAAAGTGGACTTTCAATATATCTCTTATTTGTAATAAATTAAACATCAGAGCGCTGCGGAATAAATTATGTCCTCATAATACAATATATCAGGAACCGAAATATTACTCATCATTTGTAAATTTATTTTATTTTAATACATAAGTATACATAAATATAGTTGCTCCATAAAGTAAAAAAACATTATTTTGCTCTCAGATAGTACACGGTCATCAATTTATCAGACGGCAATTCCTATCAATAATGGAGGTTCATCATAGAGCAACATATTATAATGTTGTCATTAATTGGTAGTACTAGTCAGAGCGCTGCAGAATAAGATTGTTCATCATGCACATTCAAGAACCGAATAATACACCATCACACAACAACAATAATAAAACACTTAGAACAACAAGTGGATACATACCAATTTTGTAGTCTTCCTTCTTCCAATAGGCAAAGCATAATGGCCTTCATACCATTGACGGAATGGTGTTGCATCTATAACTACAATAGCGTTCTTCACCAAAGTTTTGGTTCTGACCAACTCATTGTTGGATGCGTTGTAGATAACGTCGATGATACGAGTTTTAGCAGATATTCCTTTTATAAATATACATAATATATAAATTAGAAATACTGAAAAATGATTTAATAACAAGTTTCAAGGAAAAATACCTTCGGAACCCCACGAGAAGTTTCCTTGATCCAATCGCAAAGCTCTGTATTTCTTGTTACCTCCTCTAGTACGAACAATATGTACACGACGAGCTCCAAGCTAAAAACGTTTAAATAGTCATAAACGACATCAACTAAGGTAAATACACAATATTTTTACTTTTTAATAAAGAAAAGGGACCCACTTCAGGATATTAATAAGCAGATAATTTACAAATCACTCATTTTCATAATGGAATTTCTCATCATTAAATGGGCCCTTCTTAAATTTTCTTACGTTTAAGTAAATAATAAAATATCTAAATTACCTTTTCTATTATATATACTAGAGCATATTTTTTTATTTATAAAAACTAGTTTTTAATCTATTATTTCTGAGTTAAATAAGTTCAAATAATTAATAACTGATATCAAAAAGTATATACCAAATACGTTTACTATGTAATAATAATAATAAAACGGACTTATTTCAGGATATTAATAAGCAGATAAATTAAAAATCACTTATTTTCATAATGGAATTTCTCATCATCAAATAGGTCCTTGAATTTTTATACATTTTAGTTATATATCTAAATTATTATACCTTCCATTACAGATATTTGAGCACATTTAAAAAAAACGTGTTTTTAATCCATTAACTACACATAAAATTGAACGGACAAAAACAAGTCTTGTTTTGCATTTTGTCGTACGATTTAAAAAGTACGGAAAATATCTTAATGTTATCATATCTCTGAACACAAAGCAAATCAGAACGTTAGAGGTGAAAAAGAAAATATATATCGTCATAAATACATATTCGGACACGAGTCTCATCACGAATGCTTTGGTAGTAAAATTTAAAAGCTTAAAATTATCCACGTCAATTAAAATCGAATAACAAAACGGGCAAATTGATGCAAGCAAATCAGAACGTTAGAGGTGAAAAAAGAAAACATATATCGTCATAAATACATATTCGGACACGAGTCTCATCACGATTGCTTTGAACAGATAGTTAATTAAAATTAAGTAGGTAATAAATATTAGGTATATAAAGTATTTAACCGAGCACATCAGGACGTTAGAGGTGAAAATAATGAATATCGTCAAAAAAAAATATTCGGTCATTCGTCTCATCATTAATGCAATATATACAGACACAAACGAGTAAAAATTAACTTTCGGAGAACGGACGTCTTCGATTTGGCACATGAAACCCTTTTTTTTTTTTAATCGTTTTTACCACAATCGTCATACCTTGGTGTTCGCGGCCGGACGTCCCAATTCGTATTTCCTCTTCTTGCGGAGGGGCTTGCGTTTGCCTCCGGTCTTCCTACGTTTATGCCATGTATCACGGGATATACCTTAAAACGTTTAGAACATTATTACACGCCGTCCAATTACCGCGCGCGCGCGCGCACACACAAGTGCGAACGACAACGGGACGAAGTATGTGAATAATCGTCGACTCGGCCGGACTTTCGCAGAAAACACATCCGCCGACATGGCGTCGATCGAATATAAACGATTCACATAAATCGGACGGACATCGAAGCCGATGTAAACGGATTAAAAATTACTTACCCATCTTGTGTCTACGGCGGTCGTGTTACACAAGGGAAAAAAAGGAAAAGAATGGATCCGGGACAGGGAACCTCAAAAAACGTAAACAAACTACCGACGTCTGAAACGCGATTTGTAGGTTACGTCCGAACTCGGTATGAGTGGTGGGGATGACCGAGTGTTACCACTTTTTTTTTTTTATTGTCTAAACGCTTCGCCTTGTCGCTTCAACCAATCCACTTACCAGTTACCACTTACCGTTGATATTTTGGATTTTTTTTTTTGTAAAATATGTAACTTTTTACGGCCGACTCTATTCGATTTTTCGAAAATAAAACGTTCGTTTCACAAACGATTTCCCGAAAAACGCTTCGAAAATATTAATAAAAAATAAAAAATCGTTTTCACCCGGACAGTGTTGGCGTAAAAACAAGAGAAAAAATGTTTGAGGTTATGTAATTACGCGTATTCGAAATCGTTTCTATTCGAAACTGATACGATCAAATCGACTATGTAAAAAAAAAGTCAATTTTATCTCGAATAGGTGTAACTTGGTCGAGTTGCGACGTGACTTCTATATACTATTCGCTGGCCGAGTACGAATGTTTAAAGGTTTTTGAAATTGTGCGTTGGTCTTGAAACTCGTAGTGTATTAATGTACTGTAATTTAAAATGCCTGTAAGTATTGAAATAGGATTGAAGAAAAAAATTGTTTTCGGTAATAATATTGACGACGCACTTGATCGCCCGAATGTCTGTACACAATTTCCATTGGAAATATCAATTTTCGATCGATCGGTATATTTTATTCGAATATAGTATTTGTAAGAAGAAAAAAAAAGATGTCAGTTTCCCGAGTTTCCTATAATTTCGTATTATTGTTACGATTTAAAATCAAAAAAAAAAAAAAAAATTACAGTATTTTTCATATGCCGTTTACAATCGGTTATATAATTTGTTGTACAGCACCCACCCAGTTAAACGGCCGTTAGTATTTTTTATACTTGCCCGATTTTCAATAAAATTGTAATTTAAAAATTACGAATCAAACCGAGAAATTTTTAATAAATCGAGCGTTTCACTTGTAATACGTACGACAGCTTTTTATTTACCAATAACCATTGATTATTATGATTATTTTTTTGCGTGAACAGATTATAATACAAATGATTATTATAGTTAGCCAAAAGTATACTCCATCCGTCTGCACACGAGGATTCGCATTGTCATAAATTGAAGCGACTTGTTCCACGTCCAAATTCATATTTTATGGATATCAAGTGTCCGGGTAATACGATTCGATTTATATTTAAATGCGACTTATTTTATATTTTGTATACATTTTCGCTTTAGGTTGTTACAAGATAAAAACTGTTTTTAGTCACATTCAAGGCGATGTCAGGTGCGATGGTTGTCAAGTCATACTTTGCAGACCAACTGGAGGCAAAGGAAAATTGTCAGACGGTAAATAAATTGTGATATGGTTAAACGATCGCTGTTTACAAAAAAAAAAAAAAATGCAATTTGATCTGTTATTATTTTACATATAAATTATTGGCGTTTAATGTAGTCGTGTATTGTTTTTGCAGGATGTTCATACCGAAAGAAACATTAAGAGGTCATACATTTGTAATTCAAAATTATATTTTATATTCGGTTTTTTAATAAATAAAATTGTATTTTGATAACATCAAATTGTATGTTGTTTTTAATTTATTTACATACTATAGTATATATGTATATATATCCAGTGGCGTACACAAGTAGGGATGTGGTGGTCAGATCCCCTCCCCATGATCTTTTTTTTTTTATAAGGGTTTTTATAAGGTTCCTTATTAAGGCCCATAGGCCATCACATACCTAAATCCAGCCCTGATCCCCTCCCCTCGTTGAAAAATCATTTATACGCCACTGTACATGCCTATATTTATATGGAACACGAACTGCATCAAAAATTATAAGTTACAAATAAAATTAATCGGAAAATAGCGCAATTTATTGCAATTACTTTTTTCTATTTTTCACTGCTATTTTAACTGGGATTCCTTTCTGATAGTTTTAGTCAGTTTACTCCATATTATCTATTTTAGTTTTTTCCATATCGAATGCGTCAAACAAACCAAGATGCTAACGTATTTTTATTAAACTGACGCTCGGTGGAGTTTTCTTATTAATATTAATTAGTAATCGCAATAATTGCGGTTAGTGGTCGAGTATTTGTTGAATTTTTGTAGAAAACTAGAAAACTATAAAAGCTGAAAATTAGGTTAGATGGTCGATGTTTTGGGAAATTTTTTGTATCGATTGTGTTATCTTATCGGACCTGATAAGAAATTGGTTAGAAAAGGAAAAAAAAATTTTAGTTAAAATAAATAATACTTTTATTCGTTTTCATTAGAAAAAAAAATGCAATGATTTAATTGCAAAATATTCTTAAAGACATTAATTAAAATTATTTACTGGTAATGAAGCGACGGAGAATGTCGGCTGAATGTGAAATGGACCATTCTTACGCCATGCCTAATATTGTAAGTAGTTTTTTTTTTTTGGTAGTGCCAGGACGGCGAGATTTCATATGGTAGGTTATTTATTATTTTTGAACGTTTTAGAGTGACAATTCGAATGCACTTTTGAAAAAAATTCAAAACGTATACGCCAACAAACTGTTAAATGATATTACACTTGTGGTCGGTGGAACTTCATATCCTGCTCATCGGTTCATGTTATGCATGTCCAGCGATGTATTTGAGGTGATTTTAAATACAGATACGTGGGTGTGTGGGGTTTTGTAAATTCATCTCGATTGATTTCCAGACAATGTTGATGGATTCAAAATGGAGCGATTCGCACCAAGAAGTGATCGAGTTACAAGAGGTCCAACAATGCATTGAAGTATTTCCAATTTTTCTGCAATATTTTTATACAGGTGTTATATCACTCGAACAAACTAACATCATGCCGATGTTAGTGTTGGCCGATAAGTACAATGTCAAGGTTGGTATAAAATACGTAACAGATTTGTCCGAAATAAAATACTTTTAATAAATACCGTGTATTTCAGGATCTCACATTACTATGTGTTGAATATATGTGCGAGCATATAGCCGATGCTGCCGACCAGGGCCAGTTAGTAACATGGTTTCAATATGTGTTGTCATTGAACCAACCAACAACAATCGATGTAAATAATATTTTATTTTATTTTGGTAAATTTGTACATAATATTTAGTATCGACAGCAAAGTATGTATTAATCCATTTAGGTAAAAAAATGTAGGTATATCAAAGAAAAAAGACTGAAATTTCATGTACGTAAAATTTAATTTATCAATTGATCGTCATCATAATCCATTAAGTTCGGTTTAAAAATTATTTACTCTTTTATTTATTCCTATAAAACTAAAAGTTTGTTTTTAATTGTTTTAAAATTCTCGTTTTACTTGCATATTGTAAAAAAAATATATATTAACTGCAAATTTTCAAGTAGTAATTTTCCTTGGCCATTTTCGTTTAGAATTGTGATAAATTCAATTTAAACAATGTATCGGTTTGTTCATTATAATTTAAATAATAATTATGAAGGTGTATACATTTTTAAATTCTATATTCACCTTCGGTACGAATATTATCGTATTGGATTCTGAGCGGAGCGAGGAATGTATTGGTTTCACAATGATGTGTTTTTTATTTTTATGTCTGAACCCAAAAATTCTACCAGAAGGAGTGATCTTTATGTGTAGCATTATTTTCCAGTAGCATATTGTATCTAGTTAGTACTTTAGAGAGGTCGTTTTTCGATTTTTCTCAATACTACTTTTTTTAAGCGTCAGAAAAAATTATGTAAAAACACAATTTCGTCAAAATTGATTATCATTTTTTTCTTTGTAATTTTAAAACTAATGGTCATCGAAACCTGAAGTTTTCACCAAATATGTAATTCCGGACTGTTTTAACGAGACAAATTTTTCAAAAAATTCCTTTTAATTTTCGGTTATTTATAGCAATTGTAGATTTTGAGTAGTGATGTTACGAACTGTTCGATTTTCAAACTGAACTAAACACAAAATAGTTCTGTTTGAATATCGAACATTAGAAAACAAAATGCAAACTGAATTTGTCGAATAAATCAATAAAGGTTTAAATAAATAAAATAGTTTGTTCTACTTTTTGGATGAAAATAATTTTTTCCCAATCCACAATAAAATGGAGCTATTTGAAATTTAAAATATACTTATAAATATAATTATATTTATAATATAATTGAATATATCAGTCATTCGTATGCCAATATTCATAGCATTAGGATCTAAAAATAGATTATTTTGTCGATTTATCGATAAAATATCCAGTGGTGATTATGTATATTGTATATTCAAAAAATCTTGAAAATCATTAAGTCACAATTTCTTTTTATAACCATTTCAAATTTTTCGACAAAGCGCATTGCATCGAATCTCCGCTCTAAATCGTTTTATCAAACGCAATGATTTATCATTGCTTTCAAATTTATAGTAATAACAAAACTCTAAAATCTTTTAAAAGCAATTCACTCAAGCGTCTTCCATAACACCCTGCAGCTCGCTACCTTTTTTCTTTGTCAGTTTTTAAGAATAAAAGTTGATTGTTTGTTTTAGGCTACATACTATTGTACAATTTGGAAAGATACCAAGTGTATGGAAATCAAGCCGCCATGGAATAGATTACTTAAAGTAAGAATTTAATTGATAATTTGTATAAGTAAAATAATGATTAGAATTTAGTCAAATCCTGGTTTTTGGAGTAAAACTGAAAGTTTTTACTTATGTATTATAATTTATAACGTATAGACAGGGCGACAAAAAAATTGTATAATTATATAGAAAAAAATAAAAATATATTTAATAAAGGTGTATTTGTAGAGGGTTCATTTTTTTTTTTTTTTTACATAAAGTAAAATTCAAAGGGTATTCAGCCCATCTTTAATAATAATTTGTTGTTGAACTGATAAAATATTGAATGCGTTTACTATTGCAGGCTTGCAGGAATTACATCAAATGGAATCTTGACTCGTGTACTAAATGTTTTAACACGTTTCAATGTGATATTTTAGTCGGATTATTAAAGCAGTCCGATCTTGTTGTACATGATGAAATGCAGCTGTTTGGGTAATTTTTGTAATTAAATCCTATTATCTCTGAAATTTATACAAACATTTTACTTTTAGGTGTGTTGCGTCCTGGTTAAATTACCAATCGGCAGAAAAACTGCTTGAATGTAATGATCCAGATATAGTTGAAGATTACATGAGTTCGTTGACGGAACACGTTATGTCTTACATTAGATATCCAATGATTCTTCCTAGACAATTGGCCCAATTGTTAATGGTACCTATTGTCAAAAATTATAAAGATTTTTTTGTTGACAAAATGGCTGCAGCAATGGAATATAATCTAATTAAAAAGGGTAGGATGTAATGGTGTATACACGATTATGAATTATTAATGTTATTAATTAACATATTTGATTATTGTGTCTGTTAAAAGAAGAACAATCAAATACTGAACATTTATTGGAATGCACGCCACGATTATACACTTGTGAACGATGGGGAGGTTCCTTTAGAGTGCGATTAAAAGGTATTGAAACTTACCAGTCAGTTAAACGAGAAATCGAGGCTTGTGGCAAGCTGTTTGATCGAGAAGGAGAAGCTGACGATGAATCGCGTTGGGTTAGTAGTTAATATGCCTACTATATAAACTATATATTATAGTCGGCACTGTAGAAAAAAAAACAACAAAATGTGAATTTTAAATTAAAATAAATGTTTTCGCCACAGGAAATAGAATTGTTCTTGAAAGGTGTTTATTTTCAAAAGTCATTATTTGTGACTTGGCGCGGTTCAGTCGAATTACCGGAAGTGACTAACGAAACAGTACGTGCAACGATTAAGCTGAAATTACGACATGACGAAATGGGAAAAGTTGTGCGTCGTGTCCGCGTTGCCATTCTAGTGTATGCTGTACAAAATAAAATTCCTCACGTCGTCACCGTTGTGCAGAAAGTGGCGTTGTTTAACACTAATCGCAATCTAATAGTTATCGACGATTTGATGGTGTACGATGCGCTTAATCGATCGACAACTAACGATGAATTAATTAACATAAACGACACTAATGTTTCGTACTTTATGTCTGATCGGGTTCCGTTGAAGTTCCACGTTATAATTACTCCTGTTGTACCGGGATTGACTGATACCCATGTCGGCACCAGAATACAACATGTACACTTTTAACAGAGTTTGTAGCTTTGTAGTGTAATGTAATTAATTGTAATGATACATTTTTTTGTAAGTTGCCGTTTTAAATGATTCTGTGATAACGTCCAGCAGTTATGACGGTCAATATGTCCAAGTATATTAATCGATTTATGTATTAGTATAATGTTATTTTATATAAATAATAACAATTTTTGATTTTCTAAATATTAAGAAAAGTGCTAGGATAATTTAATCGATTAATTGTATGCAGATGGACGTTCGTGATAGGAGTCAGGTTTTCTCATACGATATTAATTTGATTTCTTTATTGTTACATACCTATAGTTGTACCTGGTCTTTGTCGAAATATAAAAAAGTGATAATTTAATAATATTGATATTATGTAAGTATATTCTGTACTTGAAATTTTGTGTATCTTTTTTTATGTTAGGTTTATTAGTTTGGAAAACGTGTTTGAAAGTTCTTGATTCATCTAAAAAATATTTATTTAATGTTTAATGTAATTATGTCTTACTACATTATGAATTCATTACGAGACTATTGTTAAACATCAGTGAAAAGAATTAATCATTTTGCTTTGAATATCTTTTTGTTATAAAGTGTACTGGTATATTGATGGCGAGCACCATACTTCATCTAAAGTATGTTTTGCTCTCCTGCCAATTTTTTTCTACATGAACGTCTGTATTGTAAAATATATTACACTTTATTTTAGAGTATTTTTAATTGAAATGTCATTGTTTATTTTTTTTATGCTTATGATTTTTCTCCTTAAACATTATAAAAGTATGTGTTTATTTGTAATTTGACAAAACGAATACTTTATTTTTATTGAAAAATATTGTAATATATAAATATTTTTATTTCTTTCAATCACGTTGTTTTGGCAGTTCCAAAGATTTTCCTTTTATGTCTCCTTAATATGTATTCTTATGATTAAACCTTATTCTAGTACGCTGCATTAAACAAACAGGAATTTTTGAATAATATACGGCTGATTATTTCCTTCGTTTTTCTGAAGCATAAAACACTAGTTTCCAATAAAAGTAGAAGATTTATTATTATCTAAAAGGGGGGAACAATTTTAATTGTGACAAAATTAATAATAAAATAAAATAAATAACTATAATCCCACGTTAAGGTACTTGAATCATTTAAACTATAATATTATAGAATCGCTCGGAATCGTTTTTCGGATTTATAATAATCTGTCATTGCTTTCAAATTCAAAATAATAATATTACATTCTATTTTTTTTATACGTATAAATACAATTATTTTATAAATAATAAAACTCTAAAATTACCGTCTATATAACTGTTCCATTTGATTCATACCGCTCGTAGCTCGCTACCTTTTTTTTTTGTTTTTAGCTAATTAAAAAGAAATTATTTATTCGTTATTAATTATTAACGAACCGTTTCGTTGTAATCTAAACGGTTTTCGTTTACGGTGTAAGTTTTCAAAAAATGTTAAAGCACGCACTCGAAACTTGGCATTTTTTTCTTTTTATTTGCATACAGTTTGATCAAATTTACAGTGTTCAAAATGACTAAACCTGAAAATTTAACACAAGATTTATCAAATAACATTGATATTTTTGTATAATAACAATAATTAATATCACATAATAATTTTAAAGCTTAAAAATAATTAGTATAGTCTGCACGCTTTATATTTTGAACGTGTTTATGTGTACAGTTCGAAATTGAATCGTATATGATTTCCATTGCGTGTTTTGTCTGCAAACTTTTTTTTGTGACGTGGCCGTGCTCTGATCTGTCTTTGTCACGCGTGACTTTCCAATTTTCGTAGCAAATCGTATACACTCTGTACTTTTCATAATTCGACGACACGTTTTTTTTTTTCCATTTACTCCGTAGTTTTCTTAAAACAGCGAGCAAAAAAATCACTGAAACTTCTCGTAAAATTATAAAAAAAAAAAAAAACTGGTAAAATTGTCGACATATCCGTGCAATGTTCGTATTTGAGGTCTGCAAATTTATTACAGGCTTAATTTTAAACGGTGTAATTAAAAAAAAAAATCGATTAATACATATTTTATTTATGCGAGCGGAGTTTGAATTTCGATACAGACGCGATAATATAATAAACAATGATTTTTAATCGTCGCTTTCCAATAAATAAATAATAACACGACAATAGCCGATAAATTATAATGATTCACTGGAACCGCGACGCATTATTCCGCAGCATCCGCTGTGTTTATTTGTATTTGAAATTCATAAAAGAAAAAATATCTACTTTTTATCTAGACTTGATTATATACCTACTCTAATGTGATGTACCCGTCAATTTTTTTTTTTTTAGAGTATAATAGCTGTTTACCGTTTATAAACGCCGTTTTTGTGATAAAAATAAAAAAAACGAGGTCATAATGATGACAAGTGAAATAAAATTTATTTCTTTAGAAAATTATAAAAAAAATGTATTTGAATAAGTCGACGACGAAAAATTGTTTTCGGAATTTTGATCTCCTTTATCCTCTATATAATGTCATGTTAATACGTTTATTATAATATAGTGATGTAACGCAACACACTCTTCTGTTGGGCGGAAAAAAATTACCGTTTTTGAAACCAATAATTATATATATCCTATCGGAACCTGCAGCATGGATGGAAATATTCCACGGGAGGGAAAGGAGCGCATAAAATCGTTACGTAATATAAGCAATAGCTGCAGGTATCCTCGTGTATAGGCGACATTGGTGTTCTCTGCAGACACCTATTTTTTTATGGTTTTCGGTCATTGAGACCACATCACCGCTAAACAAATTGGTTTCTCTCCATCCATCTCTATCTTCTGCCGCTATTCTCCATGGTATCTCTGGTTTGACGCTTCTCGCGTCCCTTTTCACGCAGTCTTCCCAACGTAGGCGTGGTCTTCCTACGGGTCTCTTACCGACCGGGTTCTCTTCAATTGTTGTTCTGACTATAGATCCTGCAGACACCTATGTCCTCATAAAATTTTCACTATACCGCACCACCACCCGCCTCCGTAGAACGCAATAATTTCTTTGTGTCACAGTTTTTTTTCAGTTTCAGAAGCTATATTATTCGGTTTTTAGGACGATGTTTATTTTATTTTTCCGTGTACAAAAAAAATGTTCAATTAGAATATGAATATAAGAATGCTCGGACGACGAACTGATCGTTATGCGTTCCGGTAACAAAAATCGCGTATCTACTGCGCAGTACTGTTACGTATTATTATTTGAAACGATGATCCGGCGGTTGAAGGATTGGCCGACACAGCGTTACAAGTACCTATATCGTTTCCAGGGGGCGCCCGATTGCTTTACACAGCAGTCTTCTTATTGTTCGTATGATGAACAACAATCTTCGTGGAGGCTCCTTCAATGCCCCCCTCCCAAGTATATTTGATATACGACGAAAGACCTTATTTTATAGCTAAAGACAAGGCAATTTTCGTGGCTGATTTTTGGAAACGGACCATTCAAATTGACGATCCGCACGGACGCGGAAGAAGAAGAATTATTATTTGAAACGTTTTTCGATATTATTTCGGTGTTCACATCTGAATTACTGGAGCCATCAAATAATGAACAAGTAGGTGTTGATAATATAAATACGATAGGATCATCAGTACAGAGAAAATAAAATGGAAAAACAAACATTTACATCGCAAGTTTTAAATGAAAATGTCCGCCAATTCAACATATTGGCACTCCAATGGAATATTTTAAAAAATATTTTCCCGATGAATTATTTGATTTAGCTGCATTAAATACTAATCAATATTACATGGAAAAAACCGGTAAAATTTTAAAAACATCAAACACAGAAATGAAACAATTTTTCGGTATTCACACTATAATTGGTTGTATTAAATTTCCACGTCTAAGAATGTATTGGAGTGCTAAGTTTAGATATGATCCTATTGCAACGGTCATGTCTCGAGATCGTTTTTTCCTATTGAGAGTTAATTTACATTTTGCAAATTCAGTCTCGGAAGAAATAAAGAAATCCAACAAACTTTGGAAGGTACAACCAACTATAGATTTTGTAAGAAACAGGTGTTTAGCTATTGAACGCACCTTTACTTACTATTCCATTGACGAGCAAATGATTCCCTTTTTAGGTCGCTGTGGAATTAGACAGTTTGTTAAAGGCAAACCTAGACCGGTTGGTCTAAAAAACTTTCTAATTACTTCATCTGAAGGCCTAATAATTGATTTTGAGATTTATCAAGGGCAAACTACGCCTTTACCTGATAAGTCGTTGGGACTCGAGGCCTGGTGTTATTTTAAGACTGATTAAACACTACCAGAAGGTTCATCGGTATTTTTTGATCGATATTTCACAACGTTGCCTTTGATGATCAAATTATCAGAATTAAAAATTCATGGAACTGGCACTGTTCAATTAAACCGTCTTCAAAAATTTCAATTTATAGCCGATTCCAAAATGAAAAGGGGTGATTTTGAAGAAGTTGTTTCCGATAAGAATGATATTTGTATGTTAAAATGGAAGGACAATAAATCTGTTGTATTAATATCAACATGTTACGGAGGTATGCCAACAAAGATGGTGAAACGGTGGGATAAAAAACAAAAGAAATACATTGATGTAAGTATCCCTAATATGATATCAAAATATAATGAAAAAATGGGTGGAGTGGATCACTTTGATCAAATGATGGAATACTATAGAACATGGATAAAAACAAAAAAATGGCCTTTGAAAGTGAATTTACACTTATTAGACTTAGCCATAACGAATAGTTGGTTTGAATATTTAAAAGATTGTGAAATGAACAAAGTGCCAAAAAAAAAAATAATGGATTTGCTTCAATTCCGGTTAGAAATAGGAGAGTGCTTAACTGTAGCTGTACCAATTAAACGACACAATAACAATGAAAACTTAGAAGATCCAAGAGAACCACCACCTAAAGAAATGTTCCGCTCCTATTCCTGGAGATGATGTAAGACTGGATGGATATCATCATTGGCCGAGAACCATGGACCTGAAGGCACCCTTGAGCTGCAGGAATAAAGATTGTGATAGCAGATCCAGAATTATGTGCACAAATGTAGAATATATCTTTGTCAGTCAAAAGGTAAACAGTGTTTCGAAGAATACCACACAAGAAAATAATGATCATTTTATTATAATTTAAAGTCTTAATTAATGTTAAATTTCTTATTACAAATAAATAGACAATTTCATAATTTAAAAGTAATTATTATTATTTGATTTTTACCTATGTTGAGACCTAACCCTCACATTTGTGAAGGGGTTGTTTCTAGCTACCCTTATGAAAAAAATTTTTAAATATTTTTACAAAATACCTAATATATATAATGAAAATTAGTAGATATCAATTTTTAAAATTTCAAAAAAAAATGTTTAGGTCTGTAAGGGATATATAGTTTCTTAATGCGCGCAATTCAAAACGACCAGAAAATCGGAAGGAAAATGCGATTTTGTCCAAAATTCATAACTTTATTAGAATGTAATTCACTGCGCGTCTCATCGCCGTGTCCTGTAAAATTCCACACCACTCGCGGTGCGTACGATTCGTGCGCAAAACTCAATTGTGCCGCGGGCACAAGGTTTCTCTCGTCGAACGGTATGGATTTCTAGATTTTTACAACGAGGAGAAGACTCCGTTTATCTGTGTCGTAGAGTTTTCAATTTTTATCCGACACAAAATACAATACTTAATATATATATAGGCAGTTATATTCGACAACAATGTTCGATTTTTTTTAGTTTTTCGTCCGTTTAAACGTTATTCATAATATAGTGTTATCATAAAAATAAGAACTCTACGACACGGATAAAATTCTCTTCTATACATTGTAAAAATTTGGAAACCTTAAACTAATAAATATATAGGATTCGGGGAACCTTGTTCTCGGAAAACAGTTTTTTTATAAATGTCGTGATTGCACATTATAACATTAATGAAAATTACACTGAAACGGGACTGTTTTTTAAAGAATTTCTTTTTTTAGAAATTATTAGATTTTTTTTTTTTTTAGAAATTCCATAAAAATTGCCTATTCAGAACCCATTAAAAAACGGGTATATTATTTTATATATATAAAAAAGTTTATTTTGCTGTTAAAATAAAAACTGAAAACGGATTTTACGAATCGTTAGTCGTTCGTATATTATATATATATATATATATATATATAGAGAGAGAAATCATAAAATTTTAATAATCCGTTTAAAAAAATTATAGTTTTTTTTAAAGAAGAAATTTGAATGGAGTCGCGAAACACATTTTACGCGTTTAAACGGTCTTGAAACCGACCGAAATCTTCGGAACTGAATACGAATAAAACGTGTTCTCTGCGCGAACTCGCATCAAATTTACAGTGTATATATATATCGTTGTTTTTCGAAATTTTTTTTTTTTTTTTTTTTATAAACGCCTGCAAATGTGCAGTGTGTATTAAGTGTTCACCGCAGTTACAGTCTTGGGCGGTTTACTGCGACAAAATCGGATATTTTAATTTTTGCAGTGATATCGGCGAAATAAATTGGTTTTTTTTTTTTTTTAAATAAAAAATTCCGAGTGTCGAGTCGAGAAACTCCGCGACATCAATCGAACTTATTGTATAGCGAGCTCGTTGTGCGCCGCGGAAATCGAACGAGAAAACAGATTACGTATTTACAATGTGCAGCGAACACACGGATTTTAAACGTTTCGGAGAGAGAGAGAGTGCAGTACAACACAACCCCTAAATCCGTGCGTGCGCCACTGAATATACTTACCTGAATAAAGGTAGGTACGTTATTCGTGTCCGCGTGCGCGACGGCGAGTTATTTTACTAAAATCATTCTCGGAGCACCTCCTCGCTTCGTTAACTCAACGTGGCCAAGAGATCGAAAAACCCGTAGACCGCGGCCACTAGGCGGCTGCCGACGGCGAACACGCTCAGTATTCGGCTGAGCACCCGGTAAACCGGCTGGTAGACGACGGCCAACAGGAACAGGTTTAGCGCGCAGACGACGGCGAGCTGCACGGCGAATTCGACGAGGGCCTGCGTTCTCGGGCACCGCGCGGTCTGCCGGCGCACCGCGCGGCGGTACGCGGACAACCGGCGCCGGACCAGCGAACACGACCGGACGGGCACGACGACCAGGGCGCTGAACAGGACGGCGGCCAACAGTACCGTCTGCAACAGCGTCACCTTGGCCCAGTTCGCCACGTACACGAGCACGTCGGAGAATCTCGGCCGTTTCGCGCCGTCGTCGTCGTCGTCGTCGTCGCCGACGCCAGCCGCCTCGCGCCCGCGATGGCAGTCCGCGACGAACGCGAAGTACCGTTCCGACAACATCCACTGGTAGTCCGACGCCCAGTCGTCGTCCAGGTACACGGAATCGTCCCGGCTGCGCCGCCATCTCCGCACCCGTCGGCACGCGTCCCGGGCCCGGTACAACAGTTCCGTGAACGTCGCGTCCCATTGCAACGGCCTGCATTGCCGTCTGCGGCGCACGTCCGCGCAGTATTTCGTGTTGGCCGCCTCGCCGCAGTCGCAGTCCGTGGTAACAATCATCGCGGCCGCTGCGGTATCGTTGTTACAACACGCGTTTGATATTCGTATACGATTTATTTTCTTTTACTCACGTGATATATTATATTAACGAAAACGTATAAAAGAAAAAAAAATTTTTACTCTCGGCACACACTGCTGGGACAATACTCGATCAATCTATTCTAAGGATTTACTATAAGTCTTATAGAGAGAAAAAAAAAACAATCACAAACAACACGTTCCCTCGTTACGGCGATCGAATCAACAAATGTTATTATTATTATTTGCCAGTATATATATATATATATTTGAAGGATTTCAAAATTCAATAATATTTATAATAAATACGTGTGCCTATATATATATACGATGCCTAGGAAAACTAGTACGAATCCAAGAAAGCTCATCGAGACTAGTCAAACGACGGGGTTCCAAAGAAATGAAACTAAACATATTATATACGCACTACGTTACACGAAATTTTCGTACTGGTCGTCGTATTTCTTCTCTTTTGAACAAGTCGAGAATTTTAAATACTCATCATGTACAGCGGTGCCGATCACCTAATTTATCTATGCTATAGTAGAGATTTTGTAGCCGGGGCCCAAAATCCGATCTTAAATATAGGATTTACATAGTTGTTCAGCTAAAAATAAATGGCTTATACATTGCATTGTGTGGGTGCTCTCATTCGCATCTAGTTGTTAAATGGAAAAAAAATTGGGGGTTGGGGGTTTCTTGATGTACGATGTCATAGTATTTTTTAAACACATCGGCGCCACTGCTTATATGAACCGTAAAAAAAAAAAAAACAATACGCGTAATGAAATAAAGCTCAGAATAAGTGCAGCAAACCGAGGACACGCGACGAGTGAAATGTTCACATCGAAACTCCTTTCAAGAGTCGCCGAGAAAAAGCTATCCTACGAGCGTTGCTTACTTACGCCCCGTTGTCGCATGTACGAATCCACGACGCAGACGAGAAAGGAAAAATCCTTAGATAAATATATGGACCTATACACGTATATTAAACCCCGACACTGGTGTAAGCGAGCGGAGAAAGAACGTGGACTTGAACAGGCCGCGTACAGTGTGCCCGCGACTTACAAGATTTTCTATAAGAACAAAAACTTTCTTGACAAAAAGGTCATATAGAACGGGCCGAACGTGCAGAGGGCGAGTGTAATAAAACGCGTACTCGATACAATAGGAGCCAAATAAAAAAAAACGACCAGTACAGGAAGACCGCGTCAACGTTGGACGGACCAAGAAACGACTTAAAATCGAGATTACTGGAGAACTTTGGTAGAAGTTGCAGAGGGCCTTAATGGCTCGCGAAGCAACAAATAATAATTCTATATACGAAGCCGCGTTATCGCTTTTTTCGTACCCGAAGTTCAGTCGTCGTATAATTTAGCAATATTTGAATCGTTTGTCTCGTCTCGGTGAACGATCATTTTCAGGGTAGGTGCGTTAAAAGAATATTAAAATATTATAAGGGGCAAGCAAAATTGTCATCTATTGCCATTATATACAGAGAAATGACGACGTGTAATTGAGACGAAATTGGATATATAGTTTCTTAATGCGCGCAATTCAAAACGACCAGAAAATCGGAAGGAAAATGCGATTTTGTCCAAAATTCATAACTTTATCAGAATGTAATTCACTGCGCGTCTCATCGCCGTGTCCTGTAAAATTCCACACCACTCGCGGTGCGTACGATTCGTGCGCAAAACTCAATTGTGCCGCGGGCACAAGGTTTCTCTCGTCGAACGGTATGGATTTCTAGATTTTTACAACGAGGAGAAGACTCCGTTTATCTGTGTCGTAGAGTTTTCAATTTTTATCCGACACAAAATACAATATTTAATATATATATAGGCAGTTATATTCGACAACAATGTTCGATTTTTTTTAGTTTTTCGTCCGTTTAAACGTTATTCATAATATAGTGTTATCATAAAAATAAGAACTCTACGACACGGATAAAATTGTCTTCTGTACATTGTAAAAATTTGGAAACCTTAAACTAATAAATATATAGGATTCGGGGAACCTTGTTCTCCGGAAAACAGTTTTTTTTTTATAAATGTCGTGATTGCATATTATAACATTAATGAAAATTACACTGAAACGGGACTGTTTTTTAAAGAATTTTTTTTTTTTTAGAAATTATTAGATTTTTTTTTTTAGAAATTCCATAAAAATTGCCTATTCAGAACCCATTAAAAAACGGGTATATTATTTTATATATAAAAAAAAGTTTATTTTGCTGTTATAATAAAAACTGAAAACGGATTTTACGAATCGTCAGTCGTTCGTATATATATATATATATATATATAGAGAGAGAGAAATCATAAAATTTTTAATAATCCGTTTAAAAAAAATTATAGTTTTTTTTTTTTTAAAGAAGAAATTTGAATGGAGTCGCGAAACACATTTTACGCGTTTAAACGGTCTTGAAACCGACCGAAATCTTCGGAACTGAATACGAATAAAACGTGTTCTCTGCGCGAACTCGCATCAAATTTACAGTGTATATATATATCGTTGTTTTTCGAAATTTTTTTTTTTTTTTTTTTTATAAACGCCTGCAAATGTGCAGTGTGTATTAAGTGTTCACCGCAGTTACAGTCTTGGGCGGTTTACTGCGACAAAATCGGATATTTTAATTTTTGCAGTTATATCGGCGAAATAAATTGGTTTTTTTTAAATAAAAAAAATTCCGAGTGTCGGTCGAGAAACTCCGCGACATCCAATCGAACTTATTGTATAGCGAGCTCGTTGTGCGCCGCGGAAATCGAACGAGAAAAACAGATTACGTATTTACAATGTGCAGCGAACACACGGATTTTAAACGTTTCGGAGAGAGAGAGAGAGAGAGAGGGTGCAGTACAACACAACCCCTAAATCCGTGCGTGCGCCACTGAATATACTTACCTGAATAAAGGTAGGTACGTTATTCGTGTCCGCGTGCGCGACGGCGAGTTATTTTACTAAAATCATTCTCGGAGCACCTCCTCGCTTCGTTAACTCAACGTGGCCAAGAGATCGAAAAACCCGTAGACCGCGGCCACTAGGCGGCTGCCGACGGCGAACACGCTCAGTATTCGGCTGAGCACCCGGTAAACCGGCTGGTAGACGACGGCCAACAGGAACAGGTTTAGCGCGCAGACGACGGCGAGCTGCACGGCGAATTCGACGAGGGCCTGCGTTCTCGGGCACCGCGCGGTCTGCCGGCGCACCGCGCGGCGGTACGCGGACAACCGGCGCCGGACCAGCGAACACGACCGGACGGGCACGACGACCAGGGCGCTGAACAGGACGGCGGCCAACAGTACCGTCTGCAACAGCGTCACCTTGGCCCAGTTCGCCACGTACACGAGCACGTCGGAGAATCTCGGCCGTTTCGCGCCGTCGTCGTCGTCGTCGTCGTCGCCGACGCCGGCCGCCTCGCGCCCGCGATGGCAGTCCGCGACGAACGCGAAGTACCGTTCCGACAACATCCACTGGTAGTCCGACGCCCAGTCGTCGTCCAGGTACACGGAATCGTCCCGGCTGCGCCGCCATCTCCGCACCCGTCGGCACGCGTCCCGGGCCCGGTACAACAGTTCCGTGAACGTCGCGTCCCATTGCAACGGCCTGCATTGCCGTCTGCGGCGCACGTCCGCGCAGTATTTCGTGTTGGCCGCCTCGCCGCAGTCGCAGTCCGTGGTAACAATCATCGCGGCCGCTGCGGTATCGTTGTTACAACACGCGTTTGATATTCGTATACGATTTATTTTTCTTTTTACTCACGTGATATATTATATTAACGAAAAACGTATAAAAAGAAAAAAAAAAATTTTTTTTACTCTCGGCACACACTGCTGGGACAATACTCGATCAATCTATTCTAAGGATTTACTATAAGTCTTATAGAGAGAAAAAGAAAACAAATCACAAACAACACGTTCCCTCGTTACGGCGATCGAATCAACAAATGTTATTATTATTATTTGCCAGTATATATATTTGAAGGATTTCAAAATTCAATAATATTTATAATAAATACGTGTGCCTATATATATATATACGATGCCTAGGAAAACTCGAGGAAAAAAAAAAGTTCTGTACGAATCCAAGAAAGCTCATCGAGACTAGTCAAACGACGGGGTTCCAAAGAAATGAAACTAAACATATTATATACGCACTACGTTACACGAAATTTTCGTACTGGTCGTCGTATTTCTTCTCTTTTGAACAAGTCGAGAATTTTAAATACTCATCATGTACAGCGGTGCCGATCACCTAATTTATCTATGCTATAGTAGAGATTTTGTAGCCGGGGGCCCACAAAATCCGATCTTAAGTATAGGATTTACATAGTTGTTCAGCTAAAAAATAAATGGCTTATACATTGCATTGTGTGGGTGCTCTCATTCGCATCTAGTTGTTAAATGGAAAAAAAAATTGGGGGTGGGGGGTTTCTTGATGTACGATGTCACAGTATTTTTTAAACACATCGGCGCCACTGCTTATATAAACCGTAAAAAAAAAAAACAATACGCGTAATGAAATAAAGCTCAGAATAAGTGCAGCAAACCGAGGACACGCGACGAGTGAAATGTTCACATCGAAACTCCTTTCAAGAGTCGCCGAGAAAAAGCTATCCTACGAGCGTTGCTTACTTACGCCCCGTTGTCGCATGTACGAATCCACGACGCAGACGAGAAAGGAAAAATCCTTAGATAAATATATGGACCTATACGGTACCTATACACGTATATTAAACCCCGACACTGGTGTAAGCGAGCGGAGAAAGAACGTGGACTTGAACAGGCCGCGTACAGTGTGCCCGCGACTTACAAGATTTTCTATAAGAACAAAAACTTTTTTGACAAAAAGGTCATATAGAACGGGCCGAACGTGCAGAGGGCGAGTGTAATAAAACGCGTACTCGCTACAATAGGAGCCAAATAAAAAAAAACGACCAGTACAGGAAGACCGCGTCAACGTTGGACGGACCAAGAAACGACTTAAAATCGAGATTACTGGAGAACTTTGGTAGAAGTTGCAGAGGGCCTTAATGGCTCGCGAAGCAACAAATAATAATTCTATATACGAAGCCGCGTTATCGCTTTTTTCGTACCCGAAGTTCAGTCGTCGTATAATTTAGCAATATTTGAATCGTTTTGTCTCGTCTCGGTGAACGATCATTTTCAGGGTAGGTGCGTTAAAAAGAATATTAAAAATATTATAAGGGGGCAAGCAAAATTGTCATCTATTGCCATTATATACAGAGAAATGACGACGTGTAGTCGAGACGAAATTGGCCAATGAAAAATGTCGGGGGTAAAAAAACCGAACTCGATATTTTAGTATCAAATTGTAACTGTACGATTTTTAACATTTGATTGGCTAAAAAAAAAAATTGACAGATGCAATGAGAAAAAAATTCAGGATTGACTGGTGAATTTTATAAGGCCTTAAAGGAATTATAAATGAATTTTAATTCGACCTGAACGTATTGGTTAAACAGACGAGATTATTATTTATATGAAATTCGTCGTTAAATACTTAAAAATCGATATATTTTAAAAAAAAAAAATGGAAAACCTATGTGGAAGGCACTGTTTTAATTTTTTGTCTTAATCCGGCCCTGGCCTTAGGGGTTTCGTGTTCGATGGAAAATATATTGAAAACATTTTTTATAGAAGTTTGACCCGCGTCTGCGGTAAACGTCTATTCAAAATTAAATACGCTGTTTATTTCCAAATTTATACATGTATTATATTATATAGAAAAACACAAATTTTGCTCGTTCTCGCTACTTTTCAACAATAATATATTATCATTCACTATACACAATAATAATAATTATTATTATTTACCTACACGTATATATTGGTGGTTCAAAGTCAGTTGCTCAAAAATAATTTACTTAATTTAGTGAGTTAAACTCAGTGTCGAGTACCCATTATTTTATCTTCGTAGGGACAAGATAAAAACACATTCACCGTTCATTATTCTGGTACCACTTCCTTTAAAGACTTGTTCCACCATAGACACCGCCTAACTTATAAAATAATCGATAAACAAATATTATAGTGTTTGTAACGTACATAATTAACATTAAATTTTATTAAAAAATTAATATAACACGTTATTGTATTTCATACAACTTCAATTTCAAATTTTCATAAAATTGCAAAATAATATAGATACGGCACAAAAATATTATATTTTTGAACTCTATGAACATTTAAAAATACTCGTTAACCTAATTTGGTTTTAACATATATACACACATATATATATATATATATATATATAATTTAATCAACCCGTTTGGTATAAATACGTGTTAAAAATAGAAAGCAATTTAATTTCTATACATTTCACTCGCATCATACTTACAAGTTGTACGCATTAACAGAAAAGTAAGTACAAGTATAAAATACTACGGCGGTAAGTAATTGTAATAACTGAATGCCAAGATTATTGCCTTACAAATGCAAAAAAACGTATATGACGAAATTTTGTATTTATAAATATTGACTGGTCTTTATTATATTTGTATTTTATTTCTATATAACCATAAGATGTTATTTTAAACGAAAACGATGAATATTTGTAAGCAAAACGTTAGGGTCTCAGATGTAATAAATAAATACAGGGTTTGCCGTTTTCCTTGTTTTTTTATAGTTCCTAATTAAATTTTTCTTTTACTATTTACACAGAAACGCGTGCATACTTGCATTTTACGAAAAATGATTTATCCAATAATTCATAAAATATCCACAATATTATGGCGGTATATTTTGTACATTAACTTATTCTATCAAACAAAAACACAACTACAGATGATTATTAAAAATATGAAACAACACTGCTGTTAACAGAAAATTTATTTAAAAATGCAAATTTTTTAAATCATTAACTTAAAATATTTATTTTTTACATTAATCAACACCTTGATGGTAATATCGTACTCATATTAACAGTCGAATAATATATTATTTGTTAGATAGTTAATAAAATGCAATTAACAGTCGAATAGTAAGTTCTTTACAATTGATATATAAATATATAAATATCGTTTTTTTTTTTTTAGAATAAAAATATAATTACTTTGAAAAAAAAAATGTAACGTTTATGTGTTTTTAATGAGAGTAAATTATAAAAACAGTAATATAAAAAAACTAACATCATAAAGTCGAAAAACTAACGTCATAAATTATTTTTCATATTTACAAATTACAAAACGTGTTGTTAGTTGCACAGTTGAACTTGGTCCCAATATGTCTTCAACACACAACATTTAATGTATACAAATGGTTTATTTTATAATCGTGTATTGTCTCATTTCTACAGTGCTAAAATTACCGATAAGAAGATCTTTCTTCTCAACTGGCGAATGCACTTTGATCTGTCTCATGTGCGTGTCTCTTCCGTTCTGATGGTTAGTTATAACGGCGATTTGTAGCATGTAGGTTTTCAACGGTAAATCGTTGATGTCTTTTGTCATTATTCTCACCCAACCGTAGGGTTCGTTCAGTTCGACCACCTCGACTTCCTGCAAATCGTTAAAATTGGTGCCCGCACGTACCGATATACGACCAGGCGTGTAGCTTTCATCCAATCTATAGTCAATGTATATGCATAGATCGCGTACGACCGTCTTGCGTCTAAACTGGATGTTGACCAAATGTGGAAGTTGACCGTCCGACTGCCAGTACGTTTCCATGCAATCGTCTCGTAACTGGTCCACACCAAAACCTGAAATAAAACGACGATTATTTGGTATACGATTTATATTTTAGGGTATTGTCACGTTCGAACGCGACGAAAATCATCACCGACTCGTCTTGATTATATTATTACAGATATTTCTGGACACACTTCCCAATATCTCAGGAACATTACGTAATCAAAATTTATCGTTTTAAAGTGATTCTATAAATACGTAAATGTGTCTACTATATGCGAACTGCAGTGAACATTACGAGTTACGAAATTTACCAGGTTTGCACGACGACAGACTCCATATCGCTTGGCTTCCCACTTCGCGCACCACTCCGGCACGTATGTCTTTCATCGGATCGATTTTCTCTTCGTCAGACGCATTGTTGTTGTTCGGAGTGGCCATTGGAAACCTACGTACACAATATTACACACGGTCGAGTAAATACGAGGGTGGTATGGTAAACGTACGAATTTATTCGATCGACGATCAAGAACCAGCGGCGTCCAGTACAGTCGGCGTGGGGCTTTTTCGTCACAGTTCACAGTCGACGGTCGACAATATCACACCGAAAGTTTCGGGTCAGTTCTGGAATAAGTGAACTAGCGCACAGACGGGCAGAAAACCGTTGGCAGTCTTTACTTTTTACGAAGAAACGGAGATTCGTATTTCGTATATTTCGGTTGTATTCTCTTATCATTTATCGAGTATTGTGGAACCAATGGCGCGACTAGATGATAACACGAGGCCGATAACGTTGTGGTCGATATGGTTATAACCGTGGTTTAAAGAAAGTGCTGCGACCAACGCAGTGGCGCCGATTTGTTTTTAAACCCCTGGGGGAAAACATTTTCATAAATACCCGTCTGCACCACGGCGTTCTAAAAACAATTTTATCAACTATTATTTTATAATATTACATTAAATATAAATATTTTTTTCATACTGTCTGTCTACATAGACATCCGTACCCATCCACCATTTAATTCATCCGGGGTATTATTTACTCCACTTGACACTTGTGTTCGGCGCCACTGAACCAACGCTCATATTGGTTCATCGTGGCTTCATCTGGCAAAGGGAGGGGCGCAGACTACAGACCAGTGCCCTACCCTGAAATCTTAAATTTTTAAACATTTTTTTTTTTTTGTCACCTCTACATACTCTCAAAATGTCAAAATATCTATTGGGGATGTCGTAAACGAATAAAATATAAAATTGCCGAAAATTTCACGATGGATTTGTTTATTTGTAATAAAAACTTTCGGTATAATATCCGGCAGTCGACCGAGAACCAGTTGACGGCAGCTCGTTTTTGCGGAATACACCAGAAGGTAAACGACAATATGTTTAAATAAGAGAATCCGAAACAAGAATATCTGAAGATGGACACATTATGTGTCTTTTCACATAAAGAAAAACACGGCAAATACAAATAAAAATATTTTAAAAATATTCTCTTCTTCTCGCGCGTATAATTGGACTTGGCAAAACACACTTATATAAGTACTATATAGTCTATAGAAAGCCCGAAACATCTTTGTCGAAGCATTCATTTTTTCTTCAAATACCAAACGACAAAAATAATATATACGACTGTCGCGTATACATATATAGGACTGGTTCATGATAAACGTATCATTTCAATTTTTTATACTCACGAGGTTCATATACTGTCACATATTTTATAGACCGGTAGATATATACTTAATTTATAGTCGGCATTAGGGTTTTTATTTTATTTTAGGTGTTTTGTTTATATATAATTTTATACTTTAACAATATTATGAAAATTGACATGAAATATAATTACAGTTGTTGAATTGTCGATTTATCGCATATCACATCAGCAAACCAGTAGAACTGCTAAAGAGTTTGATATTAGAACAACAACTATTCACGGGGTGGGCGTGCATGAAATAGTGTGTAACAACACTATAAATCAACAGAAACGCGATTTGTCTTAAGAGCCTTAAAAAGAAGGATCTGTCTTTGCGTAACTAGAGTGGGACATGAAAAAAACAACAAATGAGTAAAAATTACACTTTTGAAGGTTAATGTGTATGCGGTACACGTATATAAGTTGGTTGTTGAGCGAGAAGAGATATGCATGCGTATAGGGAGGTGATTGTGTCCAAGTCCAAGTCAATTATTTTATCTTTTGTACGTGCAAAATAATAACACGCGTAAATCAAAATTTATTTTTTAATAATCAATTTTGAAAATGTCTCAGTTTTACCAGTGAAATTGAAACGCGACGCACTTGCCCATTACGCATGGAATTTACGCAATTTTTTTATAGACACGTCTATAAGCAAATCACAATTTTGCCGTTTCCATAAGATCAGTTCTCATTCTCCTCAACGAAATAAACCCCCTCCCTACATAATTTTATGTATTTGAACAAGCTAAATAATTTATATTTCGATAGACTCGTGTGAGAAATCTCATCTTGTATACTTGGATTCTGAAAATTATAATATGATTTTCATGCGCGTTTAATTGCCTATATACCTTAATATTTAAGGCGTTTTGTCTAACACGTATAATTTTCTATCAAAAATTTATACGACGTCTTTAATGTATTGCAGCTTTGCAGAGTTTGGTGAATAAAAATAAAAAAAACAAATACATTGTATAAACAATAGACACGACAATAATAACAATGAAAAATTATTGTTTTTCGTGTTTCGCAACAATTTCCACATTTTAACTGTAATTATTGGGTTCTACTGGAAAGTCGAAAACCCCATCCGTTCCGTTTTTCTCAGTAACTTTTATACACTGATTCTTATGAAATTTCTCGTGTGTAGTGAATAGTAATTCTGGTTGTGGCGAAGCCTAAAATTTCAAAAGGTGAAGGGTACCGGGAAAATTTGGAATTAAAGGCGTGTCGTCAATATAAATATCGTTGACTGTACGGTCGTTATATAATATATGCTACCACGGCGACCATTAGAGCTGTAGTTGATTTTATTATTTACTTTAATTTCCGAAAATGTATATAATTCGATTATATCGAATACATAGACCAGTGGCGGTTATACATGATATTCAAGGGGGAGGGGCGAAAACGGAGCTAACCCCCTCTGCCAATGAACTATTCACATCGATGAGTAATAACCAAGAAGAAAGATCTATTAATGTACTGAGACGAAATGAAGATGTAGAAAAAGGAAAAATAACGTGCATGGGGCGTATTATGTAAACGAAATAACAATAAAACGGGGAAAAAAATAGTTACCACTTACCAGACAACGCTACGACACAATATACAGGGCGTGGCAGAAAGGCACATTAGTCTCGAACACACATACACACAAAAATCGCAATCAGACACGAACTACGTTGTTCACGCCTGACCGCCGTGACTACACTGAGCGGTCTGATTGTTTCGGACTGCTATTTATAAGCGCCTTTCTGCCACGCCCTGTTATGACGTAGCGCTATCTGGTGACTACTTTCTTTTCCCGTTTTATTACGGTCGGCTGACGCGCTATGTCGGTAATCGGTATATACGGGTGTTTAGTTTGACGCTGACTGAGCGACCGATCGTACGCGCGTATGCAATCTTTATTATTTATTTTATTATTAATAATAATAATAATAATAATAATATATTATTATTTTGCGTATTTCAATGAAATGAAATTAACGTGATTCATCTTTCCTCGTTGTACACTCGTTTACACGTTTACTCGTTTATATTACACGTTTATTGGTTTACTCACATTTACACGTTTACTCGTTTACACTGTATACGACCGACCGAGTTTGTCTTCAGCTAAGTACTAAATGCTCGATTACGACCGATGATCTGCACGCACTGATAGTCGGTCGAGCACTAATATCAGTCTTATACATAGTGTTCAAAGGGTGGGGTGCGAAAATGGAGCATAACTATAAAATAATTGGACCAACTTTCATGACACAAGTCGGTGCTGTTAGGTCAGAGACATACTAAATTTAAAAATGTCAAATCCTATGGAAGGAGAGGAGGGAGGGCGATCGACCTATCGCCCCCTTATAACCGCCACTGAAACAGATTGTTTCCGACAAAATGATTGAAACCGATATTGACGGTTTTAAAATAAATATACAGATTTTCACGTACCTATATGTATTAAAAAATAAAAATCTTTTCCCAATACCACATATTATAACGTTATGAAATGTATTTCTTACATAATGCCTATACATATATACGTATAGAGAAAATAAAAATAAGGAACGACGATTTATCAATTTATTATTATTTTTAAACTCATAATAACACGAGTAATAGATTTCCTGCCTCCCGAAACACATGGTGTTCGAAATGAATATTTTCAATTCTTTCGGTAAAGTCCTGCGCACCCTACGTAAAACGAACACGGCCAATTTAAAAGTATTATATCACTGCCGATATACTAAAATAGGGCGCTCTTTTTAAATTGACTGCCAACTCTCAACGGGAGGGACGTTATCCCAGTTAAGATTAATGAATTGTTTCGAGACCAATTTCTCGGGGATCGTTATTTTTTTTTTTCGGAACGTTTTTTTTCCTTTCTACGACGCTTGTACCGCCTTATTACTCCCAATCGCCATTTTTAAAGGCACCACATAATTTGGGCCCGAATATCTGTATACATTTAAACAGTGGATCGATATTCGGTTTTTTTTTTGTTTTTGTTCTTCGACGAAATCGTTAAACATTTTTTTTAGTGAATAATATTCCAATTTTCTAATGTTGTATGTGTATATATAGACATTAGTTATACGTACTCACGGTAGCTCGAACACATAGTATTATAATTATTATATACTAGAGAATTTTGTAATATTTTTTAATTTTTATCGATTATCATTTTTATATAATTTCCTGATGGTTTGGCGTATACGTATTTCGATAAATTTACTAGTTGTGTTTTTCGTCGTGTATATTATGTTTCCGTTAATTTTCCATAATTTAGATATTGTCATGTTTAATTATCGTCAATTCATTTATTTATTTCTAAAAAAAAAGAAACGCGCAATAAAATAATTGTTTTATATAAATTATTATATAACAAACAAAGCGAGCATTGTTATCAGGGCCGTATTAGCGCATGGGCACTATAGGCACTGTGCCTAGGGCCTACGAAAATGTGTGGCCACGATTTTTTTTTGGTAATACTCGTATTTTATGTTTTTTTTTATATTTATTATAATTCAATATATACAATCTGTAGAAGTTAGCACAACAATTAAAATATTATGTATATAAGAATTTACAGGCAAAAATAATAATATTACTCGTATGTGTTTACATTGAATGTTCGGTTTCTTAATCATCTGTGCCTAGGGTATATGATAGTGTTAATCCGGGCCTGATTGTTTTGACTGGTTTTTGGGTTATGTTATAAATACAAATCGTATATAGGTACCTATTATAAATTATATATAAGAATAACAATATTCGAGGTTGGTAAAAAGTGCGAATAAATAAAATATACAGTTTATGTCGTTTACACGATGTTAATGTATAGAACTATAGACGATTGATTAATGGTTATCGAATATTACAACATAAGAAAATAGGTTTTGTTGGTGTAAAAATATAAAATATTTAAAAGGTAATTTGTACGGAAAAAAAAATCTCGTGTACATATAATAAATAATAATACACAACAGATTTTCATATTTCAGTGCGAAAATGTTAAATAATTTAATTTTTAATAGGTATATTTGGCTTGACATTATCTTAAACTGCGTATAGGTATATAGTGTATTCGTATAACGCGACAAAACGATATTTTATAATTAATTCCCTATATTATTGATTATTTTTTAAATTACGGTACAAAAATATAATATGAGAAAGTTTTACGAGTGTTTTATATTTAATCGCAAACTAGATAACTATAATAGAACATATAAATAGGTCTCATATAAAGGGCAGTTGTACAAGTTGTTATAGAATAATCCACCTACTAAGACCTGCAACGTTTCATCCACTTTGAACCCCTCCTGGGAAGTTGATCCAAAACATTATAGTTATTATACGTGCTAATAAAAATTCCCCTTTTTATCGGTTTATCCGTATATACACGGTATAGTAACTAGCTAAAAGAATATAATAATATTTATTTGTGACAAAGTCGTATTAAATAGAAATTCTTACAAAAGATGAAATATGAATATTTACAAAAATAACACGATTTATAGTTAAATACTTGACACCATATAAGCACATTTATATTTTCTTATTTCGGTCGACGCGTGACGGTTATTCGTTTGTACTCGTATAAACGACAAATATCGCGTTTTAAACGCGTGCAATAAAAACGTTGTAGTCCTTCTCAGCCGGACCAGTATTTACCATTTGTACGAAAAATTGTTACAATTGATCATACGAGTGTATAAACATTATAGTAAAATTGATGCGGTGTAAAACGCGTATATAATATGAAGGTATTTATTTAAAAGTCTACAGTCACGTTTTCGAAATATTCTAATATTTAAAATTGTTAATATAAATATATATTTTTGTCCGATTAAATAAGTTGAAATCAATGTCACCCACACACAACAGCGCCAGGGCGTGTCTTGCAATTCGTAAATTATATGTATAGGGACTACGTTGTATATATATATATATACGCGGTTGTTGCGTATATAGTAAAAAGAGAGAAAAGAATTGATGAAGAGAAGAAAATGGAATAATGGGAGAAAAAGCGCGGAGAAAGGAGCACAGAATAAAATATGTATATATATATATATATATATATAGAGAGAGAGAGAGAGTAAGAACGAGGAAAGAAAGAGAGTGGAGAGTGTGCGTGTGTGCGTGTAAGAGCCTAAGCGAGGAATAATGAAAGACTGAGAGGGAATATTACTATTCAGGGGGTTTTCGGGGATACTTTTGGCTTGGGGTGAAATATTTTGATTAATGATCCGCCGGCAAGGAACTGCCGCGTCTTAAGTCAGTCGACGGAGACAGCCAGTGCCAGGGACAGCAGGGCACATATAACGAATATCGAAAACCCCAGGAGGTCGGTTAATACCCCCCTGTTTTCATTTCTTTTTTTTACCACCCCCTCAGCGTTGTTTTTTTTTTGTTATAGACCGCGGGTTTTATCATTATTATTATTTTTTATAAATATCATTTTAATAATATTTCTTTTTACCACATATACAATACTGTGCGCGTACACGTTAATTTTTATTATATTATATAATATGAAAAATTTAATATTCTAAAAAATTTTTTACGTCGACTTAAAATATATGCAGGTACGCATGAAAAAAGTGTATTGAGATGATAATTAAAAATAAATAATATCGACGTGAAAATATGTCGGTCGCCTAACTAAATATCACTAAAAGAAAAAAATCGTTTAAAAAGCGGTATACGCATATAGCGAGCCACGGTTACTGCGTGGATATCGATTCCTGCAATGGCCGGTCATTTGATCGGGTGTTTTAGAATTTTCTTAAATTCGAAAGCAATGATAAATCGCGATACATATATATTTTTTATGTACAACGATTCAACGTATAAAATTACTGTAATTTAAAGTACTATTTTATAAAAGAAAAGAAATATAATATATTTTATTATAACGAATATATTAATTTGATAGGTTATTATATAGTATACTCGCAAGATTTTTGTGTGTGACGCGCTTACAAAGCTTTTTTTAACAAAAAAAAAAAAATCTTAATATTTCTCCTCTGTATATATTATATACACACGTATAGTTATTATTGTACTGTATGTGTCTCTGTTTTTCAAGTGAGAGTAATAGTAAAAGTAGTTTGATTGTTATTGAAAATATTCGCAGAATATATAGTTGGGCGTTATAAAACGGCATACATTATATTATGTAGACAGATATATGTATAAATAACATATTATTTATTAAAATTATTTTCTAATCGCAATCGTGGTATGTATTATTACTTTCTGTTTGCAATTACCTATATATTTTGTAGACAAATCAAAAATTATACTTGGCAGGTACCAGCTATAATCACAAATGAAGATCCCAGCGCAATAACAAGATACGTCTAAATGTACACATTTTTCAGGACACACAAAAAACATTTTTTGTTCAGGATGTATATTTAAAGATGCTGAGGAATTATTTTATTGGTCCATATTTGAATACATTTAATATTTTAAAAACATTTTAGTTAATCAATAAACATAATAATTACCATATAATACGTCCAAAACGTATATGGTTATTGCACCGAATATATTGTAATAAATTAACGAGTAAAACACAACCCATTACATTTATTAATTTTTTTTTATTTTTATAATATTTTACAGAATACCTATTACTAGCTAATAAAACACTATAAATATCAATAATATTATCGAATCCAATAAATATCGTTATTGCGTCGAAAAAAAACAGTAATTACTTCGTCCGTAATATATAGGTAGGTTGTTTCGGTACAAAAACAAGACACGTCAGAACGGGGAAAAAAACGATTTTTTGTAGATGTAAATTTATAAGATATGTCCGGACGTATTTGGTCACCACGGCATCGAAAAGTAATTTAAAAAAAAAACAAGATTTTTCTGTATGTCTTCAGTACAAATGCATTGGACGTATTTGCAGTTGTTGCAACAATCGATAGAAAATTTTTTTGCTCAACATTCAAACATGATTTTTTCGAAAATTTGGACGTATCCTATAGTTATTGTACCGGTGCCTTCAATTCCTCATTGAAAAGAAAGTGTTGTACGCATTTACGCGTATTAAAAATAATATTATATTAGTCCGAGCGTTTGCGCACAAATTGTTCGAACAATTCTATACATAATTGATTGAAATTCACCTTTTAGATTTAATACAGTACAGGGCACACGCGTAGATATTAAGTACAATATATTAATGGTATATAGAAGCGTTTAAACGGCGCTAAAGCTCAATACAAATCCGGCAACTATCTAACTCGTAACTATACTTATTCTATGTCTGCACGATAGAAATAATGTGTTTCTCCATAGTTGCCTCCTCCAACCATTCTCAGTACAAAGAAGAGTCACCAGAAATCAGGCCCTTTCAAGTCTGTTTGATGTGGATGTGATCGTCATATATGGATAAATAAATAAGGTAATATATATTTTCAAAAGAGGCTACTATTAAAAAGTGCCAATTTTTTTTTAATGTTTTTTTTTGCCAATCAACTTATTTACCGACATATTTAAGCAGAAGAGGTAAATACGAAAGAAAATAAAGAAGAAATTAACTCTACTGGACTTCTTCAAAAACCACGGTCTACTGCGAAGTGGCCTCACAAAAATATGTCTGAACTGTGTTGCAGGACACATTACGTATAATAAACTATCTCAATTATACTCGTAATTAATAATCATTAATATTGTAAAAATATCATTTGATTTTGCCACCCATTTACTTACTATTTTATTTTGTTTATATTCATCTATATTTGATTCTACTTTATAAGCTATATGTACGACCGTATTGAACGCGGTAAACTGTGTCGTAAGGCGACACACAAAGTGAGCAGTCCGCTATATTTATATTTATATTAATAAAGTTGTTCATACATATTATAATAAAATAAAAATTAATATTAAATTTTTTTCTTTTGTTCAGCTATAATACAGAGATATTTAACAAATAAAATCGACCGACCTAATGTGATTATAATATTTTTTTTCATTTATGAAAACGTTTCGGTGACTTTTTTTTTATTAAAATTAATTTTTACAGAAGTATATAGACTTTTAGCAATGCCGAATATAAGTTTGACAATTTTTCTGCCGCTATTGCGGAACGGAGGTATTTCGCAACAATCGACTTTCAAACTTCTTTCCGTTATAGCACCTAACAGTTGGTATGTATAGAATATTTTGTATATATTTTCATTCGAATTCCTTTGCAGTTTTCTTTAGGGCGAGGCCTCGTGGGGTTTTTTTACCGTCCGTTTTCCAGCAAAATACATTCGACGCTGAAAAACGGGCCGAATTCGACCGTAGTAAAAACGTTTAGACTCCCTGCAACACTATCTCCACTCGGAAATGCCACTGGATACGCGCTGCCGCTGGCGCAGTGATAACGTGATGTGCCACCCAGAAATCGTTAGGTTTTCAGACACGTGCAGTGTATTTATACAAATATTTCTTTCACTTTATCGGCACGATTTAGATTTTTGGTCACACTATAATAATATAATTGTATGTAACTGGTTTTGTGCGCGTTGTGTACGCGGTTCCCCGGGCACGCCGTCTTCAGGAAGCCCGTCGCGTCGACGTGGGAGCTCGCGTGCGTTCCACATGCGCGCGCGGTTGCGGACCGTGTCCGAACAATTAATCTGACAATGAGCGCGCGCGCGCATAAAGACGTTTTAACACTGTCAAATGGGACGGACTCGCTGTGTTCGGGGCGGAAGGGGGGACGACGACGACGACGACGAATGCGAAGAAAAACGTTTTGAAAAAAAAAAAAAGGAAATGCGTGTGTGTGTATAACTCTCCTATGTTTGTGTGTATAATAATAATAATATATTACGCTTATTTATTTTGATTAATGAGCGAAAACGAAGCTCTCCTCGGTTCTGTGTTCATTATATATATATATATATATACGTATAAGACGCCGAAACAGTAGCCGCGGTCCGGGAGAAAACATGATACCGCGTGCGTGGGGTCGCGGCCAAAGAAAAGAACGGCGGCGGGGAAAACGGACGGCGTACCTATATAGAGTTTATATGATTTTTCATAATACGTATAACAAAACCACGTGTTCGTTCGTATTCTCGTTTTATTCCGTTCTTTTTGTTTTTTTTTTGATTTCACCGAACGGCCGCCGCCGAGCGTTTTCATTGCACCATATACCTAAACCTATATATATATAAAATATACGACGAATAGACCTGCTGTAACGACGACGACGGTCCGAGTTTGTATAATATACACAGAAATCCTACGGTGTTTTTATATTCTCTTCGTTCGGATTTATGTGAAGAATAAAAAAAAAAATTCTTCGGACAGGGTGTGTATGTGTATTAACCGTTTTATTTATACGTGAAATAATAATATATTCTAAAACGCGCGGCGTACGGACGGATTAGATGTCGTATCTGTATACGCGATAGATCCGAGATCGACAATACGATCTAGTAGTGTATGCGGACGCTGCGCGCAGCTATAACGGAGACCCACCACCGATACAATGGAAATCGTATTATTATTATTATTGTAATATGTACACCGGGGCACATCGCGGTGCAGGTACACACCGACTGTATATATAGTAAATACGATAATATTATAATAAATGATAATGATAACGATTTTTGACGTATATATATATATACACGTAATAATATTATACGGACTTGATGAATGGGATCCAATCAAGTCCCTCACGACCTAGGTACACGTATATTGACGAATAAAAAATAAAATACGCGTAGTATTACGGACGAGAAAGCGTTCGATTCGGATTTGAATATCGTTGCGCCGCAGACGAGACGATTGCAGAGTTTAAAAAGTGACGCGTTTGTCAGTGTAACGAGACAAAAACGGAAAACGATAAAAGCGGTAGCGAGCCGCGCTGGGTGTTGCAGTGCAGGATTCTGAGCTCGAGTACGATAATTACATGCGCGGATTTTATGAGTTTTGTTATTATTCCGTCTGTATAAATTCGGAAAGCAATCGCGCATAAACCGTTCGATAAAACGCGATTGTGCGCGAGCTCCGGTGCAGTTATTTATTAATTATTATTAATAGTATTGCGTGTGTATATACAACGTATAGTGTACGATCGACCACACTGCGGTACATCGTTTTTAACACATAATATTTCTTATACAATATAAACCTACGGGTGGATAAAAATTTTCAAAAATTGTTTTCGTTAATATATATATATATACAAAGTTATGTATTATATGTTTGGTAAAAATTTCAAGACTCTAGGACCATTTATTATAGTTTTGTACAAACGTAATTTTCCATACAAAAAAAAGTACAATTTGTCGAAAAAGATTTGTAACGTTTAACAGAAGGTTTTCAAGATTTTTTTTTTTTTTGAATACGTAGTCGAATAGTAAACACGTACGTCTGACATTGTGTATTAAATTTTTAAGCATTAAAACGAAAAATTACCTATCTTTTATGAATTAAATACCTTAAAATCTACATTTGTTATATATATATATATAGCTCAAAATTGAAAGAGATTTTTCGAACAATTTTTTTCTCTAATGTAATATAATATTTAGTGAATATTTCGCGTTTCTATAATCGTTAATTTTTAAAATTACGAAGAAATAATCGATATTATCGATTTCGACGAAACCGCGTTTTTATGTGTAATTTTTGAGTTTTTTTTTTTACGAGCTTTTGAGAAAATCGAAAAATGACATCTCTCGAAAGTACCAAATAGACGCGCGATTTGCTACCGGAAACCCGGGTATGACTGTAAAGATCGGAGCACTTTTTCTGGTAGAATTTTTGGGCACAGACGTAAAAAAAGAAAAAAAAAATACACACAGTTGTGTAAAACCAATACAAAAATGGAAAATTCGAAAAAATCTAAAAAAAAAAAAATCACGTGAAATCCAATAATATTTACAGGGACTCGCGATTATTATTTATTGTTGTGCTCGTGACGTTATTGTTTCGCTAAAGTCGCTATTGGTTTTTGCGTCACATCGTATAACGACGATGAAACGCAGTGTTAACCGGGCAGGACGAAAATGTTATTGAAAAATCTCAAATTTTTTCAAATATTTTATAGAAAAAAAAAAAATAAACGTATACATTTTGAGACGTATTTTTTTTTGATGACAATTTTTTTTTTTATACCTATAAATTATATGGTACATGTAATAATATGGGGCGAACGCGCCTTAAAATAAACGTAGTTCGCGCGCAGGCAGCTCGCTTGCAGGTCGCCTGTCAGAAGTTTGACAGCCAGCCTTTGGCACCTCTCCACTGGTTTAGCCCCGCTAAGAATTTCCATGAAAAGCGTTCGTCCTCTTCGCGTTCGTCACTCACCCCAACGCACATTTCCGTCCCTTCGCCTCGTCCACCTCCTCCTGCAATACGCCCGCAACTCCGTCCCTTATATTTAAGCGCTGACACACTGCTGTGTGTGTGTGTGTGTGTGAACGAACTGCTGTATATAGTGCTGAACGATATCGATCCGAATTGCCAGGGTCGAATTAAATATGGCTGATCAATAGACACACACACTGTAGACGGGTGCGTGTGCACCATCCACAATACGAGTGCACGGCGAAAGAGCTATACAGCGACTTTTATAAAGTGAACAAAATACGATTTTATTCGCGTATTTTATTTAAAATATATATTTTTTTTATATTTATATTAGTTGTGATGCGAAAATATAGCGTTTTATTTGAAAGTAAAATGTAAATGTATTTTGATGTGGCGCTGGAAAACTGTAATTAATATAGGAAATATTAAATAGCGGTATTGAAAATTGTTTTTCCTGGATTTTCTTGTATTATTTCTATAATTATTGCGTAGAATAATAACCGTATATAGACACTTGTTTTTAGTGTTTGAAAAATTAGGTAAAAAAAAAAAAACAAGAAAAACACATTTTTTTTTTTTTTGGTGGAAAAAATGGACTTTATTTTTTACGTTTAGACGATCTTCTAATTTTTCTTACTGGCCCATCGAGTTCATTTTTGGAAATTCAAGAACAAAAAGAATAGTCAACTCAGAGTCAATATGCAGGAGAGTATAATATGCGGTGTACGAGCGAATACGAAACGGAATTCGTGTAATTTTTCCAATGCGACTCGAGGATTTGTGTAGGATAAAAGGGACTGCAATTAGTCGATACGTATACTTGATAGCAATGATTTGTATTGTGTAATTATATTTTTGTTTATGAAATTTTTTATTCGCGCGATAAATCATATATTAAAATGTATTAATTGCGTAATATTCGTTTTGAAAGGAGCAAAAAATTATGAAAATACGAGTATAAGAAATGATTAGTGGTACTTGGATTTTTTTTTTTAAACGTTATATAAACAAAACGCTTATTTTATTTGAAAACGATAAATGATGATGTGTGTGTGTGTGTGTGTGTGTGTATAGGGTCGTAACACGTTGTGTGGACAGAATAGTGAATAAGTCGAGTATTTGTTTCATTGTTCAAAACGATACAATACGCGATCCCGAAAATCATAGAGCGAAAAAAATTCCATCTATCAAACACACTAAATATATAATATTGTACTGAAGTTGCACGAAGAGTGTGTAATAATTTATATTGTAGTGGCGGCGTATAATATATAGTGAAGTATAATATACTATACGTATAGTCCTACCGGATGATTTGATTATATTAAACTGCCATTTCTCGGTTTCCTGCGGTTAGGTAATGTTGGTTTTGGTCTTAATAGATTTTTTTTCTTCTTTTTTTTTTTTCGTTGCCATTATGTTTTGACGTTTTACGCGACGACGATTTAAAACGTGGACCGAAATCGTCACGCGTGTAAAAATAAAAACCTGCAGACTTCCTGTAGGTTTCTTTATATAGACCAGCACGAGTTAATAATAATACAAAAAAAAAAAAGGATCGATAAACCCTTAGATATCGGACTTATACAATTTTTTTCCTCCCCCAGTAGGAACACATTATATGTTTTCTTAAGAGATGTATACAATATTGTCACGATGACCTATATATCAAAAAGAACGTTAAAAAAAAAATATATATACTATTATGTAGGTGTTGACAAAACATACGATTTTGAACGCTGTTCGGTATTTTTTTAATAAATATACGCGATATAACTTTTTGCGTTTCCCCGTTCTACCACAGGGACGAATTGCATTTAATGATTATTATTATTATTATTATTATATACGGCTTGCAGGGGGCTGCAGCAGGGTCCGCCGCGTGTTGTATTCTCCGGGGCCGTAACAATAGGTACCTGCAGCGGTATACAAGAAAATTCTGCCACAATAATGATTAAATGAAGTACCAGCTATACCACCTATACTCGTATATATATATATATATGAAATCACTAAAATGATTGATTATTTCTAGAAACATTATTGAAGTCTATATAGTAAATTAAGAGGTATTATTAATTAACGTACCGTAGAATAAACCGTTTTACATTTTCACTGTACTTGCGATCATTGGCGCGTATATATATGGGGGAGAATTTCGGGTTTAAAAATCCCAGGACTACAAAAAAAGTTCGATTAAAAATATTATTTCGCGTTGATAAATTTATATTAAAAAATGTATTTAGTTTTTTGTAATTGTCCACACTGTACGCATTAATCCGATTGTCTATTTAAAGAAAACGCGGTTATGATGAAGATTTTATCGATCTGACAAAAGAATATAATATATAATGTAGATCTGCGGAAAATCGGAAAGGTTTACTCGAGGAGTTCTACGCCGAACGTGTATTGATGTAGTTAGAATTTATTCGTTTTTATTGAATAAAACTTAAATTGTTAACAGTGAAAGACATAATTGGCGGAAAGAGAGAACCCGAATGAGTTCTCACAGCTGAACTCTCTGTTATGAAAATAGACGTTTGGAATTTTTATTATAATTTTCTGGTTTTCTAAATTCGAATAAAAATATCGAAATAATAACGCTCTATTGCTCGATGAGTACATACTGTTTGATTAATATATAATATATATATGGTTAACTGTTTTAATTTTATTTTACTAAAAAAAAAAAACGTTTTAATATAAAATATCGCATAAAATCGTTTATAGTGGGCACTTGCTACAAATATAAATGCTACGGCATTTCGGAATATGTTTTCCGTTTGTTTGTTAGCTCGCTTTTCTTTGGCCCGTATATAGTATTTGGAACCCGCGGGGAACGACGCTTAAAAGCACATAATAGAATTTCATTCCCTACGTTCGTTAGGCGTACAACGCGACATCATTGTGTACGTTCCTCAAATTAAAAAAAAAAAAAAAATTTTTTCCAAAATCTAACGCGAACGCGAAGGAAAAACGTCGACAACCTGCGAGATGAGACTGGTCCTCGGACCATCAGTTGGGAACCACTGATTTATAATATGCATACAATACTCGCAGCGAATTCTGATCGACTGCCAATTTTCTACGTTAATTAAGGTCGCGGCCTTCGGGGTTGCAGCACGGCGTGTAACGAGTCGTCAGCAGCGAGAGATTTATAACGACTACGTTACGCGCGTGCAATAATATTATATGTACGCGTCGCACGTCTCGGTGCCTGTAAACCGCCTGTCGAAAGCCGTCCGCTTTTTTTTTTATATATCCTATTATTATTATTATTATTATTATTATATTATTATTATTATTATTATTATTATTATTATTATTATTATTATTATTATTATAATATATACCGGTGTCCCGGCCGTACGTTTATAATAATAAATAATTATCCGCACGCTTGCAGCTGCCCGACGTTACACGCGATACGTGTCTCATATAATGTTAAACATCGACTACATCGAATACCGTATACGTCGTATCGGGACCTAGGGATCCAAGGGACGGCCGAGTGTGGCTGAAAATCACGATTTGAACGCTCTCAAAAGTTTCGTGATCGTTTTGTGATCATAACGAATTGCAGAGGCGAAAGATCTGATTTAAAACGTATAATAAACGTATATACCATTCAACGGCAGAAGATCAATCGAATCTGCTAGAGAATGGACTCCGAGCGTGAAAACTCGACGTGTAAGTGACTCGATTTCGTACGGAAGCAAAAAAAAAAACGAGAAAAATTCCAGGTTTATAATTATAATTATCGTTTTTTAAAGTTATTTTTATAGCATCTTTGTATGAATTCGCTAATTAAATTAAGAAACGAGTGTTGAAAAACAAGACGACGACAAATTTTTGTGTATGATTAAAAAAAAATATAAATTTCGATTATTTATTTGGGACCTTCAACCAAATTTTTTGTCCGGGTTACGAGATATATAAAAATCAATGTCGACTTAAATGTGAATGTTATAGGATATTCGACGTGGTGTGTATTGCGAAACGATTGTAATTTATTATTCCGCATAGAAAACGATATTTTTTTCATTTGTATATTTCAGTATACGAGTAGGTGAAATAAAAGTTACGAAATTACTATACTAAAAATATATTATTTCTCGAAGATAATAATTATATAATATTAAATGTCCATCATATATACGCATTAATATCGGCAAGGCCGACTCAACGTATATAGGTGAGTTATAGGCATTTCCCGTGAAAAGAAAAGTGATCCTTAAATTTATTTAAGATTTCTAACGATATATTTACAAAAAAAAAAAATATATATTTTTTTAAATTCACCAGTTAAACCTTAACATATTTGTTAAAATATTGTTGTACATACAATAATAAAATGACAGTCGTATCGATAGTGCTGCAGGGTATCAATATAGTAAATATAATGTTCGGGAGAACATATTATTATAGTATCATCTCCGATGAAAGTATTTTCATATCGAATTTCTCGAGAATCCATTAAAACGGCCAAATTCATTTAACGATGAACATGCATTAATATGTTAGCAAGAAATAACACCCAGTTCATATTAATTTCGCATCCTATAAATGTTGATGCGGTATACATTTAAAAATTTTTTTTTTTTTGGTAAAGTCAAAAATAATACGTGTTTGTCTATAATACGCTATTTTATAAAAAAAAATGTGAGAGGTATAAGACCATTTTGTATTTTATCTTACAAAATGTAGTGGTATAAAATTATCTTAGGAGCGGCAAAATTTGATTTCGCCTAGTAACCAGCTGTTTTGAATTGAGCCGGCACTGAATATAATACACGTTATACGCAAGCGCCGATTTTTATAGACAAATCGCGTTATTTAATGTAGAAAAAAATATACGTTTTTCACTGGTAAAAAAAAACCTATTTATAAAATTGATTTCGATTTATCTATATATTTTCTTAAATAATTCTCCCTCGAGAGTATTGCGGCGGCGGAGTTTGTATTTTATTTTTGTCGAGTGACGTTTTTCTCGTTATGCAAGACGGGCCCTGTTGGTGTTCGGTTTTTGCGTCGCGACCGCGGTCATTCTCCACTATATATGTACGCGATGAAAAGGGACGCGGAGAAAAAAAAAATGGCATTTTTATTTGTTGTATATTATATGATAGCGACGACGTTTTCGGCGCACAAAAGAACCGGGCAGGAAAAGGATAAGAAGTCCTTGTCGCCGCCGCCGCCGTCGGTCATCATACGCACAATACGATGTACGAGAAATAGTCATTTGTCATTGTATCGGCGGCGGCGGCAAAGTCATGTCCTGTCCGAAACGGTATCGATCTGTTGAAAGTCGGCACGTCTTTTGTACTGCACGTCCCCGGAAGTATTCCCGCAGGGATTGCGTCCAGGACACGTTCGGTCGCAACGTCGGAGGAAAAAAATAAATAAAAGGGTTTTAACACCGCACAAAACGCGCACATGTACATTTACACCCGTGTCCACGTTTAATTGGTCACTCTCAAGAGTGTTGGCGGCGCGGCCTGTCAAAAATTCTGATTTATCTTCGCACGTTAAACGCAATCGACATAATGTTTTCACGATTCGCACGCACACTGCACGCGGTAGTATAAATCACAATATTCCGCCAAATCCCTTTTGTATATATTACACTATACATACTCGCGCATATTTGTAGGATTTATTTTATTTGTATAATATATGTGATGCGCGTATATATATATATTTATATTACGTCTATGCGTAACGCGTAATGGTCAACGGTACAATATAAAGACGCAGACAAGGGCGTATATAAGGGGGGCTAGAAGGGCTTAGCTCCTCCAGTGACCTAACTTATCCCCCAATCGATTATTATATATTAGCTTTTTAAAATTAATATAGTTACATTATTTATTTGTTTAGGGTTTTAATATTCTATATTCTATTTAGTAATTTACGGCATGAAACATTTCTTGGGGCTTCAGCCCTCCCCTGTATTACTCCTTTAAATACGCCCATGGGCGCAGACGATGCGGAGAAATCGTTATCAAAGAAAGAAAAGTGCTGAGTATATAGAAACGCAATTACAGAAAAATGAAACAAACAGGTACGGATCCGAAACAGTTATGTGTAGTAAAAAAAAAAAAAATGTTAAAGAAAACGTCTTTAGTCCTGCAAAGGCCAAACGCTACAGCGAGCTGCCGAAAGATTGAAAAAAAAAAAAAAATGTGACGACCAAGAACTTGTGCAGACGGTGTAGTAAATCGCGACAACGATGGTCATCAGATCGGACGAAACGTCCGAGCTGTTGATTCGGAATCAATTTTTCTGGAATCTGCAAAGAGCCTTAAAGGAAGAAAAAAAAATGTAACGTTTTATAGCTACATGCGTATATAAATTTGTACAGAACCCTTCAGTGCAGGCGGTACGAAAGTGTTTTTTTTTTCCTCGGGATTTGCATAAGGCAGGTGAAAATAAAATCGACTTACTTTTTGGAGTTCATGTGCGTTACAAAAGTTGGGGATAGGTTGGTAAATGTATATGAACACTCTCGCGTAATATTTTCAGTTCGCGCCACCACCGAAGCTTGTATAATCGTGTGAAAAACGACAGTTGAATATAATATGGAAAATTTCGTTATATAATGCGGCGTATATATTATGTAGTAAACGAAATTTTCATCGTCGTTCAAAAACCGCACGAATATTAAACGAATTTCGTCTCCGACTATTGTACCTACGCATATATTATGTATACAAACGATTTTCATTATATTTATACGCGTGTTTCGAATAATTTTTTTAACCGTCACTATCGATAGTATAAGTACATTTCTGTTTGTGTAATCGGTTAAAAAAAAAAAATGAGATTCATACGAGATATATTCAACAATTCGCTACGTATACCAGTGCTTGAATTGGAAAAGATATAATTAGAAGGACGCAAAAGTGTAAAAAAAAAATTTGCGTCCCTAAAAATTTTAATGTCTTGTTAATTCGCGGATGGCTCACGGGACCAATAATATATTTTTAATTAAATAAATCTATTGAATTTCGCAGTAATATCAACATCAAGTCTTTATTGTTTTTGCGCTGATAACAAAATTTAAAGACATATTTTTATTATTTTCTTTTAAAATTGCCTGTAAAAAGAGTCCTTGCCGTCACATTCCGTTCCCATTATCAAAAAATTAGAAGGAGCACGCTAAAAAAAAAAAAAAAATAGGTAGGGCTTCTCCTCGCGTCCCCTCCCAATTCAAGTACTGATATATATATACTTAAAAAACGCGATTCGATCTGAGAAAAAAAAAATGTTTACCAGATTTTTGAACTAAACTCATGAGCAAAAAAAAAAAAATCGACTCGGACCGCAAACCCGCGGTTAAATGTCTCTAGCAGAAAAACTATAACTTGTACCTATATATACCATTTTTATTTTTAAATGTATAAATTCTACGTTTTACCTCAAAGGAAACGTCAAATACCTTTTAAATCACCCTACAATAAATTGTAATCTATATATAAACACGAGATAATGCCAATTTATTTTAATTGACTACGAGTCGATTTTTTTTTTTGCTCACGAGTGTACACGTTTATATAATACAGAAATATAATAGAACGTTTTCGATTATTTTACGGAGAAAATCGTTTTTTCTTGTGTGCGTGTGCGTGTTCTTGTATACGCGAGAAAATACTGCAAGCAGATTGGATTCGGAAAGAATATAATAAATATATACCGCGACCGACGACTATCGTACAATACGAGTAGTGGTTGTGCGACCGCGCGGGAGCACCTGCGCGCGGCACAAAAGATTTCGTATTGTATATTATTTCGCCATTTTGTTGCGCGCACCGGCGGCCCCTGTTATTATTTTTCTTCCCGCGGCTTGCGCACCACTCTATATACTCGCGGCATATAATAATATATGAAAAATGGAAACATCGACGCGTTTAAACAAAGAGAAATATCGAAGAATATACCGCCGCCGCCGCCGCCGCCGCCGCCGAATATAATATGAGCAGGAAAGGGCGCATATATATATATATATATGGTTAAAATACGATTTGTTATTATTATTATTATTACCACGTGAATGGCGCGTGTATTTACGGTTAATATTTCTAATTTTAAATATATCACCGCGGGCGGTACGAGACGCGACTCAAACGATCCCGTCTATACGTTATTAAAAAAAAAAAAAAACACGATATACGCGCCTTGCGCAGGGATGTGAAAATCGCGACCCCTGTTACTCTTCGCTCGGTCGATTGTGTGTTAAATAATCATAAAAAAAAATATATATATATATATAGGTAATATACACGAGGTATTTGATCGTTTATTTCGACGTTAATCGAATTAAAAACGACGCGATACAGTGCATATATACTACGGCGGTTTGGATACGCATCGGTTCAAGCGTTTCGTGTTATTATAAATGAGCAGTTAAAAATTTTGTATTCGTTAAGAGGAGGCTAAACATATACGCGCGGGCGAACGAAACGGCGCAATACTACGCTCGAGAAAACGCGCTGCACGTTAGGTGTATACCGCGGAAATGTATAAAAATTTCAAACCCCACTGCAGCGGTTGTACTCGCGGAGACGCGAAAATTGTTGTATACACAAAATAAATTACGGTATTCACGCAATAACAGAGCAGAGTTGTTTTTTTTGAATATCTTTAATTCTTAAGAATTTATGATGAGATTAAAAACGTGATAAAAATGCTCGTGAATTTTTAAAAATTAAAAAAAATAAACGGTCGTGTTTTTGCGTGCGCGTATAGATAATATTGTAATTTATTTCGCGTGAACATTTGGTGTCTAAATTATAATATAAACGTCCACTTGAACTCCTTATATCACTGTATATATATATGCGTATACGCATATGATCGAATAAAAGTTTTTAAATATATACTATATTTTTATTCGAATATTCTTTTGTATTGGTGTAATTTTGTTTTTACTTATTCCTCGACAACGAATTATACGCATTATCGATTGTAATGGCAAAAATAATGCGTTTGTGTTTTTATCAGTGGCGTGCCCGGGAGGGGGGTTGATAGGGGTCAAACCTCCCACCTCGCATAATACTATTTATAGTATTTGATATTAATTATTACACGTCATAATTATCATTCATAGTTCATAATAATTTGTTTTAGGTAGCCAACGTGGTAAATGAAATTCTGAACTCCCTCCCCTCCCAATCCTGGACACGCCACTGGTTTTTATAATATCTATACGTAAATATTGTTGCAGCCACGGATCCGAAGACAATTTATTAATTATAAATATTATAATATATAACGAACACAAATAGTAACATTTTGTTGACATTTTTCTATAATTTTTGTGTTGGTATAGTTATCATCGATTGTCATATGGTATTTGAACGTTATAGTATATATTTTGATGATTTAAACAACGTGAAAATGACCGCAATACTTTTCGTAAAGTATACTACGAATAAATACATTCCGAATATATATTTTATTTTTAAATATTCGAATATCCCCGAATAAAAAATAAAATCGTTCTTCGCAAGTCCGCGATTATTTTACATTTTAAAACGAATATCGTGTAATTGCAAATTACAAGGATTATTTTAGTACTAATTTCGACTTTCTAGTCCAACATGGGGGGCTACATGAAGTCGGCCCACCCACAGTTTTTTAATGTTTCCCGTGGAAATAGTGACTTGCGAATTCCGGGAATGGACTTGCAAATTCTTGCAAATTACTTGCAAAATATTGGTACAGGTTTGAAGTCGGTACTGTTTTATGGGTGAGCTAACTATTCATGAACCTGTAATAATAGTAATAATAATAATAATTATTATTTAAAAATTACACACGTATATATATATAATAATTGTATATTTACGTATATTATAATTAATAATAAAAAAAAAAATTTGGTTTCGTTCATTAATATTACTCAGAACATATTAATTAAAGTTGTTTTTAAATACTCCGAACGAGCAATTTTCTAAGAGCTCTTAAAAAAATATCTCGTTCTCCGGGGACTTGTCGCCTACCATATATTTCGTATCGGTTATCAACGCCTGCACCGCCATTTTAATGCCGTTCGGTCGGACGAGCCATTAAGTAATTGAAATTTCGCGAACTTCCATACACACACACACACACACACAAGTTGTATATTTGTTTTACAATTAATAATAAAAATGCGACTCGTTTATCCGTTGCCTGACCTGTATTTATATATATTATTTAAATTGATTCGTACAAAATTTTGTCGTAGGGAAAATAAAAACGATTTTCACTAATTTCGTATAATATTTCGTCTCTATATTTCTACATTTATAATATATAATCGGATTTTTGTTTTTTATCAATTCCGTTTTCGCGTTATATACATATATATTTAAATAGGCAAGTACTAGTCGGACAACGGCAAAGACGCATCACTAGACGCGTTTCCACGTTCAAACGTTATACATACTATATACACATAAAATTTCGCCGTTCCGAAATTTGTCCGTTGAATTTTTTTAATTAAAATTTAGTCCGCATTTCATATGCTTTTTCATAACTATATATATATATACAGTGGCGCGCCCAAGAATTTTCAATGGGGAAGGGATGTTATAAGTAAATAGTAATAATACATTTAAAATCTTAATGAATTGTCATGTTAATACCAAAAACTCATATGTTTATGTTTCAAGCTCTCCAAAATCGTTTCTAGCTTATAATTGTGTACATTTGTAAATTGTTCTATAATTAAAATTAATTTAAATTATAACACACTAATATCAAATTGTTCAATTAATATAACATATGTTATGTATAGTGAATGTTTATTGTCATAAATAATAACTTTTTGCTAATAACTAATAAAAAAGTATTAGGTAATGACTCTAAAACTGCAGCTCTTATAACTAATAAGTTGTTTTCTGTAGGTCGGCAAAAGACAATGGGGATATAACCCCCAACCTCCCCCCCCTGAGCACGCCACTGTATATATATATAACGTTAATAGGGCGATAATTTAACAAATTCGTGCACAATACATGCTCGAACGTCGTGAGCGCTGCGTGAAAACGATCTTTTTTTTTTTATAATAATCTCTGGGCAATATGCGAGTTGAATTATTAAAAAATTATTATTAAGACACCAAATATTCGTGCGCGCAAAATGAATTACGACATCACCTATTTACGTATATAACGGTGCCGTTTTTTCTCTTTCGAAATATCTATTTAATTCTTACGAATTTATGAGATTAAAAAAAAAACGGTAAAAATCGTATTTTTAAAAAGTTATTATTTTTTTAATAATTTATTATTTCGCTTATAAATATCTGCAGCTGTATATACGACTGCTGTGTAGTCTTCAGAATTCTTTTCCCGCGCGAAGCAATTGTTTTTTTTTTCTTATGAAAAATCATACGAGTGTCCGCCGTACACGAAACACTGCAATTGCTGCGCCAAAAAAAAAAAAATTCTGTACGTCTCCGCCGGTGTCGCTGCACGCCTGCACGCGTTTTGCACGACGGATTCGTAGACAAAATAGTATACGATATTGGCGCTACGCTTTTTTTTTTTTGTTTTCTATAACGATCTCGACGATTTTCACTCCTGCACCGCAGCCTGCACTATACCGAGGCTCGATTGTTTTTTTTTTTCGTTCCGACGCGCTTTATCGCAGCGCACAGCCGCACCACGGTGCACGACCGGAAAGCCCGCGACGTCAATAACACCGCGCGGCGTATTAATATTATTATTATTGTAATAATATAACTCGGCGCGCGGCGGACACGACGACGATAAATACCTGTGCAGAAGATGGAGAAGAAGAAGAAGAAGAAGAAAAAGAGAAACGAACCGTTTGCGGCGGGTGTCATAAATGTTAACGTAATGAAAGACGGAATGTGTGTGTGTGTGTGTGTGTGGTGCGTCTATGCAGTTATATACGGAACAAAAACGACATGAGCGTCGCGCACACGCGAGCCGCGGCTACGCGCAGGAGAAAGACCGTGCAGGCGCGCGCGAGCCATATATATATATGTATAATATATAGAAACGAAAATATAAACGGACGGAAAAAGCGTGCGCGCGTGCAGCGGAGCTTTGAATATATCAAAACGCGGACACGCCGTACAACAAACGTTTTTTTTCTATTTATTCATAATAATAATAATAATAACGTTCTCGCGGGTTCTTTATTGTGCGTGTGTCCGCGACTTATTATATTATTCGACCGTTTGGACGGCGGCGTATAAAACAACGAATGCTGCTGCTGCTGGTATGCTCGCGCGTTTTCAGCCGCGGTCCGGACCACCCAACGCGCGATCGCGCGTATACAACGATTCCCGAGTATACCTACTGCACACACACACACACACACACACACACACACACGACGCGCGCGCGTTCGAATATAAAATATTGTATCGTCGCGTTGCGTATACAGGCGAACGTTATAATATACACGGGATACGCGCGGCCGCCATCGGGACTGCACAGCGGCGACCACTCCCGCCGCGGCGGTGGCCGCACGCTGACGCGGGCCCATACGGCACGCGGGTGTGCCGCCGACGGCGTTTTTTTGTTTTTTTTTTTATTCGGTTTTTCTTTTCTTCCGCTGTCGCTGCACCGTGCAGTACACGTCGCGTACACGAGGGGTATACCGCGGTTTATACAGAGTGTTACGGCGCACTGCAATATTATATAATACGCGTTTTCCGTACGATATCTCAGACCAGCGGCCGCCGCCGGCAGTTGCGGCGGCCAGGCCCGGATTATTAACATTGTCGCGGGCCCTAGGCACAAACGGTTAAGAAATTTTCTCTTTGGAGAGAAAGTGATGGATTTCAATGTTTAGCTTTTAAAAAAAAAAAATATAAACGTAAAAATCAAATCTAAACTTTTATAACTTTTTGTATGATAACGATTTTAAAAAATCGTAAAAACAATTAATTTTACTCTAAAATGAATAAAACTAAATTACCAAAAACCATAAAAACCACTTCTTTTATACCATTTTGCGTATTTCTTTATTAGGTACTCGTATTCAGGTATATATATACATCAAACAAAAAATAATTGTGACAAAAAAAAAAAAACGATTCTGTAGTATATTAAACATATTTTTATAGTTGCTAAACTTTTTTACGAAATTTTTCGTTTGCAAATGATTTAATTAGAGTTCTTCGGTATCGATTCCCTGAAGCAATTCGTTTTCAATTGCAAGAACCGATAACGAAGACAATTTATTTTGACCAATTAAACGTATACAGATTATAATAAAAAAAAAAAAAATATTACAAAAAATATTCGTAGGCCCAAAAATATTCTTAGGCCCTAGGCACAGTGCCTATAGCGCCTATTGGCTAATACGGCCCTGGTAGGTTTTACGGGGCCCGGGGCAGATTTTCTTTCGCCGCGGGGCCCCGGCAAGATTATAATATATCGTGTTAAAATTTTAGACCGTATGTCGTTTCGAGTGTTAGAAAAACGTATCTAGTATATTCTAATAGTTTTTTTTTTTCTAGTATCGCGCCTGGGAATGCGAATATATACAATTTATATCAAGTGTCGTATAGAGCGTGTACACGCGCGTTATATAATAAACCGAAGAGAGGCGCGATAATTAATTAAAACTCGATATTGAAATAATATTACATATTAAATAACTCGCAGTTTATATTATATATACGCGCGCTCTCATTATGGTTTTACAATGGAAAACATAATATATTGTTCGCCGGCGTAATAATATATAAATAAACAAGCGGATGTATAGCGTGCATGAGAACATTCTGTAGTGTATATAATTGACGTTTTAAAAATTAATATTTACATCTCTAATAATATGATATGGCCACGCGATCTCTCGCGTGTCCTTTCAAAAAAAAAATTTTTTAATACATTTTCAGATTAAACGTATCGTGCTATTTATAGATATTATTATGATCGCAGTGTTAAATAATATTTTTAATTTTGATTTTTCACAACGATAATGGGCCACGCGCAATTTTACGCGTTTTTATAGGGATATTTTTTCGAATCCCGAGTCTCTTTTCATATTTTAAACATTATACAGGAGTCATCGGTTGACTATATAAAATTTTTCAAAAAACTTACCGAACAAAAAAACGTTTGCAATGTGTGTATAGTATATTCACGTGCATTCAGTTTATTATTGTATAACATCGAAAAATAAACACATATACGTATTATGTATACGAGATGTGCGCGTTTACAAAAATATATTTCGTATTATTATGTAAATACGTATGTACTCGTATTATAGAGATTGTACTTTCTTTTTTGTACAGACGCGATTTTATTGTGGAAAAAAATAGCGTTTCTATTACGGCGTATTTTGTGCTAAAAAAAAAAAAAAAAATTTAATTGTACGTTGATTACACAACTCTATAGTCGCGTATAACCCGAGTTTGGGACAACGCGTATTGCGTATTCGATAATTAATATTTTCTATACACTTTTACGGATTCAGCTGTGTGTTCTTTGTACGGCTGTTATTATATTTGTTCAACGTTGCGAATATTCATGCTTTGCAGGGACTTGCAGGATGCTATATATGACAATATTTTCTATATAGTTTTTATTAAAAACCATATAGAAAATACTCTCATAAATAGAATACTGTCATAATAAATATAATTATTTATTTCGGTAAGAATTTTTTCGCTGATAGAGTTAAATTTTGAATAAATGAAATGGTTTCACTTTAGTCGAAATAGCGTTTATTTGCGGTAATTTTTGTTGTTGTTGTTGTTGTTGCGAAAATCGCATATCGTAAAACACTATACGTACTCATATTAAATATTCTGATAAATTTACTCCGTATAATATATTAATTTATTATTTAATACAATACGAGTAGAAAACGGAATAGTAATTGTATTTATTTTACATTAGACTCGCTCGGTGATTCGTCGCGGTTATTGTTGTACACATCTTTTTTTTTCCCTTCTTCTGTTGTTGTTGTTGAACTCGACTGAAACAAATGTAACACGCATACAAGAAAAATCATTCGATTAAATATGTGCGTTGTTTGTGTTTATTAAAAAAATTAACAATTAAAATAGTACGATTAATATTACATTATAATATAGGATCGCGCGCGTCACTCTTTTCAATCGACGTTAATCATTCAATATATATAGTCGGGTCGTGTTTAATTGGACGTATAAAAAGATAAAAAAAAACCACCGGGAAAAAAAAAAACTGTTTTCTAAACTATTTATCAACTCTTGACGTCGAAGGGGTGCCGCGCGAAAATATTTAAATTGTGCGTGTTCCGTGAATATATCAAACACGAACGAACGAGCGCATTGCGCATGTATACAGTATATATTTGTATAGTAATAATAATAATAATAATAATAATAATAATAATAATAATAATAATAATAATAATAAAAAAAATTTCGCTGTGATAAAATATCAAATCGACGAGAACACTAATAATTGTATATTTAACAATTATTATTCTTATAAATTCGAAGCGATTTTGTGTAAAAACGTTTCTTTTTTTCTGCCACTTGCAAAGCGATCGATAGTTAAATAATTGAATTTGAATTTTAAATCGATTAACTACTATAATATAAGAAAAAAAAAACTGATAAAGCGACAAAAACGGGTTATCAAAAAAAAAAAAATATATATTTATTTAGTATAACGGTAAAGTTGGCGATACGCTGTTATCGTTACCTACTATATAATTTATTCCACGACAATATAGATAGCTCTCCCCTCGTCGACGCCTCCCTCCCCACTTAAAAATCCCGCCACTGAATTTATAGGAACGAAAAAAAGAAAAAATAGGAAAAATCGCGTTGAAATCGAGCGTCCTATTTCATTCGGCACGTCATGTACCGCGCGCGTACACGGATACTGCGGCGCGTCCCCCGCCGGCTCGCCGCCGCTGCACCGCCATAGTGGCGCAACCGTCCCTCGCCACCACGTCTCTCCTGTGACGACGGCCCAGGGGCGCGCGGGACATGATGGCTTCCACACTTGTATACGGAATATTGTAAATACGGGCGGTGCGCGCACACACTCACGTGTATAAAACATCACGATAATGCGCGCGACGGAGCGAGTGAGAGAGAGTGAGAGGGAGGGGCGCGCGCGCGTCGGCCTGTCAACGCGCGCGCTCCGCACCGCGCGAAAAAGGGTCGAGCGGCGTTCCGGCGGGGTTGATTTTTGAAAAAGCCACCCCACACAAAAAAAAAAAAACACACCACACTGGCCCGACGACGAATGGCGTTTCTGGTTTTTATAAACAAATTTCCTCCCCCCCCCCACTCTCGGTCTTATTCTGCCGCTGCCACTGTCACTCGTCCACCGCCCGGCCACGGGTGCACGGCATTATTATATACCGCGTACTCGGACGTACCGCGCACTGTCGCCACCGCGCGCCACTACGCACGTCATCTGTGACGACCCTCTCCGAAGTTATACTCTCATACGGCTTACATCAGACGGCAGGATTAAAGGGTATATATATATATACGCTTGTGTTTACAGAATATATTATTATACATTTATGCTTTTTGTCGTTATTTAACCCGTTCTATCGACAATTCACCGATATTCGACCGATCGCGTGTATTTATTTATAACGGTTACCTACGTTTAAATACTCGCGAATAATTTATATTTGCGCGACGGCTGCGGCGGCTTCCCCTGCCGCCAAGGGGGGGGGAGCGATTATTCAATTACCCCGGTGTCGGGGGCCACAAATATGTAACGTTGAAATATTCACGGAGTGCGTTTAAACGCCGACGATTTATATAATATAATCCGACTTTTGAAGGTGCGGTGTTATCCGGTATATTTATATTCGGTAAAGCATATCTGGTTTTTGGTGTAAATACGTACGCGAGACTGAATTAAATAATGTATTTCTCGCGTGCCTCTGCCGCAGGACCGGCGTTGCAGCGGAAACGCAATATTATTTACCGTCATAATTACATACCGTTTATATATTAAACCCCCGGCTATATGAATTTAAAGAAAAAAAAACATTTTTTTAAACGGCTGTTTTTGTTTTTGCCGTTTCGAGCTATACCGTTCAAGCTTAATTGATTTATTCACGTGTTTTGTGGTGTATTTAAACGATAACAAATATTATTTTGCCGGTGATTGCGCAGGCCAGCGGGCGACGAGAAACGTAAACGAAGAACGAATGTTATGATGACGCATACCGTTATTCTATACACTCTGTTCCGTATGAGAAGAGTACACAGGTCACGGGGCCGGGGGGAAGGGGTTGGTGAAATAATTTCGTCCTCACTTTGAAAATTCACCTAAAACACGTCCGTGCAGCCGTTACGGATAAAATGAACGTTTTATCCGTTGTTTTCCTTGACGAATGAAATGTTCACCGCCATATGCGCGTGTGAATTAAAAAAGTCGAATTTACCGGGGAACGCGTATTATGCGGAATAGTAACGCGAACACATGGTCCACGAGGGGTGTTTTTGAAGTTTTTGTATAATTTATTAAACAAAACGGTCGCCATAGCTGAACGCAGGCGTGTGCTGCATCGCCGTTATACGTTGGAAAACCGTTGAGTTAATCGGCTAAAGAGTAAACGCGTAATGAAAGACGCGTAAAAGCCGCGTGTGAAAACAATTTTTTTTTAAAACTACGCGGCTCGTCACAAATCCAAAACGCGTTTGAATCTCGCGAAATATTCGAATTTCTATGGAAATTAATTGCGTGGAAATCGTTATACATATATATATATATTTATTGCCACTGCAGGTAACCGACGAAAGTATCTTAAAAAAAAAAAACGCCAAGTCCTTATACGCTTGATCGGTGACTGAAATCGTTAAAAGCTTATTTCACAAACAAAATTACACACGAGTCAACTACGGGAAATTATTATCCGTTGCCGTCAAACGCGACGGCTGCAATTTCGTCTCACTTAATTTTCTCGAGAGACACATTTTGTGTTTATAAATACGCTCAAACACGTCGGTAGTAGTACGCGTATATTTTAGCGAAACTCTTTTTTTTTTTGGTGGAAACCCACGAAATTTTATTTTAATTACGTTTCTATTTAACGAATTCATTTCGTAACACGATGTATGCAAAACTATACTCCAGCACTGCCGTAGTTTCGGCAACAGATCGTGTGTCGTCTGCCCTGGCATTAAGCTTTAATTATGTACCCGTTTCTTGTTATTTATCCATAGACTGTATACTTTTCACAGACGTATTTCTTTTTTTTTTTTTAATCGAAAAACGTTCAGTGATCCGTTGCGTTTCGTTCAGTTACAAATAGTCTTTGTCGCGTGTAAACATCCTGCAGAACGTTATCGGCGCGTGTACCGAAAAGTTTGAATAAATAAAAATTCTTTGTACGTATATTTTCATATTTTACTACGCAAACGTGTAACACAATTTTCACTATTATTCCTCCTACGTACAATTTACGCATTTGCATACCAGCGCACAGCGGTTTGGCGAACTCGAAAAAATATCGAGGCACGAGCATTTTTATTTTCCGACCCAAACGTAAAAAAAAAAAATTCAACTTTTTTTTTTTTTTTTCGTCGTTATTCAAATAAGAAGACTTTAGCACACCAGCGAAGGTCTTTCACGACGGCCGGTCGGTCGCCTGTCTCTTCGTAACCGATTTTTAAATCCCTTTCCACACCTCAAACGTGTCTTTTTTAAAAAATATTTCAACCTAAAAACAATACGAAAATCTTAAACGTGTAAAAAACACGAGGTCTTCCGGCGGAAACAAAGAAGAGAAAAGTCATTTATTTATAAACGAAATCCGTATTTGACCGTAGTCGTCGAGTTCGTTGTAGATACGCGTTCCAGTGTATGTATTTTTTATAAAATTTCGACGGATCTCGATAAAGACACCGGAGTAAACGACGAGAACTCGGATTAGCGGTAAATTAATATAAATTATAACGGTCGTCTAACAGCGGTTATGGTCGGTAGGTGTAATTAAGTCGTTCGGCTATTGGTACGGAACGGAAGAGAACACTTTCCTCTCCACTCGCTCTCATCGTTTTTCGCGTACTATACACACACACACACAAATGGATTGTGTGTGCGGATTAAAGGCGGCGAACGCATTGAGCTTGTGGTGATGGAATACGAGGGGAGCGCACGGGGATATCGTATACGGAACGGGATGGATTGGCTCGTCCGAAGGGTTGAAACGTTGATAAATGGCGAGTAAAGAGTCGTCGCGCCGCCGGCACTCATCGATTATTATTATATTATTTGTGTATTTTATAAAACACATATTTTGTATATTTACGCGTATAGTAGTCACTCTGCAGCGCGCATTTCGTTCCTCGGTATTTTCACTATATATATATATTTTTTTTTTCCACTCGAACAAATATTTATATATATATATATATATTCCGAGACGGAAAGCTTTTTGTCGGGGGGAAAAAAAATACAAAAACCGAAATGAAATATGGTCAGTTTGATTTTAAAACGTTTTCTATATACACACACGCACGCAGAACTCACCGTTTATTAATAAAACAGCAGTTTAAAAAACAAAAAAATATTTTTGCAGTCCAGTTGACCGCGCGGAATATTATCCGGTTATTCACGAAAAATACAACAACCGTTTGATGTTTCGGTTTTTTCGAACCATGTGTTTTTTAAGAAGCAGTTGCTTGTGGATTTTAGTCGGGCGTGTCCTGAAACTCGTGCGTGGGCTTTCGAAAAATTGTTCTTTTGGTCCTCTCGAAGTACTATCAGCTGTGGAACGTTTTTGCTACCGGGGAAAATGGGTATACACGTAAATACCGGAGGAGCACTATTTCTGCCACGAAAAATCGTCTACAGGAAAAACCATCATCATCGTAAAACTGAAATTGATTGGATGATTAACACATTGTTCGCTTCTTTAGTTTTTTAAGTTCGCGACGCCACTGTTTTGATTTGCAGGGCGATAGCTACTACTGTGGCTGTGACGTTCACCGGAGGGGAATTGTTGCGCAAAACGATTTAAAACGCGTATTACGCGATATTCGTTATCTGCGAAACCGTATCAGTACGGCGAAAAAAAAAACACGAAGACGTTGCCGGTCTTATTCGAAAAAAAAAGAAACAAATTAAAAAAAAAAAACGCTATACTTACTTTCGAATATATACGTTGCGTAATTCTGCGTATGTCAAACAAAAAACTCTCCCCCCGCCCACCACTCGTAAAAATAACGAATTTATTACAAGTCGCCGCAATCGGAGTTTTTTGGGCCTTAGGCGAAGAAAAATGTGAGCGGTCACAGTCCTATTTGATTCGATACGTTATCGGCGAGCGATTTCTTTATAACACAAAAGTAGTGAAAAAAAGCAATAGTATCTATAATTACTACCTATATAAAATATTAACTCTAGTCACGTCCAATATTCACGTCTTATAAGAAGGGGGGAGAGGTTTAAAGAGCCTTAAGATCAAAGAGATTTTTAAAGGTTGCAAAAAAAACCGACAGTATAATACACGTATAGTGTGATAGAAAAAAAAAATTCTTGACTTTTGTCACAAATTAAAACCTTCACTGACAATATACGCGTTTCGCAACGGTTTTGTCGTCTAGTGTCAATCTATGTACGTTTTAATAATTTAATAATAGCGTATAATACATTATTAAGATCGACTTTCGGTGTAAAAAATAATCATTTTTGGTTTGCGCAATACGGCGGGGGGTTTTTTTTCTAATATCCTTCGTCTATCAACGTTTTACCGATGTCGGTCGAACGTTATTTTGCAGTTGGTCTTTTTTTTTTCCCCCGTTTCGAAAGGAAATTTCACTGTAAAAAAAAAAACCTGTTAAATTTTACAAAAACTAAACGGTCTTTGGAAATATATTAACGTCGCGCTTTGTCCCACGAACACTGTAAAACCTGGCCCTGGCGCACAAACGCACCTAATAATATAATATTATACGCACTTTAGCTGTGGTCAAGTTAATTGCTTTTAAATGTAATACACGCGCGCGCGGATCCTGCGCATCACCATCAGAGGTAGTGTGCACGAAAATCGACGAAAGATGTTATCGTACGAGATGGGGCTGACGATGCACAGGGGTGCGCGACTCGATGACACAGCGATACGTATTGTGTGTAAATATACGCTCATTCCCCGTGCGCATTATACAATTATGTCTGTGCGCTCTGCAGCTGTAAAGAAGTGTAACGCTGCTGCTGCAGTCTCGTGGAATAACGTTCGTGTGCCAGCCCGTGTTCACACACCGGCGTCCTGCACGTTCGCTGCGCGCTGTGTGTTTTTTTTTATCGAACCGGGGCCGACTCGCGCGAACAAACCTGACCCGTCGTCGAGCGATTTCGAACGCGCCCGCGAAAGAACAGTCATTTCGTCGCCCTTACGGGGATAAATTACAAATTCCGCCCTATCCACGAAAAGCGGTACATTGTGAATTTAATCGTTTTTTTTTTTTAATCACAAAAAAATTTGTATACACTAATAATATTTAATATTACACAGATTTCTACCCGAAACGCAACGGTCTTGTGCCATATACATTTAAATGCCCTATAAATACAAAAAAAAAATCCTGCGTCTCAAAAATATTTTGATAATTACGCAATATTTTTAAACGACGTAGAAAAATCACATTCATATAACTTTCCGGTACGTGTCGAAACGAACAACGAAATAAATTATTATGTATATAATTTAAATTTTATTAAAAATATCAAATATATACTTAAAGAAAAGTATAAGTGCGGACTTTATATACGGAAGGTACAAGGAGAAAAAAGTACACAAACGCGCAATAATGTGTACATAAAGCTTTTTTTATTACCTACGTATTTATGTTGTTGCGGATTTATATAGCAATACACTTCACTTCTGATCGCGAATGTTTGTAATAATTTCATTGTGATTCGAAATATATATATATATAATAAAATGTTCCGGGTACTCGTGGGTTTGAAATGCCGCTCACGGTCTTTTGGACAAAAAGTTCGCCGCAGCGAAAAATTTTCGTCATTTATTATAATTCGTTTAGTCGTCCGCGAGAAAAATTTTTATATTTACAATTTTATTTTATCAAACTTCTCGCGCTGCAGTGATGTACAAAAGTTATATATAAAAAAAAAATTTATAGTTACTATTAAATATAAGCGTTAATAATTTTATTGTGTGCACGTAATACTCTTCCCTGCGGTGTTACATTGATATTATTTTATACCTATAAGCACTATATGATCTATAAAGTACATAAAAAAAAGGGGGTGCTAAATTTTTTTCATTTTTTTCATTTTTTTTTTTGCTCCGTTAGAAAGCGCTAGTGCGCTTTAGTGGGGGTTTTGCCGGTAAGAATGACTTTTGCGGCCGCGGCGGTAAATCGTACAAGTGTAGTAACGGAGTAGGCCGCGAAGCGCGCGTACGACCGCGTGGTTTGTATACGCGCGCATAATACAATAAAATAGGCTGTGCGCGCGCATAACAGTTAATTACAGTCTTGCAGTGTACGGATATTTACACCTAATAAATGTGTATGTAGCGTGGTATGCGAGAGACGTAAGACAAAAGGGACGCACGCGCTAGCCATTGTTTTGTTTTTTATTTTGTTTTTTTTCCACCGGCCGCCCCGTGAACACTGCACGCGGCCATTGTTGTCCACGCGCGCGCGCGTCAGAATACCGCCGCGCCGCCGTCTGGGCCGTACGCGCTCAAGGTCGGCCGTGCAGCGCGCACGCGGTGCTGTCCGCGGCGTTAACTTTGTCTCTCGCGTTATAATAATAATAATAATAATAATAATATAAAATTCGATAAGTAAAATATTATTTTGTAATATTCTTCGAAATGCGCGGGGTTTTTTTTTTTTTGTTTGTCCGTTCCTATAATAATAATCCGCGTTCTCTTCCGTACTGCCGAGCGTATACAAAATATATTATTATTGTATACTGCGCACGAATATTCGTATACCGTTTGTTAGGTACAAGTCAGCCCAACATGCGACTGCGGCAACGATAGACAAACCGTAAATCACATTATAAAAGAATGTCAATTAAGAAAATTCAACCAAGGTATCGAAGGAATCCACGCGATAACACCAGAAGCAGTAAAGTGGATAAGAGAACTGGACGTACAGCTATAATGTACTCACGCTTATATTATATTCAATTATATTATATTTGTTGTATTTTATTTTATTTTATTGTTTAATTAATAACTGTATTTGCTGTAACGTTGATTTGCTAAGCCATACGAATAATAAATAGGTACGGCGTTAGAATCCGCCGCGGTCGTTGAGGCGAGCGTGCAGCGTGCAGGTGACGATTCGGCGGCGGTTCCCGGCTGCAGTGTGGCGCGGCGTGAGTTCTTTTTTTTTTTTTTTTTTGACGAGTAAACGTCTATTACGGCGGTACGACGAGGGTGAATCTCGGGAAACGGGACGGAAATGTGCAAGCTGTTGTCACGACACCAAATAATAATATTTATTAATATTAATACTACTAATTGATTTACACGCGATTATAAATTGCGTGCAATGTGTGAGCTGTTGTCATGACACAAGTGATAATAATATTTATTATCGAAATTATTACTTTGAATAAAGATATCAATATTCATAATCCCAATCACAATTCCGTTTCATTTTTACCGCTCACGCGACGTTTACACATCAGTGTCTCGAGTACTAGCAGACTCGTTTTTTTTTTTTATTCTTTTCGGAAATCGTTTTTCGGACAGTGGCGCGGCGCGAGATCGGAGAGAGAAAAAAATTATATTTTAATTGTCGCGGGAATTTAAATGCGCCGGAGAAACGATAATTATTATAATAACGGGAAAAGGGTAGCGGCGAGCAGTTTATACACCGCGGATTGTGTTTCAGACGAATTCTGTTATTACTATAAATTCGAAAGCGACGCGATAAAAACGATTCGGTGTTATATATTATTTTAATAGTGCGACAACGAATTTTGTCGAAATCGCTTTTTTTTTTTTTTTGCTAGTTTTTTGTAGTACCTCTACCGCGTTAAAAACTTCTCGAGAAAACTGTTTTCCATTTTTTTTTTTTTTTAAATTTCCGGTTCTTTTGAATGACGCACGAGGAAAACTGATTATTGAGAATATCGAAAAAACGTTTCGAATAAATAGTGCCGACGTTCGAGTGTCAATATTTTGCAATCAAGATTTTCAAAACTGTTCGCGTGCAGCACAACAACATAAGAAAAATGTCAATTTATTGAGCGTAATCAAAAAAAAAGAAAGTTATTTATTATTAAAAGTGTATACAATTGTTTTTTTTTTTTTGGAATTTCTTATGTTAAACATGTTTAAATATAATTTATATATATATTTTTAAAAATACAATTTGTTATTAAATTCAATTTTTTGTCGCGTACCATTTAAATCCGTGTAACGTGCCACCTATTTATGCAGGGTTCTATGTCATCTCTGCGGGTATAATTCTGCAGTTCGTTTCGTTTTTTCTTTTCTTAGACGATAAATATTAATATTATACACTCGTATATTTTATATTAATACTGTGTATTGAAACGCACGAGTATATCATATCAGATTCGACGTCGCGATGGAAATACGTATACATGGAAACAAGAAATTATTAAAAAAAATTTTTTTGAAAATATATACGTATATATAGTAACTCTTAAAGTATATATATATATATATAGAGTTATACAGTTATAGGTTAAAAATATTTTCTTTTCCTTCGAGTAAAAGAAAAAAAATGCTTTCTATATATATATATATATATATATATATATATGTATATCGAGGACAATAAAACGAGAAATATGTTTTCATTAGCCTTTTTTTATATATATTATATATATTATATAATGGTCACAGAAAAATTACATAGATGTGAATAATATATCGTATACATATACATATATAGGCCAATAAATCAAATGAGCTTGTGTTTTTCGTGATTTATATATACGAGTATATGTACACACATAATAAAGTTAAAAAAAAAAATACCATTACTTAAAACAATAGATAAAATTTACAAATGAGCCGCGTATAATATATAATATATATAGTTATTTGTTTCTTTTTTTTTCACATTTATTCCATTATTTAACGCACATAACTCTCAAATATATTCATTATTCTTGTTATATAACATATATAATATGTACGTATAAATTCTATTTTATAAATTATATATATATATATAATACACACACGCATATATAAAATTATAATCTTTTTAATCGCAACGAAAATAAAAAGATTGGGGGGGGGGAGGTGGAAAAAAAAGATCTAAATATAAGAGATACTAACATTAAATAACATTTTTTTTTCCCCATATTTAAAACGTTTTAATCGATTATTTCGTTTGTGTAGGAAACGCGGCGCGTCGTTGCAGCGGCTGTTTTCTCGCGGTATAACGTTTCTCGTTTTTCTCTGCTCTCCCCGGTCGTCCTTATCGTCACGGATCGCGTATACGCGACACCTGCGCCGCTCTTTCTCCGTTTACAAATATTTTTTTAATATTACAAATTTACGTACCCGGGGTGAACGGAAAACGTGAAAACGGGGCGTTTTTTTTTTTTTTAGCAGCAGACGTTTATCCAAACGTTCTGTGCGCGTAATACACTGTTAGCGCGTGCAACACGATAAAAAAGAAATCGAAATCAATCGTTGTAAACAGTATTTATCATCTCTTCGCGGTTTATTTAAAAAAAAAAATTTTTTTTTTTTTTGGAATTTTTGTTTTTTAACGTAAATTTTTTTCATTTTACATAAAGTAACTTATACCTTGGAAAACGGGGGTTGCGCGTGCGCGCGCGCGCGTTTAGACGTGCCGTTATAGCTGTGTCAGGTCGTACTCGCCGGCACCGACGATGGACAGACCCTGTTGCTGGAGATGTTGCGACAGGTGCGACGGCTGGTGGTTTAACATGAGTTGCATCTGCTGCTGTTGCTGCTGCTGTTGCTGTTGGTGGTGGAGATGGTGGTGATGCGTCTGTTGTTGTTGCTGCTGCTGCTGCTGCTGCTGCATGGAACCGGTCGGACAATTGTTGTTGTGGCGGCGGCGGCGGTAGTGACGGACGACGCGGACGAGGACGTCGACGACGACGGCATGGAGGTCATCTGTTGTTGCAACGACGACGAAGACGAACCGGTATCGTTTTGCTGTTGTTGTTGTTGTTGTTGTTGTTGTTGTAGTCTCAATTCCGGTTGCTGTTGTTGCGGCGACATGTCGTGCGAGTCGATTTTCAGACCGGTCGGCGAACACTGCGGCTGCTGCTGATGATTGTTGTTGTTGTTGCTGCTGCTGTTGTTGTTGTTGTTGTTGTTGTTTTTGCCCGGGACTTTTTGCCGGCCGGTTGCGCGCTCCCGTTTTTCCGGCGCACGTTTTTCGTGTTCGGCAGATGGTTGTCCTTCTTGTACTTCATCCGCCTGTTCTGAAACCATATCTTGATCTGGCGCTCCGACAACACCAGCGAATGAGCGATCTCGATCCTCCGCCTCCGGGTCAAGTACTTGTTGAAGTGGAACTCTTTCTCCAGCTCCAGCACCTGATACCTGGTGTACGCCGTACGTTGTCTCTTCACGTCCACCGGCTGGTACGCGCCGTTCGCTGAAATCAGAAACGAAATTTCATAAAAGTTTTTTTATGTTTTCCGGTTTTTATATGTTACTGGTGGGGGAGGGGGGGATGAAGAGAAAACGCTTCCTATACTCTTTGCATCGGGTAGAAAAAAAAAAGACCATTGAATTTCCTTTGAAACTCAAAAACACATTTTACGATGCTTTTTTTCGCCGTACAATTTTTTTATATAGAAAATTAAATTTTTGTTAAAAAAAAAACGTCTGAACGCGTAAGACAATTGTCGATTATTTATGGCGTTTATGCATTCCACGGGGTTAACAATCGTCTTATTGTAATGTGTGACGAAGTGGAGACAACGTGTCGGCGTATATTAAGATTCGTTCAACACAGAGTTCGCGGGAAAAAGTCTTTTTCGCGTATTCGAGAATATTTCACGGGTTACCTTTTTACCGTATTTCGTAATATTTTGTAATTGGCGAGAAAAAAAAAAATTACTAATTTATTTTAATTTTCAAAATTATTATCATTAATTTTAATATTAAGATACCCGAAAAAAAATTTTTTTCCGAATCCCTTTACCAAACACATATATTTTTTCTTTTGTATCATTTAGATAAAAAAAGAAAACGCGCAGCGATTGTACCAGAAAAAAAGTTATTGCGATTATTGTTAGCGTACAATGAAAATTGACAAGTGTATACCTCGCTATATAATTAAAATATACCGAAGGAATATTGTTTTTTTTTTTTTTTACGTTTTAATATGTTGTTATTTTATATTGTTACTATATTTTATAGTGCGATTATTCCATTAATACGCGTACCTCACTCGAACAACAATTTAATGAACAGTGTAAGAAAAAAAAAAAACAAATAATAAACAACAAATTACGTATTAAAGCGTATTACCGATAGTTTTTGCACGTTTTTCACACTTTTAAGGGAATATATTATAAGGATAATTTTCGTAGGTTCTTCTTTCTAGAGAGAATATTAACGTCGTATTTTCGGCGTTTCAAGAGAACACAAACAGGTCCGGACTATAATAATCGTTATCATTTATCCGCGATATGGTAAGCCATATGTTCGGGCGGCGCGGGGGAGACGACGGAGGGCGTGGTGCGGTAAACGGCGGCAGTCCTTAAAAGGGGGGAACGTTGCCGGAGGAGCCGTGTCGGGTGCGTTTTTTCGACGTTGCCTAGTCTACTGCCCGACTGTACACGCCGCACGAAATAGTTGGCCGCCGCCGCCGCCGCCGCCGGCTGTTGTGCGTGTTATCTTATTATTATTATTATTATTATTATGAGTGTGGTACACCGTTGCGCGCGCATTATGCGTTTGTGTGTAATATGTGTTCGATGGAAACTTTTCTATTAAAAAAAAAAAAAAAAATTAATAATAAAATAAACACTACACACGCGCTGACGGTGCGCGGACGACGTGAGAGATGGCCTTGTAGCTCGTTAAGATCGTGTACGCGTTTTTGTGTCGCGCTAAAACACATCTCGGAGAGAGAGAGAGAGAGAGAAACGCGTACCGCCGGTGTACATACCTACGGCCGTAGGGGACGTCACACTAAAACGTAAACTGTTGCGCAACCATCAGCGCGGTGTATCGCGAGGAGCGGTGTTGTGTAAATCTCGAATGGACGACGTGAAATAAACCTTAAGGCGAAAAAAAAAAAAAAAAAAAAATTCTTTTATTTGTCTCCTACTACAATATGCACTATTTAACGCTCAACAACTCTTTTAATCGAGAGAATTCCCCCCCTCCCCCTCGCTACATTATATCGATCGTATTACGGTCATAGTGTTTTGTAGACCGCGCCCGAAATCTTGAAAACGGTCCGAAAGGTTTTGCCCGAGAAGTGCGTTTAAAAATATATACGTTTTCGGCGACGAGAAAACGTTTAAAAAAAAATCGTTTACTGGACCGCTTAAATTTTCCGAAAAATTCCATCGAGTTGTGTATTCCATGTCATTTAACGGGTTATTAAATAAATACCGTTTTCTGGAGTTTCGTTTTTTTTTTGAATTTTTATTTTCGGCTTTTTCAACCCGACGACGTTGGTATTTCTCTCAGTCTCTTAAAACTTAAGAACATAAGATTCACTAGAAACTCGAAATCTCGTCTTTTCGCCGGCTGGTCTTTTTCCTTTTGCGGTTTCCTTCGTGAATCGTCCTGTCCTCCGCTCTCTTGCACACACGTCCTGTGCCCGGTTAAATTTTTCACAACAATATCGCGGGTTCATCGAACACAACGTCCCACAGTGCTTCTTATCTCGTTTTCAGCGTTTCTTTTAGGGCCGAAAAGATAATTCGTAATATTTCCCCCCCCCCTTTTCAAACGTCTTAATAGTCTTTTCTCCACGCGCACATATACACGTACAGTAAAATAAAAGTTTGGAAATATATTTGCGTTTCGATAAATATTTCAAATGATGTAATATTATCGATTGAAGACGTATAGGTACCTCCTATATATAATAACGTCAATCACTTTCGCATTATTATTATTATTATTTTGTTATTTTAATAAACAGATTTCGGCAATCGATAATAATGTTTTACTATTTGAATAATATGCGCGCGTGACTACGTTTCGTCGATAATTATTATAAATATATTATTATTATGAAACGAGGTAGCTACGTCGACGGCGCGTATATTCGAAACGGACAATAAGTACGCAATACTTATTGTATACCGCGTGCTTATAGAGAACCGAGAATGTGGCAATATTCGGATTTCGGGCGTTTTGAATTTTCGTACAGACGTTTTCAAAACGAAATTATAACGACATTACGCTGCAGTCGGGACTCGTATATATAAAAAAAATTATACGACGTTTGATTTTTTTTTTGTGTCATGCCGAAAACTGCAAATATTGTCGACAAATTAAACCCAATAGACGCGTATATGTACCAGGCTCTGTTATTACATATGACTTTTTCGAGTGCTTTCCGGCCGGACTCTGCGCTGTGTAAAAACTATCACGTGTGGCGTATACACGCAGACCGAATGCTGCAGTGTAATAATATTCAAAAGTTTTTGCTCGTGAGAAATAATTCGTAATCGAAAGTGATGTTAATATGATTTGCCGAACAGTGTTTTAATGAGATTTCAGAGCTCGTGTACATAATAATGTACGCATACAGATAAATATATTTTTTTACACGTGTGCGTACATAAAGAACAAATTATTACAATTTTATATTCCTGAGTTGAGAATATAAAGTATTCCACCAAGTACTTGAATATAGTAAAAATGACGTTAATATCGCGAAAATAAATTGACGGAGTCACGGGATAATTAACATGATATTCAATCGATTATTACTCAAAAATGCTTCGTCTAATTTGACCTAATAAAATACGAATTATTTTCTCGCAACTGAATTTTGTCCCGCGGGATCAGGAGATTGTTTCGATAATATATAGTCATATAGATTTTCTGATTTTATTTTTCTACAGAATAAAGTGTTTGCTTTTGACTCGCGTTATTGAGATATTTTTTTTTTGAACTAAAAAACGGACACCGTATAGAAATTCGTCTCGAGCTCTGCTACGAGGTATGCGTGAAATACACCGTCATAGAATGGAAATTTACCATCAAATGTAAAAAAAAAAAAATATTTTCCAAATATCCTTCGGGATTCCTGCGGGGCTGTAAACATCGGTTATGGAACGTTTCTGAGCTCGAGACGAATTTTTTCTCGCCGAATTCGGTTTCGATCCGCCAAGCAGTTAGAGAATATATATCAATGCAATACGCATTGAAAAACTAGTTATCAGCGCACTGCGCACACACGTGCTCCTGCGGTGTATACGGTTGAAAAAACGACGAGAAAGACTAATACAGAACGTGCCGGCACACGCAGTCTTTGAACCTCAGCTTATGCAGGGAGGGCACTGGCTAACGATTTTTGAAATTTCATTTCATTGAAACAATAATAATATTATTAATAAATAAAATAAAATATAATAAAGATTGCATACGCGGGTACGATCGGTCGTTCGGTCAGCGTCAAACTAAACACCCGCATATACCGACATAACGCGTCACCCGACCGTAATAGAACGGGAAAAGAAAGTTGTCACCAGATAGCGCTACGACACAACATATAGGGCGTGGCAGAAAGGCGCTTATAAATAGCGGTGCGAAACCATCGGACCGCTCAGTGTAGTCGCGGCGGTCAGGCGTAAACAACGTAGTTCGCGTCTGACTGTGGTGTGTGTGTGTGTGTTCGAGACTGACCGCTGTTTATATGCGGTTTTCTGCCACGCCCTGTATGTTGTGTCGTAGCGCGATCTGGTGACTACTTTCTTTTCTTGTTTTATTGTTATTTCGTTTACGTTCCGAGCAAGTTGTTCTCCCATTTTCTACATCTGCGTTCCGTTTCTGTACATTAATGTATCTTTCTTCTTGGCCATTACTTGTTGACTTGTATATTTAATTAGAAGGGGGTTGGCTCCATTTTCGCCCCCCCCCTTGAACATTATGTATGTCACTAGGTAATAATGACTGCGTTTCCCGCCACCTACACGATTTTTTCGCGTTCTCCTTGACCGGTGGACGATGTGCGGCGGGACGACCAGATTCAAACATCGTGCGAAGGTTAAAAAACCCTTTCGTCGACTCGATACAAACGACGGGTTTCGTCCCGCGGGATCCAAGCGAGTACTTCTTTGCGCCCTTCTACAGTTTCATCGCTACAAACATTTTTTTTTTCTTTGTTCTCGGATCTCTCGACATAAAAGCTGTGCACTTTTTACAGCGTCTGCGGTCAGCCGCGGAGGACACTCCGCCTGCACCTGGAACCGGCGGTGGAACCGTGAACGTGCAAGCATCGGTGGATATAAATGAGCTCGGATGGTTATAGTGTGCGCGATGTCGTTACTATTCGGCAGATATAATATATACACGCGCGAGAATACCTACGAGTATATATATATAACGTATACACACAATATATTATTATATTACGGAGGTATGTATCAATAGCGTTCCCCAAAGATGTTCAAATTAGCAATGAATAGAGCTCGTCTGCGTCGTGTGTGTGTGTGTGCGTGTGTTATTATAACAACCACACGCGCGCGCGAACGGACGTAATTTACGTGACCTCCGTAATGGGTGTTTTGGATACGGATAAATGGATTCGTGCGGTGTGATGCTGCTGCAGGTACTGATCATTAAAGGGCACAAAGACCGCCCCGTCGAACGCGATATTAATCTCGCGAGCCGCGAGCGTTGTAGCAGTAGTAGTAGGTAGTAGTTGTAGTTGTAGTAATAACGCGTCGCGCAACGGAGTTCTCTTAGCCCCCTCCGCGCGCTTGTGAGGTCGAAATATAAAAATATTATAAATCGCCTGCCATTGTCGCCCCGGCGTTTTACACGAACACTTTTATATACGCCACATAATAATAATAATGGTACGCTCGGTAACTCGCGAGTGGGATTCACTCGGAAAGATAATATATCGGTATCGAGTGTGTATTATATTATATATTATAAATAACACGAAACACGCGGCGTACTACGACAATAATAAATATTAATAATAATCGCGTTTCGGCCATATTTCACGCGCCCGGGCAAACTACCCCCCCTCGCGGGTACGAGACACTCGAGACTAGCAGGTATTCTTCTCGAGCTATACTATGTGTGGCTATTGATAAACGCACCGCGTGTTTCGATTTGTGACCAGTGCGGTCCATCCAAGTGGATAGAAATAAGACGGGGTGGAGGGGGGATGGAAGTTGGGTCGTCGTTTCGTGTTTTGAAAGGGGGGAAAGTCGTGAACGTATTGTTGAAAAAAAGTCTTTTTTTTAAAAAAAAAGCCCAAAAGGCCCACTGTCAACAAGAAGCCCCTCGAGTGATTTCACCAAGTATACAAGTCAGTTCATAAATTTTTTTTCTGTTTTCATAAAAAATATGAAGTATACGCTTTTTTTGTTCCACTTGTACAATGCGTATAAAAATCTATTTTTTAAATCTCGGATCCAAATGTTTTTTTTCTTTTGTTAAAAAAAATATAACCTTTTAATAAGTAAATATTACGAATTTTCGTTATTAGACCTATTGAACGTTGAGATTTTATAGAAAACAAAATATAGTTCACGGAGAGAAAGAAAAAAACGATTCAAAGATATTATTCTAAAAAATAAAAAAATAACAAATATAAATTTTAAACAAAATAAATGGGGGAGATGGATGGAACGTGTTAACTTAAAGTAGCTGGCGTAGGACGGCATCTCCTCCACGTTTCGACCAGCCATTTGTGATACAGCTCTCGGTATTGTATAAGGGGAGGGTGTCGCGGACGGGCGAGGATTTGTGCGCGTTTTCGAACGGTTGGAAAAAAAAACGGTGTTAAAAATATTAATATCGTCGTCGAGGGACGTCCACGTAATATTGTCGAAAAGAGAGACTTATCGCGCGCGCGCGCGCGCGAGACTCTCGATCGTGATCGATACGCGTGTATATATTATGTTCGTATTGTGTACAGTATACGATCCGCGTATAAATCATTTGGTTATTACGTTGAATCGCGATTTGTGTGGTACATTTTTGTGATATATACGCGCCGCGTACACGTATATTAGTCAATGTGACGCGCGCAGCAGCAAAGCACGATACCCTTCAAGATTTATTAAAAAACGACGTCTTATAGCCCCATCGTCATTCCGTGTATATAATTTATATACGTATACATACCGCCGGCATCAATAATAATATTAATAACCATCACAAATCACAAGCGTATTTATTATATTTATCATATACGTATATACACAGACGATTAAGTGACAATCCAACGCACCTCTCAATAACATATGATTGATATCGAGTTTTTACATGCGATTGTTACGCGTTACGCGCGGGGTGCACTCGTTGGATTACTCGCCTGAGCGAATTACTATATTGCGGATAAAGGTTTTAGAGTTTATATTATATTATACTGTTATTTTCTATATAAATTTGAAAGTAATTTTGCATAAATCGTTTTTGCGTTCGACAAAACGATTCTGCGAGCGGAGCTTCGCGGTGTAATATTTATTATTATTATAGTGCAGTGGCGTAGCCAGGAATTTCGTGTGGGGGAGGCTAACATCCAATATTACCTGTGTAGATAATAAAAAATTATCTTGTAAGTATCAAAAAGTATATATCGGTGTAAAATTAGATACTACATAATATGAAATAAAATAACATTAGGAATAAATTTAAAAAAATTATATAATTATATGTATTATAAAAATAACAATGTCATATTGTAAATTAATATATATTATAAAAAATATATAAAAAGAAAGTATATAATATAAATACTATTAGATTTCCTTAACCACGAAAAAAAAAATATTTTTATTGTTTTCAATTATTAATTATTTTGTCTTATTAAAATTTCTTTTGCACATTTACATAATGTGTAAAAAAATATATCACTGCACGATCCATTACGCCTCTAATACCGTTACGCGTACATTTTACGCGCGTAGTCGAGTATAGTGTTTTAAAATAGCTTCAAGGTAAACACACCCCAACAATTTCTGGATTCTAAAAATTTTTTTTTAGAATTATTTTAGAATTCGGATTAATACAACACGCTGCAGTTATTATATTGACTTTTTTTTGTACGAATACGCGTGGACGCGAAACGAAAACGATTATTATTATTATTATTATTTATCTGCACATACGTGTTTGAGGCGTTCCCTTAAGAAGGCGTACAGCCAATATAACGCCCCACGGGAAACGCCTCGTTAAATGGTTAAACAAATTAAAAAAAAAACGCTTTTACCCACACGCGATTATGTCGAGTTAATTAAATAAATAATAAAAAAAAATTTTTTTAAGGAAAACCAGCTGATAATATATAACATGTACGTAATAAGACACGACTATATATAGAGACACGGCAGCGTGCGTAATATAAGATAAATTGAATTTTTTTAGTTTTAATCATTAATATACGATTTTAAATCCTAAAATTCGTTCGCCATCACTGCGTATTACGCGTCCGGTTTAAGAGCCCGCGCGCGTGCGAAATCTTTTGGGAAAAAAACAGTTTTTTTTTTTGTATAAAAGCGCGACGTATAAAAAAAAAAGCCGTCGTTCTGAGGGGAGGAAATAAAAAGAGAATAATACATAAGAAACGCATATACAGTCTGCTGCTTGCAGTAGCTTTATAATATGAACCCCCGTCCCCGTCACCCGGGTGGTAACGCTGCGTATTCGCGCGCGGACACACCGACGACGGCCGCGACGAGCGTTCAAAGGACGCGTGTCACTATAGCTAAATTTTCGACAATATCCCGACGCGGGGTTCGAGCGCGAAAAAAGGGCTCGCACCACAAAGGGATTTCTTTTTTTCTTTTTTTTCGTTGGCTTTTTATGCACACCAGCCGTATTTCTCCTACTCGGTCGTCCATACACAAGCACGTAGTACAACACGCCGTGTGTGTGCGCGTAACACAATATCCTCGCGTCTCTCTCACGTGCACCCCGCCGCCATTTCCATCCTGGTCCCGGATGTATAACGCGCGGCAGATGCTCCTGACCCCGTTGAAAACCATTAATCAAATACGTGTCGTGAATGAAAACTGCAGCGCGAGCTAGGAAAAACGGTCACAAAGCGCGCAGGTCCCGGCTGAGCGCGAAAAAAAAATGAATAAAAATAAAGTGCTGCGCGCGTACGGGCGGACGCCGCGCCGCGAGAAACAGCGGAAAATTGGGCGATTTTCACGTGACAGCGTTTAGGATTCTCTACGTCGCCGCCAGGTTTGAAGTGTGAAAACGCGCACCCTTTGGTCTGCGGTTTTTTAAAAGACTCGACGAAAAAATTTCGTATAGAAAAAATTTTTATTTCAGCGACTCACGCGCGGAGTAAAAGTTCACGAATTCGGCGCTTTTCCGCGCTTTTTTTCCTTTCCTATATAATCGTTTGGGTAAAATATACCTAAAATAACCGACGCAGTTTACAACACTCGACCGCTTTGTGACGTATCGTACGGATTATTTCTTCTTTTCTCTAAAAGCTGTAAATAATTTTGCACTCTTCACACTATAAGCTCCCGTTTAAATACCACGGTCGGGGAATTTTTTTCTTAATAAACGTTCAACTTTTATTTCGAAAAAAATATTTGAATTAATTTTTTTAAATGATTATAAGTATACGTATAGGATTATAGATAATTTATTTATTTTTTTTTTTGGAAATACATTTGAGTAGGTAGTATATTTTCTTATTTATCATAAAGGGATAAATACTATACATTGTTATCGGAATTAACAATACGCTTCTATTTTGGTTTATATTAAAAACCAAAAAAAAAAATAAAATACCCATTTACTTATCGTATTCTTATTGGAAAACGGAACTTAAAAAGCGCTGAGATCCAAATCTAGCCGAACGTTTTTCTCTAATATTTCTTTGGTAAAACGATAAGATTTTCTGGACCGTGCCGTCACGCTTGGCGAGAAGATTTGCTAAGTATTTTTTTTTTTATTATTATTCCTACATATTTGGAGGCAATTAAAATACTTTTAAATATTCCACAATCAAATATTCACTCAGTGTTTTTTAAAGAACAAAATACGCGACGATAATTTATTGTTTGATTTTTAACGTAACACGAAATTCACCATTAGCGCGTCAGTTTTGATTTTATCAAACGAAGCGCGTCGTATATTCTAATTCATAAAGATGCGGTAATGATACTATTAAGAATTATCATGTGTACATAATACAATCAGTTATGGAAAGAATTTTTCGCGTGAAACGATACAGTTGTATATAATGTAACTTTTTAACAGTGTAAAATAAAGCAATTTTAAATTTTAAAAAAATCTTTTTTTTTCCCGTTTAAATAATTTTTGGAAATATCTGGCTACTCACATACTGTAGATATACACATAATTATTGTTGATAATTTTACAGGTTTTTTTTTTTTTAAACATATACTACATTAAATGTCTGCGTAAGTGTTATAAACGTTATAGATGAGTTAAACAATGTAAAAAAAAAAAAAATTAAAAACAAGTTAATAATTAAAAAATTTACTTATATTTTCTCCACTACACGAACGTCAACGTATAATATTTTTTTTTATATATAAATCGATTAAATTTTTTAATTATTATCGCTGCACAGGTAAGTCTTATGTATAAACATGTTTAAAACGCTTTCGAGACGAACGTAATTAATTGCCTTGAACGATAAAATAAGAACTTTAAATATCGTTGAATATTTTTATAAATTAACGATTAATATATATATATATATATTTTAACATACAAAGAAAAATTATCAAACGGACGCGATTAAAAAAAAAGTTAATAATTTAATAAAAATGTATATTGTCGACTCGACCGATATATACTTTGAATTTTTTTCAAATGAATTTAGCGAGTTACAAGATTCGTAAATATTGGCTCGGCCTACAACCTCGCGCGTATACGAAGGACATTTGTTTTTTGCTTGTTTCGGAACGCTCCATAATTTTTGAGACACCCTGTTACGCACATGCGTTGGCGTAAGTAACAGCCGCCTCTACCGTTTTAAGTTCAAATTTTAACGCGCATTCGACTATATAATATGTTAGTAAATCCTTGAAATCGCGATCGAAGGATTTTGTCGATCACACGATTTACCAGTGCGCAAACATCCTTCGACACTTCATGATTTATACACATACACGTAATAATTACATAATATATTCGCGACTGACGCTGTGTCGTGTGTCAATAAAAATTGTTTTCAGTGACAGAAATATTATTGCGCGTATTAATAGATTTAGAAAAGGCGTTTTTTTTTATTACTACGGGACGGTTTAGCGCATATTCAGTATTTAAACGTTTAATCCAGACGCGTATTACGGTGAAATTGTCGAATAATATTATTATAAAACGGGTTTCACGCGCATCTTCATTATTTGAATACCGAACAATTCAAAAATGTTAAACGGTGCACGTATACGAGCAATTTTTTTTTATAAATTTAAATACGGTCCGCGCGCGTCATTGAAACCTAAAGGTTAAGGAACGCGAGCAGTTTAGGTCAGGTCAAGCAGAACGCGTCAACGAATTTTTAATATAAAGCACAACGTAAACGTCGTTAGAAAAAATTATATATCACTCTATAATATTGGCACTTAAAGAGTTACATTATAAAACGAGCGAATTTTTATTCGGAATTTCGTTTTTTAAATTTTCGTCTTCGTATTCCGTGTAATATTTATATAACAACTCGGTTTTTTTTCACGCTCTTTAAATAAATCTTCTTTTTTTTTTTACATATATTTTTGCTCAATAAATTCAATATAAATATATTATACAACGACTGTATGTGAGCAAAACCCACCACGCGTACTTTTATCGTTTTTTGCGATTTTCACCGCTGTGTATTATAGCGGTACTTTTTTTTTTTTTTTAATTATAATAAGCTTCGTTTTACACGTTTTAGCTTAATACTTATATATAATTTATACGATATACAATTATAAACAGGAAACGATCCGAAGAGAAAAAGAATATCGAGTTACTTTAAGGATAACTGAAGGATCGAAATTATTAAGGACACTAAGAGATAAATGTAACATTTTTTTTTTAAACGGGAAAAACGGATTTCGAGCAGCAGAAGAAAGAGCCGGCGGACGATGCGGGAAAAGAAGGCGATCGCCGATATCGGGCGATAAAACGAGGGCTGCAAAGAGCTGGAGATGAATTAAGACCAACAGTACTGAGACATAAAATTTTTTTTAAAATAAAAACGTTTTTTTTTCTTTTCTTTTCTTAAATAAGGACAATATACGCGCGTACAACACGTGATACGGCGTACAAGTTCGACGACCTCCTCGCTGCACGTCACATGATATAAAAATATACGCGCCGCCGTTTTCATCTCGTCCGCCGCGATATTATGTACGAGACAGACCTTTGCTATATTATAAACACTGCAGCAGCCGCGTTAATCTTCGTGTATTACTTATGCGCATAATATAACCGTATCGCGGTAGACGATAATGCTTTGCGATAAAATTCAATACGTACTGTTTGCTGTGACATACGGTATAGTACACATAAACGTATTGGCACATGAGATAAAAAAAAAAAATCGATTTTTTTTTCGAATAACTGCAGCAGACGGTGGTGGCCAGACGGTTTATCGCCGCGTCGTTAATATGTAAAAAAAAATCGAATAAAAAACACTTTCGCGGCGCGTATATACGCGTTTTCCCGTATATTTATTGTACGCACGGTTTTTTTAATACATATCGTACACTACTGTTTATTGCACAGTAGATAGACGCGTATATTAAAAAAAAAAAAAAAATAACCGAAGGTCGGAATCTGCGATTTATATCACCAGACGCGTGCGTGTAAAATATTCGAATAAGTGTGTATTCAAACGGGGAGGTTTTTTTGTTTAATACTCGAATATTCCGTTAAAAAATATATACTTTTTCCCCCTCGACACCACAGGTGAAATATGGATTTACGGCGGCGAAAATAATGTTTATACGCTGTTTTCGCAATATCCAATTCAGAAATTTTTTTCTAAATAGCTAGTCAATGATAATTTTCAATATCTCGCGTATTTGCAGTACTCCGGTGAATAAAACAAAATTTCGAATACACGCGCGACGGTATCTGATAAAACTCTTAGGACTAAATACAATAATATAACCGATAAATTCGTAGGACTAAATACAATAATAAAATAAAAATATAGTAAAAAAAAAAATTACAGAGATTTTTTTTTTTCGTAATGTGCTATTTCATTTCTTTTTTTTTTTTTTTTGAACGCATTATAAATTCTATTTATACGTTGATACATATACGGATTCGGGGGAAAATAAAACTGTACTATACGGAAAAAAAAATATGCGCCGCAAAATATAAAAGCGTCGAAATACGCCGAGGGAGAAACTTAATATTTAATACGATTTCTGGATAAGGAGAAAATATTTTATTTACTATAGTACCGTTTTTTTTCTCTGCTCGTTTAACCGTTTATATACGTTCGTGACGTTTCCCGTCGGTGAATTTGTCGAAAAATTAACTGCGCCATAAATCGATATGTTCGAGTATAATTGAAAATAAAAAAATAAAAACACCAGTAAACGCTTATATACACGCGCGCGAGAAAAGAGTAGTTTTTCGCTGTTTGACTTTGGTGGACGGATTAGCCGAAATCCATACGCGCTCTCATATATTACAGACAACCGACGTGACTCGACGGTTTTTCTCGGACGCAGTTATAGCGCGCGCGCTTGTTTTTTTTAATGTCGCTCCGCGTGCGGCAGGTATTGTCGTCACGGATAGGTGGAACGGTCAAGTGCGCGCGAAAAATATCTCCGTCAATGTCGCACGTCGTGGTGCGCCCGACGGATTATCGTGCTCGCGAGAATATTTTGAAAAATTATCGTCCACCGATCGCGCGCGTTGTCTTCTAATCGCGACAGTAGCGACGACGACGGTTTATTCTCGAATTGTTCGCGTTTAATATTGTATACGAAGGTGGTTTTTTTTGTAGAAAATATTGAATTCACAAAGTACAGTATCGGTAAGGAACGAACGAATAGGAGACACGTTATAATTCGGCACGAAGGATTACGAAAATTAATTATAGAAGGAAGCGTGGAAGGAAAGAATCGTAGAGGATCAGAGTGAACGTCCAACAGTTAGTGAGGCGCCAAGGACTGTGATTCGTATGCGTAAATGATAAGGAAAGCGGACGGTAGAGAAGAGCGGAAACCGATTTTCGGATTGAAACCATAGAGAGAGAGAGAGAGAGAGATTGAATTTATGCAGCCGCTACTGTAAAAAGTTTTACGTAGAATGAAAAAATAAATAAATCCCATTTGTCCCGCCGCCGTCGAGGTCCGTGAAAAAAAAAAATATATAAGAATCGATCATCGCGGTGGTATAAAAATAAAAAATTGTACATTTCTACAACAAACGGCAAACGAGACGGGTAATTAATTTATTCTACAAAAATTGTGAACACCGACGGAAACGTCAAAAAACCGATGTAGTACAAACGCACGTATTTAGAAAAATAAGGAACGAAATACTGAATATATAGTTATGGACGGAGGATCTTCAGAAACGCTAATTCTTCGGGAAAAAGAGAAAAAAAACAGTGTCGCTATTACACTGCCTATTGTAACGCTATTTTGGAATTTTATCCGAATGACAATCGATGCAGCGCGTCTTTAAAATTTGAGAAAAGACGGTCACGTCGATAATAATAGTTAAATAAGTACTATAACTTTAGTTATATAATAATCTCTTTAACGTGTCCATCGTATATAAGCCAACGGAGTAGCCAGGGGGGTTATGGGGCTATAGTCTCCCCTCCCGATTGGCCGCGTTTTCTTTTTTTTAAAGCTATATTGATTGCACTTATTCGGTGATTGGTTCTAGAAATACTTCGAGAAGACTGTATATTTAGCAGATTGGCGATCCTAATTGTTAAAATAGCGTAGGTATATATATATTATAAAAATAACAATATATACGATATTATAATACAAAATGAATAATATACATTATAAAAAATATATATAGTAAATGTAGGTTAACCTATTTTATGGATTATATATTTATGTATCAGTTTGTAACATGACGATAACTTATAGTGGAAACTTGTTGTTAGATAACAATCTAACCTTATTAATAATAGTAATAAGTAATAACCTTACCTAACCTTTATAAATATTTTGCGAATAATCTACTAGGCATATTTTCTTTTCGTGTGTTCTTGAAACGTATTCTTAATTGTAATCATATTTTTTTTATTATATAATATCTAACTTTACCCTAATATACTTTTTAAGAAAACAATTTTTTTATAATCTACATAGATAATACGGTATCCATACCAAAAGAAATTCCTGGTTACGCCACTGATCCTAGGTATATATATAGACTTTATCTCGTACAGTACATAATACCGCCGTCCAGAATGTTTACACAAATAATATTAAATGCTCGTTTACTTACGAAATTATTCGAAATTCTGCGGCGGCCCACTGCTCATATTATGTCATTTTCAAAGTATTTCGGTATTATCGTGGATTTATCTAATAATAATTTGTCGTTATTTGTATAAAAAAAAAAAAACAATTCTCTCTAACCGCGCATTAGCGTACTCTTCTGTTCGGACACCCGAGAATATACGAAATATGTAAGTACCGCGACTTATTATATATATGACTCGATCTCGTAGCACGTGACAATATAATGTATTTTTAAGTACGTCATTACGATTTAAATTTGTTAACATGCAGATAGAACGTGAGCTCATATGACGCGTGATAATAGTCTGTTTTATCAGGTGTTAATAAACACGTTTTTAGAAGAAAAAAAAATCACGTAAAAACGGGTAAAATAAAAATATTATTAATATCGTACGTGCAACGTATTAAATATATCGTTGATTGATAATAATTATTTTGTTTTTTCGTTTACCCAACTGTGTATGTAAATCGTGTATGATGCAGTCGCAGTTAATTATTCGTAACGTGAAAAAATTGGCAAATCGATTTCGGATAAAAAAAAAAAAAATTGGGCGATCGTGCAATATTTATTAATTTTTTTTTTTTTGTATCGTCGGTACGTTTTATTTCCTTATTTTCTATTATTATAAATAGAACGCGCGAAATTCTGCAATTCGCATTTTTTAACTTAAGAGGACGTCGCACCCGCATTTGCTGTCTCCGTCTATCTTATAGGAATTATAGTAAAAAATTACGCTACGCCAAAACATTTAGTGTTGCGTCTACGTTTAAAATTAGAGTTGAAACACCTGTTACCAGTTTTGAAAAGGAGAATGTATTCTAGAGAATGTCTTATCGTTTTTTTTTTTTTTTTGTAAAATATTGTTTGAAAATTACCGGCTTTTAAAAACGTAGAAAAATTCAGTAAGCCTACACTATGGTAAGAGTTATAATATTGGTTTTGCGACAAAACCGTATGGAAACGCGCCCGAGCGTATTCGTCGTTTGGAGACCGTATAGGTACAACAGAGAATATAAAGGAGTGAGAATATTTTTTTTTTTTTAAGAACACGCGTTTTTACGGTATTTATGTGTGGACACGGTGGCCAAAATCGCGTTTTGATGAATTGCCAATACACACACGTTCTTTTTAACGGTTTTGTGTTTGCTGTGCTGTAGGTATTGTACAATTCGTTACGGTGGTTCCTTTTTTTTTTTTTGTGCGTGTGTCCCCGGTCTGTTAAACAGACGTATTCGGGCAAAAAAAAAAAAAAGAAGATCTTTTTAAAAGTATTATGAACGAAATACACGTATACAAGTATACGCGCGAGATCAAGAAATCAAAAGGATGACATTCGATTGTGACCGCACGGATGAGACGTGTCGACAGAATATTGCGGGGCGAATATTTTGTCCCTTTATTGTCTCGTATTATGATCTGCTGCAGGTATGTGCCGGTCGGCTGCCGCAGGACTCCCGGAGGCGTCTGAGACGAAGTGAGGCGAGAATGTGTAGAGGAAAAAAAAAAAGACGGTTAAAAAATATATATATATATATATATGAATGAACGTATAGCGTGTACATACGTCAATGGACAAGGTATATATATCTTTAACCCCGAGTGTCCCGGATATGGGAATATAATATAATGTATTGAAAGAAAAGGAAAAAAAAAACATACGTTTTCGGACCTTTTAGGACCACATTCCACAATAACGGCTAACCGCGTTTCTATATATGTAGGTATATATTATATTATTGTCGTACGTCGCGTCGCACCTACTCGTACGCAGTCGGTTGACAGGTATACACTATGGTCTCGTAACTTCGCAACGCTAATACGCTGGAGCGAATTTTATATATTTTTTTTTTGCGCAAAACCAATACCGACCAGTTTCAGTTTATACAAATGTATATTATACGCACGGCCGTGTAATATATTGAGGCACGTTAGTTTTGCGTACAGGAAATCATGAATTAAAAAATTTTACGTTACAGCGTAAATTCGTGAACAAAAACACCGTTATAATAACGAGAAAAGAACGTAAAACGAACTGCAGTAGTACATTAAAATGTATAAACCAGATGTATTATAAAATATATTTTAAAATGCTATTTTCTTCGGTAAAATCCTTTTATGACGTGGTATTTACGCTTTTATATCGCACTGCAAAGACGAGATGCAGGATTAGGCGTTCAGACGTACTATCGCTCAGTAATTGTTGATCCAAAATTATTTTAAACCCTTGACGGTTTTGAAAATGACCTTACAGACGAGCGGATTAGCGACTGAAATTGCCAGATATAAATTCGAAATCGGGAAGCGTTTTTTTTTTTAATCATGCGGTTTCTCTTAAAAAATATGTAATTGTATATATAATTTCCAGTGGAGATTGTTGTTGTCTATATGTAAATGCATTCACGAACGAAGCTTATAACAGTACTTTGTTATATAGAATTATTATTTATTTTTTACCCACTCCCCAGCAGACTGTCGTTCTTGCCTAATGGGAAATAATACGGTCCCGATTATACGGAATTTATTATATACGCACGTAGCAAGACGAAACGCTTTTTTTTTTTCGAAAAATTTCGCGTCATTATTCGGATTATTATTTTTTTTTTGTAGTACACGTTATACGCGATACGTTTATCATGTATATAAAGAGCTGGTTTCATACGTTGCAGTAAACGGTCTAATCCGCGTATGTATTAAAAAAACGTTTTCTTTATTACGTATGCAGCAGGATGGACGAGTCGGGTAGGATTTCATTAAGGTGGCGGCTTTACAGGAGAATAATTTTATACTTATATATATATATACAGCAGAGTCCTGCAAGGGGAAGCAATCTTGGTTGCGCCACTGGGCCACATACATTTTCCCGCAATAAACTCGCGCTTATTTTCAGTCGGTCCTTTTCAAAGAAATAATTTGTGAACATTACGAGACCGGAAACGTAAACGACCGCGGCTCGTAAATGATTGTACTAACGGTTTGACGTAATATTACATCGCATGAAAATATAAACATGAATAAATTGGCCAGAAAGGCGGCAAGACGCGTTCGCAATAAATGATGAAATGCAAAAATAATTCGCTTTCGTGATAAAAAAAGAAATGGCCTTCGGACAAGCATACAGAAATCGATACGACGGAGATGACACGAGGCGAAGATTTCGGCGCGGGTCGAACGGAAAGAACGGACAAAAGTAAAGGGCGCGCAGGATTCGATAGGATCGCACTGCAGGAAAAGGTCGTTTAAAAAGGAAGACGCGGAAGGGAAACAACATTACGATTATTGAACGAATAATCGCAACAGACAGATGTTGTCGATGTGTAAATGCGCTGGCACCCGGAGAAAGTGTGTTTACAGCAGCCGCCTCCGAAGGACTCTGAAGTGAGTAGTATAACATAATGCACGTAAGATCAGACTTACGCATTCCGGCCACGTGGTTCTTCTTCATCCACGGGTAGATGACCCTGTCCGAAGACTCGCTGTCGTCCATCATGATCGGCGACCCGTTCACCGTGGTCATCATCATGTCGTCCGTGTCCGTGTTGCAGTCGTCCATGTCGTCGGAGCACGAGCCGTCCAGCGGGTTGTTGGACATGTGGTTGGACGAGGACGGGCTGGGCTGCAGGTGGCACGGCAACGGGGACGGCGACGAATCGTCCTTGATGTCGTGCGGCGGCATGACCACCGCGTTGATGGCCGCGGCCAAGCCGCTGCCGCCGACACCGGTGCCGGGCGGTATGCTGCCGCCCTGGCACTGTTGCGCGGCCGCGTTGTGCATCAGGGCGGCCGGCGGTTGTTGCGCTTCGAGCGGCATGTGACCGCCGTTATGGTGCATCTGGTACGCGCCGTAATTGGGCGCCGCGCTGGTGTAGTACGACGGCGTCTGGCCCGGGCTCGGGTACATGGCCTGCATCTGTTGCTGATAGTGTCCCTGATAATGGCCGCCGCCGCCGCCGCCGCCAACGCCGACGCCGCCAACGCCGACGCCGACGCCGGTTCCTCCGAGGACACCCGTACCGACGCCCACTACCGCACCGCCAGTCGCTTGCTGGTGTCCACCTGCACCGCCGACGCCGTGTTGGCTCTGTTGGTTGTGGTGACTGGTGTGGTGAGGGTGCACGTGCTGATGATGGTGGTGGTGATGGTGGTGAGGGCTGCCGAAAAAGTCCGGAGAGCCCGTGTAGTTTTGCAGGTTGCCGTAGTCGTCGGGCGGCGAGTACTTGGGCTCGGGCATCATCATCTGATGCATTTGCGTCGGCTGGTGGTACGGCAGCGTGTTGTGCGTGAGGAACGAATTCATGGTCGGCGCATCCAGTATAGGAAAGAGAAAAAAGAAAAGAAAACGCGCACAATTTGGAATTACGTGTTACGTGTACGGCGTTAAAACTCGACCGAAAAAAAAAAAAAAAACAACGGGAAAAAATTCTACGGAATAAACCGACAGCGTTAAGAACGCGTTTTTGACCGCGAGTCAAATTCGCACATACGAAAAAACACGCGCGCGCGCACGCCTATAGTCGTCGTCTCCAAACGGCGTGCCGGTAAACACTAAACGGACGAGGACGGATGACGTGACATATTTTTTGCCCTGTACGTGCGCGGCGACACAGACACACACTGACGAACGCGGTCGGAAGACGTTTTTGGCGTACTGACGCGCGGTGTTTAGGTCGCACCGCCGACCGTGCGACGTCGTTGGGTGGCGCGTTGTTGACTCGGACGCGGTGCGCGTTCGGTACGGCGGACGGCGTGCAGGAGGGGGGGGTGGGGTGCACGCCTGCACTACTGGTGTCGGTCCGTTGGCGGCGGCGGTGGTGGCGACGGGGGGGGGGATATCGGAGGGCACGCCCCGCACGTGACCGACAGTCGGCCAATCGACGGGCCCAGCCGTATCGCCTACCATGTTTGCCCGCGCGGTCGCTGTCGTCGCGCCACCGAGATATGTCGCGACGCGCTACTGCCGCCGTGTGCCCATCACGTGTCCCCCACGGGCCCCCCTGTTATTTTCTTAATTTAAGTGCCCCCCTCCCCAGACGTCAGTAATCGAAATTGTTTTTTTTCGAAAATAATATATTTACTATATTCCATTGAACGAGTTTTTTTTTTTTTGTAAGAATTTACAAAAAAAAATCAACGAAGCGTTTAAATGTTGTTTTTTTTTAAAAACATAATATTTGTCCGGAAATTATTCCTACGTATAAATTAAGCTTAATCGATTGAATTAATTAAAATATTTTCTGCAGACCGCGCGTGATGAACGAAGAACGCGTATATTGGGTTTACAATAATAATTCGCGGTCTTTTTTTCGTAACACTTTTTCGTCTCGTCACAGACGGACTTAAGGGTGGGCCCACGGAGCAATAGCCTCCCAATATCATTCATGTAAAATTCTTATATTTATTAAAATTTTTTTCATTTCCGTAAACGAGTATAACATGTTTTATATTTACCAAAGACAATAAATATTTGTCAATGTCTATATACGTAACTTATGCGGTTTACTTATTATTCGGTTTGGCTGCGTGTAAATGTTTAAAGAACGTTTGGGAATAAAGACACCACCATAAAAAAAAAAAAATCCCAAATGTGCCTGTGTTCGTCGTATAAAAACAGTACTCATCCGCGTTATAGTCGTTCCGGTATAGGAAATATTGCGCGTAATTAATAATATAGTTGGTCCATTATTGGACAAGTTTCCTGCAAAACAGTAGATATATTCGCTTTAAGCGTGGCAAAAATAAAAAACCCGGTTATAGACAAGAAAAATTTTGTATTTTTTACGAGCTTAATATATAATATATTATATTGTTTTAACACAATATTTATTATTATTATTATTATATTATGATAATAGTAAATAGCTGCTATATACTTATTATAAATAACGTCACTCAGAACCGTTTTTCGATTGCTTTCAAATTCCAATAATAATTAAAAATCTCTAAATTTGATCTTGTGCTCTCCGCGTATGCTGTCCAGTCAGCTGTCCAGCTGTAAACAATCCGAGAGGCAACAAAATGGATCCCCAAATCCAAATGGAAAGAGACCTCTAGGACGGCCGAGACAAAGATGAACAGACCGAGTTAGGAGTGACCTGCAAATGCTAGGAGTTATTAACGGCGAAGAAAAAAAATCTCTAAGTAATAGGTACTCATTTACATAGCCGAAATATGTAGGGCGCAACGGATATATAATACAAAAAAAAAAATCATATAATATTGTACAAAATATATGAGAGGTATTACGCGCACTGCCGCGAGTAGTAGCGCGAATCTGTTAGTAAAAAAAAAAAATAATAATAATAAAATAAAATAAAGCGTAGCGGTCAAATAAATCAATAATTCGATTCGTTAATTTTTATAAATAAATCGTTATAATTTATTCGAGGAAATTTTATTTATTTTTATTTGTTTAAACGAAATGTATATTGCTAATACGTTTATTATTATTATTATTATTATTATTATTATTATTATTATTTAAATACACGAGAACCATAGCCGTCCCAAGGGGGCGTCCAAAGTATTATGAATGCAGGGGGCGTCAAAAAAATGAATGACAAAAAGAAAAAAATGTGTTGTTTTATTTTAGATATTAATTTCCCTTGTATCTATATATGATGATTTCGAGGATGAGTGTATTTACTATTAAAATATATAAAATTATGTAATTAGATATTACGTTAGTTGTAAATTTTTTTTTTTTGGGGGGGGCGTCAAATATTATTGCCCCTGGGCATTATTGGTGGTTAGGACGGCACTGTCGAGAACGTTTATACGTGTAATATACGCGCGGTATTCAGCCAGAGTGTGTGCGCGCGGACGCCGCGATGAACGTGCAGACGTCCATCAAATAATAACCGTGTAAAACACACAATTATTACACCCACGATTTGTTCTCTACACACAACGTTGTAGGGAGTCGTATAAAAACATATACCGTGGAATACCTGTTTATTCAAAGAATATGACGGGGGGTTTTTTTTTTATAATTCGTTTTCGCGTAAAAATCTCGCATTGTCGTCGTTGGATTGCCGAAATTGTGTTGGAGAGTATATATAGTTTTTGATATCTTGTTACAAAACGTTAGACACTTTTTTTTCCGTTAAATAGAAACGCGTTTTTAAAACGAAATTTCACGGTTCCCTTTAAAAATGTTCGTTATATAGTTTCGCTAAATTTTATTTGACTAATTCTAAAGTTTTGCTATATTTAAATATATAGAGGCTCCACTAGCTGTGATATGTCTCTTTTAGGTAATTTAATAAAAAAAATTAACACTTTTTTTTTATTCTTAATTTTTTTTAGTCACGTGTTACATTCTTTGGCCTTTTAAAATAATAAAAAAAAACAAAAATTCTTTACACGCGTGTATACGAATTATGCATTTGTTCAAAAAACGATCGCACTCGGCCAAAATTTCTAGGGAAACGACGCGTAGGTAGTTCTTCGAAGGGACTATAATTTATACAGAAACTTTACGGAGAATCTCTGCTTGCTTCTTCCTTCTGTAATTTATTATCCTTATTATTTATTATTATTATTATTTTAGAACCCGGCTCAATCGCGTTATTGTATTGATGTCATAGACACGTTCGAAAAACGTTCGACATAAAAATCCCACGAGTTTTTTTAAAAAAAGTGATCGCGGTTAAAGTATAATAATAATAATTATTTTATATTTAAAAAAAAAACCTAACAAATTTTCTATATTTCGCTCCTTATTGAATAGACACGATCGAACCATGTCGGGTACCGAAAAGGTCGGCTATATCAAATAAATACCAATAACAATATGACGTGTGTACGAGTTTAAAACCGTTTTACTATAGTTTTTTTTTTTTTTACCGTTCACCGTCGATTTTAGCTAGAGAAAAATACATTTTTAAATACGTATTAAATAACACATATTATATAATATACGAAACGATAACAGAGGATCGTGTGTGGTGCTGTCTTGAGATTATATCGGTGTTCGAGTACAGTGTAAAAATACCGTCGCGACGACGGAAATGAGCTCGTCTCGAAACACTTTTAAACGACGATGACGAGCACACACACACACATATGTATAATTATAAGCGGTCGTTTACATTTAACGCCCGTGTACATAATATATTATTGTAATGTGTGTGTGTAAACCGAAGGCTTAGAACTTGTGGGCCGTCGGGCAATTAACGGAATCGCCTTTTTTTTTTCTCCCGAGGCGCAGTTATATTTATATATCCTCGTCTCGCCTGCGCAAAGACGCGCGCACTGCACCTGGATGCATATAATACATTGTAATATTGTTAAAAACTAATTTAATATTGTTGTTGCGGTGGGGGCTCTAAAATATATTTTTCAACGGATAAAAAAAAAAACATTTAAAATTATATTTTTAAAACTTTTTTTCTTTTCCTCCTACTGATATACGAAATATTCCGCGTGAATTTATAAATTTATTATTTTGTATTTTTTTTTTTTTACTCGTCTCTCTAAAAATGTCAATAAATAATCTTGCACGCTGTACTAGACATTTGTACTTTATACCTATATAATGAGGTATGCTGCAGAACACCGTTACTATTATACATTTTGTAGTAACGAACATTTTGTTGTAAATGTACAATAACTTTTTGACGTCACGTACCGCGGTGACATTTTCAAAATTTCTATTCCAGAAGACACACTTTCAATATGCGATCGAATTTTTTTTAATTTCTCACATATTTATATATAATATAGGTATACAGCATATACGCATATGTGTATAAATACATACTAAATAAAAATATAATGCTTTTTACTTTGGAAAATATTAACCTTAAAATCGGGAAAAACGTTCTAAAAACATACATCTGGAGCATTGTTCTATACGGATGCAAACATGAACTACAACGTTTGAAATGTGATGTTACAGAAGGACCGTAAAAGACAAGCTGGACTGATAGGATCTCGAATGAAGAAGTTTTAGAAAGGATTTTGGAAAGAAGATCACCGTGGAAAAGCATAAATAGATATGAATGTATAGGTCGTATTTTTGGACACGAAGGATTGCTAGGATTGTAATTTTAGAAGGGACGGTTGATGGGGAAAAAACCACAGAGAAGGCCACGATTACAATACATTAACCAGATTATAGAAGACCAATAAATGTAGTTCATGTCAAGAATTCGAGTGGAAAGCCAGTGGACAGTCGACAGAGGAGCATGGACTTGAAAAATATATGTACCAAGGTAACCGCGGTAAAAGCGGTGTTGTTGTGTATACATACACGTATAGAGAAATGATAATTCTCCAGGGACCGCGAAAAACCCTTTCGACCGCGAACGTTTTTGCGCGCCGCCGACTCCGCCGCAACAACTTGTATACGTTACCACGCACTACGCGTTATCATTACAGTAATGAACCGACTGACATTAACGGCGATTGCAATTTGTTTTTACATTTCGAAAGTGCAGTGTATACAGAGTGAACAAATATACAGTCGCATCGTTATACATACTCGCGTAAGGGTTTTTTCGGAAGACTTTGAAAAATTCTGGAAAACACTACAAATCGCTATAAACTATATATGTGAAGTTTAACATTGTATCGTTTAAATTACAACGTCGATCGCGAAAATATATAAAAGGTATTGAACAGAAAAATCTGTCAGTAAAATCTGACGTAATTCGATTTTGTTTTTCATTCACTTTATATACACACGTGTATTATTTAATTTAAAAGATTATATTATAAAAAAAATATATATAGATATATATCGTATGAGTAATTCAAACGATATATACAATACATATAATGTACTATAAAACACTTTTAAACGTCTTGCAACTGTATACAAGTAAAATATTATGCATTTATTTATTCCGCATTTGTCTATTATAGGTATCTTATACAGACATAGAGTATAAAAATATTTATAAATAAAAAAATCAACAAACTCGTCCCGCCATAATTTTGTAAACGTTTTATTTAACTTAATCGTATATTACAAAAAAAAAAAAAATTATTAAATTCGTCCCTTGTTTACTTGCCGAATTTCGTACAAATATCTCATGTATAGAGACGATTATAATTTTTTCCACCCTGTATTTTAAAATGTATAATATATTTTAGTCGAACGATTTCTTTCTCTCTCTCTCTCTCTCTCTCTCTCTCTCTCTCTCTCTCCTATAACGTGAACTTATAAATCCACCACCGTCGTCGTTGTCGTCGCCACTGCAGCAAACCGCCATTCTATAATTATTATTATTATTATTATTATTATTCTCACCCTTTTTGCTCGCGGTGCTCTTCGCAAGCGCTTGTTTTGTACATATATATAATATTATATATTATTCCCTTTTTCCTGTCGCCGCCGCCGCCGCCGCCGCCGACGTTTTCCGATGGGCGTGCAATCAATCACTCTCGCGGGACGCTAGCGCCGCGCGCGCTCGACACGTCTATCATTGGTCGTGCGCCGCCGTCCGACGACCCGCACCGTCGGCCCCGTCGCCGTCACCGCCGCCGCCGCGGGAGAATTTTCCCGAGAGCGCCAGAAGAACTCGTATATAAATTCGTCTTTTGAAATACCGCGAGCACCTTATGATAATATATATTTAAACAATTTTTATTTTCAAGTAACGCGACGATCGTTCACGTAGATCAAATGATCAATAGTTGGACGGTAAAAAATTCGGAACGATATTGTTTTATTATAGGGCAGGACGAGAATATACTGTAATTGAAGGAATCATACTGCAGCGCGAAACGAGTGCACCACGGCTTAGAAATAAATGTTGGACATAAACGACACGAAAGGAAAAAGTTATAGTGGCCAATACAGCACGCGTACAGATACATTTTCAGAGGAGGGCTACGGGTTCAAGATAATTTTATAGTATAATTGTCTGTATATAGGCACTAGGAAAACGGTTATACTAAAAGCGTGGACGATATATCAAGAAACCTATAAAGATTCTGCACCGTTTCGACCGACGGCAATGTTTGGGTGTTTGGAATTCGCGGATTCGAACAAAATTAAACTCCTTATATTCCAGAGGAAAATGCTGAGAAAAATCTTCGGGTAACTATTTTGGGCGGAAATTCAGGAGAACAGAGAATCCGAAAAAAAAATTTTAAAATTCAGGCAGTTATCGGTATCCGTTGCCAGCAGGTATAACTCGGAATCCAACGGGCTGTTAAGGAAGAAAGGAGCTCTATTACATCTAGTACAATGTAATGTTCGAAGAGGGAAGAGATCACGGATGAGACGGGTGAAGATCAGGCGATAAGTTATATGTGGAAAAGGTGAATTGGGACCGATTGGCACGATTTGGCGATGGACGCAGAACGAAATTTGTTTGATCTCAGTGGTCGTATATACGAAAGTATAGTATACCCAGTGGCGGTTATACATGATGTTCAAGGGGGAAATGATACCAACTCCCTCTGCCATTGAAATATCCACATCGACGAGTAATAACAAAAAAGAAAGATCTATTAATGTACAGAGACATAATGCAAATGTAGAAAAAAGAACAACGGTGCATAGAACGGAAACGAAATAACAATAAAATGGGAAAAGAAAGTAGTCACAAGATAGCGCTACGACACAACATAGAAGGCTTGGCAGAAAGGAGCATATAAATAGCGGTCAGTCTCACACACACACACACACACACACACACACACACACACACACACACACACACACACACACACACACACCACAGTCAGACGCGAACTACGTTGTTCACGCCTGACCGCCGTGACTACACTGAGCGGCCCGATGGTTTCGCACCGCTATTTATAAGCGCCTTTCTGCCACGCCCTCTATGTTGTGCTGTAGCGCTATCTGGTGGCTACTTTCTTTTCCGGTTTTATTACGGTGGGCTGACGCGTTATGTCGGTATATGCGGGTGTTTAATTTGACGCTAACCGATGAGCGACCGATCGTACGCGCGTATGCAATTTTTATTATTTATTTTTTCTATTATTATTAAAAATATTTTTTTCCGCGTATTTCAATGGAATGAAATGAACATAAGGATATTATCTTTATGCTATATAATAGCATACTATCTTTTCTAATTGTACACGTTTACACGTTTACTATTTACTTAACGTTTACTCGTTTACACTGTACACGACTGACCGGGTTTGTCGTCAGCTAAGCATTAAACGCTCGATCACGCCCGATGATCAGCGCGTACCGTACGCGCTAATCGTCGGTCGAGCACTAATTCCAGCCCTATACTTGATGTTTAAAGGAGGAGGAGGGTTGAAATGGAGCATAACCATAACATAATTGGACCAACTTACATGACACAAGTCGGTGCTGTTAGGTCAGAGATAAAATATATTTAAAAATATCAAATCCCATGGGAGGGAGGGGGCGATCCACTAATCTTATTTATAACCGCCACTGAGTGTACCTGTGTATATGTTGGTCTTTGAGGTGAAGTGTATGTTGTACAATAAATTCTATATGTAAAAGACTCGAGTTCAATTAATCGAATCTCTATTTAAAAAAAAAAAATTGTGCAAAACCCGATAACGTATATACCGATATGAACGGTTTTATATTAAAAATAGACATTTTTTTGAGTTCACACTGTTCGTAGGGTCTAGGCACAGTGCCGCTTAATGGTTAATACCACAATCGTAAATCATTAGATTAAGACGTAGTGTTGTGTACAATAAAGTCGAAAAACCTTACACATCCAAGTCCGTACACTATTGAGACGTTAACTGTTTCGGCGGTATACAATATGGTGTTCCGTAAATGTCGCGTCACACGTTATATAAAACCGCGGATGATTTGTTGATAAGCGTATAGGTAGGTTTATTATACATATACGCTGAAATGCATCAGGGAGCACAGTTTCAATTATTGCACGACCCCTCTCGTCCAATCCGAAATTTCTCGCGCGTACTTGTAGTTTTGCAAATTGCAAATTACGCAGTCCAACGTGTATATATGAGTAATAATGTGTGTGTGTGTCCATTGTGTCGAATCGTTTGCTAAAAGCAACGGATATTAGCTATTATATAACGAAATTTGTGTTAAAACGGTCGACAATCAAAATATGCCGCTGGTTCCGGCGAAACGACCATCTCGCGATCTATTGTCACGCGCGCGCCTTATAGTACATTATACGAGTATTTTATATAATATAAAATAAATATAAAATATTGTATAAATAGGTACTCAAAGAGCATATAAATCATAGTCGCCGCCACTTTATATAAAGTATACAATAATAAAAATGTTTTTTTTTTCCCTCGCGTAAAACACACCTGGCGTACACGTGTATTCTTTTACAAGTACGCGTATAATATTGTAATTTTTTTTTACATCATTATACACCATACAGGTACATATATGTACGAACGAATAACGTTTTTATTAGTTGATTTGTTTTGTTTGAGCCGTGCGAAAACCAATTTCCTAATGCATTTTTAATCCAAGTGCCTATATATATATATATGATAAACGTTATAATATAATAATAATAAAAAAACAAAATAATCTCGTTATATTTTATCAATGAATATATTATTTTCTAATTCGTCGATTATGAAACCGTCCGTATACGGAATATCCCTATTTGTCGTTATACTGACCTAAAAAAACACGCGTCGATATATTTTTTTTTAAACGAGTGCCGGAAACCGTCTTTTTTCGCGGGGTACGCAGCGGCCTCTAGGACAATCCCGTCCAGAACTCCATCAGAACGCGCATCTGTATCCGACGGCGCTCGTGCTATCCGATCCGATCCTACTCCTCACAGTCCTTCGACATCTTTTCCGATTACATCTCGACACAGGGACGCCCGGAGAGGGGGCCAGGGGGTGCGGTTGCACCCCTTGAGATTTTTCCTGCAACGATACATAAAAAAAGATTAGCCATTTAGGGGGTGTGGGCAAAGCCCCCACGGCTTATACTGCCTCCAATAATATTTTTGCACCTACTGGCATATTCTTCTGCGGGCGTCCCTGTCTCGACAGTTTTCCCGAGCGGGTGTTTCTCCAGCGCTATGCTGTACCTACGAAGTCATAATTTCGGCTCGTCCGTCTCGGTATACGTATACTTTACACGGGTGCGAACGATTTTTCGCCTTTGAAAAGTTTTTCGTTTTTCCACTCTCGGCCGGCCGAGTCTCCTGACCTAACCGCTTACGACGACGTTTATAACGTACAGTGTCGATTGATTTCCCGGTAAATCCCTCGCGGATCGGTACTGTGTATTATATACGAATGTCCCGAATACGCGAAACGTTAATGGATATTATACTGTTTCAAAACGAATATACCCTCGAAAATATCGATTTATATAATAAATACGCGTTCTCCCCCCTCCTCTCACCTCACTACCAAAACGTTTTATAAAAATAAATGCGAAAAATAAGGAGAGAGAGAGAGAAAAAACGAGGTTATATTATTATCATCATCTTTACGTGTGCTGTGGCGGCGATGGCGATGGCGGTGGCGGTGGCGATGGCGATGGTGGTGGCGGTGTGACGGTGGACGGATGGCGGACCGTATTGTATGTATACGTATATAATAATATGTAGTCGGCGTATATAAAGAAGTGTCGCCCGCGCCAAGTGATTAATTACACGAGGCGATGCGGCTGTGAGCGTTGCGTATACTACACACGTATATATTATGCGCGCCGCGAACGGGCAAAAGGAAAACGCGCGCGCGCGCGCACACCCGAACATCACGCGCGGTTCTGTTTATTTTCGTCGTCGTCGTCGTCGTCGGCGACGACGACAAAAGAAGAGAGAATTTCGTTTCGCCGCGTGCATTATCGTTTTATATACAATAATAATAATAATAATAATAATTATTATTATTATTAATATATTCCGAGCGTTTTCTCCGCCGGCTTCGCTGCGTACGCACAATAAATATTTGCCGGGACTCTTATTATAATAAATACGTGTTGGCGAAATAACGTATAAAACTTGCAGCGTTCGCGAGCAAAAACAACAGAGTTCTCGTATAATTATTGTGTTTGCGTAGTATTATATAGTGGCAGCGTGTGCGCGATAATTTCGAAAACGAGTATTTCCGTCGAGGAAAACGATTAACGGCGCGGCGCGCGTCTTTCGCCGTCACGGCCGCGAGGTAGCGATTAATTTTTTTTTTCTCCTCCTCTCCTCGCGGTGTCTTGCCGCGCGCGTATGGCCAACGACAGCCACGTTTCGCGGGGTTCAAGACACGTTTTTTTTTTTTGCGAACCCAAAAATTTTCTCGAGAGGCCGTCGGTATATATAGTATGAAAAAAATTTTATTTTTATTCTACACAAATGTATGTAAAAACATTTTTTTTTTTTTACGCGTACGTAATCAAACGTAAACTCTTCGAATACGTATTTAGTTTTAAAACAGATTAAAATATTATTTTATACTAGTTTAGCAGTTTCATTCTCACCTTTTCTCATTACATGGCCTAGCCATTGAATCCTTTGGCCCTTAATGAAGCTTGTTACTGGTGCGAGATTCAGCATATCGTACAACTCTTCATTATATCTCCTTCGCCAACTTCCTGTATCTCCATCAATGATAGGCCCGCATATTTTCCTGAACACCCTGTTCTCGAAAGTCCTCAATTTTCTCTGTTTGTTTGGTTGTCGTCCAAGCTTCACAACCATATGTGATGATCGGTCTTATAATAGCAACATATAACCTTACTTTCGTTTTCTAGATAACATTTTGGATGTTAGAATTTTATCAGCGCGTAAAACGTTTTTGGCCTTTATTTAATCGGATACTTATTTCCTTTGACCAGTCATTATTTGTACTTAACGTTGCTCCCAGATACTTAAATTCGCTTCTTTTCATAATTCAAGCCTCCATCTCAAAGGGATCTTCCCCACTTTCGATAAGTTCCATTATCTTTGTTTTCTCAATATTGATTTCTAGACCTATTTTCTTCGCTGCTTCTTCTAACACCTTGACCGCGTTAGCTGTGTCTGCAAGCGATCCGCCTATTATGTCCAAATCGTCAGCGAACCCGAGGAGCTTTATATTTTTCTGGTTAATTAATAGACCACATTCATTGTTTTGTATTGTCCTCACTACTTTCTCCAGCGCAAGGTTGAAAGTATTGGGGACAGTGCATCTCCTGCTTTAGTCCGGTTTCCACTGTAAAGGTTCCTGATGTTACATTTGCGTTCTCACTCTGTATTTCGTGTTCTCCATACACATTCTAGTTAGTGCTATTAATTTTTGGGAAGCCAAACTCGTACATAATATTGTAGAGACTCTCTGTGAATGCTATCATAGGCCTTTTTGAAATCTATGAATACTTGCCACATATTCTGCCTATACTGTATCTCTTCTCAATTATTTGTCCTATTATGGATAATTGTTCCGTGGTTGAGCGGCCTTTCCGAAACCGCATTGATAGTCCCTACACTCCTCTGCATAAGGGGTAATGCGATTTAGTAATACTTTAGAAGACCTTATAAGCAGAGTTTAAAAGCGATATTCCTCTGTAGTTGTCACATTTTGTTTTGTCGCCTTTCTTGTATAAAGGTATGATGATTGCCTTATTCAGCTATCTGGTATTCGTTCCTCAAGTGTGTAAGTAAAAAGGTTTGTTAGTATTTTATACTAGTATACGCGTATATACTAGCTGCCTCTTCTGCCCTGCCGTTCCGTCGGCGCTGGCCAAAGATTATAGAGTGGGCTAACTATATGTTACGGGCTACGACCTCTGAATCGCGCGTAAAACGAACTGAAAAGCGAATAATTTAAAATTACATCACGAGGATTCTCGGGGGGTCTTCTTACATTAAAAAAAAAAAAAATGTTACAATATATACGAACATAATTTAAATTGTACGAATTCATTCGTGTTTATTATATAAATAAACCATTATAAAATAAACTCTTTCCTCAATCCCCGTTGCGATGTACTCGTATAATTAGTGATTTATAAAAAAAAAATTACACTATCGTATAGCATATTTTGAACGATAAGTTTAGTAAATAAATTTCTGTGAACTAGCAGAAGTATGTATTTAGAAATTTCCAAAGGTGGGGGATGAGATAGTTTTCAGTATCCGAGTCGTGAAGGGCCTTTACCTCCACATATGTTTTATAATAATAAATAATGAGACGGTTTGCCTGACGGCAGTGTAGTGTACTCCATTGGTGCGGTCATGAAGTTTTTCGTCCGCCGAATGGTGCGTACCTATTCTTGTTCTGAATAGAGTATAGAAACGATACGAATATTAATATTCGTTGATGAGGTAGCGATTAATTTTTTTTTTCTCCTCCTCTCCTCGCGGTGTCTTGCCGCGCGCGTATGGCCAACGACAGCCACGTTTCGCGGGGTTCAAGACACGTTTTTTTTTTTTGCGAACCCAAAAATTTTCTCGAGAGGCCGTCGGTATATATAGTATGAAAAAAATTTTATTTTTATTCTACACAAATGTATGTAAAAACATTTTTTTTACGCGTACGTAATCAAACGTAAACTCTTCGAATACGTATTTAGTTTTAAAACAGATTAAAATATTATTTTATACTAGTTCTTCTTCTTCTTCTTCTTCTGGCAATTCTACTCTCTAAGAGTTTTTGCCGCCCTTACTACACCTCGCCACCTGTCTCTATCCTGAACTATCTCTCTCCAGTCCTCAACTCCTAGGGTTTTAGGTCCTCCTCAACCACGTCGATCCATCTTTCCTAGGTCTTCCTCTAGGTCTTCTTCCTTGTGGTTTCCACTCCAATGCTACTTTAGCAGTTTCATTCTCACCTTTTCTCATTACATGGCCTAGCCATTGAATCCTTTGGCCCTTAATGAAGCTTGTTACTGGTGCGAGATTCAGCATATCGTACAACTCTTCATTATATCTCCTTCGCCAACTTCCTGTATCTCCATCAATGATAGGCCCGCATATTTTCCTGAACACCCTGTTCTCGAAAGTCCTCAATTTTCTCTCTGTTTGTTTGGTTGTCGTCCAAGCTTCACAACCATATGTGATGATCGGTCTTATAATAGCAACATATAACCTTACTTTCGTTTTCTAGATAACATTTTGGATGTTAGGAATTTTATCAGCGCGTAAAACGTTTTTGGCCTTTATTTAATCGGATACTTATTTCCTTTGACCAGTCATTATTTGTACTTAACGTTGCTCCCAGATACTTAAATTCGCTTCTTTTTCATAATTCAAGCCTCCATCTCAAGGGATCTTCCCACTTTCGATAAGTTCCATTATCTTTGTTTTCTCAATATTGATTTCTAGACCTATTTTAGTTTTAAAACAGATTAAAATATTATTTTATACTAGTATACGCGTATATACTAGCTGCCTCTTCTGCCCTGCCGTTCCGTCGGCGCTGGCCAAAGATTATAGAGTGGGCTAAATATATGTTACGGGGCTACGACCCCTCTGAATCGCGCGTAAAACGAACTGAAAAAGCGAATAATTTAAAAATTACATCACGAGGATTCTCGGGGGGTCTTCTTACATTAAAAAAAAATGTTACAATATATACGAACATAATTTAAATTGTACGAATTCATTCGCGTTTATTATATAGATAAACCATTATAAAATAAACTCTTTCCTCAATCCCCCGTTGCGATGTACTCGTATAATTAGTGATTTATAAAAAAAAAATTACACTATCGTATAGCATATTTTGAACGATAAGTTTAGTAAATAAATTTCTGTGAACTAGCAGAAGTATGTATTTAGAAATTTCCAAAGGTGGGGGATGAGATAGTTTTCCAATATCCGAGTCGTGAAGGGGCCTTTACCCTCCCACATATGTTTTATAATAATAAATAATGAGACGGTTTGCCTGACGGCAGTGTAGTGTACTCCATTGGTGCGGTCATGAAGTTTTTCGTCCGCCGAATGGTGCGTACCTATTCTTGTTCTGAATAGAGTATAGAAACGATACGAATATTAATATTCGTTGATGTCTGACCGTCTCGTCACTAGTGCGGTGCGCTAGAGCTTGCGCTACGGAATTTTCAGAACTACTCGAAATATTTTTGTGCGAGCGGGTAAAAAAAAAAAATTGCCTAACAACCTGCTGCAGTATTTAGGGAACCAAAAATTAATGACGCAACTACAACACAATAAGTATAACTACGTATATACATATATATATATATAATAATGATGGATAATTTTATTTTGTCAATAAAATACAATTCAAAAACTGAAAACATAATATATACACTCAACTGATATATTCACGTAGTTTACATTTTTAGGTACCTATACTGCCCGAACGCGTGATCGGGCCCGTTTTTATATTGGTCAGAATTACTCCGGTGCGGTGCCACATATAACGATTATTATTATTATTATTATTATTATTATCAGAGAAAAACTTTTGCTCAATTTGGACCAAATTATATATTTGCAAATTTCTGTATTAAATTTAAATTAAATTACAATAACTTTTATTACCCCCAATCATTTAAAAAAAGTTTTTTGCTGCTATATATATATATATATATATATATATATATATATATAAACACGTTATATTATTATTATTAGGTCCTATTATATATTAATACAATTGATGTATTGATTATTATATTATAAATTATGCATATTTATGTCATTTTATTAATTATCTTGAGTATTGTATATTAGCGAAATAATTAAGTATATTTGTATAGTATCAGTATCATATATTGGTATGATATTTTAAATTATTATATCGTTTTAATTTTGATGAACTCTCACCTCCGTACAGCCTTTGGCCTGGAAGTGATCAACATTATAGATAATTATGTAATTTGTAACCTACATGTTAATTTTGTTATATAGTTGAAAAAAACAAATCATTTTTATTATTATATATTCGTATAATAATAATAATAATAATAATAATAATAATAATAATAATAATAATAATAATAATAATAATAATAATAATAATAATAATAACACACGCGATACGCGAGAGTGTATTATATTCACACCACGACGCGTCGTATACGACGGATAATCAAATTTCGACGGTCGTGCCCGCCGTCGCGCGTATCATCGTATATACGCGCGCATAATAATATTCGTATAGAGAGGAATAAGCTTCAGGGCGCGACGGTTGCGGCGGGTGTGCGCACACACACACACACACACACACACACACACACACACACACGCACACACGAGCGCGCGCACACACATCAAGAATCGCGAGCGACTGTCACGCGACGAGATATGACAATCCCAGGAATACGTAAAACTCTCGGGGGACTCCCGCGCGTATATGAAAAATGGTTGTGACGACGTCAGCGGGCTGCTGCTGCTGCTGCTGCTGTTGCGGTACGGGACCGCGGCGGTGGCGGTGGCGGATGCTGCTGTATATATATATATATATATATATATATAGGAAACCGCGGTAAAACGACTCGGGCGTCTATAAAGCTTTTAAATCCATCCAATCCAATTTTCTTATATATACGTATACGTATATACCGTTCAGTATATATATATATATATATATATATATATACTATCACTGTGTCACCGCGGAACGACCATTTTTCATCGGGCCAACAATGAGCAGACAACTCAATCAGCTTGATTGATTATATATATATATATATATATACGCGTCTCTCGGATAAAAAAAAAAAAAAGAAAAAATTTATTTATATATTTATATACCGCACAACGCGCTCGCGGATACTGCGGATTCAGTTACCGCGCGCGTTTTGTATTATAAATAAAAATAATAATTTTTTTTTTTATCTCGAATATTATACGTTTTTATATATATATAACAACGCGCCTATAGCCGTGTAACGTACTGTTTTCGGGTAACTGTGTAACGTACTATTTTTTTTTTCTATTCCTGAGTATATATAATGTGTTTTGATAAAAAAAGAAAAGAATATTACGCCGCACTTTTATCCGCGAATACGCGTAAATGTATGTAAAAAATGAATAATTATTTTGTACAACGCGATTTCGTTGTACGAAATATAATATATATTGTCGTCGAACCGCGGCGCGGCTCGTCTGGAAAAAAAAAATATCGCGTTATTCATATTATCATATTTAAAAATTATAACGTGTATATTATATATATACTGCATTATTTATAACGCAGTGAAAATTCGCACGGAATTACACGGAATTCGAAAATATTTCCACTACAGTCATTTAATTAATTGCTCGTGTTATTATAGTTATCTTTTGAAACGAAAAAAAAATTATCATATTTTATAACATTTTCTATATAATATTATAATAATAAATTATATTGCGTGAGCACGTGTATTTTAAGAATTAATATCGTATATAACCTACGCGATTGTAATTAATTATTTGTATTATTATATACGAGTAAAATAGATAATAATGACATATACTGTAAAAAAAAAAAACACAGGTCATGAATATAACTTTTATTATAGTAACAAAATATATTGAATAAAAAAGAAATTGACCCTTAAAGCTCTATTCTAAACGAGTAATAAAATACTTATAAAAAATTGTATATAAAATAAAAAATTATATATATATAAATTTATCATTTACGAGTATTGATTTGTTAATATAATTTCTATTAATTATTTCACGCGCATATTTTATAATTTTGTTTTTACTATTTTATCAAAATACGCGTATCGTGTTCTGTGTTGAGATAAAATACGGGATCTCAATAAAAACACGTCTATAGATCAACTCGGACGTATATATGTGTTGTACACGTAGATACAATCTCTTCGTATACATAGAAAATAAAACGACGGCAAAATCGATCGAGGTTCGAGGAGTTGAACATTTTTTTGTCCGCTCTTTCTCTCTGGCCGAAAAATTCGATTTTTAAATCGCTAACGACCACGCCCTCGCATTTAAAGTTTGTTTTCAAAACAATTATTATACATAATATCTGGACCGTATATAATATTATATTACAAAAAGCGATTATTATCGACAATTATTTGGTAACATTTTACTATAAGGCGATTACGAAACGACGATAATTATTAAAAAAAAAATTGTAGTTTTATAAATTGTAAATAAAAAAAATATTAGTTATAAACGTCCGTTAAACACGCGTAATATATACGATTTTATATTCTTCCATATATATAGTTATAATAAAATGCGAAATTTTCTATCGCACGCGCGTTATAAATTAATTTATATCGTTTAACAGATAAAATTCAGTTATTATATTCTATACAAATATTATCATCCAACAAAAGTCTAACGACTTATATATACAGAAATAAGTACTACCATTTAATCGTCCACCTATTATTGATAAACTATTACTTATCGTTATTTTAATTTTTTTTTTTATTATTATTAAATACTTAAAAAAAAAATTTGCGTTACATTAAAAAAATAAAGTATATTATCGTATACAGAGTTGTAATTATAAAATTTTTTCGTATTTATCGTTTGACCTGTCTTAATAATAATAAAAAAATTTTCCTGTTTCGTTTATGCCTGCATGCAGTAGGTATTAATAAATTTTTTTTTTAAACGAATTTTAAACATAGCCCCGTTGAAGAACTCTATATATATTTTTTTTATTTAATGAAATTTTGACTATAAGTCATACATCAACTCTATACATATATATATATATATATATATATATGCCTTAGAGTTTATATATCTATACGATATTCTGCACCCCGTTTACGAATTTTTCACAATATCCGTATAACGATATACGAATAACGAGACTTAAATAATAAGACTCGCTGGCAATATGATAATAATAATAATCGATTACACTGCACGGCCTCCGCCGTCGATCGATCAACGTAACCGCGGATCATAATATTATTGCGGCCTATACGTATAATAATAATAATAATAATAATAATATTATTATTCAATAATATTATACTCGTACATATAAATCCGTTACTCTGTATTTTCGTCGCCTGGCAGCTATAACGTTAATATTTTTATTTCCAAGCGTCGCGCGCGTTTCTGCAGACTGCAGTGTACGTCCCCAGTCCCCAGAGGAGCAATATACGCGCGGGTCGAAGACATTCACCTGCTCGGGATTACACGCACTGCGCCGTACGCGTTTAACCGCGGTCTCTCTCTGCTCCCGGTGCTGCGGTTCTCTACCTACCGGGTCTTTTATAAAAAATTTCTCTTTCTCTCTCTCTCTGGCGGACTATTTTTTTTTTTTTTTTGATTCCGCCAACTGCAGTTGTGATCCCGTTTATTGTCGAGTCACGCCCAAACGGCTCGTCTGCTCCCTCTCTCCCTCGCGGTATTCGACGCGGCCGCACTAACCGCGGCGCGCAAAAATGTCACAAAAAAATTTTTTTTCTACGACGAATACGCGCGTCTTTTCGCTGCAGAAACGGTAAAACGGCGCTTGCACACGAATCCAGTCTCACAAACGCTTAAAAACACCGAGGTGAGGTTTACTTCGTAACAGTCTATATATAATTGAGTACGGTTTTTGTGACCGCGAGTACGGCTAAAAAACGTTTTCCTCCCCGTTTCAACAGACCCTGTTAGGACTGTCTGTAAGAAAACAGTTTTATTAAAAAAAAAAAAAATATTTATTTCTATCAAAGGTACGACGAGTGATAAAATGAGATTTGCAGCCGATACGCGCGCGTGCGTGTATAACGTGATAAAAATCATTTTTTTCCAAACGCGCGGTACGTTTTACTATTGCGTCCGGCGTGGACTCGACCGGTGTGTTTTCTTTCTTCGTTTACACCGCGGGCACTCGATCAGTGTATTGTATTCTTTTTCAGGTATATGGCACTCGGTATATATACACCGAGTAAAACTTGTAGAAAAAAAGAAAATCGATAAACGAGAAAGGAAATAATTGATATTGTTTGGAAACTTAAAAAAAGGTGAAAATGCCGCTTATATTCTCTCTATAATACGCGCGTATATCCTCGCCAAAGAAAAGGGGAGGGATGACGTCATTCCGAGGCGCGCCATCGCGGGTTCGCGCGGTGCAGCGTTTTCGAACGGGGCCGCCGCGCTCCCCGGGTTGTGCGCGCGCGCAAGCGGTCGAGAAACAAAAAAAAAAAAACGCCATTGATTGACAGCACAATTGGTCTGGGGGAACACAATAATAACGACGACGACGACGACGACGACGGCGGAGACTCCTCTGCTGGGGTGGAAAGAATATAAAATGAATATAAAATTATATATTATTTATATGTGTGTTGTATAACGTATCGTATACACACACATAAAAAAATAAAAATGGATAAGTCTATAATATGTATGATAAAAATTAAATCGACGAAATTTTCGTAATAAAAAAATCAAAAAAAAAACCATTATTTAAATAAATACAATAGGATAAAGATATAGGACGACGTAAATATGTACGATCAAGCCAAAGAGTACATATAATATTATGAAAAACAAAGAGTATAGAAAAATTCGTTATTTATTTACCCACACGGATTTCGCTGCAGGGGCTTATTTAGAAATGTGTAATTTGGGGGGGGGGGAGGGCATCAACAAAATTTAAAACGGGTATAGATATTCATAATTATAATTCGTAATTGAAATTATAATTATTATTGATAATTTCTATAAAACGAAGTTGAACGATAAAATAGAAGCATTTGAAATAATCGAAATTTAATTTTAATAATATTATATAACTTGCAAAATTATTTTACGTATTGTACTAGTAATCGGTATTAAATTAATTAGCGTTGATTATTCGTTTATATTTTATAAAACATAAATTGTTATTTAATATATACATTACAGCCAGGCACGTATACAGGGGGTTTGGGGTTCAAACCCCCCCGAAATAATTTCTTGTCACATTAAAAAATAATGAGTAAGGAGGAAGAAATTGTTTTATCATGTTGCTGTACAATTTGTATTGCTATATTTTGTAAACCCCCCCCGAAATTTTATTTTGTGTACGTGCCTGATTACAGCAAACGGGAGGGGCACGAGCTTCTTTGATCTCACGAACCACACGGGTAAAAGTCACCGTCGGGTAGCGAAATAAAAATTATTGAGATTACCGTAGAGAAAATTACGAATATTTGTAATAAAAAAACGTAGAATTAAAAAAAGAAAAGAATCCACTATCCACTGTAATTTCCGTATAAAAAAATATGAAACAATCCACGTTTAATTCCGTTCGTTACGAGCATTTATAGCGTTTGCAATGAGCGCATTAAAATTATAAACCGGCAGGACTTTTCTCGTTTTTCTAAAATCGTCTATTACACCTCGAAAATCGAGTTCCCTTAAAATATCGCACTCGGATTTATTATTCTGTAGCGAGTTGGTCAAGTCGACCTTCTGCCGTTGAAATTCGTAATCTATTTTAAATTAGAAAATGGTCTTTCACTGATGCAATCTTTTTTTTATCGTGATTACGAGATGAATGCGAATATTTCAACGATCGGTGTTAAAAAACAATCGTTGACTTCTTTATTGATTATAATTTAAACGCGAGGGGCGCTCTTCGCCGCGATTACCGATTTCGCTGATTGTCGAGAGACGGCGTTTGTATGATTATAATAAAAAAAATATATATATATATAACACTACTAAATGCACGCATTGAGCGAATTCAATTTTGTTTTCGGTATTTATATAATTACGAATTTCGTCTAAAATTTTGGAACCACCCGAGTTGTGGCCCGCTAAGCCGTTCCCCTTACATTCGGTTCCGTCTTTGATATATTTCGATTTTAATAAATTTAGTACGCGTATATATAGAAGAAAAAAATCGCTGTTTTTTTTTTTTTTTTAATTTCTCAAAATTACGGGCGCGTAATTTTCTTTTTTTGTCTGTATACACGTTTGTAAAAACCATCTATCGCCGCGGTCGGTTCGCTAAAAGACTTAGTAACACTCGATTAGCGCTGTATTCTATTATATCGCGAATTAATTCGATGGCTGATGCCGCGCTCCGCCCTGTCCTCCGTTTCCGCGGCGCCGGCGTTTTTCCATTTTACACCGCACCACGAGCAGGCGAATACTTTTGAAAATTGTTTCTCTTGGTTAAAGTTTTCGCCTCCGCAGCCGCCCGGCGCCGTTTCAACGAACGAGAAAATCCGATAACGACCCTTTTTATCCCGTCGAGCTGGCCGTGTAATTAAGTTCTAACTTCACATTTCATTTAATCTGACGAGACTCCGATGGCTCCACTCCCCTCACCACCCCGGTGCCTCGTTAAAGCTTTCTTCGCGCTGCAAAAACTTTCTCGGCTCCCGCGTCTGTATTGTTTCGTCTCGTTATATCGCGCGCTGCCTGCAAAAAAATGGACATCTATTTCTTCACTGCTTTCGAATCATCTCCTCGAGCTGGTCCGGATTTTCGAAACTTTTTATTTATTTTTTAACAGTACATCGTTACGCTTTGAATTCGGCTTCGGCCGCTTTCTCGTGTTTTGTACACTCTATTCCGGACCTCGTACAGTATCGTGAACCGCGTAACAAGGGGGAGCAAAAAGGTGCTTGCGCCCCGGGCGCAAAATTTAAATAATTAAAAAATTAATACAATATAACGATATAAAAATATTATTATTTTTGATTATTTTCAACGATTCGGATTTAAAAAAAAAAAATATATTTGTTTTCTATTACATCCGTGTTGAAACCAAATGGACGCAATATTCAGTCGCCGCCACGACGGTTTTGCTCCTGTACGGACTCAGCGGTCGGAGACGCTGGGTGACCGCACTACGTCCTGCCAGAGGACCGTCGCAGGCCAGGACCGCGAGCTCAAATCTTATTCTCATCCGACCATTTTATTCTCTCCGTTTGTTTCTATAAACTCGGCCGATGATCGCTTTATAATGAAACGTGAACGTCCGCTGAAAAACGCGCGTTTTAAACGTGTCCTCCCCGCATATTGTTTTGAGAGCGAAACTTTCGGTAAAAAAAAATCATATAATAATACGCGCACATAAATATTGCCGACGAACAATTTTATAGGCTAAAACGAGTATTGTTACTATATCGTCCGATACCATCGGTTTAACATAACGAATCGACTCGAACGACATCAGCTCCTGACTGGTTTAAGTTACCGATCCGTGCTGGCGACATTCTGCTGGTGCGAGAGCGAGACGGTCTCGCGTGTCAACAGATTCTCATATTATGCATTTTAAATTCGGACCGTCTCGCGTTCGAGGAATTTCTTATTTCAAAGAAAATCCTCGTTTCCTTAGTTATTTTTACGGTTTCGAGTTCACCGAAAATCGACGTTCTGTGTTGTTTCACGAGGCTAGTTCGTGTAAAATAATATTTACAATACGTTTTAACGATAGTTTCCCGCGTTATAATATATACTTTTGAATGTTTTTGTGCGGCAAAAAGTGGATTTTTTTCACCAAGGAGGGGACTTGTTTCTACGTGAAATACTTTTGACTATAAAATGATAAATGATAATTAAAAAGGTAACAATATATTTTAACATATTATTGATTCGGTATAACTGAAAAAACACACTATATATATAAAAAAAACAAAACGTATTTTTCTTTTATACATCTGATTGGGCGCAATTATATAATAATATTATGTAAACGAATTAAGAGGTTTATAGCGATGTTGGGAGAGATCAACAGTAATAGTCATTCGCATACATTATAATATAGGTATTGTCTAAAACGAAAAAAAAAATGTTTTCTCGATTATTTTACACACAAAAAAAAAAAAAACAATAATCGTTGTTATAATAATATTATTATTATTATTTTGTGAAAACTAAATTCGGGATAACTCGTGTCTTTTGGTATAAGTACGCACTTAACCGTTTTTTTTTTTTGAGGTAAAAAAAGTATGTTTTGTAACACAACGTAGAAACACCTTTAAAGTACAATATAACGACGTACACTCATATTCACAGCGCCGCGTTAGGGTGTTTTTCCCTAATTTCCTCCGTTCTTTCGTTTACTTTTTTTTCCCTTTTCGCTATTTCGCACCGCGCCGAGGGGACGATTTGCGCGCGCGATACTACCCTGCACACGCGATAAAATGGGAGTGTCCTATTCGCACCCGCCATGAACAATCTCCTTTTTCGTTTTCGGACGGGATGCACGCGCGCTCGTCTATCTGCAGCATCTCGCGTACGTACATATGCGCTGTTGATACGTTCAATTTAAAAAAAAAGCAAAAAAAACTCAAAAATACGCCGGGACAAATGGCATGTAAATCCTATACAAATCATCGAAAAACTCGATTATTTAACTTCCACCGAACGATTTAAATGTATATTATACGTATTTAAATTCGACTCGGCGTATACAGAAAGAAAATTCGTGATGCTCCGACGTCGATAATATAATAAATCGGGCATTTAAACGTACTCGAAAATTTCTTATAATTTTAAACAATTCGTCGCGGTCAAATTCAAACGTCGAATTGTATAATATTATAAAAATAATAATAACGCGTAGAATTTTTAAAACGTATTTATCTATATAAATAAAATCGCTTCGTGTGTATTGATAAATCATGCAAAAACCACTGAAAATATCTCGAGATGCGATTTGTTTTTTTTTTTTTGCTTGTAGAGCAATTCGCGCAGATCGTTTTAGTTTTAGAAAAAAAAATATATATATCCCCGATGCGGTGTGGGGTGAGATAGTGACAAACTCTTGAAAATATTTCGCACGAGAAAATACGTTATTGATTTTCCGATCACCATGGTTACAACGAGGGCAGAAAATTTTTTAATTATTTTTTTTTTAATGTTAACATCTGTCGAAGAAACGCTCAAAACCTATATTGCTATTTTAAGATTCTTCCGTCGTTTACCAGAGACATTTCAATGGTTATTATGGTTGTAAGGATATTGTAGTAAAATTTGTCCTTATAGTAGTAATATTTGGTCGCCATACCATATGTACTACTTAGGAATATTCTAAAAAAATGCATTTTAAATACGAAAAAACAAATTATTCGAAATTCAAACTGCAATAATTCAGTGAATAATTTAGGATTATTTGTGTACCATAAGCGTCCTTAACGTGGACAACGTCGTATACAGTATTCGTTCAAGTCGTTATACCGCGATGATAATAGTGAATTTATTGAAAAGCCATAATCGTATATATATATATATATATATTTTTATATAGAGACGGTTTGAACATTTTATTTAATATACGCTGCATATTTTACAGGAATTTGTACCGTGTGGCACTATGACTAAGGACTCAGCCTATCCCCCACGTGCAAATTTTCGGTTTACGACTTATTTAAAAAATTGTCGAGCACTCGCGCCCGTGCTCGCGTATAGTTCCCCCGGGATGATTTTCAATGTATTATATAAAATTACTTAAAATAGTGACGTGTTTTTATCACTGAACTCAATATACACGGAACGCGCATTCCGTATAATTCTCGTGTATGAAAAATGGACCCCTATAGTCCGGTCGCCATACGCATTCCGTTTCTATTTTTCTGTTTTTGTTACCAACTTCGTTATGTAAAAATAACCGATTTTGGTGCTAACATTGATACTACGAACACGTCGTTTTGTGTCCTGTTATCTCAAAGTAAACAATACAACATGATAACTCGTCGTTTTGTGTCCAATTATCTCACAGTAAATAATAAAATATGATAAACATCACGGGAAAAACTATATTTCATCGTATTCTCCATGAATTTTATACCTCATAGAATGCACATGGATGCCTCCTATCTGAGGTCATATTTAGATTAATATACGCGTTCCACGTATTGAGTTCAGTGGTTATATATATATATATATATATAAAAATGTTGAATTTTAAGAAAAAAAATTTCGAAATTATAATTTGTTTAAAAATAATTACAAGTTGATACCGTCCGAGAACATTTTTTTTCTTCACATTTTCGTATAAAAATCAATATTTTTTTTTCTTTTTAAAATAATAATATAACAATGTGCACGTCCGCCAACCACGCAGCGCGTGGCACCGTAGTGATCGCGCCTAATTTACACGCTAAAACGCGTTCTGTGCGGCTGCAGTGGTCAAAGCGTTGGCTGGAAAAAAAACCGGTCGGACGTTGAAAATTCGTTAACAACCATTTGTTATAGTTAAAAAACAACGACATAATTTATATATTTTATGCCGTGAAAAACAACGCGATTTACTATGTATTCATTTCGAATAAACGACGCATAACGAAAAATTCGTATTTTTCGATTAGAAAAACTATACGTTACATAACTCGCGTTACGCGTGGAATACACACACACGCGCGCGCTGCTTGTATACGCGGATACGATAGAAATTGTGGTAAGCGCGTGATAAATGGACTAGAAACGTATTTTTAAACGGTTTTCTCTTGTGGTTTTGTTTTTCTCTTTCTCTCTCTGCTGAAAGACCCCGCGAAATACGCGTACCTACAGAGTAATAAGACAGCAAAAAATTAAATGGCTCGTTTCATACAACACACGGTTATGCCGCGGCGTGTAATATTGCTGCACGGTAAAAACGAAACGGAACACCGGAGTCTATATATATATATTATTGCACGACGTGTAAAAGCGTGCAAAATCGCCCGCTCGGTAACGGACACAGACGTCTTATTTGGCGGCGGCGGCGGCGGCGGCGGCGCACTGCGCAGAGAGTGCCCCGTTCCGTATAATAATGCGTATATACGCTGCAGGCGAGGGGTTCGATCGTCCCGTGGGACGCCGATCACGACGGTGTTTACCGCGCCGCGCAAACGTCTCGGGGCCACAGGACGTTCGTTTCTGTTGTACGCGCACAGTTGACGCGGACGGCAGAGCGAAACGCGAAGGGTGGTGGAGGTGGGGGAGAGAGAGAGAGAGAAAAAAGAGGAAGCGCCGCGAGTGAACGCGGCGGAGACCTTTTGATTCTCGTTTTTTCCCGTCCCCCCCCTCTCTCTCTCTCTCTCTCACTCTCTCTCTGAAAAGCGTCTGACGCTCGGCCGCGGTCCCATCTGAAACCGAACAGCTGAGCCAGAAAGAGATGAGATATACACACACGCGCACACATTGTACGCGGGTACGGGGGGCGGCGGCGGCGAGCAGCGAGCCAGCGAGGGAACGGCGAACGTCGAGGCGGCGGCGACGGCGGCGGGGCGGTGCGGCGCGACGAGTGATTAATGATGCGCCTCCCCGGCTGCCGCTGCTGCTGTTATGTTGCCACCGCCGCCGCCGCCGCCGCCGCCGTCGACGGAATAGACGTCGTCGTCGTATATAGTGCAGGCGTTGGTGGTGGGTCGTATTCTCGGTAAAGTCTTTCCATTCCTCTTTCTCTCTTTCCCGCTTCACCTCTCGTCATTTTTCCATCCCCCTTTTATTCGTAGCAGAGAAGAAACACACGTCGGCGACGGCACTCTCTTTTCCGCCGCCACCGCCACCACCACCGTCGCCGTCGCCGCCGTCGCCGCCGTCGCCGCCGTCGTCGTCGTCGTCGTCGGGGGAACGGTCGCCTCATCTGTGCAGTGCAGTGGCGTATAACGCGATACAATAATAATTGTATGAACGCGTCCGCCGTGCCCCGAGCAGAGAGAGAGAGAGAGAGAGAGAGAGAGGAGGAAACTTTTTGGAAATCTTTCGCGTGCCCGATCGATTGCGCATCGACGCGATTATTAAATAAAAAAAAAAACTAAGGGATTAGAAAACCAAGGAGGGAGGGGGGATGTAGGGTCGATCACTCGTACCAGAAGTTTTCCACTGTTTAATTTCACCGAAATACTATTTTCTAAACGCTTTACCATAGATTATTATATATATATATATATAGGAAACGCGTATATGAAACGATTTTATTTCGTTGCGAATTCCGGACAAACACGTTAGTTTAGAGATTGTGCAGAAGCTTTTGAACGGACGCTCAAAGACAAGCCGGACGGATAGAGTGTCCGATAATCAAGTACTTATACTGCACGCTGCAGGAAAGATTGTCGGAACGTAGGCTACATTACGGAATGGTATAGAAGACGAATGCGGGACGCATAATACGACACGAAAAGTGATAAATAAGGGAAAGGCCGTGAGACCAGGGTACGCGTTTTAAAGGACCAAGGATGCGTCTCGCACGTGCGAACGAGAAGGAAAGCGCGGAAAATACAGTGGTAGACTGCGCCGGCTTCGATCCGATCTTACCGCGCGGATTGAAACTTTACAGAGAATATTTACCTAAACGTAATATATTATACGATAAAGGAGTATCTGAATTCAAATAGAAAACACCTATTTTCGTGTAGGATTATTAAAAAAAAAAAAATGTATTTTGTGTCTTTACATAAGAAAAATACGAGACACACCAGTACATGTAGGTACGCGGAAAAAAAATTACCATTATTTATATATATATACCTAGATGAATTAATCTTTATAGTTACTATACAATCGACTATAGATTGAATGACTATAAAAATAAACAATTGTTGAACAACTTTTGTACGTCGAGCAAATAATTAGATACATGAAACGCTATAAATATTCGTTTAAAAAAAAAATCTCTCGAGATACATGTAACTCGTTCACTACAATTGTATATATGCCGCCGATAACTCGGCTGAAAAACAAAATGATATTTTAACGCATTATGTAATGTCTATATTTAAAAATAGATAAACATTTATTGAAAAAAAAATTATGAGATTTTTTTAAACATTTTTTTTTTAAAAATAAAATTACTTTTACTTTGTTATAACATTACAGTAAAATATATTTAAAAATATGTATAATTTTACGAAATTACTTTTAAATATATCATCAACACGTGATGGGTTATAAAAATCCTGTTGATTTGCATATACATACATATATACTAATATCGAATAACGATTTATATATCGAACGCGTATAAAATACCTAATAAGTACACGATGGTTTAGTAATTAATGCTCAGATTTATATACCCGATCATATTTTGAAAATAGGTTTAAATATCGATGGCCTTCCAATTTCCAAAAGTTCGAAGTCTCAGGTTTGGCCTGTTTTATTATCAATTTTAAATTTTAAAGAATTTCCAAACAATGTTTTTCCTGTTGGTATATATCATGGGTTTAAAAAACCATCATCTGTTGAAGAATTTCTTAAACCTTTTATATCAGATATTTTAGTTGTATTATGTCAGGGCTTATTAGTAAATGGATCTATATTTAAAGTTCAAATTAGTAACATTGTGTGTGATGCACCTGCAAAAGCTTTTTTATTAAACGTTAAAGGTCATAATGCCTATTTTGGATGTACAAGTTGTACTGAAGAAGGAACGTATTTAAAAAACCGTGTAGTATTTTTAGGTTTAAACTCACCATTGCGCACGGATCATTCTTTTCGAATGACTCACGATGAAGATTACCATAAAGGCGATTCCCTTTAAATTGTTACCAATAAATATAACGGATAGTGTTTGCTTAGATTATATGCATTGTGTGTGTTTAGGAGTTGTTAAAAGATTGATTGAATTTTGGGTGAAAAAGTAAAGATATTCGATTAACTGAAGAAAATAGAATAAGCATTAACAATGAAATATTAGCTTTGAGATCATATATTCCTTCTGAATTTTGTCGATTACCAAGATCTCTGGATGACATTCAATATTGAAGCTACTGAACTGAGGAATTTTTTGGTTTATTTTAGTGTGTTTTTATTCAAAGGAAAAATTAAAAAATTATATTCCATTTGTTATTATTGGTTTTGCAATAAGAATTTTGTTATGTCAAGATACTTGTTATGAATATAATGATATTGCTCTTGAATTACTTAAAAATTTGTGATAGATTATGGTTATTTATATGGTCAACATTATATATCATACAATGTGCATAGTCTTATACATCTCCCAATGTTTACCAAAATTCATGGACCTCTGGATAATTTTAGTGCTTTTCCTTATGAAAACTATTTACAAGAAATAAAAAATGATAAAGTGTGGAAATATCCTTTACAAGAAATATCAAATAGAATAAAAGAAAAACAAGAAATTAATAACCAAAATCATTTTCTTATTTCCAATCCTTATGTTTTTAGTAAGGTGATAAAAATAATATACCTAATCCTTTTTTGATATATCTGCACAACTCTTTGAAAAGTATTTTAAATTATTCAAACGTAACTATAAATGTTTTAAATGAAAAGAAAGATGTATAATGTTATTAAATAATTCTCTCGTTTCTGTTAAACAAATTGTAAAACCAAAAACAAAAATGTATTTTAATTGTTACAAAATACTTAGAACCTAAAGAATTTACCACCACACCAATTTTGTCTTCCATAATTGGTATGCATATTGTATGTACAGACAAAATATCCGATACGTATTCTGTAAATATATCTGATATTAAATATAAATGTTTAATTGTAAAATTATCAAATTCTTCTGCTATTGTAATTACTTTATGCCATAAAGTTTAATGGTCTTTATTTAAAATTATATCTATTTGTATATCATATAAAATGAATGTCTATCTATCTGTCTGTATGTTCCACATGTGTTCCTAAACTGTTGATCCGATTGTCATAAAACTTTGGTGAGGTGTTGTGCATACCCTCGTGAAGATTTTTGTAGTAAACAATTTCAAATAGGACCAACGAGGGTGTTGACATATATTGGAAATTTTGGGATTCTAAGCATTAAACCGTTACCATGGTGATCATTTAAATTTTTATTGAGTTTAAAAGTAAAAAAAAAATTAACAATCTTTTTGATTGTGATTTGTGAAAAGAAACACGATTTTATGCCGACGAATTATGTATATATATGTTCAAACGAATCTTCTTAAATTAGTTGCAGACAAACGCATACCTAGCGTATGACAGAATTATGCATGAAATGGCGAGCTAAAGTGGTGGATTGTAATTTCCTGATACGCTTGGAGGAACTGACAAAACTTTCCTCATTTCATAATGTTTATTTTATTACACAACAATGTTCTTCCATATTGGTGTTATCTCGTCACTGTAGTTTGTCACGAAGCGGTTTTTTTAAAAATATGTAAACATATATTATAATTCAATACGCTCGTTTTCGATTACGCGTATTATTTTAGAAAAATAAAAAAAATAAAACATTAATGTAAAAAAAAAATAATAAAAAAATAATAAGGAAATGTGTAGTTTAGCGGTTTAATAATGTTTTAAAGATAAGCGCGCGATATGAAAATGTACGCGTATTACGGAGTAGGAAAATGTACTTCAACGATGACTGTATGGTCCTATGACGTTGACGAAGGAACGGCGTGTATATTATATTATGCCCACGTCACAGTAATACGGTATTCCGAGAGAAAACATTTAAGAGTGCTGAAAAAGTATATATATACATGTATGATAATAGTGTATTTTCTCTTTGTAAAAATTTTTAATTATACGTATATAAAAGGGGAAAAAGATATTTTGGTAAACGAATTCCAATTTTTATTTAAAAAAAAAAACGAATTTTCATTATAATTACCATTCATTGTATCGACGACGTTTTTATCGTATAAATCACAATCGTTTTCAGCGATGATTTTCGATTTTCCACTCAACGATTGCTTCTATATAACGACGACTGGAATTGTGTAAAAATGCTCGTTTAATTTGGACTGGAAATTAAAAATTTTATCTCCTATATTTATAATATTTATTTGTTTGTATTCAATAATTTTGGTTCCGACTGCAAATGTATAAAACGCATAAGCGGTGTAGACGAGAGAAATATACTCGAATGCGATTATGAGAATGCGTATTATCCGAGATCAAATATATAGATTCTCGATAAACGTGTTCGACTAGGTACTGAGTTATTGAAAGCATCGAGAATATAATATAAAAACGGAAGGATGAATGTGTAAAGGCTTGAAAAATAATGAATAAATTTGAATATTTACGAGTATATATATATAATATAGTCGCGGATATTGCAGGATATCGCGCGTAGACCGAGAATTATTCAGAAATATTTATGATAAAAATGATAATACGATTATAAATAAGATAATCATCGCGTCGGATGATTTGCTGCAATTTTTTCCCGTAGTATATTTCTTCTTTTAAGCTCGAGAAGAATACTCGGGGACGGAAATCGAAAAACCTGTGAAATCGCAGTTATTATATAAAATTCTGGAAAGTTTATAACGAACGTGTAAAAATCATTCGAGCACTGTGTATATTATATACACACACGAAAAAGTGTTCGTTTATATTGTAAAAAAAAAGAATGACATCGTCGTTGTAAAAAAACAATAAATTTTCCGCTCCGTTTAGAACGTATATATAATATATACATATATACTCGTATTATAAATATTCGTTTTTATTTATATATTAGCGTTTATATAGCCGGTTAGACGTTCAAAACCTGCAGTCATTAAACTCTATTGCCAATATAAAAGTAATAATCGTTTCGAATTCGACGGTTAACGATTTTTCTAAAGTATTAAAAATACATAATATTATAATATACGATTATTGTATATATGTATATATGTATATACGTTTTCATCGGAACAGAAATAACGTTACGCACAAAGTGAAGAAATTAACGCTATACGAAGGAATTATAATATATTATATGAATCCGTAACATTATACGCATTACACACCGTGTTTACTTATCAGATCTCACGAGGTGTATAATATCATTCGTCAATCGCGCGCGTTATATATACTGGCGAGGCGGCGCGTATATATTATTATATCGATGAAATCATTATAACTTGATTTATTATACAATATCGTTTGTCATGTTTCCGTGTCATAATGATGCTTAACACATTTATATATACATATATACATACACGCGCGTACATGTATAATAATATGCGTATATCCTTCGCAGTCAGACACGCTCAATTTGTGCTCATTTAATAACACTATACGTATATACAGTTATACCTAAATAAATACGAAAAATTACAAACGTCCATTTCGATCGGATTCGTGTGAACGATTGTCGTTATCCTATAATCGCTGTACCTCTACCTGTATAGTATACAGGGTTTTAATATAAATATTTCTGTACGCGCGTCGCTGCAATAAACACCGTAAATTCGCAGTTAAAAAAATAGAAATTTCCGATTATATCGGAAATTAACGTTCAAATAGAAGCCAAGAATTTTTCTCAGCTACAGAGTATGATGACGGGGATCGCGATGTCACGCGCGCGCGCATGCGACGTAGTGGGGCGCGTCGCCATTTTGTAATCGTTCGATTTTTCGGTGCAAAACTACGTTATTTTGTAATATTGTGTCGTTTCAAAAAAAAAAATCAACGAAATTTCTGTTATTCAGAGTTTTTTCCCGTGTATTACGAGATAACGGCGTGTTATTATTAATTTTTTTTTACTCATACAATATTATTATACCGCACGTAATCGCGTCATAATCTCGTTTTGGTCGGTATGCTGGCTGCGAGTATTATATACATAAATTATATGTACGCGTGAAAAAAAAAAAATTAAACGGCCGTCATTGATTTCACTAAATAATTCGTATTTTTTGAAAACCCGCCGCACGCGAGAAACTTATAACGAAAACACACAAAATAACACAATATTCATACGTATAGGCGTACAGTGTTCTGCAGACTTCATCGGCGGCCGGTTTATGCAAAAAGAAAAAAAAAATTGAGTCCCTATTATCCCTTTTCTATATATATATATATATAATACGAAAAATATACGCTTTATTTCATATGAAATTTATACATATATACACTATTATATTCGTCAACACTACTAATTTCCAATCGAACTCTTCGAGCCGTGCAAGAGCGTACGTTCTTCAATATATGACTGTTTTGTCGATTTCCTGGGCTAATTTTTCATTCGGCAAAAATCGACTATATAATATACACGGCAATGAGGATAGCGCGGTTGTCATATAGCGTGATTATAATAAGTTGTAACGGAAATTGTTGCAAATTTGTATTATTAAAACCGCTGCTGCAATAACGCAGTGTTCGGCTTTTTTTTTTTTTTTTTTTTTGCTATACGAGCGGATGTCAATGCCATTTTATCACGAGTCGTAGCGGTTTAATTTCCGAAGGTGCGATATTTATTTAGTCGTGCCAATTATAAGACGAGAAAATTTGTAAAAATCTAATTTTTAGCGAAACGGAAAAACGATTTTACTCTGCACACCTCCTGCATGGAAATGTTTCAAATTTTAACTCGACAAATCGTACAGAATATCTGTAAAAAATGAACCATTTAAATGTACATATAACATATTATACGAACTCAACCGTCACTCCGAAAAACTTTCCGTTCATAAAAAGTCTATAAAATTTCAGAATTACATTTTTTTCCTTTCCGAACAAATTATTTGAATTTGAACGCGACAATTTTTTTTACTACAACGCAGTATAATTTCTTACCCGTACCCCTATTGAAATCCTCAAAAGGGCCCTCATGAATACAATTTGTGTAGACAAAAATGTTGATTTTTTTTTTTTTTTTGAAATTCATATACTGCAGTTACAGAGACTAAAGTATAATAAAAAACATTAAAACAATACTTATTTACTAAGGTGATACGCGTGAATATCTAATTGAACACGAATTTCGCAAAACGAATCGATGAATTTCGATAATATCAATAGACGAGGGGCCGAAACTTGTATGTATCTAAAAATACTAAAAATATTTTATAAATTATTTATTAAATAATTTTTAACGAAAGAATTTCCCTAATCAAAAAAAAAAAAAGGTCAATTCTCCGATCGTTGTATGTAATATATAGTACAACTAGAAATTTTTCCGCATTCATTTTTATTGCGCGCATATATACGGTTTTTATGAAAAGTATAGATTTTTCAAGGGGTACGGTATTGTTGATACTCGGTTTAAGAAATCATATCGAATTTTCTCGTACAGACGTTCCAATTATTTTTCCACGATCGAGTAAAAACAAAAATCAACCTTCCTTTAACAATTATTTATATCCTGCAGTATACGTTCAATACGAATATTGCAATGGTCAAGATTCTGAACTTCATATAATACAGTAATTTACAGTAATATTGTGTTATAACACGCTGTGTTACTACTTTTACGATCAACGACACACAATATTTCAATAAATTTTAAATAGTAAGAAGAATTTTTTTAGGGGGTCTACAGGGCGCACACCCCTTGCAACCTCCCCATATATATATATGTATATATACATATTTATGTACATTTATATATATATATATAAATGTACGCCACCGGCAGCAGTGAAGCGCACGGAATACAGTAAATACGGCGAGCTAGCGGTGTGGCGTCGTCGGCGGCGAAAGAGGCAGTCCGCGGGCGCACTCGTTTGTCAGATTTCCTCCTCGGTGAAAGGTCGAAAGCCGCAAAGTTCGCCGAGTGCTGTTTAATTAAGGGTTAGCCGAGCTCCGTACGTGTGTATGTGCACAAGGGTCGTCGTGCGAGTGTGCAGCAGGGACGGGACGGAGAAAAAGGGACGGACGCGCGGGGCTATAAAAGACCGCGCGCGCGCGCGCGCACGAGTATTATACACCGCGGTTGCCGTGCGGCCGTCTGTATAGCGCGCCCGTTGCAGCGGCAAACGCCTCCTCCGCGGTCACTGACCACCGCCGCCGGCCGTCCCGCGCATAATTTATTATTGTAAACGATTATTATTACTCGCGTAATTACTGTTGTTATAACGGCGGGTACCTGTATAACGCCACTGCTGCTGCACGTCGCGCGCGAAATAATTGATCGCCTGCACCCGTCCCTTTCGCTGCACGTCCGCCACGGATGTATCGCGCGCAAATATACACTCTTCAAATACACGTTCTGCACGCCGAGGACTTCAGCCCGTATAAAATGTACGCAGGACCGTTTATATAAAATATCCTTTTTAAAAAAAATTTATACGTATGCGGAGGAGTGGGCCACACCTGCAGCTAACCCGACCCCAATTCTTCCTCTTTCTCCTCTTTTCCTTTCTACGTTTCTTTCCGTAACACTTTTCGCAGTCTTCGTCTATCATCTCTCCTCAATATTGCCGGCCCTTCCGTATTCGTTTCTTATATTCCTACAGGCTACAGTCACATCCATCTCGGACGCCATCCTCTGTTCCGTTTTCCTGCCGTCCACTGCGACCACCATTCCTAACCGCATAACATTGCTATACCGTCTTATACACCTTTCAAACTCGTTGGCACAAATCTCTTGCGCGCACTAATAACCATCGCATACGTTATCCTCATATTTTTTACACGTCTCCCTCAATACCCCCCGCAATATTTTTTTACATATATACATAAATAGGTACGTATACGTTATAATAAAATGGAAGTATCCTAAATGTCATTTTTTTGTAATCGCACACGTGTTTAAAATCAGAATATATTTTAGACGTAATAGGCGATGAAAATCACTAAAGAAAAATTGATTTTTGAATTTTTTTTTATTAACGAAACACACACGAAATGAATTCTTATTTTCTTTTTTGACCTTCTGTAAATATTAAAATATATATAAAAGCGCATATTATTGGTTTTAAATCGTATTTCAATTCTCGTATTCTCGCTTCGGTAAATACCAAGAGCACACTAAGTACCGATCCTTATTCATAAAATACAGCTGGAATTATTATATATACATATTACATATATAATGTCGCAATTCGAAACGATCGTTTTTTAACGCCGTTTATGTCCCCGTGAAATAAACAATAACAATAAAACATCCTTTTGTACACACACACACACACACGAGTATATAATACTGCTGTTGCAGTGCTCGATCGAGTTAATAATGTATTGTAATATGTCCGAGCCTGCGCAGCGTACAGAAATATTAGGACTGCCAGTCATTTATCGTCGTTTATATAGCAGAACACATTCGGAAAAAAAAAGAAGAAGAAAAAACCGTATGACGCCCGGTTTGAATTATCACTGGAATATTTTTCTTAGATTTTTTTTTTTTGATTTTTTCTCCTGCTTATATTTTAAAACCGCTTATACGGGTCAACCCCATTGTCGTCGACTGTTTGCAAAACATCCCTGGAAATGTATCGTCGTGCCCGTGCAAATCCCTTCATTAAGTCGTCCTGTGTGTCCTGTGCGCTGCAGCAGGGTGTCGCGTCGCGCATTGTGTCATCGTGGTGTTACATTATTATTATTATTAATGTATAGATTTTTAGCCGCACGACGATTTAGCGTCTCGCGCGAGATTTAGGGTTTGCACAAAAAAAAAAAAAAAGAAGAAAATTGTGTGCTGACGATTTGTTATAATACTTGCGCGTGTACACAGTCATAACACACGCACATACGCATTTAATAATACCACATAATGATAATATAGTAAATAGTAAGGAAACGCCACAGCGTTTTAAATGCGAATTCCGCACGTGTGACGACGCACCGTAGTAGGTCGGAGTTACGCTGCTGCTTACACATCCTTCTAAATGGACTTTTCCTTTCATATATTCGCAGCAGTCACCTTACGCGTTATAAATGTGTTATGCGCGCGAGCCTATAATGGCTATCATAATAATAATAATAACTACGCGTATACCTACGAAAAGAATATAAATGGTGGGCAAAAAAAAAATGTATTTCCTGTTGTGCAATCCACAGCAAGGAATGGTCCGGCATTATGTGTAAACGTTAAAATATATCGATTTATCGTTTCGTTAATCCGTTTCGACGATTTATAGTGTCCAGAGCGGACAAGAGCAGAAAAAAAGAAACGTCCATTATAACGATATATTATTATTATTATTTATTAATATATTGTGATATTACACGCGCAGCAGTCGTTTAAAACTCCACCTCGTATATTATAATACTCATATGCGTACGCGAAAATATAGTCACATTTATTTCCGTTATATAAAAATAAATAGAACGTTAAAGTACCTATAATAATTCGCGAAACATGCGTATATTATCGAGAGATTCAATACATCTCGATGCAATATTTTGTATATATTCTAAAAGTAAAATCTTTGTATTTATAATGTCATATTTATTTTTCGTCCTCCTAGCATTTATTTCATCACCGTTTTAATAAACATATAGGAAAATCAAGTGTTTTGTCTTATACTTTGTCTGTCTCCGTTGTTAAAAATACGTTCGTTTGACCTTATTAAAAATCGATGTCTATTATAAAATTTTATAACGTCAAACAAACGTTTTTATGAAAAAAATAGCTAATTATATGCGGTTGATAAAACACTATCGTCGTATAAACATTAATCGTTTAACTATAAATGCGTCTTTAAAAGATAAATATTTCTCACTTGCGAAAACCGATAAACGACACGCGCCTGCCGATCGCTTTTTTTTTTTAAAAAATAAACGACTATATTGTTTTAGACGTTGACAATGACTTATAGGAAATAATTGTGATGGAAATTTCGTTCGATCGTAGGTAATCGAATTCTGTATACACAAATTAGCATATTTTTAAAACGAACAATTTTCGTAAATACACGCCACCCGCGAGTGCCTGCAGCGTGCGAAGTTATAGTAACGTCTCTCCCTTATGCTCGCACGACACGTCTAATTTCAGTTCGTCCTTCTTTGGACAGTGCTTTATGGTACCTCATCGCAACGGCGTTAACCGCTCCGAGTCCTTTGAACACTATATAAACATATTATACAATTCCTATACGGTAATCGTTCGGTTCACATCGCCGTCAGCCGGTTTTCTAGTTTTGATCTATTTTAGTTATAATAATAATAATATTAACCTTGTATAAACATTGGTATTTTCGTGAAAAATGTATTAAATTTATCGTATACCAGACTGTTTTCTTTAGTCGAAATGTCTATGTTCGAACAAGTACCCAAGCCCGGATTAAGGGTGGCCATGGCCCCCAGGGCCTCAGGAGGCTTGAGATTTTTATGGGTCTCGGATTTTATACAGGACAATTTTTTTTTTGTACAGCGTTATTAAATTGTATATAAATTATGAACATTGAAACGATTTATAATAAAATATGATTGTAAAAAAAAAAAGGCACACTCGATAATAATTCTTACCCATTTTGGGATTTTGGCGCATTAAAAATCCATTTTTAAACGTATTATCTAATTTGTGTCCCGAGACCGCGTTTGTTGACGTCAATAATAATATTATTGTCCGTCGACATTATCCAATTTTTTTTATACTGGAGCAGTGGCAAGCACGGCTCCAAGGGAGGCCTAGGGGCCGTGGCCCACTCCCAAGCCTGTATTTTTCTAAAACAATTTATATTGTCTATTACACTAAAACCGTAACTCCCGGTTTCTCTTCTATTGAATAAATTAAGACCTTTTTTTTTTTGCTTATTATGACTTAGACCCTCCCTCCCCCATTATCCAGTCTCCGGAACCGCCCCTGAGCAGTGGGGCATCGGATCATCTTAATCCGGGCTCGCAAGTGTGGACCCCCTGCCTCCCGCCATTATCGTGAAAAAGTTCTTGTTGCGCCGCACTGTTGCAGTCGTTAACCAGTTATTTAATTGTCGAAATTTAACGCGGTTTTACGGAATTTTCAAAAAAAAAATTTGTTTTGTTTATTCCGATCCGTAGCGTATACACAACGGTTTTTGGTGGGAGGGTAGGACGTTGTGAAATAAACGCGGGGAAAAAAAACACAAAAAAGAAAAACACAAACGCGAATTCCCCCGTCCGATATGCATAAAATATAATATACGCTCACGTGAACATTTACAATGCGTACGTAATACCGCGCGGTGTTACAACTGCCGTGCAGTGTGTGCGGCGACGGGCGCGCTCGACGGTGTGGCGAGTTCACACACACACACACACACGCATACCCGACCCGTGTTTTATATATAAATGTGTGTGTGTGTGTGTGTAGTCGTCGTCGTCGTCGTCATCGGTCGGTCGGTCTGTCGGTCGGTCGGTCGGTCGGTCGGTCGGCGGCGGCGGCCGTGGCCGCGGGACGGCCGTGCAACGCGAACGGCTGGCGCGGGGGGTGGGGTACGCATTCGGTGTTTGCGATGTGCATTTGACAGTTAATTCTGTGCGTCTGGAAAAGATTAATGATTGTCGTTTGATATATACGCTGTATACGTGTTGTGTATAGGTAGGTAGGCTAGCAGCGCGCGCGCTCGCACACACACACACACACACACACACACACACACACACACACACGTACATTGCGCGCTCGGTGTTAAACACAACGGCGGCGGCGGCAAACACGGAACGTTACAAACGGAATAATAATAATAATAATAATAAAAAACTAAATAAATAAATACGAAAAAACGAGACGAAGGGCCGACGAATGAAGAGAGAGAGAGAGAGAGAGAGAGACGAAAAAAAAATGTACGGTCGTCGTGATCGCGGTATGTGTAAGAATATATAATGTACGTATACGCAGTGTTTTTTTTTTTTTTTTTATTGTACGTTTGTGTATAAATAAATAATATACACATATAGCTGTGTATAGTGTGTCGCCGACGTATAAATATTTCGAATATGCATACGTACATTCAGGGGCGTATTTAGAAATTTTTTTTTTTATTAATAAAAATTAATATAAAATTATTTCTAAAAATTCTAATCCAAGACTAAATCTTAAAAATAGGACAAATTACCAAATTCTCAACATTCTTAAAACAACTACATATATTAGGAATTTATTAAAAATATTACATCCTATATATAGTCATAGGGCACAGGAATTAGTAAAGAAAGTTCCTGAAATTTCGGGGGCTGGAGCCCCATCAGCCCCACCCCCATAAATACGCCCCTGCGTATATTAGGTATATTAATATTCTTATTAGGAACATTATATAATATTATATATACGAGTTTCAGGGGCGTATTTAGATTTTTTTTTTTTGGGGGAGGATGGGCCCGAGACGCTGAGTAATATCATCGTTATTTTCAAATTCAAATCCAAGACTAAACCTTAAAATCAGAATAAAAAAATATTATATTATATATAATATAATATATTATATTACGCAAATCGTATTCAATGTATACACAACGTTATTTTTATATATATATATATATATATATACGTAATAAATAACACTATTAATGTAGAGTACGAATACGAGAAGGCGTAAAAATATAATCGGTTGGAATTAATAACAATTGAACATCGGAATGAAAAGGGATGAGCTGAGAAACGTTATTGGGCAGGAAATTAATGTTATCGCTCGCAAGGCGCTGCGCAGACGAAGGTCAAACGTAAATGGATGATATTATACGCGTTATACATATATATATATATATATAAATGCGTATTGACTCGTTGAATATGATATATTATTACGAGGGTCTATTCACTATTGTAACACGTACAGTTAAATGTTCTCGACGGATTTCAAGTGAGTGAAAAAGCTGAAAAATGAAACCTACCCTTACAAATCCCAAAAAAGGTATATGCTTTTAAAACACGTATACACGATGTACGAATTGTATAGTTCCTTTTTGTACGTATGTTAGAAAAAAAAAGAAAATCGTTTCTTTCATGTTCTAAAGTACATATTCGCGGAGAAAGACTCCGCGGGGCTTTATTCGATCGGCGAGTACATAACTTTAAAACTTTACTAAAGTTATTGACGAGATAAATATTATAAACCGTATATTAAGAGAATATTTCGTGCACGTGACATTATATAAATAAATATTTTTTTTTATGTCTCCTTTATTTGTAAAAAATATTACAGAGGTAACGATTAAACAAATAGAATTGGTATATAAAGACAAAAATAATATAATAAGGATGTGGGATATTGTGTGAGAGACAACTGATTGGGAACGGGAGTTATGAAGTAAATTTAGGACTATGTAAATGGAAAAGAAAATTATATCTGTTCAGAGGGCAACCGATGAGAATATGGTGGAGGCCACATACGACCTCTTTGGTACCTACGTAATAGGTACATAAGGGAGAAGAATTAAGCGACAGACGGTATAGGAGTGATTGGAAAAGAGGTTATATGACCAAGACAAAGACTGGTAATAAGGTAAACTCGAAAGGTCTCAGAACCGCGTGGATGAAAATAAAACAAGGAAACGGCCCTGCTTTGTACTGCCATGCACTCCAAGTGAGCTTGTCCGAAGACTAGCTGCAGAATACGGGATTTTTATAATATATAATATAATAATAATTTTTAAAATAATATTATTTTAAAAGCTGTTTATAGTAGAACGTGCAAGGCGTTCCGTCATCTCGGTACCGGTAATCCCAAAGTAAGGTAAGCGTAAAAACCGTACTGTTTTACTGTTGCTGTGGAGACGGTGGACCGGAGACTTGATTTAAACGTGTTATTTACAAAATTTGAATAAATATTGCGTACTGATGTGTTTTAAAATTTCGAATTTAGATGGTTACAGTAAAATACCTATATATTATTAACGATTAGTTAGATATATGTATGTATATATATATCACATTTTCACATGATATAAGTGAAAATTTTATCTATACATTAACAGAGCCATTTAAAAAAATTGTATTGTTAAAAAGTCACGAAATTAAAAAAAAAAGACAAAACATTTTATTATATCGTAACGATACGGCGAACAGCGCTATCTCTTGTCTGTTGTATGCGTTCTCGTTTCTATTGTGACATTACAGGGTGTGATCGAGTCGAAACCTACGCGTTTATTATGATTTTCACGTAGTACAGGCAGCGCTCTCTAGTGCTGAAAAACGTGTTTGGTTTGTTTTCATTTAGACGGTGTAGATAGCGTGGTTAACGATTTTCTCTTAAAATAATAATAAATATGTAATAATTTTTTATTACACCTGAAAGGTTCAATCGATTGAAATTTAATTTTAGAAAAAGATTTGAATTCTTTGGATCACTGTGGAGGACCGATTTTTGATTTATCAACTGGAACGTTAGAAATCGTTACGGTTTTTAACACGGATTTTAGTGTAGTAAGAAAAAAGATGGAACTTTTTTTAATCCAAAATCGATTCTCACAATAACCGTGTGTTTAGTCGTGTCTAAATCGTCGCGCAGCCAAGAACATTTAAAATAATTATAAAACTTTTTCGAATTAATAATAATTTAATCTACGGAATAGTTGACTTTTCTCACAATGACAATACGCACCCATACATACATACACTCCGAAAAATTGCCTATCCAATACTCCTTAGAAAAAGTGCGTTCTCCACATTTATGTCAGGAGCGTAGTTATTGTTTTAGAAAATATTTGGCGAAAACCAAAAAAAAAAAAAAATGCCACCGTCAATAACCAGAAATTCTTGTTAAACGACATTTTACAAATACATAATATATTTAAATATTATGCACGCGACGTAAACCGATAACCGTTTGAATTGATTTCTACTCGGTTTTCGCGTGCCTCTTGGGCAATTATATTTATACCATTAATTTAGACTTGTAACGATTACGGCATTTTCTCTCTTGTTACCCGCAATGGACGAGCATTTTATGTTAAATTAGGCGTACGATTGTAATTTTACACTTTCGGTATGTATTTATACTTTATTTTTTTATTTTGACCGAGCGTCTAAAAAACACAATACGGTTCTATAAATAAAACAGACGTATTTGAGTCGATGTGCAATGTAATTTATAACAAACGTTCGTATCATTAACCCATTTCAAGAGAGTTTCGTTGACGTCACCACGTATTGCGTATTGTAATAAACGAAAAAAAAAATATACGAAATCCAATAATGATTTGTCTGTCTCACGCGATTTACAACTTAAATACGTTGAATAAGTTTTGTTTGAAAAATAATATTATTTTGCGTCTGATGTTTGCTTTTATATAACATATATATAAAAAAAAAGGCGTCGACGAAAAATATCGGTTTTATTTCGTTTATTTAAAACGAGTGTTCCGAGAAAGGAGAAAAAAAATTATTATTTTATCATTTATTTACACAGTTTCTAATTACAATAAAATGCCGTTTTTTTAAGTTTTTTTTTTCTAATCGAAATTAAATCCGAGATATTTTTAATTTAAGTAGAGGAATATAAAAACGGTATTAACGGTATATTAACAGCGCAAGTATTATGCGTATACGATATGCACGTATATTAATAGTTAGTGTCACGCGAAAAACGAATTGTATAAAATTATAAGTATTCGTGTTTTCAGTGTAGCTATATGTAAGTATAGCCCCACTGTTCTTTTCAACTTTCAATAATTTCACTTACATACCACCGACATGTTTTATATGTCGAATAAAATAACTCGATATGTGCTTGCGATAGGAAATAAGAATTACACCTTATTTTTTTTAATATATTTTTATTTTTGCAACTATTATATAATACGCGTGTGTATTATAGAATATTGGGTTAGGATGTCGTAGAATTTTCCGTATTATTTTGGTTATGTAGCCGGAAAAAATGTAGCCAACTGAGATATCCGTTTCATTATTGCTGAATAGAAAAAAAAAAAAAAAAGTGTCCACTTATTGAAGTATCCTATTTGTTATATCGATTAAATTGAACGCATATTTGCAATCGTATAAAATATTTAGTTGTATATTTTATTTAGTTTTGAAGGGGGAACAAATGAATACGATTTTCAAGCTTATTTGTGTTATATAAACGCGTATGTTTCGATAATAGAATAGGAAAACGCGTCGAATAATAACATTTTTAAGGACATATTTTTTAGTACATCGCCATATTTTTAACGCTCATTTGCATATTTCTAAGAGCGTATTTTCCTTTATAGCTGCGTGAAGCTATGCGATATTCGAAAAATACGAAAAAAAAAAACGGGATAAGTGAATAAATTATAATCGATAGTCGACGTATTTAATATATTTATTGGTAATTAAATATTAGCAGAACAAAAAACTAATCTCAAAAAATTGGATAAAAAAAAAAAATTTCGGTGCTGTTTGTCTTATTGTATTATTTACTGACAGTCTAAAAGATACACTAGAGCGGTGAATTAAATTCGTCGTTTTGACTGTTATTTTATTAGCCTCATTTATTTATAAATTATGATTTATCGATATTTTTTTTTGTATTCTTTATTAATGAATCAAAAACGCATAGAATGACGCGTGAAAATCGGAAAAAATTGTAAAAATTTAAAGCTTAGAAAAACAAAAAATTCTCGAGTTTTACATAAATAATAACGTATATTATATATTATTGTTTTTCACTAAATTTCGTAAATACGATTAATTGAAAATTTTCGATTTCGTTCGATGCAAAACTGTTCGGCGATAGTTATTGAGCGAAACGATAATATAATTCATACTGCGCGAATAGTAATTTTTATTTTTGATAGTAAACAGCAAGCGGTCTCCACGTCTTATACCACTCGTAGATCCGGTATCTGGTAATCTTTGCAGTGTTTCTACTCATGTATAGGTATATATATATATTGACAGTGTGATGGCAACCGAACAAACAACTGTTTATATCAACTTAAGCTGTATTCTGCTGCAGATATCTCGCGCAATAATAATAATAATAATATAATTCGTATACCTAAAATAAAATGTTGAAATCGTTAAAAAAAATTCTACGTCTCGCGAATTTCGATATTTTTCTGTCTCCCACAACCCACTGCGGACGCGCCCAAAATCCGTGGTTTATAAAGATTATTGATTTTTCAACCGGCCGAAACTTTGGCTGTGAGATGCTGCGGCGGAATTAAACAAATAGAACGCGGAAAGGAAAAAAAAACACAGTTACCAAAGGGGAAAATAATGCGCATATAGTATTGTCGACATTGCAAATGAGTCACACAGACTCATTGGGGTGGTGCAGTAAAAATATATACGCACGTATAGTACACGTCGCGCGCACTCTGCCGTCTCCCGACTTAGAGCGGAGCTGTGAATTTCACAGACGTGCGGTGTTTCAAATAAAATATTTGAAATGAATTTTGTGTTTTTTAGTCCGAATACGGTGCGCCAGAGTATTTTGTTTTTTTTTTTTTTGGTTTAAATTTGGAAGATCTACACAACTGGTGTTGTTAACGATTTCGACGATTTTCGTACTAAAATAATAATAATAATAAAAAAAAATGTATAACACCTCAAAAGTTCGATCAATTAAAGAGTTTATCGAATTTTGCTGTAGAAAAAGATTTGAACTATTTGGCTCGTTGTGGGGACCGATTTTTCGATTTATCAATATAATAGAAACGTTGTATGAATCGTTACGTTTTCGAACATTGTTTTTATTGTAGTGAGAGAAAAAGAGACGAAACATTTAATCAAAAATCGATTCTCATAAAATAACCGTGGTGTAGTGTTTCGAATTTGTTCTATTACTTCATCAACGCCTCTGTTCCGAGATTAATTTTCGTGCAAAAAAAAACGAGAATAATGTATATAGTTTATCTAAACGATTTTGTGTCGTCGTTATACTTCTCGAGTTCATAGACTTCACTGTGGTTAATTTAGAAAAAGCTCGTTCACACGAGAATCGTTACAGTTCGTCTAGAAAAATGAATCCCCCACATAAGTGTCAATACGAACCATTTGCTAAACAGTTGCAGACTGTAATAGGATGAATACCTATTACATACTTTGTACGTCTACAACGGCGATTAATGGGATAGTCCAACCTAACCTGCAGGCTTATCCCGTTCTTCGAACTCAAATTATAACTAACGTTTTTTTTTTTTGTACAGAATTTAGTTGTAAAAAAAAAATTTATTCGTTTTAATTTATATTTTTTATGAAAATGAGTTTACGAGGTATATCGAAATGAAATCTTATTGTTATAAAATTAATTGAAAATATAAACAAATATTTATATATATATTAAATGATGTCTAAAAGTTATGAGGCAAATGTTAAATGAATTAGATTAAACAAAAAAAAAAAATAGAATCATGAAATAGTAATTTTGATTTCTGTAAACAATTTTTAATTACAATTAAATTTTTTTTAGGTCTAATATTTTAAAACAAATTAAAATACAATAACTGTTATGCAGTATTATTATTATTATTATTATTATTATTATTATTATTATTATTATTATTATTATTATTATTATTATTATTATTATTATTATTATTATTATTATTATTATTATTATTATTATTATTATTATTATTATTATTATTATTATTATTATTATTATTATTATTATTATTATTATTATTACTACTATTATTATTATTATTTAAAAAATAATTTATAGAAGAGAATTTATTACATTTGTCAGATCTCCTTGGGACACTAGTTGTGTATTTATATACGAGTATACCATCGTTTCCACGGTTACGTATATACGAGTAAAAACGAATTTATTATATTGTAAATCGAGTCGACATCGCAGTATATGCGTATAGAAAGAAAATGTTAGCGTTTAAAGAATATTAATTTTTCGTCATTATAGATATTAAAAAACCTTTAAAAAACTTTATATATATTTAAAAAAAAAAATATTATTTGACGCGTATACGCGGTCCGAGTAAATATTATTACTTTTACATATATACTTACAATCACCTTCAATCGCGACGATTCCGCGTGAATTTCAAAATATTATATAATACGAGTATTGCAGTAAATTTAAATATATATGGGGTTGGTGTTCGGTGTACACTGAAAAATGCAGTACACGTCAACTGTGTAAAACCGTTGGTATAATAAAAGCCTCTGCAAAAGCCGTTGTTGTGTACTTACCGGCCGTAGTTAAGAAAGAAAGCAGAAATGTTCGTTTCACGAGTGCTTTTTTTTTCTTTTACAAAAATCGCCTGCGCGTCGCTATGTTGCAAGGAGAGTAATCGCGACATTTATAATATGACGGAGGGCGAAAATTCGGTCAGCTGTGTGTATAATATATATATACGAGTGAATTGAAAGTAATTTGAGAGAAATCCAAATCGAAAAGTGAATGAAATCGAGTCGAAATTTTTTTTCTAAATTTAACGAGCGAAAAGAAAAATGAAATAAATCGCCGGAAAATAAAATAATGAAATATACAAACGAATAGCCTTATTTTATTGTTCGTATATATAGGCAGGTACGTATTTACGAACAAACGTAGCCGTCGATATAATATACATATATATAATAGACACAGGGGAATACAAAAAAAAAAAAAAAAAATCGAAATTTATAAAATATATATGTCTCTTATACGATGATATATACGAGATCCATTTCTTATTTATATATAAAAAAAAAAAAAAACGATTTCCATATACAACGAATGCGCGGAGCAATAAAATAACAATTCGCATATAAAACGCTTAATAATTTCTTTATAAATAAATATACATAAAACAGTTTAAAATTTTCCAAGGAACGAATAATATATAATAACAATTATATAAATTATATCGACGTAAAGACGTGTATATAATGCTTAAAACTATTTCGTTTATTAGTACACGCACGAAGATTTTCGTAGTACACGTTTAAAAAAAAAAAAAAACAGACTTTTCCTTTTTCTCATCGTTTACAAAAATACAAAATATACTTAATATATATATATATATAGTAAGAAGAATCGTTAGCAGCATCAGCAGCAGCAACACCGGGCACCGGGGTAGCGGCGATAATGAGCGCGTACACGCGCGCGCAGTGGATTAAAATTCTGGTCGTAAGGAATATGCACCACACAAACCTCTCTAGAACCGAATTTGTCGCCGTTTTTCAAACAAATTCGGATCTACAGGGTAGATGTAGAGCATCACTACACCGAAGACGAGCGGTTTCCGTAAACAACCGGTCCCAAGACCGTTGACGACTGTCTGCCAGCAGTGTGCGCCTCTCGGCGTGTCGTTCTGAAACAAAACGCGGCACGCGCGTAAATGAAAAACGTTAAACACGTTCGCGCGCAACGGGACGAGAAAAACATTTCGAAAAACAAAATCCGTTTTTAAATCAATTGAATCGATGCCGCGCCGTGGTCTGCGTCGTTTTCCGACATACGTATATCGCTCTGGGGTAATATATACATTTTTTTTTTCTATTGTCGTTTTTCATTTTCCCGTTATGAACGCGCTTCGCGTTAGTCATCGTCCACATCCCCTTTTTGCCACCACCACCACCACCACCACCACCGTTATGTTGTACGCACCGCGCGCGCAGTGTCAACGAACTCTCCCTTTTTTGGCGCGTACGATACAAAAGGGTGGCCGCGGCACGCTGCACCGGTGCAAGGAGGGTCCGCGAAATTTACCCCCCACCACACACTCAGCCGCGGCAGTTTATCGCGTTATAATTCCGTTTGTTTTTTTTTGCGCGCGCGTCACTACGGTTGATTATTATTATTATTATTCGCCGTACAACCGTTAAAAAAAAAAAATAGAGAAATGAATTCACCCCCGCGATAAACGAGGGGAATAATACGCGCGCGTGTGCCGCCGCGCCCGACATCCGCACCGCCACCGCCACCGCCACCGCCACCGCCCCGTCATTCGGCGGTTGTGGCGCGGAAGGGAGGCGAGTCGCACCGGATCAATACTCTCTACTCGCGGGGGCGGCGGGCGGGCGGGCGGGCGGACGCGAGCCGCGAATGCAAATTATTATATACCGCGGTGTAGGGTGTGTATGTGTGCGACGCTGTTATAATCTGTCGTCGTGCGCGACGCACGCGATCCGTTTACGCGCCGTATAATATAATAAAAACAATGCACCAGCGCTTTAATATACGAATTTTCCCAACGGGCCAACGCCCGAGGATCGCAGTGTTAATAGTACAAAAAAAAAAAAAACGAAAAAAATTCGCGTTAAAAACATTCCGGCCTTATATTAAAATTCCTATTGGATTTTTTGCGTCGTCAAAACAAATATACACTGCTGACGACGCGAGTAAAATTTTTTTTTTTTTTCCGTCAATTCCCGTCAAACGATATCGCAAACCGTATTTATAATATTTACGATAGACGGATAATTTTTTTTTTTATAGAAATTCTCTCGAGTACGAAAATCGGGAAAAAAAAAAAAAATTCGAAATACTAAAAACAGAAATAACCGTTAGAAAATTGTTCATGCTTACCCGTGTTTACAATATTGTATAGACTGGCGTGTGTACGTTACGTTATCGTAACGATATTATACGTTTGGTGTGGTGTGGTGCATGCGGTGTGCGCGTATACACGGCGACGGAGCGGCAATGGAGTGTCGCGCACGGGGCGTGAGTCATCACTGACGTGTCGCGGTGTTGTGACGGCCGCGTCGGCTGCTGTCACGAGACGACCGACGCGCCGGCCGTCGTCGACCGGAGCGTGTGCAGCAGCGGCAGCCGTGTTGTCCGTCGGGAGTCTGTCGCCGGAGTAGCGCACGTCGGGCGTCGGTTTTTCGGGGTTGCTCGGAGCGCGCGGCGGCCGTCCCGGCGGGCTGTATCGATCGCCGCGCGGGCCGCTCGCTGGCGGCGCGCCCTTTTCACGGGCGCGCGGACGCCGGGCGCGCGTGGAGGGCGGGCTGACCGGCGCGCCGTCTGGCGGCCTTCACGGGGGTGCGCGCGCGCGCGCGCTCGCGGCGCGGGGTCACGCTCAGACTCCCACCGCACACCCTCCGGAAATCATCCCTTCGCGCGAAATCTCCTCTCCATCACTCCACGTCGTCCCTCCGGCGGTTCGCGCGGGCTGTAACTGCCCGCCGTGCACCGTGTAACAACACGCGCCGCCGCCGGTTTGTTTCGCCCGCCGCGCGGTCATCCGCGCTGCTGATCCGCCGCCTCATATTTATGCAAAGCTCGTAAATTACTTCTTCTTCTCCGCGCTTTACATCTTCCCGCCCGCAGCCGGTCGGGCCAGAAGCGGCGGCGCGCGGCTGTGGCCCATACACAGTACACACACACATATATATATATACACGTGTGTATACATTCCCATTGAAATCCTCTCTCCGCGGGTCCCTGCTGCAGTAACGGCACCACCGTCCCTTTCCGCGTCCTCTGCACGCTCTATTCCCCGGCTCCCTTCCAAAACTATCCCCGTGATGCAGTGTATATATATATATATACGTATGCGCGTATCGGGCGGTGGTAATGAAATTCGGTGTCGTTGCGGTGGCGGTCGGGTGGGGCAGTGTTTTTTCAAAAGAACGGGGAGAAGAAGAACGTTGCTGCGCGGTCCCCGCCGCGTCATCTCCCGCGCGACGGGTGCGAAAAAAAAAAAAAAAGAGAGAAATTATATTTATACGCGATACGCGGCACTGCAGCCTTTGTGTTTCTCCTTTTTTTTTTTTGCCCCGGATCGCTGCTAATTGCCTTGATGTAATCAAGAACCCGAAAGCGACCTTTAATGCTGCCGTTTCCGAGCGCCGGCACTGCAGGATCGGATATGACTCCCCTAGTCGGTGTTTATATATATATACACGTTATTATATTTCATATTATACGTCGGCGTTTTTTTTCTCTCCGCATTCTATTTATATTCAAATCCTCCGACGTTTTTGCGGAATATAATTTTTATACTATAATTTATAATAAAAACGAGAAAAAATTCAATTTTTATTTATATGGAAAAAAAAAAAATAAAAATTAATCGTTTGCGGTGAGAAGTTATTGAAAATCGCGTCAACACTATAATTATTGCAGTGTAATTTGTCCGTGTCACATTTATTATCCATGCGGTTACTGAAATCCAGTGACAGGACCCAGATTTGTATGCGTGTTACAGCAGGAAACGTTGACAATTCTCCTAGGAAACGATGACGGTTTCCGAATACGGCAAGGAAATGATATCGTTTTGCCCAGTACTTGTTATCATTTCCGTAACGTATTAGGCAACGTTATTTGTCGCGGCAAATGGTATTTTCAGGGGCGCCTTTATTATACCGGCCCATGTCAATGTAAAACTAAACGCAAACACCGGGGTGCTTGCAGGTCGGCATCGAGAATTTGCAATTCTCTAGCCTCGTGAAAGTTTACAATGCGAAAATGAATGATACTCAATGTATATATTTTTTAATATATTATATAGTATTTAATATATAAATAATTAATAATAATAATAACACTATATGTGCTCATGATGATAGTTTCACGCTATCGTCACGAAATGATAACGCGTACACAAGGCAATGATATCATTTCCTTACCGTATTATAGGAGTTGTCATCATTTCCGGTAACGTATATTAATGTCACAGCTGTACTAAAGTGAAATCGGTCTATTTTCATGAAAACTTGACCGTTTCGTGTGAAATGCGTTCAATCGAATTTGACGCGGTGTAATTTTTTTTTTTATCACCTGGCCCCACGTCCATTTTGTCAAATTTAATACGCTCTGGACGTATATCGTTTCGAAACTAATAAAATGTATAGATTGAATAATTGTTTATAATTTTTTTATATTATTGTGTTTTTACATACGCGTTACATGTAACATCTTATAAAAATCATAACACTAAACGCTATAATGATTTCCTGTAATTTATATATAAAATATTCGGCCGTAATAAATATATAGAATAATAATTTAAAACGTTACATATTTTGATATGACGAATTGGAGGGACTTTGTGCAGATAAATAAATATAAATCGTCTGTAATATTACAAGCATTTGATTTAACGTTAATAATTTCGAAACGTATTTAAAAAAAGTACAATAACACATTTAATACCTTCATCTGCGAATCTGGAACATCGTCTGCGGATTTTATAAAAAATTTGTATTTATATAAAAGAAAAATTATGTGTAATGTGTATAATGTAAAATATACGATCTATCTAAAGAGTATTAGGAAAAATAAAGAGTTGTTGTATTAAATTTACTACAGCGGTTTCGACTGGAGTCTAAAAGTGATCGTTAAGCGGAAGAAAAGTAATAATGACAAAAGCAGAGTAAAATTCAACAAGGATTATACGTATAGAAAAAAAAAACGAATATTGCAAATTGTATTATTTACGACTATTAATTTATAGTTTTTATTTCTATTTCATTCGCATTTATTTTATGGACAAAAAAATGTTCTCTTCTTTTTTGTAGTTTATTAAAACGCGCGAATATATTATTATGAAGTCTATAAGTGTATAAAGATTTTTGCGAATTTTTCTACTGAAAATTCGTTTGGAAAAAAAAAATCGGTAGCGGGTGGCGAGATGGGCGTGTTGTTAAAACCACATACTGCTGCAGACGCGATTACAGTTCACGCTCAACCCGTCACCATAGGCACGATATTCTCCAATTGATTATTTATCAATTTTATTAACCGCAGTTGTGTATCGCGTAGATGTTCATAATTTTTTAAAATTATTAAACGTTTCGCGTTCGATTTTTTATATGATATACAATATAAAAAAACGTTCGAATTTATGTAAAAAAAAAAACTTATCGGATTTAACGGGTTTTTGTGTGTGTTTTTTTGCACATTTTCTCGTTTTGATATCAGAATTGTGAAAGAAATTTCATTTTATTAGCAGTACGAGAAAAAAACAAAAATTATTAAAAAATATCCAACGTTCCGCGTATATTCGATATAAATCTGTTTGATTAATGATTTTTATAATATATTTCTGTGAATATACGTATATACTGCAGGTACCTAAATAATAATATAATTTATATATTCACGCGTTAAATCCATGTATCGTAAATAAATATTTTTAAAGATAAAAAAAGACGCGATACGTTTGTACGGTTTTATTAGATTTTTTTTTTTTTGTAAAATTCGTTTTAGAAAACCCGGGTTTCCGATTCGCTTGTTGTCGAAAAAAGTAAATTTTTATACAAATCAATAAAGATGACCAAATATAATATTCTATTTTATTTTTATTATTTTTTTTATTGTTCAAATATTTTGTTTTAAAATTATACTATTATTACCTATTGGACATTTTAAAGTTTCTATATAGAAATAGTATGTATATATATATTTTTTTTTTAAACGTACAAATTATAAATGTTTCTTCGTCAAATTTAAGCGATAATTTTTATAGAAAAAAAAAAATTATTTATAATATTAGGTATATAGAAATATCGTCGTTACTCGTTGGCGCATGCGCGGAAAAGAGATATATCGCGATGGTAAAATGTGCAAAATATAATATCGTATTCGGTTTAATTTAAAAACAAAAAATAAATGTATAGTATATATATAAATAAGTATACTCGCGTAATGCGATTTTAAAAGTGAAGATTATCTTTGCTTAAACCGAATAATTCGTTTTAGAAATGCAGACGGGAAATAATATATATATATCCTTTATTTTTTTCTTTTCGGGAAATAAAAACACGGTGCGCATTAAATGAATTATTCATTTCGAGTTAATATATTTATTTATTGGCGCGGAAACAGTCCCGGAACGTTCAAATACCGCTGAAATTATCTCAAGAGTGGAGAATATATTTGCACGGACGAAAAAACAAAACAAAAGCACCGAAATTAAAAATAAATGTCGCAGGATTTTAGATATACTATCGTCTGAAAACGCAGTTGGGATTTGTTTTTTTTTTTTTTAATCAAAAAAGGGTACATTACTCGTATAGAAATAATACGTTATTACTATTATAAAAGACGACGTTCGGATTGTTTTTTTTTTTTCGAATTTTTAATTACACGCGAAATGAACGCGTATTAAAAGCGTTCGACTACAAAAAAAATACTCGTTTGACGTACTCGCGTATATTCATACTCGTATATGTAGTGGGAAAGATTATATTTGATCGAAATGAAAATAAACGCTATAAACCGGAGTGGTGCGTTGTTCTTTTGATCGTTCCGAGTAATTTAATAAAATACACTTATAAAGTACAATTACAAAAATAAATAAAAATCTGTTCTCATATATAAGACGGCAACAGCGAATTAATAATAATATACGTTCTGAACGCGTATAACGTGAACAAATATATATAAGGAGGAAAACTCTCGTCTGCCAGCCGGACTTTTGTTTACAGGTTTCTTTTTCCTACACACCTATATATATATATATATATATACATGGTCGGCCTGAACATGGCCGCTAGGCCGCGAATGCGGCCGGGGCCCCATCTTTTTTTTTATTTACCAATATTTTTGAACGCCGTGTCTCCACCAGTTTTGAAATCTTTGCCTTGTATTATTATAGTACGAGCCGAAAAACGGAAAAAATAAATCTATTAAAGAAACACGATAAAATATTGTCAAATTTCAGATTGTTTTAACTTAAAAATTAAATCCAACCACCAAATTCTAATTTCACCATAGATTCTTTTATTAATCTGTATTAACTCTATACGGAAACAGAAGGCGCTATAGTCTAAAAAAAAAAAAAAAAAATCAATTTTTTTTTATAAGTGGCCCGGAAAAATCTTATTTGCTCGGTAAGAATTTTAGAGTCACTCCGCCCTTGGATCTGGGACACCCTATATAATGAATTGTTTTTTATTGATATGTCTTTTTAAACTTCATATTAAACCAAGGGGCAGGAGGCCCCAAAACAAAAAGATCCAGGGGCCTTTGGTGTGCCAGGCCGACACTGTATATATATATATATAATATGCAAACTTGATTTTTCGCTTCGTTGTAATCTTAAAAATTCTTAACAAACTCGTCTAATTATATATATATATATATACATTTAGATTTCGGGAATTGTTGTACCATGTATATTATTATAGCGAGATAATACAAACTAATTTATTCTTCAAGACGTTGAAACTATATACGCGCGCGTAATTTAATTTTTCGAAAAATAAACTCGTCTTTTAAAAATGTATTACGAAGGAATTAATTGTTATTATTATTTTTTTTTTTGGTCAAGGAAATACATTTGTTAATTAAAAATAAAAATACCAATGTTCGTAATTTGTACTTTTAAACTTTTTTTTTTTTAATGAAATTACGTACCCACTGTGCAATGAAAGTTACAATACATCCCAGCAATGTACTTTTTATGTCAAACGTATAACATCACAATTTTATAATTATATATTTCTAACGTTTCGCATGGTTCGAACGAGCGCGACCTGCACGTGCATGTCGCCCGCGCCCCCCCCCCAATTTTGAAATTTGTAATAATTTTTATGCAGGTATTTAGTCGTACGTTATTTGTACGAATTTGTATGACCATTTTTAGAATTTGTACGACATTATTGCCCTCCTTCAATTTTTTTATCATTACGTCAACAATAATATGCCGTACAAATTCTGAAAATGGTCATACAAATTCGTACAAATAACGTACTAAATACCTGCATAAAAATTATTACAAATTTCAAAATTGGGGGAGGGGGGCGCGGGCGACATGCACGTGTAGATCGCGCTCGTTCGAACGATGCGAAACGTTAGAAATATTTCAAAATAAAATTTATCTATAAGTTTTCGAATTGAATTAAAAAAATTCTTCGTAACGCGTAATGATACGCAGTTCTCGCGGGGGCGGGGAAACAAAATAAAAATAAAACGCGTAAAATTGGATTCGCGCGCGGAAAATCAATACAATAATATAACGCGTAAAGTACGGTACACGAAATTACGGTGTTTCGGGAACAGTCGGCGGAGCCGCGGCCGGGTCGAACACACCGTCGCGGTGCACGGCTCCGCTCGAACGGCGTGTATAATATATACGAGTAGTATTCCGGTTTTTCGTCGGAAAACAATTTTCGAGACGGTATAAAACTATTTTTGCCGAGATACGCGAGGAATACTAATAATGCGTGTTGTGTATACACGGAAGAGACCGCGTACCGGAGACACTGCGAAGCGCTGTTGCAAAATCAATACCGGCTGCAGCCACACATCTCTCTTTTGTAAAAATAAAAACCCCTTTGCGGAATCGCGCGAACGCGGCCAACGATAGAATATTATCCGTTTTCCTGTATACGCGTATACCTACATATATACTATACTACGTATACGGCGAAACGAAGTAAAGCGTACGCGGTTAATTTCGATTGGGACGGATGAAAGAAAAAATATAGAGGGGGGGGGGGAAACGGAGCGTTCGCGAAAGTCGGTATTTTCTTTCAAAAAAAAAAAAAAATGTTTATTATTATTTTTTTTTTTTAAAAGAACGATAGCTATTCGCGCACTATTTCGCCCTCGTCGTATTTCCCGTTATGTTTACCCGTCGACCGTTTCGGCTTGAAGTGTGTTATTTCACTCATTCGCGCGGTATTTTGTTTATCGAACGGAAAACGTTTTGACAAACGTATTTCCTCTCTCCCGCGTCTGCACTGCCGTCCTTTTTACCCGGTGCTGCGCGCTTATACACTCGCCGCGGCCGTGCAGCGCGTTCGTTTCACTACCACGTAGGTCAGACACCGAAGACGAATGTGTATAGTATATACACCTCGGATACTATATATTATATTATATATGAGAGATTATTTTTTTCAACCCGAATACAATTCTTTCGTCGATTTTATTTTATTTTTTTGTAAGATTCGAATTGATAACATTACTATCGGGAGAGTATTTAGACGCGTGTAACGGGTGGGGGAGGGGCACAAACAAAAACTGTAATGCGTACATAGACGTTCGTGATCGCATTTATATGAAAAAAAACTAGAAAATATAAAGGCGTTGACACAAATGATCAAAATTTAATTCAATAATATTTTTTGACTTTCAAAAATTATTTTGTGCATTGATTCCATCACAATAATTTGTAATGATTACAAGTTGTAATCGGTATTAAATTAGTGAATATTAATTACTTCGCATTCATAAAATGTGTAATATTTATACATTAATACAGCAAATGGGAGGGGCACGAGCCTTCTGTGCCCCCATTAAATACGCCATTGATTATACACTAGGATTTTCAGATTTAAAATTTTTTTTTTTGTAAATTCAGGAGGCAACTTAACACATCGATCAACTGTAAAATTCAAACGCCTAACTTTTAAGATTCTTCCGTCGGTTACCAAGAGCCAATAATATACGTAGTATGGTTTCCTCGGTTACCGCCGAGAATACATTATAATATTGTTGAATAAATCTTCTTGTTTCGCAGTACGATCCGATCGAGTAGTAAAAGATTTGTGTATAGTTATTTTCTGTTAATTGTCAAAAAAAAAAAAATGTCTGTGTACGTAATAAATCGCCTAAATTGGCTGTGTGAGAGAGTCGTCCTTTCCGCAATGAACGAAAATATTTGAATTAATATAATAATTCTTCAATTATCTATAACTCTGTAAAGATTACATTGCACACGTTTCGCGAACGCAATAATTATCGTTCAAAACGGATCTAATAAGAGTTTTCACGAAATGTGGTAAATTCGAGAGTCTGAGAAAATTCAGTTAGAATATAGGTAAATATATATCGGCTATGGAAACACGTTTATTATTTACGTCGGTTAAAACTGTTGTCATGCATTTTTTTTTTTTTTTTTTTAATAAAATACGCCGGTTTCGAATGGTCTTATTCGGCGATTTGGCTATATATTTCTCGAAATCGGGGGAAAAAATCATTTAGACAGTTTTCTTGTATATAATCGTAAAAATTCAACCGGATAGGTACTTGTTTAGCTAGGTCACTATAGAAACCGACTATATACACTGTATAGAAACGAACGATTAAACACAGAAAGTTCAATTTCGCAAGGTCAGAAGGAATGACAGTTCAAGAAAATCGAGTAATGCTCGGTGTATTACATAATATATTAACTGATCGTCTAGTAAAAATGTGTATTTGTTTCGAACGTTTATTATTGTACACTGTTGGATAAAGGATAATAAGCAATTCATCCATTAGTCGTAGTATTATCTACCCCGAAACATGTATAAATTATATTAATATATTTTTTTTGAATTTAGTTTTATATAGTAGATCGCGATTGAATTACGTATTGGTAGGTTTGATTCGGCGCGGGGATGATGGAAAAATTAAACGAGAAAATACGTTTAAAAATGTACATAATATATTTATATATATTTGAAAATCCGACGCGAAAACGATGGACATATTATTGTATCGTAATAAGGATTCTGGACTTTATAGATTCCATCATATATTATTTCGCAGTGCTATTGAGTACAAATTAGTGTATAACCGCGGGTTTAAAAATGCGAAAACAGTAACAATAAATAAACCTGTAACCCTGCAAAAAGAAAATCATATTTTTTTTTTTTGAAAGAGAACGTTTCTTTCATAATCCTTACATAAAATAACAGGCCTTTTTTAAGTTTTTGACGAGACATTATTGAACTTTTTTACGATTTTTTTCACAGAGTTGTTCCGCATATACTACTCCGAGTGTCACCAATTTTTTCATTTTTTTGTCTGAGCAGGGGCGGGGAGGTGGATGTATTGTATTTAAATGTTATTATAAATACGCGAAGGAGAATTTTCTAAATTACAAATCTCTAGTGGAACTTTGAACGATAACAGCATGGGTACATCACAATTATTGTAAAAAAAAATTAGCAGTCTTGACAAATTCATCCGAAAATCATGCGCGAGTTTTCGGAGTATTGAAATAAAATTTCGTAGATACTGTTAATATTTCTGTGTCAGGATACGCGTATAGAATCATATTAAAAGAACATTTATTTAAAAAAATATAAATAATTACATTTTCGTTTTAAAAACGCGCACGGGCGAAGCCGGGCAATTCACCTAGTTTTATATAAACGCGTCGTTATAACGGGTCGCTGCGATTGTATAGGTATAGCTGTAGTCACCGCGGTATGTACATTGGTGATTGACGATTTTACTCGATGGTTTTCGGAAATTGAATTTAAAACGAATCGTCTGTGAATTCGCGAAATAAAATAAATATATTTAAAAAAAAACATTTTATAAACGTTTTAAGTATAATAAAACTCGCGAAATCGTGTGTAGGCATATGGGGACCCGCGTGAAGTTTCGACAGAAACTTTTTTTTATTTACCTCTTTACGTCTCATCAAGTTTTCACGCGTTTTTTTTTTTACTGCAATAGAGATTATTAGTATTTCAACGGCAATGAACCGCGATTCAGTATATTTCAATGTGCGTAATACCTTATTTACAACAGCGTGAAATATTTAAAGCGACATTGCTTGACAACGCGATTGAGCATGTCACGAAGGCTTATAATATGCGGCGTCGGGAAAGAACACCCTTTTCTCGTGTAAAGCATTTATTTCGTAAAAACACGCGTGTATTCGTTGATATGAAATTTTTAAAAATGAAATTTTTTTTTTACGCGTTTATTATTTATATTTCGCGAGCGTAATTATTTATAATATGGGTTTTAAAATTTATAAAAAGGTAAATAAATACAATTTTTAGGTAAAAATTAAAATTTATCGGAATAAAATCGATTACTTTATAGCTCGTTCAAAGGCCTTGACGCGTAGACATTAATCGAATTCAATAACAATAAGATCGTGTAGTATAAAAATAATGAGTAAACGTTGTAATAAAATACACGAGCAGTTGGTGAATTACGATAAAAATTATTAAAATATAGCCATAAAAGTGTCCGTTATTTAGAGTGTCCCGTATTCAGTGGATTTCCTATCGTTATGAGTATAGTGAAAATGTCCCCGTTCCCGAAAAAAAACGTCCACTATTTGGAGGTGTGCTTCAAAGGAGATTTCACCGTAGTCGTTTTATTTGAACAATAGTAGAACGACCGTCATAGTCCGGTACACTTTTAAATCGAAACGCACACGGGGACAAGAACGTTGTAGAAAATTTCGATGCTACGAAAAATTCGATAATATTTTAAAACGTAAAACCGCGGGAAATTTGTTTGTGTCAATACGGATTTAACTCGCGAATTTTTTTCTATTATAATAAATAGTGAAACGAATTGACGGGAAAATAGGGGAAAAAATTGAATATTTTATCGCTCAATGTGTATATAATTAAATTCACAAAACGATTAGGTGTAATAATATTATAGAATACTACGTATAAGGTAAATAAAATTATATTTATTAATAAAAAGAAATGTCCGAGGATTTGTAGTCCATATAAAAACAGTAGCAACAACGGTGTCCGACTGCGTCGTAAACCGCCACCATAATATGACAGCATCAAAGTATATTTTATGTGCTCACTCTTGTATAGTGGTTTTCTAGTCGTATTTCTTGTATTCCTTTGACACGAATAAGACAATCCAGTCGTGTTTAAAATTGGTTGTTTTACGCTCAATCGCGTTACAGTAGCACCAGAATGCGTAATCTCTATCATATATATTTTGGTAGGTGTACCGTGAAAATTGAATTGAATTTTTCCGGTTCGTGTTCCTCGCTCGACGAATGGTAAGACTATTTGATGATTTCCTTTTTCGATCAAAAAGAAACTGTTTTTTTTTTCTTCTTTCCTAGAACCCTAAAAGAAATCGCTATTGTAAATACAGAGAAAAATTTAGGTGAATCGAACCGAGTTAAATTACAAAAAAAAAAAAAAATTAAAATTCGTGTTTTCGTATAAATTTTCTGTTTCAACCAAACGGGACTATTGTTGTTCTAGTTTAGTATTTTTTTTTAGAGAAAAAAAAAAAGAATTTCGTTTCTGCAGAAACGTTCTTAAGCAAAAAAAAAAAAAAATACAATTCAAAGGAACGCATTTTCTCTTAAATCGTCCCGTTTAGCAGTTTACGGAAAATATATCGTTTCGTTTTTTTCTTTTGTACACATTTTAGTGCGCGAATGTTTCGATAAATATATTTTCCAATACTGTTTAAAATACGTAAATGTACGTTTTTCGTGGGATTTGTCTCGTGAAGAAAACAGATGGTCATCAACACGGTAAAATGTATTATTCTTGTTTTGCAATATTTTTGTTTTTAAAAATACCGTATATAAGTAGAAATTATTTTGTTGTAGACGATAAGTTGAAAAAAAATCGCATAACATAATTGCAGTGGTAGAAGGACATGTCTGTAAAAGAGATCACTGCAGAGAGCGGCGCGAAGTACAAAATTTTTCCAGAAAACCTCGTGGAACGAGGGAACCTGCAGCAATAGGGACGTCGGTGACAACGCGGACGAGTGCTTTACTGGATTATCGGGGAGACTGCGAACGATCGTAGTAAACAGGACGAACTCAAAAAGCTCGCTGGCGGAATATGAACGAAAAACAAAAATTTTTTTTTTTTGTAATATCGTTTTTGTATACCTACGGTCGTGTCGGTTTTGGATTTTAGAATTCACACGCGCCGCGGTCTCCGCCCGTCCCTTTATACTCGGGGAACTGTATACATATATATACATAGTACGCAACGAGGGCGTTTATGTACGTGAGCGTCGTACGAGATGCGTTCGAAGGGATGCGCCGGGCGGCGGGGGAGTTAATGTTTGGATAGAGGGGGGCCAGTGTGCGTACGTATATGGCCGTATACTGCAGGGACGATAGAGGAGAGGGAGGGACGCGTGGTGAGTATGTGTGTGCGTACGCATACGACCGTATGTATATATACTGCTGATGCAGGGACGGTATAGGTTGCGGGAAGAAGCGCGGAAAAGGGAATGCAAATTTTTCAATGGTATAAATCATCCACGGCAAAGGGTATTTTACTATTGTTTAAATCGGCCAGGCACACCGGAGTGTGTTCGGATAACCAATTATAATAATATTGCCCGGCGGGATCTGTCGAACACCGCGGCTCCGTCATATACGTAATAATATATTGTTACATATACGATGTACAGTGCAGGGGCGTACTTTCAATTTTTCATTGGTGGGGGTTTAAAAAAAAAAAAAAAAATTCTCGCCCATTATGAACGACGATTTTACGTAATATTTTCGAATAAAAATTAGTTTTTTTTTGTAATAAATTAAGTTAAACGTATGTTCAAATTGTAAAAAATTACTCGCATTTGGTGTACGATAGAACTCGGTTATTTATTTATTTAACTATATAATATAGAAGACTGTAGACACGTTTTGCATTGTACCTCGTTTGGTCGAAATGGATCAAAATAAGTTGGGGGGATGGAAGCGATTTCAAGTTTTGAAAGGGTGAAAGGGGGGGGCAAAATCGTCCAACGGTCCATATTGTTGAAAAATAAGCAAACAAAAAAAACAACGGAAGGCTCTAACATAGGTTCACTGTCAACCAGGAGGGCTAATACCCATCTTGTCTCCCTCAAATAACGTCACTAAAATGGAAGTAATCCAGTTTATTCCTAAAAAATTTTTTGTTTTCATAGAAATATGAAATATGCTTTTTTACTTGTTGTTTAATGTATAAAATATATAAATATATTTTTTTAAATTTTGGGTTCAAGTGTTTTTTCTTTATTGAAAAAAATTAACATTTAAGACGAAGTGTAAATGTTGAATTACAAATTTTTGCTGTACGTACGAGTAAAATAAGGGCAACGTAACAACTAAAAATCATAAAAAAAAAATAGGGTTTTAAAACGCCAAAAACTGTAAGCGAAGTGAGTAATCTTAATAAATAAGTGGAAGGATTGAATATGCTAACTAAAAGAAGTGGGGGCGGCATCCCAACATATCTCCCCCAAACTTCGACCACTGCAGTGGTGGTTATACGAGATGTTCAAGGGAGTGCGAAATTCGGAGCCAAATCCCTCTGCTAATGAAATATCTACATTGACGAGTAATAACCAAAAAGAAAGATTTATTAATGTACCGAGACGAAACGCAGATGTAGAAAAAGGAAGAACAACGTGCATGGAACGTAAACGAAATACTTGACAATAAAACAGGAAACGAAAGTAGTTACCAGATAGCGCTTTGACACAACATGGGCGTGGCAGAAAGGCGCATATAACATACAACACACATGCACACACCGCAGTTAGACGCGAACTACCTTGTTGCAGCCTAACCGCCGTGACTACACTGAGCGGTCGCCTGGTTTCGGACCACTATTTATATGCGCCTTTCTGCTACGCCCTCTATGTTGTGTCTTAGCGCTATCTGGTGACTACCTTTTTTTCCCGTTTCATTACGGTCGGCTGACGCGTTGTGTCGGTAAATGCTGCTGTTTAGTTTGATGCTGACTATAGGCGACCGTACGTACGCGCGTATGCAATCATTATTATTTATTTATTTTATTATTATTTCGCGTATTTCAGTGAAATAAAATAACCGTAAGGATTCATTTTTCCTCGTTGTACACTCGTTTACTCGTTTATTTTACACGTTCACTCGTTTACTCACATTTATACGTTTACTCGTTTATACTGTATACGATCGACCAGTGGCGTGACCATGGGAAGGGGGTTGATAGGGGTCAACCCCCCCCATAATAATATTTATAGTATTTGATATTAATTTTTACACATCATAATTATCATTCGTAATTCATAATAATTTGTTTTAGGTAGCCAACACGGTAAATGAAACTCTGACCCCCCCCATTTCAAAATCCTGATCACGCCACTGCGACCGACCGAGTTTGTCGTCAACTAAGCAATAAACGCTCGATCACGACTGATGATCAGCGCGCATTGTCAGCACGTACCGGACGCGCTGATCATTGGTCGAGCACTAATTCCAGCCTTATACCTACATGATGTTCAAAGGGGGGCGAATATGGAGCATAACTATAACATAATTAGACCAACTTACATGACACAAGTCGGTGCTCTTAGGTCAGAGATATACTGAATTAAAAAATATCAAATCCCTTTTAACAGCCACTGGACCACTGACTATAAAAGCATATGCAGGTTATAGTGTTCTGTATAAATAATAGTCTTGGATATGTATTAAATAATTGAATTTTTTTGTTATCTTTTTTTTCAAAACGATTTGTTTTACGTGGGCTTGTCCTTTTTTTTTTGTTTTGAGATTGTTAAAACGTATTGACGCTGTATAGAAAAAAGTATTTCGTCGTTTTCTCATTACGGCTTTTCATTCCAGTGCGGTTGAAAAAGAAAAAAAATATTCGAATTTTGAACGACCGACGTATATATATACGTATATACGTATACGAGCTCGCGTATATGCGTTTTGGCTTACAATCTTTACAAGCGCACTCTGTGTGGTCTCGGCTGTAACGCGTATATCGATCGGCGCGCGAATATTGTCGTTGTCTTGGCCACAATAAAGGGTCACTCGGAGGAGCGTGTCGTCGGCCGTGTACCGAAATTCAGAAGAAATCCGCCGAGATCGTGTATAACGCGCATAATTCGAATAAAATATATTCAAACTCACGAAATTATCCCTGCGATAATCTCTGTTGGTATTTAGATAAAAAAAAGTAGTCGGGGGAATGTCGCTCAAGTGAATTACTCGAATGAAGATTTTAAGAGTTTTGTTATTACTATAATAAATTTGAAAGCAGCGATTGCATTCGACAAAACGATTCTGAGATTCGGCGTAATATTATTTATTATTAATAAACGAAATAACGCGCGAGTTTCCTTATACGAAAAATAAAACACGCACTTTGTCGAAAAACATAAAAATGTTTATTAAAGAAAATTGTTACTAACGATTTTCAAGATTTTTTGAATATAGTCGAAGTAACGCTCACGTATGACATTTTATTACGCATTTTTAAGTCTTAAAACCGCAAAAATTACCTCTTTTATGAATTAAATACCTCAAAATCTACAATCGCAAAAACCATTATGTCACGATAATCGATTTCAACGAAATCGCGTTTTTACCGTTTTTATGTGTAATTTTTTTTTTTCTGAAAAAAGTATTGAGAAATTCGAAAAATGACTTCTTTAAAGTACCGAATGGATGCAATTTGTTATCGGAAACCAGGTATTATTGTAAAGATAGGAACACTTCTTCTGGTAGAAATTTCGGGTACAGGCGTAAAAGAAAGCACATCGTTGTAAAACCTTCGCTCCCTTCAGAATCTAAATTAAAAAAAAAAAAGAAAAATCAAAACGTATTATTACGTTAGAAATTTTACAATTTTCAACATTATATTTTTTCCGGTGTGAGAGGAACAAAAAGGAAGGAAACCGAAACGATCCACTCGTATGCTTATACACAGGAAAAAAAATATATAAATTTTTTTTATTATGAAAGTTACTAATTTTTAAGCTTTTACTCTTAAGAAAATATCGCGCTCAAAATTATAGAACTTTTTTCGAAATTATATATCGCGTGTGGGCGGTGGTCAGTATACACGCTCGCACGATAATAATCATTTGCTACCCACACGACGCACGTAGGTATTCCTTAGATAAATTATACGTTTTCGATTACCTTAAGAAGTCGACCTTTGCGGATTTCTTAATTTTCTTTTTAATAATGTTTATTGCTTCAGTGAATTCGACTTCAGCCAACTGCAGGTTACGCTCTTTTTTATTTTTTCTTTGGACTGCGACAATCGCATTTTTAGTTATATATATATATATATATATAGTTCGATTAAGAGTGCCGTTATAAAACATATACTATTCGTATATTTTTTTGAAACGAACGAATCTGTCAAAAAGAGATGTTACGTTCATTTTTGTTTTAATTCCGAAGTATTTATTGCGATTACTATAAGTCTCGTATAGTTTGTACCAGGGCTCTCATTTGAAAAATTAATAATGTTTAACGTTTTAACGTTTTTTATCGTTATTTATCTTTTGCGTTTATCGTTATGGTATATTTTAACGTTACGGATTATTTGTGTTCAACGTCAAAGAACGTTTTATCGTTATATAATATTTACGTTTTACGTTTATCGATATTTTAACGTTATTTGGTTTAATATCGATTTTTTTTCCAAATTAGTAAATCCATTCATATTTCATAGACTATAGCACGTTTTCAAATCTCATAAACGTAATGTACTTCATTAAACTTCATTGATTATAAAAGTCCTAACTTTTATCCTCAATTTTTTGATTTTATACACTTTTTCAGTGAGAACCTTGGTTTATTTTTGACTTTATATTCCAATGCAGAATATTTTTCTTAAAATGTTGATTATATTGCCAATAGAAACATTTCTGACTAGCTGACATCTTCTCAGATACGTATCTTTGAATAAATTTTACTATCAAGTAAACAAAAATAATCTGACAGGTCCAGTAACAATAAAAAGTATTTCAATTCGCGATATCACACCGCAGAAAGAGAATTTCCGCGAAAGACATATCGGAAACCGTATAATATCTCAATACACGTGTCTAGCTGACACGCGTGTACGCGTCCATGTGAACCCAGCCTTATTATAGAACTATAAATAAACCTACACCAAAGGCTTATATTTTCCGTAGTAAATTGGAAAAAAAAAATTAAAATAACGGTAATTCTATTTTTTGTTTTTTGATATTTTGATATATAACGTTAATACATTATTTCGTTTAATGATATGTTTTAATTTGTGATAGTTTAAAATTAGTGTTTATTGTTTTTCGTTACGTTTTTTTGATATTCGTTTCAATTGATATTTTGCAATTATAACGTTATAATCAAAACGTTATTATAACGTTTGCAAGCCCTGGTTTGTACACATTTCTTTCGCATTTTATATATCGAATGATTATTGTACTTTGAAAACGTCGACTCATTTAGCCTTATCAGATCGTTATCAGATTCGATAATTTATTACGAAATATTTTTTTTCTTTAAGTCACGGTGTTTTTTGCTTTAAAATTTTTTTTCATTAATATATAGTTATGAACTGATGTGCCGCAAAACTTATACGTGACTCGTTATTTGTTCTGGTCGAACCGCACTACTGAACTAATTCAGCAACGAATACGCAACAATAAATTCATTGATTTTCAGTGTTCGTAAAAAAAAAAAAATTTATACATTTGCATAAATTAGCCTTACCCCCCTCCCGATAATAACTATATAGACATGTTTTATACACGCGTTCCGGTGATTTACGTGTAAAAAAAAATGAAATTCAACTTAAATTAATTCTTATTGCGAACGTACGCATATTTTACTCCTGAAATTTGACTGCGAAATTTGACATTTAAACGTGCCGTATATAAAATGTGTGTAACCGATATACGTATTTAGACAGGCCACGCGTCCAAACAAAGAATAAAGAATAACCCATCACGCCGCCGTCCGTCGGTTCGAAGTTTTACCCCAGGGAATTTGTCCAAAAATATATGTACCCCTTAGTCATAAACACGCCGTATATAGGCAGTGTATATACAGTGTCTACGCCCTTCTATCTTGATAAAAATCGATGTGAATAATGCTCGTGTACTACGCGTTTCCTATAAGCAAATAGCGTTTTCTCTGTATAATATTGTAACGTATAAAAAATGTTCAATACAACCATATAATATAATATAACGACCTTCTTCTAGAATTAAAAAAAAAATATATATATATACATATAAGTTTACATATTCTTATATTATAATATTCGAGACAAATTGAGTACAAATAACAAAAAAAAAAAAACCGATTTATATATTTAGGTATGTATAAATACTTGCTGGGAAATAAACTGAAAAAATTTTTTTCTTTGCATACCGTATTCGACGAATAAATATAGAATACGGATGTTAAAGTACCATAAAAAAGTAACAAAAAAAGAAGAAGCATTTGAAATTCGCGGAAAAGGTCGTAAACAATAACACTTTTTTATTTTGCTGTTCCAAAACACACAAGTTTCGTAATAATTTACTAATTTCTGTGTTATAAAATGGTTAAAAAAAAAACGTTTTGGATTAGTGTAAGAAAAATAAAAATATTATTGTAAAATTTTACGTTATCCCTTTTGCAATATTTAAACGAACGAAAATACAATTCGTATTTATTTTTGTAATCGCTCGTAAAATTTTATTAGAAATAACAAAAAAAGATGCGAAATGAAATTTCGTATTTTATTCCATATAGGTAAAAGCCTTTTTACGATAATCTTTGTAGTTGATTGTGCTTCGTATTACGCGAATCAGAACGAAAAAATGCCTTCAACCGACACTATGAGTAATATATTATATAGTATACAATACGTTTGAATAATTATACTATTAGTGTACAATGTTTAATTAAATATAATAAGAAAAATAATAAGTAAAAAAAATGTATATTATATCAAGCCGATTATTATTTACTTGTAAATTTGTATACGTAAATTTTTATTTTTATTTTTAATTTTCGTTGCAGATATACATAAACAAATAATTTATTTTATACTATTTATGTAAGTAAACCCAAATAATATTATAATTTATAATATATATTGGTCTTTCTCATTGTCTCTCCTCGCTTTCGTTTTATGAAATCTATCAATACGGAATGTTGATGAGTTATTCGTTTTCTACGCTCCAAAGGTATTAATTGGAACCGACATTTTTAGAAGATTATCCACTCAATTTTTTTTTACAGGGATCAAGTATTTCCGAGAGGATTTCCGTGTTTGAAAATGGTCGAACAAGTATTGTCGCGGTAAACGCACCGTTGGTCTTAACCGTGAGCTCATTTAAAGCGACAAAAAAAGTAAATATTGATGACATTTAAAAAAAAAAATAAAACTCGATATTAGTCATGGTTCAATAATCCACAACACTCTTGAATTCCATAAAGTTTGTGCTAGTTGCATCCCAAAACTACTGCCAGATAATCACGAAAAAAACTAGTTTGAAAATTTGCATTCAACTGTTGGCACAACGGATTTAAGAAAACCGAGTTGGGTGAAAATTGGACACAACGCAAAGAAAATTCAATTTTATTACTTTCGAACTTCAATAATAATTATCAGTTTAAAAAATAAGTATTATTATTATATCTTCTTCTACTTCCTCAGGTTGTCGGTCCATTATAAGTGCCACCGCTGCCATCACAAAACCTCTTCGTTTTTCTCTATCATATGCGTCGTCAAAAGATTATATAATAATAGTAATTTAAAAAACATACATAATAAAATATGAATTATAAAATTAAGAAAATTAAATTGATTTCAACGTGAAATAATATAAAACGATTAAATATATATATATAACCAATTTATTAATAATAGTTAACATAAATATAGAACTATATTTACGAAGAATTTATTTAGCTTTTGGAATTTAATTATAATTTTCCGCGCTCAATTGTCCGGGATACCTGGAACAATAATAGAAAGGCAGGAGACGATTATTTAAAATGTATTGTAACGGCTGACGTCAAAGCATTGAGTGGAAAAATAAGATATCTCCGAGAAAAAAAAAATTAATTTTTTACAGGAAATAAATCGACTTGTTAGCCGTCGGACTAAATACGTCGAAAATGTATACGTAAGATTCAATAATTTAGAGTAAATATAACGAACATAATATAAATTTGAACGGCAAAAAAATCTGCTCGTTATTGACTGTATTAATATTGAACATTGTGAATCGTGTAATCAATAAGTAAATTTTTTTTTTTTTACCACTCGATGTTTACTCTAAATAATTGAATCTTGTATTGAGAACGTTGAAAAAAAAATTTTTAAAAACTCGATAAAACTAAAAAAGAACACGCATCTCGAGCAAATGATTTAGTTTTTACATATTGAAAATGGCAATAAAAACGAATAGAGGTAAATTGGACGATAAGTGACTCTGGATATCGCATGCACAAAGAAAAAAAAGTATCAAATTCCATATATTATAGTGTAGAAAAGAGGCTATAGTTTTTTCACTCCTGCGAATTTGGTTCCGTTTCGACGTTTTTATTCTTAAACTGAAATTTAAGACATTTAGAGGGGAAATACAAGATTGTGTGGTCGAGTGACCTAAGAACATATACCGTACACAATTATTTTCAAACAATATTATTAATTGTTGGTAATTGTGTTGAATATATATAATACGTAATTAGAATAACACTAATAAATGTTTAACGACGAGGTATTCATTGTTTACACAGGTAAGCAATCCTAATATTTTTAATATTTTCTTTAGTGTTTGAATGACCAATATAACTGATTAATAACGTTTCGTTATTGCACAGTATATTATATTCGACGGTGCCATAATGATAACGATAGTGATTACATCCATTCGAATTCAGGCGTTTTCGACTTCCCATCGAGGGATGATCGTTGCACAATAAGGCGCGCAGGGCCAAACGTTTGAAAATCACAGGCATTGATAACGCAGATCCCTGTTTCACTCGTGATCAATTTTATGTTGCACACGCTCTCGAGTTAGCTCAGCAAATGATTTATACAAAATATATAATTATTGGATTATTTATTTCAATTACATGCGTATTAATATATTGAACACATCGCTCAAGTAGTTCCGTGCTCCTCGAATTGTGCAAAATATAGTGCGAAACGTACTCGTTATACGCGCGATATAAAAACAAAATATCGTACATTTTTAATATGTCACACACACATTACACATAATAGAATAAAATATTATATATATTTTTTTTTGAAAGAACAACGGATTGTTTTATGCGTTGCTCGTGGCAACGCCAACGTTGTACTATACTCGTTTACATAATATTATTATTATACGTTCAACGGTTTTTTCGTAAGTCACACGCGCCTCGTACCGTGTCGTCTCGCGTGCCAGGAGCGTGCTCGAGGGGTGGGAGGTGGTAAAACGAGGGTGTTATATCTTGTCCCCTTGCCACAGCCCATGAGGATTTTTTTTAAATATATTTTTTCTCTTATTTGCTCGGGTCAATTTCAGTGTGCAACAGACCGTTGCAAGTTCTTTATAATCTAAAAAAAATTTTTTTTCACTAAATTTCTCCAGAAATTAAAATTGTACTTTTCAGCCGTAATCGTATAGGTACCGCTGAAATCGAAATATCGTATTAAAATTTTGTCAGATTTATTCGTTATTATTACGAAAATCGCGAATAATTTTTTTTTTTTACATAATTTAAGTAAAAAAATATATTCGTTAGAGTGATTTGTACACCGTCAGAAATTAAACGTATAAAACTCGTAAATTATGATACTCGTTGTGCTTATTACGGAACGTATCAAATCTGTATTATTATAATATGTAAAAAACGCTACGAAACCGTCTGACCGGTGTTTGAACAGTGTTTGAACGCCGCGTGACAGACGTAGAATTTGACGATTCGGCCGATATCCTAAGAATTTATGTTTACTTTTTTTAATTTCTGTTTTACGTTCAGAGACACGAGTTTTGGAAAAAAATTAAAAGGCAAAATACTCGAGAGCACTCGGGACGGCGTCCCGGGAAATAAACGTATTATTATAAAAGTCGGACGAAACAAACAGCGACATCTAGGAGATTTATCACGCGTGAAAAGGACCGAGTACAACGCCGTTTAAAACGGGTGGTTTTTATTGTGGCCATTTCCGTACACATATAATTTTAGTATTTGATTACATAGAGATCGTATACAAATAAAATAATATTGTGTTCTATTCGCACAAATTATACACTAAGCGTGTACAGTATTAGAAAAACGATGAAAAAGAAATCGACGAATTCGAAGTAAGAAAAATCGGTGTTAAATAATACGAGTTTTAAATATTCTCGTATTTTATAATTTGTTATATTATGTAATGAAATAATTGACAAATTATTACGCGATAATATGCATACGAGTTACGGTCACTACAAATAATGTTAATATAATGGTACACGAATTAAAAAAAAAAAATTGATCGAAATATTATTAAAATAAAATTCGAAAACCTTTAGTCGATAAAAAAAACAAATGTTTTGGGCCTTATAATATTTTGAAATTAACGAGAAAATGATGAAATTCGCTTTTTTAGAAATTGGACGCGTCGAAAATACGTAGGTGGACCTTTTTTTTTCGTAACCATTTATAGTTTTCCACAATAAAAACCCGAAAATATCGATTTCCGTTTAAGGAACGTTTATAAATTATAACTTTTGCGCGGAATTTATTGTCAAAATTGTATTTCCGTACAAGAGTTATAATAAAACTCACATTTTCTCAAAGTCGTATAACCTATATAAATAATAAATATGATACTTATGATTAATGTATTTACTACTTTAGTTCAATCGTTATTTCGTATGATATTATTTTAGAATCGATTTCGATATATTGTAAGCAACGGGTGGAGGAATAATTCCTTTACGTAGGTTAAGATAAATAATTATCGGTAAAATCGAAAAATATGTAAAATAATGAAACACGTCATAATACCATCTGTGCGCGATAACGCGCGTGTAAATACACTTATGCATTCAAAAAAAGTAATGGTAAAAAACATTCGTTGAAAAACGAAAACGTGTAAATAGGCAGCGAGCCGCGGGTGCTGTGTTTATTGGTTCAAATGGGACACTTGGACGTTTCAGAGTTGTCATATTAGTATATTACTTTGAATTTGTAAGCAATGATAAATAATTGTATTCGAAAAACGATTTTGAGCGAGGCTACAGTAGTAGTAATAGTTTATTAATTAATAATAAATGAACACGATACCTAAATGTCTATGAACTTCCTTTGCGTTTCGAGATCTTAAATAAAATTTTCAAATTCACAAATTAAACGCCGGGACTATTTCGTCACTGAAATCCTTTTTTTTTTTAGTGTTAACGTAAAAATATACGAATACTTATACTAATAGGGGACCACCCCAGTCCTACAGTTCCATACAGCACGATCTCCCATTTCTTGTACATTTATACACCATTTATCTTCACATCACCATCATTTCCACCTATCCACTTCTTCGAGTTTCCTCTTCCTCAACTCTTCTCTTCTAAATTGATTTTCCAATAACAACTTTCACAGCCTATGGATCATCTTAGAATTCTTATCTCAGCTATACGCTTATCCTTTGTTCCGTTTTCCTATCCACTGACCAACGTTCCTAACAAAATTGCTGGCCTCATTTCTGTCTTTTTTTATTTTATAAAATCTACCTTTCAATCGCATTAGCATCCTCTTGTCACATATAACATCTGTCCACGTCTTCCTCAGAACCACCGTTCTTTTGAACTCGAACCTATATATCGACGTCACTGCGCACACCATCCTCACTAATCTTTTTTTTATACACCTCATCCTATGCATTTCCCGATAATTATCTCCAAAAATCATACACAATCGTTACTGTTCACTACTTATCCTTGTTACTTTTTCCTCCAGCGTTAATCTCCACCCTTCAAGTCTCTTATTCACTTCTTCTGGGCTTTTTCCTTGCACTAACACCATATCATACGGCACCACATAAACGTTATTAAATAATTAAAATGTATACAATTTTTATGTATTACAAACATTTTTTTCTAATTTTTCCAGCCTGTCCAGTCGCTGGCTCTGATGGTTATTTGTTCAAAAAAAAAAAAAACAGTAAACGCACTAAAAGTACGAAAAACCTTCGAGAAACCTTTCTTAATATAATACAACATAGTTACGAAGAAATAAGGATAATCGCGATTTCGACGAGATCGCGTTTTTATATAATTTTTCGATAGTTTTCTAGGTTTTTTTTTCTAGGCGCTTTTGAGAAATTCGAAAAATTACCTCTCAAAGTACCAAGTAGATTTGCTATATCGGAAACCCGGGTATGACTGCAAAGATCGGAGCGATCCTTCTTGTAGAATTTTCGGGTATTGACAAAAACACGTCATAGTAAAAACCAATAAATTACTCGCTCCGCTCAGAATCTAAAATAAATATAAAACCGGATACGTTATTCGCTCGGAATCATACAGATAGTATAATAATAATGGATATAGGTCGTATTCGTTATCAGGCGTTTCCGAATCTTCTGTCTCACTCGGCAAATATATTTAGATAACCGATATACGATACCGATGAGTAGATATGTAGTAAAAATTTGAAATACGTTTTATGTATAAGACATGAATAATTACAATACAACATTAATTATTATAACAGGATATTACGAATTGTTTTCAATTATTATTATTATTTCATGGAACAAAAAATAATTTCTTGCCGAATGGGATAGAATATCGTTACCTATCTCTCTTCTTTATTCAGGAACGCTGCCCCGCTACGCGTATTGTACACACATGCAGGGGCGCATTAAGTGGGGGGCAAAGGGTGCGTTTGCCCCGGGCGGCAATTTTTAGAGGGCGGTACACTGATCATGGACATTTGGAATTATATGTTTTAGTCTGTTGGAATTTTAATTTGTACTGTAAATTTAGGGGCGAAAAATTATATTTGCCCCCTCCCATCCCTAAATATTGATTCTTAATGCGCCCCTGCACACATGGCCCATTCATTATATATGTATTACGTATTATCTATGCGCTCGGAATCTCCAACAGACGCGGTCTCGTTCGCTTCGCCATCTCCGGAATCCGGTCGAAACGGTATTATTATTACATAAAATACGCGACGACAATATTGGTATGCGCGTAGTTCGGCGAGAGAAATTTCATTTCTGTAAAATCCGCGAGCGCGCGTTTTCGTATATACGAGTATAATCGTCGTAGTGGCGTTTCTTTTTTTTTTTAATTTTTTTTTTTTATTCAGTTTTGGTGCGCCGCCGAGCTATGCGCGGAGCTCGAAATAACTTTCGATCGGAAAGCCTTTCCCTCCGTTCCTTCAGCAGCCACAATTTTCTGCCGCCGCTGCAGGTTATATTGTCAGCACGCGAAAAGGTGGCGTGTACACACACACGCGCGGTTTATGGCTCTGCTTCGGCAGGGACGCGCGCATAAATCGGCCGCTAGAGGGGTCCCGTATAACGCGCGTGTTGGCGGGCGCGATACCGAAAGTTTCCCTCCGTCCCTCTCGCACCCACCCACCCACCCACCCACCCCAAAACGCCCTTTTCACGCGACCGCCGCCGCCGCCGCCGCCGCCGCCACCGCTGCCCGCCCACCGTTCTGCCGTTCGCGAGCGCGTGCGCGTTGTTTGCCCCCTACCCTCCCTCCCATCGTATCTGTGCGAAATAAACCGGCGGAATTAAAAAAAAAAAAAAGAAAAAGCTTTTATCTGACGCAGCTCTCGGTCGGATTTCACGCGGCGCGCGAGCGTCCCCCCGGCGACGGCGCACTGCGTGCAGCGCGCGCGCCAAAAACGGGTCGATGGCGCGCGAAAAACCCGCGGCGCACCCGGTCCCCGTCAAAGTACTTAGCGGACGAAAAAAAACAGGAAAAAAAAAACAAAAATGGCGCGCGCCAGCTACTTCGCGGCGATACGTCTGATCGATTTGTACGCGTATATATACTGCACGTATAGTATGATAATGGTCGCGAGCTAATCGTTTTTGCGCAGAGCACTTATATGGGCGACTACGTTATAAATATACGATGAAAAATCCACAAAGGAAATCGTTCGGGTCAAGTGAAAAACGTCAGAAAAAAAAAAAGAAGAAATTACCGACGGGACGGAAGAGAAACACAAAAAAAAAAAAAAAAAAGCTAATAAAAAAGCGTGGCGTTAATAGTGTTTGTGAGACGCGGAGAATAAATAAAAAAAAAAAACGAGTGGGACCGAAAGCAGAACAAATCTTAAAGACGACAGAAGAGAAACGAAAATTAATAGGGTGCTCTAGAGAAGAGGAGAGAACGATCGAAGGAACGAGATATATATTATAGAGAAATAACGATAAGGAGTCATTTCCTACTGCAGGGAGCTCAAAGATATATATATATGTACCTATACGGCGAAGGTGAGGGAAACGTGGAGAGAGCGTTGTTCCGAATATATTTGTGTTATAAACCTGCAATATTCGGATTGAAAAGGGAGAAAAAAACTTAAAATAATACAGTCTTTTTTTTTTTTATACGTAAATTGCGGTATATCTACTCGAAATTTGATTTTCCTACGAGCTCGATGTAACGTGAAATCTGTTTCTAAAAGTCGGATATTTCTCGCTTATTGAAGTAACATATGATATCAGTGTGTGAGCGCACCGGTCTCGTTTTAAAATTCCATGTAGATCCGAAATGTACGTACGAGGTTACGATTTAATAACTGCTTACTCCGGTGCAATATTGGAAAGACGGAGAAAATTTTTCGTTTTATAGGTACATACATTTTCTGCCGCATTCTCCCGTCGGAAAAAATAGAAACCGCTTTCGATTAAACTCTTTTTTTTTCCGTACATACGCCGCCATGTCGTATATTGAATACGATATAAATTTAACTATTCCGTGGAATCTCTCGTACACTGCGCCGCCATGACCAGCAGGAACGAGTTTTATACCGTTTATATACGTATACGCTCATATCCCGGATTGTGTTATTATATTATAAATAAATCATTTTATGCGCTCGCGTAACAACACGGGACAAGCGCAAACGCAAGCGAAAAATAAAAGAAATCACTCTAAATCATTTGTAATAGCCAGGAGCGGCGGCTATGGAGCAGGAGGCTGAGTACTGAACGCGCTCGAACGTGAAAAATCATTACTGACCCTTGAAAATAGCCACGCGCGCAGGTACGGAACGATTTCGATATAACGGCGCCCCGGAGATCGCCTCGCGCGGAGGGAATGAAAATGATACTAAACGGCCGGTCCGTAAAGCTACGTATAATTATTGTATAGTCAGTGAATAATGTTTCTGAATGAACGGCTTCGTGTACGCACTGACGAATAACAGTAGAAAAAAAAAACGAATTCCGGAGTTGTAATTCATCGTTGGAGGCGCGGAATTCTCCAGGATTTATCTGGAAAAAATATCCATAGAACGTATATATATAATATATATAATCAAGAATCAGTCGCCATTTTATTTCACGTGAAATATTATTATTTTTGTTGTCGTGATAAGAATTATTGCCGGTTGAGTCATAGAATAGATTAATCAGAATCACAGAATAGATCCGTTTATAAGTTGATGTTTTAGTATATAGACATTAATATTATTAGGTTTTAAATTTTATCATCCTCGGTTTTCTGCAATTTAATTACAATTTAATTTGTATTGTGAAAAACTGCAATAATTCTAAAGATCCGACAAAAGTGAAAGACTGTAAGATGTTCAAGATTCCAAAGGATTTTCCTCGGTTAGTTTGTTTACTGTATCAGTGTCCATTCTGATTAATCTATTCTGTGATAATACGTTTCGGCGATTTTATGGTTTTGGTTTCCTCCCCCATAGGCGCAAATAGCGAGGGGCTAAGCCCCTCCTAAATTCTGTATAGCCCCCAAAATTTTTTTTGAGAATTTTGAATTGATATAAAAAATCTAAAGAGTGTTTGGGATGGATTTAGACTTCAGCCCCCCAAACTTCAAACACTATTTGTGCCTATGCCCCCTTTGTCAAAACGTTCTATTATAAAATGCAAAAAAAAAAAATAAAAATAACCGTCATATTTCGTGTCACGCGATATTATTGTTTTTTAAAATTATCACGTGTTTAAAAAACGTAAATATTAATCGTTAATAATTTTTTTTTATTTCTCCGCACCCGCAAAGTATATGTTTTAACGAGATTGATTTATAAGGTAGCGTTTTAAACGATCCATACGCCACAATCTTATCGATTGTATAAATGTCTTGCTTTTTAATTCGAATATATATCGCGTTAGATTTCGTAAACAGAGTGTACGAAAACAATGTCGACGGACGAATAATAATCTCAGCGTGTTATATACAGGCGAACGAGTTGTATATCATATATTATTATAAAAACAAATAAAAAAAAGGAGAAAAAGGAAACGTTTTACGCTATGAAATTCATTATAAACAATTCTTGACCGCACTGCGTTGCCGTTCGCAATTCATCATCGTCTAGACCGGGAGCGTGTACACACGTAACCAAAGCTTTAGAGACAGGAACCACGTCTTGTTTTATGATGTCTTTTAATACAATTTATTTTTTTTGTTCGTATAAACGCTACGAAATCGAGTTAGGTTACGTTAGGTTAGGTCACGATTAAAGATGGACAGGTTGAACAACGAGCTCTAATAAAGTGACTAGCAAGCCTTCTTTTTATCAAATTCTCACATTAGTGCTCCTAACGGAAAATGTTTCAAATAATACATCGTATTATTATTAATATTTTAATAATTAAAAAATATTAATAATAATACGATGTATAATAATTATTATTCGTAACTATAGAAAAAAAAAATTTTTTGAAAATAATATAATTATCAATAATAATGTTTTTCGTCAAATTACAATGTATTTGTCAAATAACTTATTTTACCGTCAAAATATCATATAATCTCTTTGTATAGCATGATCACAGATTAGATCATGAATATTCATAATATAATATAATAATAACGAATAATGTAATGTAGTTAATATATCAAACCACTTTAAGCGCTAGTATATTAGTGAAATTTCTCAGCTGATTTACAAAGAAGGTTTATTGGTCACGGTGAACGGCGGAGTAGTATAGCTCGTTGTTCAACCTGTCTATCATTAATCGTGGGTTAGGTTAAACCTGACCGCGGACGCGTCGTATTTCGTCGAAAAACAAAATGTTAATATTGTATCGTTTCGAAAAACTATAAGGACGAATGTCCGTAAAAAAGAAAATAGGAAATTAGATTTATTTCGTTAAAACACTTAGAAACGTATGGTGATAAACGTATTGGTTATTATCGAGGCGGTTCGTTATAAAACCGACTGTCGTATTTCTTTCTGAGAAGAAATAATAGTACGTTATAATAATAGTATATTATGTTGTATTGTTTAAAATTTTTCTTAAAAAAAAAAAATAACCGAGATTACTTGCGGCGTGTATAAGCTGTTTTTTCAGTACAAGTATTTTTTTTAAATACATATAAGACAGTGTGTCTATTATTTTATAATATATTGTACAAAACACAAGCTATCACTTGCACTCTATACCATACTGTATAATTATATTGTTCTCTCGTGGTAACGTGCATCTTTGTTTATTATTCGTGAAACCATAGTGATCGCCTCGCAGTTATATACTATATCGTGTACAAAATAATAGTTAATTTCCATATATTATAATTGTAAATAAAACGACGAAATGTTAATTCGTTAAATCGAATAAAAAAAAAAAATCGTTATTAGGGCGAAATACTATATACATAACGGTTGCAGTACCTATACCGTAATTTTATACGTTTTTCTGTCTGAGACTATACGCAATTTATATATGTATAAATTATAATATATTAAAAAAAAAAAAAATCGTCACCGTCTGTTAAATAATATAGTATAAATATAGCTATATGTCAGATGGTTATTACGTTTTCCTCTGCTAATACGCCGAATCCGTACGCGCGAGTGATAAATATTTTTGAATTGAAAAGTTTTCATAACCAATATAGTAATAAACGTTATAATTTATTAAAAATACCGAGTAAATTCGTTTTTTTTTCTGTCAACAGCTTTACTATTCCTAGCCGTTTGACTGCAGTTTTTCAACGAGAGTGAATTATCGCGTTACCCAAGTCTGCGTTTTTTCTTTTACATTTTCCGCCTCCAAATCGTGTACATCAGTAACAATAAAAAAATAAAAATAAACAAATACGTGTTCCTTGAAAGTCAATCTCCTTAATTGTTGCAGTATTTTGACCGCAGTACTCGTGGTGGTGTACTTTGAATTTCTGTCTGCAGGGCACGTTATTTTGTATAAGCTGCAATTTTATCGTATTCTAAACTACAAACTTATACCGAAGTTAAATTTTAAAACCTTGAACGTATTAACAGAAGTTATATATCATATTACATGATCTATGTAATATGGTCTGGTTACTATAGATCCGATAATTTGACTAACAACACGCGTTGAGACGAGTAGAAGAGAAATATCTATTTATACCACTGACGTCAATATGAGATAAACGACTGGAATATTGTTCAAGGGGTATATGATTATTATGCGGAATAAAAGCACTCGTTCCAAATTTAACCTTTTCAACAACAATAAATTCGAAAAAATGTACAAAATTCGTAAGCATTTTAATCCTCTTCGATTCACTCGATTACTTTCTTACAATTATAATTTTCACATTTAACGGAATTTTTAAATCGTAAACAATTCGACCGGTAAAGTCTGATTTGAATACCGAGTCCTGGAATCCGTTGAACTGACTGTTCGCTCTTCTTAATATAATATGCTGGCTGAGATTTGCAAGTTTCAACGTTTAATTGTTGTTATTTATAGTTATAATACACACGGGGGCCCGTAGAAAGTTTTGTTATTATTTCTGTTGGCATATTATTAATAAAGTTTGAATATCTTTTGCTTTGTTTTAGGACGTAATATTATTCATAACATTGGTGCGCCTTTATACTTATGAACAGTAGGAAGTAGTCGTATGAATATAAGCGTGATTTGTTATTTAAACGATTAAAAAATGCGCAGAAATGTGCATTAGTTTTAAAATAAACATACGTTTTCAACAAAATTAAAAATACCGGTTTTAAAATAATTTCCAAACGTTTGTAGGCGACTCGCGCGTATAAGAGAATTTGTCATATTTCATCTGGTAAAACGGTAATTACCAAAAAACGCGTTAAATATCGATAGCAAATTAAAATTTTTTTCACACGTATTGATATTCCGAATAACGTAGCAATAGATGTGGGGAAGATTATTGCAATGTAAATTAACGATAAAAATGTAATTTTTTTTTAGAAAACTAATGTTATTAAAATATAGATGCGATTATCGATACGAATGTAATTGAAATGCAAATTTTACCCGTTCGAACGAATCGATTGAAATTCCATGGCGTTCTCTCGTATTTATTTATTTTCGCGCTTCGTATATTATTTACCTTATATTTTAAAAATAATTAAAATAATTAAAATATCCTTCCCCAGCAGACTGGTTGTTAAATTGAACTCAAAATATCGAGATTACATTACGCGAAAATGCCATTCTGCCCCGTATATAAATATACGCATATTATATAATTTTGGACCTCGAGCACCAGATGGAAGGATGATCCTGCAAACCAGCTAAATCTGTTCATGGGTACTGCGCAGGCTATCCGCCGGAGTACTAATCGTTTTAATTCCGAAACTATTCATCGTGTTTGCTCGGTCGACGATTTTTTCGGTGGTATAATAGCTGACAGAATTATTATTATTTTTTTTTTTGGCGAAAACTTAAAAATGATTATAATCGAGTGGCGTACTCGGTAATAGTTATAATACAATTGTCCAGACAATGTTTTTTAAAGTTCCTGCGAGTTTTTTGCGTTCCCCTAGTCCGATATGGCCGCTCGCCTAAATCGCGTGACGAAACAAATTAATTTTGATTTTAATTTTAGTTTTTAAACCGAAAATGTATGTTTTTAATTGATCGTATTTAATTACTGTTACCGATTGTTGTCGTATAAGTAATTATTGCGTTATGATTGATAATTTTTAATAATATTTTCTCTACCCCTTGCGGGCGTTAAATTATTAAATAAATAAATTACATTAATAATAAAGTAGCATCGTGGGTTTAAAAAATACAGACTTTTTTTTACATATTTGTTTCAGAGAATAAATAGATGCTATTTAGTTTAGGGGAAAAAAATCATATTTTTTTTTTTACTGAATATTAAATTCAGAAATTAAAAAAAAACACATTGTTCTACTTGATTTTATCGTTTTTTTCGATAAATTGCGAGATTTTACGTTAAAATTACACGTTTGTTATAAGAAATTTATTGGTGTGGAGTGAAATTAAAAATCGATTAATTTAAATTGTGTACCGGAGCATATGTTAATAGGTTTTGTTGATTTATTCGTGCAATCGTGCTACTCGTATATTTTCCAAATTTTTATAAGAGAACGTAAAGAGAACATTATCAGAATGTATATTTTAATCTAAAAATCCCCCCCCCCCAAAAAAAAAGAATTAATACCATATTTTATGTTTATACTTCAATGCCGTGAACGTATATTTCAGATGAAACACAATTATAATAATTATTATTATTATTGTGGTCGGTCGTATTATTTTTATTAGCTCGATGTCTCCGCATTGTGTGTATGTAGATACTACTACTACTACTACTAATAATAATAATATGTAAACCGTCGTCGCGACGTTAAATAATCGTTAATTGAAACGCTCACTCTCCTCTCCCTGCACTGTGTGGCGTGTGTATATATAAATATAAATTAATATTTATCATACGCTGGACTTAATAGGACAACAGAAGATGTATACTATTATATAATATTATATTATATGTAAAACACCGATGCGCAATATTATTTAAAAAAAAAAAATTCGGTATATATATATATATAATAAAATAGTAAAAACAAAAAAAAAAATTAAAGAAATAATAGAATAAAAAGGACACGCGATAGAAAAATAGAAATTAAAAATAAAAATTATAAATTAATAAATCGTTAAATATATTTAATTAAGACGATAATTTATAAAAAAAAGAATCTGAAAAAAAATATCCGCGACGTTAGAAATTGTAAATTTATCGCCCGCGTGATCCGTATAGGGGAGGCGTAACCATGAATAATTTAGTGTTACGAAATTTAATTTCGAAAATTAAAAGATTTCTTGAACTGAAGGATTATGTACAAGGTACAAAAACGAGAGTGAGTATAAGGATAACATGATCGGTTGAGTCGATTGAACCGCGCAATAAATAATAACGATACGTCGAATTTACGGCGTCTGTTAATAATACCACACGGAACTCGGACGTCGGATTTGAGAACTTATTTCGGATTCTGTTTGAACGTTCGATATGAACGGATTGATGCAAGCAATGGATATACTCAATACAAACGGAAGGATAAGAGGAACTAAGAGTATTTTTGTACGCCGTATAAGTGTTTTTCGGTAATATTGCGAAACGTTACAATATATGCAAACGAAATATGTGTTTAGTGATTTTACGTATACGTTCGCGATTTTAATAATGATCAAAGGGAAATTCGGCCACTCATCGTAGTACAGATGTACTACTGCAGTCGCGTTGGACATTCGACTCATTTTACTCGTATAGATTAACGTTACGGTTGCTATAATTTGTTTATATTTGACATATCCGTCAAAAAACAAAAAAATGTACACTTTATGTGCAATATAAATTAAAACGAACGTTTTAATTTGAAAATATTCGGTAATTAAATTTTTTTTTATCTCGTGGTATTACAGAATTCAAAAGGGTCTCGAATTCACGTGCTCTGCAAGTGGTATTGTGCGGTCTAAATTAAAAGCCGCTTCGACTCGCAAGGGGAGTCATTTATTAAACATTCGTATTGGAATTTTTTATGTAACATATTCACCAATATTCGATTTATTAAATTATCAGAATATATATATATATATATATATATTTTTAATGAATACGATGATATTTAATTATATATCGCATTATGTTTGTAATATTACATAAATATTCGTGCATAAACGGAGTCGAATGACTCAAAGGATCATTTTGGAAATCGTATTTAACTGTTAATTTCTATCTTTGTTTTTGCCTTTTTGAGTATTCGTTGAACCACCGCGCATAATTTAATTTGAAATATATGTTGCGGCTCTATATATTAAACACGGCTTAGACCACACCGGCATGTGTTATACAACTGCACTCTGGCTTGTATATATTATGTATAATAGACGAGACGCAGAGTCACGAAATTACTACAACGTACCGCGGTTCAGCGAACGAAACCGAGTGTTTACAATATTATATGCACGCGCGTGAAATTAATTTAACGAAAACGGCGCGTAGTCGAAACTATTTTTTTTTTATTCTCGTATATACTCGAATTAACATATAATTAGTATTTGCCGAAGGGTTAAATTATTTTTAAAAATGTAAGTGCGCGTATATTATAATATACAGTGAAAAACGACGCCCCCCTCTTCGTCCGTAAGTGACGGAAGGGAGGGGAATTAAAGGCTACGCTGTACGCCTATGTGTAGCACTGCTCGTTTTATTTAAATAAAAAAAAAAAAAAAATTATTTTTACGTTGTATACCTAGTACACGATATCTAATTATATTGTGTAGATTTTTCAAAAAAAAAACATTAAGACTTAAAATAATGCAAGGTGGAAGGTTGTGTATTGGAAGTAACCGCACTTATTCATTTATTTCGTAATTATAGTTTTGCACAATTTATGTTTTGAACAATAAATGGTATTATGAACAATTAGAGTTTATACATATACATATTATACTTTAGGGACGTTTTTATTTTTATTATTATTCTTTTTTTTTTACTGAAAAAGGATCATAAACGAAAATTTAACATTTAAATTATTTTTATTTTTAATGTGCAGTGAAACAATCTATTTAAACACTTAAACCATTCGATAGGAAATTTTGATTTTAATGAGATGTTTCGACTTGTAAAATTAGCTTTTACACGTGTACTGTATAAAATACAAAATTACATTTTTTTTCTCTCGAAAAGCTCCTCTGAATCGAATTAGTAAATAATCCGTTCGTAATATATGTCATTATACAACTTTGGCATCGTTTGAGAACTTAGTTTTAATATGATTTTTTGTTATTGCTTTTGTAGAATGTCATAAAAAAAATTTTTTTTTTGAAGTGTTTTACATTGTTGTTTAAATTAAACGTCAATTTTAAATATTATAAGTATTTTTATTATTATTAATTTTTCGCTCGATTACTGATAATCATAAATAAGAGTATTTATTCAACACATACTACACATACCGTTGAAACTTATAAACATGAATTAAAAAAATAATAATAATAATTGTAAAAATTGGGATAACAATCATAATAATTAACGCTTATTTTCTAGTATATTATTAGTAGAGCTTTTATCGTTATAAATTATTATTGACGGACAGGTAAGTTGAACGATATGTTGTGGAGAATCTAAAGAAAAATAAAACGCAAATGCAGAGACGAAATGTATAAAATGTCTGTATTTAATATCAACAAAAATATATATAATACCTATGTACACGCGATATCGCTCATAAGCGCGTTGCAGTATGGTTAGGGTTAACCGAGAACGTTCGAAAGACATAAAAAAAAAAGAAAATTAAAGTGATTCCATACGTTCGCGTTAAGTATTATGAAATATTATAATAATGTATACGAAAATGAGTGTACAGTTATGTTCCTTACAGGTGACCAAACGGCTGTAATATAAATTTAATAAAAATTTTAATAATAGAAATAATTAATGTTTATTGATTATCCAACAGGTATTGGAAACAGTGGAGTGTCGTATAGGTGTATAACGATTTTCTGAAAGTCATCGAATAATTATAAAGACCAAACACCTAATTTTTAATACTCTTCCTTGGTTACCAGAGGAAACATATATATATGTATCGGTTTCCATGGTTACCGCCGATCATTGTTATTAGAATCGTATTTTTTCTCAGTATGATTTAGTCGAGTAAAAAAGATTTGTATAATTATTTTTTGTCGGTTATTGTAAAATATATATATATATAATTTTCCCTATATAAAAAACGCCAATTTATTGGTGGCGTATATAACCGAAAGACAAAAAGAAAATTGTAACATATTTATTACGTTGGATAATGTGATAAAATTTCGTACATTATAAAAAAAAATATTTGGTTATCTCATGAGGGGTTTTGTCGGAACGAGACTAAAAAAAAAAAAAAGGAATATCAAATAAATAAAATATTCAAAATGTTTTTATTTATCACAGTTCTCGTATACCGTTGAACACATTATAAATATATTATATATATATGTGTACGTACTACAGACACCCTTGCCCAAAAAAACATTCTACCGAATATCCCCCTTCGGTGCACGGCACACATAAACGCACGTATGTAATATGAACACGTCACACGACTTAATCGAAAAAAAAAATTATAATGGACGAAATACTACTGTATAGAACGTACACGCATGTATATAGTATAGTACGGTATTGCGTATATAATCGCCTAGATAAGGCACAGCATTTTTTATTTCGTAACCGGTTAACCGAATCGACGTTATAACGATGTCATATATACGCAAAATATATTCCAAAATATTTACATAACACACGATTTCTAAAATCATATTTAATAACAGCGGGATTTGAACGTATGTATATATATATATATATATATATATATATGTACTTAGCTTATATTAATATGATTTTTTTTGATTTAGAAACTATTTTCAATACAGTAGACGAGCGTAGTGTATAGAGAAATCAGATTTTTTTTTTTTCGAATTTCTGATACTAATCATGCTAATCGTATTGTAAATTAAATTTTCAATTTATACAAAACCCTATCGAGTATAACATTTGATTTTATATAGTTTATAAAATGCTGTGGATTTATACACTTGAATCTGAACAACGTGCATGGAACGTAAACGAAATAACAATAAAACAGGAAAAGAAAGAAAGTAGTCACCAGATAGCGCTACGACACAACATAGAGGGCGTGGCAGAATGGTGCATATAAATAGTGGTCAGTATCGAACACCATACACACACACACACACACACAAACCGCAGTCAGACGCGAACTACGCTGTTCACGCAGTGAACGTTGTAGTTGACCGCCGTGACTACACTGAGCGGTCCGATTGTTTCGGACCGCTATTTATAAGCGCCTTTCTGCCACGCCCTCTATGTTGTGTCGTAGCGCTATCTGGTGACTACTTTCTATTCCCGTTTCATTACGGTCGGCTGACGCGCTATAGCGGTATATACGTGTGTTTAGTTTGACGCTGATCGAGCGGCCGTTCGTACGCGTGTATGCAATCATTATTTATTATTATTATTATTATTAATAATAATATTATTTCGATTATTTCAATGAAATTAAATGAACGTTTTCTCGTTGTTATTCCTGAAAACATTCTTGGACCTAACCAAAAACCAAACAATTGCCGTGAAATATTAAGCATTTTAATAATAATATATGCATTTGAGTTATTTACTGATAATTATACGTTACAAGACTTTATCGTATTATTATGAAGGAATTTAAGAATTTTACTCCGAGCGCTTGAATCAATCGAACGTTCATTTTGTATAGGACAAAAAAAATATTGTAAAATATTATATTCCTTTCGGCCGAAATCAGCTAATACCATGGATTATTATGTACTAATATTTAATAATGTACATTTTACATTATAATAACAAAGTAAAAAAAAAAATTTTTTTTTAAAGGAATGTACGATATACCTAATATACGAGTAATATTTGTAGTCTAGCGTTTTGTTTTAATTTTATGCAAACCTAACATAAAATTTTATGTTAACGGATTTTAACAAATGTTTTTGTAACAATATATTCGATGCGTTTATATACGTTTACATTTTTTAGAGGTAGGTACCCAGTTTTTTTTTTTTTAGTGATTTTTAGTGCTACAAGTCCCGAAACTTGTACGATATACATATAATATATATATATATATATATATATATATATATATATATATTAGATCGTGTCTGAACGCGCGGCTATTCTTACCTCAATACGCGTATAACATAGTCGTACAGTTATTGGAAAAACGTCGTTTTTAAGCTAGTATTTTCTACTCTTGAAAATAGTAGTCGCGATTACCTTACTTTGCCGTTCCATCTAATCGAACTCTAAAACGCTATTTCTTTTCTTTCTTCGTCTGCTCCTGGCTTTGACGATATTTCACCTCTCGTGTTGAAAAATATTCCTACTGTTAAACGTGCAATTAATTATTCAAAACTTTTAAATAATTATAATCGCATCGACGACGATACAATATATTTAAATTATTATTTTATTGTTGTTACGCGATTAAAACGACAGCGCTTGAGGCCGGCGGACGAGCGTGCGAGTCTCGACGATTAACTAAATTACAGTTCATAACGTGTACTGTCCGCGACTGCGGTACACACACACACTCATATTGGCTCAATTATAATTATTTTTCTGTTTTCCGTCTTTGTCACACGATGTGGTTAGGTCATCGAGCCGCGCAGTTCATTTCGTTTTTAATTTTTTACTACTCGACAGACGATTACGTCTATATACATACGAGATGCGTGTGAAACCGATTTGATTATATATACATATTATATAAGCGACAAGTTCAGTGGCGTAAGTAGAGGAATATGCAGGCGATTGGGAGCCCTTCGGTCTCTCAGTCTGCTTAAAACAGTTTTAAAAAAAAGGAATATTTAGAATATTGAGAATTTTTTGTTTTTTGTTATTAGTGAAAATATTTCTGTGTTAAAAATTGAAAAAAAAAAATGAATAAAAATATTATGCTGTATTTTCTATACTACAGTATAGATGCTGAAGAGTTTATTTGTTTGAACGCGCTGATCTCTGGAACTATCGGTCGAATTTGGAAAATTCTTTTTGCACTCGATAACCCGATTTCCGAAGATGGATATAGGCTATTTAACATAACGATACGGCCCTTAGGAGCCGAGCAAAAGAAAAAAGTTTCAGAAAGAACGCTAAGCGAAAACGAAGTAATACCGTGGGCGGACGATGCGACTCAACGGGTCGGGGACCGAAAATGTCAGTCAATGATCAGATACGTTTCAAAAAGTCGATAAAGTTTTATTCGTCAGCAGCCGTAGATCGACATGTTACCTTAGCTGAGCTAAAAATATTATTGTTTTGTTAAATTTTTTTTCATAGGCATTTTATAAAATAAACGAACAAATATTGCTTTAACGTAATAAGTGCGATGTAACGTGCAAAACATAATTTATCGCGTTGAAAATAAAATAAAAATCGAAGTGAAACTTAAATATTTTCTTTTTAAGTTTTGATTATCCTTACATCGAGTATTGAACAGGTAACGAAATGAACAAAATTTGAGTTGTATAAGAGGTGGCATTTTTTTAAACGGGCAACGAAGCGTAAAGGGAAATAATGTTTTGCGTATTCAGCGTGCCTACGCGGAGTACGTCGTATGTGGAGGAGATGCGATGTATTTCCAGTGGCGGTTCTAGGATGGGCAGCTGCGCGTACCAAAAATTTATTCGTTTAGCTTTTTTTTTTTTTTTTAAAGTTTAATGTCGTATCGTTTTGACGAGTAAAGAATTTAAAAAAAAAAAACATGTTTTTTTTTATGTAAATTTGATAAATGCGGATTTCGAGTCCTATAGGACCTCCCGTGTTTATTTCGCGTATTTTCTCTTTTCTTTTCCAAACAGATTTTTTTTCTTCTTCCACCGATTTGTGTACACGAGCGAGAATATATTATAAAACGTTTGTGATACAACAATGTTACACCGCGTTTGTTTTTGTCACGCGTAACACTGGTTTTCTGTTTAATATTGTACGATACGATACACGGTATATGTACCGACGGCGCGCGCACGCACTGCACGCGCAGGGACCCCTGTGGCCGGGATACCCGGGCAGCTGGGGCGTACGTACCATAAATTTTGACCCAGTGACAGACCCCGCCCGTCCGCGCACCGGTTTCCTTCGCTCTCTCTCTCTCTCTTTCTCACACACACCGCGCGCCAAACTCTGTCTCTTTCCCTTCCGCGGCACGTAAACGTTCCTCTTTATACACGTCGTCTCTCTCTCTCTCTCTATCTCGTATCCCTTTCCAATCTCCCTTTCCGTTTCGCCTTCTCGTCGGCCGGCCCTCGTGTGTACACCCTGCTGTACATCTCTACGAGCCACACCGGCGCACCGTCGTCGGTCCCTGCTGCAGCAGTTCCTTTCTTCACCCATTCACAACGATTTCGGAACGCGATACACGTTATATACATAAGCCCATTTCGTTTTCGGATCGATAGTCCGCGTGCACACGCGATACGGTTATAGAGATATACCGACCAACAGCCCCACGGTGGGTGGGCGACGGGGTGATAAAACGCGCGCCGCGACCCACTCGACGGCTGTGGCCCCGGGCTCGGGTCATCGGGCGTCGCGACAAACGTATTTATAATATTATAACGAAATAGTCAAAACAAAAACAAACGCGAATAAAAACTATAAATGATGTATATTAGCGGAAATAATGAACACGCAAATCGCGGGCTTGGAATCAGTGGTCGTATCGAAATAAGTCCGGGTTGTACCTAGTCGTTTCAAATTTTGAAACGATCGCGGGGGTGTGAACGGTCCGTATTGTTGAAAAATAAGCGAAAAAGAAGCCTTTTAACGGCCACATTAACCTCGACGGTGATCTAAAATTTTTGTGATCAAGTGACGCGTTTGGATTTGCTGTATGTTAAAATTTTAGAAAACAAAATACAGTTCTTATAGGGGGAAAAATGATGCAAAGATATTTTTCTAAAAAAAAAAAAATTACGCGACATAAAAATAACAGATTTAAGTGAAAAAATAGGTTTTTTTTTATAAGATAAGGACTAGTGCAATAAGTTACGCTACACAAATTTAAAATAAATTTACTTGTATTCATTGATGATGGAAAAATTAATTCATTAAACAAAACTTATTACTGACAATTTAAATCGTATACTTTACTTTAACTAGACCAACTCAGATGCAAAATATTAGACATAAGTTCTAACAGCATGGTATAACATTTGTTTTTTAGACCCAAGCATGACAGTTAGTATGGTGGTTATGGAGTTAATATTAGTGTAATTCTATGCTAAGACATAAATAACATAAATATAATTTATTATAAATAATTATAATAAAAGTATGCCTTGTTAATAACAATAACAATAATAATAATAATAATAATAATAATAATAATAATAATAATAATAATAATAATAATAATAATAATAATAATAATAATAATAATAAAATAAATAAATAATAAAGATTGCATACACGCGTATGATCGGTCGCTCAGTCAGCATCAAACTAAACAGCAGCATATACCGACATAGCGCGTCAGCCGACTGTAATAAAACGGAAAAAGAAAGTAGTCACTAGATAGCGCTACGACACAACATAGAGGGCGTGGCAGAAAGGCGCATATAAATAGCGGTCCGAAACCAGAGGACCGCTCAGTGTGTGTGTGTGTGTGTGTGTGTGTGTGTGTGTGTGTGTGTGTGTGTGTGTGTGTGTGTGTGTGTGTGTGTGTGTGTGTGTGTGTGTGTGTGTGTGTGTGTGTGGTGTTCGAGACTGACCGCTATATACAGGTATGTGCCATTCTGCCACGCCCTCTATGTTGTGTCGTAGCGCTATCTGGTGACTTTCTTTTCCGTTGAGCGTATTAGTGGCGTATATAGTATCGGAATAACAAAGTCCCTTTTTTATAACGCGTGTCCTCTCAAAACGATTTATTTTTTTATTTTTCATAATAAAAAATTGTATATTTACGTATATGCGTTGATTTAATAACTACGGTTTAGGAAATTATGTTACATTGCTATAATTACTCGAACGTTTTGAAATAATATGATACACACGGTTTTGAACGATGTTGGATATAAAGTGGAAAAAAAATTTAATTAAAATCCGAATTATATACGCAATATATTATACAGTTATTATTATATAGTTAACACGGCATGTGGCGTGACGCAGTGAATATGCGCGAAAAGCGAAAATATATTCAACATTTAAATGTACCCATCGTAATACCGAGAACACGACAATATTATTATTATTATTTATTTTTTTTATTAATATTACCAATATTACAGTACGAATAATAAGACTTGTACGAGTACGCGCCTATGTAGAAGGAAAAAAACATGTTTTGAACTTCGCAAGTATATACGAGTATAACGTGCAAACACGTCATTAAAACCGCGCAGTCTACGTACTGCGTGTTGATACATGTAATTCATATACAACACTTTTTGTTTTTTAATAAAACGATTTTAATGGATAAAAAAAATTTACGATTTCTATTAATTCGTTCGTGGCTCGTGAAATGCCCATCGACGGGGCAAAAAAATAAGCAGTGAATATTACTCGACGAGAAAAAAAAGGGGTCTTTTTTCAAAAAAAAAAAATATATATATACTAATTATACTATATCAAAATATGACAGTAATGAATATTATAATAAACTCGTTTTTTTCTTCTCTCGACTATAGTTGGAAACGAGTAAAAAAAAAAAAATACCTAAAAATGTCGACAAAAAAAAAATCCAGAAAATACGAAATAACACAAACACTGGTTAGGCGCTAATGAAATATACGTTTTCAGTTTAGAAAGAGAGAGAGAGAGAGAGAGAGAAAAAAATGCGAAATGCGTCGACTGCTCAACCCTTATCATAATAATATTCATATCGCAGCAGGTCGTTTAACACGTAACATTTAGCGCGTATAACGGTGTATAAATCGTAAATACGGTATAAAATATATTAAAAAATAAATACCGCGCGGTACGATGAGTGTATAACGTTGATTTGATTGTCGTTTCGAAGGTTTGACCTATTGTGTTAGAAATTAAAAAAAAAAAACAATTATCGTTTTAGCCACCGCCGGGGACTGGAAACAATAATTAAATAAAAAAACGTTTATCGCGTACGTTCCCGTTCTGTTTTCTTTTCGTGAATCGAAAAAACGAGGTTCTTCGCGTATTTCTTCTTTTTTTTTTTTCATAGAACACGCTATTAAAATATAAGCGTACCTGTCTATACACGCGTGCCGTGTAGTTTTTGAAAATTTCGCGTGTCTCAATAACATTATATTATACACTGCAGGGCGTTCTATACGCTTGTATACGTACACTTTCACCACAATTTTCCTGTAACGATACTGTTTTGTATTTCAGGACTCCTCTGTATGCCTTACACATAAAACACACCCCTCTGAACAATATTGGATATTTATGTGTGTGTGTGTGTGTGTTCCTACGTTATTTTTATTATTTTATTTTTCTCGTATTCCCTCGCCGTCGTCGTCGTCGTCGTCGTCGTCGGTATAATGACGTATTTCCTGCGCAATAATATAAAAAGTATACTATTATAATAATATACATAGCTGCGGAGGCGGTATAATATTTTATAATAAAGTCACAAATTCGCTATCCGACAGCCAAAGATTCCGGCAATGAGAATATAATCGATTATGTTATTTAAGTTACGAATTTACGATATACTCAAACGTTTACGCGTATTTTACACCAAGGTTTAGGCGCGTTTACGCGATTTTTCGCCATTGTTGTTTTTTGTCTTTTTAAACGCTTTGATAGGAATTCATCACATATAATCCGTCGTATTATGGAAAAACTATCGACATTTCATTTTCCGATTTTTATTCGAAAACCGCGTATTTTTCTACTTTACTTTTCGTTTTTAGATTTTTTTTTTTTTACGTGTTTCGGTATACATAAAAACACCCGAATTAATACGCCTAGACGGGTATTCATTTATATTTCGTGGTACTGACACGATCGATTTAAAACGAGAAATTCGTTTTTTTTCAATAAATTACGAGTATTTTTCTATTACTTGACGCACAAGTGTGCGTAACGCAAGAGCGCATTGTAATACGTATTTTTATTTAATTTGAATATAATAAGAGAATTTAAAATTTAAAATATTTTACCACGAGTATCTGTTTTTTGTATTTTGATTTTGATATCGAGGTGTAATACGCGTTATTGTTATACACACACACACACACATACACATTAAAACAAATTATCAAAGTTTAGCCAAATGGATAACTTTTAATGCTCGTATGAATAATGTATGTGTTTTCGATGCCCCGTCGGCTGTTCTTTGCAGGCACGCGGAATATATTATATACTGTATGTGTATATACATATGTCTGCGCATATAAGCTGAGTGTAATAATCGAAAACGTCGTTTAACGTGTGTGTTAATAGTTTCATAGATTTTTTTTCCACCGTGTGATTTGAACGTTTCAACGGTTTCGCGTCTCACGCACTGTATACATTATACACACGTATATATAGGCTCTCCTTTATACGTTTGGACAGTGATTCGCAGGATAAAATTTACCCTTCATTTCATATTATATTAAACGTATTACATAATAATTCATATCTACGCATCGTGCAGCGTGAAAAAAAATTCGGCGATATTTTCCGAAACGAATCGACGATAATAATAATAAAATCGTCGTAGGTTTTCTTATTAAAATTATTGGACAATATAGATTTTCGTGTATTTTCTACAAGATCGTTGCTTCTCAAAAAAAAAAAAAAAAATTTAATTCGAATTCTGTAGGACCATCGTGTCTCATTGTCGAGTTTTCTCTGTTCATCGTTCGGTTTTCCAATCTATTCCGCTTTTTGACTAAATCTACCCGGTTTCTTCCTAACCTAACCTTACGCGATTATAATAAGTGTATACCGAATTTTGTTTTTTTTTAACTCGCTAAAGATTTAAAACCGTTTTATTCGAGTTAAAATTCCATTGAAAATTCAAATATATCAGTTGAATTGGCGAACATTTTTTTTTCCATTCACGTAATACAAATACGTTCTTCGAATAATGTGTATGAAACGTGAACAGTTGTTCATTCTCCGTTCGTTCTATAGTTGGTGTAATTATATTCGTTTAGGAATTTTCGTAAAGTACGTTGTCAACTATAAATACGTTCGGCTATGGCAGTTCAAAATTACACACACACAAATTAAACAAAATGTATTCCGTCTAATCGATTTTAACTCTTTAAACCTTTAAACAACGTACATATTATATTATTAATAATAATGTTATATTCAAAACCGTGGGGAAAACGCAAATAACTATATAAATATATATTCGCTTTGGGTGTGTTATGACGGGAAAAACTTCGGGAAAATATCGTCAAGACGGATAAAAAGTATACGCCATTATATTGAACAATTTATACGGAGGAATCGTTTTTGAAGACATCGATTTTCACGCGCGGCATTCGAGTTAAGTCGTTACGAAAAGCGACGGTGTCGGTTTAGCGGGGTTTGGGCACGGAATGGGGTGGTGAAAAACAGCGCTTGTGGAAAATCGCTTTTTTTTATCCGCGTCATACGCGTTTTATATAACGTATCGTAAATAATATCCAATAGACATAATACTCAGCATATCAAAAAGACAAAACGAATGAAATAAGATAAGTAGAAAAAACGAAATTAACGAAAAATCGAAATTTATGTAAAAAAAAAAAAAAAACGTAAATATACAAGAGTCGCCGTGTGAATCTTTAAAACACGGTTATTTTTAGATTCTATAATTTAAAACATTTATTCGATATTATATATTTACGTATAGATTTTATTTAAAAAAAAAAATATATATATATTTTTTTCAGCATCGCTTTCGTTTCTCTAGTTTCTACAAAGAAAATCAAAAGAATAAGACATTTAAATAATTTGTATTTGTCGTTGGAATTTTTCACTCGATTCTCGATCGAAAATAATGTTTTCCCCTTGTTACAATGTTAATTTCAAAGACGTTTAAAAAAAAAACAACATTTTCGCTCTTAGAATTTTCAATTGGCACGACCTAGTGGGATCTAAACCTTAATAATAAAAAATATTAACCGCCGCCGTGATTGAAATAAACGTTTTGAAAATATATTTAATACATCGTGCATTTTTCGAGACGCTTCGACCAGACAGCTGCTGCATATATCCGTACTTAATCGCTTTTCAAAAAAGTAAATTTTTCGTGTTGTAAATTCGTCTGGTAATTTTAGTCTCGTTTTGGGGGACGTATCCCGCCGGTTACGATAAGTTTTCCTGCCCGAATATAGCCACGACGGAGCTGCTTGATATTATCAGTGAAGATGTCGTGCACCAAATTTTCATGTCCGACAGAAGCGAAAAACGTATATCCATTTAATATTTATGTATATATAGGCATATACATATATATAATACGTATGTATATTTACTCGTTTCGCCGATTTCAAATGCATTTTAATAAGGATTTTTAGCGTATAATATATGTAGGGGGGTAACGAAAAGAAATAGTTTGCGTTATTTTTCGAGTTCACGTAACAAATTCGAATTCATTTGGAAGTATAACGCGTACATATCGGTCCGTGAAATTATGTTCGAGTCCGTTAGACCGATAAAATAACTCTGCGATATCGGCATAATAATAATAATAATAATAATAATAATAATAATAATAATAATAATAATAATAATAATAATAATAATAATAATAATAATAATAATAATAATAATAATAATAATAATAATAATAATAATAATAATAATAATAATAATAATAATAATAATAATAATAATAATAATAATAATAATAATAATAATAATAATAATATAATAATAATAATAATAATAATAATAATAATAATAATAAATAATAATAATAATAATAATAATAATAATAATAATAATAATAATAATAATAATAATAATAATAATAATAATAATAATAATAATAATAATAATAATAATAATAATAATAATAATAATAATAATAATAATAATAATAATAATAATAATAATAATAATAATAATAATAATAATAATAATAATAATAATAATAATAATAATAATAATAATAATAATAATAATAATAATAATAATAATAATAATAATAATAATAATAATAATAATAATAATACAAATAATAATAATAATAATAATAATAATAACGTGTCCGTGCAACGCGAACGCGTTTTCTTTTTTCCTGTTTTATTAATAAAAAAAATGGTCATCTTGAAAACGATGGACTTCCGTGTTTGTACGAATTACAGTGGGCTAATTTGTATATTATTGTCGTAAAATGAAATCTTAAACGTTTTTCATAGGGACTGTACAGTTTACTATTGGAAAATGTACACCGGGACGCGAGTATAAAGGCCGTGGCGCTTTTCGGACATTTTCGCGAATCACTCGCAGGTACAGATTTTAATTGTGGACCGGCCGTTCGACCACTGTCTAGGACGTACGACGAAAATACCACCGTGCAGTGGCGTGCTCAGGAGGGGAGGGGAGGTTAGGGGTTATATCCCCCTCATTGTCTTTTTTGCCGACCTACAGAAAACAACTAATTAGTTATAAGAGCTGTTTTAGAGTCATTACTTAATACTTTTTATTAGTTATTAGCAAAAAGTTATTACTAATGAGTTATGACAATAAATATTTACTGTACATAACGTATGTTATGTTAATTGAACAACTTGGTATTAGTGTGTTATAATTTAAATTCATTTTAATTATAGAACAATTTGCAAACGTACAGAATTATAAGCTAGAAACGATTTTGGAGCGCTTGAAACATAAACATTTGAGTTTTTGGTATTACCATGACAATTTATTAAAATGTATTATTACTATTTACTTATAACATCCCCCATTGAAAATTCCTGGGCACGCTACTGCCACCGTGTATCCTGGATAAGGATAAACGATGATTGTTATCGTATATAGGATTTCTATAGTGTATTTATGACGAATTTCGTTTTTTTTTTTACAATCTCCTTTCGACCGCCGGCACTTGATTCGAACGCGACTGGCAAGTAAATAATATTAAAGGTACGTGCGTGTGGCCGACGACAACGTATTCGCGCGCGGAACCGCGGCTGACAAATCGGATACAAATCAAAAGCGGCGGCGGCGGCGGCGGCGGCGCAGGCGTTGACGGATTCGGTGCTGTCGGCTCTCCCAATGATAAACGACCGTTTAACCGGCCGCCGTCTAGACCGCGCGGCGGCCGCCCTTATGACAACGATAATGGCCGAAGGGTCGACGACGGGCGGCCTGTCAATCATCGCAGAGCCAGCACTCGCGGACGCGAGCGAAGAGACTGCAGTATTTATAATAATATTTCACGATGACTTTGCGGTATGCACGACGCTGCAGGGTATAAGTATTAAGCAATTTTTTTTAATTGATTAAATTGTGTTAATATATACATATATATATATAAAAGTCGTATCGAAATTTACTTGTGTTTTTATTGCGCGGTTATGACTACGGTTATTCACGTGGTGAATTGTGTCTTGGAATGGGTTAAGAATAACAACGTTGTAACACTGTGAAATGAATATTTCCGTGTACACTACGAAAAACGTTGGTTAAAATAATTATTATTACCACTTAACTTAAACGTACCGTAAAAGCTAAAATTTTTGCTAACAATTATTATATTCGTATTATTCAATAATTTTATCACGTCGAATAATTGGAAAACTTTAAATTCGAGCGGTGGACAGGTTTTAAGGCCTACACAAAAATATAATACGACTGCTATAAAAAAAAAAAAAAAAAAATTATAAAGCTCCGTTCGAACGAATAACCTGTATATTTGTTGTTTAATACAATAATTATTTAAAAAAGTGTTTTTTACCGGACCGGCACTGGGCACATCTCGGCGCGCCCCGTGGATCGCGAACGTATATCTCTTCGGCTCAGTAGCTCTATTCTGTAACTCGATAACGTGTTAACGAATTGTTAATTCGATAAGAGCTTCTTATTGAAATTTTAAAAACGTATCGAATTTTGCTATCGAAACCGTGATTCTGTAAATGACTCTGTCGATACCTTGCGCTTACAAAGCGTATGCGTACACCAAAATAATAAGAAATCGATAGCTAACGACAATTTTCTGGGAATTTATAAATCGTTTCGATAGCTTAACGAACAGAAAGTTGCCGTTAACAGGTCTTATCGAGTTACAGAATAGAGGTCCAGGGCGCGTATAGGTATGTGTGCGTACATTTCGGAATGTGGCGGAATCGCGAATTTTCCACTTGGGCTATTTCCGGTTCTAGGGCTTCTTATAAAAATCGGCTCGGTGGGTTTCGTAAATTTACCGGGAGCAAGGGTTGGGCGTCGGAAAATTCGCCCTCGGCCGAGGGGAAGGCCCTAATAAATTTTTTTTTTTATAATATACGTATGGAGGAACGCGCACGTTCCCCCCCCCCCCGTAATCCCCAATCGTTAGTGTGGGCGCTTCAGGTCGAACGACTCTAAAGAGCAGCGGCCGGCCAGCTACCGGCACAAATTACACAGGATTTTAATCGTTTCGCGCGAGTACGGACGTATGTCAATATCGATACGTTTTAAGAAATATAATAGTAATAATAACAAAAAAACCTGCGCACATCTGCAGTTTTTAAGACTCCGGGTCTCTTTTTTCGCATAAAGGAGAACACGTAAATAAAATAAAAAAAAAAAAAAAACGTTTAAGCGTTCAGTTTTCTCGTTTACGGTATATTATAATATATATATATATATAATATAGAATATATGGTGAAATCGCGCGATTTCATACAAAACGTCCGACTTTAAACGTTACGTGTCAACGACTGTTTCGAGTTAACGATTTTATAATATCGTACCTATATATACAGGCAAATCGTCTCTAATCCGTTTCGGTACATAACAATATTACAGACGACAGCTTTAAACGTATTTTCTGTACGGATTTTAGTCCCGAGTATTTTTTTTCGAACACACACACACCTCTTGTATTATAATGTTATATTTATCGGGTTTTCGGTGTGCTCGGGTGCAAGTGCTCGGGGCGCGCGAACGTATACGGTTCCCGGGAACGCGGACGGGCCACAAAAGTTTTTTTTTATTTTCCGGATATTTTTCGCCGGCGGTAGAGGCCGGCGGGAGGGTCGTGGGAAGGGACGAACCGCGCGAGCGTTTCTGTCGTCGCGCACCCGTTTTCGCAGCAGCAGCAGCAGCAGCAGCAGCCGGCGCGCCGTCGTTACCATGACGACCGCGGCGAGGGATTGTATTGTCGTCGTCCAAGTCGACCAAGTCGCAGCAATCGGCCGCGGTGTCAACGCCGGATCGCGCGGGGTGATATTATGGCGGAGCTTCCGCGCGCGCGCCCCCAAAACGGCTCGCTCTGTTTTATAAAAAAAAAAATATTGTTTTTGCATAGCGCAAACGTATTTCAGCATATTATATATTATAGTGGCCGCCTTGATCTGAAAAATAATGCAATCACGTTGTTCTATGATAATAATCCTTAGAGTTTCTCTATCCGCGGTGCGAAAATTCACCACCACCCCCTCTGCGATAATATTCTGCGTTATAACTATAGAGGCAACGTTCGACATCAACATATAGTGTTATATTTTAAACGTTTATGTACACGGAGATTGTAAGTTTGAAGCATATATATAAATATATGTATAATATTATAACAAAGATTTATATAGTTTTATTGGTTTGGAAAAAAACGTTACCTATACTTATATATTCGTGCGTAATGCGTGTATAATTAAAATCCGAATCCGTTTTTGGCGTAAATACACTTTTCGGTTTATAGCAAAATGAAACGAAATGAGAATAAGAACACACACCTTTCGCATACGCGAAATTCAGTTTACCGAGTTTTTGACGTTTTCATCTCTGCATATATACGCGCGGTATTATTGTACGTACTAGTCATTGTACGCTTGTTACCACAGGCATACAGTTTGGTAAAGAAAAAAACGTGTTTTTTCGAAAGTACTTGAATGAACGGAGAGAACAGAGTATTTATAGGACATTTTCCAAACACTTACTTGTTTACAATGTGGTTATTCGGACAGTGTAAAAAAGTATGTATTCTAAAATTATTCGAACACTTTCTTGATGGGTCGAAAAAAATGTGTTTATTTATTTTTTTTATCACGGCGCTATTTCGTTTTTGTTTCTTGGTTTTTATTTTTATATTATACAAAAAACGTTTGGCGACAAGAATAAATATACAAAAAAGAAATAAAAATGTTTATAAAATAAGACATATAGAATGTGGAATACGGAGTTTCTAGAGATTTTTCGGATTTTAGAAACGTTTGCGTTGGAAAATAGTTTTGGAAGAGAAAATGCGAAAAACTGCAAAGCAAAAAAAAAAAAAAAAAACAAAACGATAATAAAATATTTCCAAGTATCGGGTAAATTTGTGCTGTAAAAAAAAAAAAACGATAAAAAAAACGATAATCCTAATAATTTCTAACGGACTTTCGGAGTTCGCGTTCGCGGACATTATTATTATTTATTCGAACATTATATTAATTATTATAGGGTTTATAGAAAATACTGTTACGGGCGCAATGTTGATGAACATTTTAGAATTACGCGGCGAACCGGTTGGCTCGGCGTGGATATTTAATAATATTTCAAACGCACGTCGAACACCTGTGGGCTGTGGTCATAACGCGTATAGCAGCTGTTACAAGCCGCACTGCAGTGGAACTACTATATTATAATATATTGTACAGGCTTTTTAACGCTCTCGGACTCTCGTACATGAACATACGTATAATTATCATTCAGTGACGGATTTAAGAGTCGGTTTTTTTTTAGGGTGGGGGAACACAATTAATATTATTAGACCGTACCGATAATTAATTAACGATCAGGTGGTTATCAGTTAAATTGCAACTGATAAGCTTTTTCCTCGGAGTTTTTACCGGTATCGCCACAGTGTAAAAGCGAAAAAATTGATAAAAAGTATACGGAATTTCTTCACTAATACGGGGATGACATATTTTAAAAAAAATTTGTTTACAGGGAAGGAAATCGCCAGATAAATTAATGTCAATCGGTCGTTAAGTCGTTACACTTTTCAGGTTTGTCGGCAAAATACAGAAAAAGTCGCTAAACTTTTTTTTGTCTTATTAATTTTTTTTCTACTTCAATTTTTTTGGGTTCGCCCCTGTATCATTATTATTATCGTCTGTGCATTTTTCCGAGTGCGTTCCGTCATGGAAATTATTAATTTTTCGTAGACCAAATACGTCCGTTTTCGCAAGCGTTTCGTGCGGAATTCAATTAATGTGCAAATTAATTGATAATACAAATATTCGAAAATCACGGTGGTGGAAAATCTCGTCGGTGAAAACGTTTGGAGAACATTTTTTTTCAAAATGTGCCCCGATCTTTCCGCGTCATACTGCATGTTGTGGAGAAAGAAAATCAATAACAATGCACTTACCACGTTGTGAACCGCGATCGTGGATGTTGGATAACAATTTTAAATTGAATATTATAGCGTTCTATTATTATTTATATATTATATTATTCATATGTAATATATTATTTCGCGCTACAACATAATATTATAATATTTTATACGTATTAATTTATTTATAATATCCTAATATTGGAAGTCTAATAAAGTTGAGAAATTCAGAATTGCCGAGCCTTAAACATGTTAGTGAACCGCGGGCCCGGGGCGATTGCCCCTACCGCCGACTCAGCTTACGCCGTTTTTGCAGATTCGTGGTTATTTGAACTGAAAACGTAGCGCGAAATAATCAAATAGAAAAAAAAGTAATCTCATAAACGGAATGAATGAAATTTCAATGTCTGTAAATGTAAATACTTTAATGTCTCTAACAGCACACGGACCGTCCCAGAAAATGTAATTGTTCATGTAGCGAAAACTGTGTCGAGATTCTTAGGGGGTTTCAGTCGTCGACCGTCCAGGAACATTTCAAGACTGACAACAGACTTTCATACGTCCAAGTCCGGACCTTCTTCACGAAGAAAAAGATATGGTAAATACGAGTACACCAGGATTCAAAAAAAAAAAAAAAATCTCTGTATAATAAATTCTAAATATATTGCTCGTATGAATCTGATTTGTTGCCGATGATCATTTCGTATAAGTCACAATTTGGTTTTTTGCTATTTACATTCAAATACGTCCAAATAAATATCAAAATACTTTCTATGGTATGAGCTTCCCGTATGCCGCGAATGAAAATTATTTAAATACTAATATTGGAACTAGAATTAATTATTTCAGCTTGAATTTCGCCTTATTGAAACATTATGAATATTTATTGCACTTCACGACGTTACATTACCGTATTTATATAAAATATATAAATAAATAATAATATATCATAATAATGTTTTATATATATTATAATTATATATTATGTATTATTGTTCTGTAATATATTTTATTATATCATAGAGAAAATGATTTTTGTTTATGAATGAATTTATACGAACAAAAGAAAATACACACACATACACGTGTATATATATATATATATATATATATATATATATATATATATGTGTATGTAATATGAATACATTGTGTAAAGTAAGATATAATTGTGTTGAAAAAAATTATTATTATTTTTTAAAATATCAATACAAATAAATAAATAAAGTTTGAAATAGGAATAAAATAAATGTTAATATTTCGTTTAGTGTTGTGCTTCGCTCTTGTGAGTAAACTAGTAAGTAAACGAGTCACACTGCCAGTTGCTATGCGCCGAATGAAAATTAAATTTTTTTAAAATTAAAATAAAAATAATATTTATAAAAAAAAAAATATATATATATTTATATAATATATATGTATTAAATTTTTGAGTAACTGTCTATAATTTCATTCGATTGAAAAATAATTATTGTATTTGTATTTTTTTACAGATCGTTTTCCTCATTCTTCGAGTACGTTTTTCTTCCCTTCACGTTTTATCACTGTTGATACGCGCACACAAAAATATATTTTTACGGATTCTTAAAATTATAATATAATATTTTGTTATCAATTATCTTAAAACGATTAGGAATATTAAAATCTGCATAATATTATAAAATATAAAAAACGAAATATTTTTAGGTCATTTTAAAATATGTTACAATATTTTTACAATGTCATTTGATAAATAATAGTGATAGCAAACATTTATTAAAATGCTTATTATAAATACATAGTTGTAAATGTATGTCTGACAAAATATACTAAACATTGAAATCTAATAATATGTTCGTTTACTATATATATATATATATATATATATATATATATGACCTATATAGGTATGCAGTGGCGTGTATATGAGGCACCCCCTTGATCTTTATTTGTATACAATAATATAAAATATTATGCATTATATAGTCAAAATAACAGACACCATACTAATTTTATTTCACTAATTTATTGACATGGCAATAAATTCCATTGTACTACGTATAAACATAATATAATCTAATCAAAGTTACGGTCCAGTGGTCGCTCTATTAAAAATGCGCCCTAATGTTGTGGAATTCACATACTACTGACGATTTTGGTTATTTAGTAAGCTTGCAGTGTAAATTCTTCTGTTTTGCTAAATTTACATTCAGACTTCACTCTCCTGATGTGTTATTTTAAAAACCGAATGGTTTACCATTCTGTTCCAACTCAAAAATTACATAAAATCAAACGGCAATAAAGCCACTGTAAAAAAATAGTTTACAGATAGTGGTAAAGAGTTTTCTTCATTATCTGTATTATTTCTGAGTGAATTTATTTCAATATATGGATATTTACAAACAATTAGTGCGGGTAGTTACATAATTTTTTCTGTATTCTTTATACAATTTCATAGATGTAGAATCAAAGTTATTTTATAGCAAATATTTTCTATGTTGCAAAACGGAAATTATCCTAATTTCATTAATTTATTTTTGTACGCGTAGACATAACATTATTATTATCGGACGAAATATTTATATATATTTGAGTATCCTTTTTGAATAGATTACGTTGGGAGATGAGTGGGATTTTATGAATATATTATCTTTATTTTGAAGATAGATTCGTACGCAAAACTACAATCGTCATAAACTGTTTTATTAACTGAAAATCGTAACATAAAAGATTAGTTAAATAAACATAAAATTTCAAAAAAATTCATATTGCTTTGCAGCGAGCAAATCTACGAACTGGTACGTGACTTTTCGGGCTTCACAGACCTGTGCATAAAATAAATATCGTCAACAACATTAATGATGGATTTTTTAGTGGTATTTATATTTTTTTTTAGAATAAAATATAAAATTAATAGGTATAATAATTTTATTAGTGTCAGGATATACAACGAATAAAACTAACCATTTACTATGTTTTGCAGACCTTAAAAAAATAATGAAAGACATTTTAAACTAGAATATAATATTATAACTTAAATACATTTTTTACAAAACATAATTAGAATTTAGAACATATAGAATGTTAATGCATTTTGTTAGTTTTATTTCACTGTACTTATATTAATGGCGTATAATTTATAACACTTATTAAATATTTCCATTTCGAAGACACGACTATTCAGATTAATTTGTTTTAAAATTACATTAATGATGAATGATAATTTTTAATAAGATCTCGGAAAATGTCGACATTTGGTGAAATTTTAATTATACGTTTTATAATCTATATAATATTTTGGATATTTTAGTAGAATTTGTAATTTTAAGTACAATTCATTAAAATTAAATATAATAATTTTGTTACTATTGTGATATAAAACGAATAAATACTTACCGATTTCTAACTGACATGTATCTTAAAAATAATAATAATATTTTAATTTTAAACTTGAAGTTTTGTATTCGATGAGTTGGCAATTTAGAAAATATGAAAAAAAAGATTTGATATTAATTTATCAAATATGTATCAAAAAGAATGCTGTTTAAATATATATATATATATTCAATATTAGTATTATTTTATTATGATATAGACATAAAAGAAATTACATACAATTTATAATGTAACACTTTTTCATTTCATAAACGTGTATATTTTGATTTATTTTTATTTCATAATTGATTTTATAATCTACGAAAAGTATTGATAATTTTGTTTGTGAATGAATACCGTTAAAATGGTACATATTTATATGCAGATTAATTCATATTTTGTAATGACATTGGTTTTAAAGAATTTGTAATTTTGGAGACAAATAATTCTATCAAATTTAAGTGTAATAATTTTATTAGTATTAAGACATAAAATGAATAATAACTTACCACGTTCAATATCTGCTATAGCTATTATTATAAATAATAAAAATATTTATAATTTCAAACATCCAATTACATACTAATATTTGATAATTTGGAACATTTCTTAAAAATATTGACTTAATATTATTTTTCCCCGATATGATTAATGATAATGATTTTTCATTGCTTTCAAATTCAAAGTAATAATAAAACACTATTTTTAATAATTATATTCCTACACATATTATAATATCTGCGTCTACGTAATTTAGTTAAACAGTATCTACGGCACCCACGGCCCTCTAACTTTTTATTTCAATACAATCAGATCAAAGAAATGGCATAAAACGTAAAACGTTCATTTGACATTTTTAATTTAGTTATATAATCACTTAGATTTATTCCGATTTTATACAACTTTAAACTACCTAATTATGACATGAAATCTCCTTATCAAAATGTTTAAAATATTGTCGGAGATTTTCGACATTATTAATTAAATTGTAATTATAACATTTTTTTAGAACAAGAAATAGAAAATTTTTAGTTTTTGAAAACAATATATAAAATTTAAGTGTAATAATTTTGTTTGCACTGGGATATAAAACAGATAAAAACTTACCCTTCTCAACAGTAGTTAATCCTTATAAAATAAAAATAATAAAAATAATTTAAAACGTGTAGTTTAATTGGAAAAGTTATCAATTTAAAATGTTGAAATACTTTATTTGTTTCATTTAATTAATTAGATTAAAAAAATGGCATACAAGTATAATTTATTTACTTTGAAAATACGAACATTAAGATTTATTTTGAATTTTTAATGCTAAACTAGTATGTAAGTCTCATAAAAGGATGTAACAATAAAACTGCATGCAGAGTTCGTTTCCTACAAGAAATGTCAGAAACCTTTGAGGTAAAATCAGGCCTTCGACAAGGGGATACTCTATCACCCACTCTATTTAACTTAGCGTTAGAGAAAGTAATGAGAGATGTATGGGATGGTCGAAAAATGGAAGTATGTGGGGAACTAATAGTATTGGCATACGCAGATGATATCGTGGTAATGGGAGAGACGAGAGAAGAAGTCATAAATACTACGTCTAAGCTACTGAGAGCAAGTAAAACTATAGGTCTGTGTGTGAACGAAGAGAAGACGAAATATATGATAGTGGCAAGAAGAAGTCCGGCAACAGATCATATAATAGTAGATGACTATAGCTTCAAGAAGGTTGAGGTATTCAAATACCTAGGCGTTAACATAAATAGCTACAACAATATGCATGAAGAGATCAATGATCGAATAGCATGCGGTAATCGATGCTACTATAGTATTATGAAATTAATTAAATCAAATCTACTATCACGCAACTCAAAGATACTATTGTACCACAGCTATCTACGACCAATAGTCACATATGCGAGTGAAACTTGGTCACTGACCAAAGGAGATACCAAACGCCTAATTACCTTCGAAAGAAAGGTACTTAGGAACATATACGGCCCGATATATAATCCAGACTCACAAACATATGAGAGAAGAAAAAATCTAGAACTACAAGAGCTATATAATAGGCCAAATATTATTTCATTTATAAGAAGCAAACGTCTAGAATGGTTTGGTCACGTATGGAGGGCAGACGGACAAGTGTTGAAAGAAGTTCTAGTTAACAAAATAAACAAAAAACGTCCATTAGGAAGACCAAGGACCCGATGGGTGGATGTCGTGGCCCAAGACATTAAATATGTAAAAGAGGACTCGGTTTTTGACGACGCATATGATAGGGAGAAATGGAGAGGTTATGTGATGGCAGCGATGGCTCTTAATGGGCTGACAAGCTGATGAAGAAGAAGAAGAAGAAGAAGAATGCTAAACTACGTAAACCATTGTCTTTTTTTTTCTAAAGATTCCTAAGAACACCGATATGATTTGAATATCGGATATTGAATATATGATTTTGTCTGTGGATTATTTACTATTGTTATTATTATAATTATTGTATAAAAAAAGGTTCGTTTTAGAATATTTTAAAAAGATTTCTAATTTTGAATAAAAATTGAATTTTTCGTATTAAGATAAAAAATGAATCAAAACTTACTATCGTTTGTTGCAGCAATTCCTTGTAATATAATTAAAATATTTATAATTCCAAACATAAAGTTACATACAAACAGTTGAGTATTTAGAAAATATAGTCAAAAAATAGACTTGATATTTTTTTAATATATATAATAGTGACTTAGATGCAGTTAACATTACAAATAACTGCTATAACGAGACAGAAGAGTGTTACAACGCACGTAACAAATATTATTAAAACACATAAAAGTTCAGAAAAATTGTTGATTATAATTCACATTAATAAAATAACATAACATAACATTTCTAAAATTTATTTGATATTTCATTCTAAAAACATGTCCATTGGACATTTATATATATTTTCATTTTATAATGTTATAAAACGAAAATCATTGTTTACAAGGTTTTTAAAAGCACTTTATAGAATAAACATTGAAAAGTTAAAATGATTATTTTATATTTTATAATGACATTGGTTTTGGAAATTGATAAAAGAATTTTTAATTTTGAATAACAATATATCAAACTTGAATGAAATATTTTTTTAGTATTAACTTAAAAAAGAATAAAAACTCACTGATATTTAAATGATTAACAACTTATAACACAGTGGTTCCAACATTTTTTTATTTTACGCTCCTTTTAAATTTTCAAAAATTTCACGCTCCCCTTAAATAAGAGTTTATATGACCTTTTTTTGTACCTATCAAATATTAATAAGAAACTACCTGCGAAGAGGTCAGTCATTGTATAAAACACTTGAATGTTGAGATATTTTTTGTTTTTATTTTAATATAATTATATTATAATAATGGCATGCAATTTACATCATTTATTTGGTATTTTAATTTCGGATATATGAACATGTAATATATGTTTCGTTTATATGATTATAAATATAGGAATTCTTGTCATCATTTTATTAAAAAGTCATGGAAGAATATATGTAATTTGTAAAGGTGTAATTATAGATTATTTTATATTTTATAATGACATTATTCTTATTTATTCTTGATAGAATTTATAATTTGTGATAAAAAATATCAAATTTTGTTAGGTTTATTATACTTAATAAATAGAAACTTACGTCTTTTAATTTCATTTATATCTTACATAATAAAACAATATTTATAATTCCAAAAGTTTATATGTATAATATCATTAGTTAACAATTGGGGACAATTAAAATAATATGACTTAATAATGTGTAAATATATATATATATATATATATGAAATAGGAAAGCAATAATTAACGTCATAATTTACAAATTTCAATTTTATAACTTCAATATACTTTCTATAAAATATATAATTTGAAATTTTAAAATTTTAAATAATTTTTTAAGTTTCATTTCACTAAAATTTGGTGGTAAGTAACTGCATCTAGTTTGTATCATTTATTTGATATTTGAATTTTAAGAATATGATTATTTTTATTAGATTTGATTTTATAATTATAAAATATATGTAGAATATTTTAACATTACTTTAAAAACACTTTAAACATATTTTTGTTTATAATTGTATTTTAAGATGATTTAATATTTTGTAATATTGATTTAAGATATTTTAATCAAATTTCAAATTTCATGTAGCAAATAACAATAGGTAAATATTAATTTAGTAATTTTGTTATTATTAGGATATTAAATATATAAGAACTTACCAAAGCCTTCATCAAAATTTACTTAAAAATAATTTAAAATATTTAAAATTCCATACGTACAGTTTAGTACAAAGAGTAGAAAATTTGGAAAATTTTAAAACAATAAGAATTAATATTGATTTTTCATATAATAGTGCAGTTGAGTTGTGAATTTTTTTATTAGTTTTATTTCACAATAATTAAAATAACAGCATACAATTTATAACGTTTATTTTAAAATTGAATTTTGAGAACATATTTATTTTGGTTTTATAAGTATCATATATTTAAATAATTGTAAATCAATAATATTATATAGACCTCGGAAATATCGATATAATTGTTTAAATTGTAATTATTATAAAATTATTTACTATTTTATGATGACATTTTTTTGTATATTATTAATAAAATTTTAATCTTAGATGATAAATTTCAATGTGATAATTTCGTATGTATTAGAATATAAAATGATTTTAAACTTACTGGTACTTATTTCATCCAAATCTTTAAACATAATTAAAACGTATTAAATTCCATACTTGCAGTTTCATATGATGAGATGACAGGTTTTAAAATTAAAAAAAATTTGTTATAATATTATGTAGTCATATATGTATTAGACATGAGTATGTTTAGACTACATAATTTATATATAACAAATATTTTAAATAACATTTAGGTATATAAAGTATCATTAGAACACTTAAAATATTGATATATTTTATTAGTTTTATTTTTTATGCATAGATAAAAATATAGATGTATAGATTAAAGCAACGGCATATAATTTATAAGATTTCTTTGCCATTTGATGAAGAGAAGTACATATTTTTAGCATTTATTTTGATTTTACAATTATCTTTGAACTCATTGTTTGAAACATTTAAAATTAATTTTGGAAACTTTAGGAAGCTGATATATATAAGTTATTCAGTAACTGATAAAAATTTATTAATTATTATAACTAGTATATTAATTTATGTTATAATGGCATTGGTTTTCGTTATCATGAAAAATATGTTGTTTCTGATAACAATTAACCATACATCAAATATCATTGTTAATAATATTTTGTTAGTAGTAGGATATAAGTTAATTTAAAGTTACTGAAATTTAGACTATTTATACATAACTTTAAAAAAATTATTAAAATATACAACATTTCCAACATGTAATTTTATACAAGACATTGAATAATAATACTACTGTTCACTGATTGGGACAAATCTAAAAATAATTATCATGTTTTATCATATGTCCAGTCAACATCACAAATAAGAAATAATTTTAATAACTTAACAAATAATTTCTGGATTTTAAAATTTATATTAATTACTATATTATCATAGTAATATTAATAAATATATTTATAATAATGTCATTTTAATAGTTATGGTAATTAATCTAATTAAAACATACAATATTTAACATTTTGATATTCAAGAAAATTTTTATTTACAATTATAAATTAAATAAATCTTTGTCAAATATTTTGTAACGTAATTGGTTTTAGATAGATTTAAAGGTTTAATATATTTCCTATTTTGTGTGATAATTTTGTATGATAGTATGTCAAATTTAAATATAATAATTTTGTTAGTAGGCGATATATAATGAATATGAACTTACTGTTTATATGAACTTGGAGTGCTTAAAAAATAATATTCGATATGTATATATGATTAATAATAATATTCGATATGTAACAATCTATGATAGCTTTGAATTTTTAATCTATTTCTTCTCATTCCATCTCCTCTTCTCTCTCTCTCTCTCTCTCTCTCTCTCTCTTTATTTAAGCTCCGTTATTTCTAAAAAAGTACATAAATCAACTCATTCTGCGAATTTTCCATCTCCTTTCTTCTCTTTTACACTCAATACGAATATTTTTCTTTCTAATGGTACTTTTTTAGAATATGTCGTCCTAAATATAATGCTTAGAATTTGGACTCGAGTCTAAGTTCTATTCCTTGACTTATATGCTTTCTCAGTTTCTTTCAAACTCAGTAAATATATCATTCTCTCACTTCGCCCCTTAATTCACTAAATGAGTCCACACTCTACGGCAATTATTTAATTATCATCTATAGTAGAGGATAATGAAATATTTCATGTTCAATAGCTATTTAGTCTGAAACTTGACTTAGGTTTCAAATATTTCTCTTTTTATCTCATTTTCATTTTCATATATTTAAGTCTGGTAGGCCAGATGGTTTGGTGGGGTTGTCATTGCTTTCCATCATTCGATAAAAGCAAATAAAATTTCAATTTGTATATATTATCGTACATTATCACAATTTTATTAGGAACGATAGGTGTCACCAGTGGGCATCACAAACAGTGTTATGTATTTATTTATGTTTTGCTATTTTTTCCTTTTCTTTTGTCATGTTGCTATTAGAAAAAATGCAAAACTACAGAATTTATTATTTATGTCCTTTAATAAAGACATCACAGTACGTCAATATAATTATTCAAATTGTAATTATAGTTTATTTTATATTTTAAAATGACATTTGTTCTAAATATTAAATTTATATTTTTTAATAACATTATTGAGGTTTTCATTGTAATATTTTTTAGTATCAGGATTCAGGATATTAAAACAAAAAAGTCTTACTTTCTGATAGATCACCCAAATCTTCAAAAAGTTACACATATATTAAAAAAAATAACCATGGTATTAAATACGAAGATATGGCAATTCGAAAAATTAAAAAAAAAATACTAAATGCTATGTATAGTCACATACAGGGTGTTTCTGAACTTAGTACCGTGAATTCGTACACACACTCAGACTCAGTGGGGTGACCCAATGACGAAAGTTTTGAAAGTTTTCTTCCATCTTTAAAACCTAAGTTTTTGAATTTTTGTCCATAAAATTTGGATATAAATGTAAAAATAAATACACCATGATATTTTCTGCAAAATTCTCATACGAATCGATATGTCACATTACTTTTGTTCATTTCTGCTCGATTTTGACGTCATTACGACTTAGGGCGTTCGAGCGTCTCGCGGGTGTCAAAATCGGGCAGAAATGAGAAAAAGGATGTGTTATATCGATTCTCATGAGAATTTTGCAGGAAATATCATGGTGTATTTATTTTTACCTTTATATCAAAACTCTATGAACAAAAATGTAAAAACTTAGGTTTTAATGATGGAAGAAAAATTTCAAAACTTTCGTCATCGGTCACCCCACTGAGCGTGTGTACGAATTTACGGTACTGAGTTCAGAAACTCCCTGTATATGTGATGCAGTTAACTTCACAAATTACAAATAGCATTTAAACACAATTCAAACACTTTAAAAGTTAATGTAATTTATTAGTTTTATTTTACATTATTGTATTAAAGCATTAAACTCCAATTTTTAACATTTTTATTTAAAAAAAAATAAACATTTAAATTAATTTTAATATAATAATGTTATTATATTAAAGGGAAGTGATTTTCAAAAGTATTTAAAATGATCTCAAAAAATGACTTTATAGATTAAAATTACACATTTTAAAATTTTTAATATGACATGGATTCAGATATTTTGAATGTTTTACAACAATATACCGAATTTAAATGTCATGATTTTGTCATTATCATGAAATAAAATGAAAATTTACTAACCTGAACTTAGTGATATCAAACCTTTAAAAAAATTAAGTTTTAACATTATAAGGTAAAATTTTAAACAAAATTTATAACAAATACAATTAGAACATTTTGAAGTTGAAATAATTTATATTGATATTATAATGTTCAACTACGGAAGTTATTGTAAATATTTTTTTAAAGAACTCGAAGAATGTCGTTATAATAACTGGTAAAATTATATTTATGGATTATTTAATATTTTTAATCACATTGGTTTTAGATATTTTTAATATAATTTCTAATTTTGTATAACAATATATCTTATTTGGAATAGAATATTTTTTTTAGTTTGGGATGTAAAGTGAATAAAACATACTTTCAGCTAAAGCATCTGGAACTGCAAACATAATAAAAATATTAAAAATCCCAAACGTGCAGTATGAAGGGTAGAAAATTTAGAAAATTGAAAAAAAAAAGATGTAGTATTGTCTAATCAAAATTCTACGTCTGTGAATTCAGAACTCTGTCTGTTAAATTTACGGTGGTAAAAAATAAAAATGATTTCAGTTATGCCAAATTCACAGTGGAAATCCACTTTATCCGGTCAACTCCAAATTTAATTATTTTGATGCAAATTTCCAAAAATTTGCAATACCAATAAAAAAAATTGCAACCTAAGTGCAAGAATTTTGTAAATATTTTAAAATTTTTTTACAAATTTGTTATTTAATGATATTCCAATAAAAAAAAAAAAAATAATAATAGTAATATAATAATAATAATAATAATAATAATAATAATAATAATAATAATAATAATAATAATAATAATAATAATAATAATAATAATAATAATAATAATAATAATAATAATAATAATAATAATAATAATAATAATAATAATAATAATAATAATAATAATAATTTAAATTCCCTATTCAATATAATCCAGTGAAATACAAGAAGTCTTAATGCTCGTCGACTGGATTTTCCTGATATTTAATTTACCAACAAGGGATCTGTGGCTCTGTTTTCAGCGTTGTGTCCTATTCAATATAATCCAGTTGTCTTAATGCTCGTCGACTGGATTTTCCTGATATTTAATTTACCAACAAGGGATCTGTGGCTCTGTTTTCAGCGTTGTGTCTTTGTACTGACAGTAAAGTTGATATTTCTAATTATATCTTTATTTGATCTGTCCTATCCGATGGGTATGGTGGTGCAGCTATTGTCGTAAACAGACCATTGTGTTTCGTACAATAAAAATTAATCCTAATTTACTACATGATCTTCTCCCAAAATCAAATACCTCTCGGAATCTCGTCAATAATATGTTTAATATCTTTATCAATGATTTAAACGGTCATCGTTCTTGTTGGTGCTTTTATACAATCAATCATAAAGGCAATTTCCTTCTCTCAATTATTGGAGTAGCAAATTATTGAACATATAAAAAATAACATACATTCCATAAAAATAATTTAATTATTTGTGTATATTTGTATATCAAATATAATTTGAGCAAGTTTTATATACTTTCATTAAATTTAAAATTTTTGTTAACAATACATCTCATTTCAATGCTATGAATTTGGTAGTATAAGGATATAAAATAAATAAACACTTACCGTTTTCAGTATTTAATATACCTTGAAAAAGAATTATAACTATTAAAAATCAAAATATGCAGTTTAAAAGAAAGAGCTTACTCTTCGGAAAATTATAGAAAAAAATAAAAATAAGTGGTGAACAACAAGTGTTGCGGCCTATGGGTGTCATTCAAGTAAATTACTTAGATAACGACTTCAGAGTTTTTTACTATATATTTAAAAATAATGATAAATAATTGCATGCAATAAAACGATTCTATAAGTATTATTAATAATATATTTATAGTATATTAGTATGTATGGCATATAAAATTTACGATTAACCTTATAATATTTTAGTGTACTACATACTAAAATTACGACTTGTATAGAAAAACAAAAATCAATATCTATGACTGCATATTAATAACTCGAAATTGGAAAATTATTTTTTAAATGTTTATACCGTTAATATGGTAATAAAATGCATATTTGGTGAATATTCAAGTCTCTAAAAAACGACTAAAATAACCCAAGCAAAAATAAAATAAAAAATTTATAAATGAGAAAACCGTTTCGTTAATAATATATACGAGTATATATATATATATATATATATATATATATAAATAATAATAATAATAATATTCTCATATTACATATTTACTTTTTATCTACAAATAATAAGAGAGACCTACACATATTGCCTTATTGTTTAAATATCTCTTAGAAACTAGTGGATAATACGTTGAACATACATCGAGGTTATTAAAACGGGCATCACATTAGTTGGGGCTTTAATAGAGTCGATCATCAAAGCAATCTAATTTTTCTTTTTATGAGCGGCAGTTTATTTAACAAGTAAAAATAACATTCATTCCATAAAAATAACTTTAATTATCTATTTTTATATCAAATATATTTCGAGCATTTTAATAGGTAAGGTAGTTTTTTGTGTATAATTCATTATTTTTAGGTATATACCATGGCATACAATTTATAACATATAAGTGTTTACAATCATGTATATTTAGATATATTTCATATTTATCAGTTTAGTCCACGAAAATCATTGTCAAAATGTTTTTAAAAAGGCCTCGGAGAGTGTCTATATATTTGGTAAAATTGTAATTATAAATTTTTCATATTTTATTTTGATATAGATTTTACATATTTTTATTGGATTTTATTATTTTTGTTAACAATACATCACATTTCATTGTTACGATTTTGCTAGTATAAGGATATAAAATGCATAAAAACTTACATTGATAAATATTACTTAGCCCTTAAAAATGAATAAAAAGAATTATAAATCTAAATATGCAGTTTAATTGGAAAATATGACAGACCGGAAAATAAAAAAATGCCCCACTAACTATAGACAATAGCAGATTATTTTGCATTATCAGTTTTCATCAAAATAATAATTTTGTCGAAAAATTTAATATAGTAATATTAACAACAATTTGACAAAAGATTTTCAAGATTTATTGGATATTGCTCAAATAACGCAGAACAAACATTGTATAAAATTATTTGTTATTAATATCAAGAATTAAATATTTTATCACTTTAAATAGCACAAAATCTAATAATAGTTTCAATTAGCACAAATTTGGAGAATATTAAAAATTTTTCTTATATATTGTGCAATGATATATATTTGATGTGAATTTCAATACTCAAAGATCATTATTTTCGAAATGCTATAGACAGTCAATAAAGAATTTTGACAACATCGCTTTTTGCTATTCATAACGAAAAATATTGGTAGTTATTTTGGATTACATTAAAAACTTTTGAGAAAACTGGACAATAAACTGAACTGCTAAACGAAGTACCACACTATTTAAATTTACTTCCGAAAAATGGATACGAGTGTAAGGATTGGAGCATTTTACTATTCGAAAAGTTGTACACAAAAAAAAAAAAAATAAACGTCATTATAAATCCAATAGCTTTTTCGTTTCGCTCAGAATAAAAAATATCAGACATAATATTGTTTGATATTATCAATGTGAGACAATCGGTCAGTTTCCATGATAAATAATAAATAAATTTTAAACCTTAGAAATAATTTTAATAGCATTTATATAAAATATAATTAGGCAATTTTAATAGTTTTAGTCATTTCTTATTAATAAATTAAAATGTGCAATTAATAACATTTCTTTCCTGTTTAAATTTCGTCAAAACATTTACATTTATTTTGATTTTATAATTATACACTATTTACGTAAATATTTGTCAAAAATTATTTTAAAACATTTTAGAGGATGCCAATATACGTGCTAAAATTATAATTATGGATATAATTAATATATTATAACGATATTATATTGGGCTATTTTAATACAATTTGCAGTTTTTGATATCACATTTAAATGTATAATAATTTTGATATAAAAAGATTATGATATGACGTGAATAAAAACTTACGTTCTGAATAAAATCCCAGGGCTTAAAAAGTAATAAATATGTTTAAAATAGAACTTTTAATGTTTAATAGGAATTATTAACAATTTGGAAAAGTGAAAAAGAAACCTTAATATAATATTGTGCTATCGTATAGGCAGGAGATAATGGTGCAATCAAGAAATAACATTTTTTGTCTTTAATTTTATACCTTAAAAATAACTCTAATAGCTTTTATATAATATTACAAATTAAACATTTAAAACTTTAATTTTGATAGTTTATAATAGATTTTATTAGTTTTATTTTATTATAATTAAATTAAAGGGATGGCCTATATTTTATAATGTTTTATTCACTTTACATATTCATTTTGAATATTTAGATTCATTTATACTAGATTCTGGGTTCATATTATGATTTGAAACAAAGTAAATCAGAGTAAAATTGTACTTTTATGTCGGAGAATGCCGTTAAAAATGGTAAAATTGAAATTATAATATTTGAAAATATTTTGTTGACATTGGTTTTATATATTTGTAATAGAATTTATAATTTTAAGAATAATATGTTATAACTCTTCAATGTAATAATTTTGCTTTCATTAGAATGTAAAGTAAATAACGACTTACTCCTCCACAAATTCGTGATGCCTATAAAAGTATTTAAAATATTAAATTTAGGAAATTTAAAAATAAATTAATTTATAGCATAATTATTGATAAATAATAATCTGTATAAGACAAAAGATAGTTCACGTAACGTTATAACAAATAAATATTATAACTTAGAAATTTGATGTCAAATATAATAAGTACATTTTTCAGTTAAGATAATTGATGGGATTTTTCAGAATATAACTAGACTAAAAGAATGTCAAATAAATTTAGTTGACATTTTATTCCAAAAAGATGAACATTTAGATTTATTTTAATGTTATAATTGTAAACTACATTAATCGATATCAAAATATTTTTGGTATTATTTGTAAAATTGTAATTTTAGATTTGATAACATTTTGTAATGTCATTTGTTTCAAATATTTCTAAAGGAATTTGTATTTTTTTGAGAACAACATCAAATTGATATTTAGGTAAGTAATAAATGTGTTATTATTAGGTTACCAAATGCATAAAACTTACGGCTGTGAATATATTCTATATCTTGAAAATTAATTTAAATTTTTAAATTTTTAAACGTGTATTTTAAGCAGAATAGTTGACAAATTGAAAATTAAAAAAAAAAAGTTAGACTTAATATTGTTTGATGATAAATCTACCAGAAAACACGACAGTATAATTAACAAAAAAGAAATAATTATAAAATATTAGCCTAACTGTCAAATAATATGGATCTTATTCTTAATGAAGAAGTACCAAACCAGCAAGTAGATTCTGTCTTATTTGATATCGTCACAAGGAATATGTTTTATGGATTATGTAGACAACATAACATAGGTTCACTATGCATTAAAGACATGAATACATGAAAAGCCGGTATTAATATTTGCAGATAAATAAACGGGATGCTGTAAATAAATTTGTTTTTTATTGACAATTTTATGAATGTTTAATAAATGTTTTTGATCACTACCGTTGAATTCGTTGACTTTTCCCATTTTTTGTTTGTTTTTTTCATAATATATATTAATAAATTATCTCAAAACTCCGAACTCTGCCGAAGTTCGATTAAATAGATATTGTAGTATGAAATAATTATATATAATATAAATAATATACCACCCGGACGTAACCGGTCCAATGAGCTAGTATTATGTAATATAAAGTGAATAAGAACTTACTGGCCCCAACTTGTTTTATACCTTAAAAAATTATTTAAATATTAAAAATCGCAAACGTGCAGTTTAATACGATATATACTATATACTATATACAGGGTGTTTCAAGATAAATGTGTCAAACTTCAAGAAGTGTTTCTACCCTTCAAATACAACAAAAAAAGTCATTTTGACCTCTACCGAAATCTCAATAATAAGGGAGATATTTCGATGTTTGTGTTTTTTTGGTTAAACACAAGTTTTTTTGATTATAAGGTTCATAAACGTTAAACTATTAACTCTACAACAAATTTGAATACACTGCTGGAAAGCTCATTAAATTTTCATTAAAAGTCTTATTCTACAAGGTTTTGCTTCATTTTTTGAGTAAAGGAAATAACCCAAAACTTTTAAAACTTCAAAATTTCGAAATTTTTAGAAATTTCTATGTCATCTAATGAAAACAATTTTTATTGCAGAGGGGTGCAAATTTCATATTTAGCAAACATATTTGTTGGTTGGGCAGCCGCTAAATCTACAGAGGATTTTCATGTGCATTCAATTATTATTTACTTATATTTACGTATTATTATAAGTAAAATATAGTGATCATTCGTCTTTTAAATAGTCCTTGTAATATTAGTGTATTAATTATATTTAAAATGTGTTTCAATTGACAGGTTATCTATTTTGTATTATTGGTGTGTGTGTGTAAGTGTTTAATTATTATGTATATGTAACTACGTAACACACCCACAGGGGACGTTATTAAACGCTACCACAAATTAGTAAGAAAAAATTATATAAGGCTATGTTTGTTTGGATTTTAAAATGCATATTTTATTTTTATTAATTTTCGTGATGAAAACGTAAGTATTGAAAGTGTTTGTGTCAAAAGAAAAAAGTATTTATTTCAATTGTACTAATTTAAATTTATTTTAGACCGCTAAAAACTTAACAAATATCATTGCGACATTGCACTTAAATCTAAAAAGAAAACCTTTTTTTATATTGTATGCAGTAACGTAATTACGAATGTTATATGGGAGGGGATATAAAATGTATCATTGGATAAGCCCGTAATATTGTAAAAACCCTTCCAATATCAGAGTTAAAGCGATTGATATTCGTATTTTACTATCTTATTATGTTCTTTAATAAAAACGACATATTATATATAAATATAAAAATTTTAATTTTCTTTCTTTTTTTTTAGCTAATTTTCAGTTCAATCTTGTTCATCTTGTTTTTTACTACATTTTCTGAATACGTGTAAATCTTTATTCGGCGACCTAACCCAACCGTACCATATCAGTTGGTAGTTACCGGTCAATAAAATGAGGAATATTATGAATTATGATAAAATATACTTATAGCAAAAAAAAAGTAAAAAAGAAAGCCCATGGGAGGGGATCCATCTATTCCATCCCTATATATATATATATATATATATCCATTCATTCCATCCCCCATATCCCCCGTAATTACGCCCCTGATTGTATGGGTAGTAAGTTATTAGGCTTTAATGTAGAATATATTATTTACTTATTTATATTATTTAAAAGTTTAGAGAATATAGAATATAATGTAGATTGTAGAATTATTTTATACAGTTATTTTATTAAAACCGTATTTAATACATTTCATATATTTAGAAACATATTTTATTTGTATAAAATGATAAAATCAGTTATTGATTTTATTATTACTTTAAAAATGTATTTTAAGTAATAATTTTAAATATTGAAATTATTAAGTTTCATGTAAAAAGAAACAGCCGTAAAAAAATTATTTTATTCAAATGAATAAAAAATTACGTAAATATTACACATTATATTAATTTTTTCAAGCCATTTCAATATATTACATACATTTTTATTTCAGTAGTAATTCCTTAAAAGGAATTCACTTAATCAGAATCACAAGCAGTGGCGGATCTAAGATTTTTTTTGGGGGGCCCAAAAATGTATAATTCTATAAGTACAATATTTAGGATTTGATGTAAGGCCTTCAAGTAATAATAGTATAAGTTATTGAACAATGAACATAAACTATAAATTACAGATAAGATTACAGTCAACATTATCGCAACGACCACTATAACGACGACTTACAATCATTAACTACGAATATAAAATAACAACCAAGTGGGGGGGGGGCCTGGGCCCCTCGGGCCTCTTCTTGAATCCGTCACTGATCACAAGCTTCGGAACGATATATTTGTATTATGGGATTTTGGATTTTTTTTAAAAATTGTTTACTAGCTTTTAATTAAAAATTATGATAGCTCCACAAATTACAATTTGCTTATTCCAGTATATATATATATATATATATACATTGTCATGTTAAAATTATAACGCAAAAAAAAAATAATAATAATAATGATAAGAAAACATAAACAAGTAAATATTAAATGACGAAGCCAGCTGAGTGGAAATATTAAATTACGATGACAAAGGATTCAGTAGATGTAGGATTGAGAATGTTAGAACAGGTGAAAGTAGTAATATGGAGATTGGACAATTTTTTTAATATGATAGAACGCTCTGGTGTAAATGCAGGGCAATCGAAAATTAAATGAGAATATTCGCATTTATTTTTCTCGTCGTGGCGTGTACAGAAGAGTGAGTTATTTAAATCTAAATTAAAACCATGGGACGGGAGCCGATTGTGTCCCAGTCAGAGACGAGAAAAGAGTACAGTCTGTGACTGGGAGAGAGGAAGATAATTAACCATAGACACTTTGGAATGGTGGGGGATATCAGTTTGAACCAAGAGGCCAGGTAAGGAGAAGAAAAGGACCACTTATCCTGCCAGGCTTTGTTTAAGGATTGATGAATATTATTAAGGATGTCATAGGAATGGATTTTGAGAGATCATTGACGACGAATGTATTTGGTTGACCCGGCTAAGCGGTCAGCTTCCTCATTGCCCAATACGCCGACATGTCCAGGACACCACAAAAAGTCGAAAATAATATTTGAAAGGCTAAGAGAGTACTGAATAGATTTAATATTGAGAGAGAGAGAGTGAGAGAGAGATATGAGAATTTTGAGATATAAAAACAAATATTATTTTTGTGAAAATTGTATGCATGAAATTTTTTGTATCTGCATAGTATAATATGGTATGCATGGATTAATGTGTATATGTAGAACCGTAAAAATCGTCCTTTTAATTCGGGTTGTTATATTAAAATACGTACTATAAAGTTAATTGATAATAATTTATTTAAAAAATTTAGATATGGGCCACGTACCATCGCCATCTGGATTTGAGCTGGATTCGGCAACTGCTTTGCCTTCTGAAAAAATATTATGCAATCCAAGAATAATAATTCATTCAAAAATAAAAAAACTCAGTACAAGAAACACTACATCTAGTTGCGAAATTTAATATAGTTATTGTTTCATGATTCTACTACAAAATTTAATTTTACACATTAAATTTTTTTTATTTAATACATGTCTTTATTATATGGAATTTTGTATAATTTTTCGGCATGTATGACAAATTATTATGTATGTTAAATATATAATATTTGTTTATTTAAACTTGATATAATAAAAATTCACACGAAAGAGCTTAAACATTTCTGACTGACTCTCGTCAGTTTCACTATGCGATCCTTCACTAAGTTGAGCCATTTGACGAATAAAAGTTCTTACAGATCATTCAATATAAATCGTGCATCATTCATTAATCACATGCAAATATGTATTAAAAATCATAATATTTTAAATTTATTTCAAGTAGATCTGCCCTATAGGTTACTCACTTCTGTCATTCTTGCTTTCGTTAGCTTTTGGATCATCAGTATAGTCATCGTTAGACGATGAACCTTTAGGCGCTGAAAAAAAATTGTGCATACTATATGACGAAAAATTTTTTTAATAATATTAAGGACAAAAACAAATACAAATTTGACAATTATACATTATTTATTAATTTTTTTAATCACCCCAAACCTGTCTCTTCAAATGTTTTGGGCAGCTTTTAATACATTTTTTCTTTTATCAAACTTTATTTAGATAATACATTTATTATATCTTTATATTTTTGATTGTAAATGCAATGAGAATTGTTTTAATTCGAAGAGTATATACATGACATAATGCATTTTAATAATTATTTTGTAATGATTTAATAATAATTATGTTGTTTAGTAATTTTATTCGAATAGAATTGTATATGGAGATATAAAATATACAAGTGATTTTTTGTATATTTTTATTCATTTTCCATGAAAAATTAAAATTTTTTGTTGCTATTACTATAATTTCAAAACATAAATGTATGAGTATTGCCAATGATGATTGCAATGAATTTTATCATCTGAGTTAACAATACATTAATATAAAAAATTAGTTTGTATAAATCAAGACTCGTTGAGAAATATATATTAAAGAATTAAAATATTTATTACATTATACTATAAGAAAGTATAAGTTACCCGCATCTGCGAATTCGTGAATAAGAAATGCTAACACAAAAATAATTACTAAATTGCATTTAAAAGCAACCATTTTTATATATTGTAAGTATATTAAATGAATACGTTTAACTGAACAAAATCGGCAGAATAATGAAATACAAACTTTGGTCAAGCTTTTATATATTCACAAGTAATTTGTAATGTAAATAATATTTCATTGGTTCATATATTTTACCACAACACATACGAGTTATAAAATCACAATTGAATTTTGAATTACAAGTTTTATTATATTGGTTTTCTCATCTAATATATTATACGAGAATTTAGATAAAATGAAGATAAATTTTATAGTGAAAAAATTGTCTTTTAAATTTTCACCATATTATTTATACACTATAATAAAAACTAAGCTTACTTTATTATGTCGAATAATGAATTTCAATTTTATAAACTATTTTCACCCAAAATTTATAACAATTAAAATAGGAGTTAGTAGATTTTAAGTCATTTTGATATTACAATTATTAGTCTTGTAAAGTATTCGAATACAAGTATTTTGATACTAGTATTTATATACTTTTGAAGTATTTTTATGGTACTACAAATAAAATTGTTTTGATGTATTTTGTAAGTATTCTAAATACTTTGTAGAAGCATTTTGTAAGTATTCTAAATACATTATAGGAGTACTTTTAACAAAATTTAAGTACTATGGAGAAATTCGTTTTGTTAATTTCTCAAAAAATTTGAAATCTATGAAAATAATATTGTTTGTTTTAGAGACGAAATCGTGAGTATAATCATAATTCTTAATAAATATCTGTATAGTTCGTATAAGTGTTTTGAAGAATGATCAATATCGTACAGTTTAATTTGTTTGTAAATAAGTAATACGTGATAACTAATAATATACCTTTGTAGTGTCTACGATTAAAGATGGACAGATTGAACATCGAGCTCTAATAAAGTGCATCGCAAACCTTCTTTTTATCAAATTCTGTCACTAGCGCTCTTAACGAATAATGTTTTAAATAATACATCATAAATATTAATATTATAGTTATTCGTAACTATAAATTAAATAATTTTTAAAAATAATAATATTTTCATTAAAAAACAATTTATTTGTCAAATAACTAATTAGTGTCGTGGTAGTATCATAGAATACAATAAATTGTGTATACCTAGGTAATTAATATTGTACGTCATAATTTATATAATTATTAACGTTTATATTTTTTTCCCAGTTTTACCTAGTAATATGCTTATTAGACTTTTACTGTATAACCGTTATTTCTTGCTTACGCTAGCACTAATATAGCCTGTAGGTAAAATATCGTAAATGCAATGTTTTTCCCATAATAACTATTTCTTCGGGTTTTCTGTGAACCATTTAGGACCGAATCTTAAAATAATCGATAACCGTTTAACTCATTTAAAATATGAAGTAAAATACTTACATTGTATTCGATCAAAATCACTAACTACGGATGCGAGATCACCTTAGAATTTATGGGAAGTTGTAACACAATAGACTTACATATTATGCAGTATAAAATTAAAAATATTTAAGTAGATTTGTAGAATTAAGAAAATACTTGTATTTGTATTTAAATACTTTTTTTTGGAAGTATTATAAAACTATTTTAAATAATTTTTATGCGAACATTATTATTAGTATTTTATTAATTCTTTAAAGGTATTTTTACAAGACTGATTTTTATTATAATACATATGTAATTACTCATTTTCATTATACAATAGATTGATCTTTTACTATTAAGGACCTACAATGTTTATATCATATTGAGATTTGCATCTAATTAAAATCTTTTCGGTTTTGGTTTTATTTTGTATTAATATGCTGACTTAATTTTAAATAATTTTTAAATTTAAAGTTAGTTACATTTAATTATTTGAAAATATAACAGAAAAAGTCAAAAATTCTTTAATGACACCTTATCTAAATTTGTAATGTATTTTATTTACATTTAAATAAAATAATTTTATTCTATCTGAAACCTATTATACGTGGTGTATTATACTGACTGAGTGCTCCGATCTTTACGGTCACAGTTTCTTACAGGTAGCAAATTGCATCTAGATGGTACTCTAAAGAGGTAATTTTACGATTTTCTCAAAAGCGCCTGAAAATATAACTAAAAAACTACCGAAAAAAGTGTCTATTATTAATTATATGCTGTATGCACATTCTTTTATTATATAGTATTAATATTAAATAATATAACACCGAAGCTCCTCTCAAAATCATTTTATCGATTACAATGATTTATCATTACTTTCAAATTTATAGTGATAACCTTATAAACTCTAAAATCTTTATCTAAGTAATTCACCTAAGCGATCTTCACAACACCCCGCGGCTCATTACCTTTTTGTTTTTTAGATTCTGAGCGGATCGAAGAAAATATTGGTTTTACAATAATGTATATTTTTTATGCTTGTAATGAATCATATTACAAGGAGTGTTCTAATTTGTTACATGTGTTTTCTGTATGATAACTCACAATTTTGGCTCAATTGTCGTTAAGACACATATTTTTTCATTTTACTGGCTATACAATATATGTATATATTATAAAAAAACAAGTATTTAACTAGAAACAATCCAAACGCCTCGAGCCACGTAATATTATCTTAGGTCCAAATGAATTCAAAAAAGTTTGTTTAAACAAGTGCATAAATTAGTTGTTGGGGTAAATTTTTTTGTCGAAGATAATATTACAAATATTTCTTTATCTTACTAGATGATAAAACACTCTATAACGAAAAATTAAAACATTTTTTAAAAATTTAAAAAAACTGAGAAAATATTGAACACATCCTTTTAAAGGTTGCATCATTAAATATTTAGATATAGTATTTCAACAATATGGTACGAGTGCATGAATTATGATTTGAATGTCAATCATTTTTAAATGAGTAATTTCAAAATATAATTAAATGGTCTTTGAATCGTTTTTTGAATCTTTTTTTTTATAAACCAAGAATTAATGTAGTGGACATATTTGATGTTCCGATATACTGTTGGAAATTTATTTTCATTATTTGTATAGTGAACATTCTAGAGATATAGCAAAAAGATAAGTCTTGGTAAAATACCATGACATTTTAAATTCAATGTCAATTTTTCAGATTAAAATTAGCGTAAAATTGGAAAAAATTAGAATATTAAATAAATTATGGTTTGAGTGTGAAAAATTCTCAAATAAATAATTTTAAAATTTAATTAATTCAACTTTGGATCGTTTTTTTGATTCTTTTTTTAAAAATATAACTAGGATTAAAGTAGTGGACCTATTTGATGTTCCGATATATAGTGGGTAAATTATATGCATTATTAGTGCAATGGAAATTCTATAAATCTAGAGCAGTGGTTCTCAACCGGGGTGACATGTCACCCTTGGGTGACATGGATCAAATGTAGGGGTGACAAGAAAACCTCGGAGAAAAGTTTAAAAATATAGAATTTTTTTGTTAGGGAGACGTAGTGTTGGGTTATCGTGGATGAGGGTAAAACGAATCCAAAAAGGTTCAGAACCACTAATCTAGAGAAAAGATAGATCTTGGTAAAATACCACGAAATTTTTATTCAGCGTCTATTTTTCACTTTAAAATTAGCGTACAATAAGAAAAAAAATTAGAATTAAAAATTTCATACAAATTGTGTTAATTGTATAACATTTAATAAAAGTAAAGATAAACCATTAAATCAAAATATATAAATTTAATAAAAAAATTACATCATTAACAAAGCTAGCTTCCTATTATAAGCATTACTATATATTTGCTTAGAACTTGGTTAAGATCTTGAACGGGAGAAGTACATACTTAATTGGTCTAGCGTTCATACACAAGCATTACATTTGCAAAATTAAATTGTTTTATTTATGACTTTATTAGTACTAATTAAAATTATTTTCTCGTTGACAGAAAAACTGTAATTAAAAATAAATAAGTAAATAAATGTATACTAAATGTATATATTCTTCTTCTTCTTCTTCTTGGTAGTTATCGGCCTTCAGGCTTCAAGACTATACTGACAAACACATGCTATGTCATCTCTCTCTGTTCATCGCCAAGACTCGCTACTCTGCGTTCGGTACAATTTGCCTCACATCTTTCATCACCTGGTCCTCCCATCTTACTCTTGGTCGTCCTATTGGTTTTTTTCCAATTGGAGAGCTACATTATACTAAGTATATAAGTATATAAGCTAATATATATATAAATATGTTTTTTTCCCGTAGTTATAGTTTCAATTAGTAAATATATGAGAAATAATGCAAAAAAGCAATTAGTTCCAAGTTAAATTTTCAACAAGTAAAAGAACTTTTTTTAAAAATCCTCTCTTGATCAACATCTAAATACGCTACTGTGATAATATACGTATAATTATTTACATGTTAATTGCTATAAACAAGTTTGTTGTCATTTATCTTGAATTATCTCATTATCTGATAATTATATTAGCGGGAAACGATGTTAAGCGTTAAAATTCCTTCAATAACTACTTTTAAATTATTTACTATAAAATACAATTAAATTTTTTATTCTCTCTTATTGTTTTTATATAATTCTATAGTTTGTAAATGTATATTATCAATTTTGTTATACATTTTCCGTGTTGTAATTAATAACCGCAAGTCTGTAATATAATATTCAACCTCGTTGCTAATACATGCGCGTTTTATATTATTTACAGTGCAATTGTGCCATGATGACGTCTAGACAAATATATTATTTCGCATGGTAGCAATGCGTATAAAATATACGTTTGAAAATACCACTTGTTGCTGAATACGTGTTAAATTGACATTGATTTGATTCTTTTTTTCTCCTAAGGTTTGACTCATAGATGTGTAAACCTTTTGTAATATAATTTACGATATTTCGTTATAATCTATTTTATTTATTTGTATATTACATTTTAAACGAAATTTTTGTGACTGTACTTCTTTGTAAACCGTTGTAATAATTTACCATATTTTACAATCGATTCCTTTACTAATTTTCCATTACTAAATATTACAATATGAACTACGATTATCCAATATTGTGGCGAAGCGAATAACTCATCCGATTACGTAGTCATAGCTCTTAATCTTACATTTTGTGTTAAAATTTATGCGAGCACGTATTTGAGTCGAATATGTTAAAGAATAGATTGTACGCTAAACGTAGTATCTGTAGTAGAAATCACAAGGTTCGGACAAATATTGTATAAATGTTCTCTAATCCACGATAATATATGAACAACGTTTCAATTGTCATGAAGCATATACTATAAAATTCCTTATAATTCTTAGTGCTCATTTATGTATTTTGTATACGGTTTTGCCTGCGCTGCGAAAATGTATAGAAGACCACGCAAAGAATTATTTTCACAGATTGACGAAACAACGCATATTTTAGTAATATGGCCGAAATGAATTATTGTCAAATATCGTTTTAAAAACAAAATATATTACTGTATTTTTGTTTACATTTCTTAAAATATAACTATCACAAATTAACTCACAATATTTCGGTCACATTGTCGTTCATTTAAAATTTAACAAATTTAAATTTGACCAAAAACGAGTTACTAGAACTCCAAATTCTCAAACCACCGCAAAACATTTGATTAACGCCGTTTTTATATTTTTCACTATTGATTTTATAATAGACAGCAGAGCAATGATGGAGAAAAACTAGACGAAAAAATTGTTTAAATGTTTATTAAAATAATATATACATATATATGTATATATATAAATTTAAATGATATTGACGTATTATATTAAGCATTAAAAATATCTAATAATATGATCGTTTATTTATATTATATATATATATATATATATATATACAAATGCTTCATAAATAATTATATAGGTGTTTCGTACGAATATACAACACTTGAATACTTAGAATAAAAATTGTATTAATGAAAAAAATTGTCACTACACAACTGAACGTAGATGACTGTCTGAGTGACTGAATGTTGAATGTTGATTTGGACGCGATGCGTGCTCTCTTTTATATAGTATATTTTGTTCTAGAAATTTCTATTCGATATATTTACAAAGTTCTAGATAGAAATTAATAACAAAACAAATATTAAATAGAATAATAAACATACAGGATCTTCTCGAAATTTCGATTTAACGTAAACTATAAACACGATAATACAAAATAGCATTATTCGATTAAACATACCGCCCACCTTGAACCCTTAAGGGATCAAAACATAGATTAATTTATTTACAATTACAAAGATATACTTAGGAGGACTTAGTTACATTTTTGCGAACAATTTAAAAACATATTATTAACACAATTAATTTACAGGTAATAAGCATAATTGTCGTGTTGCTCGACGTAATATTACTCCGGTCGTCTTTATTTTTGTAACTCGCTATGTTTCATCTGGTGCAGGAAATAATTTGTGTACTCGTCCCAGTTTCTAATTTAGTGGAGATGTGTTTTGTTCTCGAGTTAAAACTAGTTTACCGATATCAATAATTCTTGATGATTGCTTGTCCCATTTTGGTCGTTGTTGCAATGTTGAATGATTTCTGAATATTTTGCAATTGAGAAAGTCTATGGTCTGGCAGTGTGCTGACATTTAGTTCTGATGGAGCAGTTAATGGATGACCTACCAAAAAATGTCAGGGAGTTAGTGCTTCAAAATCTGATGTTTCATTAGATATTGAAGAAATAGTTCGAGAGTTTAAGCAGGATTCTATTTGAATTAAAATTTTTGTCATTTCTTAATAAGTAAGCGATGCATTTCCTGGGACTCTTTTAAAATGATACTTAAAGGGTTTGACCGATGCCACTTATAATCCTCCAAATTCAGGAGCGCGAGTTGGAATAAATTTCCATTCTATACCTTTGTCTGCTATTTATGCATTTACCTTTTGATTGTGCTCTTCCGAGTAAAATAGATCTTTAAGTACTTTTAGGTCCTTTGATGCACCAATAAAATTTCTTCTATTGTCGGAGAATAACTGACTTGACTGAACTCTTCTGCCGATAAATCGTTTAAGAGTCATTATGAATTCTGCGGTTGACATGTCCATAGCAATTCCCAGGTGAATGGCTTTAGTTGTCATACAAATAAATAGTGCAACGTACGATTTTAGTGCAGGAGTTCTTTTGTGACGACTGAATTTTAGAATAAAAGGTCCACAGTAATCAATTCCAGTGCGTTAAAATGGATGAGAAACCGTAACACTACTTGCTGGTAATTGTCCAATATTAGGCTTTTGCTATTTCGGTTTCTTTTTGTAACATATAAAATATTGATGTACAGTATTTTTAGGCACCTTTTTTGGACTTAGTGGTCAATATGTTTGACGGATAGAAGAAAGCAATAATTGAGGATCAGCGTGTAATAACAATATGTGCAAAAATTTAAATACTCAGTTGGCAGTAAGGCAGCTGCCTTACTGCCAACTGAGTATTTCAGTATTTTCATATATCCTAGGATAATTGGATGCTTTTGGTTATGCGATAGTAATGAGTTTTGAAGTCGACCACCTACACGTAGAATTCCATCTCTACCTATGAATAGACTTAATTGTTTGAGCTTGCTTCTCATTCCGACTTTTTTCTTCTTGATAAATTATCAATATATTTTCCAAACGATTGTTTTTGAGAATGAGTAATAAGCTGGTTAATAGCTGTACTAAGAACTTTTTTAGATAATGCTGAGGTAATTAGGTAATCAGCGACCAGTGCAGTTGGTGAGTAGAGACGGGTTCATGACGTCATGGTAACGCTCTTGGTGTTGCACAAATTTATAGAATGACCCAGCTATAAGACATATAGGTACATGTCAACTTGTATAGGACCCTTTGGAAATTCACGCCGAAATATTAATTGTAACGAAATATTAATTGAAAACCATTGTTTGTGAACTTGTATTTGCCGATACATTTTTTCGATGTTAGCACATAAAACAACTAGCTCAGTTTTAAATCTGGTAATAATGTTGACTAAATCATCTTTTACAATGGGACCCTCTGTTAAAATATCATTCAGTGATTTTTCGGTAGTTGTCTTAGGAGAACCAGCAAATACCATGTGAAATGTAGTGATTATATTAGCATCACGAATGACTGCATGGTAAGGCAAGTAATAAATTAATTTATGATTATTCAGTTCATTTGAGCTTACTAATTTCATATGACCAAGTTCTTTATACTCCTTAATGAAAGCTGAATACTCTTTTTTAAACCGATTATTCTGTTCAAAACGTTTTTTTAGTAGATTAAGTTGTCAAAGAGCCATGGTTTCAGAACTTCTTCGTTGTTATAGATGTTCCGGCTTCTTTAGTTGAGAGACAACGAAACGATCGTCGTGATTTCTCTTAGTAGTATGATCATAATTCATAATATTGTATATATTCACTTTCTTATGGTAATAGTGTTCTTGTAAGCTTCATAATATCATCAATTTTCCAAAATTATTCGACAAGGAAATTCAATTCTTCTACTTGCACGAACACGTAGTTTGAACATTCATATCACTAGCTGGTGTAGTTGATGTAGACTCCGGCTACTGTCCAACTGAAAACAGAATTCTGTAAGATAGGACATTCTGGAATTGATTTGATTTGTTCTTCTATTATAATATTGAAGAACCATTTAGCTCCGAGTATCATATCAATTAACGTAAACAATAAATATGATAATATAAAATAATAAAAAATAACATTGTATAATTTTATAATTGAACAATAGGTTTAGGACAGTATGCAGTGGCATATTTAGGGGCCTCCCCTTAACCTTGTAACATTCAACGCAAGTTGGTGGTTATAATTTTAAATTATGATATGGAGACGATATAATGTTGCATAACGGGCATCTTAGTAGTTGGGGGGTTTTAGAGTATTTTTTTGCGTCTGATACCGCAACGCCGCCACCTCTCCGTCGTCGCACCACCAACGTCAAATGCGATACAATAATTATAATTTAATTTTAATAAGACGTAGTAATTACCGGTTTTTTTTTCTCTCGTTCACTCTCACAGGTCGCTGACGTGCGCCTCCGTTCGTTTTTCTTTTCTTTTCCTCACTCGAAAAGTCAAATTGTTATTTTTTTTTCTTCTCCTTTGTTTTTTGTTTCATTGTGAATATTTTTTTTGAACAATGGAAAAATTACTCGGCATGGAGTAGATTTTAAAAAAATCATCCCCGCGGCGGAAATCCGTCGACGGAGGGTATTGCGATGGTCGTGGTCCTATTAACACCTAGGACCACGAGGTGAGTGTTGATATTTATATATTTTGTACATAGTACTGGGCCGGTACGTTATAGTATGTTTTTATATATATATTTTTTTTGTTCATTACCATACACGATGAAATACACGTATTAATATTGTAATTGTTTGTCGACGTCCACGTACGTCGAAAACCCCTCGCGAGGTTCTGTCGAAAAATAATGATAAAAATATCTATAGCGTACATACGTGTTATGGTAGTTGATATTAGTATAGTTTTTTTTTTTAAACGTGTTATTTTTTTATGTCTCTTAAAGATTTTAATACGAAAAGGTTTTTGATGCTAGGACGAAAGTCCAAGCTTTTCCTTTTCGGAATTTAATTTTTTTTTTTTTTCTTTTTCTCTTTTGCTAATACGAGTAATATATATATTTTTTCATTATTACAAATTAAAATAGTTGTTTTTTTCTTTTACAACATTTTTTTTCCTTTTCCTATTTTTCTTTTAAAATCCATATATTCCGATCCTATGGATCTCGATATATGGTTGGCGACCCTCACGACAAAATTGTATGGGGTAGTCACTCGGCGCTCGACTACGAGGCGTTGTCGAGACGACGCAATCTTTATTTGTATATATGTATATAAGGATATAAAATATTATGCTTTTTACCTATATTGTGTATTATGTGGTGAAAAAAACAGACACAATATTTGTACCATATTTTTATTTACCACTTATATAAATAATATCAATAATGGCATGTTAATTACATTGTACTACGTATAAACATAATATAATCTAATCAAAGTCTAGTGGACGCTCTATTTACAACGCACCTTAATGTTGGAGAATTGCTGGTGGGTGAAAACCACTCACGATATTGGTTATTTGCTAAGATTGCAGTGTAAATTCTTCTGTTTTGCTAAATTTATATTCAGACTTCACTCTTCGGATATGTTATTTTAAAAACCGAATTGTTTACCATTCTGTTCCAACTCAAAAATTACACAAAATCAAACGGCAGTAAATTCACTATGAAAAAATAGTTTACAGATAGTGGTAAAGAGTTTCCTTCATTATCTGTATAATTTCTGAGTGAATTTGTTTCAAAATACAGATATTTACAAACAATTAATGCAGGTAGTTACATACTTTTTTCTGTATTCCTTTTACAATTTCGTAGATGTAGAATCAAAGTTATTTTATAACAAGTATTTTCTATGTTGCAAAACGGAAATTATCCTAATTTCATTAATCTATTTTTGTACGTGTAGACATAATTATTATTATCGGACAAAATATTTATATATATTTGCATATCCTGTTTAATAGACCATGTTGGCAAATGAGTGGGATCATATGAATCTATTATCTATATTTTCAAAATAAATTCGTATACAAAATTACAATCATTATAAACTGTTTTATTAATTGAAAATTGTAACATACAAGTTTAGTTAAATAAACATAACATTTCAAAAAATTCATATTGACTCGCAGTGAGAAAATTTACAAACTGGTACGTGACTTTTCGGGCTTCACATATCTATACATAAAATGAATAGTGATAGGAACATCAATGACAGATTTTTTTAGTGGTATTTACATTTTTGAGAATAAAATATAAAATTAATAGGTATAACAATTTTATTAGTTTAAGGATATAACGAATAAAACTAACCATTTTTTATATTTTGCAGTTCTTAAAAAATAATAAAAAAAATTTTCACTTATAACTTTAATATATTTTATACAAAATATAATTAGAACATGTAGAATGTTCAATGTATTTTACTTTATCTCACTGTAATTAGATTAAAGCAATGACGTACAATTTAGAATATTTATTTGACATTTCCATTTTCAAAACATGACGATTCAGATTAATTTATTTTAAAATTACGTTAATCATGAATGATAATTTTTTTATTAAAACCTCGGAATATGTCGACACAGTTGCTAAAATTTTAATTATATATTTTATAATGATATCATATTTTTGGAAATTATTAATCGAATTTGTAAATTTTAAGTACCATTCATTAAAATTCAATGTAATAATTCCGTTAGCATTATAATATAAAACGGATAAATACTTACCGACTTCTAACTCAAAAATCCCTTACAAAATAATTACAATATTCATTATTCCAAACGTGAAGATTTGTACGAAGGGTTAGCATATACGATTATGAGCGTAGTAAGGAATCTATTGGTTTTACAAAGCTATTTTTTTATGTCTGTACCGACTGTACCCAAAAAATCTACCAGAAGGAGTGCTCCGATCTTTATGGTCACAATATCATTACGTAGCAAATTTCTTCTAGATGGTACTTTGTGCGATCAATTTTTGATTTTCTCAAAAGTGCCTAAAACTATAACTCAAAAACCACGAAAAAATATTAATCATATATATGTTTTTTTTTTATGTCTATACCTAAAAATTATACAATGAGGAGTTCTCTGATCTTTACGGTGACAGTTTCTTACAGGTAGCAAATTGCATGTAGATGGTTATTTAAAGAGGTAATTTTTCAATTTTCTCAAAAGCGCCTAAAAATATAACTTAAAAACTGACACTGTCACTGACATTATCGAATAGAACGATTTATCATTGCTTTCAAATTTAAAGTGATAACCTTATAAATTCTAAAATCTTTATCTAAGTAATTCACTTAAGCTACCTTCACAACACCCCGCAGCTCCTTATCTTTTCAATATCAGTATTGTTTTATTTTGATAAAACATAAAAGAAATGGCATACAATTTATAATGTTTCACTTTTTCATTTCATAACAGTGTAAATTTTAAATTAATTTTCATTTTAATATTGATTTTATAATCTACGAAAACCGTTGTTAATTTTGTTTCAGAATGAATACCGTTAAAATAGGAAATATTTATATGTAGATTATTTAATATTTTGTAATAACATTGGTTTTAAAGAATTTGTAATTTTTGTAGAAAAATACGTATATCAGATTTAAGTGTAATAATTATGTTGGTGTTAGGATATAAAATATATAAGAACTTACTCTGATTAAATTCTGTCAAAGCTATTATTTTAAATATTGAAAATTTTTATAATTTCAAACATCCAATTATATACTAATATTTGACAATTTGGAAAATTTCGTAAAAATATTGACTTAATATTATTTTTCCCCGATATGATTAATGATAATGATTTTTCATTGCTTTTAAATTCATAGTAATAATAAAACACTATTTTTAATAACTATATTCCTACACCTATTATAATATCTGCGTCTACGTAATTTAGTTAAATAGTATCTACGGCACCCACGGCCCTCTAACTATTTATTTCAATACAATCAGATCAAAGCAATGGCATAAAATGTAAAACGTTTATTTGACATTTTTAATTTAGTTATATAATCACTTAGATTTATTCCGATTTTATACAATTTTAAACTACCTAATTACGCCATGAAATCTCCTTATCAAAATGTTTAAAAATATTGTCGGAGATTTTCGACATAATTAATTAAATTGTAATTCTAAAATTTTTTTAGAACAAGAAATTGAAAATTTTTAGTTTTTGAAAACAATATATAAAATTTAAATGTAATAATTTTTTTTGTATTGGGATATAAAACGGATAAAAACTTACTGATCTCAACAGCAGTAAATCCTTATAAAATAATAACAATAATTATAATTTAAAACGTGCAGTTTTATTTGAAAAGTTATCAATTTAAAATGTTGATATATTTTATTTGTTTTATTTAATTATAATTACATTAAAGAAATAGCATAAAAATAAAATTTATCTAATATTTTCACATTGAAAACAAGAATATTAAGATTTATTATTAATTTTAGTGCAAATACTACGTAAACCATTTTCATTCTATTTTTAGAGACTTCTATAAACACCGATATGATTTTAATATAGGTGTTTTTTTCGATTATTTAATTAAGATTCGTTTTTTAGAAGTTTTTAAAAAGAGTTCTAATTTTGAATAAAAATATATCAAAATTGAACGCATATATATTTTCGTATTAATATAAAAAGTAAACATAAACTTACTATTGTGTATTGAACCAATTTCTTGTAACATAATTAGACGATTTATAATTCCAAACGTAGAGTTACATACAAACAGTTGAATATTTGGAAAAAATAATAAAAAAAAGAGACTTGATATTTTTTATCATATATATTAGTGACTCAAATTCAATTAACATAACAAATAACAAATACCGGCTTTAACAAAACGGGTAAGTGTTATAACGCACATAATAAATGTAATTAAAACATGTAAAAGTTTAGAAAAATTGTTGGTTATAATTTACTTTAATAAAATACAGTAGCATTAAATGTCTACAATTTATTTGATATTTCATTCTAAAATCCATTTGAAATTTAAATGCATTTTTATTTTATACTGTTGACCAACGAAAAGTCATTGTTTACAAGGTTTTTAAAAACACTTTATAGAATAAACATTGAAGAACAAAAATCATTATTTTATATTTTATAATGATATTGGTTTTGGAAATTGATAAAAGAATTTCTAATTTTGAATAAAAATATATGAAATTTAAATGCAATATTTTTTTAGTATTAAGATAAAAAATAATAATAACTCACTGATATTTAAATGGTTAACAACATAAAACACAGTGGTTCCCAACCTTTTTTATTTTACGCCCCCTTTTACATTTTCAAAAATTGCACGCACCCCTTAAATTAGAGTTTAGATGACCTTTTTTGTACCTATCAAATATCAATAAGAAACTACCTGCGAAGAGGTCAATCATTATAAAATACTCGAATTTTGAAAATTTGAAATGTTGAGAAATTTTTTGGTTTTATTTTAATATAATTATATTATAATAATAGCATACAATTTAAATCATTTATTTGGCATTTTAATTTTGGGAATATGAGCATGTAATATAAGTTTCGTTTATGTGATTATAAATATGGAAATTCTTGTCTTCATTTTATTAAAAAATCCTGGGAGAATTTCTGTATAATTTGTAAAAGTGTAATTATAGATTATTTCATATTTTAGAATGACATTAGTCTTATTTATTCTTGATAGAATTTATAATTTGTGATAACAAAATATCAAATTTTGTTGGGTTTATCATACTTAATACATAGAAACTCACGACTTTCCATTTCATTTAGATCTTACATAATAAAAAAATATTTATAATTCCAAAAGTTTATATTATATGTAATGTTATTAGTTAACAATTGGGGACAATTAAAAAATGTCTTAATAATGTGTAAACACATATATCTATATGAAATAGAAAAACAATTATTAACGTCATAATTTACAAATTTAAATTTCTATAACTTCAATATACTTTCTATAAAATATGATTTGAAAGCTTAAAATTTAAAATAATTTTATTAGTTTCATTTCACTAAAATTCGGTGTAAGTAACTGCATCCAAATTTTATCATTTTTTTGATATTTGAATTTTAAGAAAATGAAAATTTTTATTAGATGTGATTTTATAATTATAAAATATATGTAGAATATTTTAACATTATTTTAAAAATACCTTAAAAATATTATTGTTTATAATTATATTTTAAGATGATTTAATATTTTATAATATAGATTTATGATATTTTAAACAAAATTCAAATTTTATATAGCAAATAACAATAGGTAAATATTAATTTAGTGATTTTGTTATAATTAGGATATTAAATATGTAAGAACTTACCATAGCCTTCATTAAAATTTACTTAAAAATAATTTAAAATATTTAAAATTCCATACGTACAGTTTAGCACGAAGAGTAGAAAATTTGGAAAATTTTAAAACAATAAGAATCAATATTGATTTTTCATATATGTATGATATAATAGTGCAGTTAAATCGTGATTTTTTTTTTTTTTTATTGTTGTTATTATTATTATTATTATTATTATTGATTTTATTTCACAATAATTATATAACTGCATGCATACAATTTATAACGTTTATTTTAAATTTTGTTTTGAGAAGACAAACATTTAAATTTATTTTGGTTTTATTATTATATGTACCTCGGATAATATAGAAATAATAATAGTTAAAATAATTGGTTAAATTGTATTTATAAATTATTAAATTTTATGATGACTTTTGTTTTGGATATTATTATTATATATAAATAAATATTGTAAATAAAATTATTAATAATTAATATTATATTGTTATATAAAATGATTATAAACTTACTGGTACTCAATTTTGTCAATTCTTTAAACATAATTAAAATAAATAATATTCCATACGTGCAGTGAATATGAAGACGTGATAGTTTGTAAAATTAAAAAAAACATTAGTTTTAATATATCTTAGACATAAATGTAGTAGACATGATTATGTTTAACTACATAACTCACGAATAACAAATATAATTATAAATTTTATATAAAGTATAATTAGAAGAGTTAAAATAAAGATATATTTTACTGGTTTTATTTATTTTCACATAGATGCATAGATTAAAGCAAAGACATAAAGTTTATAACATTTCTTTGACATTTGATAAAGTGGAGTACATAAAATTTTAGGATTTAAATATACAAAAAAGGAATTAATATATTTAATATTTTATCACTTTTAGTTATCACGAAAAAAATTATAATTTTGATAACAATTAACTATATACCAAATATTAGTGTTTATAATCATGTAAACATTAGGATAAAAGTTAATTAAATGTTACTGGAGTTTAGATTATCCATAACTTATAAAATTTAATAAAATAAACAAAATTTCCAACATGTAATTTACACTGAATAATACTTACCGTCCACTCCACTGGACAAATCTATAAAATAATTACCATGTTTAATCATATATGCAGTCAACATAAGAACTAAGGAATAATTTTAATAACCTAACAAATGATTTGTGGAATTTTAAAATTTATATTAATCAATATATTATACTTGTAATATTAGTTACTATATTTATAATAATGACATTTTAATAGTTATGGTAATTAATTTGATTAAATCATACAATATTTAACAAATTGAAATTCGAGAAAATTTTGTATTTACAATTATAATATAAATAAGTCATTGTCAAATATTTTGTAATGGTTTTAGGTAGGTTATATATATTTTTATTTTGTGTGACAATATGTCATATTTGAACACAATAATTCTGTTAGTATGGCAATATATAATGAATAAGAACTTACTGTTTAGTTGTGTTTGGATACCTTAAACATTTATATTCAACACGTATATGATTAATAATAATATTCGATCTGTCACAGTCTACGATATCTTTGAATTTATATTCTATTCCTTCTTTCTCTTTATGTTTTAAGCTTCGTTATTTCTAAAAAAATACATAAATCAACTCATTCTGCGAATTCTTGATCTCCATTCATTTTTTTCAGTTAATATAGATATTTCTCTTCTTAATGGTAGTTTTTTTTAGAATGGAATGCCCTAAAAAATAATGTTAAGAATTCGGACTCGAGATCGAATTCTATTCCTTGACATATTTGCTTTCTCAGTTCCTTTCAAACTCAGTAAATATATCATCCTCTCACCAGGGCCGGCCTAACGTTATAGCAAAGTAGGAAGACGACTAGGGCTGCACTAGTTTAGGCGGCGCGGCAACTTTATATTGAGCCGAAATCTGAAGTGATAAAATCATCATACACCGTATAGGATTTATGTATTTTTAATGCATATTTTATAGTTATGCAGGGGAGGCCAAAGCCCTTATCAACCCCCCTAAAATTAGCTCTTTGAGAAGTAGCGTAAAATAGATTTGCCTAGGGCGGTGAAACATCTAAGGCTGGCCCTGCCTCTCACTTCGCCATTAGTTCATAATTTGAGTCCACACTTCACGGTAATTAATTAATAATCATCTATAGTAAAGGATAATGGTACATTTTATTTTCAATAGCTGTTAAGTCTGAAACTTGGCTTATGTTTCAAATATTTGTCTTTTTATCACATTTTCATATAATTAAGTCTTGTAGACCAGATGGTTTGGTGGGGTTGCCATTGCTTTCCATCATTCAATAGAAGCAAATCAAATTTCTATTCGTATATCTTTTCTGAGTTTCCAGAATATTTTATCTTAACATACTGATTGTTCGGCCTCTTCTAATTCAGCAAAATATCCCGTTTTTATCCCATTCCTCTAACGACGAATTTCTTTGTACAAAAGGCCAATTGTTAATCTCAGTTCGCGTATAGGTCTTGTCCTAGGCTAATCAGTAAAATTCATTTTTCCGATTTGATTCTGCATTATCAAAAATTTATTAGGAACGCAAGGTGTCACCAGTGGGCATCGCATACAGTGTTATGTAATTATTTATGTTATGCTATTTTTTCTTTTCTTTTGTCATGTTGCTGTTAGTAATTGTCAAGCTTACTAATTACGAATGCTTTGAAATGAATATGAAAAAATGCAGAACTACAGAATTTATTATTTTTGTTTTTAAATAAAGACATTGCCGAACGTCAATATAATTTTTCAAATTGTATATATAGTTTATTTTATATTTTAAAATGTCATTTGTTCTACATATTTATAATAGATTTACATTTTTTAATAACGTTACAGAGGTTTTCAGTGTAATTTTTCTTAGTATAAGGATTTAGGATATAATAACTGTAAAATCTTACTTGCTGATAGCTTTGTCACTTCTGTAAAGAGTTACACATTTATTAAAAATACTTATCTCGATGTTAAATACGAATATCAAATTGGAAATTTAAAAATACTATATGTTATGTTATAGTCACATTATATGTGATGCAGTTAACTTCACAAATTACAAATAACATTTGAACAAACATAACTCAAACATCTTAAAAATTAATTAAATTTATTAGTTTTATTTTACATCATTGTATTAAACCTTTAAAATTAAATTTTAATATTTATTTAACATTTTCATTTAAAAAATGAACATTTAGATTTATTTTGATATTATAATTTTATATTTTACGGGAGTTATTTTCAAAAATTTTAAAATGATCTCAAAAAATGTCAATATAATGGATAAAAATAAAATTACAAATCTTTTATATTTTATAATGACATAGATTCAGACATTTGACACGTTTTCCAACAATATACCGAATTTAAATATCATGATTTTGTCATCATTATGACATAAAATGAGCATTTACTAACCATTACTTAGTGATGTCAGACCTTAAAAAAAAATTAAGTTTTTAACGTTATAAGGTAAAATGTTATACAACATTAATAACAAATAAAATTAGAACATTTTGAAGTTAAAATAATTTATATTGATATTATAATGTTGCACTACGGAAGTTACTGTAAATATATTTTTTTTAGAGAACACGAAGAATTTCGTTATAGTTACTGGTAAAATTATATTTATGGAATATTTAATATTTTTAATCACATTGGTTTTAGTCATTTTTAATATAATTTCTTATTTTGTATAACAATATATCATATTTGGAATAGAATAATTTTTTTAGTTTGTGGTGTAAAGTGAATAAAACGTACGTCCAGTTAAAGCTTCTGGAACTGCAAACATAATAAAAATATTAAAAATCCCAAACGTGCAGTATGAAGGGTAGAAAATTTAGAAAAAATGATATGGTTTTGTCTAATCAAAATGCTACGTCCGTGAATTTAGCACCCTGTCGGTACAATTTACGGCGGTAAAAAATAAAAATGATTTCAGATGTGCCAAATTCATATTGGAAATCCACTTTATCCAATCAACACCAAATTATATTTATTTTGATTCAAATTTCCTAAAATTTGTAATACTAAAAAAATTCAACCAAAGTGGAAGAATTTTGTAAACATTTTTTAATGTTTGTACAAATTCGTTATTTAATCATATTCCAAGTAAAATAATAATAATAATAATAATAATAATAATAATAATAATAATAATAATAATAATAATAATAATAATAATAATAATAACAATAATTTTAATTCCCTATTAAACATAATCCAGTGAAACACAAGGCTTATGGCTCGTCTACTGGATTTTCCTGATATTTAATTGATCAACAAGGGATCAGTGGCTCTGTTTTCAGTGTTGTGACATTTTCCTGACAACAAAGTTAACATTTCTAATTACAACTTTAATTGACCTGTCAGATCCGATGGGTATGGTAATGCAGCTATTGTCGTAAACAGACCATTGTGTTTCGTACAATAAAAATTAATCCTAATTTACTACATGATCTTCCCCCAGGGTCAAATACCTCTTGGAATCTCGTCAATAATGTGTTTAATATCTTTGTTGATGTTTTAAACGGGCATCAATCTGATTGGGGCTTTTGCACATTCAATCATAAAGGCAATCTCCTCATCTCAATTATCGGAGTAGCAAATAATTGAACATATAAAAAATAACATACATTCCATAAAAATAATTTAATTATTTGTGTATATTTGTATATCAAAAATAATTTGAGCATTTTAAAAGCTAAGATTATTTTTTCTTTCACTTCATTACATTTAGATTAATACGGTGGCGTAAAATGTATAACATATAATCAATATTTTTATTTTGAAACATGAATATTTATTTATATTTTCAAATTTAATTTTAAACTACGAACATCATTGCCAAAATATTTGTAATAAGACCTCGGAAAATCTCTTTATAATTGTTAAAATTGCAATTATTAATTTTTAATAAATTATTTTGTTGCAGGTTTCACATAATTTCATTTAAACTTTGAATTTTTGTTAACAATACATCTCATTTAAATGCTATGATTTTGTTAGTATAATAATATAAAATAAATAAAAACTTACCGTTGTTAGTACTTAATATATCTTAAATAAAATTAAAACTATTAATAATCTAAATATGCAGTTTAATAGCTTATTCTTCGAAAAATTATAAAAAAAAAAAATAGGTAGCGAACAACAAGTGTTGCAGCCCATGGGTGTCATTCAAGTAAATTACTTAGATAACGAATTTAAATCTTTGTCGGAACTACATATAGTAAATGAACGAAAAAACAGCTTCATTTTTCATGGCTCACTCACTATAGAAAATAGCAGATTGTTGTGTATAAATATTTTCCATCAAAATAATATAATTAACCAACAATTTTAAATAGTAATAAAAACACATTTTGACTGATTTTTAAAATACTGTTAACGTAACGTAGAAATTATAAAACTTTTAATCTTCAAAATAAAAAAATTACTCCTTTTATAACTGAAATAGATATGTACTCCTCATTCAGCCTTTCCCTAGTTCTACTCTAGTCTCTTTTTTGTCCGGTGTTGTCTCCACTTTATCCAATCGTATCGCAGCTGCCATTGCCAGGCAACAAGATACACTAGTACACATCAACAAGACTATATTCTGAAATAAATGTGTCCACCGTATATAATATTTGATATATTCCTACATATTATTTGGAAAAGAACTTAGGGAAAATGCCTAATAATAATAAAATAATAATAATAATAATTTTAATGCTATATTAAACATCACCACTGAAACACAAGGAGTCTAAACGTTGGTTCTTTTGGATCTTCCTTATATTTCTGTTTACAAGATAACTAGGTACATCTATAGGTAATAAAATATCTGTGGCTCCATTTTAAGAATAGTGGTTTTATCCTTACAGCAAAGTTAACATCATGAATTATAACATTATTCGAACTGACGACCCAAAGAGTGGTGGCGCAGTCATTGTCATACACAGATCCTTCATGTTCTGTACAATTTAATTTAATCCTACATTGTTATAAAATAGTAAACTAAACACATTGATTTGGATAGAAATTAAACTTTTATCAATTCAAATAATAAAAGAGACCTATTTTCTTATTGTACTCTTCCAATCTCAAATATCTCTCAGAAATTAGTAGACAATACCTATGATAAACATATATCGTGGTTATAGAGTCAATAATCAAGGCAATCTCATTTTCTCATTTATCTCTGCGGCAGGTAATTTAACAAGTAAAATATAAGATTTATACCATAAAAATAACTTTAATTATCTATTTATGTAACAAATACATTTCAAGCAATTTAAAAGTAAAGGTAGATTTTTGTTTATACTTCATTACTTTTAAGTATATACCATGACATACAATTTATAACATATAAGTGTCATTTTCATTTTAAAACACGTGTATTTACATATATTTCGTATATGTTATTTAAAACCACGAAAATCATTGTCAAAATGTTCCTAAAAATGCCTTGGAGAATGTCTATATATTTCGTAAAATTGTAATTATAAATTTTTCGTATTTTATTTTCATATAGATTTTACATATTTTTATTGGATTTTATTATTTTTGTTAACAATACATCACATTCCAATGTTAGATTTTGCTGGTATAAGGATATAAAATTAATAAAAACTTACTTTGATGAACATTGGTGAGACCTTAAAAATGAATTTATAAGAATTATAAATCTAAATATGCAGTTTAATAGGATGAGTTGACAATTCAGAAAGTAAAAAAAATGGTAGCCAGTCGCAAGTGTTGTGAATGTTGCTTAAGTTAATAACCACATTAGTGATGTGTTATTAATATAAATTTAAATATATATTTATAATAATATATATATATATATATATATATATATATAGGTATTATGTGTACGGCGCATATCATATACGATTAACCTTATATTATATTTTGCGTTCTAAATACTATAAACTACGAATTTTATGGAATAAGAAAAATCAAAATCTCTAATATTATTTAAGTAGCTCGAAAATAGTATAAAATGTTATAATGTGTATTTACGTTAATATGGTTATATAACACATATTTTGTGAAAACATAAATATATTGAAACTAACCTAAATAACATACATAGAACTAAATGAAAATAATTTATTTATAAATAAGAAGATTTTGGTCGGATCTTTAGTAAATATGCATAATACAGAACTCCTTTCTTCCTAGCTCACCCATTACAGACAAAAGCAGATTGTTATGGATTATCTGTTTTCATCAAAATACTTAAGTCGAAAAATTTAAGATGGTAATATTAGTAAAATTTTGACAAAAGATTTTCAAGATTTATTGAATATTGCTGAAATAATATATTATATAATTTTATTTTATTATATAATTGTATAAAATGATTTGCTATTAAAATCAAGAATTAAATTTTTATTGCTTTAAATAGCACAGAATCTAATAACTGCTACTATTAGCACAAAATTCGGAATATATTAAAATATTTTTTTTTATATATTGTACAATGATGTATATTTGATGTAAATGTCAATACTCAAAGATCATTATTTTTGAAATGATTTAGACAGTTAATAAAGGATTTTGACAAAATCGCTGTTTTTGCCATTTATAACGAAAAATGTTGGTAGTTTTTTAGGTCACGTTAAAAACATTTGAGAAACCTGGACAATAAATTGAACTGCTTAACGAAATACTTTACTAGCAAAATTTGCTACCGGAAAAAGGATAGAAGTGTAATGATTGGAGCAATCATACTATTCGAAAATTTGCACACAATAAAAAATAAAACAAAAGTCATTGTAAAACCAATAGTTCTTTCGCTTCGCAAAGAATAAAAAATATCAGACTTAATATTGTTTGATATTATGAATGTGAGACAATCGGTCAGATTCCATGATAAATAAAAAATAAATTTTAAGCCTTAGAAATAATGTTTATAACATTTATATAAAATATAATAAGAACATTTTAGTAGTTTTAGTCATTTCTTATTAAATATATAAAAATTTGCAATTAATAACATTTCTTTCCTGTTTAAATTTCATCAAAACATTCAAAACATTTAAATTTATTTTGATTTTATAATTATACACTATTTACGTAAATATTTGTTAAAAAAATATTTTAAAACATTTCGGAGGATGCCGATATACGTGGTAAAGTTGTAATTATGGATATAATTAATATATTATAACGATATTATATTGGGATATTTTTAATAAAATTTGCAGTTTTTGATATTACATTTAAATTTGTAATAATTTTGATATAAAAATATTATTATATGATGTGAATAAAAACTTACGGTCTGAATATGAGCCCAGGACTTAAAAAGCAATTAATATGTTTAAAATTCAACTTGTAAGTTGTAATGTTTAGGTGGAAGAGTTGACAATTTGGAAAATTGAAACAAATAAAGTCTTGATATAATATTGTGCAGTCGTACATGCATGAGAGGATGGTGCAGTCAACGTAATAAATAAAAAACAATATTTATTATATTTAATTTTATAACTTTCCAAATAACTTTAATAGTACTTATATAAAATACAAATTGAACATTTACAACTTTAATTTTAATAGTTTTTATTAGATTTTATTAGCTTTATTTCATTAAACTTAAATTAAAGGGATGGCGTGCATTTTATAATGTTTAATTCAATTCACATATTCAATTTGAATATTTAAAATCGTTTATACTAGATTCTGTGTTCATATTATGATTTTAAACTAAGGAAATTAGGGTAAAATTGTTTTTAAGATCTCGGAGAATGCCGTTAAAAATGGTAAAATTGAAATTATAATATTTGAAAATATTTTGTTGACATTGGTTTTATATATTTATAATAGAATTTTAATTTTAATAAAATATGTTTTAACTCTTTAATATAATAATTTTGCTATTATTAGAATATAAAGTAAATAATGACTCACCATTCCACAAAGTCGAGGCGCCTTTAAAAATATTTAATATATTAAATTTAGAAAATTAAAAAAAAAATGTATAGCATAATTATTGATTAATAATAATCTGTATAAGACAAAATGGTAGTTCACATAACGTTATAACAAATAAATATTATTACTTAGAAATTTGATATCAAATATAATAAGTACATTTTTAAATTAAGATAATTGATTGGATTTTTCAGAATATACCTAGACCAAAATAATGTCAAACAAATTTAGTTGACATTTTTATTCCAAGAAGATGAACATTTAGATTTATTTTAATATTATAATTGTAAACTACATTAATCGATATCAAAATATTTTTGGTATTATTTGTAAAATTGTAATTTTAGATTTGATAAAATTTTGTAATGTCATTTGTTGGAAAAATGTCTAAAGGAATATGTATTTTTTTGAGAACAAAATCAAATTGATATTTAGGTAAGTAATAAATGTGTTATTATTAGATTACCAAATGAATAAAACTTACGTCTGTTATTTAATTCCATATCTTAAAAATTAATTTAAACATTTAAAATTCCAAGCGTATATTTTAATGAGAATAATTGACGATTTGAAAATTTAAAAAAAAATTAAGTCTTAACATTATATGATTATAGCTCTACCAAAAATTAGGTCAGTTTATTTAACAAGTAAGAAATAACTATAAAGAATAGCTCAACTCCCAAATAATATAGATCTTTTTCTTAATGAAGAAGTACCAAACCAGAAAGTAGATTCTGTCTTATTTGATATCGTCACAAGGAATATGTTTTATGGATTATGTAGACAACATAACATAGGTTCACTATGCATGAAAAACAAAATGTGTGCAAAAATATTTCTTAAAGCATTCATCGCTGAAACTCCAGTAGGATGCGATGGCTATCCAAAATATCACCGTCGTCACATGAAAATGGTGTCGAGACGATCGAAATACAAGTTTCCAACAATCAAATTATCATTCTTGATAAACGATAGCTAGTTTATATTTTATACCGTATGGACTCTTATTAAAGCGTGCATTTCACTGCCATACCAATGTGGAGAGCTACAATTCAATAAAGTCCATGCAATAAATTTGCAGCTATAATTTCAAAAGTCACTATGTATATTTTATGTTTCATAAAATTCGAGAATAGAATGAAAAATATAACAAATTCAAATCTGATGGCATTTTTCGAATTTTATGGTCAAACTTCGGCAAAAAATATTATACTGTATGCTGACAATTAGGCGGTAAATTCTGAAGAAAGAAACAAGGGGGAGAAATAGCCGAAACACAAAGAAAGCATGTCATCCGATATTTTTCAGCGAGTGAAACATGAATAATGTGATTTGGAAATAAATATCAGTCTTGGACTCTTGCATGTAACATTGATCTTAATAGAAAATGAGCTACTTAAAATAACTGGGTAAAGTTAAACCGACTTCAGCATGATTCCACTATTCAGAACTGATGATAGTATTCTCTATAATATACGAGTAGACTATTATGACAGAAATATCATAAAATATTAATGAACTGTCGGCTTTTGTTCAGTCAAACGAGTATTTTTTTTTTATTAAGAGTTCTTAGCCAGAAGCTATTACAACGTCAAACGAGTAAAAATTGACGAAAGATCAGAAGGTTGTTCACAGTACTGTTTTAAGTTACATCAGTCAAAACGCTGGATAATTCTTCTTTCTTCTTCCACATGATGGAACTAACAAAAGGTGTGCTATAAACTTTTTTACGCTTTTGAAACTGAGAATGCAAAAGAAAATAGTTTTGGAAGTCGTATCATTTGGAATCGCAGCTACATTTTTACAGAATGAAAAAACAGGTACTAATATTTCCAGATAAATAAACGGGACGCTGTAAATAAATTTGTTTTAATTTGAAAATATTGTGAGTGTTTAATACGTAAATGTTTTTGACCACTACCGTTGAATTCGTTGACAAGTTATTGTTTGTTTTTTTTTCATAACATATTTTAATAAATAATCCCAGTACTCCGAACTCTGCCGAAGTTCGGTTAAATTGATATTGTAGTATTAAATAATAATCTACTCGTATACCACTCGGACGTAGCCGGTTCAATGAGCTAGTATTATGTAATAATATATTATGTATAAAGTGAATAAGAACTTACTGGCCCCAACTTTTTTTAAACCTTTAAAAATTATTCAGATATTTAAAACTGCAAACGTGCATTTTAACGAGATATATACTATATACTATATTTAAATAAAACCACGTCATTTATCGACCGTATGCACGATTTTTTTCAGTTAATACTGATTGAATTCTATTCCGGTTTTTGCTAATGTATCCAGCGATTTACGAGGAAGTTGTATTTGTAATAATTTTTGAATTAGCTGATAACTAACTGAATAAAAATAATACGCGATTGCATGTGACGTAGTCGTTATAAGCTACGGTATTAGCAAACACTTCTGTTGGTTGGGCAACCGCTAAATCTACAGAGGATTTTCATGCGCATTCAATTATTATTTACTTATATTTACTTATTATTATAAGTTAAATATAGTGATCATTCCTCGGAATGATGAATATGAATATGAATTAAACTTACGGTTTAATTCTTCCTGACCTTAAAAATTTGTTTATATATTTGTTATTACAAATGTTTAGTTGAATTTAAAGAATTAAAAATATGGAAAATTTCCAAAATATTTATGGTTTGATAATGTTTAATATTTTTATTTTCTTTAGAATTTTTATCTACCGTAGGTGGCGGTAGAAATATTCAATAATGGATTTCTGTTGTATATATCTACTTAAGTGTTTATTAATATTATCATATTTGGTACTTAAAAATGTACTTTTATCTGCATTGGATTTAAGGATTTTGGGGGTAGGGGCGACGTGGCGGTCGTCTTAAAATGAACGTGTGTGAAGTTGGCCCCCCAAACCTAAACACTCCAAATTTTTTTGTAACCTCATTGTTTTAATTTGTAACTATTTGTAATCAACTTTTTAGAATTTGTAACCTCACCCCACCGTTTTCGAGTTATAGCGAGTTTCACATTTTGGAATACTCATATCTCGAAAACGGCGAGGCTACAAATTATAAAAAAATTGGTTACAAATAGTTACAAATTAAGTAAGACAAGTTACAAATTGTTTCGAACGATTTTTTCAACTTGGGGGGGGCTAGCCCTTCATTTTGGAATATGCGTAACTCGAAAACGGTGAGGTTATAAATTCTAAAAAGTTGTTTACAAATAGTTACAAATTAAAACAATGAGGTTACAAAAAAATGTGGAGTGCTTACGTTTGGGTGGGCGGCCAACTTCACACACGTTAATAATGATAAGAAAACATGAACAAGTAAATATTAAATAACGAAACCAGCTGAATAGAAATATGAAATTACGAGGACAGAAGATTCAGTAGATGTAGGATTGAGAATGTTAGAACAGGTGAAAGGAGTAATATGAAGATTGAACAATTTTTTTAATAGGATAAAACCCTCTGGTGTTAATGCAGTGCAATCGAAAATTAAATGAGAATATTCCCATTTATTTTTCTCGTCGTGGCGTGTACAGAAGAGTGAGGTTTTTAAATCTAAATTCAAACCATGGGACGGGAGCCGATTTCGTCTCAGCCAGAGACGAGAAAAGAGTACAATCTGTGACTGGGAGAGAGAAAGATTAATAACCACAGACACTTTGGAATGGTGGGGGATATTAGTTTGAATCAGGAGGCCAGACGAGGAGAAGAAGAGGACCACTTATCTTGCTAGGCTCTGTTTAAGGATTGATGAATATGATTAAGGATGTCATAAGGAGGAATTTTGAGAGATGATTGACGATGAATATATTTGGTTGAGCCGGCTTAGCGGTCAGCTTCCTCATTGCCCAATACGCCGACATGTCCAGGACACCACAAAAATTCGACAATAATATTTGAAAGGCTAAAAGAGTATAGAATAATTTAATATAGAGAGTGAGAGGGTGTGTATTTGATAAGGCCAATAAATCAAAATAAATACAATTTTCCCCTCTCAGGGATTGTTAATCCTTTTCTCTCATTGTTCTCGTCTTCGTCAATAACCTTCCCCCCGCATAAATTTTATAACCGATCATATCACCTAATTTTTTCGTATATTTTTGAGTTATTACAGTGTATTTTTATGACTATAAATTTTAAATCAAAGATGATATCTCGGTTAACAACCCAATCTATTTTTAGACTTGTTGACATCCTTATTTGTATTATACAAGTATTAATAAATCTATAGACCACAATAATGTAATAAACTATTGTTTACTAAGAAAAAAAATATAAGTATTATTTTCAATTATATCTTGGGATAATAATATAATTATATTTTACGGAAGTAAAATTAACAGAGGCCCATAATTCAATAATTGGCGGCAACTGCGACCCGAAAATAGGTTCAGGAGCAGCATATGCTGCCTCTGCTACCCCCGTGTGCACGCTTATAGTATGCAAGGATTAATGAGTATACGTAGAACCGTAAAAATCGTCCTTTTAATTCGGGTAAGTATATTTAAATACCTATTATGTTAATAATATTTTATTTAAAATAATTAGATATGGGCAACATACTTTCTTCATCTGGATTTGGTGCGGCAACTGCTTTGCCTTCTGAAAAAATATTATGCAATCCAAGAATAGTAATTGATTCAAAAATAAAAACTCAGTAAAAGAAACACTACATCTAGTTTTGAAATTAAATTTAGTTTTTGATTCATGATTCTACTGCACAATTTTATTTTACTTAATTTTTCACAAAAAATTTTTTTTCTTCAAAAATTCATAAAATTATTATTAATTGTATAACATTTGAATGCGTAAAGAAAAATATTGTTACCAAATATATACATTTAAAAAAAAAAATTACTTCGTTAACAAAACTGGACTTTTATTATAAGTATCGTGATACATGTATTTATTAATTCATAAACTATACGAATATATTGTTTATTTTAAAAAATTCAATATATTTTAATTTTTTCGATTTCGATAGCACTAAAAAATGCATCTAGCTACCCAGATTCGCTTACATTGGACCGACATGCCTGTATTATATGGAATTTTGTATAATTTTTTGGCTTCTATGACAAATTATTATGTATGTTAAATATGTAAAATTTGTTTATTTAAACTTGATATAATAAAAATGCACACGAAAAAACAAACGTTTCTGACTGACTCTCGTCAGTTTTACTATACGATCCTTTATTAAGCTGAGCCGTATGATGAAAAAAAGTTTTTACAGATCATTCAATATAAATATTGTGCATCATTTATTTGTCACGTTTAAATATGTATTGAAAATCATAATATTTCAAATATGTTTGCACTATAAGCCACTTACTATCTTTGCCATTATGCGCTGAAAAAATTGTGCAAAATATATGACAAACTATTTTTTTGATATTTTTAATTTAAAAAAATTAATAAAATCAAATGAAAAATTGACATGCATACATCCTGTATTAGTTTTTTTAACAACCCCAAACCTGTCATTGCCAATGTCTTGGGCAGATTTTTATAAATTGTGTTCTTTTATCGAACTTTATTTAGATAATGTTATATTTTTATATTTGTGATTGCGAAATACAGTGACAAATGTTTTAATTCGAAGTGTATATACATGACACATTGCATTTTAATAGTTATTTTAATGATTTAATAATAATTATGTTGTTTAATAATATTATTTGAACAGAATCGTATATGGAGGTATAAATATACAAGTGATTTGTTGTATGATGTAAAATTTGTTTATTTAAACTTGATATAATAAAAATGCACACGAAAAAACAAACGTTTCTGACTGACTCTCATCAGTTTTACTATACGATCCTTTATTAAGCTGAGCCGTATGATGAAAAAAAGTTTTTACGTTAATAATGATAAGAAAACATGAACAAGTGAATATTAAATAACGAAGCCAGCTGAATAGAAATATGAAATTACGAGGACAGAAGATTCAGTAGATGTAGGATTGAGAATGTTAGAACAGGTGAAAGGAGTAATATGAAGATTGAACAATTTTTTTAATAGGATAAAACCCTCTGGTGTTAATGCAGTGCAATCGAAAATTAAATGAGAATATTCCCATTTATTTTTCTCGTCGTGGCGTGTACAGAAGAGTGAGGTTTTTAAATCTAAATTCAAACCATGGGACGGGAGCCGATTTCGTCTCAGCCAGAGACGAGAAAAGAGTACAATCTGTGACTGGGAGAGAGAAAGATTAATAACCACAGACACTTTGGAATGGTGGGGGATATTAGTTTGAATCAGGAGGCCAGACGAGGAGAAGAAGAGGACCACTTATCTTGCTAGGCTCTGTTTAAGGATTGATGAATATGATTAAGGATGTCATAAGGAGGAATTTTGAGAGATGATTGACGATGAATATATTTGGTTGAGCCGGCTTAGCGGTCAGCTTCCTCATTGCCCAATACGCCGACATGTCCAGGACACCACAAAAATTCGACAATAATATTTGAAAGGCTAAAAGAGTATAGAATAATTTAATATAGAGAGTGAGAGGGTGTGTATTTGATAAGGCCAATAAATCAAAATAAATACAATTTTCCCCTCTCAGGGATTGTTAATCCTTTTCTCTCATTGTTCTCGTCTTCGTCAATAACCTTCCCCCCGCATAAATTTTATAACCGATCATATCACCTAATTTTTCGTATATTTTGAGTTATTACAGTGTATTTTATGACTATAAATTTTAAATCAAAGATGATATCTCGGTTAACAACCCAATCTATTTTTAGACTTGTTGACATCCTTATTTGTATTATACAAGTATTAATAAATCTATAGACCACAATAATGTAATAAACTATTGTTTACTAAGAAAAAAAATATAAGTATTATTTTCAATTATATCTTGGGATAATAATATAATTATATTTTACGGAAGTAAAATTAACAGAGGCCCATAATTCAATAATTGGCGGCAACTGCGACCCGAAAATAGGTTCAGGAGCAGCATATGCTGCCTCTGCTACCCCCGTGTGCACGCTTATAGTATGCAAGGATTAATGAGTATACGTAGAACCGTAAAAATCGTCCTTTTAATTCGGGTAAGTATATTTAAATACCTATTATGTTAATAATATTTTATTTAAAATAATTAGATATGGGCAACATACTTTCTTCATCTGGATTTGGTGCGGCAACTGCTTTGCCTTCTGAAAAAATATTATGCAATCCAAGAATAGTAATTGATTCAAAAATAAAAACTCAGTAAAAGAAACACTACATCTAGTTTTGAAATTAAATTTAGTTTTTGATTCATGATTCTACTGCACAATTTTATTTTACTTAATTTTTCACAAAAATTTTTTTCTTCAAAATTCATAAAATTATTATTAATTGTATAACATTTGAATGCGTAAAGAAAAATATTGTTACCAAATATATACATTTAAAAAAAAAAATTACTTCGTTAACAAAACTGGACTTTTATTATAAGTATCGTGATATATTTCTGTTCTACTCGTATTTATTAATTCATCAACTATACGAGTATATTGTTTATTTAGAAAAATTCAATTTTTTTTAATTTTTTCGATTCCGATAGCACTAAAAAATGCATCTAGCTACCCAGATTCGCTTACATTGGACCGACATGCCTGTATTATATGGAATTTTGTATAATTTTTTGGCTTCTATGACAAATTATTATGTATGTTAAATATGTAAAATTTGTTTATTTAAACTTGATATAATAAAAATGCACACGAAAAAACAAACGTTTCTGACTGACTCTCGTCAGTTTTACTATACGATCCTTTATTAAGCTGAGCCGTATGATGAAAAAAAGTTTTTACAGATCATTCAATATAAATATTGTGCATCATTTATTTGTCACGTTTAAATATGTATTGAAAATCATAATATTTCAAATATGTTTGCACTATAAGCCACTTACTATCTCTGCCATTATGCGCTGAAAAAATTGTGCAAAATATATGACAAACTATTTTTTTGATATTTTTAATTTAAAAAAATTAATAAAATCAAATGAAAAATTGACATGCATACATCCTGTATTAGTTTTTTTAACAACCCCAAACCTGTCATTGCCAATGTCTTGGGCAGATTTTTATAAATTGTGTTCTTTTATCGAACTTTATTTAGATAATGTTATATTTTTATATTTGTGATTGCGAAATACAGTGACAAATGTTTTAATTCGAAGTGTATATACATGACACATTGCATTTTAATAGTTATTTTAATGATTTAATAATAATTATGTTGTTTAATAATATTATTTGAACAGAATCGTATATGGAGGTATAAATATACAAGTGATTTGTTGTATGATGTAAAATTTGTTTATTTAAACTTGATATAATAAAAATTCACACGCGAAAACTCTCGTCAATTTCACTATACAATCCTTCATTAAGTTGAGTCTTATGATGAATAAAAGTTTTAACAGATCATTCAATATAAATTGTGCATCATTCATTTGACACATTAAGATATGTATTAAAAATCATGATATTTCAAATATGTTTGCGTTATAAGTCACTTACGATTTCTAGATGATGAACCCCTAGGCGCTGAAAAAATTGTGCAAAATATTTGACAAAATATTTTTGTTGATAGTTTTAAAGTTAAAAAAAAAAAAAACAAATAAAAAAATTACATTCATACAATATTTATTAATTTTTTTAATTACCCCAAACCTGTCCCTTCAAATGTTTTGGGTAGCTTTTAATAAATTGTTTTCGTTTATCAAACTATATTTAGATAATATTATATTTTTATATTTGTGATTGAAAATGCAATGAGAATTGTTTTAATTCGAAGAGTATATACATGACATAATGCATTTTAATAGTTATTTTGTAATGATTTAATAATAATAATAATGTTGTTTAATAATTTTTTTCGAATATAATCGTATATGGAGACATAAATATACAAATGTTTGATGTAAATTTTTATTCATTTTTTATCGTGATTATTATAATTTTAAAATATAAATGATGATTGCCATGAATTTTGTCATTTGTGCTATAATACATCAGTAGAAAAAATTAGTTTGTATATTTCAAGACTCGTTGAAAAATATATTTAATTTATTACATTATACTAAGTATAAGAAAGTATAAGTTACCCGCATCTGCGATTTCGTGAACAAGAAACGCGAACATAAGAATTATTAATAAATTGCATTTAAAAGCAACCATTTTTATATGTTGTAAGTATAATTAATTAATATGTTTAACTGAATACAATCGACAAAATAATAAAATTATTGACCTTTGATCAAGCTTTTATATATTCACAAGTAATTCGTAACGTAAATATTATTTCATTTGTTAATATATTTGACAAACAACAATAAAGTGTTATAAAATCACAATTGAATTTTGAATAACAAGTTTTATTATATTGATTTTCTCATCAAATATATTATATAAAAAAATACAAAAAAAAGATAAATTCTGTGATGAAAAAAATGTCATTCAACTATACTATTCACTCAATCGTCAGTTTATATTACTTATACACTAGGTATATTTAAAACTAAGCTCATTCTGTTATTTCCAAAAAAAGAATTTCAATTTATATAAAATATTTTCACCAAAAAATTAATAACAATTAAAATAGGAGTTAGAATATTTCAATCTCATAAGTCATTTTTATGTTACAAAGATTACAGTCTTTTTAAATATTCAAATACAAGTATTTTGATACTAGTATTCAAATCCTTATAGATTCTGAGTGGAGCGATGAATCTATTGTTTTTACAATGATGTTTATTTTTTATTTTTTGTTTTTTTTCTATCCTGTGTACAGATTTTCGACCGGAAGGGGAGTGCTCCGATCTCTTCGGTCACAGTTTGTTTCCGGCAGCAATTCGCATCTAATTAGTACTTTAAAGAGGTCATTTTTCAATTTTCTCAAAAGCACCTAAAAATATTACTCAAAAACGCTAAAAATGCAATTGCGTCTTAATCGATTGTTGTTTATTTCTTCGTAATTTTAAAACTAATAGTCACAGAAACCTGAAATTTTCACCAAATATGTAAATTTAGACTACACTTACGAGAAAAGAAAACTCCGCTAAGAATCGTTTTATCGAATGCAATGACTTATCATTACTTTCAAATTTAAAATAAAAACAAAACTCTAAAATCTTTATCCAAGTAATTCACTTAATCGATATCCACACACACCGCGGTTCGTTACCTATTTGAAGTTATAGTTTATATATTTTTTTCCGTTTTACCTAGTAATATGCTTATCGGAATTATTCTGTATAACCGTTGTTTTCTACTCACCCTAGAACTAATGTAGCCTATAGGTTAAATTTCGTGAATTCAGTGGATTTCCCATAATGACTATTTCTTTGGGTTTTCTGCGAACCATTCAGGGCCGGATCTTAAAATTTTAACACCCGGCAAAAATGAAAAAATTTCGCCCAAAAGGAAAAGCTATGATTTCCAAAAAAAAAATATTAATAATGAACATTAGACTTTCGGCATTAAAATCAGTAACAAAACATTTAAAACATAAATACCTGAGTAAAATTACAGTTCATTTTATGGTGACTGTTACGAATTGTATTTAAATTTACATACTATATGTATACTAATAAATTAAGAATTGCATATTTGTTTATAAAGTGAAAATCACATATTTCCCCATAAAAAAATAGCAAGAAGAGATAAAATAATTTGATTATTTATAAAATTATAATGTGTACACCAAATATATTATATGTTTATACGACGAAATATGTTTATAACAAAAAAAACTAGATGTCAATTGTTGCAGTGTCAAATATTATAATGGTAATAAAATAAAATTGAATGATGTCGTAATTTCCTATGGATTTGAACAAATATTTTATTATTAGAAGGGCAGCAAAAGTTACTGCGTGATAAGTTTTTACCCCGTAATTATTAATCTACGATGGTGGATTGTGTGTAACATGATCTTATTCTCACAGCTATTATTTAGAATCCTAATAATGACAAAAATATAAATTATTTTGTAGTTATGACTTTTGTTTCAAAGTCTATTTTCAATTTAATTAGTATTGATAAAACCTTAAAATACGCCCAGGAACATTATACGCCCGGGGATAAATTCCCGTCTTCCTCCCGAGATCTGGTTCTGGAAAAATAAATAATCATGTTGTACTTTACCTCCATTTAGGCAACATCAAGACTTCAATATTGTTTGTCATATGTACGAGTATACAAACTATAAGTTAAAATTAATTTTTCCACTCGTTTCGTCATTCGTATTATTCCAGTCATTCGACTTCAAAACACGAAATTTGTGAATTGTGCGTATCATGTGCATTTGCGTGCCTGCGTTTTACTATTGACAAATCATACTTAAATACAAATCACCTTGTTATCATTACGACGAACATTTGAAATAATCAATAATCGTTTAACTCACTTAAAATATGAAGTAAAAATACTTACATTGTACTCGATCAAAATCACTAACTACGGATACGAGATCACCTTAAAATTTGTGGGAAGTGGTCAGGCGCGGATCCAGAGGGTGGTGCTAGGGTGCTATAGCACCCCCTTACCTGGTTAAAAACAACTATTATACACTGTATGTCTATACGTATTTTTCATTTGGCCGTGTACGTTTATAAACTAAATTGGACATTGGTAACAAAAAAAAAACTATTAAGTAACTTTTCCCTTAACAATACTGATAAGTGATAACCAGAAGTGACTGAAAAATGGAACGATACATCACTACCCACGGACCACGGGTATCAGACATGAATATTGTGTCTGGTGTCACACTGTTTAAAGCATAGATATTTTCATAAATTTGTTGAAAAATAAGTGGACCAACATACAAAATAATCCACAAACTGCAGTTGAGGCATTAGAACACTGCAATGAATTTTTCCCCAAAATCAAAATACTATTACAAATTTTTGCCACGTTACCAGTTTCCACAGCCACAGCAGAGCGATCTTTCCCAACCTTGAGAAGGTTAAAAAATATTTACGGTCCATTATGTCTGAGACACGTCTAAATGGTTTGGCTATGGTAAATATTCATAAATAGATAGTGATAGATATTAACCAAGTAGTTGACACCTTCACTCGGAAAAAAAGGAGCATGGAATTAGAAGATTGGTCAAAATGATCAAAAAATTGTTATTTATTTTTTGTTAATCAATTATAAAGAAATAAAGAAAACAATAAGTGGATGTGATAGAATTTTAATTTTTTGTTTAAATTTTTATTTGTTTTATTTTTTTTTATTACAGAGAAGAATTTTTTTAAAAAAAAGGGATTTGTTTTAGATGTATTTTTAAAGTTGTTACTTATGTTTATCCTTTTAAATATGTAGCACATTATTAGGACTAAAATAAGGTTATGCCATCAGGATGGAGTATATAGAATACAATACCTTAAATTAAGCATGCCCTATAAAAATATCCTAGATCTGCCACTGTAAGTGGTCACATAATATACTTACATATTATGTAGTAAAAAATTAAAAATAATCAAGCAGATTTGTAAAATTAAGAAAATACTTGTATTTGTATTCAAACACTTTGTGAGTATTCGTAAAATACTTAATTTTAGAAGTTTTATAAAAGTATTTTTAATACTTTTTATGCGAATACGAGTATAAGTATTTAATAATTCTTTAGAAGTATTTTTTACAAGACTGAATTATTATAACACATATATTATCACTCATTTTCATTATACTATAGATCAAATTTTTACCAATTAAAGTAAACCTAACAAATTAAGCTTTAACCAATTAAGGACCTACAATGTTTATATCATATCGAGATTTGCATCTAATTAAAAACTTTTCGGTTTTAGTTTTAAATTTGTATTAATTTGCTGGCTTAATTTTGAATAAATTTTAGAATTAATGTTAGTTATATTTAATTATTTTAAAAATAGTAGAAAAAGTCAAAAATCCTTTAAAGACACCTTATCTAAATTTATAATACATTTTATTCTCATATGTAAATAAAATAAAATTTTTTTATCTGATACCTATTGTACCTACGTGGTGTATTTTACAATATTTTCTAATAATTTTAAATTGTTAGTGCTACATGAGTCGTCGGTAAATTGACATTAATGTTGTATTCAGTATTCGTATTCTTATTACCACTTGAGAAGATTGTGTATCATATAATACCAAAAATGTTTAATAATTTTTTTATTGTAAAATATGCTATGTATAATATATGTGGTGATAATTTACGAAATTTCTTTTACTCCTTCTTACTGATTATATTATTTTAATATTACTATATTATAATTAGCCAAAATTATGATTGTATATAATCGAATTTTTGGATACTTTATTCATTCCATTACGTTTCTTGAGTTAAAATAACCGCAAATCTGTAATATATTGTATATATATATTATTCAATCTTGTTGTCAATACGTATTGCGGCTTAGATTTGTTTACATTACAACGGTAAATTATGAACGACATTGTGTACGTAGTTTTGATTACAACACGTGTTGCAGAATGCGCGTTAAAACAATGTTGATTTTTTTTCTATTGTTTTTTGCGTTTTAGATTTTAAGCGGATCGAGGAAAATATTGATATTACAATAATGTATTATTTTTCCTATGTCTGTAATGAATCATATTACAAGGAGTTTTCTAATCCGTTACACGTGTTTTCTACATAATAACTCACAATTTCGGCTAAATTGTCGTTAAGAAACATATTTTTCATTATACTGGCTTTACAGTATATGTGTATTGTAAATATTATGAAAAATAAGTATTTAACTAGAAACGATCGAACTCGCTCGAGACACACAATATTACCTTATGTCCATGTAAATTCATAAACGTTTGTTTAAACAAATGCATAAATTGGTTGTTAGGGTAAATTATTTTGTCGAAGATAATATTACAAATATTTTATTATCTTACCGCGTACTGGATAATAAAACTATCTATCACATAAAATTAAATCAATTTTTAAAAAATTAAAAAACTGAAAAAATATAGGACACATCCTTTTAAAGGTTGCGTCATTAAATATTTAGATATAGTATTTCAACAATATGGCACGAGTGCATGAATTATGATTTGAATGTCAATCATTTTCAAATGAATGATTTCGAAATATAATTAATTCGTTTTTGAATCGTTTTTTGAATCTTTTTTTATAAACCAAGAATTAATGTAGTGGACATATTTGATGTTCCGATATACTGTTGGAAATTTAATTGCAATATTTGTATAGTAAACATTCTAGAGGTATAGTGAAAAGATGAATCTTGGTAAAATACCATGACATTGTATTATATTATTTATAATATAAAAATATAATATTTGTGTAAAATATAATATTTTTTATTAAATATTAATTTAAATATATATATTTCATAAAAAATTACATCATTAACAAAGCTAGCTTCCTATTATAAGTATTACGATATATTTCTGTTTTATGTAATGTTTATTACGATAAATTCAATATATCTCAAACATTAGTTCCAAAAATTGCATCCAATATATAATCCAGATCGTCATTTTCGTACACTGCACTTAGATTCCTCCTTACCCGTAGTATGAAAAATGACCATAGCCATTAGGCCAGGGGCGTAGAGTACACTTAAACACTGTAAGCACTGCTTGCACTTTGAAAGAAGAAAAAGTTTGTATAGGTAAATTCAAGTCTCGCCAATTAATTAAATTAAAATGAATCATTCATATTCCTGTCACAGTGGCGTGGCACGACGCCGCAGCCCACAATACTGTTCGGCGGTTTATTTTCGCCGCCCCACGCCGTGTAACACGTATTAAAACTGCTTACGCGAGCTTGTTGACGTGATATAGGCAGAGTACCACGAAAGATTTTATTACGTAGTTTGTAAGCATTTTTCATATTGCATACGCGACACTGTTTGGTTCATTATCGACTTACTGTTGGCACCCTGTACCACCAGTGGCGTCATTTCAGTTTTCGAAAGGAGGAGGCAAAAGATTTAACCGGCCCATTTAACTCTTTTCCACTTACATTTAGCACAATACGACTTCTGTTTTACATTATTTTGATATTTTCGTTATCATGGGAACGAATCACCAGATATTTTTATTTTTTTAATTTTTTTTGGGTTGTGGGGAGGAAACTCATTACTTTGTCAGCCGTAATAAATGTATCATAAATGACTATATTGTACATATGAGATTCAAGTTGTGCACTGTGCAGTTTCCCTTGTCATCACATTAAACATGTTAAAAATGACGTTGTGTGACCAGTTTTGAGCATCTTGTTCAGTTTTTTCCTCTCTTTCTCGCCGTCTTGGTCACACAACCTTTAGCTTTTTTCATTTTCATCTTGCCACTCACAAATTACATATACATAAAATATATGTTTTGAAACGTTAAAGAACGGCTAAACAAATTCTTTTATGCCGTACGCGATACAGGTACGTCAACCGTCAAACGTACATAGTATATTCGAATTAACGTTAATAATTCACGCACTGCCTTTAGGTAACGATAACCATGTTTATCAAAAAAAAAAATCCAGAACCCTGGTGAATTGTAATCACGAATTAATCACCTTTAATCGTTGTTATAACCTGCATACTTTTAAATTGTATTGGTAATTTAATTTCAATCCACTGTTTGTCACGCGATTTGTTATTATAACTCGTTAGTCATTACTACAGATTTGGTTAGAATAACGATTATTCAACATTATCTCGGCACAAATCATGTCGGCCCACTGTTAACAAAGGGGGGCAAATGCCCACCCTGCCCCTCACCAAATGACGCCACTGTGTACCACTTAGTTCACTACGTCTACGCATTTTAACAACGACAACGATCTAACGACCTACCGCAGGAGGACGGGAGGGTAGTAACAGTATCAAGTATATACGTATCACTGCTTACATTCAGAGAAAACCAACGCCACGCCACTGCATTAGGCTGTGCATTGACAACACAGCCGTTCGTTTTTCCTTTAGATTCGTAATATTAATCCAGCGTCTAAGTCTCAAGTAGTCAAGTCGCAAGCATAAGTTATACAATTAATTTATATTTTATATAATATAATCTATAGTATCAGTTCATTTTACACTGTGTTTATTAAATTTATTTATTATGATTAATGGTACATAATATTAACGGCATTGTGAATTTTCGTTAACTGCCGTCATAAATCAATTTTTGAATCATATTAATAGGTTTAGGATTGTTAAATATTTATTATTTACTCGCTTGTTTGTTACTTTTCGTTAGTAAGAACTTGGTTAAGATCTCGAACGCGAGAAGTACGTACTTAATTGGTCTAGCGATCATACACAAGCATTACATTTGCAAAATTAATTTGTTGTATTTATGACTTTATTATTACTGACTAAAATTATTATCTTGGTGACAGAAAAACTATAATTATAAATAAATTCATAATATATTATGTATATGTTATTTGATATATATATATATAGTTTTCCGTAGTTATAGGATCAATTAGTAAATATTAAAAAAATAATGCAGAAAAGCAACTAATTCTAAGTTTAATATTCGACTAGTAAAAATGTTAATTTTTTTTTTTATGAAAATCCGCCTCTTACACCTGGATACGCTACTGTGATAATATCTGTTAATGTTGTTAATGTTGTAAATGTTAACTGCTATGAACAAGTCTGTGGCAATTTCTCTTAAATTATCTCAATATCTTATGATTATGTTAGTAGTAAACCTTGTTAAGCTTGTTAAAAGCTTAATTTTTTTTATTAACAGATGGCAAATAACGCTTATTACATTCTATCGCTCCCTTGAAAAACATTAGCCACAACCCTGTATACACATTTTTACGTTGTTATAATATATGCTGATAACAAATCTTTATCAGTAAGGTTTTCGATTAAATCTTTTGGATACGTAATGGTTTGTTTATCTCGGGAACTAAAATTAGTCAAATATAGTACCTAAGTATTAGGAACATAAATAAAAACCCCCCATTTACTATTTTTAAAATATTTACTAAAAATAATAATTAAATTTTTCATTCTCTCTTATTGTTTTTATATAACTGTATAGTTTGTAACTATATATTATCAATTTTGTTATATACTTTTTGCGTTGTAATTAATAACCGCAAGCCTGTAATATAATATTCGACTTCGCTGCTAATACACGCGCGTTTTATATTATTTACAGTGCACTGTACAACGATGACGTCTAAGCAAATATATTATTTCGCTAGTAGCAATGCGTATAAAATGTATGTATGTAAATAACACTTGTTGTTGAATGCGCGTTAAATCAAAATTGATTTGATTCATTTGTTTTGCCTGAGTTTTTACTCGTAGATATAAGCTTTTTGTAATACAATTTACGTTATTTTTTATAATCCATTTTTTTTATTAAATTTTAAACGAAATTATTATGACTAAACTTCTTTGTACACTGTTGTAATAAATTACCATATTATACCATCGATTGCCTTACTAATTTGCCATTACTAAATATTACAATATGAACTACGATTATACAATATTATGGCAAAGCGAATAATTTATTCGATTACGTAGTCATAGCTCTTAATCATGCATTCTGTATTATATTTTTTGCGAGCACGTATTTGAGTCGAATTTGTTATTTTATCACACTAACTAACGATTCAATATTCATTTTTGCAGTATTCATATATCAATTATATAGCTCTGTGTATTTAAAATAAATAAATTGTACCCACCCTTCCCCGTACGTAGAATCTGTAGTAGAAATCACAGTGTTCGGACAAATGTAGTATAAATGCAGTTGTCTAATGCACGATATTATATGAACAATATTTCAATGGTCATGAAGAATTTATTATAACATTTTTTTATAATATTCTTATTGCGCATTTATATACGCTGCGTATACGCTGCGAAAATGTATAGCAGACCATGCAAAGAATTATTTTTGCGCACTGTCGAGACTAACGCATATTTTAGTAATTTGTCCGAAATATGCATATGATTCCATATTTATCAAATATCGTTTTAAAAACAAAATATATTACTGTATTTCTTGTTTACGTGTTTTCTTAACAAAATAAAACTGCCATAAATTATCTCACAATGTTTCGGTCATTTTGTCGTTTATTTAAAATTTAATAAATTTCAATTTGAACAATAACGAGTTACTTGAAAACGCAAATTTTCAAACCATCGCAAAACTTTTGATTAACGCCGTTTTTATATTTCTACTATTGATTTTATAATAGACAGTAGAGCAATGACGGAGAAGAACCGGTCGTATAAAGGTCTATTTACACACAGCAGTGACGTGACAGTGCCGCAGTGTTGCCATATGGTAAATTCTGAATGTTGGTTTACATTTTACTAAAAGTTCGTATTAGTTCGTATCACATTATGTTATACACAGAATGAACAATTATCGTTATCAGTTAGAAATTATCACTGATAACCACATCAATTAAATCTGTTATCACCAAAGAGTGATAACAAATATAATATAATAAATTTTTTAGGTCATAAAATACGACATGCGTTGAAACAGGTACGGAAACGGCACGCAAGCACATAACATAGGAGTCGAATGATTCGACCACAGAAAAGAGAGAAAAGAGTATACTGTCTACAGTCTACTCTCTACATTATTACTTACCGCATGGTAGATGATACAAACAATTTATTACAGAATAACACAAATTATTAAAGTATCTATAAATAAAACTGTAATTCAGACTCTGTATACTTTTATCTGTGTTTATAGTATGAACTGGGTATAAGGTATACAGTAGGACTTGTGAACCATTTTCTGATAATACATTAGTAATTACAAATATTGGTTATACTTGTCGGGATGGGGGCCGTTCTCCGACACATTGATAAGAACATAGTGTAGATAAGCATTTAGTGCTACCAACAATGAGAACAAAAAGTATTCTCAACGAATAATTCAAAATCTAACTAAAAATCATAAACCTAACTACCTCTTATCATCTGGAACTTCTGTTTGTATCACAGACATATTTGTAGTTTCTATTATGATATAATAATATATAGGAAAAAAGGACATTTTAAAGTTTATTAAAAAAAGTCCGGACAGACGAAGACGTCCATAAAAAGAGGACGTTTGGTCACCCTAGTTATGTATATTAGTACAAAATGCCTAACGTTTGTCGTTCGCTAAAAAAGCATAAATAGAATTAATAAATAGAAACTGTAATAAAAACATTTATTATAATAAATGTAACAATACATTAAATGCAATCACAAATAACTACAATTTTGTACAACAATAAACCATAACTACATCGGGGATTTATAATATACATTACGAAATGTCTTTCTGCATATTTTTAAAAGATTTCTGTTGGTATTGAAATCAATGTGAGGTTAGGTCTGAAACCTAACAGCTCATTCTTATCAATGTGTCGGAGAACGGCCCCCGACGGATACTTGTCCACTGCTATCATTCTAATTTACCACCAAAATCAATATGAGAATGTTAAGTTTAAATTAAATTTACATGTTTAAATCTATAGATTGTAATTTATTTATTTTTTTAAAATTATTTTTCAAAAGTTCGTATTTAGGTATACGAACATTCGTATATATATTAGTTCGTATGGATTCTTAAATGTTCGTATAAAAACGAACATGTTCGTACGTCTGGTAACACTGCAGTGTCGTGACCGGCACGTATTACGATCGACAACGATAACTATATTTTTCTAGGAAATTGATAGGTGTAGTTCACACTCGTCCGGCGCGTGACCGTACCGGCTCAAACAGGTTGTCGCCGTCATCGTACCGTGAATTCGCGATTACTTGCCGACGATATTTTTCATATACGGTCACGGCACTGTCACGTCACTGCTGTGTGTAAATAGACCTTAAATTGTTTAAATGTTTATTATATATACACAGTTTTAAATTTATGTCTGACAAAATATATTAAGCATTGAAATCATCTAATAATATGATCGTTTTCTTATTTAATATATATATATATATGTAATTTAAATGCTCCATAACTAGTTATATACGTAGTTAAAGGATAGTATGCAGTGGCATATTTAGGGGCCTCCACTTGTTCTTTATTTGTATATAATAATATAAAATATTATGCATTATATTGTGTATAATACAGTCAAAATAACAGACACCTTACTTGTATCATATTTTTATTTCGCTAATTTATTGACATGGCAATTCCATTGTACTATATATAAAATTATAAACATAATTAAATCTAATCAAAGTTACAGACTAGTGGTCGCTCTATTTAAATGCGTCCTAATGTTGTGGAATTCACATACTACTGACGATTTTGGTTATTTGGTAAGCTTGCAGTACCACAGATAGTGGTAAAGAGTTTTCTTCATTATCTGTATAATTTCTGAATGAATTTGTTTCAAAATATGGATATTTATAAACATAGGCGAACCCAGAGTTTTACGTTTGAGTGTGCCCGGCCTTTACAAACAATTTTTTTATAATATAGAGGGTGGCTATAAACAAATTCACCCGTTTTATGCGTTTTTTTTTTGCTCATAATTTTCTTCCATACACTTAAGTCAAAATGTTTTAAGTATCCAACACTTGTTTACTAACCAATACTATAACCTATTGCATAATGTATTTTATTTTACTTTAGGGTGCGCCAAGGCACACCCGGCACACCCCGTAGGTCCGCCTATGTTTAAAACATTTAGTGTAGGTAGACACATAATTTTTTTCTGTATTCCTTATAAAATTTCGTAGATGTTGAATCAAAGTTATTTTATAGCAAATATTTTCTATGTTGCAAAACAGAAATTATCATAATTTCATTAATCTATTTTTGTACGTGTAGATATAACTTTATTATTATCGGACGAAATATTTGTATATATTTGAGTACCCTTTTTGAATGGATTACTTTGGGAGATGAGTGGGATTTTATGAATATATTATCTTTAAGATAGATTTGTACGCAAAATTATCATCATCATAAACTGTTTTATTAATTGAAAATCGTAATATACAAGATTAGTTAAATAAACACAAAATGTCAAAGAAATTCATATTGCCTTGCAGCGAGCAAATCTAGGAAATGGTACGTGAATTTTCGGGCTTCACATTCCTATACATAAAATAAATATCAGCAACAACATTAATGATAGATTTTTAGTAGTATTTATAATTTTTAAAAGCAAAATATAAAACTTAAAATTACTATAACTTTGTTAGTGTAAGGACGTAAAACGATTAAAAACTAACCATTTACTATATTTTGCAGTCCTTAAAAAATAATAAAAATATTTAAAATGTATATTTTTAATAGAGTATTATCTAATATGTAAAAATCTCTTGTCACGGTGGTGTTTGTGGTCGCACTACTCCGAAATGACTCGACCAATTTTATAATTTTTAAGTACCATTCATTAAAATTCAATGTAATAATTTCATTAGCATTGTAATAGAAAACTGATAAATACTTACCGACTTCTAATTCACATATATCTTACAAAATAATTACAATATTTATTATTCCAAGCGTGAAGATTTATATAGAGTTGGCAATTTGGAAAATTAAAATATAATATATAAAATAATATATATATTAGAAAAAGTGCTGTTCACTATATGTTTCTATGTATTCAATATTTATTTTATTTCATTATAATAAGAAAAAGAAATGGCATACAATTCATAACGTTTCACCTTTTATTTTAAAACTGTGAAAATTTTGAAATATTTTGAAAAAAAATATATTTTATAATCTACGAGAACCACTGTTAATTTTTTTTTGAATGAATGCCGTTATATTGGTAAATATTTATATATAGATTAATTTATATTTTATAATGACATTGTTTTTAGACATTTTTAAAATTTGCATGATGTAAATGTATAAAATCTTACTGTATTCAACATCATCTATAACTATTATTATAAAATATTTATTATTTTAAACATCAAAGATCATACTGATATTTGACAATTTGGAAATTTTTAAAAATATTGACTAATTATTGTTTTATCCGATATTTTTGAGATAAGACTACAAGAGTACAGTTTACTACATAACAAATAAAAAATAACATTAATAAATTTGTATTATAATTTGAAAATTTATAATATAAAAATAAATTTTATTATTTTAGTTTCTGAGAAGAGAGAAGGAGCTATCTTTACAATAACATTTATTTATTCTTATTATTATTACTATTATTTTAATACACAAAGTATTACTTTTAACCAGGACGAGTAATCTAATCGTTAACAAATTAAACTACCTAATTATGCCATAAAATCATTCAATGAATTTTTTTTGAATCTCCAGGAATATCGACAAATATATCAAATTATAAATATAAACTTTTTTATACATTATAATGATCTAGGTATTAGAAATTTGTTATTTTGAGAACAATATATCAAATTTTAATATAATAATTATGATATGAAACGAATAAAACTTACGACTCCCAATAACAGATATTCCTTTAAAAAAAAAAATAATAATAATAAAAATAAAAATAATATTAATAATTCAAAACGTGATAAAAGAGTTAAGAATTTAAAATGTTGATATATTTTAATTGTATCATCTAATTATAATTAGATTAAAGAAATAGCATAAAAATAAAATTTATTTCATATTTTCAATTTGAAATCATAAACATTAAAATTTATTTTGAATTTTAATGCTTAACTATGTAAACCATTGTCAATTTTATTTTTTTTTAAAGACTCCCAAGGACATCGATATAGTTAGAAAAAATGTGTCTGTCGATTCTTTAATATTATATAATAAAGATTAGTTTTAAAAATTGTTAATAAGATTTTTGATTTTGAATAACAAGGTATGAAATTTGAATGCAGACATTTTTTCGTAAAAAAAAAAAAAAATTTACAAAAACTTACTATTGTTTATTTCAGGAATACCTTATAATATAAATTATGTATTTATAATTCCAAACGTAAAGTTACATACGGACAGTTGAATGTTTGGAAAATATAATAAAAAAATGTGACCTTGATATTTTTTAATTTTATATATTAGTGACATAATTGCAGATAACATAACAAATAACAAATAACTGCTATAACGAAACAGATAAGTATTATAACGCACATAACAAATATAATTAAAACATGTAAAAGTTGAGGAAAATTGGTGGTCATAATTCACTTTAATAAAATAATACCTATAGCATAAAATTTCTAAAATTTATTTGATATTTCATTACGAAACCATGACCATTTGACACATATATATATGTATATATATATATATATATATATATATATATATATATATTGATTTTATAATGTTAAACAACGTGAATCATTGTTAAAAGGTTTATATAAAAATCTCATAGAATACAAATTATAGAGCTAATTCATACTTTTATAATTATAAGAACGTTGTTTTTGGAAATTAATAAAAGAATTTTAAATGTTGAATAACAATGTATCAAATACGAATGCAATAATTTTTATTTTTTTTGTATTAAGTTAAAAAATAATAACTCACTGATATTTAAACTATTTATACCTTAAATATAATTAGAATAAGTACGTAATATTCCGAATGTGTACAAAGAAATAAAAATTTGGAAAATATGAATAATATATATATGTCTTTATATTGTTTAATCACACACTTATAAGACAGGAGTAGACAACATTAAAAGAAACATTACTTTTGTAACAAATATGTATTTATATAAATTATTTTAAAGGCATAGTACATAATTAATCCATTTATTTCATATTTGTATACATATTTAAATAATAAAACAAACAAAATTATAAAAATTGATACATTTTCATTTTATAGTCAGAAACTTGATATGTAAATTGTGGCGACATTTTTAAGAAGACCTCATTAAATGCTTATATAAGTGCTAAAATTGTAATTATAGATAAGTTTATTTTTATAATGACATTAGTATTAAGAATTTTATTGAATTTTGTAACTGTCAATTACTATTTGTATTTACAAATAGTATTAAAATGTAAAATAAATAAACACATACCACTTTCAACGTAAAGTACATCTAAAAAAATAATTAAAATATTTAAAAATCCAAAGATAAAATTGATTACGGATTGTTGTCATATTGGAAATTAAAATTAAAATGTAAAACATAATATTGATTTATAAAACCTGTAGACTTAAAATTGTATAATAATCCATAACTCTAATTATATTTCAACATTCTGATAATTTATATATAAAATATAGTTCGTACAACTAAAATGATAATATATTTTATTAGTTGCATTTCACAATAAATAGATTAAAGAAATAGCATACAATTTGTAACATTTCTCTTACATTTTAAAATTCGAGAAAATGAACAAATAGACCTCTTTTAATGTCGATAAAATGGTAGTTATAGATCATTTAAATCATTTAATATTTTATGGTGACATTAGTTTTAGATATTAGTAATATGATTTCTAGATTTCTATAAAATATATGAATTTGAATGTACTAATTTTGTTAGCGTTAGGGTATAAGATGAATAAAACTTACCATTACTTAAACTCTTTAAAACTTAAAAATAATAAAAATGTTTAAAATTCCGAACTTATAGTTTAGTTCGAAAAATAGACAGTTTTGGAATATTTAAAAATATAAGACTTAGTATTATTTTATCATATACATGTGTGAGTTAAGAGTACGACTATAACTTTAAAATAAATAAAATAAATAAATTATACAATATACAGCTCACAAATAATTTAATTTTAAATAATTTAAAAATATAATTTAATAATTTGTGTAATTTCATTTTATTTTATTATAATTAGATTAAACGAACGGCAAACAATTTATAACATTTGTTTCATATTTGAATTTTGAGATTATAAATTATTTAACATTTTAGGATGACATTAGTTTTAGATATAAAAATTGAATTTGTACACTATGATAATAAATATTAAATTTCAATGTTATAATTTTGTTAGTATTAAGATGAGAAATGAACATAAGCTTACAATCGGATCTTTCCTCAGGACCTTAAAAATTATTACATTTTAAAAGTGCAGATTAATATGAAGATGTCAAATTGGAAAATAAAAGAAATTTATAAGACTTAATATATTACGATATAGTTTCTATATTGTAATTCTACATGCACGATGAGACAAGAGCGCTGTTTAAATTACAAACAACAGTTAACTTCGATAGCTTACAAATAACTACAATAACATTTATATGAATTATAATTTGAAAATTATAAATGTTGAGATATTTTTTAGTTTTATTTAATATTTTCATTTGTTTGGCATTTGAAATTACTATTGTTTATTTCAATAGTTCCTCGTAATATAATTAAAAGATTTATAATTCCAAACGTAATGTTACATACGAACAGTGACTTAATATTTTTAACATATATACAAGTATTAGTGACTTAAATGCAGTTAACATAACAAATAACAAATAACTTCTATAACGAAACAGTTATGTGTTATAACGCACATAACAAATATAATTAAAACATGTAAAAGTTCAGAAAAATTGTTGGCTATAATTTACTTTAATAAAGTACTATAGCATAAAATTTCTAAAATTTATTTGATATTTCATTCTAAAATATGTCCATTTGATATTTATATTTATACTCGTATTTTCATTTTATAATGTTAAACAACGAAATTTATTGTTTACAAGGTTTTAACCTTGATTTTATATTGATAAACTACGTAAATCATTGTTTACAAGGTTTTTAAAAACACTTCATAGAATAAACATTCAAAACCTTAAATTATTATTTTATATTTTCTAATGACATAGGTTTTGAAAATTGATAAAAGAATTTTTAATTTTGAATCACAATATATCAAATTTGAATGTAATATTTTTTTAGTATTAAGATAAAATAGAATAATACCTCACTTATATTTAAATGATTGACACCTTATAACAGTGTTTCCCAATCTTTTTTATTTTACGCCCCCTTTTAAATTTTCAAAAATTTCATGCCCCCCTTAAATTAGAGTTTAGACGACCTTTTGTTGTACCTATCAATAATAGATTAACTTCGAGGAATCCAATCATTATAAAATACTCGTATTTTGAAAATTTGTTAATGTTGAGATATTTTTTGTTTAATTTCAATATAATTATTATATTATAATAATGGCATACAATTTACGTCATTTATTTGGCATTTGAATTTCGGGAATATGAACATGTAATATTGTTCGGAATTGGCGGGGCAAAAGATAATTCGCTATCGCGAAGAACCGGTCTGCCGGCAATCGTGGACTTTTCTATAAAAGTCCACCGCCTCGCCGCCGCCGACTCCTCGACGCCTTTCGTCACCGACCGTGGTCGAATTCGGTCGTTTCTGTACCGTGTCCGAACTTACAGCGATCTTGGCCGTATGCGCCTTTTTTAACACGTCACGTTTTGTGTGCGCTTTCCGGACGTCGCGTTGACGATATTGGCCAAACGGACTGTTTGTGCCTACGACGTTTGCTGTGCGTCGTAGTATTTCGTCGTGTCTTTGCGTTCTCAACGTTAACGTGTTTCGTTCTTCGCGCGCGTTCGTTGCCGTGCAGCGACAATTATTTATTCGTCGCTCATATTCGTGCGTTTCGATTTGTTTCAACAGTACGTGCGGTACGCCATCGTCATTATCACGGCCCATAATCGTAACGTATAAACGTTGTATTACTTGTCGCGTCACAATTGTGAATTGTTATTATTATTATTATTACCACCATATTTATTGGTTTTTTTATACTTGGGCGCCCATTATCCGTTATTTTGTACTCGACTTTTACGTCATCGATATTTGTTAATATTATATTTATACGGTCGTTAGTTCGCCGTACTTACCTAATTACGGTGTTGCTTATTTCATTAAATCACCTATTCCTATACGTCACGAGTCTAAGCCGACAACCGCCAAATATTGTAGGATCGGTTTAGGCGAAAACAAATATATTTTTCGTTTATATAATTATAAATATGGGAATCCGTGTCATCATTATTTTAAAATATCCTGGCAATTTATCTATATAATTTGTAAAAGTGTAATTATAGATTATTTTATACTTTACAGTGACAATAGTTTTAGTTAGTCTTGATAGAATTTATAATTTGTGATAACAAAGTATCAAATTTTGTTAGGTTTATGGTACTTTATAAAAAGAAACTTACGTTTTTTAAATTATTTATACCTTACAAAATAATAATAATATTTATAATACCAAAGTGTTTATTTGTATGTCATTAGTTTATAATTACGTAAATTTAAAATTATGATTTAATAATATGTAAACATATATGATGTATGAGACATGATTGCAATTAACATCATAAATTACAACTAAAAACGTTTATAACTTCAATAACTTTATATAAAATATAATTTGAAAATTTAAAATTTAAATTATTTTATTCGTTTCATTTCACTGTAATTAGACTTAAGTAATTGCATACAATTAATATCATTATTTTGACATTTCAATTTCAATTTTCAAGAATATGAACATTTAGATTTGGTTAGATTTTATGATTATAAAATATGTATGGGATATTGTTTGAAGAATACCTTGATGAGATAATTGTATTTATAGATGATTTAATATTTTATAATGTTGGTTTGAGATTGATTAAAGATATTTATAGAAAAATTTCAAATTTTATAAAACAAATAACAATAGATACGTATATTAAATACGAATTTGATTTTGAATTCAATTTTGTTATTATTAAGATTTAAAATCAATAAAAACTTACTCTGATCTAATTTATATAAAACTGATAAAAATGATAAAATATATTTAAAATTCCATACGTGTAGTTCAGTACGAGTAGTAAACAGTTTGGAAAATTTGGGAAATAAAATTAGAATAAGTATTGTTTTCTCATATATGTGTGGTATAAGGGTGCAATTAGCTTCTTATATAACAAATAACTTTTTTATAAAATAAAATTTGAACATATTAAATGTTGAATTATGTTACTAGTTTCATTTCACTAAAATTAGAATAAAGTGAACTGCATACAAATTTATATCATTTATTTGACATTTGAATTTCAAGGATAAAGATATTTAGATTAGATTTGATTTCATGATTATAAATTCTATGTGGAACATTGTTGTAATTACATATGTAATTTTAAATATTGGTTTAAGGTATGTTTAATCAAATTTCATATTTTATATAGCAAATAACAATAGGTATATAAAATATTAATTTTATAATTTTGTTATTATTAGGATGAAAAATAAGCAAGAACTTACTGACTCCTAGATTATATAAAGCTTAAAAAGTAATGAAAATATTTAAAATTCCAAACATGCAGTTCAGTACGAAGAGAGACAATTTGGAAAATTTGAAAAAAAAATAAGACTTAGTATTGCCGTCCCATATTTATTTATGATATAAGAGTGCATTTAATTATGATTGTTTTTTTTTATTTCCTTTATTTCACTATAATTTAAACAATAGCATACAATTTATAAGGAATATTTTGAATTTGAGTTTTAAGAACATAAACATTAAGGTTTATTTTGGCTTTATTATTATCAAATATGTAAATCATTGTAAAACAATATTATATAGACCTCTGAAAATATCGATGAAATTTGTTAAATTATTTAATATTTTATGATGTCATTAGTTTTGATATTATAAATAAAATTTTAATCTTTGATAATATTAGGTATATCACATTTAAATATGATAATTTCGTAAGTATTAAAGTATAAAATGATTATAAACTTACCGGAACTTATTTCTTTCAAATCTTTAAACATAATTAAAATGTATAAAATTCCGTACGTGCAGTTTAATATGAAGAGATGACAGTTTTTAAAATTAAAAAAAATATTTGTGTAGTCATACATGTAGTAGATATAAACTAGTAGATGTAGTAGATATAAACTACATAAATTAGATATAACAAATATTTTAAATAACATTTATATAAAGTATAATTAAAACAGTTAAAATGTTGATATATTCTATTAGTTTTATTTCTTTATGCATAGATGCATAGATTAAAGCAACGGCATATAATTTATAACATTTCTTTGACATTTGAATTAAGAGTACATACAATTTTTGGATTTATTTAGATTTTACAAATATCTATTAATTTATTGTCGAAACATTTTAGATTAACTTCGGAAACTGTCGGACGTCAGTATGTGTGTAAGAGATAAACAATTTTTAATTATTATAGTATATTTTTACATTATAATGACATTGGTTTTATTTATCATGAAAAAATATGTAATTTCCGATAACAATTAACCATGCATCAAATACCATAGTTAATAATTTTGTTAGTAGTAGGATATAAATTAATTAAAAGTTATTGGAATTTAGACTATCCATAACTTGAAAAATAATTTCACAAAAAAAAAAACAAAATTTCCAACAATAAAACTATTATAGAATAAACTGAATCAGTCTTACCCTGTTCTGCTTCGGACAAATCTTAAAAAAATTAATACCATATTTAATCATATGTGCAGTCAACATAAGAAGTAAGGAATAATTTTAATAACCTAATAAATAACTTATGGATTTTAAAATTTATAATAATCAATATATTATACTTGTAATATTAATAACTATATTTATAATAATGGCATTTTAATAGTTATGGTATTAATTTGATTAAAACATAAAATATTTAACATTTTGAAATTCGAGAAAATTTTGTATTTACAATTAAAAACTAAATAAATAAATCATTGTACAATAATAAATTATTATGTCATTGCCTTTAAATAGGTTTAATATATTTTCTATTTTGTCTGATAATATGTCAAATTTGATTATAATAATTTTGTTAGTAAGGCGATGTATAATGAATAAGTACTTACTGCGTGGATAACCTCGGAGACCTTAAAAAATAATATTCGTTATGTATATATGATTAATAATAATATCTGATCTGTCACAGTCTATGATAGCTTTGAATATTTTATTCCTTCTCCCTTATTATTTAAACTCCGTTATTTCTAAATAAAATACATAAATCAACTCATTCTGCGAATTCTCCATTTCCTTTCTTCTCTTTTTCACTTAATATAAACATTTCCCTTCTTAATGGTGGTTTTTTCAGAATATGCTGATCTAAAAGTAATGCTGAGAATTCCGACTCGAATTTGAATTTTGTTTCTTGACTTATTTGCTTTTTCAGTTCCTTTTAAACTCAGTAGATATATCGTCCTCTCACTCCAACCTTAGTTCATTAAATGAGTTCACACTTCACGGCAATTAATTAATTCTCATCTATAGTAGAGTATAATGAAATATTTTATGTTCAATAGCTATTAAGTCTGAAACTTGTCCTATGTCTCAAATATTTCTCTTTTTATCTCATTTTCATATATTTAAGTCTAGTAGACCAGATGGTTTGGTGGGGTTGCTATTGCTTTCCACCATTTAATACAAGCAAACCAAATTTTAATTCGTATATATATTTTCTGAGTTTCCGGAATATTTCATCGTAACATATTGAATATTGATGGTTCGGTCTCTTTTAATCCAGCAAATTATTCTGTTTTTATCTTATGCCTCCAACTATCAATTTCTTTGTACGAAAAGGCTGATTGTTAATCTAAGTTTGCTCATAGATCTAATTCTAGACCAATCAGTAAAAGTCATTTTTCCGATTTGATTCTACGTTATCACAAATTTATTAGAAATGAAAGGCGTCACCCGTGAGCATCGCATACAGTGTTAGGTAATTATTTATGTTTTGCTTTTTTTTCCATTTGTCATGTTGCTATTAGTAATTGTCATGCTTAATATACCTGCAATTACGAATGCTTTGAAATGAAAATGAAAAAAATGCGAAACTAAAGAATTTATTATTTAAGTTCTTTTATAAGGATATCGGGTAATGTAAATATAATTATTCAAATTGTAATTATAGTTAATGATATATTTTATGATGGCATTTAGTTTACATATTTGTAGTTGATTTAAATTTTTTTAAACATTATAGATGTTTACAATGTAATAACTTTTCTAATATTAGGCTATTAAAAGATAAAATCTTACTAAATAATTCATTTTCCACTCCTTTAAAAATTGTACATATATAAAAAAATACTAAACATGGAGTTAAATACGATGATGAAACAATTTGGAAAATTAAAAATAACCTTATGCAATGTATAGTCATATATATGTGAGACGATTGAAAATAAATTTCACAAATTATAAATCACATTAAAATAAACAAAATTCAAACATTTTAAAAGCTAATGTGATTTGTTGATTTTATTTTACATCATTGTATTACAGCTTTGATATCAAATTATTAATATTTATTTAACATTTTAATTTTAAAAATAATAATCATTTAAATTTGTGTTGATATTATAATGTTATTCTACGAAAGTTATTGTCAAAGTTTTAAAATGATCTTAAAAATGTCGATATAATGAGCGAAATAAATACTTTAAATTTATAATGTTTTATAATAATATGGATTTAGACATTTTAAATGTTTTACAACAATATACCAAATTGGAATGTGGTGATTTTGTCATTATTAGGATATAAAATGAAAATTAACAAACCTAAATTTAGTGAATCCAGACCTTTAAAAAGATAGATTTTAACGTTATAAGTTATAATGTTTTACAACTTTTATAACAAATATAATTATAACATTATTAAAGTTAAAACAATGTATATTGATATTATAATATTGTACTATGGAAGTTATCGTAAATATTTTTTTTTTAATAACTCGAAAATGTCGTCATAATTACTGGTATAATTATATTTATGGATTATTTATTATTTTTAATCATATTAGTTTTAGATAATATAATTTTTATTTCGTACGACAATATATTCGATTTGGAATGGAATGATTTTTTACTTGTGAGATGTAAAATTAATAAAAACATACGGGTTCTTATAGCATCTGGAACTAAAACATAATGAAAATATTATATTCTAGTTGGGGCTCTTATATATTTGATCATAAGGGCAATCTTCTTTTCTAAATTATCTCAGATGCAGATTATTTAACAAATAACAAATAACATACATACAATAAAAATAATTCAAATATATGTGTATATTTTGATGTCAAATATAATTCAAGTATTTAAAATTTTAGATAATTATTTCGTTTTATTTCATTATATTTAGATTAATACAATTTCCTACAATTCATAACATACCTAATAATAATATTTTCATTTTAAAGCATACATATTTATATACATTTAGGATTTGAATTTTAAAGTACGGAAATCGTTGCCAAAATATTTCTAATAAGGCCGGAGAATGTCTCAATAATTGTTAAAATTGTAATTATAAATTTTAATAAATTATTTTGTTGCAATTTTAGGTAATTTTATTTGAATTTGTAATTTTTGTTAACAATATATTATATTTCAATGTTATAATTTTGCTAGTATAAGGATATAAAATGAATAAAAACTTACCGTTTCTAAAATCTGAGATACCTTAAAAATGAATTAAAACTATTAAAACTCTAAATATGTAATTTAATAGAAAGAGCTTGGAAAACTTCAAAATTTAAATTCAGAAAAATAATAGGTACCGAAACGTAAATGTTGCGGCTTGTGGGTTTCATGAGCAATTATGTTTTATGTTTTAACAGCAACTCCTTTCTTCATAGCTCATTTAATATAGACAGTAGCTTATTGTTGTGCACTATCATTATTTGATAAACTGTATTATTTTAATAGAGGATTAGTCAAAATAATACAATTTATCAAAAGAATTTAAAATACGAGTAGCTTGATAAAAACTCATTGTGGATGAGGATTTTAAGATTTTAGAATACAGTTGAAGCAACGTAGAACTTATACCACTTTCAACACTCAGAATCAAAATTACTCCTTTAATGACTTAAAAGAAATTTATTTCTCATTCAGCCTACTCCTAGTTCTACTCCAATTCCTTTTTTGAAAGATGTCTCCATTTTATTCAATTGTATTTCCGCTGCCATTACCAATCAACAAGGTACACTTTCTACAACACTCTTTTCAGAAATAAATGAGTCTAGTCTATCCAATATTTGATCTATTCCTACGTATTAGTCGTAACAGCTTTAAGGGAAAATACACAGTAATAATAATTTTAATTCTGTAAGATTTAAACACATTGTAATGAAACACAAGAAGTCTTAACACTCGTCTCTTGGATCTCTTTGATATTTTATTTAGTAACAAGATATCTGTCGCTCTATTTTCAGAATAGTGGTTTTGTCTTCATAATAAAGTGAACATCCTGAATTACAACTTTATTCGACCTGACACACCAAAGGGTGGTGGTGCAGCCATTGTCGTACACGGATCCATTATGTTTTGTACAATTAAATTTAATCCTGAGTTATTACAAGCTTTTAACCTAAACACACTAATTTGGTTGGTATTGAAATTGTTATCATTATAAATAATAAAAGAGACTTTTATCTTGTTATATTCCTCCAAACTCAAGTATCTCCCAAAATCTAGTAATTTCTATTAAAATCTTCCGTAGTTATTTAAATGGGCATTATCCTGGCTGGGGCTTTTAATAGTCGATCACCAAGGTATTCCCATTTTTTCATTTATCTCAGTGTCAGTTTATTAAATAAGTATTAATTTTAATATTCTATTGTGATGTAGGTTTTAGATACTTTTATTAGAATATATCTTTTTTTAACAATACGTCACATTTCAATGTTATGATTTTGCTAGTAAAGAATACAAAATGAATAATAACTTACGAGCTTGAATATTATAAAATTACAATTTTGTTAACAATATATTATATTTCAATGTTATAATTTTGCTAGTATAAGGATATAAAATGAATAAAAACTTACCGTTTCTAAAATCTGAGATACCTTAAAAATGAATTAAAACTATTAAAACTCTAAATATGCAATTTAATAGAAAGAGCTTGGAAAACTTCAAAATTTAAATTCAGAAAAATAATAGGTACCGAAACGTAAATGTTGCGGCTTGTGGGTTTCATGAGCAATTATGTTTTATGTTTTAACAGCAACTCCTTTCTTCATAGCTCACTTAATATAGACAGTAGCTTATTGTTGTGCACTATCATTATTTGATAAACTGTATTATTTTAATAGAGGATTAGTCAAAATAATACAATTTATCAAAAGAATTTAAAATACGAGTAGCTTGATAAAAACTCATTGTGGATGAGGATTTTTAAGATTTTTAGAATACAGTTGAAGCAACGTAGAACTTATACCACTTTCAACACTCAGAATCAAAAATTACTCCTTTAATGACTTAAAAAGAAATTTATTTCTCATTCAGCCTTCTCCTAGTTCTACTCCAATTCCTTTTTTGAAAGATGTCTCCATTTTATTCAATTGTATTTCCGCTGCCATTACCAATCAACAAGGTACACTTTCTACAACACTCTTTTCAGAAATAAATGAGTCTAGTCTATCCAATATTTGATCTATTCCTACGTATTAGTCGTAACAGCTTTAAGGGAAAATACACAGTAATAATAATTTTAATTCTGTAAGATTTAAACACATTGTAATGAAACACAAGAAGTCTTAACACTCGTCTCTTGGATCTCTTTGATATTTTATTTAGTAACAAGATATCTGTCGCTCTATTTTCAGAATAGTGGTTTTGTCTTCATAATAAAGTGAACATCCTGAATTACAACTTTATTCGACCTGACACACCAAAGGGTGGTGGTGCAGCCATTGTCGTACACGGATCCATTATGTTTTGTACAATTAAATTTAATCCTGAGTTATTACAAGCTTTTAACCTAAACACACTAATTTGGTTGGTATTGAAATTGTTATCATTATAAATAATAAAAGAGACTTTTTATCTTGTTATATTCCTCCAAACTCAAGTATCTCCCAAAATCTAGTAATTTCTATTAAAATCTTCCGTAGTTATTTAAATGGGCATTATCCTGGCTGGGGCTTTTAATAGTCGATCACCAAGGTATTCCCATTTTTTCATTTATCTCAGTGTCAGTTTATTAAATAAGTATTAATTTTTAATATTCTATTGTGATGTAGGTTTTAGATACTTTTATTAGAATATATCTTTTTTTTTAACAATACGTCACATTTCAATGTTATGATTTTGCTAGTAAAGAATACAAAATGAATAATAACTTACCGGCTTGAATATTATATAGACCTTAAAAATTAATTTAAAAAATTTAAAAATCTAAATATTTAGTTAAATAGGAAGAACCGATAATTTGTAAAATTAAAATAAACAGTAACAAGCCGCAGGTATTGTAGGTGTCGCTTAAGTGAATGACTTAAATAACCACTTCAGTGATTTGTTATTACTATAAATTTAAATATAATATTAAATCATTGCATTCAATAAAACGAATCTGAGCAGAGCTTCAGTTTTTTTATTATAATATATATACAGGTATAATGTGTATGACGCATACCATATACGATTAGCCTTATATTATATTTTTGTGTATTAAATACCTACTATAAATTACGAATTATATGGAATAAGAAAAATCAAAATCTTTAACACCATATAAATAGTTCGAAGGTGGTAAAATTATTTCTAGTATGTATTCACTGTAATATAGTTATATAATACATATTTGGTGAAAATTCAAGTTCCTAAAAAGTAATTTAAATAACTTACATAGAACTAAAATAAAATTTATTTATTTATAAATAAGAAGACCGTTTGGTCTGAACTGTAATAAATAAGCATAATACAGAACTCCTCTCTTCCTAGTTCACCCATTATAGACAATAGCAAATTGTTATACATTATCAGTTTCCACCAAAATAATAATTTTGTCGAAAAATTTAAGATGATAATGATAACATGTAGTGATATGCCGGTGCACATCATGAAGAAAATAAACGGTATAATAAAATATATTATACTTATAACAGTAAATTTGTTATGTGTATATGGTATCAATATACACATGGAGACGCTTGTTAGATGAAGGGTTGAACGTCACAAAATAATAAATTTGAGAATTGTCGACTTTGGAAACTGATCTAGTTCTCATGCACCAACTAACGGTAAACGTTTGAAGGTATTTACCATCACGGACAGCACCAGTCAATTCATAGAGAAGGTCGCGACCATTAAAGTTAGGTAAGGGACGCGCCGCGAATATAAAAGTCACAAGTTTTAAAAAAGGTAAGTCCTTGAAAAAACCGACCATCACCTAAGATATCGCTCCTCAGCCACACTCAACAGCGAACAGATCTCAACCACTCAGTTAGCAAGCGTCTCCGTCCATTGCCGAGAAGTTGTCAAGTGTTTTTAATTCCTTTTCCTCTTTTCTTCTCTCTGAGAATTCAATTAACTCGATAATTATTTTCGTAATTTACGAGTAAAGCGAGATTTCCACGGTGCAGATTTTGACGGTGTCGCGGGTACAAAACCAGAGTCGCCAACGTGAGAAATGATATTTGCTGCACTGTTTCCGTGAACAGGTAAGTAAAGAGTTATTTGAACGTATAGTATATCGAAACACGGTGTTCGTATATATCATTTGGTTCATTTCATTGTGTTGAAATACGGTATTCAATACAATATAAAAGGGAAAGTGATTTTGTAATTTAATATTTATATAATTAAAATCCGGAACATAAGATTCGGGAAATTAAATAATTAACACATATAAAAAATGGGAAATTATAAGATAAAACCATATATCGAAATACGTAGTTCGATATATCTTACGATCTATGTCTCAGCTTATTAATTATTACAAAAAACACAGTGTCCAAATCAATTATTGAATTTATACCCTCGAAACACTCTGGATCAAATTCCGGAGTAAGGTCACAATACAATAATTATATTACGGTTTGGTGTATATATGTTAACGAAAGGAAAAGGGGTTCACTCGCGTTGTATACGGATCATGCACACGGCAGAGGGACATTACTCTCACTTTTAGCAAGTGAAAGGAAATAATTTCAGAATACCTGTACACCCGTATACACAATATGCAGTGTGCAGGGATTCGGTATTCTCATCTTGCCATTGTGTGGATTCGTCGTTTTTCTTCTGATCGCACCCCTGAGCCGATTTTTTTTTTATTATGATAAACATATGTTGATAAAAGATTTCCATGATTTTTTTTAATGTTGTTGAAATAACGCTGGACAAATATTGTATACAATTTTCAGCTCTCAAAATTAAGAATTATACTTTTTATGACTTAAATAGCAAAAATTTAATAACTGCCACGATAAGCACGACATTTGGAGACTATTAAAAAAATTGTTTATATATATATATATATATATATATATATATATAATAATACATATTCGGTGTAAATTTTATAACTTTAGGATCATTTTTTCTCAAAATGCCTTAGACAGTCAATAAAGAATTTTGACAAAACCAGGTTTTTGCTATTTTCAATAAAAAATGTTGACAGTTGGTTCACGTTAAAAAAAATTTGAAAGAATAAAATTGAAGAATAACCTGAACTATTTAACGAAGTACCTCACTAGCAAAATTCGCTACTGGAAAATGGAAGCGAGTGTAACGATTGGAGCAATTCTGTTATTCGAAAAATTGTAAAAAAAAAAAATAATAAAATAAATATCATTCTAAATAAAATAGCTTCTTTGCTTTGCTCAGAATAAAAATATATCAGACTTAATATTGTTTAATATTATCAATGTGAAACAATCAGTCAGTTTTCGTAACAAATAACAAATAAATTGTGTACTTTAGAATTAATTTTAATAACATTTATATCAAATATAATTAGAACATTTTAATAGTTATAGTAATTTCTTATTAATCAAATTAAAATTTGCAATTAATAATATTTCTTTTGTGTTTAAATTTCATCAAAACATTCAAATTTATTTTGATTTTATAATTATAAACTATCTACGTAAATATTTGTCAAAAAAATATTTAAAAACATTTCAGAGGATACCTTATATAAATGGTAAAATTGTAATTATGGGTATAATTAATATACAATAATGATATTATGTTGGGATATTTTAATCAAATATGCAATTTTGATAACATATTTAAATGTATAATAATTTTGATATAATTGGTTATGATATTAAGTGAATAAAAACTTACGATATGTATGCATATGTATACCTTAGAAAGTAAAAAGTAAAAAGTAAAATTCCACTTGTAATTTTAAATAAGAAGAGTTGACAGTTTGAAAAATTGAAAAAAAAAAGTCTTAATATAATATTGTGTGCAATCGTACATGTATGAGAGAACGGTGCAGTCAACGTAATCAATATGAAATAACATTTATTATCTTTAGTTTTATAACTTAACAAATGAATTTAATAGCTTTTATATAAAATACAAATTGAACATTTAAAACTTTAATTTATTTTATTAGTTTTATTCAGTATAAATAAATTAATGGAATAGCGTACATTTTATAAGGTTTAATTCAAATTTTAATTTCGAAAAGTTTACATTTAGATTCATTTATACTAGATTCATCTTATGATTTAAAAAAAGTAAATCAGTGCAAAATTGTTTTAAAAAGATCTCTGAGAATGTCGTTATAAATAGTAAAATTGAAATTACTTTATTTTAAAATATTGTAATGTTATTGGTTTTATATATTTATAATAGAATTTATACATTTAAATAACACATTTCAATGTAATAATTTTGCTATTATTAGGATGTAAAATGAATAGCGACTTACTATTTAACAAATTCATGATACCTTAAAAATATTTAAATTATAAATTCAGGAAATTTAAAAAATGTATATATTGCCTAATTGTTGTTTAATAATAATCTGTATGAGAAAAAGGTGGTTCACATAACGTTATAACAAATAAATATTATTACTTAGAAATAATTAGAATATTTTTAAAGTTAAGATAATTCATTGATTTTAATTAATTATATCTAGAGTAAAACAATGGCAACAATTTTTATTTGATATTTTTATTTTAAAAATATAAACATTCAGATTTATTTCAATTTTATAATTGTAAACTATGTAAATCTCTGTTTTAATCTAAAATTGTAATTTTAAATTTTATAATGACATGGGTTTCAGAAATTTTAATGGAATTTGTATTTTTGGGAACAACATCAAATTGATTTGTTATAGTAATAAATGTGTTAGTATTAGGTAACAAAATGAATAAAACTTACGGATGTGGTTAAAATTTATACCTTAAAATTAATTCAAATATTTAAAATTTCAAACGTATATTTTAATGAGTTTAGTTGACAATTTGAAAATTTGAAAAAAAAGTAAGGCAAAATATTGTTCGATTATATTTTTATCAAAAAGAGGTCAGTTTACTTAACAAATAACAAATAACTTTAATAACGTTTATATAAATTGTAATTAGATCATTTTATAGTTACGATGATTTATTGGTTTATTTTTCCAATAATAAGATTAAAACATACAATTAATTAACATTTATTTCAGATTTGAATTTCGAAAACATAATTATTTAGATATTTGTTGACTTTATAATTATAAACTATCTACGTAAATTATTATAAAATGTTTTAAATAGACTTAATAGAATGTAAATATAAATAGTGAAATTTTAATTATAAATAATTTAATATATTATAATAACACCAAGTTTAGATATTTTTAAGAGCATTAATAAGAATTTACAATATATAATTGTTTTGATATTCTATATAATACTAGCTGACCCGGCAAACGTTGTTTTGCCAAAAAAAAAAACAATCATTAAAAAAAAAGTTTTTCCAAAATTTTTTTTCGTAGAAACCTTTTCCTGGCAATTACGAACAATTAAAAAAAATTTGAGCCAAATCGGCCCAGCCGTTCTCAATTGATGAATTGTTATACATTTTTGGCTCCATTTTTATATATATAGATTAAATATTTTATTGAGTCTGCGCACGATTTTCTCAATAAATACTCAACAAATTTTATTCCGGTCTTCACTAATGAATTCAGTGTTTTATGAGGTTGAATTATGTGTAAAATTTGTGGCATCTAATACAGAAAATTTTAGAATTCTAGCTGTTGAACTGTAACTTATGGTCAGTTACCACAGTGAATATTCGAATTTAAATTATTGTGTGTTGTAAAAAATAATAAGGTAGGTTGGCAACAATTTTTATTGACAGGGAAATACAGCCCAACTGCGAAATAATTTGGATCTTATTCTTAATAAATAAGCACCAAACCGGCAAGCAGATCTTGTCTTATTTGATATCGTTACTAGGAATATGTTTCATTGATTATGTAGAAAACATAACATATAGGTTCACCATGCATAAAAGATGGAATGTGTACAACAATATTTCTTAAATCATTCATCACTGAAACTCGAACAGGAGGCAATATAGCTATTCAAAATATCACCATCGTTCACATGAAAGTGGTGTCGAGACTATTGAATAACAAGTTTCCAACAATCAAATTATCATTCTTGTTAATCGAAAGGTATAGTCCCTTATTATTGCGGGCATCTCATTACCATATTAATGTGGAGAGCTACAATTCAGTAAAGTTTACATAATATATTTGCAATACGATTTGAAAATAAATATCAACCATGAACTCTTGCATGTAAAGTTGATCTTTGTAGAAAATGAGCTGCTTAAAATAACTGGGCAGCATTAGACTGACTTCGGCATTTTTTCACTTTCTAGAACTGATGATAATATACTCTATAATAGGGACTATTAAGACAGAAATATCATAAGATATTAATGAACTGTCGAATTTTGTTCAGTCAAACAAGTAAAAATGTATGGACAATCAGAAGGTTGTTTACATTACTGTTTTAAATAATATCAGCCAAAACTCTGGACAATTCTCTCTCCATCCACATGGTGGAACTAACAGGAGGTTTTCTATCAACTTTTTGCTTCTAAAACTGAGAATGGTAAAGGAAAATACCCTTGAAAGTCGCATCATTTGGAATCTCAGCTACATTTTTGCAGAACAGAAAAAAGATATTAATATTTCTAGACAATCAAACGTGACGTTGTAAATAATTTTTTTTTATAATGACAATATTGGGAATGTGTAATAAATGTTTTTGATCATTACCGTTGAATTTGTTGACATTTCCCATTTTTGTTGTTTTTTTTCAAAAAATATTTTTATAACTCATCTGAAAACTTTCACTCAGCCGAAGTTCAGTGAAATAGTTATTACATTATAAAATAGTAATATACTCGTATATCTTTCGGTCTTCGGATGTAACCGGGTCAATCAGCTATTATTATGTGATATTAAATGAATAAGAACTTACTAGCTTGAGATTCGTCTATACCTATAAAAAATAATTTAAATATTATTAAATAATATTCAAATATATGACAATAGTTTGCATTTGAATTAAAATATTACTTAACAAATATCTTTAGTAGCTTTATGTATGAAATAAAATTCAAAAATTATAATATTTTTGAGATCTTTTTTGGTATTATATATCACTTTAATTACATTAACGTTATACAATTTATGTTTATTTAATATTTTCTTTTTGAAAAATGAACATATTGATTTATTTGAATTTTTCAAATTTTAAATTACGGAAACTTTTGTCAAAAAAATTTTTTTTTAAAGACCTCGAAAAATGTTAGTACCTGTAACTGGTACAATTGTAATTAGTGATTATAGATTATTTTGTAATGACATAGGTATTAGGTATTTTTAATATAATTACAATATTATATAACAATATATCACATTTTAGTGTAGGTAATAATTTTGCTAGTATAATAGGATATTAAATGAATAAAAGCTTACGGTCATATTGTTTTAATGCACCTTAAAAAATTTTAAAATTCCAAACGTGCAGTTAAATATAAAGAGTTGGCAATTCGGAAAACTTCAATAAATATTTATGGTTTGATATTGTTTAATACTATATCTATTAGACAAGAAGGCAATTTATTTAACAAAAAAAGATATATTTTATAACTAAGAAATAAATTCAATAACTTTTATATTAGTTTAGTTATCTGTTTTGTTTTGTTGCTGTAAATATTATTTTGTTTGTAGATCTAGATAATTGTTAAGATTCAATGTGGCATCACAAAATCTCTTTTAATAAAAAAAAAAAAAAAACTTTTATATTCAATAAAATTAGAACACCTCAAAAGTTTATATAATTGATTTCATTTAATTTGATTGAAATTGAACCAGTGGCATACAATTTATAAAATGTATTTAATATTTTCATTTTAAAAATATCAAAATTTAGATTTAAAATAGTAAAATAGTAATTTAATTTTTAAAGTATTTTAAGTTACATTAGTTTTCGAAATTTTAGTAGAATTTGTATTTTTCGAGAACAGTGTATAAAATGCAGTATATATAATAATATTGTTTGTTTTAAGATACAAATTGAATAAAACTTACTGGAATGAATATTTTTAAATCTTAAAAAACAATACAAATAATTATAATGAAAACGTACAGTTTAATAATTATAGGTGATAATTTCGAGAATTTGAAAAATATATAAATGTTAATATTGTTGTGTCAGATATTATGTATTAAGATAAGAGCGCAGTTAACTTCAGTTCGAAGCTGTCAAAATATACATACAGACTATAGTATAATATATTAATATCACAGTACAATAATCCTTATAGTGAATACACCACTGGAAAAAATTTTTTTATGACGACCGCGACGTAAAGAGGTGATAAAATTATAAAACATAATATGCGTATTAATAAACCCGTTAATCGTTTTAAAAATGTTTAATTCTGTAGAATGACGTGAATATTTAATTTATATGCAGTGTAATATTATAAAACATAATATATTTAGAATCAATTTTCTATAGATGTGTTAAACAATATAAATCGTATTATTATTATTTTGTAAATCTTTTTTCGCTGACAAATATTTTATCTCATATGAACAAGATAATAGTGTATATTTGCATTTTATTTGTGTCGTAGCTTTTTTCTCCCTTGATGCCACGACTCAACAGTATTTTTTAATAAATAAGCGAAACCCCAAATTGAATTTAACACTTATTTAAGAATAATTTTTCTTTTACTTATGTTCGATAACAATTAAAAATGTAATGATGTTCATAAAGTTTTCTTCTTCATACAGTAAAAATTTGGAAATCCCTATAGAAGGAGAAAATTTATCGCTTGCGCAATTAGTTTTACGCCCCAATTACGGGTGGTGTGATATCTACATTGAAACATTAAATCTCTCTATTTGACTGAATTAAATTTTAATGCATTGAAGTAAAAAAACTATGCTTGAACTCTTTGAAAATCAAAAATTATTAGAATAATAAATGTAATATTTATTTACATATTAAATACTCATTATTGAGAGCTTTATATATATATATAAGCATTAATAATTGTATATGCGGAGATTTGAATCGTTATTTAGTAGTTATTTTGTTAAGAGGACGCCACATTCGCATTTGTTGTCTTCGACTGTCCTACCGGCAATATATCACACGTCTTCACGGAGACATACCTCCACTATTCAGTATAATATAATGCTCGTATTATAATTTTCAAATTTTTAGAGTCAATAAAAGAGAATAATATCTGAGATATATTGTTTTTTATTTTTTCGATAATATAAGTGGTTTTTTTTTTAACAACGAATCTGTGAAAATTAGTTAAAATTTTTAATATTTTGTTCCATTATATATAATTAATGAGTTGGGCTATCAAAAAAATAAAAACTATTCTTCTCTATATTGAGAGACTCTATTGAGTCCAAAAATGTGTTTATTACAATATAGTAAATGTGTACTGAATTGTGTATGTTGCCGCAAAGTGTGATTTCGGTATATTGCCCGTAAGGCAGGCGGAGACAACAAATGTTGGCCTTTTGATACTTATAAACGTATACCTTGTTTATAGGTGGCGAGGTCATCTGAAATTAATTTATCATCAATAATTATTAAACGCTATGAAATATAATTTTTTTAAAATAATAACAAATGATATCATACGTAATACGTATACATGCGTATAAAATACACAACTATTTTCACCCAAAGTGAAATATCACATACAAACGGATTTAAATATTGTAAATATAAGAAATTAATTCGTTTCATTATATGTAAAAAAAATTATTTTACTAACATGATTAATGAATAACGTAAATAAGACACATTATATTTATTTTTTCTAGACATTTCAATATAATATATACATTTTTATTTCTATTGTAATTATTAAAAATAAATTTAGTTGATCAGAATCACACGCTTCGGAACGATATATTTGTATTAAGTATATTTTGGTTTATTAGTTTGTTATTTGTATAATAATATTATATGCATGAATTTTTTTATATTAAGGATTAATGATTATACGCAGAACCGTAAAACTTGTCCTTTTAATTCGGGTTGGTGTGTTAAAATGCGTAAACATAATTACGTTGTTATTTATTTATTTCAAATAAATTAGATATAGGCCACTTACAATCGTTGTTTTCAGAAAGATTAGAGCTAGAAGTGGCAACTTCTTTGTCTTCTGGAAAGATATTATGAAAGACAAGAATAATAATAATTCATTCGACAATATAAAGTTCAGTGAATGAGACGCTACATCTAGTTATGAAATTGAATTTTGTTTTTGATTCATGATTACCCTACAAAATTTAATTTTTCACATTAAAATTATTATTAATTTTATAACATTTAATATACGTAAAGAAAAACTACTATTACCAAATAAAATAATTACTTTTGTTGGGTTATGCAATTAATAAAATAACACATAAACATTTTTTTGCTACGAAATGTTCTTTTATTTTACCACATAATAACAATTTATTTAACACATTATAGGAAAACGACGATATGTCGTCACTACATTCTTATGAGTTCGAGGGTATACTTCGGACTGACCGGTTTCCCACCGATTACAAGGAGGGAAGTTCTGCGATAACTACATTGATAATCAACCGCTAATGCTATCGAGAATACAAGACAGTGACGTGACATGCAAGTATAACACTGTATCAAACGACTTCGTTAACAAAACTGGACTTCTATTATAAGTATCGTGATAAATTTCTGCTCTACTCGTATTTATTAATTTATCTACTATACGAGTATATTCTTTATTAAGAAAACTTCAATATATATCAAATTTTTCGATTTCGATAGCCCTACAAAATGCATCCAGCTACCCAGATTCGAAAACTTCGGACCGACATTTTTGTATTATATGAAATTTTGTGTAATTTTTCTGTTTGTATGACAAATTATTATATATGTTAAATATGTAGTATTTGTTTATTTAAACTTCTCATAGTAAAAATTCATACGAAAAAAATCAAACATTTCTGACTGACTCTCGTTGGCTTCACCAATTAAGGCTTTTAAATGGATAAAAATTTTACAGTTTATTCTGTATAAATCGTGTGTCATTTATTTGTCACATGAAAATAAGTATTTAAAAGTAAAAACTATAATATTTAAAATGTATTTCAAATATATTTGCGCTATAAGACACTCACTCCTTTTATCCTTGTTTACGTTAGCCTTTGAATCCTCATTATAGTCATCGTTAGACGATGAACCTTTAGGCGCTGAAAAAGACGTGCAAACTATATGTCCATCCATTTTTTTGATAATACAAGGCACAGAAAATAAGCAAATAGAAATTTAACATTCATACATTCTTTTATCAATTTTTTTAATGACCCCAAACCTGTCACCTCGAATGTCTTGGGCAGCTTTTTATAAATTATGTTCTTTTATCACACTTTATTTAGGTAATGTTATATTTTTACATTTCTGATTGCAAATTAAATGAGAATTGTTTTAATTCGGAGAGTATATATATATATATATATATATGTATATACGTATATATAATATAATGCATTTTAATAGTTATTTTGTAATGATTTAATAATATTTATGTTATTTAATAATAAATAATATTCGAAGAGAATCATACATAACAACAAGTATTTTGTTGTATACTTGTATTCATTTTCCACGAAAAATAAATAAGTGTTAAAACGATTATTATAATTTCAAAATATAATTATATGATTATTGACCATGATGATTGTCTTGAATTTTGTCACCTGACTTACAATACATCAATATAAAAAAATATTTTGTATACATCAAGCCCCGTTGGGAAATATATTCAATTTATATTGAAAAATTAAAATATTTATTACATTATACTATAAGAAAGCATAAGTTACCCGCATCGGTGAATTTATGAATAAGGAAAGCGAAAATAAAAATTATTATCAAATTGCATTTAAAAGCAACCATTTTTATGTATTAAAATATAGTAAATTAATACGTTTAACTGATCGCAATCAAAAGAAAAATGAAATACAATCTTTGGCCAAGCTTTTAAATATTCACAAGCAATTCGCAATGTAAATAATATTTCATTGGTTCATATATTTTGCTAACAACACATAAGAGTTATAAAATCATAATTGAATTTTTAACCAAAAGTTTTATTTTATTGATTTTTCGATGGTAGCAATGCGTATAAAATGTACGTTTGAAAATAACACTTGTTGCTGAATACGTGTTAAATTAACATTCACTTGATTCTTTTGTTTTGCCTAAATCTTGACTCGAAATTTTTATGACTGTATTTCTTTGTACACTGCTGTAATAATTTACCATATTTTATCATAGATTCCTTTACTAATTTTCCATTACTATATAATATACGAGTATATTACAAAATGAACGACGATTATACATTATCATGGCAGAGCGAATAATTCATCCGATTACGTAGTCATAGCTCGTAATCTTGTTTTTTGTATTATATTTATTGCAAGCACGTATTTGAGTCGAATTTGTTATTTCATCACACTAACTATCGATTCAATATTCGCTTTTGCAGCATTCATAATATCAATTATATAGCTCTGTGTATTAAAATAAATAAATTGTTCGCCCCAAATGTACTAACTATAGTAGAAATCACAGTGTTCGGCCAAATACTGCATAAATGTTGTCTAATTCACTGTATTATATGAAGAATGTTGCAATGTTCATGAAACATTTATTTTAACATTGTTTTATAAATCTTAGACCTTTAGGTGCTCATTTATGTATATTGTGTACGGTTTTGCCTAGCTGCGAAAATGTATAGCTGACCACATAAAGAATGCACATTGTCGAGACTAACGCATATTTTAGTAATTTGGCCGAAATAAGCATATGATTCCATATTTATCAAATTTCGTTTTAAAAACAAAATATATTACTGTATTTCTTATTTACGTGTTTCTTAATAAAATATTAGTGTCACAAATTATCTCATAATATTTCTGTCACCTTGTCGTTCATTTAAAATTTTCAATTTTACCGAAAACGAGATACTAGAAGACACAAATTTTCAAACCATCGCGAAACTTTTGAATGACGCCGTTTTTCCATTTTTACATTTCTGCTTTTAATTTTATAATAGACAATTAAGCGACGCTGTAGAAAAAACCAACCACACATTTCGGACATTCAACGATTGTCAGGTGTGATAACTTTGTGTACGTTATAGTCTATAGATCACTGCGACATCGATGTGTCGATTAATTATATCGTTTAAATATATTATCGAGTCCACGGCCAAGACGTTTCGAAAATATATTATAATGTTACACGTTGTAATATTTATTAATATAATATATTATAATGTTACACGTCGTAATAATTATACATACATTTTTTATAATTTACAATTAAATTTGTAATTAAGACCATAAATCAATATTATTATTATTATTATTATTATTATTATTATTATTATTATTATTATTATTATTATTATTATTATTATTATTATTATTATTATTATTATTATTATTATTATTATTATTATTATTATTATTATTATTATTATTATTATTATTATTATTATTATTATTATAAACGTAATAATGGGGTTTAAACCCTTTAGACACCCCTGGCTACACCACTGAATATAAAAGTGAGTAGGTACTCTTCAGTACGTCCTTCGAGTAAAAATAGTATAAATATAATAACACCGAAAAGAAAATCAGTTTAACTATTCACATTGTCATAATGATATAAAATTGTAACGACAATAAAGTAGTTAACAGTATATAAAATAATTCATATTTCAAAATTTAATAGAAAATAAAAATGACTTATAACGAAATATTAAAAATTATATGATACCTATTGCTTTATACTTATTTATGATATAATACATTAAAAAAACAATATGATAAATTCATTGTTGATTTAACGCGCATTCAGCAACATGTGTTATTGTCAAACATACATACATTGCGCAGAAATCGTTTATACTTTACTATCGTACTGTAAAAAATCTAAAACGCATATATATATATATATATATATATATATATATATATATATATATATTGACAACAAGGTCAAATAATACAATAAAATTTTGCTGCTACTTGAATTCAAAATACCTATCTAGTAAAATAAGCAAAATAGTTAAAAAATACAATTATTTAATATCAGTATGAAGGAATAAAAGAATAAGAAATATTATTAATTATCACCGCGCATACAAGACATATTATATTATGCTATGCCTTCTTCTTCTCTGTAATCGACCATTAAGATCACACATTTCTTGCCACTTCCCCCTATCCATCGCTAAAACATGCCACTCAGCACTTGGGTCCATCACTTGTATATCCTTCCTGACTTGATCCTCCCACCTTAATCGTGGTCATCCTAAAGGTCTCTTTCCTTGCGGTTTCCCACATTGAACAATCCGAACTAAAGTTCCTTCGTTAAAAAAGAAGAGAAAAAAAGAATTATGCTATGTACAATAAGAAATTATCAGGGACGGATTGGCAGAATTTTTCGGGCCGGGAAAATTATTTAGATCAGCCCTCTAAATTATAATATATAATACGTATTATACATGAAAACAAATATTACTCGTGTTTTTTTAAGGCAATCTGCGGTTCAACCTCCCCTCCCCCATATACAATTTTAAAAATTACAATTTTGTTTCTGACTTTTATATTTATTAAAATAAAATTTGCACATAAATAATATAGCAAAACAATTTAATACGAGAGCTCTTTATTGAGTAATGCACTTTTATTTTTTAACTTATCAATGATTCCTTCTGTGTCAATATAATTTAAAATTTGAAAATTCATGATAATTTGTAGCAAAATTAAAAATTGTTTGCGGCCATAGTAGCCCTCAAGGATACCGGCCCACCGGGAAGTTTCCCGATGGGCCAATCCGACCATGGAAATTATGAACGGATTTTGGTAATTTTATCATCGCCCAATTCCTCAAGATATAATCTATATATATATATATATATATATATATATATATATATATATATATATATATATAAATGTGAAATGGAAATCTTTGTCACGCGTGTTCTTTGAAAGTACTCGTCCGATTATCTTAAGTTTTTTTAAATGAAAGAGTACATCGCGGATCAGGTTTTAGGCTTAATTTCATTTCTATAAGTTAATAGTTTTAATTTATTTATAATTGTTTATTTCTCAATACCCCACGGCGCAGTGAGATAAAAAAAAACAGACGTGTGGCTATCCCACTGTCAGGCATGAGGCATCCTCATTCCCCACTCCCCGTCGACGCCGCCATATCGATACTTAATATAGGTAATAATTATAATCTACACTAATATAATAAAGCTGAAGAGTTTTTTTGTTTTAATCTCTGAAAAGTGGAACAGTTCGATTTGAAAAATTATTTTTGTATTCGACGGTTCAATTCTCGAGGAAGGTTATTTTACATCGAGAAAACTGCTGTGTACGCCACTGAGAGTGAGGAAAGTTTTATTTTTTACAGAGCTTAGAAATATTTATTTCGCATTTTCTACTGCAATTCTCGGATTCACGACCCCGGAACACTCCTTTCCGTCAAAAGGAGTAAGGTAATAACTCAAAACAAATAAGGCCGATAATTTGAAATAAATATAATATAGTTTAGTTAGAAATAATACAGTTTGAAACTGTGTTGTACTGTGTTGAGGGTGATGCAAGTGAGGCGGCGAATCACCTAAAATTTTGTAGTAAATAATACTCAAAATGTACACTGCTTGGCTCGCCGATAACACATATTTCGCTATTAATTTTTAACGTATTTATGATTTTATTTGAGGAAAAATTCTCTACGAAGTTTAATAATATGAATTATCATTTATTATATTGTATATCATTCCGTGTTTATTACCTAAAATTGCGATAAACAGATAAGAAATGCCCGAAATAATTATTACGTAAACAAACGCTGGTATTTCAGTCGGCGGCAATGTTCCTATGACGTCAGAGAGGCACCGACTAATGTCCCCTCTGGATTTGTACTTGTGTACAATAAATTACACACACACGCGAAGCGCACGACTGTAAAATAAGTAGAATTGCGCATGCGCAATGATCATCGTGAGGCTCGTTTTTCATCACCTCTGTGTACTAAAAATAGATGTGGTATTATGGTAATCCCGCAGCCGCGTCACTTTCAACAACAAAACACAGCGCCTAATACAAGATAACGGTACAAAGGTTGCAGAGTGGTGGAATTGATTCAAACGGAAATCGTTATAAATTTGTAATATTAATTCATAGTTCTGTCTCATTCGAATCGTCGCTTCTAAATTTACACTAGTTAGTGGTTAATGATATATATATATATATATATATATAATTATAATTATTTTTATGCTTTTAAATTCCATTATTGTGAAGTTTAATTTTTGTTTATGAAGGGAGGGGGGAGTGATACATAAGTCGCCTCACCAAAAAATACAACTAAAACCGCCACTGGTTGTACTTGCACGCCATTGAAAACCACTTCTAATTCTTCGTATGTTTGTTTGTTATTTAGGTGGAACGCACACACCTCAGTTTTCATAGGATTGGGTTTTAGTCGCCATTTATACTAATAATCGCTTAATGTAGCAAGATCATCATTTAATGTGTTGCTTCCGTCTTTTAATTCCCTGCTCTGGTGTACGATCGCAATGTCGTCAGCATATTGGAACTTAAATCCATTAGTTTATGGTATATCATGCAAGTATAGGTATTAAATAGGATTGGTGCAAGTACTAAACCTTGCGGGATGCCATTATTTGCTGTGCGCTACTCACTTCCTTTGCAACCCATAAAAACCTGGTAGCGGCGATTAGTTAGCATATTTTCCAGGAGAGTTACAAGGTTTTTACAAGGTACAGCTTTGCTAAATTTATACATACAAGTTTTATTATTGTATTATAAAAAGAAGGCGTTTCAAACTTTTAAAAGTATTTCTCTCGTTAGATTATTCATACAATTTGTCTACCTGATCTTTTAATTTGAGCATTGATCGTGTAATAATAATATATACATAAGAGTATAATATTTTTTAATATAATCTTTTCTTTGTATGGCTAATTTATATTTTAGAAATGCTTTATATCGTTAAGTCTGTATTTGAAACACTCAATAGGGAAACGCTTTTTTTTTTAATTTCAACATACTTAAGGTTGTTTATATACATAAAAAAAAAAAATAAGTGTATGATCTGTGGGTGCTGTGAAGTGTAAATGTATGATTAATTGTCACTAAATCGGTTATTAAACAGTTTTTGTTATTTTGAATTTAAACGTTACGATAAATCATAGTATTTAAGCGATGACTCTGCGTGAAACAAGTATTTCTAATATAATCAATGAATATGACAAAATAATGTAAAATGTCAAAATACTTTTGTCCAAGCTTATATTATACATTTAGAACTCATACATACAAATCTTATTTATGTCCAAAGCGGATTTGTTGAAAATTTGACCGGTTTTTGAAATTATCTGATAGCATTTCCTAATGCTTAAGAAAATGACTGGAATATCTAAAAAGATGTCAAATAACTAGATAAAATATTAGGTAGGAAATAAAGAGACGTACACATAAGTATGTGAAGTTAACGCACTCATTCCAAGTGGTAAAATCAAAACACGTACCCAGTGGCGTGTTGAACTTATTTCTGGTGAGGAGCAAAGATTAATAAATGGTATCACCTACCCCTTTAGGTATTACTCACCACCTGCAGTTGCGTCGTTTTAGATTTTTAAGGGGGAGGGTTGACCTACCTCATTCCAATTATCACCTTCAAAAAATAATACAATATCAACACGCTTTTCACAAAATTGGTGATACAAAACTTTTTCGCCAAAACCGTATAACTCGACCGGTGGCCATAAGAATAATACGAGAGGAGAGAAAAAACTCCGAAACCGCTGTACAGTAATCGCACACGGCCCACGCGCTGCACTCAAACCGGCCGTAATTTAGTACTGCAGAACGAGGATCTCTAGCGACATCCTTCGATCACATTCTCAATTCTGACATCTATCGTCTAATAATGTAGTAACCATGATTAAATGGAGTTTAATAACTACAAACTATGAACTAGTATATTATAATTGTATATTGATTATTACGATATTATAGTACCTACTAAATCCTTTACCCGGTACCTATTATCTAGTACCCACCCACCCACCCACTACCAATTTTGAAGGAGCAATTGCTCCTAAATTACCCCTTCAACACGCCACTGCATGTACCAATATTTTGCAAGTTATTTGCGACAATTTACAAGCCTATTTTCGAAATTGTCAAGTTAGTCACTACCGAATAAAATTTTTAAAAAACCGAATAGTGGGCCAACTCCACAATTCACAAAGACAATCCACAATGTCCTAGAATTTTAAAACCTATACTACCTATTGCTAAACAAAATATCTATATAGTTTGGTAAACAATTTTTGGTACAATCGATTGCGTACTTATCGATTCTTGAGATTCTATGAGTATTCGATCGGTGTTTACCGAACATACGTAGAAAAATTATTATGCGTTTTGGCTATTCGTATTAGAGATCTTCATGTGATTGACAATCCATCGCTTCACTCCGCTAAACGAAAATAAATTTTATGAAACTTTTATTTTTTATGAAAAACCCATAGATAGATAATTATGTAAATGCATTTTAGTTAACCAAGTACTCGAAGTGTTCGATGTTTGTAGGAGGATATGTACTCGTATGTCATGTGTGCAATAAAGTCATGTAATAAACTTATATCTAATGTTGAAAAGATAAAAAGGGAAACAATCATCGATACTCAATTAGACGTGTGATGCCGGATTGATTGTAGTCTAGACTGAATTTTTCAACTTCCAAAATATTTTAGATAAATAAACATGACAGTTTTACAGAAAACTTAACGTAAACATAATTTGGTCGAAAAAAATTAAATTTTTTTCGCGTTTGTTGCAGACTTTATATTCCCTTAATTATGTTTTAAAGGTGCACGACGCACGTGTATGTGTATAATTCTGTTGAGCAACAATTAAACTATACTGATCTACTATTTAGGATTATAATGTTAATTAAAATAAATAAATAAATTATACGCAACAATATTTATTAGATATTAATTGCAGATAATAAAGTGCATCTTTAACATTATATAATTTCAATTATTGAACGATTCTGTGCATAATAATATGTCATTTTTATCTAATACACAAGTGATGAAAGTGTAAGTATTAAAGTTATAACATTTAATTATTCTAATTTTTTTTATTTCTTAGTACATTAAGCGAAATGACAATAATCGGAAGATTAATTAATTTATACTTCATATAACTGGCTATGAGTAGTGCTAGTCAAGTTCCGGAATGGAGGATCTATTTCGTCACAAAATTCAATTGGACTAGGAAATTGGCCTGTAAATAATAAAGCAAGAGCTATATATTTTTGAATTTATGTTAATTATTGTTTTCCATGATGCAATTTTTAAGTATAGAATATATTTTATGACTTTCTCGTAATCTATATATTTAATATACAGAGTGTTTCTGAACTCAGTACCATAAATTCGTACACACACTCAGTGGGGTGACTCAATGACGAACGTTTTGAAATTTTTCTTCTATCATTAAACCCTACGTTTTTACATTTTTATTCATAGAATTTTAATACAAATGTAAAAATAAATACACCATGATATTTCCTGCAAAATTCTCATACAAATCCGTATGTCACATCATTTTTGCTCATTTCTGCCCGATTTTGACTCCCGCAAGACGCTGGTGACGCCCTAAGTCGTCATGACGAAAAAGTGATGTGACATATCGATTCGTATGAGAATTTTACAGAAAATATCATGGTGTATTTATTTTTACATTTACATCACAATTCTATGAATAAAAATGTAAAAACTTAGGTTTTAATGATAGAAGAAAATTTTCAAAACTTTTTTTATTGTGTCACCCCACGGAGTGTGTGTACGAATTTACGGTACTGAGTTCAGAAACACCCTGAATGTATAAACTTAGAAAATTAATATGTTGCTGAATACAATGCCAACAGGAACTGTTAAAATTAAGGAAATAATTATGATAGCACATAAAAATTCGATGATCTAGCGGAGGTATTCAAACGTTATTAATATTTTATATAATTCTTTTTGATATGTTTTATATACGATATGATTACTGTAAAGCGTGTAATTTACAGTAGACATTGAAATTATACATACCACTCTTCTCCGACGCAAATAACTTATTAATATATTTTTTTGTAACAGCTAAAATTATTAAACAATTATAAAACAATTGTAGATTAACCATTACACTAAAGTAAAAAGAATTCAGATCCTTATACTTAGAAAAATTTAAGACGATTTATTTAATTTTGAGTTATTGATTTTTGCCGAGATATAACAACTATATATGTGTAGTGTGTACTGTATATAAATATAATACTTATGATATATATATATATATATATATATATATAATTATCAGCTGTGTATATCATAGAAATGTGAAAGCAAAAAAAAAAACATACGTGTAACATTAATATTCAAATTTTCTTAAAAAAAAAAAAAATCCTATATTAATTATAGATTTTATAAATATGAAATATGCATATATAATGATTAATGAGTGACTATTACTATGTATTGAACATTGATATTTTATATTTTATTTACTTCTTTCTTTAGCACGCAAAAAATTATTAAAACCATTTGGATCTGAAAAAATTTTTTTGCATTGTAAATTTTCGGAGTTGCTTGTCAGTATTTTGTTTATAAATTGTATTACCAACGATGTTTTACTTTTTTTTAATGTTGAATTAATCACAAACATAAGCATGTATAAGAACTTAACTACAGGGTTAATGATAGTAAAAATATTTCTACATCAATTCTTGTTGGTTAGAAATATTTTATTAATTTATCTTAATGAAAATTTTTTTTTTCGCGGTTATTAAGATAAAATTAACATTTAGAAAATGGTTGACAACATAATACAATGATTGAAACATAAGTCACATAAGGTAAAACATTTCTAAAAAATATATGTACATATGACTATTTGAATGTTTTCGAATTTACCGATTCTATCAGATTTATGTAATGGCATGTTAAAATTATATACAAAAACTATGGTAGTCACTTAAGAATATATATCAGAGTTAAAAATATAAATTTACAAATATTCAAAATTAACATAAAATATTGAGGATTAATTTATTTGTTTTAAAATTTCACACAAATACTGTATTGTATAATTTTGAACATTATATTTTTTAAAGATATATTATAACAGATACCAAAAGTGAGTATGTTATAATTACCGCCATATCCATCTTTATACAATTTATCTATTGAAATATATAATGAAAATGATCTAGTTTGCTTATTCATATTAATGAAAAAATTGTTTATCAATTATTATGAAATATATGATATGTTTTACCATAGCATGATTCATCTAGAATAGAAATTAAAGAAATACAATTTTAATTTTGTAAATAAAAAACCCTATTATCTTAATAAAGTAAAAAGATTTGTTTTAATTATATTGTTTCTTATACATATTTCATAGAAAGCAATTTAATAATATTATTTCATACATTATTCATTTTAATAGCTCCTAAAGACTCAAATATTCACCGGGTTTTCTCGTATTAAATTTCCATTTGACTACGTTTATGTGTACATTTTAGATGATATCATTGTGTGAGAAAATATTTTATGTGAAATTTGTTACATCTGTATATTTTACACAAGATTATAATAAGGTGTATTTAACAAAAGATATACAAGGTTCTAGCTAAAGTAACAGTATCATGAAAATTGAGCTACCTACTAATATCTTGTATCTTATTTATATTTATATAAGGATAAAAAATTATGTAAATATTAATTGATTTTGAATTTATTTAATTAATAAATTAATCATATATTAACTAATTTTATGTAAAATAGATATACGTATAGGCCACTTACCTGTCGCGTCACGTACATCTGGAATTCCTTTATACGTCTTGTTTTTTCTAGTGGAGGATTCTGCCCTCTTCAGTGAATTCACTGAAAAAGGTATGTAGATAATGAATAATAAATAAATCAAGCACAATGTTTAATCACGAAAGTGAATTTGATTTTTTTGGTTTCTTTTTTTCAAATTTAAAATTTTGTAAAAAGGAATATAAAATTAATTTAAACAGAAAGGAAATTGAATTAATTTTTAGACAGTTAACGAGCGCGACAACAAACAAATATTAGTACCCTATATTTACAAAATAAAAAAACATCAACCCCCTCCCCACCCCCAAAAAACTATCCTATCATGTAAATTTAAAAATCTATATTTTATATGAATCGATGATTGCAAAAACGTCACGAGTCAATTATTTAAAACTTTTGGATAGGAACTTTTGAAACGACACAAGTCATTGACTAAAGACGTTTTCGCTCTTAACCAGATTTTTCGGTTGTAATTTTATAGATAAAAAAAGTATAACTAAAGACGTTTTTACACTCAACTCATAGAAACACATGACTAGTATACGTATTTACTAATATCTCAATTTCATAAAATATTTGACTCGTGACGTTTCTGCAGTCATCGATTCATATAATATAATCTCTATGTTAGTTATTAACACCCAATTTAATTTATATTTCGTATATTATATTTCTTAAAAATACTCGGAAACATGCGCACGGGAAAGATAAATCTGTATTATGTAGATTTAATTTTATATTTTTGTTTTCGGCATAATAATATTATTTTAATGTGTGGAATTTGTTATTTCTATACATTTTCACATAGTTTACGGATTAATGTTTATATTGTAACGGAACAACCGAGTAAAAACTAAAACGGCCCTTTTCAAGGCCACCAACTCGTCAACCACGTGCGCCGTCAGCAACGTACACACGTCCGAGTAGGTCAGACACGAAAAGCGCTCTCGACCATTTAGAGGGCCGGAAAAGGAAAACAACCATTTTCGGGCCGATGAAGAAAACTGTCCACAAAGGTGATGACATATATGGATAGGGGACACTCCCCCTCATATTCATAGACACCATCCCCACCACAATCGGTCAAACGGGTAAACGACAGCGACAATAAACACGCCGTTTACAAATCGGTACAATTACGGAAAGTAATCACCAAGTTTATTAAGCGGTACGGAACTGGCGACAAACGCGTATATAAATAGAGGGACACAAAACGTCTAAAAAATAATAAACAAAAAAATATCTCAGCCTACCTTGGCCCCCAACCGAAAATCTCCATGCCTCGTCTCTCACGTGAGCGCCCCCACTGCTCTACCCTATGAGCAAGTGGCGGCCACTGTCCATCCGCCGCACTCAACTCTTTCCTCTTTTCACTTCCCCCTCCTCAGTTCATTCTTCTCAGGGCGTATAACCTTACGGTTGCTCCCCCGGGAGGAGGTTTTAGCGTTTAGCCGGTAGGTGCCATATCCGTGGCGAATCCGGCACTACCTCTACGGAGGTGTCTTTGGAAGATTTCCTCCTCCCACTTCCCCCAAAAAAAAGTTTAAAAAACACCTTCATTTCTTCAAAAAATCTTCAACAGTCAAGTCTTCAACACTTCGAGCATCAACAAACTAGAGCCCGAAGCCCGAAGACAAAAAGGTTACGAAGGAATACAGTCAACCACCCAAGCGCTGCACCGGGACTGCCACCAGTGACCAGCACGCGCCCCGTGATCTACGACAGTCGGCCCGCCCGAACCATTAACGACGCCGAGCCGTTTCCCGGGCAGAACAACGCACCGCCGTACTCACCGACACTCCTGGACTCCACCCGTATCCACACGGCGCTGTAGTTAAACACTCGAGAACGCGGCGACGGACAGTTTCATACGGGAGTAATCGGCTGACGGTACCGCGGTCACGGCGAAGCTCCCGACGAGACCAACCGCGTGGTCGATTCGTACACGGACGGTCCCCACGAGGAATATCTGCCGGCGCCGATAGCCAGATCCAGCCCGCCGAAAGATCGTGCACACTCGCCCAGTACAAGGACTCCAAGCAAGCTCCATCGGACATTCAGCCCGTAGCCCCAGCGCCGCAACGCACGACTTAAAACGGCCCTTTTCAATGCCACACACACTCGGAACCTCCAAACGGTCGCTTACGTAAGCCTCACTGCCCCGGGTTTGTTCCATCCAGGCCAGCTACTGACGTCCAGAGAGCAGTCCGGGTGGAAAATCCGCCACTCCACCATTGTAACGACTATTGGTCGAAAATATACGCATTCCCGTATTCATGTGTTAGGGAGGTCACGCCGACCCTCTGCGGCAGGGATAGAGATTTGAGGTTTAACAGCGACGTAAGTAGTGCATACGTTAAATCGGATGTGTAAAAACATAAAGTCTTTAAACTAAAACGTTGAGTAGGCGCGAAACAACAAAGGCACAAGGTATAGCATGTAGCACATACGGCGGTCAGGCAGCGAAAGCGGAAAGAGTGTCGGAGTCGGACCAACAGTGAGACCAGAGAGCTAGAACGTGCGCGACCGAGTTGACGGTAGGAAAGAGAATTGATACCAGTGTTTCACCTTTCACAGCAAACGGCGGAAAATTCAGAGTTACCGTGTCTGCAGTATATACCGAGTATACTTTCGTAGCACGGATTTCTATAATATAGTATATAATAGAAATCCATGTTTTGCAGTTTCGCGACCATAGAGTCATTTTTGACAGACAATTCTCGAAAGAAAAATAATTAATCAGATCGACGATTCGATCGTTACAAAAATGGATCGATTCACAAAAAAAATCGGACCATACAGATCGATCAAAAAATCGATATATCGAATGAAAAAATCGATTTTTTTAAAGGTCGATTTAGATCGCCCATCACTACCTCTGCCCCTAAACTATTTATATATAAACAATTTCTCTGTCGAAAATAAACACATCATTCACTACGACTCGAGAGTTCTTCTTTACGCAACGGGTCGGTATGAGGACGTGTCAACCCGTCACAATATGCAGATCTTGAAAACCATCGTTTTAATTAATTTTAATTCGGGTTTTTACATTAATATACATATTTTAAATTAACTTACTAATAATTTATTTCAATTAAATAAAACGCTAAGCACAACTTACTTTCATTGTATGATGGTAAGCCATAATATTTACGTTCATGCTCGGATAATGCTGAAAAATTAATGCAAGCTCTCAGTCATTCGATAATGAAAAGTTCGGTAAATTAGGCACTAATTTTAATTATGAAATTGAATATAGTTTTTGGTTATAATTTTATTTATTTTATAACGTTTAACAAATGAAATGATAAATTACTTTTACTATATAAAAAAATATATAAAAATAATTTCGTAAACAATTAATGTCAATTATATAATTAAAATGATTATGAAATATTGTTGTTTTATTAATCTTCTTTATTTTGTTTATATAAATAAAATAACTATATTTCACACATTTCTGTGTTAATACTATAGTTCTTAAAAATATATCATCCAGTTAGTAGTTACACAAAATTGCGCGTAGTGGAACGATATGCTTGCATTATGTGGATTTTGGTTTATCCTATTGCTTTTTTGTATTATTTTATATGTATGTGCAATTTATTATACCGGTATAATATATAATCACATGGTATAAGGAATAATATTTATACAGTTGTGACAAATTTCATTCTTTTAATTCTGGTTTGCTTACTAAAATAAGTACCTATTTAAAATTGGGTTATTTATAATTAATTTCAAATTAATTGAAAAATGGCCACTTACTGCGACCAAACCGTATACTATTATTCAAGCCCATACCTGAAAAATTCATACAATTTATGAAAAATAATTCATTTGACAAAAGAAAGCTCAGTGAATTAAGCACAACATCTAATTATGAAGTTTATTTTTGGTTGTTTTTACTATCTTAATTTGTTTTTTCACATTAAGATTATTGTACAATAGAAAAAAATATTAATTATATAAGAGTTAAAAATATCGTAACGATAAACTAATATTAATAAATTGTTAAAAACATTAGCCTTCAATAAAAAGCATCATGAATCATGACAAATCTTTATGATATTATTTTTTATTCTACATTATATCCATAAAAAAGGCCATTCATTTATTTGTTACATAAAAATAAGTTTTATAACCATTAATGTTTATAATAAATTTTACATAGGTAAAGTAAATGCTACACTCACTTAATTCTTTAAATTTGACCGGAATATCAAATTCGTCATCAGACGAACTACTAGATTTTTCTAAAAATGATATAAAAAATACATATGTATCAATTTCATTTTTCGTAATGTGATCGACCGTTTACTGATCAGAAAGCGAACTACAATAATTCTTTACCGACTCATTGCCTAGTCTTAATACAATATAAATAAGTGAATCAAATGTCGACACAATCAAAGATTTTTTTTTTCTTAATCCTGTAAAGAAGATTGCTAGAGGAATTATACTTTAATTTGTAGTGTGTAGTATTGATAATTGGTATTGTTAAAACCCGTACTGTTTATAATAAATTTTACATAGGTAAGGTAAATTTTACTCACTAATTCCTTTTAATTTGTCCGGTATCTTATATTCTTCACCAGACGAACTACTAGAGCCTTCTAAAAATAATAGGTATGCAAATTATGATAAATGATTCTAATAAAAGGCACAGAAAATTGAACACAAAAATTAGAAAAAAATTTGACATCCTTTAGTTTATTTTTTTATTCACTCCGAGCTGTGATCTTAAATATCAAGTACGGTTTTCATGAAATGCATAGTTTTATCACATTTTTAGTAGATATTGTAATACTTTTATATTTTTGATTGAAAAAAGCAAAACAAATTTTGTTCAGAGTAATTAATTATAACTGATAATAAAAACGTTATATAATAATTTTATTCGAATATAATTATGCTTCAGATTTCTAATGTACAACAAATTTAAGCGCTTAATATTATATATATTTGACGAAAAATAAAACAAATTTATTAAGAATTAAAATTTCCCAAAATAGGAAAATAACACCTGAGGTATATGACAATATATCAAGTATTTTGTGTTACATTGAAATGTGCATAAAAATAATAAGGAAGTATTATAGTTACCTGCATTAGCGTAATCATGAATAAAAAAAGCCATAAAAATCATTACGAAATGGCATTTAAAAGGAACCATTTTCATGTATTGCAATGTAATAAATTGAAATGAAGAACTGATCACAATCATCAAAATAATGAAAAATAGTTCATTGATCAGTGGCTTATATATTCACAAGTGGATTGCAATGTAAATAATACGTTATTGTTGCACAAATTATACCTATCAAAAATTAATATTAAAAACACAATTGAAGTTTAAATTCCGTATTGTATTTCACTAATTTATCACCTAATAAAATATTATATGTGTTAATGCCGATAGGCGAAAATATAATGTGGACGAGGACGGGGATGAATCGTGTTGATAACAGATAAATAAACGACGTTTGTGAAATTGTAAATAATAGCGATATCAAAATATAATAATTACTGATAACAAAATTCATATAACCAAAAATAATATTTCTAGCTCGCGCTGCAAAATACTTATAAATACATGAATTTTAACGCTAAACATGCATATGCACAAAACGGGCATATTATGTCCGTGATAATAATAATACGAATAATACAAATAATGGCGCAACAATACCGATTCCCCGAGGATTTTGGCCGCACCACTGGATACCGGATTAAATATGGTCGAAAACAATTCTTCAAGTCGATTGCCCAATCGCCGCAAAATGCGTTTCGTCGGATTTGTCAACAACGCAACTCGTGGTTCGGTCACGAACCACGGTATCCCACTGGGATAACCGACCGACTCGGCCAAGCGTTGCGATGTAAAGACGCGGAGCGTACCTATACACCACCGGAGTATACCACACACACACACGCACGCTATGTATGCCGAATAATAAGTGCGATTGTTATAAAATCGACGTCGACTCGCTTCGGCGTGGTGGAAAACGACGACTTCGCGTATACGAATAACGACGTATCGCAACGTCCGCGCGCATGAAACGCGTCACGATCAGGGGCGTAATTACGGGGGAGGGATATGGGGATGGATCCCCTCCCATGGGCTTTCTTTTTTTACATAACATATCGTCTAATGTACAAAAAAAATGTAATAATTAAAAATAATACTTTTTTTGCGTTAACAAAATTTGTTAGTATTTATCATAATTCATAGGATTCCTCAGTTTATTGACTAGTTAGGTACTGGTATGATACGGTTAGGTTAAGTCACTGAAGGAAGGTCTATCCATATTCAGATTTTTAAGTAAAATTGGATGGAGTACTCAATAAATTAGCTAAAAAAAAAAAAAAAAACGAAGAAAATTAGAAATTTTATTATAAAATATGTCATTTTTATTAAAGAAAATAATAAAAATACGAGTATCGCAATTACACTTTATTAATTTCGATTGATTAACGTTTAAAGGGTCGTTAGTCGTTACAGTTATTATGGATTATCCAATAATGCTAAATTGTCTATCCCCTCCCATATAACGTTCGTAATTACGCCACTGGTCACGATTATAACACCGATCACGGTAGACGTTTTCACGCGAAAACCACTGTCGCCACGTATACCCGGGCACACACGGTGTACCAGCAAACGAGACGTTCTCGGCGTACATACGTCGTACGCTAAAACAGAGAAAATGGCGCACGAGAGCGAAAACGGACAAGCACACGCGTCGCACACGCTGCGCGATACGCGGACCGAACGAGAAGAAAGAAGTGAAAATATAACGGCTCCGGGCGGCCCGAGTGCGTCGGCCGGTCAAAGTTCAAACGATGATAAATTGTGCGGGAAATTCGGGCGATTGTCGTATATTTGATAATGAATGGCGCGAACAATATGATATCCAATTTCAAAAAAAAAAAAAAAATGAATACGTTTCTTTCGAATAAGAAATATAATAACCTCTTTAATATTCATTTATAATTACTAATTTAATTCTAATTTTTATTTGAACACTATTATATAGTTCACATTGATACAATATACTTATATACTGTAATATTTATTATACTTTAATAATAATATGTATATTATTTTGTATATAAAAAATATATATACGAGTATATATCAATTTCATGCCTCGTAAAGTGATCGACCGTTTACTTATCAGAAAGCGAACTACAATAATTCTTTACTGACTAATTGCACGTAGGTAATACTCATTGCCTAATCTTAACAATATGAACAACTGAATAAAATGATGTCGAAACAATCAAAGATTAAATTTTTTTTCTTAATCCTGTAAAGATGATTGCCAGAGAAATTATACTTTAATTTGTATTAGGTATATAGGATTGGTAATTGGTACTGTAAAGTATTGAAGTATGCGCTGATATTGGTTGAATAATGTACTACACTGTTATTATTATTAAAACGTATTCTGCATTTCCAATTATTTTTTCTATAATAATAATAATTATATTCGTAGTACATAATCTATAGTTTTCGTCATAAGATTTTCGACGAAAGAAGAGCACAATTACTAATCTACATATCTTTAAAAATGTTGTCTGTCGCCATTTTAGTTGGGTCAATTGTTGGCGTAATATACACAAATTTCGCAAAAGCGTTTGATAAAATAGATCATCAAATTCTATTTAAAAAAGAATGCAAATATGAATTTTGTGGTTATTTTTTTTATCCTGGATCATTTATTTTAATGAAGATTGTTGTCAAATCGTGGCTTACATAAAAAATCGGTCTGCTCCATTGTGTGTTACATCAAATCATAAAAATAAATCAATCACGTATAAACTTATCAAATAATAATAAACGACTGGAGACATATGATAATATTTTTGTACAAATGCGTCTTTAAGTATTAAATGACAATGCATCTAATATGTACTTAATAATAAACGCTTTTACGCATAGGTAATTTTATTGTTATACATTTTAAATAAAATTATAAAAACATATAATTTATGTATAAATTTATTTTAAAAAATAATAATAATAATTAGGAATTATACTATTCATAAAAATGTAAGTGTTACGTGACATTAAAAATGTAATAGGTATACCATAATTTGTATATATTTTATAAGTTTACAAAAATCATTTAAATTAATTATTTTATTACTGATTCGAAGAAAATATTAAATGTTACGCAACCTTCTACATTTTATACAATTTTAACTAGATTTTTAGAAATTACAATTATTACAAATTAATTAAAGATATTAATGTATTAATACTTTGAATTCATTTTTTTTTAAATTAGACTAAATCATTAACAAAATTAAAGTAGATAATATGATGTTATTAAACACTGTTAAATTAAACATACGCTAAACGTTTAAAAAATAATATTTCCAAATGTTGATTCTTTTATAATATTTAAGAAATAAATTCTTGATCACCTTTCTTATTAGATTCTGAGCAAAGCGAGTCAGCTATTGCTTCTAAAATAATATTTTTTTCCTGTGTTCTACTTTTCGACACGTTCCGATCATTAAATGTGTACCCATTTTCCGGTATAAGACATTTTTTAACATCGTTACAATAATATTTGTTGACAATGTATTTACATTTATCAGTAAGTTTTTCTATTAAATCATTTAGAAACGCATTAGTCTGTTTAATTTTTTGTTTATTATTCATTGTGTTTATTTCGGAAACCAAAATTGGTCAAAGTATGAATACTTGGGACAAAAAAATTAATTAATTAAAAATTTATTTAAAAAAATATTAAAATATCTTTTATTATACTGTAACGAATAATTTAATTTCTTTCGTTCCACGTATTGTTTTTATACAATTTTATTTTGTAACTATATACTATTCATTGTGTTATAATTTTTGAATCGTAATAGACACCGCAAGTTTGTAAAATATTATTCGTTCCTCGTTGCTATTACACAAGTTTTTTATTATTTGCAGTGCAGCTGTACAGTCTAATCGATTATATTATTTCGCTAATAACAATACGTACATGTATGTTTGATAATAACACATGTCGCTGAATCAACAATGATTTGAATATTTTGTTTTATCTGAATCTGCACTTGTAGAAATAGGCCTTTTGCAACGTAATTTACGATATTTTGTTAAAATCCATTTTATTTATTACATTTCAAAGGAAAACTCTACAAAGACTCTACTCCTTTCTACACTATTGTAATACTATACCGTATTTTACCATAGATTCCTTTAATAATTTTCCACTACTAAATATTATCATATGATTATTCAATATTTAATCACAATGTTCGGGAAAATATTGTATTAATTTTGTATAATGTACGATAATAAAAATATAGCGAGCCTAACGGGGTGCTGCCTAAGTGAATTACTTAGATAAAAATTGTTGAGTTTTGTTATTTTCAATAAATTTGAAAACAATGACAAATCATTGCATTCGATAAAACGATTCTGAGTGGTGTTTCGATGTTTTATTATTTATTATTAATAATACAATATACCATTATATCATAATATATAATGTGTATACGAATATGTACATATTTTACGATTAACCAGCTGACTGTACATCATTTTAATATAATTTCTTGAAATAAACCTAAGTAGATAAAAATGTTTAATTTCAATTGTCATTTTCTACCAAAATAATACACATTGTCGAAAAACTTAAGTTATAAAACCAAAACTAACCCCTTTTATGAATTAAATAACTCAAAAACTATAATTGCTATAAACAGCCCAAAATTTAATATTTCTAAAATTGTTTTCGTTAATATAGTACAAAGTTACATATTTGGTAAAAATTTCAAGACTCTAGGATCATTAGTTTTGAAATAATGTAATTTTCCACAAAAAATAATATACACTTTGTCAAAAAACTTGAAATTTTTATAAAAGAAAATAGTGACTAACGATTTTCAAGATATTTTGAATATAGTTGAAGTACCGTACGTCTGACATGTTCTTAAATGTTTAAGCCTTAAAACCAAAAATTACCTTTTTATGAATTAAAAACCTTAAAATCTATAATTGCTATAAATAGCCCAAAATTAAAAGAAAATTTTTGAAAATTTTTATCTCCTAATATAATATTAAATTACATATTTGGTGAATATTTAAAGTTTCTATATTATAACCGCACTATAGTTGAATAATGATAATCGATTTCGACGTAATCGTGTTTTTAAGTAATTTTTCGGTAGTTTTTAAGTTTTTATTTCAATTTTGTTAAAAAATACTTCTCTAAAGTATTCAGAATACTTGAAAATACTTTAGAAAAGCTGTATTTAAAAAACTGGCTGATCCGTTGTACGCGGTACCGGGAAAATTGACGTGCTCATTGGCGCGGAAAGATTTTATGAATTATTGAGTGAAGGCGATTTTAAATATTCTTCTGAAGGGCCTATATTCAAAAATACGAAACTGGGTTGGGTCGTTTCAGGTCCCGTAGAAATACCAGCACCTTTAAAAAGTCATTCGTTTTTATTCAAAGCCAGCCAATTGAAGAACAAATTGCTAAGTTCTGGAGAATAGAAGAATATCCTTCCGGTAAGGTTCTAAATATGGAAGAGAAAATTTGTGTCAAACACTTCGAAGATAATGTAAGTCGCGGACCCGACGGTAGATTTATTGTTAAATTACCGTTTATACGCAATCGCCATATGTTGGGAGATTCACGAAGTACTGCTTTCGTCGTTTTTATCATTAGAAAAACGGTTACAAACTAATGAATTATTAAAAAGGGATACACGGAATTTTTAGGAGAATATGCCAAACTAGGTCATATGGAAAGAATACCAAGTGCACAATTAAAAAACGATGACGAATCTTACTTTCTACCTCATCACGCAGTACATCGAAGTAGTAGTGCAACGACAAAAATCCGCGTCGTGTTCGACGCGTCCTGTCAGTCGACGACCGGTCAAAGTTTAAACGATGTTTTGCTTAAAGGACCATCTATCCAACAAGATCTGGTTTGTATCATTGCTAGATTTCGGACTCATAAATATGCGATATCAGCCGACGTAGAAAAAATGTACAGACAAATTTGGGTAGATGATAAAGATACGAATTTTCAAAAAATATTATGGAGATCTGGTCCAGAAGAAAACATAGAAGAATATCGTTTAAAAACGATAACGTACGGTACTAAGCCGGCTTCATTTTTGGCCACAGCATGTCTCAAAAGATTAGCCGAAGAAGAGACTGATGTACGCAGTTTAGTTTATCAAGCGATTGTTTACGACTTTTATATGGACGATTTGTTAAGTGGGTCGGATACCATAAAAGACGCCATAGAATTACGCGAAGAAATCGTAAACGTGATGAAGAAGGCAGGATTTTCTTTGAGAAAATGGATATCTAATGAAAATAAAATACTACACGAAATTTCCAATTTAAACAACGATTCAATGCAAATATTAGACTTAAATGGAAATTCTACGAAAACGTTAGGTTATTTTGGAACCCGACCTACGACAACTATAATTACGAGTTCAAGGCCTGCTTAAACGATAATATTTTCGCTACGAAACGGACAATTCTATCATTGATAGCTACACTATTCGATCCATTAGGTCTTATCGGACCGGTAATTACGAAGGCTAAACTTATAATGCAATCGTCTGGAAAATATCGACCGGCTGGGACGATTCATTGCCGATAGATATACTAGACGAATGGGCCGCGTATCACAGCGAATTGCCGGGTTTAAACGAGATCAAAATACCTCGACGTATAATTGCTTGTGATAATGTGTATACGATACAGGTGCACGGTTTTTCGGACGCATCGACGTACTTTACAAGATGGTCTCGTCGTGGTATGTGTCGTAATATATACTCGGACAACGCTACCAATTTCGTAGGAGCCAGCCGACAACTCGAAGAATTAAAAGGATTATTTTTGTCTACTGAACATCAACGACAAGTTCAGAGTCATCTCGCCGAAGTTCATATAAAATGGAACTTCATACCGTCTCATTCGCCTCACTTTGGTGGCTTATGGGAGTCCTCAGTGAAGTCCATAAAGAGTCACTTTCGTAAGTACTTGGGCAATGCTATGTTGACTTACGAAGAATTGACTACCGTGTTGACTCAGATTGAAGCGTGTATGAATTCTAGGCCTTTATTTCCACTTTCTTCCGATCCCAATGATTTGTCCGTCCTGACTCCCGCTCATTTCTTAGTAGGAGGTTCTCTTACTAGTATACCGGAAGTTGACGTAACCGAAGTCACACCGAATCGTCTTCAACGATGGCAGAGAGTCACTCAACTTACGCAACAGTTGTGGGACCGATGGCGGAGCGAGTACTTAAATCAGCTTCAGTACCGACGCAAGTGGCAAAGAAATCGTTCTTCTAACCTCTCTCTGGGAACCGTCGTGCTCATCAAAGATGACAACCAGCCGCCATTGAAATGGAGACTTGGACGAATAACCGCACTTCATTCTGGAAATGACGGAGTAGTAAGAGTGGTCACTTTATGGACAGGCCAAGGAGAAACTCGTCGTGCTGTTCGTAATTTGTGCCCTTTGCCTGAAGCTACTTAATACATTTTTTTGTTTTGTTTACGAATTATTTCTCATTCATTTATTATTATTTATTATTATTCATTTATTATCTTTTTTTTTTTTTCTCAGGTTCAATGTCATTATAAACGTGTAATATTTATTGTCAAACGATTATCTTTATATTATTCGAAATGTTTAGCGTATTATTCAACGTTATTATGTATAGTTTATCAAAATTTTACTTAGGTCGTAAAATGCCGGGCGGTATGTAAACGCTACTATATACGATTTATCAGCGGTTACCTGTAGATAGCTAACAGTCGACCGCCTTAGGGTTTTTCTTATTATATAAAAGTCAGTCTCGAGCGATGTTCGATACCGCACGCACCGACCGTATATATATATATATATATATATATATATATATATTGTATGACCAGTGCAATCCATCGTGACATCCTTTATTTTCCATTACTTTTATTTTTTTCTATATGCGTATACCTCACAAAGAAGCATGCATTTATTTTATTTTGTGTTAGCCATTTATCTACAATATTGTCTTGTACGTAACCTCATATGAAGGAGCGTAAAGTGCTTTTCATTTTTTTTTCTCTCTTCTGTGAACATTTATACATGTTATACATAAGTTAACACTAACTTCCAAAAAAAAAAAAAAATACCATAAATAATAATAATGTAATCAAAATTTAAATATCTATTTTCTTTCTCTCATTTCTTTTCATCTTTTCTTCACAAACAGTAAAAAATCTTGTATGCTCCGGACTCCGGTTTTTGAACCTCGGCCGTGGGTTGGCAACTCTCCATTTTTCTGTACCGAGAGCTGTCACACGGCGCTCATCTAAAGTGGGTCGAGATGTAGCAATATTAATTGGAACAAAAATACTGGAATATTGAAACAAACAATGTGTATAAATCATTCGGGGTGCTTGAGCTCTATAGCACTTCCCTTTCTTTATTGAACCTTGATTTACCCCGCCCCCGCCCCCCCATAAATTTAGGTCCGATACGCCACTAGATCTATGTTATTAACTACAAAACAAATTATATGTTTATTTTACGCACACAATCGAGCAAAGATTAGAACACAGAGTATATAGAAATGCCCTCACATATACTTGTATACAGAGCAATATGAAGCAATCAAAATAGCAAAGTGCAGTGTGATCATATTTGACGGAGTAAAATATTGTAGTCACCTAGTTAGAAATTGTATTGATTTTTATCAGTATTCATTTAAGTGGTGTACATTATTTTGGCGGTCGGACAAGGCTATACATTGCCATAGAGTAATTTAACGTTATTATTATTGAATCTGGAACATTTTCTGCGGACGATAACACATAATGTAGGACGTAGGTATAAACAGGGTAGGAAATAATTTATAAAAAAATTTTTCTGATACTTGGTGGTCATACTGCAGTTCGCTATTTTGCTGACTTCATATTTTGGTGACTATGGCCACCCCGTGGATTAGACTACCGACTTATCATTTAGGAATGACAAGTAAAAAAAACACAATAATATTTTAAATATATTTATTCAAAAAAAAATGTGCTATATTAACATTAATTAATCACAATTGTCAAACGATAATGTAGCATTTATATTGTATAACCTATAAAATAATATTAAATGAAATACTCGATGCAAACATGCTACAGATATTAATGTGCATAATTAAAATTCTTAATAAAATGACGTATGCGTAATTATATAATATTATCAAATACTCAATGGATATAGACGTGTACGTATTAATATTATTACATTTTTTTATGCGTTTAAACGAAATACCTAGTATTAAACGTATCAGTGACACTTTTGTAATTCATATTTTTTCTTCCATATTCATTACCCCGTTCGGAATCTTAATAATATGTACAAAACTGAAATGGTGAAAGAAATATACCTGCAAACAATAATGTAATTATGTCAGAACTATTAAATGTTAATTTTTTGTTAATTCTGGTTTTTCATTATGAAAACGTTATAGAATACATTATTTCATATCCTTCTCGTACTACGTATACTTAATTTATACACATATTAACTAGGGAATTTTTTATTTTGCTTAACACTGTTCGACAAGAAATATTACAATTAAGGGAATAATAATTATAACAGCATAAACAACTCGATGATGGATTGAATGAGGTTTACAAACAATATTAATTACTTTTTGATATATTTTATATATACATATACATATATTTGTTTCTTCATAGCAAATACTTTAAAATCGATATAATATTAAAATTATACATACAATATCCTTCCTGTGCCGCCAAGAGCTTTGAAATATATGCTTTTGTAGTGTCTATAAAGTTTACAATGGTAAAAATTTTAACTTTAGGTGTGAGTATAAAGTATTTAACGTCTTATTTTATTTAGAGAATGTTAAGACACTTTATTGAATTTTTTGTTATTGGTTTTTTACCGAGACAATATAATAATGTCTTCATATACATACAAACAATACATATACTTTATTGTAATTAAAACAATTAAATTTGAAATTATAACAAATTACAATTAATCCATTTATTCATTATGAGTGTGAACAGAAAAAACGTACCTGAAAGAGAATAATCCAGATATGGATCTATAAAATAAAATGATATTCAAATTTTTTATAGGCTTTCTATACATGTAGTGACATTAGCCGTATACTAAACAACGAAATATTTTATTTCACTTACTTCTAGATTTAAATCGCAGAAGATTCGAGTAACCATGAGGGGCTGAAAATAAATATTTGACATTGTATGTGATCAAAGTTGCTATAGTCATCCTTTGGTTTATAAAATCTTGTATTCTATACAACTAAGTTTCTTCTGAGGACACAACCAACCACGAGAATCGCGGGTGTTTAATTTATATGATAGGACTCGACGAGTTAAATAATTATACATAGGTATATCACTACATCAATATTGTAAAGTAGGATAGATCATGTTTTTGACATTAAAATTTTAATCTTGGAATTCTTCTTTTTTTTTCAATACCATAAGAAAGAAATTTTGTATATAATTTTTATACATCCCTTGTATAGCCTTTTCTCAAAACAGGTGGATTGTTATATCAACGATATGTATTTAATTGTATTTCAAGTTGAATTAATCACATGCAGAAACACGTATAGTGTAGAAAGTTTTTAAAGTAAATTTATATAAATTACGAAATATTTCTTAAACATTTATTAGATATTAAATAAATAAATATTTTATTTGGCGAAATGTACATTAATCTTCTTTGAAAAAGGGTTGAAAATACAATAAAATGTTTGAAATAAATATTTTATAATATAAAAACCTATATGTACATTATATAAACAGTAACTTAAATTGCATTTTAAAATGAAAAACAAACTGTTTTTCTTTTTTTTTAAATCTTCAAAAGAATTATAAACAAAAATATATAAATATTCGCAAGTCACACGAAATAATTAGGATTCGTTTGTATATGAGTTTGTTTCAAAATTTTACTAGTGAAAATCTATATAATATTGCCATGTAAATATATTAAATATATATATATAATATAGGTATGTAATACAGGTCAATCTAAATTTATATGAATTATATCATAATAGACAAAGAAGTGAATGTGTTCCTATACTTACCGCAATATCCATTATTTATCAATTCACCTATAAAAATATATACAAGGAGAATGATTTAATTCAGTTACACATAAAATGAAAAAACTTTTCCAATTAAGTATAAATAATAATTTATAATAAATGCAATAATTTATACTTTACTTATACAATTATCTACAAGAATAGAAATGAAAGGAACACAAATTTAATTTTATAAAAATAACCAAGCGCTTTATTGTAATATTATCAAAGTTTTATGTACCGTATACTTTTGCATGATTATAAGAATTGAAGTACAAAATAATAATCGCGGAAAACGAGCACGTATTACTGTTTACGTATTAAAATTATATTGTATAATACAATACAATATGATGTGTAATACAATTTGTATTATTAATAATTGACTTCAAATTAATTGAGTAACGATAATTTACCAATATCTTTTTGTAATTTTCGCCTTTTAATGGGCCTCGACGTGCTCGCCTCATTGTTATCTAAAGAAAATATCCAAGTTACGATTAATCGCTGTTATTATTCATATTTATCGCTGTTATTGATAATAATAAGCCCAACGAATAAAAAAACGCAACGTTTATTTGAGAAAGTGGACTTTATTATTTGTCTACACTCAATTGTTGGAACGATTGCAGATTATGGTAGATTGTGTCCCGTGTGGTTTACGCGCATCATACGGTTACACGTAAAGAAAAATATAATCAGGTGCAGCGGCGGCTCGTCGGGGATGACTTTAAAACTGCGTCTCCTCACAAAAAACCAACAGCACTAGTTATTCATAACGAACGGGCCGGGAGTGTAAAGTGGTATACCGGACACCAAATTAAACGTACGTATTCAAAATACTAATCGAATGTTACCCTTGAACTCAGGTATTGTTTTAGGTAGTAACTGAACCCGATTTTGACCTGCCGACATGTTAAGCGATGCATTGTGAATACCGTGTTTGAATGCCTTCTTCGTGTTAACAATCTCTTAGACCTGAGATCGAATGTTGCAATAACCACTTTCGAACTTACTACGTCCGTTTCCTTCTTTTTCGTGTAATCATCGACTACAATCAGTTCAATTCGAATTTGGATTTCGTCAAACTTTTGATTCAGACGAGAAAGTTCTTTCTGTTGAAACTCTAACAGTGAAATCGCATATACTACTGGATTTTATTTGTGAATATAAAATAGGTAAATTTATTAGGTATATAAAAATATTGTATAGAAAACTCATAGGCCTTATACTATATAGTCTACATTATACTATTTATGCTTGGTACGATGACTATGAGAAGGAGCTAATTTGGTCGATGTTAAACTTATATTACTTTAAAATATGTTGATCCAAAAAATTCTCGGTTTACCTAAAGCGACTACTTTTTAAACAGTTTTTTTAATCTTTAAAAATTCATTATTTTTAAAATAATTTTTTATTCATGTATTAATAAAGTGTTTTATTTTAAATATGCTTTTTTCGTATTAAACACAATTATTGAAAACTAATGTTTTCACCAAGGATACAAGAATTTACCCGTCGAAGTGAATATTTCATTTACAGATGGGTTTGGCTTCATTTTGCTCCCCCCTTGAACATCATTTATGACAGCCACTGCATATTAAACACGCGTCGCGCGTCTCTCCACGTGTCACACGCCGTGAGATCCCGGCTTAAAGCGGTATTACGCGTGCCCGGACACCAAACTAAATGTACTTATAGTATTCAAAATACCAGTGTGAACGAAATAGGTGATAGTTGTCCGAAAATAAGGTAATTATTGACAAAACCGTGCAATTGTAATTAAACAATTAAATAATAATAAATCTAGTATAAAAATAAATAACGGCTCCTATTTGGCTCAACAATTTAATACAAAATATAAATATCTATATATATATTAAAGAGTTTACGCGTTTGACACAACAATGTAATTGCAAAATGACTTACAGTTTGCTTGGTACGCAGACTGGTCAGCTGCTGGCAAAACTATATACGCATAAAAAAATATATATATTACACATACAAAACGAATTTAAATAATTCAGCGGTTATAAGAACCGAACAAGTTACGCGCGATTACTTTATTCGGTATTGCAAAAAAAAACAAAAGAAACACTAGATATTAGTCCTGTATGCGATTATACGATTAAACAACAATATTATAGTATTCTTTTAAAACATGGAGGACCGTATAAGACGACGGCGTGAAAAGAACGACAATTATTTAACCATACGCGACCACGGTAACGCGATAACTGCGACAAAGGCGTTGGCTTCTTACTACAAAAATAAAATTCACTTAAATAAGCTTGATTATAATAAGATAACTTTAATCATATTAATAACAATTACGATAATAATAATAATAATAATAATAATAATAATTTGCTTATGTATTCGTATTATCGGCCGAACACTGCGGCGGGGTGACAAACCGTATGTTGGCGTTAAATATTGGCTTCAACACTCAACGAATATTTTATTTAAAAAAAAATGATAGTAATCTATAGGGATATTTTGAATTTATTATTGTAGACCACAACCACACAATCTATAACGGGCCTTTCAATAGAGACGCTCGAACCGTGTTCGTTTATAGCAGTCATGTTCAGTGCCGCAATAACCGGGTGTGTTGCTTGTGTCAAACACACGGGCCCAGCCTATAATGGAGCCCAATTATAATAATTATTAATAAAAAAATTGAACAATTGATCGATTTTGTTTTGTACACATTATCGTACATCAACGGTTTTTTTTTTGCAACCAATATAACCGAAATTAAAAATAGTTTATTGCAATTGATTAACGCCTCCAAAAGCAAAACCGCGTCATGCGAAGGAACGCGCATTTTAACCGGTCTAGTGGAAGGTCGGACTGGTCCATGGTATTGACGTGCGATCGCACGGTAGGCCCCGACTAAGTGGGCCCTCTAAATATTAATTTAATTGATTAAATATTATTCTATTAAAAATCAGTTAAATTAACTTATGGGCCAAAATCTTCTTGAAGCGTTAATACTTCTAAACTGCGAAGCTGCTATTGTTTTATGAATGGGACTACGACTTTATTATTGACAAATTGGCAAATTCTTCTAACGAATTAAAAAGTATATTATTGTAGATTGCAATTTAATTCATCTAAATGTATTCAAATATATTGTAATTAATTAAAATTAATATCTATTTATATATAACTTGATTTTACTATAACATATTGAAATTTAATTTTTATTATAATGTATTAATGTATATATTAGATTTTGAGCGGAGCGAGGAATCTATTGGTTTTACAAAGCTATGTTTTTTTTTATGTCTGTACCCAAAAATTCTACCAGACGGAGCGCACTGATCTTTATGGTCACAATTTTTTCCGGTAGCAAATTGCATTTAGTTGGTACTTTAGAGATGTCGTTTTTCGATTTTCTCAAAAGTGCCTAAATATATAACTCAAAAACCACTGAAAAAATAATTATATATACATAAATGTTTTTTGTGTCTCCACCCAAAAATTCAACTAAGAGGAGTTTTTTTATATTAAGTAAATACAATTTGAATTAATAATATTAAAAAACGTCTATTTTCCAGAGGGGAGGGGCATACATTTTATTTATACACGGGCCAAAATTATTGTAGTTGCGGCAATGGTCATGTCGTTAGAGCGTTATCTGTAAAATTTGTTGTTGCGAATTATTGTACATTAGTGTATGGCACGGACTAATATACAGGACTGGTATCAATATGGTCGAGGGGTGGTAGAGGCATGTTCTTCAAATGTTTTCGATGGTACGAGAGTTTTTAGCATTATCTAGCGGTGTCAATTTATACTTCGGATTGATATACTTATTAGTTATTTGAATCGCTTATTACAGAAACCCCATAAATCCAAATTGGAATTTTTCGAGTATTATTTTTCTTCATAATATAATCTGTAGTGACTATATAAAACATTAGAAAAAATGTTATTCGTAGGTAGCGCTGATTACAGCCTCGTACCACCGGATACGTTTGAGGTACATTGATAAAGTATTCGATATTATACGAGTAGACCGCGATATGATTTTCGTTAATCCTTAATTTTTTTCCGAAATCAAAATATATATATATATACGAATATAAAAATTAATTACAATTTCGCAACGTATTATAATGCACAGAGAACTCGCGACTATGTCCTACATTGTACGCAATCCAACATCCAATGTATGTTATATCAACCCATTGGCCCAGGTCAACGTATCTGTGTGAGTCAGCTTTTTCGTATTTGCTTCAAACCAAAAGTAAATACCGATCACGTTTGACTGATATGCATACCGAAGATAGCTTGAGACTTTCTTTATCATCCTATACCCCCCGACTTTACAAAATTTGAAAATTATTAGATCAAATGCAAGCACAGACATCATACTAAACATTGAACCAGCTAGAATAGTGAATAATATATTACCAAAGAAGTAGGTAATTTTTTAAATTTTTAAATTTATCTTAACTTGTGAATAGTTATAATTTGTATTAAATAGAATAAAATATTTTATATGTAAATAAAATCGAATTGAATACAATTTAGACTTAACACACTGCAGTTTGACGACTTTTTGTCATTTATTTAGGCCAATGATATCGATCGAAACAAGCCAGAAAAACTTAGAGGTCGATCACAAGTCCGCTAAATTTGGCTATCCCTGAATTAAAGTGTATTATTTTGTAATTTTCGTTTATAATAGTTTTTTCTTTTCATACTTTTTTTAAAAAAATCAGTTGTTTTTAAAAATATGTGTATAATGTATATAGTTTTCCCTCATTCGTAAACATTGGATCGATATGTATATTTTGTTAGTATGACAGTACCTATGTAAGTGTTATGTATGTTATAATTGTACATTTAAACGTGTTATAAAAAAAAATTATCTCGGAGCGTGCATTGAACAAGTTCTGAATGTCGTCCACCGGCCTGGCCGTTATAACGTTTCACTAAATGGAACTTTTAGAAGGATTAAATTGTTTACAGTTTACACAGTAAAAATTGTGTCTTTCATTCATTTGGTATTTTAAAAGAAGTATTAAAAACTGTACTATTTTAGTAATTATCCTAATATTAGTAAATTTGTGTCCACTCACTGTCGTTTTCATTCTGTTCACCTGGCTCTGGGACGACCGAAAATTCAGGGTCAGTCGATTCATCACTAGTAGACATTGCTTGAGAGCCAGATGATCCATAATCGGTCTCAGATTCATTGTCAGACGATAGAGGAGTATGCACATGATTACGGTTAGCCGGTTCACGATTAGGCTCTAATTCGTGGTCAGACGATGAATCACTAGACCCTGATTCATGGCCAACCGTTGGAACAGTAGGCACTGAAATGATGTACAAACTATGATGAACAATTCGTTCGACAATAATGGACGCGGAATATCAAGCAATTAATATAATTACAAATTTGAAAGTCTTTTTTTTTTGCCTAATTGTATTGTCTCAACACTGTAATCTCGAATGTCAAAGATGGTTTTTATTAATTGTTTTAGTTTATCGTGTTTCCAAACTTGGATAGAATTCCGAATATAATGTTTAGAGTACTGTATTTCGAATACTTTTTAAATACTTTTTTCGAAAGTATTTAATAGAATAGTTTAAATACATTTTAAGAGCATTCTGAATACAGTATTCCGAATAATTTTTAAAGCTAAATCATATTTCAAATAGAACCTACATAAAAATTACTTGAATGTAAAAAGTAATTATTTCAGAAAAAAATACAAGTATCAATTATGTTAATGTATTCAAAACAACATCAGTTATTTTATCAGTAATCTTGCTATATTTGGTATTTGAACCCAGCCTTTTTCAAATAATCAAGTACATTTTATCACACTATGTTCTTATAATCACAGATAAGATAAAACCAGATGGTTCACTTTTTAAAATTTCCTATTCAGCCCATGTAATTCTCAAAAATGTAAACAAACTAAAACCCTCCTGAGATCAGTGTCATCACTGAGAGGGAAAAATTTTTTTTTATGAATTCCTTAAATGTACATCACTGATTTTTACTGTTTACTATGCGCCCCGCTATTGTACAAACGCCCGCCGCCCATACTCGTTCAGTCGTTCACTGTTCACTTGCAATTTGTGTTTTTTCCGACCTACACGTGTAAAACACATTATAGCATAGCAAAATATTTTTAATAATGAGTAAAGAAGTCGCTACTTAATACTTCTTGAAGTGTAAATAATAATAAATAATAAATTTTATAAACATATTGTCATATTGAACATACAAACTTATATAAGAAAAAATATCATCTATTCAGTGAGTTAAGAAGATAGGTGTAGATAAAAGATTAACCCAAAGATAATCGCCGACTAACCAATATATAAGGGATACGACAATTTTAGCTAATTTGCACTGACCACACGACACATTTACTAAAGTTATTGGACACAATAATAACATTGTAGAAAAATATGTACAGTAATTTAATTTATCGTATGTGCACATACTGATCACAGGAGGGTCGAATTATCAGTAAATCAATAAGTGAACCATCTGGTTTTATCTTATCTGTGTTATAATCGTGTTATGTTTTATAACCAATTTGGTATTATTAATTATGGACTATGGTGTTAAATTATAAATACAGAATTAAAAAAGAAAAGTTATTAAACCCAACAAATACATATTGATGTGTGATAACTGTTTATATTCAATTGAATAAGAATATAATATTAAAATATTTGATATTTATATAACTGAAAACTAGTAAAAGAAAAAGTATTCTGAAGTATTCAAAATTCTTAGGGAATGCTATTGTCATGAAGTATACGGAACACGGCCGGATTTAGGTATGTAGTGGCTCATGGGCAGAGAATAATTTGGGGGCTCCTAATAAATAAATAGGACAATACATGTTTTACTTCTTAAATAACATTTGATATTGTCTGTAGTATCTATACTATTTACTTATTAAATTTACCTAAATAAAAACAGTCAAAACGGGTAAGTAATATCATATTATGGAATTGCGTTATAAAAATACAAATTGGTAAAAAATTTGTGTAAGTGACTTTAACATAAAAATAATAATATATATATATATAAATAATAATTAAAATTAAATGCCCGCAACTTTTTTTGATTTAATTTTAGTAAATTGTACACTGTACCTATTTATTTGATGAAAATTAAATTTTTTATAGAAAAATATATTTCCATTTTTTATTTTCTATAACTGTAAAATAATTACAAAAGTAGAGGGACCTCAAATGTTTGGGGTCCCCTGGCTGTAACCCACCCAGTGCCCCCTAAATCCGGCCCTGATTCGGAATATATATTCCAAATACTCTCGAAAAGTATTTTACCCAAGTATGCATGTGTTATGTAAAATGTTATAAATTAATATTTGTGATTGTTTTAAATTTGTCTGAATTTGGAAATGAATGAGCGAAATGCATTATAAATGTAATTTAATAATATTTATGTTATATAATGATTCCATTGAAATTCAGCCGTGCTTTTGTTCATTTCAATATAACTATAATTGTTTCATTGAATAAATACTTATTATTTATAATCTACAAAAATTAATTATTAAGGTATATGACAAATGACAAGACAAAAAAACATATATGGTATACATCGCAATAGATACATTTGAAAAAAAAAATATTTTATGTTAAATAATAAAATTTTAATATTATTAGTAAGTGTTATAGAGATACCTGCATCAATGTATTCATGAATAAGAAAAGTGTACATAAAAATCATCAGGGAATTGAATTTAAAAGCAACCATTTTGAAATGCTGTGTATGTTGTAAAGTAAAAGGAACACAATCGATAGAACAATGAGAAATAATTCGTAGAGCAGATTTTACATATTCACATTGAAGCTGCAATGTAAATAATAATTCACAATTATATAAATTAAGTAACTACCTTACTCGTATAACAAATAAAGATTAAAAACTTACAACCGATTTACAAATTTTACGCCTTAATTTACTAACTCATTTCCTGGCGAATTAATGTATGATATAAAATTATATTAAATATATGTATAATTTATGGATTATAGTAATTAATATTAAATAACGAAAACTATATATCTTATACATGTAGTAGTACAGTACCATAACTCATAAGAGCAGTGGCGCCGGAATCTTAAATTTAAGGTTGGGCAAAATTAATTCGAGACCACCCACCCATCCCTAAAATTATTTTGAATATGAAGTGTCCCGGATTTCATATTTTTTTAGGCAGTAAAAATGCTTATATTTAACTCGATGAAAATATTATCTTCGTAGGTGTTTGATTTAATAATAAAAACAAAAATTTTACATAAATAATGAATAAAAAAAACACTCATTTTTATTAATATTAAAATGCTTAAACCAAATAGTGCTACTTGACAGTTTGACGATAAAATGTTTTTTGAATAATTTATTATTAATAGCAAGTAAATGCGTTTAGCAATTTAGGATGGGCCATATAATTTTATATTATTATATAATTAATAAAGTACAATATTATTTATTTTTTTATAACTTATCAAACCTATACTCAATACCCATGGGCCATGACCCACCCACCACCCTTTTGATGAGGTAGGGCAATTGCCCTACCTAGGTATAGGGTTCAGCGCCACTGCATAAAAGTACAAAAACGGAATCGTTTTAAAACTTTAAAAAAAAAACGGGTTTCTTTGGATATTTCATGTTAAAAATTCTAAAGAAATATCGCAATAAAGATACCTACGATCAAAATTTCAAAAAACAATCATTGTTGATTTATTGCACAGCCAGCAACATGTGTTTTGGTTGGTAAATAAACATTAAATACAATGTTTTTCTGCAATAATCACATATAATTTATCATTGTGCTACAGCATAAGGTATATTATAGCTAACAGAATCGAATAAAATACATTACAGTTCACAGGCTTGCCGTTAATCGAATAAAAAAAATGAATATTATAGCATCGAAACACCGTTTATATTATAACAATATATAAAAAGGGAAAAAATCATTTTATAAATTATAACTTTATCGTAAAAATTTGTTAAAAATAAATTAAGGATTTAATAAAATAGGATAAGAAAAATCATTACTTACGGTCTGAATATGCATTTAACGGATTTATATAGAATATGAAATATAATGCATCAATTTTGAATAAAGGTGTTCAATTATATTATATCAAAATCGTATAATATTAAAAATTAAAAATTGTAACACGCCGATAAAAATAAGATAATATATATTATAAAAATAACAATATATATAATAACATTAGTATATATTATTATATTATAAAAAAAAAATATATATATATATATTGATAAATGTTTAAGAAAGTAACAACTAGTTTTATAATAAAAATTAATTATTATTTTTTATTATTCACTATATCCGATGATGGCTTACGGCCGAAACTAGTTATTACTTTCTTAAATATTTATCAATTATTACAGACATTTTATCTTTTGTATATATTTTTTTTATATTACACATTATTTTATGTATAACATTGCCTATTTATTTTATTATTTTCAATTTTTAACAACTAAAAAATCTACACGTAACAATATCCAGTAATCGAATTCAACAAGAAATTGAAATAATCAATACGAATTCTATTAATTTAAATTTCTACTGAAAAATACTACTTAAAAATTTTTCAGTTTTAAATTAATATAAAAAATATATAAGACAGTAAATGCTAATAAAGTTTTATACTGAAACGCGCGATAAAAACGTGAATCTACGAGTACTTCTCCGGAGAATGACGTGTAAATAAAAATTAGTATTAGAACAAATGTCCGTTTTTTAGCAATCGGGCATTTTCGCAACACATGAAATCCGTGATATAATCATCATTTTATCAGGTTTATAAACCTACGAAGTGAGACTTCTTATCTACAAAATTCAGTATGAAACGCTATTATTTGTTATAGCTTTATTGAAAATACAATTTACTGGTATTCTCGTAATCTGTAATTGTCGTAATCTCTACGTGGTGAAAAACTCAAAAACCTGTGTAAAGAATTTTTTCGTCATTTCGCGTTCATTCGTGTTCAGTGAGAACTCCGTTGAATTTTTTTATTCCTTACAATAGACGAAAATGGTTGCTTTTAAATGGATAATAATTGTTTTTACGGTCGCTTTTCTCACACCAAAATACGTCGGTGACGCAGGTAATTTATACTTTATACACATAATATTTATACGATAATCGTCATTGATATTATTTATATTTAATTAACATTATATATTTTTTACTTTAATTTCGGATTATTTAAGTGAATCATAAATACCGAAGAGCAGTGATAATAAATATAACGAAAAAAAAATTAATAATAATTATTATTTTAAACGCCGAAATACTACTGTATACGTTGTATTGTACGAATGCCGTGACCGTATTCGACTGAAACGATGTTATTTATTGGTATGTTGGCAAGTTTTACCCATTTTTTATATATTATATTGTTGACTATAGTCTATAGTCTATAATAATAATGACAAGTAATAGGATGGTTTGTGACCGAAGCAGACTGCTGGACCGACTAACACATCGAGACCAGTGCTGCAACTACCGTAACAAGGTGTGCAACCCCTCTCCTAATCCTGCAAAACTTATTTAGGCTCCCAAATATACCCCATCTCCCTTAATGTTAAAGTATATGATAAGTGTTTTATTTTATAATGAAAGGTTGTTAAAATGTGTAGATCTTTATACCTTGACATCTCAAGACACGGATCCGTAAGGACTCTCAGGCTACCATTTAAATATGCCGCGAAGTGGTTTCGCTTTCCTCCACCATATCGTTTCAAGGACAGAGTTATAAACACAAATCGAGTCAACATAATTTTGTCACGTCTCTAACTAATGCTGAAGGCCCGCATGCATTGAAACAATTTTGTAAAGACGTTTTCAAGTACAAAAAAAAAATAAAAACGCTGTTTTTATTTAAAAAATAATCAAACAAAGTTCAGAATATATTCGTGATGTAGATTTCGTGTTTAATTCGCAACGTTATTATTATTTTCCAATGAATTAATAACCATAGTTTACTTATATTTTTCATGATTTAACATCGTCAATAACAATCTAGATAATCGATTAATTTAAAGTCTATATATATATATATTATAACAACGCGTTAGTAATACTAATTTGCTCGGCCTAATCCTTTCCGATGGGCGACTCATGTTGTCGTTTGCTCCCGGATATTATACTCGTATTTCGTGTTTGATATTTGCAGCGTTTGTTATTTTCTCAAATGAAATGTTAAATTATTAATAATTATATTTTCCATGGGACGATTCAACAACCTCTTCGAATAAAGCCTTTATAGGTAAGTGACACGAATACTTTGAATAATTTGAAGTTAATAATTATTAATAACACAATAAATAAATGATCTTCTCGGCCCATTTTACTTGCACAGGCAACGCATTTTTAGAGGCGCGTTACCTGAATTCTGTCATTTATTAAAGAATGACATATAAATAACAAACAGAAACAAGCGGACCGCTCAGTATAGTCATAGCAGTCAGCAGTGAACTATAACTTCTGAAGATGGAACCTGCAACGGCTCCGAAACGTCAGGAAAAAAACAAAAACAAAAACATGGTCAATTCCGAAAAACATAATAATATTAGTAGTTCGACCCATGAAAGATTTTTTTTTTTATTATTATAATTTAATTTTTATTGGTAGGCAGCATTTTGGAAAACAATTTATAATTCGATACGTCAAATTGACGCTAGTTCACATATTGGACCACAATCTGTGGATGGACTCTAAAGCTCTGTTGACATCATGGTTACTAACACGTACTGTGGTCCACATACATTTTTGTGCTTGTGTATCTGTACATAATACAAATTACTCACTTTCATATAGTAATTTATATTTTTGTTTATAAACTGTCACATAATTCATATTATTTAATAATAATATATTACGTTAATTTTCAAATGAATTTTTAATCGTAGCTTGCATATATTTCTTCAGGTGGAGGCGATAGAAACTGGTCCACTGACAAACACGAAGAGCAAGATGTACAACCCATGGATTGTGAGTCACCTAATTGATTTGAAATTAATTACTAATAACACAATTTTTGTTCAGTACTTAAGAAATAACTATTTTGAATAAAATGAACGATTTTCACAAAACTGGAGAAAACATCAATCCTGTTGGCCAATCGCTACTTTCTACCATACAAATTATCACAGTGTATTCTCCTGTCTCTTGCTACACATACACATATATTTATTATTATTAATTATTGTCAGAATACATGTTTGTTTGAAAAAACGATTATTTTCGATTAAAGTTTTATTGAGGAACATATAATTACTAATAAATACAATTTTAAATAAAGTGTAATTAAAACTTACCCAATTTTTTAAAAACCATTTCTGTTGTTTAAGATAACAGCTAGTAAACGCGAAGGGTTTATGTAAAATTAATAATAATTATATACCTATTACTGTCTATAGTACAATAATTTTAATTTAAAAACATAAAATATGATGTAGATAAAAAATAAATCATCTTAGATCGTAATTATGTTACTTACCCTTGATTCCAGTGCCGGTGCTAGGTTTTGCGGGGCCCGGGGCAAATCATAATAGAGAGTGCCCCAATTTACAAAATAATAAGGAAAAAAATTATACATTTCTAAAGTTAATTTTTTTTAACACGACTTTAAAAATAATAATAATAACAATAAAATATGTACTAGAAGTCTATGAGTATCTATAATACTTACAATTTACAAGGAAATATAACACGGGTTTTCGTTTGATTACCGATTTTCAATTATTTCGATATAAAAAAAAAATCACTTTTTATACAACTGATTTGTTATAAGAACTTCAAGGACAGAACCTTGTCACCAAAGTGTATGTAAAAGACAAAAGTAATATTTTTATACCTACCCATACTAAGATTTTTCAAACATTACGGGTAGTTCATCAGTACCTACATAATCTATTACAAATATTGTGTTGTATATAATTATCAATTATTATTAAAATGTGTATCATATATAACTATAAAACATTAAGTCTAAATTCACGATTCCAGAAGAGGCTTTTAAAATATTGTTTCATTGTAACATAATTATTTATACCGGGCGCGGGGCCCTGAAAGCGCGGGGCCCGGGGCGCGTGCCCCGCTCGCCCCGCCCTTGCGCCGGCCCTGCTTGATTCGCCTATATTTGAATGACTTTCTAATCATAGCTTGCATAAGTATTTCAGGGGAAGGTGGAGAAATCTGGTCTACTGACAAATATACAGAAGAGCCAGATTCAAAAGATGTGGACAGTGAGTGACCTAGTCTTGCTTAATTTCAAATTATATTTATTTAAAAATAACCATTTTGAATAAAAACAACGATTTTCACAAAACGTGAAAACATCAATCTCATTTGCCAATTGATTGTTTTCATTATTCAAGTTACCTCAATGTAATCCTGTATCTGGCTACGCATGAATTAATTATTTTTTAATGCATTTTCATTCGCGTACATTTGTGTTTTGAAAAAACGACTTTTGGTGGCTAAATTTTTTAATGATATTTATAATTAATAATAAAAAAATTAACTTAAAGCGTAATGAAAACTTACCCAATTTCCAAGAACCATCTGTATCATTAGTGTCTATAGATAACGGTTCGTTAATATGAAAAGTTAATGTAAAATTATTAATAGATACATTATTTTTTATTATATAATAATTTAAATCTGAAAAACGAATACAAGTTATAAATCGTAATTATACTCAGCGTTTGCTTCGCTTATTGTCGAATACATTTTTAATTAGAGCTATCTTTTTTTTCCAGCGGAATCTGAAGAAATGTCATCCACTGAAGAAGATGAAGAGGATGATGTACAACCCATGGATTGTTAGTGGTCTACACCTAATTATTTATAATTCAATTTTTAACATGTAATTAAAAAGTATCTTATCATTCTGTATAAAAGGAACGATTTTCACGAAGTTATTTAAATATTAACACATATTGGCCAATCGGTACTTTCTACCACCCAAGTCGCAATCATGTCTTTCCTATATTTCGCTACAAATAGATTAATTATTAATAAAAAAGTAAGAACAAAAAAAAATAAAAGAATAAAATGAATATGTGAAAGAAATAAAAATAAAATATGCACATAATAACTATAAAATAATACTCGTAAATAATATATTTGTAAATAAAAAAAAATAATAATAATATAGCTATACGAGTACATGTACGTATATGTGAATATGCAATAAAGCTAAAGAAATAAAAAAAGTTTTTGTATTAAATTTGTTGATGACTTTTTATTGAATACGGTAATAAATAAATAAATTTAATAACACCAAACATATATATTTCTTCAATTTATATAATACTATTTAGCTCAAATATATATATATATATATATATATATACACACACACATCTAATATATTTATCTATAATTTTATAATGAAACAAAAAATAATAAAAGTATAATTTATTCATAAAGTGTGATTAAAATTTACCAATTTATAACCATCATCTCTGGCATTTGATATTACAGCTAATAAATACAATGATCTCATGTAAAATATATAATACCTAGATATATAACATTTAATTACACAATAATTTAAATCTAAAAACGTAATTATATAAATAAAAAATCAATCAACTTATTATTTAACAATCGTAATTTCATGTTGATTCGCTAATTTTTTCAGTGGGAAGTGATGAAAACTGGTCTAGCGATGAATATGAAGAGCCAGAATTTCAAACTGTAGATAGTGAGTGGACTACGCATGGCATATATGAAATTAATAATAAATAACACTATTTTTAATGTTTGCTATTTATTAAAAATATAACAATCCTGAATAAGAGGAAATTATTCACGAAATTGTACAATCATTATTCCTATTGGCCAATCATTAATTTTCTCCATCCAAATCACTAATATAATATCTTCCTCCCTCACTAATTACACATAGTAACATAACACGTTTATATGTACAGATATATATTTACATATACACAAAGTGTATTTTGACAAACACAATATTATTATTTTACAAATAAAAAAAAACGACTGTCCATAAAAAATATATCATATAAACATATCGGTATAATGTTAGTGGGGCTGTTTATTTGATGGATTTTCAATCAAAATTTATTTAATTTTATTAGGTTATTTACAAAATTGTATTTGTTTTATTTTTATTCTAGAGAAAATATGCCTGAGTAAGATATAAATTACAAATAATAATTTATATAATAAATTCTGTTTTTATTCTTACCTATAAAAAATTATACGTAATAATAATAATTTGTTATTCTATTTAGTTCATATGCATATTTCAGTGTCGTAGCCAGAAATTTATTTTGGGGGGGGGGCACTAGATTTTTTTACCACTATTATACTCATTCTAAAATAGGGGCACGTGCCCCTAGTGCCCCCCGGCTGATATATTTTATTATTTATTGTTCACTATTATCTTATAATATTATTTGATTGTTACCTATCAAAATTTCATATAGCGTTTATTATTATTATTATTATTATTATTATTATTATTATTATTATTATTATTATTATTATTATTAAAGTAAATAAATATAATACATTATAATATGTTTTAAAAATAAAAAAAATTTAATTTTAATTTTAAGTGTAAATTAATTCATATTCATTGTATATTCAAACAGTGTGTCTTAGAACCGAAGGATATGGCGGTAAGTTTATATGCAGTTTTGTGTCTATTATTATAAATTACTTTTTGTAAAATATCATTGTAGATTGTTCAATCTATTATTGAATAGATCGGCTAGTATCATTGTATCCTGTAGCATTTCAATAATGAAATTTCAAAACTTATACATTTTTTTTTATAACTTGAAATTTTTGTATGGTAGTGCTTAGGCATAGAAAAAGGTGAGATAAAAAAAAAATTAAAAAGAAAGAACACTATAATTAAAGCGTACGGGAAGCACAAAATACACCATCCATGCCATATTCCATGAAATATTTCGTAAACACCCATCATACAATTTTTCGTAAAAAGGCTACAAAGTGAAGCAATATGAAATGGAATGACATTTTTAAATGCTATATAATAATTTATATAGTATTATTAAACAAATTGAATCCTCTAGTAGAAATAAAATTACGCCTTGTCCATATCATGGGTTGTTCCCTAAAGCAAATTTGATTATATGTAAAGTAAATTTGTAAAAAAAAAACGATTTTACTCCTATTATTCTACTAGTCGGTTTATACCCTAAATTTATTTGGTTAGATCTGGAATACTGACTACCTTTGGAAATATACAAGATAAAATACTTTTTTAGATCCAAATGGCAGAGTGAATTATAATAAAGCTAAATCTAGAAGTAAGCAAAATACAATATTTTATTTTTCGTTACATGTTTCACATAAATAATCATTTAATTTTATTTAATTGATAAACATCAATACTAAATGTAATAAATAATAATAATAGTAATAATAATAATAGAATAGGAGAGAAAAATAATTTTTTGGCTCAATTACTAATTCAAAATTTAAAATATATATTCATATAAGCCTATAACACACATTTTATTTTTTATTTTATTTTATAGATGTTAGTCTAGATAGTCTTCTTACAGGTACACATGCTAAATAAATACTCTACTCATATATCAAATACTCGTTTTTTTCCTGTAAACATTACGGATTTCCTGTACGTAAGATTCAAATTCCATTGTTTCATTTACAGTGAAGCTTGTATACATGATATTTATATACGAGTATAAGTTACAAATAATTGCTCCAATTTCATTAACTTCTCTTAACTCGCTCTAAAATCAAGCAATACTATATTAATTTCTAATAATTAGTCTAGAATAATAATATGTTAAATTTTAAACGTTCTCTATTCTCAACTTTATAGAAGTTACACGTCGCTACGTTTATAAACTTTTGGCGACTCCAGACGGTACGTGTAATTTTTATAAATTGATTGCAGAATAAATAACAAAAATAAATAATCGAGTTTATTTTAATCAATCATAAATCATAATATTAATTATGTCCCTGAAAATTATTGTTCCCGTCACGACGTAATGAAATACCCAAAATATTCAGTTCTTGTGTTAATTTAAAAATTATTCATAAACTTCTCGATAATATCGAAAATCATCGAAAATCGATAAGCTGATCATACATTTTTCTTCTGATAAACAATCGCATTTTTATTTTAATATTACACTTTTACCAATCACGTTACAAGTCAAATTTAATGTGTTATACATTTATCATGCATATCACCTTTTAAAATCGATATTATATTCATTTATTCCTACGACAAAATCCTACTTTTATGAAAATATACGAAATAATTATTTATTTATTCGAAAATAATGGAATCGGTAACCAGTTAGTGTTGTCTGCATTCTTCCGATCTGCCTCTAGCCAGGCAGAATTTGGCGTTAAGCCATCCGACGAGTTAAATGTGAATTGTTATAATCGATGACGGTTTCATGACATGTTAGAATACAAAAAAATTTAGTAAAACGTAAAAACTGATTTTTTTTATTTTTATTACAGGTAAATATATAACCCCGGAAGAGTTTGCTAATAATGAAAATAATTACAAGTATCTCAAAATATCGAAAGATTTCAATAAATACTAAATGATTGAATAAACAAGATAATCATTTAGTTTTAAGATATAAAAAAAATGTAATGTTTTAATACGGTCCCATTCCTCGAATGAGTTTAAGAAAATTATATGTTATTATTCACACATTTATTTATTAAGAATTTCATGTCCACGCCTAATCATTTAATGATCGAGTTCATATAATGTTAAGATTGAACTTTATAATTAAATAATTTAATTGTTTTTTGATATTTGTATTGTACTTCTAATTCAGCCAATATTTTTAAATTTACATTTAAAGTGTATATAATTTAAAATTACGCTTTTACTAGTATATTTGTATGACGTTGCGGTGTCGGGGAAAAAATTAAAAAATATATGTAATATTATTTCTCTCCGTATCTGGAGATAATTATTTTTTAATACGAGTATATTTTTATTTCTTTAAATTCTTATAGTAATCGTATAATAGGCTCAATAATGGTTAGAGGAAAATCTGATTTTCTTAATTAATTAAAAATTTTGATTTTAGTATTTTAAAGCATTTGAAATACTTTTTAAACATATGTTGATGCAATTAACTTGTTAAAAATTTCTTATAATTTATATACAAAAAATTAGTCAATCATAGTCCATATAGATCGTATTTTTAGGGAATTACTGAAATTGACCGCGAAAACGATAAACAAATAGATGAAAAATATTATGTTCAATATTTCATAGTAATAATAATAATAATAATAATATTTATGTCGAAATATCGTAGATTATTTTACCTCGCAATATAACTACGACTAAATTAAAAAACTGAAAACAATCACTGTTTAACTATTCAGTAATCAACAACATGTGTTATGGTAACTGGTATGTAAACACGAAATACAATACTATATTGCAATATTCATTTATGATTTACCGTTATAGTGTGTACATTCTTAGTCGAAATATGATATTTTAAACTAGGTCAATTAAAAAATTAAAATTCACAGATTTGCGGTTACTTGAAAAAAATTTTAAAAAATGAATTATACTCTTATAGTTTTGATATACGATTATAGTGTAATAACTAATAAGTAATACATATTATCTATATACGAGTATATATATATATATATATATATATTAAACCCTTTTATAACTTATTATATATTAGGTATAACTTATACCTAACCTGTATAGTTTATTTTACCTACCTATTTTTTGGTAAAATTAGTTAGGTATTAAGCTGATTTTTGAGTCATTAGTTCACCTCTATTGTCGGAGGGAGAAATCCAGGACGAAAATTGTCGTGCTTATATTGAAATAATATTATTGCAAATCGTATACCATGTGTGCAATGTGTATAATTCATTTACCTCATTGTCCACATTTTGACTCGTAACTGCCAAAAAGAGTGCCTCACGGATTTCAAATCTACCGACAATGTAAGTATGACGAAATGAACACAATTCGATAAAAGGATTTAAAAAAAAAATGAATTAAAAGATATAAAAAAAGGTCGGGACATCGCCTCCAACTATAATTATGAATTCAGCGACGAAATAACTCAACTCAAGATTAACTTCAGTGCGTGATAGGACTAAAACTGTCCTCCCGGAAGACTGATTTTTTTGAGTTGTAACTAGTGACTGGAGTGTGCTCGTACGCTTCACATACATAGCTAGTCGAATAGACGAGATCACCATGGGGAAAAAGTGTAATGTTTTTGTTATGAATGTTTTTCTTTTAGACCGGGTCTAGGTTGTGGTGGTCTGATAAATTAATAACCAAATCATAATGATTTTTGGTCTTTGCGTTAAATTTATTTTAACGGTGTTATCGATTATAATATTAATTGCACAGGAATGGATGGGATGCATTACCAAAATATAATCTTGATTTTTGTCAAAACGTGTATACTGTTGGCAATACTGCATATTCTGGTTTTATTCTCTGGATGTTACATCTGAGAAACTGAAAGAACTTTCTCGACATTTAAAGAAATTAAAAATTATTTAATTGGAACACCACTTCTGGAAATAGGTTGAATAGAATAATTATTCTTATATTTTTATATATAATATATATTTGCATACATATATAAATAATGCATATATATATATATATATATTTGTATTAATATAAAGTATCAACGATATTCTAACAATCATAATAATTTAAATAATATTATAAGGAAAATTTGAATAAAAACGTTTTTAAGCAAATGAAACACCATGGCCTATCCGAATTCAATTAAAATGTATGTCCGTGAATTATTTTATCAGGTGATAAATTAATGAATTAAGACGTAAAAATCGAATTTCATTTGTGATTTTAAATCTTTTTTTGTTATTGATATAATGAAGGTGCCAATGAATTGTTATTTACATTGCCATCTCGAAGTAAATATCGATTAAAACACGCCCGAATAATTTCTTTTAATTATTCTGTGAACTGTGATCAGTAAAACGTATCGATTTACTACATTTAGAATATACCAAAATGGTTGCTTTTAAATACAATTTCATAATGAGTTTTCTGTTGACTATTGTTGTTGACGAATACGTTCAGGCAGGCAAGTATAACTTATATTTTCATATAACAGTAAAATTGTTTTTGATACTTTATATAATACAAATATATTTTTATAGGTTTTTTCAATAGGACAGGTATTGTTATGCACCAAAATATTTTGCGTATTATATAATATAACTCGGGTGACATAAAATTAATATAATTCATTTATTAAATTATCGAGAATTTTAATTTGTAATAAAATTATTTTGATTTCAATGTGAAATACCAATAAACAATGAAATACTCACGAGTATTTATTGAAATGTACAAATTCTTTGATATTTAGTCATTGTAATTAATATACTGTTTTAATATCTGTTGCAATATCTGTTTTAACGAGTAAATAACGTGATTGCTTCATGAGAATATTTAATTGTATTTAAGTGTCTAATTATAAGTAAAATTATCATACATAAGGCCAAGTCCTTAGCATCACGATTCATGAATGTTTATGAATGTAAACGTTCCAGAAAATAATAATTAAAATGAAACTATGTTTTGTTTTATTTCTATTCTAGAGAAACAATGCATGGGTAAAATATAATACATATATATTTAGATTTAGATGTATATAAAATCAGTGTTCTTTCAATTGTAATTAAATATATTTTTTTATATTTACGATTATTCCAACAGAAGCGTTAAAAAAAGATGGTTATTGTGGTAAGTATATTATACTCATTATTTGTACATGTACATTATTATTTGTCAAGTAAGATTGTCCAAGATTATGTAAAGCCATATCCTGCTACTTTTTGTTTATTAAATTTTAAAACAACCTTGTACTACATTTAATCCTTATCATTTGAAATAATTTACGAATGTTTGTATATAATTATTATTAATAAAATTAAGATACTCTAGAGACTGGAATAGCTTTTTTTACTCTTTTAGCAACAGTTACAAAAATCCGAATATAAATCATATGTATATAATATATACAAATAATATATTTATATATATAACATATATATATGTATTTATTTTTCAATCGAAATTTTTCATAAGTATTATTTAAAACATTGTTATTGCACCTTCAATTGTCGGCCAAGTGATAAAAATATATTTATAACTGCGGTAAAGAACATCAATTTTGTTAAATAAATGAAGTATTACTTAATTTCTTGAAAGATTGTGATTTCAAAAAAAATTCTACAAACCTTTTTTTATCCATATAAATATATAATTTTATGCTCTGCAGCTCAGTTTTTATATACGTGTACGCCAACAATACAAATTTCTTAAATTCTATTCAAAGGGAATAGAAATATCATCTTTGGCAATTTTCAACCTTTTTGAGGTGCGTGGTAATGGAATATAGGAAAATCATCATAGAAAAAATTTGTGAACATTTTCCTTCAGTTTTAATGATCAACGTAGATTGTAGATGGTAGGTAATTTAAAATTAAATTTAAATGTTCGAAAATATTGATTGGGTACCCTATAAAAAAATATAATAATTTATGTAGTGATTAATAAATGAGTTAACCCCTTTGAAAAAAAAATCATCACGTTATGTCTATTTCATTAAGTGTCCTCTTCAATAAATATCTAAAATACAAAATCATTAAACAACAGCAGGAGTCATTTTATTGCCTTGAATTTATTTAGTTAGTTGTGGAATGACTTTTGGTGAACAAATTACTAAAAATACTTTTGCACACATAAAAATTAAAACAAATTTTTCAGATCCAAATGGTAAAGTGAACTTTGAAAAAGCTAATCGTGAATCTGCAGGTAATTGGAATAGGTACAGTATTTTATGATCGTTTTATGTTCCACATTCACACATGTAATGTATCTTCTATAATTTAATTTTAATTTTTAACATTTAAACTGAAATTTAAAATGAAAAAAGACAAAACGCTGGTTGTAAATTATACAGGTACCTACGTTTTTTTTTTTTGTATTTATATTTCATATAAATCTTTAATTACACTATTATATAAAAGTTTTGCAAAAAATAAAATTTTAGTATGATATATGAATACACACACACACATATATACATTAATACACATTTAATAAAACAATTAGCAAACAATGACTAAATATTCATTAAATTGTTGTGAGTTGCTTAAAATCAAACTGATTGAATAATTCTAATAGCAGATCTACTTATTATGTAACAAATTTTAAACGGTTTTGCAATTCAAATATTATAGGTTACACATATAACTATATTAATTTAATCTTCTTATTGCGACCCAGTAAGTAAAATTTATTTATTTAAGTAGATTGTACACGACGAGAAAAAATAATATCGTTAATGAAATTTATATTAAAATGAAATCATAATAAAGTTCGACGGCCTCATTAATATCATTGGGTTGTTGTACGTATAGTCATAATCATTACACTCCATTAGTTCTTAAAATGTCTAATTGCTGTTAAATCATCATGAAGTATATGTATAATGTTAAAACGTGAATTCAGTAGAGAGTACGAGAAGTAAAATATAATTTTTACCGATGTCAAATATAATATTTCAAATATTTAATTACAAAAATTGACGTAAATATAACAATTAATGCTGTCTTTTTTCCGATTGCAGGAGAATTTCTTACCCCGAAAAAATTTTGTAAAAGTTATAAAGCTTATGAAGAAACGTTAAATTTGTTCTTTGCAGATAAAGATTTAAGAATACCAATTTTTTGATTTAAAATGTCATTTAAACGTAGGTATACAAAAATAATAATTTACTAATAACAATATATGATATGATGCGTAATTTTTTTTTTGTCCTTCAACACGGATCGTCTTACATATATATTATGGCTCATATGTTTATTGTGTTAAAAATGCCCGGTAATAAATTACCAATCCAAACATTTTTTTTAAGTTGTTAGGTAGGTATTGAGTAAAATTTTACGGGTGTATATATATATATATATGTATAATATTTTCTTGATTGAGTGTGATATGAGGACTGCTGGTGTGTGCGTGAAAGATGTGGGAGATCGCGTCAAGTGGAGATTTTGGACAAAGGTGGCCGATCCCAAATAGTTGAGATAGAGGCGAGGGAGAAGATATATTATATATATATATATATATATATATATATATATATATATATTCTGCACCTGTATTATGATGATTATAAAGTGGTATACTGGTATCACGATACTGGTTAGGAAATGAATATTATTTGTTCGTGCGAATTAAAATAATATGCTTTAATTTGACGTAACTAAATAGCTGTGGTATGTTATATCAGTTCAAGTGGATAATTTAGAGAAAGATTTCTTTTAAAGTTGCTATTGTTTTTTCGTATTCGAACGTGAATCGCAATGACACATTATAAATGATTCAATGATTGTATTCAAAAACCGGTTCTGAGCCACACTTACCCATATAACTTATAATAATTAATTAGTATGATAAGGATATCTTTGATAGACAATTATTAGGGTGTCCGAACGGGGATTTATGTTAAGTTTGTACGTACACTGTACAGTATGTCAGTATATTATGTGGTATATATAAATTACACTGTTCTTTTCGCTAAATCGTGATAGGCATCAGTGTTTGTTTTATATACATATATTAATATTCTCCTCATTTCTAACCACTACAAGACGGTTTTACTTGTCAGCTTTCTAAGTACCTAGCGACATTCCTTCGTTCTTCTTTTCGTAACATTTCACAATCCACTCCGTGTGCATAATAATTCTCGGTCAACGCCATTTCGCACGGTCGGAAGTACTAGCGCTATCTCTTGGTCTGCGTTTATTCGCATTTGATCAACTACCGTCAAACCATTACCGTCTAGGTGGCGCGACTGGCACAGTCCGTTCACCCGCACTCATAAGAAATTATAGGTGGGGTGGTAGAAAGAACCGGACAGGCCTGGATCGTCGTTACGAGCGTCCGTAATCATCCATTTACTTTTTTCGCGAGACACACGGTAAACCGAACAACACGAGTCGTATTCACGCACGACTAAATTCAAAAGCGATTTAAAGTAATTCCTCGGTTTATACTTTACAAAGTTTTTATTTTTATTTTTTTATGTCAGAAAAATAATAAAACTATGTATATTCATTTGTATGACTGACTGTTAAATATCCGTGCCGGCACGAGAGATGTGCAGAAAGTGCGACCGCACAGGGCCTTGCGCTTTTATAAAAAAAAATTATTGTGTAAAAGAATTTTTTTTATTAAAAAAAAAAACAAATATCATATATAACGTTGGTAATTATTTCTTGTAACTCGCTTAATCGTCCGTAATAATTCGTGAGAAAAAATATTCTTTGTATTATCTGATCTGTGATTTTTTTTTTTATCTTTATTTGTTAGTGTCGTACGCAGAATTTTCCAATGTGGGGGGGGGTCTTGAAAATAAATAAATATTCAGTAGACATAAGATTTTGCTTAATTCACTATAATATATAATTACATAAATAATTGAAAAAATTATGAACATTAAAATAGTTTTGTTACGTAATAAATTGTGTTTTTTTTTTTTTTTTTTGTTAACCGTTAAACGTCGTGTTATTTTTTTCAACTTTGGAGTCAGAATACAATCAACCAAAAACCGTTCGTGTTATCAATCGTAAATGTGACATAACACTATTTGTGTCTATTCTGTGCTAAACGATTGGAAAGGAAAAACTTGTACATCACTGCGCATTCCATCGGTTCCCCGACAGGCGACTACAGTCTTATCTACGTCATAAAATAAAACCGTTTGATACTAAAACTGTTTATTAACATTTTTAGCTAATAAAATTTATAATTTTATATAATATCAAATATTTAGTTCACGAAATCGCGGAACCATTCAGTCGACATCATAGGCGCAATTTGGGGGGGACTTGGGGGGCTAAGCCCTCCCCCCCCTCCAATGATGAATTTAGCCCCCTCAAATATTTCCAAATTCACTATGTTAAAGTAAATGAAAATTAGTGATGACAGATGAAACCACAAAAAAAAAATTTATTTATTTATGGTGCATGAATATTATATATTCATACAGCATAATTAAATTATTTTTCGTGCAACTATGACTATATTTATATTATAATATTATACTTTATAAGTACTTTAATAGTATAAAGTATATTTTAATTTTGTATTATATAAGTTATTTATAGAACATTGTTGGGTTTTACGGGTTATTTACAGGAAGTGTTTATTATGAACCCCGTCTTCAGTCGATCATTATATCGCAATCGGCATCAACGCTTTTGCCGTTTATTGTTGTTTTCACGCATCATGACGTGATCATAATATAATGTGTATTGAACTATCTTTCAGTTGTTATTTTATTCATTTACACTTTTATAATATTAATTGTGCGTGTGACGTGTTGTGCGATTTGTTTTTTTTTCCTTCTTATTTAATCAAATAAATATAAATAAATAAATATAAATATGTTTAGTATTTTTAATTCGCAAAAAAAGAAAACTTCTAATTGTGAAGTTAATAGTGTACAAAATGACCAAATTGGCATTGTTGTCGATCATCCAGATATTGAAATTGAATCTAGTAGTAGTGTTGTTGATTTCAAAATATATGAAGAAACATACGATTTTTTTATAATAATGTATAAAAATATGTTTTAATAGGAAGTTGTGATTAGAGGTTTTAACTGGTCTTTTTTTTTTGTTGGAAATTTTAGCCCCCTCAAATTTAAAACCCAAATTGCGCCTATGGTCGACACGGAGAAAAACAATAATGTCTATATACATTAATCTAATACTCACTGCACATTGCGATGAAACGTAAACCCACTGAGACTAGGCGTAAACAATAAAGTCGTTTTTAAAACAAATATTGTTTTTTAACAAACTAAAATCTTCGCATGTTTGACGAAATTCGTAATAATATACTAATTATTTCAATAGTGTTAGTAATTATTTACGAAGTGAAACCTAAGAACTTACAAGTATTTGTTGTAAATCTACCAAGAAAATATAATAATTTAATATTTACAATGTAATGAACAAATAAAAATTTAAAAACCTGTACGCGAAGAATAATTTGTTTCATTTTTCACGCATTTATGTTCTGTAAAACGTTTTATATCATTATTATAATAATACTCGTATACGAAAATGATTGTTTTTAAATGCAATTTAATAATGGGTTTTATGGTAGCGTTTCTTACACTAGAATACGTTGATGCAGGTAATCCATACTTCCGTTTATATCATAATTGTGTTATAATTTCGATTGAAATTATATCATTTAGTAGATATACAATCTAGTGGCAAATGTTAATGTCGCAGACATATTTTATTCGTTGTAACACGAAATATTATCTGTCATGTTTTGATATGTAGGTAGATAAAATTATTTTCTAGAAATTTAAACAATATATATATATATATATATCAGATAATGTGAAAATATCCATACATTAACTGTTAGAATGGTTTTTTTATTTTAAAGTTCATAAATATTTTAGAGTTTAGTTTTTATATATATATATATATATATAAAAAATTGATATCTTTAGTTTTAGTGCTGTAGAGTGTTATTATTTTTTTAACTTTACCAGTCGCACATTAATTTATATCTCTAAAAAGAAATAAAAAAAAAAAAAAGATTCAATATTCATATTCGTAATTATATTTTTGGGTTTGACTCGGTGCACTTATTATTTTTGAATGAATTTTTAATCATAGCTTTTTCTTTTTACCTATTAATTTTCCGTGGTACGATTCAATAACCTCATATTCAGATGCGAAAATTGAATGTAAGTAGCAAATACATAATTAATTTTAAGCTAATAATTAACAACGCGTTAATAATTTGGCCAATTTTTTTTCCCCGCGGATAAATTTTTGTTGGCTCCCCATAAATCATATTTTATGTTTTGTGATTCAAAGCGTTTATTGTTGTGGAATGAATTGTTAATGCTTGCATATATTTTCCATGGTACGACTCAACAACTTTTTCAGATAAAGCCGTCGCAGGTAAGTTGCAAATACTCAATTAATTTGTAATTAATAATCAATAATAACGTATTAATATTATATTATTACGCTACTCTGGCCATTTCACTCCAACGGTCAATCCTTTGTTAGATTCTTATAGTAGAATGTATTGTTTACAAAGAATCATTGAATTGAAAATATTAACTACATCTCGTCGGGGATAAAGATTTTTTTCGACTGGAGAAAGTCTTTTCATTTGCCGACTGATTAACAAAAATATTCCGTCATTCCGTGCATATTTTTAACACGTTTACGTGTTTCAAATTATCAGCCCTATTGCCTTAATCGCGATCCATTACTTGGTGATATAATATTATTTTATTCAACGATATTTCCAAACGTAACATTTCATAAAATGCTACATAGTTTATTGTGTGCCGTACGTCCGTAGTATATTGTAATAATCATAATAAATAATATTACGTCGTTGTCGCGTGTCACACTTCCGCTCGGAACTAATCGAAGTAAATATCAGTAACTATATATTATATAAATTGGTATAATATTTAGTTTGGGGAAAAATTTAACTAAATGAAATAATGGCTGGAATAGGTGCCAGAATTCAAATCGGCGAAACACTATATATATATATATATATATAAGGGTAAAAAAAGGAAATAGAACTATGTAAACAATAATAAGGCCGACGATGAAAGCGACAAGAAAAAAAAACTAATGGCGAGAAAAATGACCAAAAATTAAGAAATTATCGGAATAGAAAACGAGGGCCGTATAGATCACAGTGCCGAAAGGAGTGTCTGTGTTTATTTAAATGACCACTGTTTTCATACAAATCACAAAACCAGGCAGTGAAACGTTTGACAATCAACAACATTTGGCCAACTCAAACGTACCTAATTGCATTCACGCAATTGAATATTTGTGGCGTGTAACTAAAAAAAAAACATAACGGAATTTAAACCGATATCCTTTTACTCACTAAGCATCAATTAAGATACGTTTTTACAATATTAATGTTATTTTTGTTGGTAGGTCACATATGTATTATTAGACAATGACTATAATCCGTCGTGTGAATTTGACGGCAGGTCATATTATATGGTTTACGCATGTGTCGAACCACAACCCAAGGTAGGGCGAGTGTCAACCTTTGTCGACGTCACTATCACTAATACGTTATATGTGTACACGTTAATTTAAATCCGAAAATGTAAATGATGTAACCTAAAATAGACCTACTTAAATAATGATATACACGCATACGTTTAATTGATTTTTTGCGCTCATTATTGTCGAACGAATTTTTAATTATAGCTTACATATTTTTTTTCAGAGGGAGGAGAGGGGATCTTGTCCGCTGACAATTACGAAAGGACAAATTTACAACCCATGAGTAGTAAGGGGCATACATTTAATTAAAATGAATTTTATTTTATAATGCCACAATTTATAATGCCTTCTTCTTTTTCTCCCTCGCCTCTATCACAACTATTTGGGGTCGGCCACCTTTGTCCTAAACCTTCGCTTGACCCGATCTCCCAAATCTTCCACTCACCAGCCAGCAGTCCTCATATCACACTCAATCGTATTCAACCATTTCTTCTTCGGTCTTCCACAGTTCATAATATATATATATATATATTTATATTTAAAAGATAAAAGACGTGAATAAAAGGAAAGATTTTATAGTACAAACATTAATTAATATAGGTATGATTCCACCACCCAACACGTTCGCCAACACGCTAACTACAAAAAATATATCACTATAATATTATGTACCACGTTAAAATATACGATGGTTAGAAAAACGTTAGTACGTGCAATATTATCTAATAAGCAAAAAATGTATATATATAAACCACAACCCATATACAATATACGTATCAGTTTAATATTGGCGAAGTTATTAATTTGATGAATTTTTGGGACACGATGAATTCGAAACGTACGAAATTGTATTATAACTAGTATTATATTTATTTGATTTTTGTTTGTTTTGTTTTTTATCCTAGTAAAGTCGTGCCTAAGTAAAGTATAACTTTTTTCTCGCATACTACCTACATTGAATGTTGCATAAATAATAACATGTTTATTTTATTTTCAACTGTATCGCATATAGTTAATTAATTTTCATCGAATATCCTAACAGTTTTTCTGAAATCCGATGAATATGGTAGTAAGTCTACATTCTATAGTATAATATATGCGTTTTGGGTATCTCTAGTCTAGTCTAGGCGTAAATAATAACGCTTTTATGTTGTTTGTCGTCAACGTGGTGAACTGCTGTAAAATAGAATTTCATTTTTCTCTCTGTATAGTTTCGACACAGTTTGTCGCAATTCCTTTTATGATATTTTCAAACCGATCTTACCGGCATGATCAATACCCACCGAATAATAAAAGATTATTTCGATTTTTATCAATATTGCTTTACATCTGTGCACCGTGCACACTTGTAGCTGACAGCTGTGTGTCACGTCGTCGTGGGCACATCCAATGAACGTTGCGTCGTCGTCGGTTTTTTTTTTTTAAACAAGATGCAAATATAAGTTAAAATACAACTTTGTAGTTCCAATGATGCGCGCATCGTGTAATGAATTACACACACACACACACCGCAGTCAGACGCGAACTACGTTGTTCACACTTGACCGCCGTGTGTCGTGACCACGGATTAAGATAGACTGGATGCGGAACGAAACTTCTTATCACACAAAAAATTGGAACTCGAAAGTGCCAAGGCAATCAGCTATTATGTCAAGACTACTAGCGCTCTCATATACCAAATTATTTCTCGCGCCTACTTAAAAACTGCCACTAATGCTATTCATTTACCAAGAATTCAGGAAATGATTATCGATTATTTATTATTCACCAAGAATTAAGAAAATTATTAGCGATTACCTACTGATTTGAAAATAAATGATTGATAATAGATGTTTATACTAGGGAATAAGGTAAGGTAGTAGTAATAAATTGGTATATAAAGAATCCACTAGTGCTGAATGGCGCTAGTAGCTTTGACACACTAAAAGCACTCTCGTGATTCACTTTTTTCGTTCTCGTTCGGCATCCAGTCTATCTTAATTCGCGGTCGTGATTAAACTGAGAGGTTCGATGTTTTCGAAACGCTATTTATAAGCGCCTATCTTCCACGCCCTCTATGTTGTGTCGTAGCGCTATCTGGTGACTACTTTCTTTTCCCGTTTTATTACAGTCAGCTAACGTGCTGTCGGTATATTATGTGAGAGTTTATTTTGACCGATCGTACGCGCGTATGCAATCTTTATTATTTATTTATTATTATAAATTAATATTAATAATAATAATATTATTTCGTGTATTTCAATGAAATTAAATGAATGTAAGGGGATTCATCTTTCCTTGTTGTACATTCACTTACAAGTTTACTCGTTTATTTTACACGTTTACTATTTGTATAAAGTTTACTCGTTTACTCACATTTACACGTTTTCTCGTTTACACTGAACACGAACGACCGAGTTTGTCGTCAACTAAGAACTAAACGCTCGATCACGACCGACGATCAGCGCGTAGCGTACACGCTGATCGTCGGTCGAGCACTAATTCCAACCTTGTAGACGACGTGGGGAGCGAAAATGGAACATAACCATAACATAATTGGGCCAACTTACATAACACAAGTCGGCGCTATTAGCTCAGAGATATACTAAATTTAAAAATATTAAATCCCATGGGGAGGGTGATTCACCTATCGCGCACCCCTTGTAACCCCGCTGCTGGCCGTCATGGGTTTGAATATTTGCGAAATATTTTTCGCATGAATATAATGTAATATTTATTCTGTATGAGATACGAATGAAACACCGGGTATGTATTTACGATAATTAATAATCGTTTTCAGATCCGAGTGGTAAAGTGAATTTCGAGAAAGCAAATAGTAGAAGTAAGTGAAATATAATAATGCATCGTCATTCGGTACATACCTGTTTACGTTCCACAAATTTAAATAATCTCTGGTAATTTTATTTTCGTTATAAACATTTATAATGAATTAAATAAGAAAAAAAAAATGGAAGAATACTTTTTGATTAAACTCACTTAATATTATATATATATATATATATATATATATATATATATATTTATATAATTTTGTTTTACTTTATAGAAAAATCTGAGGATCGGTATCTTTCAAGTAAGTGTTCATAACCTAAATTATTTTCTATCAATTATTAAAAACAATATGTTACCTATGATATTCAAAAATATAATTATTTGAAAAATTCATTAAATTATTTTAACTTGTATTATAATCGAGTAGGACTTTGCCTATTAATACTTATTACTAATAAATAATCTACGCATCGTGTAAAATTTTCAACGTTTTTATCATTTTGAACTTTATAGTTATTACACTCCGCTACATTTTTATGCTGTTGGCGACTGAAAACGGTACGTTTAATTTGTATATAAGTTGATTGTAGACTAAATAACAAAAAATAAATACTTTCGTTTAAGATATATAATATATATATATATATATATGTGTGTGTATCACAATTATTAATAACACTGGATTACATCTTCATCGATATCGTCGAGTAATTCTTTTTAGTCATATTATTGATTGTATCCCTGAAAGTTATTGTTCCTGTCACGTAATGAAATAGAAAAGAAAAATTTAATTCCTGCGTTAATTCAAAAATTATGTATACGGCTGGATACGAGACGAATACAAAAGTACAATCAATCGATAAATGGCTTATTAAATTTTCTTCCGATCCTTATTTTAATATTATATACTTCTACCAGTTACATTACCAGCCAAATTTAATATAGGTATTATATTTTTTATGGAGCATGTCATCTTTTTTAAATGAATATTACATTCAATTATACCTGCGAAAAAACCCCACTACTTTAAAAATACACGCCGTTCTGGACCGTGGGTAAAACAATCGACAATCGGACACGAGTTATATTTGTCTCCTGCACTCTTCCGATCTGGATAGACTTACACCAGTTATTAGTGCCACTCGTCGTATCTCGACATAGGTCTCATTTTGGTAGACTTTTAGATAATATTAGATCCGACGAAGCCCGTTATACTAATGCGCTTTTACACCTATTATTTTTTATATAATATTATGTATCGTTTATCTCCCTTTTAATGTTGTCGTAACATATTTAATAAAAAAAAATTGTATTCATGTTTCTCGGAATTTATTTATTTATTTTTTAATCACTGAAATCGTAAACATAATCGCTAAAACGATGTCATTATAGGAATATATTATAAATCAACTAAAACGTAACAACTAAATTGTATAATGATATGTTTTTTTTTTTTGTTTGCAGATGAATTTATTACCCCGAATGATTTTTGTAATAACAAGAATAATTATAAAGATATGAAACTTTTTTATGGTTATGATATCAATCGCTCTATATGAGTTATATTTTGTACAATTAATAAGGAGATTTTATTAAGAAATTTAAATCTGCGCACACAGTCATTTAACGACTGAGTTCATATAATGTTAAGATACATCATAGGCGTGACTAGACTTCATCCGCAGCGGCAGCCTAGCTAATGACCGGCGCCACCTTAATACACCGAAATAAAATATTCATCATCGCAAGAGTCAAGACTCAGACTTCACATAAATACGAAAAAACAGAGGGAATAATATTACGGATTACGGTTTAACAGTATGTCTGTGTTTGAGAAATGATATCGTCAATATCTAATAATAGATGCGATAGTGTATGGCAGTCTTTATATACTGGGTTTTTCACCCAGTCACCACCACTTCCTGCCATGTCTACAAAAATTATCTGCCGTCAATAGTTTTAAAAGTAATTCATATTTCTCATAAATTGTACCAGTTGGCATTTGACAGTTACCCGGTACCAGCATAATAATTACACGATATTATATTGCGATTTGCGATAAGAATCATAAATAAACGAGTGCATAAATTCAGAAGACATTTTATTTTATTTTTTTAAATAAAAGTCGCAAATCACCGACTTTTAACTCGGTTGACCGGCGCCTTTCTAAAATTGCAGGGGCAGCCCAGGCACCCTAGGCTGCCACCGTAGTCACGCCTATGACTGATACATGATGTCTGTTTTGATTAAATATTTAAATATGAAATAAAACACTGTTGCTTATTACTTTTTGCAATATTCATAAATATTAATTGTATTCCTAAAGACATCTTTGTTCAGTTTTTCGGTGCATAATAAATACGCGTTGCTTGTTTTCTGGTTTTCAACATAGATCATATAATACAATCAATGAACACAAATTATTCGTCCGCATCACACATAACTTTGTAAAGAATTTAAAAAATAATTAAAATTTAATAACCGTACACAAGATACAATTTTAAAATAACAATTACTTTTGTTTGGGACTACAGATCTGCAGCACTAAAGACATTCCGCTCCCCCGCCACCCGAAAAAAAGGGAATAAACACGTAACTTTATTCAAGTTACGTTCATTTTTTTATCAGCAGTCCGATTTTATCATTTTCCATTCTGTTCGTCTAAAATATTTCGGAATTTGTACAGTTCATTACTGGATATAGAATTATGTATACTTGATCGAATTCCAATCCGATACAAACACTCGTTTAATTGAGCCGTTTTCCATTATCTTTCCTGCATTTTCAATAGGTATACATTATTTTGGCACACACATGAACTACGAGAATTCTTCATATTATAAAGTAGTACTAGACTACTATAAACACCAAAAATTCATGGTAATATTTCAGATTTCGTCGTACGTCCAATAAACGCCTATCAGTACATACGTGTCACATGGCAAGTATTGATTTACACCTAAAAACGGTGTACGAAAAAATTAAAAACAAATTTTATGATATTTTTAGCATTTATCTCAGCTCAAATGTAGATTATAAGTGAAGTAAAGGTCGTAACACGTATTAGTTTTTTTTGTCTGTGAACACTTTTTGGTGTAGATCCCAATGTTTCGAAATGCGAACTGATGATAAATCATTTGTATAATATACGATAAACAATAACTGTGAGCGCTAATATTTTATTTATTACTGCAAATATTATATATGTTAAATAATGTAGTGACTATTTTGAATAAAAATAATATGATATTGGAGGTATTAATATTATATTTTATGGAATGCAAATACATATAATAAACATAGATACTAGCATAGGCGAAAGTAGGTCTCTGAACTAGTGAAGGCTAATTTTTATCAAAAAAATTTTTTTTTTTACACAAAAATATATTTTTTTATATTTTATTGAAGTTTTGTAGAAAATACCGTACATTTTTAATGTATTTAGGTTACCTTTTTTTTGGGGGCTAAATTGCCTCCTTAGTTACGCCTATGGAAACTAGATATATAATATATTGAAATCGAAGGAAAGTACTTAATATTTATTATAGTTTCCATAACAATTTTAAATGGGATTTAAAAACGTTTATTTGAATTATTATTGCAATTCAAACATTAAAGGTTATACATGTACGTATATTAATTCAATCTGGTGAATGTTACACATTAAGTATAATTCATTTATATAAGTAGATTTTACATGAAAAAATAAACAATAATATATTTAATGGAACTTATAAAAAAAAAAAGAAAAATTATAAAATGTATAACGTTCGTCTATATCAATAATAACATACAGTTGTTGCACGCAGCCACTGGCGTTATACTCCATTAAATCTTTAGTTTTCTAATTTCTGGACAGACATGAAATAAACATAATTTAAAATGTTAACTCAGTACTTAATTATAGAGAATACGAGATGGACACAAATGTGTACCGATGTCATTATTAAAATACAAAAATTAATAAAAATATTACAATTAACGCTGTCTTTTTTTTTTGGTTGCAGAACATTTTACTTCGGAGAATTTCGTAGACATTATGATACTTAGGAAGCAACGTTACATGCATTTGAAAAAAAAAGGAAAGATATTTTCTAAAGTTAATACGGTTTTAACGTATTCAAAAATAATATTTTAATAATACAAATATATGATATAATATGATGCGTAATTTGTTTTGTTTCCTTTTACGTATATCGTCGTATACTATGCCAATGATTTAAACTCGAGGGCCCTTTCACGAATTCACGCACGATATCAGTGGCGTAGCCAGGAATTGCGTATAGTGGTGGAAGGCGTAAGAGTTTCCCTTTCCCGAAAAACAACACTAAAAAAAAAGTTCGTTCTTGTCATTGAAAATGTTGAAATTTTATTTTCTTCATTGTACACGAGGAACTGAACTTTAATATTAACAAATTTATTGTATTCTATAAAAACGACGAAATTTTAATACAGTAAAAATATTGTTATTTTTAAATATTTTTTGTCACTGAGTAATATGTTATATAGTAATCGGTATGATATTAATATGGTTATCATGGAAATGTATACATAATTTCATTACATATTTTACATTTTCACATCAATTACTATATACATATTATAATATATTTAATTTTGAACAAGGTATTGCCGTTACTACTACGCCTTACAATTCAAAAATTTGATTAATTTAGAACTTAATAATATTGTCTCTCGTACTCGCGTATTATTTTTTCTGCATTTACTCCTAACACGAGACTATTTAATATAGAGAAACCGAAATGAACAGTGTACTTTAAATAATATCAAGACGATATTTATTCGGTAAAAGTTCCAATAAAAAAAAAAAATTTACTTAAAATGTCCACAGTGAACGAACGAATAAATCAAAATAAAAATATATTAAATAGTACGAGTGCCAATAAATGTCTTTACTTGCACTCGCGACGAAGCGTGGGGACGTTCTCCTAATGAGAAAACGTGTAAACAAAACGTTTATAATATTAGAATAAACACGTTGGTTACGAGCAAACCGGAATTATTTCCATTAATCGAAATTCGTTGTATAAACAACGTATATTTTTCTGGGTTATTAATTAACGGAACAAGACGTATACGACTCTGCGCTGACTATTACAAGTGTCAGATTAAAATATATAGCTCTAATATAAAAACCGTTTATTATTTACACTGTAATCTCCGAGTGAAAATTTAAAAACCCCTGGCGTAAAATTATTTTTCGTCATTCGTTCAACTGTGTTACTACAGTAAAAAGTAAAACCTTTAATTGCATTCAATATCACTTTTAACGTATAAAAATGTTTGCTTTTAAGTGGAATTTAATAATGGTTTTAACGGTCTGTGTTTTTATGCTGGAGTACTCCGATGCAGGTAATTATTATGGTTGCAATTAGTCATTATAATATAATAATATCAAAATTGTTTTTCTTTCGTCATTTATTATTATAAACTGTTTCTATTGGCGTGTTATAACGATGCTTTGTAAGCAATTTGTATTACTAACCTGTTATGTATGTACAGGTGCAGATTTAGAGTGGGGGCGGCTTGGGAGCTGAAGCGTCCACCGTTCCGCGTATTTTTATTAAAAATATCTAATACCTAATTTGTCGAGTGGGACATTTTTTGTACGGGCTTCCAAAACGATGCAAACACACCAGTCGGGGATCACGCACAATTTTCAGGTATTCATACCTACATTGGCCTTCCGTGATTTCGCAATAGTGCTATAGATTATAGATAACTATACATTTTTTTTCATTGATAACGATTTTATTTATGTTAAACTCCTGATATTCTTGACCTAACCGTGTTTGATATTTGAAGGGTATAGAGTAAAAACCGTAGTAGTCCGTTTACGTAAATTCTTCAGGAGAACAAAAACAAAATTTTTGAACATCTAAAATGAAATAAAACAAAAAAAAAGGCGCTTTATGAATTATTATTATAGTAAAAACGTATTGACATTGAAAAGTAATTGAAATGAATTAAATATTGAATAGTTTAATATCATATTTTTTTTCCTCAAATTGTACATAATAAGTACCTTAAAACCATTACGAGCAAAATAGCACCCACAACAAAAAAATCCTAGATCCGCCCCTGTGTATATACATTACATATTAAAATGAAAAAGACATTTAGAATGTATAAGATTTGAGAACGTAAAAAGAATTGTAAATATGTCGACAAGAATGCATGCTCTCCGGCAACAATTGCATTTATGTATTCATACGGTAGGTACTTAAAAAAAAAAAAAAACATGCATTGTAGTCGGGTAATAAAGTTAATAAACCAATTATAGTATCATAATCACAACGTTTACAAATTATATTAGACGTGGAAAATTTAATTTTTGATTCATATTTATGGTGTGATAAATAAAAGTTTAAATAACTTTTAATACCCAAATACAGAAATTAATGTATTATTGCGATACGGAAACAAAACGATATGAATGAATATAAGAGATGACGAATAAGATGACAAATTAACATGCAAATAATGCAGGTTGTGAGATTATAAAGTTTTTATTTATCGTGGTTCGCGAATGTCACTTGACAGCTCGTCAACATATAAAGTTCTTATAGTTTTCACTAAATGATCCAGTGAAATTGTTTTCAAACTTTTTGATTTACCGTCTTAATTACCCTAAAATGTTGTGTATGCAAAAATATTTTACGTATTGTTCCCTATTTATAAGATATTTTAAAATTTTAATATTAAATATATTCAACTCTCGAAACTTATTATGCTCACTGTGTTATTGCCTTACGTCGTCTACTTATTATTTACATACAATAGTAAAATGTTTTTTTATTTTTAATTTCTATTCTAGCCAAAGACTGTATAGGTAAAACATTATATATAAATATCATTTTATAATTAATACCATAATAATTTATACAATAATAATGGGAAATGTTTTTGTTAAAAGTAACGCAATAAATAATCGTAAATATTAATTTTTACAGGTTGGCTGAAAAAAAATGGATACGGTAGTAAGTATATAATATAAATTTTTTGGTGGTCTATGAAAATTGAATTTTTATACGTTTAGAATGAAGTTTACCCTGTTTAAAAATTCAAATAATATGGACCATTTTCGTATATATACAATAAACGCTGTAATTCGTTCCGTGATTATATAAACTCGTCGAGTACTATAATAAAAACATAGATATTTTACCTGTATTACACAGTTCACCTACAGTTGGTTTCCTATCTTAAATAAATTTGGGTCGTTGAAAAATAATGTTTTATAAAAAAAAAAAAAAACGGAGTATATCGCGCACTTATACGCACATTAAAATTTCAGAACCGAACGGCCAGAAAAACTTTTTAAAAGCCGAAAAGTTGAGTAAGTGAACATTGCATCTTTCGGTATAATAATAGTAACACTACCTATAATCCGATAGATTTTCTAAAATTTCATTCAATCGTGAATTTGAATATTTTCTTTTTCAAAATTTATAGACGAGCAAACGTATGCGAAATTAGCAGGTACGTTGTTTTTTTGTACACAATTCTAAATGATAATCAAATTTAAAATGTTCTTATTTTGTACAAAAAAAAAAAATGTATGTAATATTATGATCGATTCGTTTTATTTGGTCGGAACGTTTGAAAGTAGTATAAAATATATAGTTTTTAAAAATAGCGTTATTAACCAATACAATTAAAAAAAAAAAAAAATTTTTACTTGCTCTAAAACCAATCAGGCGTTGAACACTATTTATATATATACCTATACTATAATTTCTAATGGATTATCTATACAGTATTATAATATTTTTATAAATTGTAAACGGTTTTACCGTTTTATACTTTAAACAGGAATTACACGTAACTACATTGATGTGCTCAGGAGCATCGACAACAGTATGTTATTACATAATATGTAAATTTTAAAAATAAATAATTTTTTTACAAACAATATTGGTAGGTACCGAAAACCATAATATTTCAGTATAACGTTTGACCACCTCGGCAGCGATGATATAATAAAAAAATATACGTATAATGTCCACGTTTGCTAGAAAATTGTAATTTATCGCGATGTCTCGAAAAGGAAAATCCGAGATAATATTATAATGAAATATTTTGTTGGCGACAACGAGAAGAAAAAAAAAAATTTGACAAAAACGTAAAACGATTAAGGCTGTGTATTTTTCGTTTGCAGATGAGTATCCAAGCCCGAAGGAGTTTTGTGAAAACTATCACGGTTTTGTCAGAGGCCGTGTAGGTATTTTAAGACCGTGAATTTAATATTAATGATATATAATTTATTTATTATTATGTACAGCGTTAGTTACTTTTATTCATTAATTTTGTATATATATTTAAATTCAACTTGGCAATTTTTTCCTACAATCATTATTATTATTATTATACAAATACACGATACACGCAGTGACACCAACGTTAAGTACTTTTTAATACGGACACTATTACCCGGCCAGCGTTGAAATAAAATTATTATTATTATTATTTTAATCACTCCATAATTATTATTTTATGAAAAATTATGCGATGTTAAATTATTACAATACATTCTGTGTTTCGATTAAATGCTTTGTATTAAAATATTACGCCGTGTTGTTCATTGCTACATCGTATTCCTGAAAGTTGAATCCGTTATAGTCACAAATTCAATCACCAGATTGCACGATACGAACAAAATACAGAATTCATTTTATGCGCTTGCTTAACGTATAGATCGCATTGCTCTATCAACTATTTTATAATTTGCGCTATCGCCACGGACCGGTATCGAATACTTTATCAATGTACCTCAAATGTTTCCAATGGTACGCGGCTGTAATCATCGCTACCTATGAGCAAAATTTTTTCTAATGTTTTTTCATAGTCACTACAGACTATATAATATGAAGAAAAATAATGCTCGAAAAATTACGATATGGGTTTATGGGGTTTCTGTAATAAGCGATTCAAATAACTAATAAGTATATCAACCCGAAGTATGAATCGACACCGCTAGATAGCGTTAAGAACTCTCTCGTACCATCGGAAACATTTAAAGAACATATCGATACCAGTCTTGTATATTGGTCCGTTTAGACCGCCTTATTAGAAAATAAAAACACGTACATTCTTGTCTATAGAACAATATATTATTAATTATCAATAAAATATTTAATTACAGGTTGAATTTGTAATTTGTATTCGACACATCCCCCCCCCCGCGCCAACACGATAAAATAGAAATTTTTTGTTATAAATTTAAATTTTAAACGTCATTATTATGGTTTTTTTTTTACATTTTTATAATATTCGGAAACAATTAGGTACCGATTGCAATTTGAAAATGGAAATTGGAAAATTAATACGTTAATCTCGAAAAAATAAGCGGTAGAAAATTATTATGTTTATATAAATTATGATTAAAAAAAAAATTTTTAATTTGCCCTGCCATTATTCGCTCAATTTTTCAATTCATATCGAATTGATAAGTGATCAAAAAAAAAAAAAAATCAGATGGGAAATCAACTTCATGAATATTAAACATCATATTAAGTGAATGCACAAAAAAGATTTTGGCGATCTTGGTGCGTGCTTCGAGAAAATGTATATGCGATATCGCGCCGTACCAATAAAATATTTAAGTAAAATTAATATTAATAATAATTTAAAAAATGTAGTTATATTGTGTGCAGCAATAATAAGTCAACGAAATAACCGAGAAAGCGGGGAAAAAAAATCAGAAAAAAAAGACAGAAACGTATTTAAGCATAATAATTTCAATCAACTGAAAGTGTTTAAAAATCCGGAAGAATATAAATAGGAACACAATTTGTTATAAAAAGAAAATTATTTCTTCCACATGATATAGGTATTATTATATATATTAAATATTATGTGCTAATGTTAATTTCGTCTATAAACGGTACGTGTGAATTCATCCGAATGGTTTATGAATATTATTTATCGAAACGATTGAATTTGAATAATATTGTAGAAATCTAAAAATCGCTTTTAATCGACCGGCTTGATTCGATACTATATATATCTACTCGTATTGCTGCCAACGGTCCTTTACCTTAGGTTACTTTTTTTCCTTTTAGTCGTTAATATTTTTCACGAAAATGTTATTCGTTTCAGTTCGAGCACTTGTTGGAATAGGTTTACGACGTATTTACACGAAAACGTACTGTACGAATATTGATTTTGTCATAAAACTTATAAACTTACGTGTCGCAATTTCCGACGAGAAATGTCGATAGAACACAACATTATGAAAATAATTTTAATTTTCAGAGTGACCGAATGAATTTAAAAAATATTCTATTACGTTTTATTTATTTATTTATTTATTTTTTTGGTTAATTATTGTTGTTTATAAAATTATAAATCTAGTGTATAACTAACGCCGTGCGAATTTTTTTTTTTTTTGAAAAATAAATTGATTTAATACCACGATATTCTTCGTTTTTATACATATTATAATTGGCCAAATCAAAATTACAGAGATGCATGTATTTAATTGTATAATTGGTTAATATGATGTTTTAAATATTATTACAGTGCATACTGCACACACACATATGTAGCTACTATAGGGATTCGCAGAATAATACAATTTTCAGAAGAAAAAAATGTCGCGAAAAAATCGCATTAAAAACGATAAAAACTTTGTGAAACGTTAAGGATTGTTGGATATGTGGTCAGTAAAGACATACACAATATCAACGGCGCCGACGTTTAAAAAATGTAGCGGGGCAATTCCAAAATTTAGCGGCACCAACCTTAAAATACGTTTTTCTATAGTTACGCTATATAATTAATAAGAGACGAGTAATATGTTCACATTAATTTTTATAGTATATATAATTATTTGGGAATAATTATTCCTAATCCTTGTATAGAATAAATATATTATACAATTATTTAATTCAACTATAATTTAACGATAATAATTCAGTATTAAAACTCAAGTATACAAATATATGGGTTAATGTTTAACGTTCGATTAAAACAAAACACTATCAACTTTTTTTTCTGTATAAAAAAATGAATCATTATGATTTATTAAAACATATTTTTTTCAAAAGATTTACATAGAGTCTAAAGTTGCTGGTGTCATTCCAGTAATTATACACTTACGTTCGAGACGATCGACGCGTTATAAATTAAAACACGGAATAAGTGTATAATAACGTGAAATCGAAAGGCACTCCAATGTGTGTTTGGCAATAAGCCGTTCAAATATACTTCGATATAACGTTATTAATAACAAATACCATTACCATAATGACTATTTCAGGAAATAGGTTCGAAATTTTTAAAAAATTTTATTTATTACTTAATATTATATTCATAGATATATTATAGCGGGCGCCTTTTGAGACTTTTGTGTTTAACGGTTTAATATTAAGGTTATTAGGTCGTTAAAAATATTGAATTTGTATTGCTACCGAAATTTACATCAACACTTGTGGAATAAGATGAAAAAAAAGAGAAGTAAGTAGGTTAATTGACGTACGATGAACACAATATTACAATTGAAAAAATACATAAACAATTATGAAATATTGGATCGTAAACAGTGAAAACACCAACTGCATTCAAACACAAATATATTTTGTGAACGTGTTAATATTGGTTATTGAATATCGATTATCTCCAAAGAAAATTCTAAATCCATCTAATTGGTCTAAATAAAAATAAATGTACGTTAATTCGGCGTTGATGCGGGGGAAAATTGAGTCAGTTTAATATTAAAACGTTCGATTTTAAAATATTAAAGTCGATATCGAACCAAGAGTGTTTCGTTTAGTTTAATTTTAACTTATGAACTCGTTAACGCCAAACCTTTTACTTCGTATTCCTGTATTTTCACTTATATCTTTAACAATTTTGTAACAGTAACGTATCACGTATGCGTCTAGTGATGAATACTAAGAAGTTACACGAGTTTTTTTTTTTTTATGGCATCATCATAAAACTATATCGTTTTATCACTGTTCGAGTATGGTGTTGTTATCTGGCACCCATATTTGGCAAAAGATCAATTAAGGCTGGAGCGCGTACAAAATACATTTCTAGCATATGCTGCTTTCGTTCTCAAATTACCTGATCAGTGGTTGTCAGTGGATCAGTGCCGTGATTATACGTACTTACGTGACGTATTAAATATCCAATCACACCATTCTCGTCGTTCTACTGTCGACCAAAATTTTATCATGGCTTTACTCAATGGGTTGCTAGACGCGCCCGACATGCTCTCAAATATCACCGTCAGAATATCTTCTTATAATACCCGTAATCAAGGACAATTCTGCATAGGTACCTACACACTCTACATTATATATGGCCATAACAATATCCTATCCACCGCATGCTCCGATCATTCCAACAGTAATAAATCAACTCTCATTATATTTTGTATTCGTAATATTTTAAGTATCTAATTTTTCTGTTATTGTATGTACTGTATTTTAACCTTGTATCGTAACGCCTCACGGCGTAAATTTTGTAAATAAAAATAAAAAAATTATTTTTGTTTCTCGTATTCCTGTATTTCGTTCATTTTTAATGTGTATTTCCTACGGTTTTTATCTCTGTACGTGAACAAATCGATAATAATCGAATTCAAAATGAAACGCCTAAAAGTTTTATTTATGTTTATATAATATTATGTGTACAGGCCCGTACTGGCCCACCGGGCAACCGGGCAGATGTACGATGCGCCCTTTAAAATTACGAGGCACAATGCGCCCATTAAATTTAAAGAAATTACGTCTATTAAATAGATTTTGGAGAAATATTGACTTCGATAATTTTTCCAATTACAACTGGATAAAATTCAACGATATAATATTATTAAAAAATGTTTTTTTTTTCATAATATGTATATAATAGGTACACCGTTTGTAGTCGCATAGACATTTTGGTGTCGTCATTGCCAATTTTGTTTTCATGCGGTTTGTTGGTGTTTGGTTTGTTGCTCTAAACCAATTAAGATTCTTAATCGGTAATATTTAGACTTCTAAAATGAAAAAAAAAATTTTTTTAGGCGCCCTTATAGGATTCAGCAACCGCCCTGTAAGAGCAGCCAGTACGGACCTGTATGTGTATATGTTTTTATAATAGTTTTTTTATATGTACGTACGCGACGAAATTTCGGCCAATTTCTAATGAGAACAATGTGAAAAACAAATATTAATGTTAGTAGAATAAATATTTAAATGTAAACTTTTTTTTATATGCAAACAGAAATCTTCGTCTTTTTCGGAGTTCTTGATATGTAAATTACGTGATTAATTCATAAAATACGACGTGAAACTCGGACACACAAGTGTTAATTTGAAATATTTATTTGTTATTGGCCTATTAGATTAACATCTTTTTATTTGCATTGTAATCTATATAGGATACAAACCTGTATGAATAATTTCATTATTCTTTCGATTTTGTACGAAAAATTTCTTTATTCTTCCGATTGTATTTTGTGAAAAGTCGTTGCCTTTTACTTAATTTACAATACATATATATATATATATATATATATATAAAATGGTTGTTTTTAAATCCAATTCAATAATGATTTTTATCATCGATTTTCTTCTTCTTGAACACGCTCACGCAGGTAATTTATACTTCCCTATGATAATAAAATTGTTTTACTTTCATCGTAGAAAGATACATTTATTTTAGACGTTCAGAGTACCTATATGGTGAAATTATATTGAACATTTTTTTCACAAATATACGTAACATAAATATACAATCATTTATTCACAAATAAAATCGTAGGTTGCCACATTATAATTAACATTTGATATAGAGCAAAACAGATATGTGATTATGAAAATATTAAAATTATGAAGGAATATAGAAAGTAATGTGAAAATAATTTCTAAAAAAAAAATAATAATAATAACAATAACGAAAATTGTTCGTCTTTCTCGAAACATTGCGGGGCTCATTATAAATAAATCACTGTCTATTATACGTTAAAAGTATATAAAATAAATTGGGTGTATATTTTAATGTTCGAAATAATTTTCGGAACTATATTGCAACGACTAACGAATAACGGAATGGCTCTTTCCACTCGTAGTATATATTTTTCGGGAGTGATTTTAGTTGTATTTATAATTTGTTTTGGATTATTCATTAGCAATAAAATATCGCTAATGTATACGTGTCGGCGGTGTGTTCGTGATTATCAAAAATTCTTTTGCATTTACGACATAATAAATGTGAAAGGCTAAATTTTAAATAAAGCAGCTTATGTTACACCTACGACCTACACGTTATTCTATATTGACTGTTCGACGTTATAGGTATCATATGCGTGTAATTTTCCAAAATCTCAACGGAAGGCGTATCAATTTTTTTTTACAAAAATTCATATCTTGTATATAATTTTCACTTTTAAGGGAATTATTTAAAAACCTCGTCTGACGAAGAGCTTTTGGACACTATTTCCAACCCTTCGGGAACACAAATTGAAAATAAAGGTAGGTCAATAGGTATTTAATTGGTATTAAATCGATAATAATATAATATATTACGAAAATGGTTGCTATTAAATGCAATTTAATTGTTTTTATGGTCGCTAATCGTATAACTGGATACGTTTATTCAGGTAATATAAACTTCCACGTATATTATCACGGTGCAATTTTATTTAAAATCTTTTAAAACAATATAAAAATATGTCTAGGCATTCTTTAATATTTGTTTTAATTTAAATTATGTTATATACGACGTCGTATGATTCAAATAGAATACGAATAATAAAATACGAGTACAACGAATTACTACTATGGTATATTGTATTCTACGGGTACGATTGTGTCAATTTAATTGTTATTATTTTGTTAAATACATATATGGATAACTTAAATTATGTAACGTGATGAAATATAATGATTTATCATAATAATATGTATATATAGGTAATTTTTAAATTGATTATCAGCACACCCATATACATACGACATAAGAAAATGAATACTTTAATAAGAACTATTCAAGTATTTTTCCGTGTAATCAGAAATACTCGAGTAGTCGAGTACTAAATGATGACTTATTCAATTAAATAATTCTAAAATTGTTTGTTCTTAAATCATCTATAAATTAATCTCCTCCATTATCCATACATTTTCTTCATCTCTCTCTCTCTCTCTCTCTCTCTCTCTCTCTCACACATGTTCTTTATATTATTTTTATTTTTGGCAATGGTAACCGTAAGCTAGTAAGGTTTTATATATTATAAGTAAATGACTGTACCGTGCATATTATTTTTACTTCACAGAGATTGAAGGAACATCCTATGATAAACAATCGACTGATACCATTATTGATCCTCCAATTATACAAATAATGAGTGATGAGTCGCTAACAGGTATCAATTTTATTTTAAATTTAATAGCCCAATTTTTAATACTTATTTAAATTTAAGCCGCTAATATATCTTCCCCTGACTCTGACTATGAGTATGATAATTAAAATCACACAATACGTAAATAATGTGCTTAAAATCATTTAACACATACTAATAGCACAGAATAGGTGATATTGATATATGATATACGATTTCATCTGTTCTGTGCTAATAACGTGACGCAAAATGTTTAAAAAGACACACCATGTTATACTAATACTACCTGCGGGTAAATCTATGTTGTCTGTTTGGTGTCACTATGTCAGGAATGTAAGGATTATTAAATAGTATAGTATGTTGTTGTACTAAGTGCCGGCTGCTCAAGATCATATTTTGTGGTTGTTTTTCGATAAATTTTACTGGTCGATCCTGTTCACGTACAGTGTATTATATTTCCGTTATTGTTATACAAATAATAAAACGATGTATTTAAAGTAAAAATTTAAACATTTATACGACTATGTATAATTTTTAAAAAAAATGTATCCAAATAAAAAAGTAAACAAACCAAGTTCATATTCGTAATTATATTTTGTGTATCACTCATAGCACTTATTACTGTCGATTGAATAGTTGATCATAGTTTGCAATTTTTTTCAGACAATAGTCAATCGAGTCCACAAATTCCTTCAAATAAAAGAATAAAAACCGGTAAATGGCTAATAACATCTAATTTATTTGTAGTTGATAATTAATAACGCTCAATTAATAATCTGTCTACTCAGTTCATGCTACTCTCACGGGAAAATCTATGTAGATATTATTCCTGTTCCAAAATGCTATCAAGCGATAACCGATAGGCATATTATCGATTCAAATAGGAAAACCACTAATGTTGTTCATATCAAATTATTTAATTGTTTATATTTTTCGAACACATTTCTACGGAGTTTGTTGTGTTAATTTTTTTTTTTTTTTGAATTGATGTGTCTAGTAGAATTAATGTACTATAAACTTTAATTGAGAAAATATCGTTTGATTGATCAATATTAGTTATTATTTATTTATTTTTGAAATTTCAAAAACATTTTTAAATAATGTACACTAAGATTATGGTAGTACAACAAAACTCATCCTAAAAAGAATCGTATCTTCACATAAATTGATGAATTAAAAATGTATGGAATTTATAGAAATGTATAAAAGAGAAATTCGTAAAAGTAAATTTATATAAATGCTTGAACTCCGAAAATCTAAGGTACCTAATAAATAATTTTTTTTTAAATTTCTATTCCAGTAAAGAGAGATTGTATAGGTAAAACATACTATTTTATAATGTTAAATTGCAACGAATAACATTTTTATTCATAATTTAGTAATAATTATTTTACATGAAAACAGAATGGCTAGAATTCGATGGATATGGCGGTAAGCATATGTATTATAATGTACTTGAGGTATCTATTTTAATTTTCTTTTTATCAAATTTAAGTTTTTCATAATTTACATCAATTTGGCAGTATCCTGCTAAGTTCAATCTTAAAATGCAAAAAAGCTCGACAATTTAGTAATTACGACGAAATTTAGCGAAAAGAAATTATCAACGGTAATAGACAAAGTATAGAGGACACCAGGATACGAAATTTTATACTTTAAAATGATGAAATAAACTCAAATCTATAAACAGTACTGTAATTTGTACTGTTTCTAAACGTAATAGTAAAAGTAAAAAACATAATTATTTAGTGTTCGTTTACTTGGTTTTCGTAATAAAATAAATTTGACAAACGGTAAAAAAGCTTTTTAGAATATAATTTTGACTGTTATCGCAATAATTATAAGAAGTAAAATATTTTTTTGAAGACGAAAGTGGCCATTTAAATTATATCAAAGCTTTAAGGAGAAGTAAGTGAAATATAATAATTTATTATTCTTTAAACGTTTGTAAGGATTCGTCTACAATTTCATTATTATATTATATAATTCGTTTGTTTGATGAATACCTATTTCATCTGAACTTAACAAAATAAATGGTAAAATACGTGTGTGACAAAAAACAAAGTACTTATAAATATATGTTAAGACCTATTATAAATTTGAATTATATTTATATTATATATAGAATGGCAGCTTTATGAAAAACTTGCAGGTAAATTACTTTAGTGTTAAAAATTTAACAGTTTTATATTGAGCGTAATTCATTTGGGCAAATGACCCAAAATTTGTCGAGTTATATACATAAATAAGACTAGAAATTAACCTATCGATTTTAATAGGAAATTTACAACGAAAAAAGTACAAAAAAAAGTTGTTTAATATAATATTATTTTAACAAAATGATCATGTGGCATTATGTAGTTGCTGTCAATTTGCCCGAACAATATTTATTATTTTTCCGACTTTGTTCTAAACAATTGAGTCGCGGAAAATGTACAATTTCCGACTTCATTGTGTGAAAAAAAACCAACAGACGAACCTCGTATACTATTTAGGCTGAATCATTTCGTAGGAATTATAACTCTCGATTTTATCATCATTATACACACATTCGTTAGGTTGCTAACCCGTCATTGGTCGCGTGGTGAGAGATTCTCTCACCACCATATTATTTTAGTTACCACTGTATTTTATATCGGTCAGTTGTCTTATAATTCCGTATACCTCATAAGCAGGGCTCGGAAGTTCTAGCAAATGCATATTTTTATTGGTTCGTCCTAGAACATCCAAAGTAAGATACAAATATGTTTCACACTTCTCTGATGTCATACACGAAATTTTATTTTGCTATTTTTGCATATTTACGGTTTTACTGCTATTTTGCTAATTTTAGGTTTTAGTGCTATTTTGGGTATATTTTCACATAAATACATATTATAGGAGGTATTTTGCTAATTTGGAGTTATAAATGCTGTTAATGGGCATATTTAAGGAAATAAACACATATTGTTGAAAACTAAATTACCTACCAAACAGCCGCCTACGAATATGTGAACGAAAACAAATTGTTTTAAGATTGTACGCATCCGGAATAAACGGCCTTAGACCGTTGTTATCGTCGATTAAATCGGACAATTCCGTTCATTTCAATAATTTAGTTATTTTAAAATTGTATCAAAATATGAACTGCAGTTATCGAATTCGTCGTATTTACGTAAGATACGGCGTTATCGCCGTACGTAAAGACCTATGATTTTATTTTAGTTTTCTTTTATTTTGCATATTTTCCAATTTTTAGTGATATTTATAGCGCTTATATTAATGTTTTTATGTGCATATTTAAGCGCTAAAAATTAATTTTTTTAGTGCTATAACTTCCGAGCCCTGCTCATAAGTAACATATTATCTAAAAATAAAGGCACATTAATGGAAATTCTGACTATCTATATATCGTCAGTATCCCTCTTATGCGATTTATACCCATTAAAAGTAAGATGTTCTTATTGTCTAAAAAAGGAAAACCGATTTACAGTGGTAATATAATTTATTATTTTTATTTTTATTATATATTAGGTAATATAGTAATTTAATTAGGAAAATTGTGCAACATGTTCAATTCCGATTTGCAAAAAACATACAACAAACATATGCGTTTCCTGTATTTGTAATATAGAAGAAAAAGAAAACATTTAGTTTCTTAATTCTGTTTTGTAATAACAAATATAATGTAAAATAAAAGAGAAATTTATTATATATACATATATTATATATATATATATATATGTATAGGTTAGGTTTTTTAGTAGTTTAAAACATAAGATATGAAAAACAGTGAGAGATTCTCTCACCACGCTACCAAAGACGAATAAAAAATAGATGCGACCAACGACGGGTTTAAGGTTTTAGAAGAAATTCAAACACAAGCCAGAATTAAAAATTAATATTATTCAAAAACAAAAATCAATATATTAAGTAATATTACAAAACAAAAAAAACTAAATTTTAACCGTAGGAAGAATAAAAAAAACCAAAAAAATTAACAATAATTCATTTAAACGACATATAAGGCACCGTCTGACATTATATATACGAAATTTTATATTCATGTATTTTATACGATAATTTCTATCATCATTACAGATTGATGATTGATTGTACAAAATAACGAAATAAATCTATACATAATGACGCTCCTATAAATGTATGTTCTTATACACTCTATTCGCGAGAATATAAAACACATATTATCGTGTAAATATACGTCATTAATTTGCATAAGATGATATTTGTATTTTATCGTACTGTAATTCACTGATCAAAAAATCAAATTACAAATTAAATATAAAAAATGCGTAAAGAAACAGCGGAATTCAACATTCCGAAACATTTTCCAAATATGTTTAGCGTAATCCGACCGCAACAATTATTAATTCAGTTAAATGATTATAAATTAATTTTTCTTTTTTTCATTAAAAAAAAAAATAATTAAGGAAATTAATTTTTATATAACTTTTATAAACAAAATATGTTTTTTCCTTCTTTAATTATCGTAATAAAATAATTGTGGATTTAAAAGAATTCGAGTGAAAAATTTTTTTTCTTTATAAAATTGTTATTTTTAAAATTAAACTTCTATACGTATTTTTATATGCATTTTGCCACTATTTCAAATGAAATTCGAAAAACAATAAAGCTGCCTCCCCTTTATAATGTTCCGATCCTCTTGAGGTATGATAAGTAAGGCTTCATGACAAGCTTTTTTAAAAATGAAACACTTTCCCTAGTCAAATTAGTCCCTTATACGTTAAAATACACAATACTGCAATTGTAATTTATGCGATCATTAAACACGTTGTGCCCTATTACATTAAAAGAAAATTTACGTTTCGTTGAATTAATTGGTCTTTGACGCAAAACAAATTTGGTTATTTGTGAAATAGTTTTCTACGAACATAATATTGACTATTTCGGCATTTAAACAAAATAAAATTTTTTTTGAAGGCACAGGCAGTAAAAAGAATCATGAAACAGCTATATTCAGAAGTAAGTAAAAGTGTATAAAATTTGATCGTTAGATAAAAAAAATTTCACTTATTTTAGGTTTGTCTATAATTTCATTCGGTTCATAAGTTATCATCTCATCTAAACATAACGAACATTCATAAATAATTATAAATAAATTATATTGTGTGTGTGTGTGTGTGTGTGTGTGTGTGTGTGTGTGTGTGTGTGTGTATATATACATGTATATGACACGTATAATAAATACAATTTTTTTTCTATTGTACAGAAAAGTATGAGGATGAGCAACTTGCACGTACGTTAGTTTTGTGTTCAAATTTTAAACGAAGATATTCCTATTTTAAATCAATTATTCGGTTTGTGATATTGTAGAAGAGATAAACTGATTGAATGATTAAATCGTTTAACTTATATCACACATGTAGCATATAAATAGGTATAAAACGCAAAGAAAATTCTTATGTGATATTCATGTTTAACATGAATATAATTCAGTGGCAAACAAAAACTCAATATTTATCAAAATATTTTTGATCTGCTTCTGTTATCAGCTGAAGTTAAATACTCTATACGAATCTCTAATGAATAATGTAGAGTAAAATACATTTAAAACTGATTTACCGTTCTAAATTTTATAGAAATTACACTTGGCTATATCGCGGTGCTCTTGGCGGTGAAAAATGGTATGCATAAGTTAATAACTAAGTAGTTGTAAAAAATAAACTGCATTTTTCGTTGAATATGTTTAAAAAATCATTACTTGAAACACTTGACTTTTTCTTCGAAATCATAGAGTTCTCGTATGCAGTCATAATAATTATGCCTTGATTATATTTGCTGTAATGGTATTATATATTTATACGTGAACAATTTTTTATTCTCGTGTATATTTATGAATATAATTATACACAGTGTACGAAAAGGGTATGCATTGTGATCTATAAAACGATGTAATTGTTATAAAAAACCATCAACCGATAGTTTTTTGTGCCACGTTTAAAAACGATTGAAAAAAATCGAAAAATAACTTTCACAAATATCACCCTAGAAGAATTTGCTAACGGAAACGGGTACAAACTCAATAATCGAAGCACTTTTATTAGTCAAAAAGTTGTACACAGAAAAAATTAACATCATTGCAAAACAGATATCTTCCTCGCTTCGGTCAAAATCTTAAATGTGACAACTATAAATATCGTATCTGTTTTCGTTTGCAGATAATTATCCATCCCCGAAGGAGTATTGTGAACAGTATCATGGATTTGTCAGGGGCGGTCCAAATATCGAAGCTGTTGAAATATGAGACGATGAACCTCATTCCACTTCAACGTATAAAAAAAAATGTTATAATTTCAATATAGACACTATTTCCTCTCTAGATGTAAGGAAAATTATGTAATATTTTATACACGTTAATTTGTAATATTTCACTTTGTGGTCGATTTAAATAAAATATTTAATATTATTTGATATACGTACTTGTTGCTTTATAATTAATTTTTCTAAATACCAAACTAGTATATTCTAATAGTTGTTCTATACATATGTTTTGTAAAGTATGAAAAATAGGTGCGATATACAGCCAAGAACAACGGTTTGTGTCATACGCAGATAAAAAATGGTTATATATAACGAATAATTTTGTGGATTTTACTCGGATATAAAACGGAAGTAAATTACTTTGAAAAAAACGCGATTTATTATGCGTTTTTAAATTAAAGGTAAAGTAAGGTAAGGTAACTTATTTCAATGCATAACTGGTTTACCACGGCTCTGTTTAGGTGTAACAAGGTAAGTCTGTCGTGTGAATTAGTTTTCCGGTCTCCGGTGCACCCCAACCGTTCAACTCTACGATGATTTCACGATGATTTTGACGGGCCAGGATTGTTGGCCTGAATTTTTTTTTAGTTTCTGTTTAGACAGCTAGTTGTGTCTACTGCTGCCTAATCGTGTTTATCTGTGTTTTACGTGTATTTTGTGTTCAACGATCGATTATTATTTTCGAAACGGAACTAGAAACACAACAATAATGTACATAATTAGTAAATAAAAATTAAGTCTCGGTAAGTCCGCTCGTTTTCAGTCTGCATATACGATTTCCGTCCCAAAGACCATTTTTTCATACTGATTCCATTCCAGCGAAAGAAAGGTTTATATACCATTTCCGTTCCGTCAAAAAACAGGTATATAATCTCAAGCGGATTGCGGAAACGATCTGTTTCTAAGGGGTTATCTATAGGCAATTTATCATAGAAGCTTACCGAAGACGTACGTTAAAAGACCCGGAGTAGAATCCGATGTCCGACGTCGGCAGGACGGGAAAAGGTCGGAAAATCGGATTCGGTGAGTCGGGCGCGATAAAAACACAGAGCGGGAAAAGTCGAGAGATAAGGTTCGGGTAACGTTTTTGGAAACACGTTTTTTCTTCATGGCTCGAAGAAAAGGCGTGAACGGAAAAATCTTAAAAATAACGGAGAATACGTTTGAAAACCGTAAAGAAAAAGGAACGGGGACTAAAAGGGTGCGGAGAATTAAATAAATAGTTCAAAACTGTTCTCATGGAAGAAACGGTTAAACAACTTTTGCCATTAACGCGCGACCATTTAATAACACGCAAAAATAACAAAATCTTACTGGGTATTAGTTAAATTACTTTTGAAATATATTAAAACATAATTATTAATAGATTACAATTTGTCTTAAAATTGTCTATATATTTCACTTTATAACTGAGGGACGGAATCGGTATATATTATTTTTTATACCGGGACGGAATCGGTATATACCTCTTTTTTTTTTTTGCCGGGAAAGAACTAGTGTACCTTATATTGCAACGTTTCCATTTGGGACGGAACTCGTATGCAGCCCGTTTTTATACCGTACAATTATTTTATTCTGTTTTATAAATTATAATAATCGGTTCTTTATTATCTGTGCCGTCTAGTGTAATATGAATATGCGGAAATTGTCAATAACATATTCAAATATTGCATATAAACATAATCATATCATATTATATCATACATTTTGCAGTATATCTGTGAAACCATCGAAATATATTCAATGGGACATGATATGAAAAGACGAGGTACAAAAGAATGGACATATATTATCATAATGCATTAAAATTTATTCAATATTTCATAACATTTACAATATACTGTGGAAAAAATTTAAAAAGAAAAAAATTACATGAAAACACTATTTGTTCAGGTAAATAACACATATATAATATGACAATATTTATGACTTCGGAAAAACGTGATCATTTGCAACCAAAGTAAAAAACGATGTTCGATAAAATAAAAAATTCGCGTCTTCGCTCTTCAGTCATCTGGCATACCTACATCGGCTTGTTTTACTGTCCTTTGTCATTCGAAAAATGTTTAAACGTAATGTAATATTGATTGCCATAGTGGCGTTGCTTATTTTCGATTACGCTCAAGCTGAAAGTAGGTTTGGCTAACTCACGAATAATTTAATACTTCACTATTGTATTGCATATCACGAATTACATTTGTTTTTAAAAGTATCCATTAGATATATTTCAGTGTTTATTATATAATAATAAAACATTATTATTATTATTTTTCTAGTGAAAAATTGTAAAGGTAAGAAAACATAGTCATAAAAAATTTATAGTTTAAAATATTTTTAGACTCGGAGCGATGCGAAGAAGAAAAATTGTTCAGAACGAAGAAGATTTTGGCTTTACAATGATGAATTTTGTATTATTATTATTTTCTTGTCTGTAACACATTACTGTGTTGGAGAAATGTTCAGATGATTTTTAAATGCATTACGTATTGCGTGGAAAGTAGTATCTAGTTAGGAATAAGTGTTTTAATTTACATGGTTTTTCATTTTACCTGTAGTTTCTTTGAGCATAAGGAAAAGCTAATATTTTTCAAGAATAGTGAAAAAAAAACTCCAAATTTTTCCGACATCTCCGTTATGGAGACGTTCATATTTCGTGTTTAACAGCTCAGAATGTAATAGAAATGTAGTCATAAAACATTTTAATAAAAATTTATCGTATTTATAAATTGAAATTAATTACAAGCGTTTCTCATAAGTTTTTTTGTGTATTTGTTTGTGTTTTCTTTTTACTGCAACTCACTATAGTAAATAAAATACATAGTTTTTTTAATGTAAATGACGATGTAAAATAATTTCAAATAGAAAGTCAATGTTATTCAACGTCAACTTTCGTGTGTCGAAATTTGTAATTAATTTTTATTATCAGTTGTAATACTGGTTAAGATCACAATCGATTACTGGTTAAGTACTGTTTTATTTATTCAAATTGTTATATATTTACAATAACTCCGAATCATTTTAACAGAATGGCTAAAAAAATCCGGATATAAAGACGGTGAGTAATCAACAGTAAATATTAACCTAAGGAAATATACCCTTAATTTCAATCCTAACTGTTATAGCTTAATTTTGGTCACCTAAATTTGGATGACAAAAAAAAAGTGATTATAATAAAAAATGTTACCAAACTGGAAACATGTGTTTCCAAAACGAAGAAATTTAATTCATTACTTGCAGAGAGTACCTATACAATAATGGTTTATTGGATTTATTTTTTATTTTTGCGAAGGTGCTGGAAGAGCTAACTATGAAAAAGCAGTAGGCGATAAAAACAGTAAGAAAGTAGAAACATTTCTATAATATTGGTACAAAATCTGAAAAAATAAACTTATATTTATAGTGACTAAACGTAAAAAAGTTAGCGATCCGCGGGGTGTTGTGGATATCGCTCAAGTGAATTACTTGGATAAAGATTTTAGAATTTTATTTTTATTATAAATTTGAAAGCAATGATAAATCATTGCATTCGATAAAACGATTCTGAGCGGAGCTTCGGTGTAATAAATAAACGAAGAAATAATCGACAATCGATTAAAACGAAATTGCATTTTTATGTAATTTTTGGTAATTTTCCTGACTTTTGAAAAAATTTTCGGGAAAAGCGAAAAATGACCTTTCTAAAGTACAAACTAGATGCAATTTTCAATCAGAAAAGGTGCTATACGAAAATGTCGGAGCACTCCTTCTGGTAGAATTTTTGGGTATAGACATAAAAAAAAAACATCATTGTAAAACTAATACATTCCTCGCTCCGAATCTAAAATATTGATATAGATTTTTTTTACAAATGTTTCTAGGAACGGGCAAATATAATTCGTTCGGCTGTACGTATTACTTTTTTGTGTTAATTATTAATGTTTATTCGTTTGGCATTTTCATTTTGATAAATTGTTATAAAAACTCGAATACTTTTGATATTTTGTTCGAATATTATTTATGTTTGAATTTTGACTAAATCGATTTAAATTCTTCAAGTGATATATCTTTTTTATTTTTCGTAAACGTAATTGGTTAATATTCTATAGCCAAATTTCCCTCTTTTATTTGATTTTAAAATTTCTAGTGCTCGTAAGATCATATATTGACACTCTCGTTGTTATCAAAAATAGTACGTACCTATATATATTATTGAATTAAATATTTCAATAATGAATACAAATTTTTCTAGGATATTTTTATTGAATTTATTACGATTTCAAATTATTGTATAGGACAAATAATGAAATTTGTGTACCTAACAATTTATTAATTTCTGATTTTTCCCTACAGGAAAATATCCTTCTCCTTCAAGATTTTGTATATCAAAAGGTTATCCTTATAATTTAATTGTGGACCGTGACGGTAATAGAGTTGTGGTTAAGAGTGAATAAATGGTGAATAAAAAAATGTTGAAAAAAAAAATCTCGTATTATATATTATCATATTAATATTAAATTTTGCTTTTTATAAATCAAAAGTGTTATACCAACAATTTTACATTTAAATAATAATTATGTTAAATATCTATATCGATAATTTGTTTTTTCATTAATTTACGAATAAACGTTTTTCTTGAATTGCATTTTTTTATTTTTACAATTATTTTCCTACTATATATATAGAACTTGTTTAATTATACTAAATATATTATTATAATTCAACATCGATTCGTCAATTAAGTTTACATATCTCTAGAAATGATATTGTTCAATAATTCACTGTTCAAAAAGTTAATATACTAATTAAATTAAATAAGCGTACAAAAATCGGTAAATTAGCGTGTTCGTAGGTTTTTGTAATTTGTTCACCATTTATAATAACATACATTCGGAGTGTTACACTATAAATTCAATTGAATTCGTGTCAATATTTTACTTTGTATAGTATATAGTTCAGTGACAAATGAAAAAAAATCAACATTAATCAACAAGTGCAGTTTGACCCGGCAGTCAAGCAGCCATTGAATATTACATCATAATTGCTATCGGATAATCTACAAAATGCGCAATACATATAAACTACATATTTTATACCGTTATAAATTTTATTGGTGTTACACATACATAGTTAAATTGAGATGCTCATGGCGTTAAAAGACAGATTGTAAAAAATATATAATATAAGTTTATATAGTAGATCGTAGAGTAGATTTCAATAATAATAAATTACATCGTCTAACCTGCAAATATACCAAAAAAATTGTTACTTGCATACCTATGAGATTTAATTACCTTTTCAATATCGTCGAGTATTTTTTCTCGAAGTTTAAAATCTTTACTTTGGTAATAATTATAAGAAAATTATAACCTGTTGTCGAACGATAAAACTGTATGAATATTAATTTTAAAAGCGCATTTATACATGGCATTACGTACACTTTTTTAAAAATTATTTTATAGTTAAAATATTAAATTATTTTACAAAATGAATAAAAAAAGTTTATCGATATTCAGTGATATCACAACCAGTGCGACGTGCGCAAATATTCCGAATAGCGGACTCAAGAATGTATATAATATTAATAAGTATAGAACGCATAGTGAGGAACTTGAAAAGTAATAATTTTATATTATATAATAAATAATCATATTATATACAAATAATTGGTAGACGTAATAGTATTTAAAATCTTATTGTCGATCAGTAAGTATGGCATAAATTTATGTTTAAAGAAGCCTGTGCTGGGATAAACACTCTTAAATCACTTTACCCACGCACTTCACCTCTTTAATAAAACGTATTTTAATGAAAACTCAGGTTGAGAGTATATGCGGTATTATGAAAAAAAAAAAAAAAATTAAAAATTTCATCTCGAATATTTCTTATTTTTTACACTACAGGGTCTGTATTTTGAGTAATGAGAATATTTTTGTTCTGACGCGCCAACATGTCGAAACACGCTTGGACCTGTTGCAGCCTGTTGCAAACCTAATGAAGCACGAAATTAGAGTTATCACGACGAAATTGAACGAAAAGACCGTATCAACGGTAATGGACAAACGGAGATACCAAGATAATTTTTATTTAAATAAATAGAAAGATTCTATGTCTTAAAATAATGGATAATCATCATACCTATACGTAGTACTGTAATTTGTACGGTTTTAAATCGCATCCAGACTAATAGTAAAAAAAAAAATTAAGCAGTGTCTATTAAATTTGGTTTCGCACTAAAATAAATTCGACAAGATGTGAAATAAATTTCTCAGAATATTATGACTATCGGTGTACTTATACAAAATAAAATATTTTTTTTGAAGGTCGCAAAGTAAATCATGCAATTGCTACAAATAGAGGTCAGTGATATTATATAATTTTTTTTCGTTCTTTAATCGTTAGTTTTTCCATTTGCATAAGTGTAACGTATAAATCTGTATCGCATTGATAATGATAATGTTTATTTATTTCAATATATCCGAGTAAAAAAGGATAATTCAAAATTCCTTAAAACGTTTTTGAAATACACTTAAATCAATAATGCGATTGGGACTATTCAGATTTCTGTTGATTTGTAAATAATAAAATATTTTAACAAATATAAAACGATTTTGTAATTCTTTATATTATAGAATATTCATACTCATTCATTAAAAATTTCGATGCACCGTGTATGTACCTTCTTACTATGTACAATGTTATTTTCGTAGATCGAAGCGTTGATTTCTGAATTAATTTACATCACTTATAAAAATAAAAAAAAAAACTAAATGAAGGAGTTCGACAATTATAATATGGAACACGATCTGTGTTCTATAGCGAATATCATAATATTAAAAAAAATATAATAATATTGTGAATACTAATGCTGCTTCATATTTTTTTGCAGATTTAATTTGTCCTTCCCCGAAAGAATTTTGTGACACTCTTGGTTTTTATAGCGACAATACCAATATCGATTTATCTATAAACAATTAAAAGGATTTTGATTTATTTTATTTTATATATACATACAAATAAGTCAATAAATCGCGTTAAAAAAAAAATTAAACGCTCGCTAAAAATAATTTTGTTTTCAATATGAACACTGGCTTGATTTAAGGAAAAATTATATTTTACGCACGTTAATATTTAATAATATTTACGAATAATCGTGTCATAATCAGGCCTTATATTGTAATTTCACTTTGTGTTTGTTTCAAATAAAATATTTAATATTATTTGAGATATGTGTTTGTTGCTTTATATATGTATTGCGAGGGACTTACGGTGTGCGCCATACGCAGATAAAAAATGTTTATTGTTGTATAACGATTACTTTCGTGGATAATATTCGATTATAAAACGCGATTTATTATATGCGTTTTCGTATTAAAAATAACAAAAAAAACAAGTTAATTATATCTTTGTATTGTGACAAAATTCGCTCGCGAAAATTCGTTTTTGACCAAAACTAGGGAAATTAAATACCTCGTCCAAATGTTAAATTTGTTTAAGGCCTGAAATCCTTAACCAAACCGAAATAATTACCTAATGCATACGGCATAAATTTATAATATACCTTCTCCAACTCTATATAGTCAATTTATAGTAAAATTATAAACGACTTCCGACTTTGATTTTGCATAGATATAATATATATGGCCAGTTACATTTCCTTATTTATAAGTTTTGAAAATGTGCGCTTATATCGAGTTATAGACGATGGACACATCGTCCATAAATTCATTATTATCCATCATCATTGAGCTACAAACATAGGAAAAATTCTAATAGGAATTCAAGAGGAAAAAATGGATCTATTTAATCAAAATGTGTGAAAATGTAGTATCTTTTTTATCAAATGTACTATGTAATATGTAAGAAAAAGACAAATAAGCATATTTTTTTTACCATTTCCTATAAACATATTATTTGTACAAGTGAATAGCACGTACATATGGGTCGACTATATGTATACTGAACTTGAAAAACGTGAACGTTTTTGCTATCAAAAAACATAAAAGTTTGATATTTGAATTGTAATATATGATTAAAATATTAAAGATTGTTTGAAAAATAAAATTTTCGATTTTTCGAAAAGCCTATACGTGTAATGCCAATATGTTTACATGTGAATAGATCAATAATCGAATTCAAGATTGTAATTTAAATAATTAATATAGGTTTCTTTTTTTTTAATTACTCTAAAAATAATCTGTTGAAAACACCATTGATCAACAGTAATAAATTTAATATATCTACATAATATGAAATGATATTTTGTTAGTTTCTTGATACACTATGACAAGTACTAGATTTTAGGTAACTTTAAAAAAAATTTCAAAAGAATAAAAAGAAAATATTATTTTTATATTTTGAACTTCTATTGAAGTAATAAAATTTTTTTCGTAAATTGACTTTTCATCTGAAATGTATAACGGAAAATATTCTCGAAAAACAGACACAACGATCAGATAAAACCGATTCTTAAGTTATTACATGAATGGATTTATTTATTTTATACTTCTGTTGTATCACGTATGTTCTAAATTATATCTTAATTTAAGATTCAATTATAAGTAAGTATAACATTGAAAATGCAAACAACCAGAAAAATCCAGGCTCCCCTCAACTTTGGCGACCAAATTAACATTAAAAACACATTTCTTACTATTCAAACGTCACAATGTTTTATCTATTAAAATAAGTTAAGATCTAGAAAAAAAAAACAACTATTTTATCAACATTTCGCTTCTTAAATGACAAAAAAAAACCTTGTTCTGACGATTTTAAAAAGTGGATTTATCTGGTTGTTGCCACAAGTCCTTCAATTGCAAGACGTCTTCCCCGAGCAACGAAAATTTTCGACACGCAATACAATTTTAATTGCTTGGAGTCGTTACGAATACGGAAATCGCTATCATCATATCATATGATATACAATTCTGTAATATAATTTCGTCAGCTATATACAGTTACATTATAGTTAGGTATTTTTTAACTCGATAGAATTCCCGACAGTGATCTCGCAAGAGGTATGTCATCGTCATATAAATTTATCCAAGTGCGGTGGAATTAGGTATAGAAGTATATTCGTGAAACTATAGAAACATAATATGATGGGAGGTGAGATGAAGACGAGATACAAACACGTGGATTTACATAATTTATAATGTGTTAGAATGTAGAAAACATTTTCATAATTCTATTATACGCTTTGTAAGGAAAACAAATAAAAACACATTTTTTCACCATTCATTACCATTCCTTGTGAACATTATTTGATCACGTGAATAACACGTATTATGATAAACTTGCGAAACGTAATTGTTTGTTGTCAAATCGAATAACAATTTAATATATATATAGTGATTTATGAGCAAAATATTAAAGATTGTTTGAATAATAAAAGTTTTAAATCTTCCTTCTCCAGGTACCAGGTTTACAACATTTTGAATACATTTATCTTGTTATTAAAAAATGTATACACGTAATATATTATCGATTGCCATGGTCACGTTGCTTATTTACGATTGCGCTCAAGCTAAAAGTAAGTTTGACAAACTTATAAAAAACGATACTTGAACATTGTTCTGTATATAAAAAATTGCATTCGTTTTATTTTAATGCCTAATATATAATGAATTATTATTATTATTATTATTATTATTATTATTATTATTATTATTATTATTATTATTATTATTATTATTACTATAGAGAAAAATTGCATAGGTAAGAAAACATACTCATAAACAATTTATAGTAAAAAATATTTTTAGAATCAAAACGAATGAAAGGAATGAAGGATATTTTGGTTTTACAATGATGAATTTTGTACTATTATTATTATTATTATAATTCTTTTATCTCTGACACATTATTGTGAAAGTTTAGATGATTTTTTGTATGCGTTATATCCAAGGATAGCAATTCATATCTCGTTATTTGTATCTAATTACTTTATTTTACATGATTTTTATTTTCCCTGTAGTTTCTTTGAGCACAAGTAAAAGCAATATTTTTCGAAAATTGCGATTAAAAATTTTCAGATGACATGTCTATATTATGAAAATGGTCAATTTTTTTTGTATCTACCAGAGCAGATTATAAAAAGAATTAAGTCGTGTAACATTTCAATACAAATTTATTCATATTTATAAATTGAAATTAATTACTAGAATTGCTAAACAATTTTTTTTTACTTATAAAATAATTAATAGTTTTTACTCGTATAATGTAAATAACGATGTATAGTAATTTCAAATAGAAATTATGTTATTGAAAACGTTAAATTTCGTATGTTATAATTATAATATGTTATTACTTTTCGTTATTAATTTTAATAATCGTTAAAATTATAACTTACAATCAAGTGCTGTTTTATTTATTCAAATTATTATATATTTTCAATAACTCAGAAACATTTTAATAGAATGGCTAGAGTTATCTGGGTATCAAAAGAGTAAGTAATCAATAAAAATGTTGTTCTAATTATAATAGTTTATTTCGGAGCACCTTAATATTTATTGCAAAAAAAAAAAAAATAATAAAAAAATAAATAATTGATAATTATTAACCAAATTGTAATGTAATTTCCTGTGCTGGAGAAATGAAATTCATCGCACACAGAAAATGCATAAAATGATGGGATGATTTTTTTATATTTATTTCTATTTTAACGAAGATACTACTGAGGCTAACTACAGAAAAGCAACAGAAGACATAAGAGGTAAGAAAATAAAAATATATTTTTTTAATTTTTGGTATTTACATCAAAAAATTGTACTTTTATTAAATCGTTTAATTTTTCTGCCAAAACAGAAAAAAGAAAGGTTATAGCGTTTTTTTTCTTTTTTACTAAATTTTTCTAGACAAGGAGAAATTAAAAACTTTAGGATGTACGTATAACATTTTTATTTTTATTTCTCATTTGGGATCATGATATTTTAGTATTTCGTGTAATTAAAATAAACACTCGTATATATTGTTCTATTCGAATCCCCGAAAATTTACGAACAAATATATTTATATATTTTTTTTTTTGTACAATTTTTTTGTTGGTATTTTGTAATTGAATATGTTTCCTCTGACGTCATAAATACGTATATTTAACTTGGAACGTTTTTTTTTTCATTTCTAAACTTTCTAGTGATTGTAGTATTATATATTGAAATACTGGTAAAAGTGGATGATCGTATGTACTTGTATAATTGACTTAAATAATTCAATAATATAGCAATTAATTATTAATTAAATAACGAGCGAAAATTAGTCGTATAATAATTAAATTGATTTAACAACATTTTTTAATTATAATAAAATACATATATGTAATAAATTATTATTTTCTGTTTTTTTTATTAACAGAAAAATATCCTACAACTTCAGAATTTTGCCGTTCAATAAATTGTCCTCCTAATTTATGTGTAAACCGCGATGGTCAGCCAATAGTGGTCGATGGTGAATAAATGGTGATTAACCAATTAAAAAAAAAGAAAAAAAAGAAAACTGATATTCTCTTAAATGAAAAAAAAACCTGTATAATATATTATCAAAACAATAATTAAACTTTACTTTTTAAAAATCACTCGTGTTAGGTATCTATATATAATTGTGAGAGGTTAGGGTGGTCCAGGTATTGTCTGGCCACCCTCCTCATAAGAAAATTGTTTTTTTATAAATAAACGATGGCGACCCACTGCCCGAAGTACTGCTTCACGGCTTTCCGGGCAGTGGGTGGATTGCCGATTCAAAAGAAGAAGAAAAAAAAGAAAGGTATCTATACCGGTAATAATTTTACACTAATATATAATAATTATGTAGAAGTGTCAATGCATGTAATTACGTCTCATTACTTAACGAATAAATAAATGTATATATAATATATATATATATATATATATTATATATAATTAATCGATCTGTATTTTTTATTTTACTTTATATAATATATAAATATATATAATATAATATATAGTATAATATATATATATATATATATATAATTTTTTTTGTTAACCTTAAATTTGTTTTCGAACTATGTAAAATGTACAACGTTTTAATATTATTATTATATAAAAAAAAAAAATCGAAAATAAATTTAAACATACATTTTAAGGGAACATCTATTTTTCAATAAATATATACGTATGCAATCATAGCGAATTATTTTTTCGTATAAACGCCGTAGGAAAAAAGCATTATGATTACGCGGGGTTTTGGAATTTCAATAGTAATCGATAATAATCCTATGACTATTGGCGAAATATGTATTATTAAACATATTCTACACAATATCCCAACGAGTTCGACAGACCTATTATAATAATAGTATTATAAAACCGCATTCGCTACAAAAATACATTTTCATAAATTATCGCCATATTTTAAATTAATATATTATGTTAATTTAAATTTATATTAATGGCGTGTATTTCCGTATAAATATAATAACTGTGTGTACTAATCGCTACCTACCGAATTTTTAATATTATACGTATTATAAATACGTAATACGACATTCGTCCAAGGGATTACATATTATATTCGCTCGATTTGATAAATTGGATAAATCACGAACAACCCACCGATCGTTATTGCATAATATAAATTTTGTACATTTTCGTGTATGTTTTGTGTTTGTTCAAACGTGACATTGAAAATATAATATATTTATTTAATATTACGTGCGTGTAATTTGCGCGAGTACACCGGCATGTCTCAGCTAATACACTAGCCGCACACAGTTTTTCAAATAATTTCTGTGGAATATGGTCGAATTATGTCAATGCGAACCACGATTTGGGCAAATTAAAATTTTTTTTTTTATTGTTCAATATGAATAATATGTGTGCAGACAAATTATACAGTATTGTTATCGATTGTTCGTGTGCGCGCAATATGTGCAGAAACGTGTTATTTATTTAAACAAAATAATGTTACGTGAAACGGCGATCTTTTATATTAAAGTTTTGAATCGCGCGTTTAATTTAACGGTATTAATTGATGTCTATGGAAGGCAATTTTTACTAAATTAATAATAATAAATAAACTATCGGAATGTTGAAAAAAAGGCGCGATATTTAGCCGGATTTCGATTTTGGAAAAGTATATATATTTTTTATATTTATATATCCTAAAATAAGAAAGACGAACACGGATTTTCGGGATACTTAAAATTTCGTATATCTAATTTTTTTTTCTTTTAATAACAATAAAACAAAAACCATAATTGATACCATTTTTTTGTCCTCGACATTAAAAATGAGTTTTCCTTTACTATTGACCTGCAATATGGGTTATTAATATTTTTGTTCACGCTCGCGGTTGGCACGTGCAGGACGTCAATCAAAAGTTTTGATTGATAACGTAAGGTTACCGATAAAAACGTCCCACGATATGATTTCCACGGGAACGCATTGGCGGTTATACCTGATGTTCAAGGGAGGGGGCGAAAGTGGAGCCAACCCCCTCTGCCAAGGAAATATCCACATCGACGAGTAATAACCAAGAAGGAAATTCTTTTAATGTACCGAGAAGAAATGCAGATGTAGAAAAAGAAAGAACAACGTGCATGGAACGTAACAGAATTAACAATAAAACGGGAAAAGAAAGTAGACAGATAGCGCCTGCGACACAACATAGAGGGCGTGGCAGACACACACACACACACACACACACACACACACACCGCAGTCAGACGCGAACTACGTTATTCACGACTGACCACCGTAACTACACTGAGCGGTTCGATGGTTTTGCACCGCTATTTATAAGCACCTTGCTGCCACGCCCTCTATGTTGTGTCGTAGCGCTATCTGGTGACTATTTTCTTTTTCCCATTTTATTACGGTCAGCTGAATTATACCGGACGGTATATGCGTGTGTTTATTTTGACGCTAATCGAGCGACCGATCATACGCACGTATGCAATCTTTATTATTATTATTATTATTATTATTATTATTATTATTATTATTATTATTATTATTATTATTATTATTATTTGTCGTCAACTATGCACTAAACACTTGATCATGACCGATGATCAGCGCGCACAGTCAGCGCGTACCGTGCGCGTTGATGGTCAGTCGAGCAATAATTCCAGCCTTATACATGATGTTCAAATGGGTGAGGGCAAAAATGAAGCATAACCATAATATAATTGGAGTATTGGACAAACTTACATGACACAAGTTGGTGCTGTTAGGTCAGAGATATACTAAATTTAAAAATATCAAATCCCATAGATGAGGCGATCCATCTATCGCCCCCCCTTATAACTGCCACTGCGGGGACGAGCAAGATATTTAAGAAGATCATATCGTATTATTGGGAAAAATCATCTACGGAGTTTACTGGAGATCATAGAACCGTTATTGCTAATATTGTTCGATTTTGCGCGGACTTCAATCGAATCGAACAAACGGCTCAGTCTCCCGGAACTTATCACTCAATAGCTAAAATGTTCTTTTTCCAAAAGTTATTTCTTTTTATTGGCTTTATAACTCTCCAAGAGTCTTCATCGTTACGGTTACAGCCTTCCGTCTTTTCCTATCCTGAATAATTTCATTCCAATCTTCTACGTCCTGCGTCCTAGGACGCTTAAGTTTCGGCTTATTCCGTCGGCCCATCGCTTCCTCAGACTATCTCTCGGCCTTTTCCCACTTGGTTGATACTCTATATGGCTGCTCTCACAGCCTTTGTTTCATCTCTTCGCATAATGCGTCCGGATACCATTGTAATCGCCTTTATGTAATTGGTTATATTGTCCCTAGATTAGTACCGTAGAATGGGGTGAATAGGAACGGTTTTGACGGTTTTTTAAAGATTATGAGCACAATTTTTATAGCATAAATATCACGAAAATTGTTTTAGAAAGCTACAAAGCTTACATATATAGAAATATATATAGCACCAAAAATATAATTTATGTTCAAAAGTTTATTTTTTTTATTTGTTCAAAAAGTGTTTCTATTTACCCGTTAGTTGGGGTAAATAGGAACACCGTTTTAAAAAGCCAGGTTTTCCTATTCTTACACGTTGATTATCAGTAGGAACAAGATTTTGATTTTTAAAAATAGTTTAACATTATATTTTCATACGGTTTGATGAAAAAAAAAAATTATTTATGTAGAAAAATTCCATTTTAATAGATCAAAATAACAAAATATTAAACAAAATAAAGTGGTGTGTGTATATATATATATATATATATATATATGTTTTATTCATAATGAATAAAACAGTCTTTGTTTTTCATAATATCACTGTATCAGTCTTAATCTTTAAAACTACATAATTAATATAGGTTTTAACAACAAAAAATATGGTAAAATTCGCGTTTATTCTTCTACGTCAACATCACAATTGGAATAGTTAGAAAAACAAATATATATACCTATATAACTGCAAAGTATTTATACGAAAATTAAATTTCGTTGAATAGAAATAAAAGCATTTAGTTTGTTATAGCCGTCAAGTAGGTATCGCGTTTTTCCCGGTTTGAGAGTTTATGAATAGTAGGTACCTATAGTAAGTACGTTTTTTACACGTCGATCGACTAATACTAGTTTTCCTCTTGCAGAGGCATATCGATAAAAAAAACATATTTGTTGTTATTTTCATATTATTCTACCAACAATAAATAATAATTGGTTTGCTCGTACAGTAAATTAACGCGTAAAAAAATTAATCGAACAATACGCGTTCAAAATCGCCGTTATTTTTTAAATTCCCGCATACCTATACTTTATTCTTTTAATCACAATATTCATACTTGTACAAGGTAAGTTTTAAAAAATATCACGTTAGAAACGAATATTTTTAAAAGTTTCATCAATTTACATTATGCTTTTTAAACGTCAAACTCCGATATGCGTTTGACAAACATTGTTGTATTTTATGTTTTTGTCAACATCCATTTTTTAAAATAATAATATTTTACGCGCGACGTATTATATTAAAAAAACCTTGTTTTCATTATTATTTTTATTTAAATAATAATCTTTTTTTATTATTATTTTCGAGGGTTTTCAGCTTTATCGTTAATAATAATATTGTTAGTAACTGGACAAACTGCTTACCTACGTGTAAACACGAGACGCGTAAAACGTATCTAGACGCGCACTCTAACGAAGTGTTTTATTCGCGTGATACACAATAATTTCCGTCACTAGGAGCACTCTACTCGCCGAGTCGTCGTTTTGAAAAGAGTGGTTGGATTCTGTAGACGGTAGATGGCGAAAGTGGTCACAGTTAATGTATACGTATAAATTGATTGATAACATTTGATTTATGATTTTTTTCAAAAATACATTCACGAACACGAGCGACAAACGAAAACACACACGAGAAAAAAAAGGCTATTTAGGCGTTTTTTCTCCATAAAGACCTGTGCAAAAAAAAAAAAAGGAAAGAAAACTATCGATAAAAAATTGCACGCGTTTTACGTTTTTTTTTCTCGTGTCAGGCAACACGTATATTTATAATTAATCATTTAATAAAACGAAATATTAGAATGAATAAGTAAACAGATAACGTAAAATGGTAACGTACGTTGTTTATAAATAAATATATTTTTTTATTTTGATATTTCAATTGAGCCGTATCTTGTACCTCCTTCTGGTCGCTTGTCATCGCAGATCTTCTTGCGCGCACGGGCCTGGTCCTGCTACGCATACGAGTAGGTGTGACATCGTCTGCTCTTGTCCGCTTTTGCGAGCGTATATTTCGATCTCATATTATATCCCCATTTTCGCATTTTTTCGATCTTCCTAGTTCCTACTCCAAAACACGTTCAGTGTCCTTCACGTCGGCCAGTCCAAGTTGTGAGCAGACAGTGGCGTAAAGAACCGTGTTTTTTTAGAAACAGTTATTGCTTCTGGATTTTAGCTGGGCGGGTCCTGTCGGTAGGTGGGTACTCGTATTTACTATTTTTCGATTTTCATAAATCATAAAACTACGTCTACTACTTCTAGTCGTTCTCGACTTCGTGCATGAAGTTTTGACAAAATTTTCGTTTTGGTTCCCCTCAAAGTTGTGCCCATCTATGTGGAGCGTTTGTTAACGGGTATATGCTTGTAATTGTATTGGAGTAGGTACTACTTCTATCCCAAAAAAAAATCGTCTACAGTAAAAAAAAAAAAACGTCGTTTTAAAACTAAAATTAGTAAAGTGGGTCATTAGTATACGGTTCGCTTATTTAGTTTTTTTTTAATTTCGCCACGACACTGTGGCCTGCAGAAGGTAATTTTCCTGACGGTTCCATCCACCTTTTACTAGCCATGTCCGTTATAGCTGCTTTTTCCACACGCGTTTTACATTAAATCCGTAAACCCTTTTTTTTATATATATTTTATCGCAGTTTTTTTTTTTTTAAGTAATCATTTAAGCAAACCGATACGAACGTGTTTCTCTTATTACGAGACGCAAACGATCGCATGACGCCTCGCAGTTTCACATTTAACATTTAAAGTGTGTGTGTGTGTGTGCTGAGGGAGGGGAAATAGTGTTTCTCGCGTATTTGTACTCTTTAAAAATATTTATTTTCCGAATAACGACCCCACCGTCTTAATCGATTCCATTCTATCCGATCACGTCATGTGGCGTGGTAATCCGTGAAAATAAAAATTGGTTTTTTTTTACGTTTTATATCGCCCGTCGACTGTACAAAACAATACATATATATATAACATAATCGTGCACGCCGCGTTTTAATTCAAATCGTTCGAAAATTAATGTGCTGGCTTTTGAATTATTTTTTTTTTTTTCGATCGTACCGGAATTGTTTTTTTTTTTTGTATTGGGCGTGAAGGGCAATGAGGTAAGTCGATGGCACTGCGAGTAACAGTTACGCGTATATATATATATATAACGGTTTATGGGAAAAAAATTCACTGAATTCCCTTGCGGCGGAGCCAAATATTGTCTATTAACATTCGAAAACGGCGATTTTCGATATCAGACAAAGTGATAACGTGATGGATTTTCGTTTATATAGACGAAGGGTTTCATAAAAGAAAAAAAAATTAAACACGCGCAGCGTACTTGTGTGTAAGACATGCCAGTGCGTTAGTTTGCGAGGAGTCCAGCGATCTCGGATACACGCGAGTCAGAGGAACGCGTTCTGAACGATTGCTTACAACAATATGTGGCTAAAAATCGTGAAGTTGAATGTAAAAATATTTTGACGTTGCCAAAGGGGGGACTTAAAACAAACGTGGGCAGTTTTTTTGGAAATTTTTGTAGTTAAACAGAAATAAATTTGTGATTTTTCATCAGTATACACTAATATTTTATATCGACGTCGTAACGCAAGTATACCTACCGACGTAATACGGTTTTACGGGCTATTTCATCGACCGTTTTTTTTTTCTTTTAATAAACACCGAATAATAATATATATTTTTAAAAAATTGTTTTCGGTTTTCGTCATACCGTGTTGTACGTGTGTAAGTCATGACTTCTGATAACGTACATAATATTATAATACGTATATAGAATATAAAATACAGATTATTATTTGTATAAATTATACGATTCTTAAATAATTGACAGCGAGAACCGAGAATGCCTTTATCTACATAATACGTACGTCTTGTGGTTATATAACATTCATATCGGGGCATATTATAATATACAGTTCGTATACACGATATCTCTGAATATTATCTGGTGTTTTATTGTATTATTGTCTAATAAATGCCGTCGGACATGTGGCTATTATGATATATATATAAATTATATATATATATATATATATATATGGTTTGTAAGGTACGTCCATATACGATTATATTATACAAAAATTTTAATTTAAATTGTTTTATTTTATTTTTTAAGTGCCTTTATTTATTAAAAAAAAAATATATTTATTTATCCGACACGTGTATGTGTAAAATGAAATTCCAACGTATATAATATGAAAACGATTTTTAATTTTATTTCGTAAAAATTTGCATTGTCTATAACACGCCCTTCGATTTAATTGTTGTCACTGTAAAACGTTAAATATTGTACACTATTTGCGGGTCTTGTTAAATGTTTAAGACGTATATTCATTTTATCTGATCATTTTTTATATACGTGTATATATTTGAAAATGACTTTTTTTTTTTGCTATAGTTCAATTTTGAAAATACAGTTCGTATTTATATAATAATAATTTTTTTCTAAATGTCGTACAGCCGTTTAAATATTTTGTACTGTCTATTCAGTTTTTATTTATTTATTTATTTTTTGTATTATATACGTACAAATTGTATTTTTTTTTCTTTTTTGAAACATGACGAATCGTTGGTGAATTAATAAACCCGACAGTATGTTCAAAACCCGATTCCACGTGAGATTTGTTTTTGAATAATACATATGGATATGAATTATTAGAATCCTTCCTTCACCATCATGGACTAAAAAAAAAAAAAATCCAGTGGTTTGGACATATGCTCGCATGAATTAGTCACACGAGGATCGCCCACTCATAATATAATATTATATTTAACGAATAAATGCTCTCTAAAGAGTGTACCAATATATATATAATATGAGTTCGTGACCGCGTATGTATTATAATAGTACAGTATTCCGTCGAAAAATGGGAAAACATAAAAAAAAAAATCCTATAGTTTAGTCGTAACGTCATAAATTGAAAAATTGTTAAAATATGACATGTATAATCGTCCTAAAACATATATGTAGTAATTCAATCTGAAACAACGCGTTTATGTAAAAAAAATTTTTTTTTAGCTTTAAATGTGTAAAAAAAGTGATTTATGTTTTACACTGCACCGCAATATTATATATATATAGTGAATTATTATTTGAACGTATTATTATTATTATTTTTTTTTTTTGGTTACGTAAATACTCGTAGTAATTGGCAAAAATTGGGATTTTTTTTTTAGTAAAGTATAATTTCTAGATCTGTAAACACTAAAAAACAAAACTGGAATCAATTTAATATATATATATTTTAAATCGTCTAATATATTATAATATACACCTAAACTGCTAAACATTAGCGTGTATAGATCTCAGATCCTGCGGTTATTATCCTCAAGGCGACAATATTTTTCTGGGTAAATTCGTTTTAGAAGAAACAAAAAAAAAAAAACTGGTTAATATATTCCTTCCTGTCCGCGTCCTTGTCGTTTTAAAAATATCAACTCTTGTCTATTTTTATTATTATTATCATACGACAATATACGTTTCGTACGCGTGTAGCTGCGCAGTATAAATGCAAATTCTATCCGAACTACAGACTCAGGCACAGTATTCGGAATATTGCGTTCCGAATATACTTTTTAAATACTTTTTTCAAAGCATTCTGAATAAAGCGTTTTGAATATTTCTTAAAAGTATTTTAAATACAGAATACGTTTTAAAGATCAATCGTATTTTAAATAGTACCTACATAAAAATAATACCTTGTCGCTATTATGTAAATGTAAAAAGTCATTATTTTGGAAAAAAATATAAGTAGCAACTAGCATCGGTATAGATATTTAAAACAACATCAATTATTATTTTATCAATAATCTTGCTGTGTTTTGGTGTGTTTGAACCAACAATCTTATTTAAGTATATTTGATTACACTGCTGTTTTATTATAATTGTGTTATATTTTACAACTATAATTGGTATTATTAATTTACTTATTATTTATTGCGTTATATATATATATATATATATATATATATATATATATATATATATATATATATATATATAAACACAGAATTTAAAAAAAGAAGTTATGTTAAATGCTCTAAATACATAATTGGTGACTGTTTGTATTTGATTAATAACTATATTTGATATTCGTATTACTAAAAAGTAGTAAAAAAAAAAGTATTCTTAAAGTATTCGGAATATTTTTTGTGAAATATTTAAAATACTTAGGGAACACTATTTTCACGAAGTATTCAAATAAGTATACTGAATAATTTTTTTCCGAATTACTCAAAGTACTTTCAAAAAAACTTCTCATATTTATACTAGATTTTATGCAATTTAGAGTTCCTCATCATCACCACAGATCTCAGACACTTTCACATCTCGTCTCAGAACACAAATTTCTCAAAGAAGACACCCTTATCTAGAGCTATGTCTTAGGGCTTAGGCAATCGTCACCCTAATTAAAATGTCTTCTCGGACACTTTAAATAAAATAATTAATTCTTACTCTATAAATACTAATGTTTTACACCATATGCTTGAAATATTTTCCTTTTATATATTTATCGCCATTAGAATTAATAAATACAAATTTTTTTTTCTTTTGTTAACATTATTGAAATGTACACATTTTTATGTATATTTACCTGTTAATTGGGTTACCGCCCGTTTTATTTTTTTAAAGAAATAAATATTAATTATTATTATTATTATTATTAAAAGTATTTTACCAAAGTCTGCTGTATTTGGAACTCGAACGCGTCGAGTAAAAATTAAAATTAAATATACTTTACTCTACATATTATTTTTGGTCACGTCGTATTAATAATATTATTACACTTTTTTGTTTTTTAAACCCTCCCGAGTTCGTCCCTTTTAAGACGAGCTCTCGTCAATAATAATAATAATAATAATAATAATAATAATAATAATAATAATAATAATAATAATAATAATAATAATAATAATATTAATAACGACGACGACGAGAAGGGGACACTGCGCGGTGCAAGGATTTACAAAAAAAAAAAAAAGAAGATTTTTCGCAATGGAATCTGTCGCTAGCCCGGAAAAACGGGCCGATAATGACGCGCGTGCAGTCGTCGCCCGCGCGCCAGCTCCCTGTGGGGTCGTCCGCTCGCGTTACGCGCTCCTGGTCACCCGGCCGTACACGGCGACGACACGCGTTTACCTCGCGCGTATTACACAACGAAATTATTACACACCGTCGTCGTTTTCCGCACCGTCGTCGTCGTCGTCGTCCGCACGGGATAATCGGGGGAACGTCGCGGTCCGACACGCACACCGTCGCTCCTCGACACCGCCGATAATGGCCCGTCCATACGATATTGTATCGTTAAAATTCGGAACCGAAAATCGGGTAAACGTTGCGAGTGCCGAGACGTGATTGTGAATGGATATGTGTGGTGCGCGGACGGGAAAAAAAGCGATAGAAAAAAAATATATATATTCCGGATCTATTCCGATTATACAATAATAATATTAAACTAATAAACGTATAATAACGTAAATTATAAACGGCCGGAAGAACCGTATTAGAGAGAAGAAAAAAAAAAAAAAAAAAAATTCGAACGTGCTACGGCATAATAGTCGGAGGAGGACCTATATATAGCTAGTGTGTGTGTCAATATGATTTATCTATTATACGCTTGCACCGCTTGTGTTTGCATTATTATTATTATATTTATATTTCTGGTATATAATACCCGCGAGTGGTCTTCCGTATATTATTCTATTCGTTTTTTTCTTTTTCTCTCTCTCTCTCTCTCTCTTATACGTATGATTTTGCTTCTCTTTCTTTCATTCCACATCTATGGTATACGTCTTTCTCGGTGGTCGCTCGCTCGCGCGAACCCCCCACTATTGCACCCGTTGCCTTCACTGATAATAATCCGATTGATACGCGCGATTGACTTTTGAACCGGAAACGAACGATCTATGTTTTTTTCGATAATATAAAACAAATTAATAACCTTTTTTTTTTTTTTAAAAAAGAAAAAAAAAACCTATACGCGATACGTTTTAAACGTAACTGCACTAACAAACGGAATAGTCGAGAACTTCGTATGGGGTGCATGTAAATAATGAAAAATTTTCTTAAAAGTATCAAAAAAAAAAAAATTATATTTGTGCTTAAGGTATTAGATATTGTGTAAAAACAATTAGGAATAAATGTCCAATATTTATTAATAAACGAATATGCCTAGAATATTCTCAAAACGTTTATTATAAAGATAAAAACTTGATAACTTGTAACTCGACAGAGTTGAAATTATATATTAACGGAAAATATTATAGTACACAACAAAACGGACATTTAGCACTAAATATGGTATAAATTAAACTTTAGCTACCGTAAGATTTTTTCGATTTTTTTTTTTAAACCTATGTGAAATCGTGTGTTTTAGACGACGGTGTCATTCGTTTTTGGCGCAAAAACTTAATTTCGATGTTATGGCGATTTGAAGTTGACAATTTCACACTTACACGCATCGCGGCGTTCGGCCGTACAAAACGCCCGGCGTGATTTTTAAAACATTTTTTTTTTTTGTAAAATACGTGTTCCTTCTTACTTAATACTTTGGTGTCTTCAGATTTCTTCCTGTTGCACTTATCAATCTATAGATGTTTATGCTTTGAGCGAAGCGAGATTTACGTTTTATAATGACGTTTAGTTATTTTTTTTTGTGTCTCTATTAATCAAATCAATTTGTACAATGTCTCGTACAATTTGTACAAAAATGTTTCGATTATTACAGTCGTACCAATTTTTCGAAAGCAAATTTAGCAGTGGTAGTGGTGGCACTTTGGGTCGGTCATTTTTTGATTTTTTTCAGTAGCTCGGAAACGAGGTCCAAAATAAAAAAGGTTTTTGCCAAAGTTTTTCTTCAAATTCGTTAACGATTTTAATAATTCACCACTACGAGATTTTCTTCGTGGCAGGTCTTTCTAGCCATTTTTCCACGAAAATTCTATATTCACTTCGTAGACGTAGTCGGAAATTTGTCAAAAATCATTCCTGCAATGTCCAAGAAGGAATTATACATAGGTACGTCCAAAGAAGAGAACACACAAGATTTCGCGGAATATGTTTAAGACTTTTTTTTTATTGGCTAGAAAAAATCCATGACAACAGTTTAGGAAATAATATAAAAACTGCAATTGCTTAGATACATAAATAATATATAACATAATGAGTTGTTGTCGGTGTGATTATTTGTAATATTGGCAATCCGTTTTTTGACGCGATTGCGCAAAGTACAAAGTGGAAAAAGTTTTCGTCTCTCGCGATAAACGGACTCAGTATACGAGGACTGAATAATGAGCTCGTTTAGAAAAGTCATATCCGCTGCCCGGACCTGCAAAAGGGCGATCTGGATGTGTTTGAAAAGCGTACGACGAATTCCGTTGTTACGTTCGTGCTTTAAGCAAAAGAAGAACGCACGTCCTAACGACGGAATGAAAGCGAGCGTCCACGTCGACTGTACGACTGCAAATACAGTCGTCGGGAAAGCGTCGCCAAAGAAGAAAGACCAAGTATTGGACGGGAACGAGGGTCGACGTGCCACGGAAAATCAGGCGGTCCCTATGACGCCAGCACCACGGACGGAGGAGAACGTTTCAAAAGTAAATTTGAATAACGACCGCGTGGACAAAACACCGGCGAATTCGGCACCGAGTCCTGCGTCGAAAACCGTAGCGCAATCGCGCAACAACCGGTTGATTGAGCCCGTCAAGGAATGGCCCAAAAACGGAAGACGGTTGTCGACTAGTTGGAAAAAAGTCGAGAGAATCCGCGGTAAACCGTGCACGAATCTACCTAAAGACGATGCAGTCTGCGCCAAAGCAGGTCTGTTATCCCGCTACGTTATATTAATTTCGATCTAATTTGTCTGTTATTTTTCATTTTGTAGACAATCGGAACCGAGAAGAAACGAACAGGGACAGAAAACCGTTTCCTCCGCCATTTGAGCCCAAGAATAAATATACAAACAAACCGGTCAACGCGTTGAACGAGACCGGTAACACCGCCGTTACAAAACCGTTCGGAACGTCGACGCAGCATACGTTGGGAGTAAAGCGTGATAACGGCGAACGGTTCACGGCGGCCAGATCACGATTCATGCCCGATGAGTTCGGGAAAGAAATTATACTGCACAAGGCAGAAAATCCGTGGGTTCCGAAAGTGGTTGAGAGAGAAGCGGCCAAAAATACGGCTGACGCTGCGGGGTTGAAGAAAAAACCTCAACAAGACAAGACCGAGGTAGGAAATTAAATTCTAACTGCGGTACAGAATGGTCGACTCGAATTTTTTTTGCGCATTTCTTTGATTGTATCCGATCTCTTAACGATCGACATATTATATAGATAGCAATACTGAAAAACGATTATATACGCAAACATATTACATTTGAGCGCGATATTTAATTAGGTTTTTTTTGTTGAATATTGCTGTTCTCTATTTATACGTATTTTTTCGTGTTGTCTACAGGAATTAAAGAAAACGGTTAATTTCATGTTGTACAAACTGCAACAGTTAACCGAGAGTTTCGCTGAATTGCCGGCCGATACAGTCGGAAATTTGGAGAACACTGCCAATTTAGTGTTTGAAAAGGTAATGAATATAACGCAAAAAAAAATACGACTACTCTTTCGATGCAGACGAAACAGTCAATTCGTTTATCGATACTGTATCAATAATGAATGCGATTTAGAATTAAATGTATAAATCGATTGCTTTTCCACACATTCAATATATTCTGCAGGTAATCCGAGAAAAAGATTTCATACCTCTTTATGCGTCCTTGTGTTCGGCCATGCAATCCATCCAAGTGACTAGTGACGATGATAAGAATCCGGGGGTATCGTTCAAATCCCTCATTCTTAAGAGATGTCAGAGACAATTACAAGACGACAGGATCCGTCGAAAGGAGGACGTATATAAACTCAAGGAAATTAATTCCTGCCAAGATCCGGTAATTAATTTATAATTTATATAAATATACATATAATATATCTACGAATCAGGCCTAAAAAGTCACATTGATTATTGTGGGAGTTATGAATCTATTTTGAATTTTATAATTTAATAGGCGAGGAAAAAAGTATTAGAGCTGGCTTACCAGGAAAAGGAAAGGAGGTTCCTTGAACGTTCCACAAGAAATTGCCGGTAACGTTTTTTATCGTATATTTCAGAATAAAAAATTAGAAACGTTTATATAGTATACTTACATTAATTTACATAATTTTTCTTTTTTAAATTTTGTTTTTAGATTCATGGGAGAGCTGTTCAATCACAACATGATCGAGCCGAGCATCATGGCCAATTGTATGACCGCCTTGGTCGGAGAAATATCAGACGAGCCTCTGGAATGTTTATGCGATCTTTTAAGGACTGCCGGAAGACAATTGGAAGTAGTAAGTTTTTTCGGGAAAATAATTGAAATATTATACAATATTATATAGTTTAACCGAAAACAAAATCTATATGCGAATTTTATTCTTGCAGTGTTGTGATTTAAAGAAAATTTTCAACAAGCTCGAATCATTAACGTCCCACAAAGATGTTTCGTCGTTCGTGAAATGTATGATCAGCGACGTTATAAACCTGCGGAAGAAAAAATGGCAACCGTGAATCGAGACGTATTGACGTATTTTCTGGACCGTTCTTGAAATGTAAACCGATGTGATAGATCAAATACATACGGGGCTAGTGTAACTTGGATATCTGTTCATGCCCCCCGCGCCCCATATCAGATAAAAGTATAATATTACATTTTTAAAAATGGGTAAGAATCCGCGACTGTTATGGATGTCGCTTAAGTGAATTGTACTTAAAGTTTTAGACTTTTGTTATTACTACAAATTTGGAAGAAATGATAAATAATTACATTCAATAAAACGATTCTGACCAGAGATTCCGGTATATTACACTTTATCGAAAAATTTATTGTGGGAATAAAAAAAAAATGATTTAGGATTTTCAATATTTTATACACCGTGTAAAGTCATATTTAAATTTATAGGCTATTTCTAGATGTCTGGTCATATGTAATTCTTTTAAATGGTAATAATTCGTTTTAAAGGCTGAATGAAAAAAAAATCCATAACAGCCGCCGCTATCGTTACACTGTTTACGTTTCTTTCTCAATTTCGGCACTTTAATTACATAATAAAGTATTGTATTCCGATCCACCGGGGTCGGTACGCCCATTACATTGGCTCTGCGCTGGCAGTTCATGAAAATGTGCCGCCGACACGTCTCGAGGATACTACTCGATGAAATGGTTCTGAAGTCACGAAAATAACCGATCTGAAGTATGATTTTTATTTTTATTTTTTTTTTATTTTTTGGCATTTATAAATGTGACTTATTTAAATGAACGCGTATTTACTTTAGAAAAAAAAATTCATATTTTTTTGAAACCTATGTAAAATCGTGCGTTTTAAACGATGGTGTTATTATATTCATTGAAAAAAACTAAATTAAAAAAAAAAAATGTATAATAAGTAATAGTCCATCGATTGTGTATTACAACACGCAATCCATTCGTTGTTATTAACGTTGTGTCACACTGTCTTGTAAACATATTAAGAATTTGCGATTAAAAAAAAAAATGTAATTATATACCGAAATCCGTAATACGAGCACATAAACGTTTTATATAAAACGTTTGCAGTATAAAAGATTAAAACGAATAACAATTCAATCACGTGAAACGTACAAGAAGTACTTAAAATAATGGTCTGATTTTTTTTTTTTTTTAATGCGTACTTCGTGTCGTTCGTTAATCGTAATTTTCGAATTAAAAAGCAAATTTACGAAAAAAATAATCGCGTTTAACACACCGCGACAACAACGAAATCATGTTTACACTTTCGTTTGAATTTTCAATAATATATTTATAATCGCGCAAACATTCGTATATTTATATGTAAAAAAGAAGGTAACGAGCCGCGGGATGCAGTTGTGGATGTCGCTTAAGTGAATTACTCGGACAGAGATTTAAGAGTTTTGTTATTACCATAAATTTGAAAGCAACGCGCGATAAATCGTTGCATTCGATAAAACGATTCAGAGCTTCGGTGCGTAATATTATTTATGATTATAATAAACGAAATAACGCGTAATTTTCCATGGAAAAAAGAAAATACACAATTTGTCGAAAGACTTGAAATTTTCATAAAAAAAAAATTTATTGTGACTAACGATTTTCGAGATTTTTTCAAATATATTTGAAATAACGCGTACCTCTGACATTGTATAACGCGTTATTAAGCTTAAAAACAGCGAAAATTACCTCTTTTATGAATTAAATATGTACATCAAAATCTATAAACAGTAAAAAATTAAAAGCAATTTTTTTTTGGTTCCCTAATACAACATAAAGAGTTACTTATTTGGTGAATTTTTCTATAAAACCAATATGTATATGGTTTCAAAATTACGAAGAAATAACGCGGTAATCGATTTCGACGAAATCGCGTCTTAAGTTGTTGGGTAGTCTTTTTTCTGACGCCTAAAAAAATTATTGTGAAAATCGAAAAAATGCGTAAAAATTACCAGCTATCGATGCAATTCGCTATCGGGAAAACAAGATATGTTACTGTAAAGATCGAAGCACTCTTTCTGGTAGAATTTTTGGGTACAGACATAAAAAAAGAAAACACACATCACTGTAAAACCAATACATTTCTCGCTCCGCTCAGAATCTAAAATAGTACGAGACTATAATAATAAAATGCATAATATGCACACGTCGGATAATATTCGATTTGTTCCGCGCTATTCTATACGTCATATCTTAAATTAAATTAAATTTTTTACTGGGGTTAAGTGTATTAATCGTACATAAAACATTTATACGTACAACTATATACATATATATATATATATATACGTATATATAGACAGAAAGCCGACTGGATTTCACCCTTATGTACGTGTGAAGTAACGAAACGGGAAGTTCCCCTTTTCGGTCACTGTAATGGGGTTTTAAAAGGGTGTCTTTACTGCAGCATTACTGTATATATATATATACGGTGTAGTTTGGTTAAGATCCCGTTCTTAAAAATTGACCCTCGTGGTTCGTATCGTTTTGAAAGGACGCGATGACCGACAAATCCGTTGAAGCCCAGCCCACTGCAAGACGCAATCACGTTACAATTTAAAACGACGCTTATATGTTTGGTTCATTAATTTCTGTTTATTTGTATTGGACTGACTCGCGTTTACATATTATACCTAAAAATTAAGAAAAAAAAAATTGATATTTTTTTTCTTTTGGTTCATAGTGTAAGTGAAGCTATACGTAAAATGGCTTTGGAGAAGAACGATGCGTTTACCGTTCAGTATTCGATTCTGCCGACGAGGATGATTCCGAGCGAAGGACACGTATTTTAATAAATATTAATAAGATACAGTGGGAGGCGAAAATTGATACGGAGTCACGTTGCTAGTGAAAAATTGCAGGACAAGAGTTATACAAAACTAGAAATATATAGTGACCGGCAAAAACGCGGTTATCACGCAGCAGAAGATTATTTTTTTTTTCCAATTTAAATGAACCGATTATTATTATTATTATTTATAAATAGTATTCGTCTTAATGTTATGTTTCAAGTAACCTTATACACAATACTACGTAACCATTAATAATTATTTTTGTGGCAGTTGTTTTCAGATTCTACACACACGCGTATACTATGACATAATACGCGCGTTATGTACACTATTCGATACACACACACACGCATATATAATTACACTGTTATTGCATCACACATTTATTCGAAACGAAATAAAAACAAATTGTACAACGATTATAACATGTCAAAAATAGAATATCGTAACAATTATTATCGAACAACGTTAAAACAGTTATGTGGTAAAATATGAACTGTACACAACGATAAACGAACAAGACGTGTGTTAATACTCAGTGTTGAAACGGGTATTCCATTAAAATTGTCTATGTTGGTATACGCGCGTAGAATAGAATTATACGTATCGGTTTATTCGTTTTCGATTTGAAATTCAAAATATTATTAAGGGGATTGGAAGCGAGTATTTTCTCTCTTTGTCTCGCACATACGAATCGTAGTAAAATAAACGTTTCGTACTCCCAACGCATCGATCGATCTAATAATGCGACAAAGATTCTGAAAACATTTTACAGTGTGCAAACGTGTAAACGAGTGTACAACGAAGAAAGATGAATCCTTACGCTCATTTCTTTCGTTGAAGACGCGAAATCGTATCATTATTAATAACAATACTGATAATAATAAAAATAAATAATAAAGATTGCGTACGCGCCTACGATCGGTCGCTCGGTCAGCGTCAAAATAAACAACCGCATATACCGACGTGGCGCGTAATGAAATGGGAAAAGAAAGTAGTCGTCACCAGATAGCGCTACGACACAACACAAAGGGCGTGGCAGAAAGCCGCGTATAAATAGCGGTCCGAAACCATCTGACCGCTCAGTGTAGTCACGGCGGTCAAGCGTGAACGACGTAGTTCGCGTCTGACTCGTGTGTGTGCGTGTTCGAGACTGACCGCTATTTATATGCGCCTTTCTGCCACGCCCTCTATGTGTGTCGTAGCGCTATCTGGTGACTACTTTCTTTCCCCGTTTTACTGTTATTTCGTTTACGTTCCGTGCACGTTGTTCTTCCTCTCCTACACGCCTTTTCCTTTTCTGCGTTTCGTCTCGGTACATATGAATACATCTTTCTGTTTGGTTATTGCTCGTCGATGTAGATATTTCATTCGCAGAAGGGGTTGGCACCGTTTTCGCCCCCCTCATCTTGAACATCATATATAACCGCCACTGTTATGCATATTATTATATTAACGCTTTAAGTCACTTGCACTAACTTTCTATCAATTTGTATTTTTGTAACGCGATTCCATAATATGATATTACTTACCCGTTTTTACTGTTTTTTTTAAGCAAATAAAAATAAGTACCTATATGTTATATAGGTATATGTTACAGACAATATTAAACGTTATTTAATAAGAAAAACATGTATTGTTTATTTATTTGGGCCCAGCTCATTATATTCCGCCCATAGGCGCCCCGCAACGTACCTAAACCCGGTCTCGACTGTAGGACGGCATTAAATCATCACCGGGGGGGGGGAGAGTAGAGGGTACCAACGGCACATACTTTATATGTTAAAATATGCTCTGTGCGTGTTTGCGTGCGCTCTACATAAGTATAACCGAGTGTCGGCACTCAGAATATCGGCGCGTTATTCAAATCGAATATTATAATCTTTTGGTTGTATAGATACGAATAAGTCGCCGCCGCTACGTGGTAATAACCTTAAACAAAAAAAAAAAATAATAATAATAATAGTAGTAAAAATAACAGCGACCGGAGCGGGTTGAATAGTGTGTGTGTGTGTGTGTGTGTGTGTGTTGGAATGAGTAGTGGAGCGAGTGAGAAAAACGTGAAAAATAATACGAGTCGGTCTAAGCAGCCGTGAAACGCGTTAATGTCCGTGCATTCCCGTGTTCATGGTAAACGATTTGATCGATGGCGAGACCGACGGCGGCGGCGGCCGCGCGGTCCGTGCGTGATTAAGTAGAAAATGAGCGGTTTCCTCGGGCGCGCGAGTTCCTCGGAAAAATCAATTAATAACGGATCCTTACCATTTACATACGCGTATATATATATATATATATAAACGCGGCACTTCAGAGTAGCGCGGGTCTCCGACGTACCTAGGTATACGTATATAATATAATTGTAATAACTATAACGTGACGCGACGTCTGCCTTATAAACTCGCGCCGAACGCGTATATATGTATTAAAAAATTATTATAATGACCGACGTCGTTGAAATTTATCGGGTGGAAAACGTCGCGCGGTATATATTTTATATAAGAAAAAAAAAAGGTAGTGGAAAAAAAAAAGAAAAGTGTTGCTAGAAAAACGTCGCGGCGTTTAGGTCGTCGCGGCTACCGGGTTCGTCGTAACGTAATAAATACGCGTTTTTATAGCCGTGGCCGCCGCCGCCGCCGCTGTGCTGCTGCGCGCGTACAGATAATAATCGGTCGGCGGCGTCGTGCGACCGAGGTCGATCCGGTCCAGTCTCGTTTAAGGTTTCTCGTGTATACAGAGAGAAAAAACACAAAAAAAAAAAAAAAAAGGTCGTTCGAGACGTGTGTGTGTGTGTGTGTGTGTGTGTGTGTGTGTGTTCAAGGTGACGGTCGGGTTTAAAAATGAAGGAAACCCTCTAACCCCGCTGATGACGCTCTGATGAAATGTAATAAAAAAATTGTTGAGGGTTATTTTATACGTTTACGTATGGTATTATAATGTGTAACTGACGACTGATGTCGATGACTTTTTTTCTTTTCTTTAGAACTTATTGGGCTGACTCTTTTCAAGCTAAAAACGTGATTTTAATACCATATACGAATCTGACTAATTTTTATTTTTTACGGCATTTTTTTTTGTAATTTTACAACCGATTTTAAACCGTTTTTCAATAATCGACGGAAAAATTACGAGTTCTTTGTGTTATTTTTTTTTTTTTTATTTTACGTAATTTTTATTTTTTCGTATAGTGTTTATATAATTAATCGTAATTAATAAAATAAATAAATAATAATTTATATGATTTAAACAATTTTATTTTTAAATTTTATATTATAAATTACATTTTATAAAAACAATAAACGGAGGATAAATGGCGATCGAATTGCAGAATTAATTTTTTTCAAACCTTTTTTTTTTTTTTGTATTTCAATGTCAAAATACAAAAAAAAAAATCAGCGAATTTCGTTGTACGTCTGCGAGAATTCTTTTATTACGTTTTTTTTTTTATTCGCTTCGCCTCGAATTCCCGTCGGAATTTTCGCGGTCTCGCTGTTCTCGAAGTTTTCCAATTAAAAGCCATTGTATTAAGCGATGCAAAAGTTAAAAGGCGCGGCCCGCGAGCGCCCCTTTCTTTTTTTTTTTTTTTCAATCAGCCGCGAACGACGAAACACACCAAAGCCGATACGAACAACAAATGTGTGCGCGCGCGTGTGTACGCGAAAATAGCGCGGGAACGAGGAGAACGGGTAAGGCCTCGCAATAATAATATACCCTTTCGTGTCGGTCGAAGAAAAAAAACTGGTAAAAAAAAATAAAACCGGAGACCGAAAAGTGCGCTCGTGATGCATGCTTCGTATATATAGAAGGAATCTCAATATCCGCGCTCGCCCAACACTCGCTCTCTCTCTCTCTCTCTCTCTCGTTAAAAAGTGCGTTTCTTATTGAAATCAAACAGTCGATTGATAACGACGGCCGGGAGAGTTCGCATGATTAATGGTCGTTTATATACAACGGTAATGGGGTGGCCGCGCGTTGTTAAGTCTCGCATCGAGCGAGCCCGATGCGGAAGAAGCGAACGGGGTTTTGGAAGGGAAAGGCTGGAAAAAGAAACACGGAAAATAGGTTTTGGGCGAATGAAAAAAAAAAAGTCGCGATTACTTTAAAACCATTGACGGAGTCGGCGTATACTACTAAAAATTCCTCTCCCGCGCCTGCAAGGGTTTAAAATTAAAATCCGCAAAGAATTCGGATTAAAATACACTTTTTTTTTCTTCTACTAATAAATGTAATCAAAACAGACACGTACGCTGTACGTCACGTAAAAACAGTACGAAATCACTCGCGTCGAGTAATAGACTATTTTTTTTTTAATGTTTATTAGAATTTTCTTTTCTTTTAGAAAACAGAAAATTATTATCAATAAATATTCCAAACGACCAGCGTTTATATCGGAGAGCGTTCGTTGAGAAATTTTTCTGCTTTTATTACGCTTTATCGTCCGCAAATTAGGATCGTATTGAGTCTGCCTCGTTAAAAATAATAAACAGTTTTTTTTTTTTTGAAAATTAACGTTTTATTTAACGATTCTGATATAGAATTCCTCGAGTATTTTCAATTTCCCGAAGGTCTTCGCTTTTGTCGGATCGTATAACCGCATTTTTTTCTCTTTTGCAAGTCCTGAAAGGGAACGGTTTTATCTCAGCTGGTGAACACAGTAAACGTTTCACGAATATTATATTGTTGTTATATAAATTTTTTATTGGTCTCCCGTGAGTATACGTATGTTATTGACAAATCTCGAGGGAGGGAAAAAATTGGTAAAAAGTACGTTGCATATATACAGTTCAGATTCGATTATTTGAGTTTTATATACACTAAGTTAATGTTGAAATAATATTTTCGAGTAAATATAACCGAATCGGCCCCGACTGGAGTTTTTTTTTTTAAAAACGTCTTATGGAATTTTACAAAATTAACGGTTTTTGATATTTAACTTTCCATTACACTTATTGCTATGACTCGTTAATCGGAATCATCTAAATCGAGTTTTTCCCGGGTATTTTGTCCGTATATCATTTCCAAATAGAGTTGGACACACTCTCAATACGAAAATTTCGAATAGCGTTTTAAAAAAAAAATCACTTCGGATCGCTATAAATCAATAAATCGTTTTTATACAGAGAGTCTTACCGTGGATCAGGTGGTCCCTGCAGTCCTTCGCGTGAAGGAAAATCGAACCAGACGTTACGGAATGACCGAAAAATATCGGTAACTATTAAAAAGAATAAAATTACGATTTTTCGATAAAATGCGAGAAATTCGTTACTGAAAAATCTAAAAAAAAAAAAAAAAATATATGTCTAAACAACCGACCGTCGAAAAACCAACATATTTCCCGGAGTGCGTATATGCACACTCGTGTAAAAACATTTCGCATTCTCCCTTTACCGAATATATATATATATGTATATGTATAGTATCGTAGTGTTGTTTCGGGCGAAGGGGTGTCGAAGTCACTTACACGCCACCGATGTAATTTAAAGTTGTCAGTACTACCCTGCCGTTTCCACCCTTGCTTCTCGTCGTCGTAGACGGTTAATTTTCGGTCGGAAGCAGGAAATGTTGACAAACGATTTTTCCGCCGCGGACAACAATAATTAATTATTATTATTATTATTATTATTATTATTATTGTTAATATTTAACATATTATTTATGTATTCCAGTGGTGTTCGAGGTGTTCAAAACGAAAAATTTAGCACATTTTTTCTCGTCATCTACACTGCTATTATATTCCGTCCGGACTGTTCGCGGGTGTATATTCTAGTATTTATTATACGCTATTATATATTAGTCTGAAAACCCGTCACGTGTGAAAAAAAAGAGTTGTCCGTTTGTATAAAAAGAAAAAAAAAATATACGAAAAAGTTTCGACGTATATGGAAAATGATCGCGCGGAACGTTCTAATTTTTATGTTATACTCGTAAAACCGTACATCGACGATCGTCGTTACCGAAACGTCTACATTTTCGCAATGACCCGTTGAAAATTAAATCATCGTTGTATTTTAATAAATAATCGCTTATTTACATTATATAATGAATATACGTTATGACGTATCTGGACGGAATCGGAGAAACGGATCGTTCGGATTACCAGCGATTTGTTCGGATTACCCCGCTATATGAGCGTATGAAAAATATTTTTTTTTTTTTTTTTTGGGGGGACATTTAAACATACAAATTTTTTATTAATTAAAATAAGTATTAAATTATATTCGGTTTTCGCGATGGTTTTTCTTCTCTTTTTGTAGGTATTCGATCTCTGAATCGGTTGACTGCAGCTCTTCGTACGCGGGTTCTCTGTAATAATTATACGAGCATTGTTTTTTTTCGAACATTGAGTAAGACATATTATAAATAACGCTTTATGTTTTTTGAATACATTTTGAACGATAACGCAACGGATTCGTCAGATAGCTGCTATTGCGACAATAGAGTGTCTCGGCCGGGAAAATCATACATATATTTATATGTCAATTGGTTCGTAAAATTTTTTTGTGGACCAGACAAAAAAATCCAACGAGTTTTATTATTTAAAAAAAAAAAAATATAAACACCAAATAAATATTGAATTACGTACAAAATAATTATTTCAAACGCGATTCCGTTAAGTAGTATATATATGAGTATTGTAAACTAGATTTTTCCCGACACCGCAGTGAATTAAAACGCGAGTTGGCTGAGGTTGTCGGATATATAGCAATATATAGTGTACTGAATATTCTAAATAATTTATATTCAAATTATTGTAGGAAAAATGCCGGTTTTTTGTTGTATATTTTATGAAAAGTACGGGACCGAGGCGGACCAGACGGACTATATAAATTATAATAATATTCGAATACGTCTATACAGAATACATTGCGCAGTGTAATATGTGTTTGAGCACTGAGATAAAATTGCATAATATTAACAACACGTATAATGTTATAACGCGAGGCGTTTTTTTTCCTCTTTTATACGCTCGCACGTTTTGTTTTCAGACTCGTCTGAAAAATTTGAATAACACGTGGCCGTGAACACTAGACGCTTATGGCGTGTGTATACCACCACGACGTCGGATCAACGTGAATAATTTTAAAAAATTGCACCATAATACACTCTGTACGCTGCGTTATTCCGTCGTCGGACACCACACAAGGTCCGCGTATTTCATTATTAATATATCGCGAAATCTGTATAATAATATTGTCAGATGACTGTGCGGAGACGCGGATTATAATGGTCGCACACGATGCTGCGTGTAACGCGTATTAAGGTGAAAAATTTTTTAACAAAAATCCACCTCGAACATTCGCACTACATCCTTTTTAATGATTCTAATTTTTTTTTTACAATAAATACATAATATTATTGACATTTAAAAAAGAGTTTTCCTTTTTTTACAAATGTACATTACGCTGGTAAATTTATTTTTATATGTTATATAAAAACGCATGAAAATCGTATGGTGGATACGAATTTATATTTCTATCGTCGTTTTTCTCGAGTTCCTTCACTACTCGGTTTATATAATATTATATATTATATATTTTTCTAAAATATGAAAAACTCGTGTCGCTTAATAAAACTGCGCGTGCTCGGAACGAACGTGCTCATGACACTGCGTATTACGTGCACGTAAACAATTTTGAAATAATTATTACATTAATGTAATATGGTTTAAAAAATAAAACAATTTTTCAATCTGTCCGCAAACATGTTTGAGTTGAAATTATTATTGTTTATTGTTAACATTCCAGTGGCTGGTCGTCAGCGATTTTCCACTCCTCGCGCTTCACAGCTTTACACTTTTTACTTCGTAATACGGTCTGCGCAGTCTGTACGTGTTTTGACGTTTTGCTAATAAAGTCCAGTGGGGACTATTAGAAATATTAGAAAATAAACGGGAGCTGTTCTGAGAAAACGGGATTGAAAGCGCCTCGTTTAAAGTTTGTCAGGACAAAGGGACGGCAATCCCGAAAAACGGGACAATCCCGTTTTATGAGACGTATGTATAATGTCATCTTAATGTACAGGCCATTTCGTGCGTCAATAATTTAGAGTTTTGTGATGCCTGCAGCAGCCGCACGCGTAAAAAACACGTACCGGCCTATATCGTTACCTACTTAAAATTCGGTAAATTTTTTTAGATTTGTAATTACGATTTTTACCGAAACTCGAATTCACAACGCACGAAATAGTCGAAAATACATATATTTCGATTGCAACAATTTTGGAATGCTTTCCGGGAAACCAGAATATTCCTCGGTCGTTCGTCTCATGGGCATATTTCTTTTTTTGAAAAAAATTAAATACGCGTAACAGGCCGGACGAGATAAATAATTTTCGTGTCTGTTTAATAATAACCCGACGCTATACAAACAGTGCGTTTAGTATTTCGATGTTTTAGAAGCAAATATTTCACCTACGTTACCTGTAAATCGTCGCTGATTTAAATCGATTCAGAAATATTCGCATGTTATTTACGCCGTAAACGCGTAGAACAAAATATTTAAATAGGAACTCGACTTTTAATTTTCACAACACGCTTTAATGCCCAGCCACGAGTTTATACTGCTGAAGCAACGTATAATGACGATTATTTTCCTCATCGGTATTACGATTTTCCAATTGCCTGTCTAAATCGTTCCTGCGCATATAATAGCTCGTTTAACGTTTCGAATTTAATCGTTACGGAGAAAAAAAAAAAAAACGTTATTATTATTTTTTTTTCCACACACAATCGACGTCTCCGTGTACGCTTGTGGGTGTATTTAATGACTGTGTTCTATACTATATTCGTAACGAAAAAATAAAATAATAATAATAAAAAACGGTAACGCGGCATAGTCAACTAAACGTACACGCGAGAGGTAAAAAAAAAAAACTGCGTCCGTTATCGTTTTGTTACAATAAAATATATATATATATATAGGTAATCGTATCTCAAAGCGTGTGGTAAAAAACATTTATTCTCGGGCCAGTTTTACGCTTAAAAATACGTGTAAAAGCCGTTCAATTATATACGAAATATTATTAAAAATTTTTAGTAATAATAATAATTATAATTATTATAAACGCGCTTTAACAACGCGATTGATTATTTATAATAAAGTCGTTATAATTTTCTTAATATATTTTATAACGTAATATTTACAACATTTACGGCTCCACACTATAATCGTATATATAATGTCGTCGTCCTGCTATATAATATTATACTGTATCGAGAATCGGGGATGGAAAAAAAAGACAAGTACGCGATATTTTTATTTGATTTTTTTTGATTTTTGTTTTTTTTTTTTTTTTTATTATCATCATCGTTTGGGGATTCTTACAGAGAATTTTCAAAACACACCGTAACATCCGTTAACATATTATTATCTATTTACAATAATTATTTAGAAAAAAAAAAAGGAAAAAAAATTTCAAAACAGGCGTATAATTTTTTTAAATGTATAATTGAATACATCGTTTTCCCGGTTTTTGTTTTCACTATTTTTCCTTAAGATACATAACATACTCGCGTACACACACACATAATATACATATATATATATATATATATATATATATATGCGAGTAGGGTGAAAGTTTATATATATATATATATAAACTATATGACGTATATAGATATACAGCTATATGCGTTTAAAATAATTTTAATGTATATACTAATATATGTACAATATAAGATACAATTGGAACAATTTTTTTTTTTTTTTCAAACGATCAATAATTTATATTTTAATGCTCTTCTCGATATGTAAATCGAGAGATTCGAGACGAAAAACGCGTATCATAAATGACAGCAACACGACAAGACTAATAATAATAATAATTGTAAATTAATATATATATATTTTTCTACTATACACAATATATGAGACAATCGTTTTTCTAATCTATTTCACTTTTTTTTTTCTTATTCTTTTATAACCGAAATATAATAATGAACATATTGCACTTTTGTAAGTTTAAGAGAAATCAAATGTATAATGTATATATATATATATATATATAACCGAAAGCGAAAAATAAACAAATAATAATAATAATAATCGAAAAATATTAGTGATTTTGGAAGAAAAGAACAACTTTTTTTTTGAAAATAATATTAATGATATAATAAGAAAACAAAACATTATAAAATAAAACAACGTTATATCTGTACTTCAATGATGTGTTTAAATATCGTGTTCTTAAAACTAAAACATAATATAATATAATAATAAAAATAAAGAAAATCACAGACTCTGGGTTTAACACATGTACATGAAAATATATATATAGTTACAGAGTAATTTATTATAACGTATATATATTAGTAGGTATATACATTCGATTTTTATACCCATGTATAGCGCGTTATTTACATTTTTTTTTTTGTTTTATATAATGTTTTTTTTTTTTGCTTTTTTCACGATAATAATTATAATAAAAATAATATAATTTTTAATAAAAAACGCGACTCGTGGTGAACAATACGAGATAGGTATTATCGTTTCGGGAAAACTCATTTTGTTCACAAATATCCGATTACATAACACACAGGACTGCGACGTACCGAGAGAAGGATAGGGTTTCGAGCTTAACTATATTTATGAGGTGTATTTATGATGTATACGATCGGTTTGCTAGTATAACACGCGTCGTAATATTATATTAATTCTTGTACGGTAATCGATTATTGTTTTTAATTTGTATATATATATGAAAGTACGTCGCGAGTGGCGAGTGTACTTTTGAAATATAACTGACACAATATTATTTAGAAAAGAACGCGCGTTTTCCACGTGCAGAATCATTACATGTACCTAAACGATATGACTAAGTGTAATTTCGAGTATAAACTAATAGAGACAAAAAAAAAAAAGAAAACGAACGAAAAGTGGCGAGAATTATTATTATTATTATTATTTTTTTTTTTTTTGTACATCGTAATACATATATAAATACAAAATATTATTACACAAATATACGATAAAAATTTTATAAAAATATATATATATAGGCGGTACGAAATGCGGAGGAGCTCCCAGACGGATTCTCGTTATCCTTATAAATTTTTTTTTTTACATACGTTTTACGTCCCGTTTAGTACGGTTTTCAAAGCGTTTTACCAAGCGATCGCCGTTACCGCCGCGGACCGAATTTAACGCTCGCCCTCTCCACTGCCGGAGAATGAGGTCTAAATACCGCCTATGTATATATATATAATGTAAGCTATAATATATCCACGATATAGGAAAGAAAACGCGGAGAAAATCACGATAAATAAAATAGTTTAATAATAATTTGTACAGTTTTTTTTTTTACACGCGGACTCGAGTTTTTTTTTTTTCTTATCTAATCGCATAGATCGTCGCGATCCAAACTCGTTACAAAAAAAAAAAGAAACGCCAGAGCGTTGTTCGTTTTGCGAAAACAAAAAAAAAAATAAAATAAAATTTCGATTAATATTATTAATTTAACGGTTGTTTTACTCGGTGTGCGCGTGTTCACTACACGCACGCACGCACGATGGAGCGCGATCGGTCGCGTGGACCGTTCGACGCTGCTCAGGCGGAACCGTTAAATTAATAATACGAATCTCAGGTGGTCAGGTGCGTGAACGGGTACGGGGTGCCGTAAGGCTGCGCGGCCATGTGATAGTGGTACGGCACCATGTTCATGCTGGCCATCTTGTGCTCTTTTTTCCACTTCATCCGCCTGTTCTGGAACCATATCTTTATCTGCCGTTCGGTCAGGCACAGCGCGTGCGCTATCTCGATCCTCCGCCGCCTGGTCAGGTACCGGTTGAAGTGGAACTCCTTTTCCAGCTCCAGCGTCTGGTAACGCGTGTACGACGTGCGCTGCCGTTTCGTCTCGCCGTTCGCGTTCACCGTGCCTGCGAACATTAAACCGGACGGCGAAAAAAAATACGTTAGACCATCATATTGTTTTACCACGTACTATAATATTATAATTATATTACACCGCGCGCTCTATATTATAATATTTATATATGTAGAAGTCGATTTCCATCGGTTTACGGTTTCTTTTTTCAAAAAAAAACAAAAAACTTATTATACAAAAGTATGGTTTAGTACGGGGTTTTTTTTATAAATCAAATTTCGTATACCGGACGCTGCACGGCGGGAGGACACCGACTTCGGCACGTTATTCGTATTATTGCGAATATTTTCTCAACATCCAGTAAATCATAATACGTATACGAAATGAACGCGATAAGTGTACTGGGCAATTGTGTATTAGATTGGTCGGTTTTAATTTCTCTCAAAAAAAAAAAAAAATACGTATTGTCGAAACGACCCCGTTTAGAGTTGAACTAACCGCATACTCTCGTGATTATTTTACAACTGCGCGTCGCGCGCATTGCCAGCACAATTAGCACGCGAGACCAAGAGATCGGATGAATATCGTCGAACGTGTTAATCAAGTAATAACAAAAATAATAGCGCCTATTACTATTATTATATTAGAATTTTTTCTACTAACGCGAATTCATTGGTAAAAAAAAAAATTATAATTTGCGTTCCATACGCGCCTTTACCGGGAAAACGAATTGTTTGTGAAAAAAAAAAACAGATTTTGAAAACTCTATCCAAAACCCGTAAATATCAATAATCTCGTATATTTAAATAGGATAATACGAGAATAATATAGATCGAAAAGGATATCGAAATTCAATGAATGTATTACGTACTAAATAGGGATATTAATAATATATTACGTCGTGGAGGTAAAAAAAAAAAATTCGCATTTTTTTTTTTTTACAACAGAATATACGCGTCGTAGATTCCGTTTTATTTACATTTTTTTTGTTTTCTTTCGATTTTATTTTTGAAATTCGTGAAAATCGGTGTCGGCCGCAATTCCTTATTTAAACCGTATCACGTTATACGACGCTTATAACTTTATAATATCGTTGAAAAAAATCAATATGTTCCGCACGAATCCCAGCGCGTTCAAAAAAAAAAAAATCAATAGTAAAATCTGAACGAATTTCAAACGTTTCTGGCGTTTACTAAACGCGCCCCTTATCCGGCTGAACAAGCAAATGTAAAAACGAACACACGTTCGTACGGTACGCGGTGTGACACGAGCGTGTCCACATTTCTTGACGACGTTATTATCATACGAAGCACAGAAGTCTTTAACGCGAAACGCCAATGAGTCTGTGTGTGTGTGTATACACTGGCCCGTATGGTCGCGCGTTATTTTATAATAAATTATACCGCGCGCGCACACGTCGTGTACGCGTACATTGTGCGGTCAGACAATACGCCGTAATTGTGACCGGTGCCTGAAACAGTGCAAGCTCGTTATTTTATAGTAATGTGTAATATTATAATGCATAAAAATACGAATAATAAAATATACAGTTATAAAGAAGTCGTTGAAAGCCGCGCTCTACTCGCGTCGATTATAAATTATCTCGTAATTAGACAACTTGTTAAACGGTCTAACGAGCATTTTTTCAACGCTTGTACGACAGCGTATTTACGTTATTATAATACACTCGTATACGAGACGATACGCGCGTCTCGTTTTCCCGTAAATCCTAAATACACGGTATAATTTAATTTTCTTTTTTCACCACATTTTGATCTATTTCTCTGTAGACAGGTTTTTCTGACTTTTTCATTTTCGTTTGCGCCTACGGATACGCATCCCTTTTCTATCATCCCGCGGATATTTTCTTCTTCTTTTCGTGTCCGGACATTTCTCGCAGTCACATTTTATATCCGTCCACTAAACCGCCTATTTCATAGGCGTTGTCATTAATATCTTACACGTTCCTCCAGAGTTACGGCGTTCGTATTGTATATATCTTCTATCGTACTCTTCCGCGCGCGCACTTGTCATCCTCTGACAATCACCGTTTGCGAAAAATTCTTTCTTGTTCGTCCCGCATTCCGCTTTAATCCGGTTCACCGTTCTCCGAAGGTTCCGAGGGAGACAAATTCCCTCTGTGTGATCTTTCTTTTGATCGTGTACATTCTCGTTACTTTTCTTTACGTTTCGTCTCCGTCGTTTAACTCTTTCCTGGGTCTGCGTATTACCCTAAACTCGTTTTTAGAAAGCCCGATTTTAATCGGGAATTTAATCCGCACGAATGCGGCACTCCGATTCGACGGACACGTGACATGCTCGTGACATCGGCTGTGGATCTATCCCCCTCTGTTTTTTAGCCAATCCTTCGTGTAGCCCATCCACTTTTTTTCAAACCAAACTCCTCTCCGCGTATACGCGCAGATTCCTTTCTGACGTTCTCTCCTGCGGTACGGCCCCTTCGTCACGAGTTTCTTGTAACGCGAATTTCGAACGCTTTCGGCCGTCCGACATATTCTCCCGTCGCAGCCGATGTCCTGCACGTTTCGCATCCGCGGTATACGACTGCTATAATACACTCCAAATTAGTGTTCGGTGTGGACGCTTTCGGGGTTTTCGGACAAATGCTTTTCGACGCGAACTGCGGATTTATTCGAAAGCTATTCCGGCGAATCGTCTTCTATTTCTCTCTATTTTTTGCGTACGCGTTATAATATCGTAAGCGATAGGGGGCAAAAAGAAAAAAAAGGAAGCGGTCTTCTCAGCGCGTCCGCTGCACGTACAGTCGTTTCCGGATCTGTTACGCGTATTTGCCGTCCTTTGTTTAGTCGCTTACTGGGCAGCATCACGTGATTCGAAAACGTTTTAATCCCCCGGCCCCGGATTCACGTGCACACGACGTAACGACATATCGTTGTTGTCGTCTCGGAATTGTACGCGGACTGGAGGGACGTGGCGAGGGGCCTCGGCAGAGCGGCAGACATTCCGAGACGAATTTCGTGTGTTCACTGCAGGACGCGAGCGTGTCTTTTTCGTTCGTTTTTCACGCGTGCACGCCGCGGGCGACAGCGCGTGTACGTTTCTGTGTGACAAGCGCGTTCAGAGGTTGCCAAAAAAAAAATGAAAAAAAAATTTTATTTTTTTTAATTATTAAAATAATAATAAAAAATACGACGAAAACGATACGCGGCGCGGGTGTCACGCGCGTCGATAGACGGTTTACGTTAGCGCGTCCGTTCGGATTGTATGAAAACTTTTTTTTCCCCCTATAGCCGTTATACGCGATGCGCGTGTATATAGCCTGCAGCGGTCGCGACGAGGAATTTTTCCGAGAGAGATTGGAAATTTAATTTTTTTTTTTTTTTTACCATCGGTCATCGAACGAAGTCTCCTTGGTCGCCGCGCCATCACGTGTTAGGTCGTGTATATTTATTTACCTTTACTTCCTACACGCGAAGGGGAATAAGAAAATTCCGAGGCGTATTTATTAAAAATAATCGCGATAAAATTGTCGTGGACGGTGGCGGTCGATTTGGGCACCAATTGCTTTGCGAGATTTTTTTTGTTTTCGTTTTTCACGCCTTCCCGGACGCGCCGCCGCCGCCGCCGCCGCCGACGGGGATTCGGTTGTCACAGACTGCGGCGGTGACGACGCGTCCGAAACGATGACAGATCCGCCGACAGCGCGTAAACGCGTGTGTGGTGTGTACGAGACGAGTCATCGTCGGTAATGACGTCGGCGGGCGTTAATTATTATTAACGGCTTTTTTAAAAAAAAGAAAAAGAGAAGAAAAATTTTTTTTTTGGCTTTTCAAACATCACGTCATAACCGACGACGAATTTTCGGCTGGCCAACCGACGTTTCGATGACGAAGACATAATTCCCGACAAATTAACGAGTTGACGCGCGCGCACGTCGTCTGAGTCCCGTTTTATTTTCGACCGCGTCGTCGCCGCGCTAACCTATCCGAAAACCGTCCGTTTTTTTTTTTCATTCCCATCGGCATCGATTTCCAGAATAATTACGTTCTAATATATAGGGAAGTGACGGTACGATTGACGGAGAAAAACGTTTATTCGGACCGCGGGGATCCGGATCGAAACGACGGCGGCGGTAGTTAATGTTGTATTATTATAGAAACCGTCGTGAAATGGTTAGCAGCCGGCGTTTTCGTCAGAGACTCGTGCACAGCGTGAGTGTGACGACCGTGAGCGCGACAGCGCACCGCGCACTGTCGTCGCGTGAGAGTAGGTATTGTTTGTCATCGATTGCCAACGAAGTGCGTTAAAAAAGTGTTTTTATTGTTCCGGTATTGAAAGTTCCTGCTCGCAATTACCTATACGGTCGACAAATATATAAACATGACAGAATATTATGTCCTGGTTTGTGCGGGACAAAAGCAGTGCAGCCGAATAGTGTAAGACGAGATGGTGCTTTCGAGAACGGGGTCTCAACAACGCGTAGACAGTAGTGTCGGAAGTATCGAGGAGACGAAAAGAATAAGAAATATACGATTTTTTAAAATATTTTCAGTAAAATATTAAACATATATATGTCTTCGTTCGTTCCGAGAAAATAGTTACTGTGTATATTATGAATTCCGCCGTTGAATCCGTGCAAAGATCTAACACACATACGGTTTTTTGTTCCATTAATTAGAAACCGTATTAGCTTATCTCATCAGAGAACATTCGTAAATTGCACAAATTGACGACGTTTTATTCGTGTCGTTATTATAGACGCCGTCGCGCGTACGGTCGGATATCAAACACCGAAACGTTTTTAGGTCCCAAGAAAAGTTTCACAAACAGCTGTGAACCGCTGGGAGTCCGAATGCCGGAAGAACGGACACGGCTCTACGGTAGACAGAATTATTTTGCCGGGAACTTTTCGAATTACAACGATTCGCAACTGCGCGTGACCTCTCATACGCACTTTGGTAAACATACTAAAGGCCAGGTAACAAGGCGAAGAAAGGAGACCGGGGGCAAATTCTTGTACGAAAAGGAAGTGTCCGTGGTCGTTATACCGCACGGTACAAGACGAGGTAGACGTATTTTAGTCGAATTGAGCCGATAACTGATAAAAAAAAGTAACTACTACCGCGCGTTCAACTGTTATCGTCGTGTGGACGTGACAATAACATTCGGTTTTCGAATGAAAGAAATTAACGATTTTTTCTTAGTACTATAGATACTACGCGCGTATTACACCATACGTATTACGTTATATTTTTTAATATGTTTACATTTTTATACTCGATATAGTACGCCTTGAACTTGACCTTTTCGAAAACTATACTTCGATGATTAATACGTAAATTTAATTATTAGCCTTCGGTTACAGAATTATTATAAACAGTACGGTGTCTACAAAGGTTATTCGTACGATAACGAAGCGTATATAATATATATATATATACTCACTAATCAACAAAAACGATAACTAAACGAGAGTGTATATTTATAGTTGTTATATAACTGCATATACGTAATTCGGAGCAGCCCATCGTGGCGATAGCGCATCTATACGGAACACTGCCTGAACAGATCGATTGCTCGCGCGTATAACTTCAAAAACGTTATTCGCTCGAATAAATAGTGTTGGAAAAACGATAATTATTTTTTATTAATTATTATTATTAATAAATTCCCGCGGTATTATAGCATTTTTTTGGTTGTATGTACTATAACGACGTGCTGACAAAGGTTCACTGTTACGATCGTTTTACAGCAGATTATACGCAGGTAGAGTTAGAGGGGAGGGGAAGCTACAACAAAAGAGATTTATTTCGATCACGTTTGCCAATTAATTTTCGCGTCCATAATAATATGTGCAGTACAACATTGAAACCGCAATCTTAGACATTTGCCGAATCCTCCCGACGATAATATCGTTCCAGCTGGCTGAGTGTACTATACTGAAACAATCATCTGGACACGGTCGAACGCTCCGTGCAATCGTGTGCCCTGCACAACGAACAGACGATCGCGGCCGCACAGCCCCTTCGACCGGAGGACGTAGAAGATATACGTTGTACGGTCCGGAACAGAAAATCAGGTACGATTACGACCGGAATTCTGGCTGATGCCGCAAAGACCTGCCAGAAATCGTCGGTTCACTAGTTACTCGGACGACAAAAGCAGAATGACGAACGTGAACGTCTGAACGCTGTCAGAAGATGCTGTCCCAGGGACCCGAGTCGGACCGGATTATCGCAGAAGTGGCGAAGCATATGTTCCTGAAGAGTTAATACCTCGGTTAGAAAAATCGTACGCCGAAAGCGAATTATAGACGTGTAATCATCATGTATTGGTAAGCCAGCGAGGAACTATCTCCAACTGGTTGTATTTATTGAAACAAACGATGACGGAAGTGGGGAAGTATTGAGCGATTCCCCCGTTTCTGTCGGTTAAAAATAATATATTTTTTTTCTTTTGGTTAAAATATTTTTTAAGATTCAGTCTACGCGCGCGATTTGATCAAGGTATTTTATTGAAAACGTTATTTTATCGTATATATGCATATATATATATACAATAAGAATAATATGTTTTACTGTACGTAAATACACAATGCAATCACCGCCGAGTAATATCCAAACGGAATTCTCTAATCGCGATAATTTTTTTTTATTTTCGACATTAAAAGCATAATTTAAACTTATTTAAAAGGCCGTGTATGCACGATTCGAGTACGTATACATATTTTAACAACACAAAACACAGCGTTCTTTCGTATAGTATTTATGTAATCGATCGTGATCATCACACACACACACACACACACACACACGAAAATAAAAAAAACGCGATTCATTAAATAATCATTAGTAATACATGATGGTCGAGATGGTATTATTAATTATTGTTTCCAATTATCGTCCGTTCTCCGATATCTCGGCACAATAACGTAAAGTCGAAAATAATACACTGTGCGCGCGTAACGCAGACAACAACGAATACGACTAATTGGTATAGAAATTATCATATCTGCTGTTTCGTTTATACACGCGTGTTAATTAAATTATTATAGGCGGAGCGAAAAAGTAAAAAAAAAAAAATAAAAAAATTGAAAATTTATTTACAATGCGTTATAACGAAAACCGTGCGCAGTGTTTTACAGAGCGAACTGCAGACGGCGACGATAAAGAATAATTAATACGATACGCTTTACTAATTAGGACATGATATTTATTTCGGCGCATTGTATAATGCTGTACGAATTTTCCGTTTAAAAACCAGCGGAATATCAAATAGATTTTATAACGTTTCCCGACGTCTGTACAGTATTGTGTTACGACTGAATCGCCCGACAGAATTGCACGGTTCTGCAGCCGTATAGAAACTCATATGAATATATTATATAATATATCTGTTGGCAAAATATTGTGCAACGTTCGGAGTGTTAGGTTTATTTTTGGACGTATAATAATTTAACAGCGATTTCCCGATGGTTGTTAGTTTCCGTTTCCCGTTGCTGTTGTAACGCGTCCCGAACGGCTCTTTTTTCTTTTCATTCCCCGGCTTAACGACGAACACACGCTTTAGGACGCTTGGACGTTAATCCTCGTGCCGATGATCGTACTGAAATCCTTCCCGTTTCAAGGATGTCGCTCCTGACGTTCCGTTTCCGTCGATCCAGAAGGTCTAATACGTACTCGCTCCTTTAGCCTACCCGCAGTCGCTCTCTGCAGTCGTTCGCAGGTCTCCCTCCTCTTCGCGGTTTCGTGCAATGTATCGCTTTTTTTTTTGCGCGCGCGCGCGCGCGACCAATTAATTGACGTTTATTTTTTCGGGCGGAATTATTGTAGAAAATAAGTATATATTTTTTTTAAATTTAACTCGACCGTTCGTACGAGGAACATACGCGTAGGTATACTAATTTTTATAGAAAAAAAAAAAATAAATGCTTGAAACGTACATACGCTATTTATATATGGGTGTGGTCGCGATACGGACGAGAAAAGACGAGGAACTTCGGCCATTTTCGCACGGGTTTATAAAACGTCCATGTCATGCACAACACGCGTTACAGTTTCCATTGCATGACTCGTCGTTTTAGACGATGACCGCGTTGTCACTTGTATACGCGCGCCGTCTCCGCCATTTTAACCGCGCGAGGTCGAATTTCGCGCTTAATTTTTTTTTCTTTTATGGTTTTTTTTTTTTCTACAATTCGGCCTTAGTCGCGAGATTTTTTTTTATACGCGCGCGTCGAGACGAGATATACTCGTACGATTTGACAAATCCAATATAATTATACAGATATTTAAATACAGCGTTTACATATACATAAACAGATCGGATAATAAAAGAACAATGATATTGGTGTGAAGTAAAACGCTATACAAGAAAAAAAAATTGTCATACTAATTTATACATATAATATACAACCCGCGAAGTGATGGGAAGTGTTCCTAATAAAAATAAGCTCTCTTAAAATCGAAAATATTACCATAAGTCATTACGTCGCGTTGTTCGATAGATTCAAAAACGTTTTTTTTATTGCTTAAAAATAATTTTATTATTAGAAAAAAAAAACTCGCTAATTATTATTTCGTAAAACCGGGTTTGCGACGTGACGGAAAGAGTAACGCCGTTTTTCCGTAGATAACAGAGTAACGGATAATATACAAAATAAAGGTAAATGCGGTCTTTTTTTTTTTTTTTGTAGGTAGAAAACCGAAGCGTAACTCTTAGGAAATTTGTATTATTATATAATTATAATTTATAACATTTAAATCGTCGAACATTTTAAACGTTTTATCAACAGAGCGTGCAATTTTTACGTTTAAAAAATCGCTACGTAGGAGGTCGACTGCCTACTTCGCCGCCCTCCTGCGCCACCTCTGCGATTTGTTTTGTCGGCGCCGCACGCGGACGCTTTAGCGCGCGACCCGGTTAAATGGAAAAACCGCGCGGCGACGTGCGAGAAAAACTCGGGCGCGGGCTCGTCGTGTGTGTGTGTGTGTGTGTGTGTGGAAACATTCGGTGGAAAGGACCGGGAAAGGACCGGGAAAGTGTATATAAAAGAGCGTAAAGTACGGAACGCGAAATGCGAAAAAGAAGCAAAAAAAAAAAAAAACGGTTCGCGAAGAGCGCCGCGACGGCAACGGCAATAATGTTGTACGGTAAGTGAAAACAATTTGAGTGACAGGCCGGCCCGCGCGCTCGCTTGTGTATAAACCCGAGTGCGTGTATGCACGCGCGTTGAAAAGAGAGTCCCGGACAGTTATAAATGGCCAAACGGGCGCCCTCTCGTCGTCCCTCCCCGTCAAAAAAAAAAATCGTCGTGTATGTGTGTGGGTACGTCAGGGTTTCAAAATTGTGTTTATTGAAACCTATAGAGTACTGTACGTATACACACACACACGTATAAACGTGTAGCCCTTTAGGTCCTGGCATGACGTGCGCGCGATAGAAAATAATATGCGCGCGAGTGAAACCGTCCCGGCATCCCTTCACCCGGACGAGACGCACAATGAACAACAACAAGGCTCTTTTTTTATTCTGTAGGCAAAATATATACACACGCGTATACAGCTGCTATACTGCAGGTGAATATTATTATTATCAGCGCCGCGGATACTATTACATATCTATTAACGGGTACCTCTATAATATATAGAGGAGGTGAGACTAGAAAAAGTCATAATAAATAATAATATTACCCGGAACACGTATTTATAATAACAAGGACCGCGCAACAATCGAGAAACCGAACGAAGTAAAAACGAAAAACCGTACAATACAGATCGAACATTATGATACATATATATATATATATATAGAGTTTATCAAGAATAAAATACTATATAAACGATTATATTAAGAGAGCGGACGGCAAAAAATAAACGGAACACAAGACCTGCAGCTCTGGCGAGAGATCCGGCTGCAGGACCCGACGTAATTGCCAACGATCTGAGAGCGATGTGATCGACGAGTCGACTTGTAACAGAGAGAGAGACGGAGAGACCTGTTGAAAGCGTCGATTAATGGACCGGTAAGCTGAGAAGAAGATAATAGCTGATCGTTTTTATCTCTGTCGATGACGTTGCGAGGGATCGATGGAGTCGCCTTAAAAAAAGTTCCACTATTATTATTTTTTGCCACGCGATATTTATTATGATAAATTCCACCGTTTACCGACGACGACGTTTGTACACACTCTGAGAATAAAACAAATCGCTAAAAACGTTTTAAATACCTAAATTAATTGAAATTACACATTTTTATATAGACATTCAGAGATATTGTTTAGCTATCGAATTCAGTACGAAATGCGCGTGTTTTACGCGCGACACCGTTGCTGTAGCGTTTGCACGTTTTTCCAAACTATAATAATCGATTCGGATAGAGGAAAAGTCGAGGAGGAAAATTTTCTTTTTTTTTTGCGTCGCCCTCGCGCTTTCTCTATAATACACTCCGTCTGCGGATGTTTTCGTCTACGTCCGTTGCGCTCGTCCGGAACGGGGTAATTGAAAGCGACGCCGCCGAGAAATATACAATATATAAGTACAATTATTATTATATTATATAAACTGTATATATATATATATATATAAAGGTAAAAACGCGAGATGGTTCTTATGTGTGTGTGTGTGTGTGTGGGGTCACGTCAAGTGTTTCAAACGGCAAATTATGTCGCTGTTATGACAAGGGGAAAAAGCCGGCCGCGGTCTACAAAGACTGCAAGACGTCGTATCCGTATTTTCATATAATATCAGCTATAAAATTGCTGTGGCGTTCGTTCGGTCCAGACGTTCCAGTACGGCGGCGAACAAAAAGCGCGTTTACTTTTAATTACTGCACCTGTACACTTACACTTGTGTACCGTTATATACGAGCGGAAAGTTTTCGTTTTTGCGCCGCCGGAAGACTTTTTCATTTCGAGTTCATTATATATAATATATATACATATACGTAAAACGAGAATCCGACGAGATCGAATCGATAAATTCTATAATAATATAATTTATAGTTTCGTTATACATATTTTTATTCGTGGTTTTTTTTCCATAGCGTTTAAAAAAATATAGTTTTTTTTTTCTACTGATTTTCGTGGTTGTTTTGAATTGCGCTTAAGGAAACCGTATACCGAGGAAATCGAATAAAAATAACACACGATTTGCATGTATCAGAAGAACGTAACGCGCGCCACCACCATTGCTTCTGGTCGAAAATTTGTAGACACAAAAATAAAACACGGCTAATAGCTTTCTAGCATCGCTAAGAATTTCTAAATAAAAAAAAAACTATTATTATTCGTTATTAAAACGTTATTATTTACGAGTATTTATAATAATTTGTTTTATTATTACAGCGTGTAATACGCGCATGTTATTCATAATAACTGTAAACGAATTTTTACTAAACGTCATTTTATATACGTATACGCGCGTCCGGTGAAACGTAAATTGATAAAATAATATTAATTCCAATTCCCGACCCCTCCTCACTTTTTTTTAACCACAACGATTCGGGCTTGTTACGCATGCAAAACGACTCGATTAAAACAATCCGCTTTTTTTTTCTTTGACCAAATTACCACGTGGGGGGAGAATATTATTTGTAAATAGGTCCGCTATAAATCATTACCCGTACACGTGTTATACCGCGGTTTAAATAATATATAGTGTTTTGTATAGCCACTTGGAAATATAATTGAAATTTTATCGGTTTTTTTTAAAAATCCGGTACCGAAATTCCAATTTATTAATTGTATCGGAAAAAAAAAAAACTAATATCGTATTACACAGACGAATAATTATCGTTTGATTCGTGATTACTACGTATGAAATTATTTAACGCTAGCAATATTTATATAATTACACTGAAACGGCGAAAAGTATAAACATCCGTCGGTCGTTTATATATTTTGTAACGCGTATCGCGCCTAAAAAAAAAAACTACATTCCGTCGTTATAATTCTCTGCGGACGAACTAACACTGTTACTCTTGTGATAAAAATACATAGAAATTTACGCAATACGCGTACAAAATAATGATAATAATTTTATTTTTTTTTCGATTACCGTTTAATTATTATTGACACATATTATTGCGCGGTTTCGGGCGCGCAGATCGATCGTACAACATGTAGTTTTGTTTCGCCGGCCTGACTACGGGAATCACATACCACGACCGCGGTGACGGTTATGTACGGAAACCCGTAGCGACGGGGGTGCGGACGGACGGACGCCGCGAAGACTTTTTTTTTTTTTTTGGTCTTGGGCCAGACGGTCGCGCCGCCGACTACGACGATCCGGCACTGTGCAGCGATTTCGACCGAACAACAATAATATTGTGTGTTTTTCGTACGCGTATATCACGAGGAATTCGGTAGGAAAACACGAGACGAGTATATATATATTAAAATAAATAACAATAATACACTATGCCGTTACGCGTTTAAAAATATCGTCGGGTTTTCGTGCGTGCACGAGAAAAAATAAAAAAAATAAATTTAAATGCGAGAAAACGCGTTTCGATTTTACGCGCTCCTGGATATCGCATTATAAGTGCGTACAAAAAAATAATAGGTTTTTTTTTCTATTTATTAAGCTATGTTTAACACATTTTACCTTAGCACTTACAGTAATATTTACACATATTATATCGTTATAAACAAATCGTAACATAATAATTGTAAAACGAAACGCGATGCTGAAAAAAAAAATTAATAACTCTAAATAGATAACAGAAGGATTACAGTCGTTAAGAGTACTACAGGAATTAGGAACAATATCGTTATTCGGAAGGAAACGAAAAAGATTATTTCTGGCCGAGGAAAGACTGGGGGCAGTGGAATAGAATATGAGAGAAATCGCAAATATTCGGTGATACGTGACGAGGGCAAATAGGAGATGAGTTGAGTGCTAAATTAAATGAGTGAGCTGGTGGTAGACGGTTATGACCTATAACCTTAGCCGAGTAAATGCAATAATATATGACCTAGGTAGACTGGAATTGAGGAACCAAGGGAGGCGAGGAATTTTCGGAACGATTGTTTTGTACCGTTTCGCAGAGACCGCGTGTGAAGACCATTTGGCCTTCCACGCACTTAAAATAGTACTGTGTGCATGCGGTAGAAAATGTGTGAAGGGTGTTTTGTTTATAGATTGTCTTTGATGAAAACGTTTGGTAGCTTTAGCAAGAGAATCTGCTATTTCGTTTCCCTCGACACCCATACGTATATAGGGCTCCATAAAAATTAAAAATAATAATTAAACCGGTCGACTAATTTCGCGCTGATATAAACGGATGGAAATCCGTACGTATTACGAGTTACGGAATTTTTTTTTCGATATTCCCAAGGCTGGACCTCGACGCGGCTACAATATAAAATACGGTGTAAGGCGCCACTAAAAAGTTTTATCGGGCGCAGCAATTCTTCTGGTTTCACACACGATTTACTGTAGTAATCCGTCGGTCCGTTCAATTATTGAACACGGCTCGGTTTCTCGGTGTCCTTATACTTATTAAAAAACGGTGTATACGAAATGGATTTATATAGCTTTTAAAGGCGCGCGAAAAATCCCGCGATTTCCACATACGATCCGCGGTGATTCGATCATACTGAAATGAGACGCGAATAATTGTCCGATTTTTAAAAATCACTATACGAAACGCGGACGCAGTGCGATTCCTCTAGACAACATAAAATATACTATTAAAATTTAATTACTTACAGTCCGCCGTCAAGTTATCAAATATTCACTAATAAACTACGTCTCTCTCGAACCGTATGTACGGATCTCATAAATATTATAGATCGTATTGCAACAAGTATACAGGCAAAATAAATTAATATATTCACGGTTCACACTAAAGGGTATAGTTTCAACCGATATGGGTATTTACACATTTTGGGCAGTTAAAATACATCGTGATTAATGAAGCATACAGAATATCGTGAAAAGGCCAACAACGGGATTATTTCAAAGGTGTTTTCTCCGGAGCAAATAATATTGAAAACGAAGATAGCGGCGAAGAGGCGTTAGAAAAGAAGAAGAAGCGTTATAATCCGCGCGATAAATAATAATTTGTACTTTATAAGTAAAAAAAATATATATATAAGATCACGTTGTATTCGTGTCATTAATTTTCGTAAAATTAATATATTTCATATTTTTTAAATACTGCGAATCGTCGGGCAAATTTTTTTTATTTTTTTATCCGCTCGCACAGAAATAGTTCGGTTAGTTCTCCCTGAAAATTTCTTTAGCGCGAGTTTAACTCTGAATTCGTCAAGACTGTGCGCCGTACCTATATATATATATATATAACGTTATTCGTTATTATAAATGGATTCTATAAATATATATTATAATAAAAAATTAAAAAATAATTATATATACGGAGTATATTAATAATTATTATATTATTATACGGAGTGCCGTCGTATATCGCGCGACGATGCACACCCGAGCGAATATTATTGTATATACGCGCGCGCGTGCGCGGGGACGACCAAACCCGCGGGGCCGGCTAACGCGTACCGTACGCGCGCCGATGACCCAAAAACACCGGATTCCACAAACCGACGGACGTGTCCGCGATAAAGCTTTAGTTTTTTTTCCTAATTTTCTGCCGGACCGATTGCGAAATACGCTGTAAATTATTGTAATAATAATAATAATAATAATTCGTGCGCGGTTATATTATAACATTCATTCGTCTGACGTCAAAAACAGCTATTGACCGTTATATATGTAGGTACATATAGTGGCTTGAATCGCGAACAAAAATTATATTTACAAGAACGTTAAAAAAAAATTCTCGTATCGAAAACACCGTGAAGGTGTTTTTTTTTTCTATTAAAAATTTATTTTCGCATTTAGACACTCCCGAACGCCTCGTATAAACGATTTTGCGATCTCCGGTTTTAGACGATCAGAAATCGGAGCGAACTGTATTTGAACGCGTTAATAACACGAAAAACGAGTTTTTTTTTGCGCGCGCGCCTATTAAACGTAATTCCGGTTTGGCATCAAGAACGATTATACGAAAAGAAATAATATTTATATCGAAAAACAAGCGGTACGCACTGTTCCGTTCCCAGCGCCAATCACGCGTCGTACCCATAGATAATAAATATATGCATTACGTCTTATCTTGCGGGTCACTTTATAAGAATTGTACGGGGTAGCTTATTCTTTCTTCCATTAGCAAGTCACTTTTTCTCCCATGCCTAAAATGTGATAATAAATATAAACATAAAAATAGCAATTGAGCCCTTTTGTACGGGCGGTAACTATCCTAATTGAGTAAATATATATACTACTTATATTCAAGTCAGGTATTTATCAGGGAAAACTTCGGCAATGTTACATATATTTCTATATATTATGTAAATATCAAAATTTGTATATGACTGTTATCACCACGTATAATTTCCAAAGATAATAAATATAATAATTCCGTTAAAATATACGCCGTGCGAGAAAGAGAACCGTTCTAGGGAGTGAATTCTCCCTTCTTTAAAATGGACCGCGCTTCCTCATGCACATTCGATATATATGGGTGTCCCTATCCATATATTTCTTATCTATGGTCGTACCTATAGCATTTTTTGTTTTTTAAAATACAAAAATATTTTTTTTTCAACGACATGATATTATAAAATTGTTATAAAATGTGTTTCTGGCCGCGCGCCGGTCTCTTTATTCAATCCAAAGTCGTTGTTCACACAATGAGTCCGTCCGGATTATGAATAATAATGTGACGGCGCGCAGCGGTGTACACGACGAAAACCACACGCGATAAATCTTCTTCAAACCGACTCACTCCGCGGTATTTGAATATTTAAAAAAAAAACCGCGGCGCATGGTCGCGCGCGGTCCGCGCAATGACGCAGTGCACCGCACCCTCTGTACCGCGGTAGGTACCACTGCGGTGACGGCGGTTTGGAACGCGTTATCGCGTCTGGACGACTGCAGAGACAGAAAGAGAGAGACGGGTAAAAAAAAAAAAATTAATAAAAAACCTAGCCGGATCGAAAAAACTCGGCGGGAACCGAACTGTTTTTCGAGTACTGCACGTCGTTTAGGACGAGAATATAAAAACAAAAAATATTTGTCGACACGTCGCTTTAAACGTTATCGTATTGCACGGCTAAATATCTCGGTACGACAACAGATTTGTGATACGCAGGTATGATTTTTTTTCTTCGATGGAAGTGGTAGCTCTTCCATAGAAGAAAAAAAATCTTTATCATATTACTCGTTAATATTTGTGTATGGCTAAATATCTCATCTACGTAAATGGCAAAATAATAATCCGGGTGCCAGTTCCATGGAAAAAAATACGATATTATTGTTTTTTCCATGGATGCGCAGACCGAGTCGCAATTCGGACAATCTGTTGTCATGCGTAGGTATTTAGCCATGTCGTATTGTACGCGACGGCGGATGGCTAATAAGCGTTTCGCACGAAAACGTGCAACACGCGACGATCCACCGCCGAAGCCTAACCTAACCTAGCAGTGCGACGACTGGTTCAGTGTGGCCGCGCTGTATAAATAAAAAAAAAAAAACCGCGCTGCGTCGAGAAAACCCACTGCACACGCCCTTTGCCCGAGTACACGGCGCGTAGCACAACGCTGCGAGGACGCGTTAACGTATTACAGTAATGCGGACGCGTATAGCCAGGGGAGGGGGGTTCCTAAAAGAAAATGTCAGTGGTCCGCTCACTTTTTTTTTTGTCTCCTACGGTCTTTTCGAATATTTTTTATTCGTGTAGTAGGTATACGTTTTGTCTGCGTGTCGTCCAATAAATGTAGCCTGTGAAAACGGCAAAACACTACGCTTATATGTCGATAATATAAAACGTTTTCCTTCGATTTATTTTATTATATTTATAGGTTATAGGCATACTTCATCAACTGTCGGTGGATTTCGAACGTTTTGTTAAAGCGTAAAAACGGGCGTACTCGTTAAAATTTTAAGATGATGCGTAAATCCGCGTTTACATAATTACATAATATCGATTATAATATTATATACAAACGCATATGTGTTAAATATGTATTTGAACTGTAAATTTAATGAAAACGCCACGGTTTAAATTTTGTGTAGTTTAATTTTGTTATGTATAGGTACTTACGAAAAAAAAAAATGGTTATAATTAAGTGTTTTTATGGAAACGGGAGAGTCGGAATTAAAGCGGTGTTAGGGGTGAAAAGAGAGAGAGAGAGAGAAAAGTAGCGTTACAAAACGCTTAGAAAGAAAGCAAATTTTTTTTTTTTTGCAGAAAAAAATCCTCTACTATATTTGATTTATTGCAGACTTTATGTACAGCTGCGAACGAATGAACGAGTTTGTATCGTACAAAAAGAATATTTGAATAATTATTTTATATTTAAAATCGTCGTTTAGTTACGATATTCATAAAAATAATCGCGTATTACGCGTATATATATATATAGATATTTATTTTTGTAAATTTTTTCGTTTAAAATCCGAACGTAATACTTGGGATCTCGTTGACGTTAATCGTCGTCTAGTGCACAATATTATATTTATCGTTTGTTCCGTATTAGCGCGTTATATTAGTTTTACATAACGCGCGCGGCTACCAGTTGCTCTCGCGTATCGGCGCGCCCGTACTCGGCGGAAGTACATATTATTATACGTATATAGAGAGAGAGAGAGAGAGAGAGCGGTTTTAAATCAATTCCGGGCACACGACGTGGGGTATATAAAAAAAAAAAAAAAGGTTAAACACTCTTGTTATTCCGAGAGAGGGCGTATAGCGAAGGCGACAGAGAAGGGGGATATAAAGACCCGCGCGTTATAAACACACTGCAGAGGCGCACAGCGGTAGGGGAAATAAAAATATATACCCGGTAAGAGACGCGGAGAGAGAAACCGCGGGCCGAGAAAGAAATTTATGGCGTTTAGATTGGATGCCCGGGATTCTTCGGGCTGTCACTCGCGGAGATATCTCTGTCGCGCGCGTGTGTTTTTTTTTTATGCGGCCCATACTGTCGGGAGGGAAAAATTTACGGTTTTCTTATGGCACGGCTGTGCCGAGACGTGCGCCGCCGCGGTAAAGTCCGGCGGCGGCCGTGCGCGAAACGCGAACGATAATAAAGAATAAGTGCGCGGCTCTCGCCGGCGCCCTTCCTCCCACGGGGTGTTTGCTGTGCGGCGCGGCTAATAGACCAGCACAGACTTTTTTTTCCTATACGTACCTACGTACCGAACAGCGATAGAAAACGCCATGGGAATTGGTTCGAAACGTTGTTTTCGGTTTTTTTTTTTTTTTTTTTTTTAGGGTCCCTTGCCTGTGGTGCGCGAACGCGTGTATACGTTACGTTACTTGGTTTTTTTTTTATAGGCCAAAGGGAAACGCGCGGTTTAATTGATACACGCCCGGGAGATCGTAAATCAAACGTGAGATTGCGTGCGTGTGCGCTGTGTAAGGGACAAGCGAGTTAGTGTTTGTACGCGCGCGTTTACAGGCGGCGGCGGCCGGTCGGTCGGGATGTCAAACAATAAAAAACAAAACGAAATATTCCGTGGAGGAAAATTGATTTTTATTTCGCCTATTCTTTTCGTTTCGTTACGGGGGCTTTTATTTTTTATTTTTTTGTATAATACTATACGCGTTATCTGCAGTGTACCGTTATACTGTTTTAAGTGGTTTATTTCTTCTCGGGGTTTTTTTTTTACAAACACCGCAAACCGCGAAAAACAGCGTTATATATGCGTACGAAATAAAATATTTATTTACAAAAAAAATACTATAATGTACTGCAGACGTGTATGTACGCGACTTTGTGCGATAGAGGATATCGAGAAAATAAACCGCCGTAAACTGGTATATACGAAATTTAAGACCGAACGTCATGGACACACACTTATTATTTTAATGCGAAATCATTAAAACTATTAAGTTTTTAAAATTTAAATTTTTTTTCGCGCATCGATCGTTCCGAGTCTCTGAAATCCGCGCGGTGTACTCGTATAAATCAATCGGTTTCCAAAACGAATTTCCTCCCCCACCCCCACCCCGCACACCGTTATGAGTTTTTAAATATTTTTCACAGTAAAAAAAAAAAAAAACACCGACGATTCGCGCGCGCCGTCTTGTTTTCCATATAAAATAAAATACGCGTACAATATACGTATCATTTAAATAATTAATATATTCCGTTACGTCGCGCTGTATCGCCGGTAGTATAACATATATATATATATATATAGTGGTTTTTTTTTTTTTAATATTATAGAAAGGAGACTATAATATTATGTATAGTGGTACTACGCGCGGTGTATGGCCCACGCCTCTGTTCGGCACATAAATCATTCTACAAAACACACTAGACCAACGCTTATTTAAAATATAAAAATCTTTGAACGGTTTTTTCACACACACACACGCGCGCGTACATATAAAAAAAAACCGGAGAAGAGGAAAAAAAATTCTTTGCCAGAACATTACGTGCTCGCGCGGGCGCTCACACACACGCGAACGGTGAATAAAGTTTTAATTATAACTTTCTTTTGTCGCCGCCGCCACCGCCAAAAAGACCAAAAAAAAAAATATATCCAACGACTATTTCCATACGTTTATACACAACGCGCGTATATTTATTATAAATCACGCGGGACCGAACGCCACCGCCGGTGCTAAAAAATACTACCGGTAAATGGTATAAATTAACACTATATATAATATTATAATAAAAATTAATTTAAAATTACATTCTGAATATTCCATCGCACCGCCGCGGACCGTATTATAATATTATGTACGTGTCGCTTCGTACGTTGGTGCACAGAGCATATTTTTTTTCTCGGGAAAAAAAATCGAACTTATATTATATTACACAAGCGGTTTTGTAGTAGAAAATTCTTGTTGTCCGTTTGGTAAAACACGGTTTTTAAACGTCTCAGAGTTATAACCTCCCCTCTGTGTACGCCACTGGCCTCGTTTTTTCGTGCACTTATATACACAGCGGTGTACGTTAGGTTAGGTTAGGTCAACGTATACATTTTATAATCTGGAAAATAACCGTCAAGTACTGCCGTCGTAATATGCAAGAAAATTTTTAGAAATAATTTATTGCGGAAAAATAATAAAGAGGAATAAAATTTACTCGAAAATATGTTTAAGAAAATTATAATATTCAGGAAAATTGTATGTGCGGAAATTGAAAATCGAGGAAAATATATGATTTTTCGTACACATTATTCATATAATATTATTTTATTATTTATATTAATTATATTTAAATTATTCGTATCACAAAATTTATAATAATTATTATATTTAGGATTTTATTATTATAATAACGCGTATTAAATTCCCGCACAACATTTTCCCGTGCATTATTTCCTTTCGTTATTCCCTCCCCCCTCAATGAATTTTAAATTCCGATTCAATGTTTTCCTCAATTTTCAATTCCCGTAAATTTTTGTTAATATTTTCCTGTCACGATCGTCATCTCTCCGTAACTTTCCTTATAGGCTATAGCCCCTCTTTTATTTTCGTTTGTAAAACTACTACTTTTATTGCAGTTTAATACACGCCAGACACTACGTGCGCGAGCTCGTGCAGTGTTTTTCACTCTGGAAGAAAAAAAATTAAACAGTTTTCATTTTTCTCTTTTTTTTTTCGGTAAAGCAAAAGCCGACGATCGTTTCAATAACGTTTGCACATTTTTGTCAAAACGCCGCAAATATTATATAAACGGTACAATAACCACAACTTATACACATGTCTTGGAGCAAACCAGACGGACACCGCAGCACGACCGGACAACAACCCCGAGAAGATTTATTACAGTCGTCGCGCCCATCGATCGTCCTGTACACATTTAAATATATCCGATAAACGTGTATTCACAAATAATAGTAATAGTAGTAATAATAATAATAATAATAATAATAATAATAATAATAATAATAATAATTAGTGTTTTGGTGTGTATACGTTTAGGTTTTATCGTCGTGCAGGCTATATTTTTATATAATAAAATTGCGGAATATAATCGTAGCGATTACGTACGACACCATTGCACCGTGTAGTGAAAATGGGCAGAACCAAACATACATATTATACATGTCTATAAAAATATTTTTGAAATAAAAATGCTGCGAACTCATCAATATTTCAGTCTAATAATTCCTTTTAAAAAGAACAAAATTAAAAATTTCATTTAATCGTTTTAAGAATATTTAAATCGCACACGTTGAAATTTTAAAACTACACACACACACACACACACATATATATTATATATACAATATAATCAAGTGATTTTACTAAAAATAAAATATTACACAATTCTATTGTTCATAATTGTTATAATATTATTCTCATATTTTAAATTATAATTATAAATAATAATATAGTCATAGTTAATCGGTTTTTTCCTAGCTTTATCTTTTGGCAAGTCAATACGTATATGTATTCAGTTATTAAGAGTATACCGGGCGGCGGACGGAAATCGGTTCTATCGGTATTCCGATTGGCGGAAACCGTTGTGTACCGACTGCTGCCGACGGCAACAGCCAATGACAGCGCAGATATTAGCAGTCTGGGGGACAACAGCCAATGATAGAGCAGCAATTAGCCGCCTGGCGGGTCTATAGCATCGCTCCGGCTTCGTTCAACGTGCGCGTTCCGGTATACTCTTAAACTGAATAGCGTATGTATAATCTGATCACATTTTTTGCGGAAATTAAATTCTCAATTTTTCACTGGGGAAACTTTGTGTGGGCCCCGAAAACGCACGCCCCCCGCATTAATCCTGGCCCGTAGTCTAAAATTCTAAAAAAAAAAAAACGTAGAAATACAATAACAATATTCACGTGACTCGATCGAGATTTCGTGATCGTGATTTACGTGGCAAAATTAGAAAATAAATAATCCGGGTTTCCGGCTAATCGAGATTTTTTTCTTTTTAACGGATTTTTGTAAATCCGCGGTTTATTCGTCGGCCCAAACGGTAAAGTCACACGTCGTTGAGGGGTGGCCGTAAAATTTCGCCGAAACGAAAACGTTTTGTGTACGGACGACAGAATCGAAGAAACACGAACGGCGGAGGGCGCAACAGTATTTTTTATTTTTCTATACACGTTTTTTTCTGTGCATCACTGGCCTGCCGCGCGCACGCGTTTAAATCATTCCGACACGAATTGAATCTGACCGCACCGCGCCGGTACACACATAAAACGTTCCGTAGAAATAATATTGTAACGTCTTCATCGGGCATTTTCAAGACGCCCGCGCGCCTCGTATACACACACCACCGGGTAATATTTAATTTTTATACAAGTAGTTTAAACGGTCGTGCGTTATATTTGTGGCGCGCGCATTATAATACACAACACGCGCGTTTCAATATTATTATTATTATTACTATCATCTCCATTACAGTTATTTAATTAACGCCGCCCGACGTTCGGCCTCGGGCCGCCGCGGCGGTGCAGCGGAGCACGCGGGCCGCCGTCGATAATTTACGACGTCCTACTCGGCCGCCGCCGTGGCCGCGGTCCCCGTGTCGCCCTTTGAAAACGCGCGCGCGCCACGTATTACTTTTACACACAACGGCACATATTATATTGTCTGCGCTCCGTCGCGCGCGCGCTATAGCACTGCGTTTGTATAACATTATAAATACCGACTTTTGTACAAAAAAAAAAAAACGAGTGTTCATATCATTATCATTATTAGTGATAATTGGAAGTCAAAAAAAAAAATTGTTTTTCCCTCTTTATAATTTATTATATTAACGCCGCGGCCGCCGTCTTTTTTGGCGCGCCGTGTACAATCCGAAAAGACGCGCTACGGCACATTTAATGCGTGTGTTAACCTGCAGAAGGAAACGACGGTGGACCGCGGGAGCAGCGCGTATATTTAAAAAAAAAAAAGCGTTTCTTCTCTATTCCTCTATATAATATACGTTTTAACTCGATTTTCTTTTTTCGACGGCCAAAAACACACATTTTTACGCGTATAACACTCGCGCGTTCGTATATAATATACAAGTATAAAACGTAATTTTTCAAACGTCTTTTCCCCCCTCTCTCTCTCTCTCTCTTCTTATATACCGCGGAAACATAATTTACATCACCTCGCGCGAGAAACGTCACGCGCTATACTGTATATATATATATATATACGAATCTTTGCTTTCGGTATTCCGTATACACGTATACGTGTTAATAATAACTGTTATAACTTAAGAACGGATTTTCGTGCACCGAACACACGCGAAAGAGGAAATTAAAATTTTTCTCGCGTATACGCGTTTTTTTGTTCTCGAAATTTTTTAATCCTTTCCGAGTTGTTTTCCGTCCGCGAACACGCGTTTTACTCGTAAAAATCTAGTCGTATATAAGCTAGGGGACCACATATAAATTCGTTCTGATATCTATATGTTCTACGCGGATAATATAATCAAATGCACGTTTTAATGTCAACCCTCCTGTAACGTACGCGATTTCGTGCGTGAAATAAATAACTCTGTTTAAATACTATAGTCTACTCGATTCGATTAGGATTTTTTTTTTCTATAATGTTTGCGACGCGTCGCAATACATAAAAAGTTACGACAATATCGTACCGCGAGAATCCGGCCTGTTATCATAACGAGCGTGCTCGTTTCGCTGGTGAGTATATATGTTTTCTCTGTTCTCATACATTTGCTTGAATTAAGCAATTTTCTGCGCGATTAGAAAAAAAAAACTCGGATTTCAATGACGATTTACACGTATCGAGTCCAGAGGAAAGTTCTCGATATTTCGCTGTATAGCAAACTACCGTTTACGTCCACGCGTGCTTAACGAAATTCTCGAGCGCGAAATGTTCTCGTATCAATAATAATCAGCTGCAATAACGGAGGGCATATTTTCGAACACGTCTTAATCGTTTTAGAATAAAATCGACGTTTTTCGTGACTGCAGCAGAAGGCATGATACAATTTTGTTGTTGAATTGAAACGTTTTAAATAAATGAAAAAAAAAATAATAATAATATCAACGCGTTTATTCGATGATATTTTCATGACGTTGGCACTCGTGTGATAACTCGTTTTCTTATCGATCCATCCATGTCATACAAAAATAAGTATGTACCGGTAAGTTCTATGAACGAAAAAAAAATACAGGAAAAAAAATATACGATCATAATCGCTTACTCATTACACCTAACCCATTATAAAACTATATAAAATAAATTATACATACTACACGGTGTGTGCTCCGTATAATTTCACGCGCGTTCTCTATAATAATATATGCTCGTCTACGCGGTGCGTGTAAACGATTGTACACGCCATACGTTTAGCAACGTTATTAAAGATTTTAATGTAGATGGCCATGGAAAACGCGACTATCGTATCCCGAATTCTTGTGAAATTTCAGTATTTTCGTTAAAAATAAACCTACTCGTTTTCTTCCGTGTCGTCTCCCGTTTACTGTACGCTAATATAGTTTTCCTTCTCCGATTGGTCCTCAATTTTAAAGCTACCACAACACACACCAATGTCTTAATGTCCAAATCAATTTGTTCGCTTGTAAAATAATCACGGAAACGTACCGGCGTTTGCGTTTATTAAACTCGCGTCTGTATGAAAATGTCACCTTTTTTCTCTCGCAACATATATATATGCAAGTATAAATGTGTTCAGTATTATCAGATTAGGATTGTATTTACTGTTGAAGACTGTACTGATTCGGTAACGGATTTACTCGTCAGCCACGTAGGCTCGGGGACCATCTAGAGCGCGACAAGTTTACAGATTCGGGATTTATTATTCGTTTTTATTTAAAATTTAAAAAAAATATATTTACGAACGATAATGTTTTTTTTTTCAACGAGTATACGTTCGCTATACGGTGAAATAACCGAAGGACTTTAATTATTTCGCGCGACTATATTATGGTCACTCCATAAATCTCAACTCCGATTTGTCGTAAAGGAAAAAAAATTGTTTAGGTGACAGGGAATGTGGAAGCACTGTACGAGTACGGACGAGAGAAAATTAGCGTTGTTTAAAATATACACTGTTTAACGATTGGCTCCAATATTTATCGTGTTCCTTTTATTACACTGTTTTAACGTAGAAAAGAAAACAGCGAACATTTCTGAAAAGGATTCTGAATTGTGTTTAAAAGTGTAGATTAAACATTTTTTTTTTCTTTTGACAAATCTAATGGACTTTATTTTCGTTAATCCTCTTCCGGAAAGGGGAGCTTGTCTTGCACAGTGTCTAGACTCTAGAGGCACGCGTGAGTTATGTGTCAAGTCTTAACTCCGGTCCCGTTTCAGTTGTTTTCAAAAAAGACGTTTTCATAGAAGTGACCGTGTCAGTTTATATCATATTATTGTGCGAATGACGCGATGCTGTATAACAACGTCCGACTAAATCATACTGTACACATATATACGAACGATCGAGAAAACGGTAACAATAATGAGAATAAAAAAAAAATGTGAATAATCTCGTACACACATAATATGTATATCGCAGCGAGATGTACAAATCAAATAACATTTGTTTTATGTTAAGCGATTCGTGTTTAAATATTTACAACAGCGGTTGTAGGAAAACCAAAACGTTTAAATAGGACTTTTATTTATATTATAAACGCGGCCGTAGCGTATGTCTAAATATACTGAATATAAGCGAACGAATGTTCAAGCCCTCGAAGGAGACTATACGCATTTAGCTAAAATAAAATTAATTTTTCCCGAAAAAATATGCCATTTCTCTCGGTTAAATTATTGTTTCATCTCGTTGAAATTATTATGTTACGTACAATACATATTATATAATATAGTTTTAATATCGTTATAACGTACCTATTTCATATTTTTTTCCCCCGAAAGCCTCAGCCGATAAACAATCGATAATAAGCGCGTACGTTTGAATTAAAGTTTTTTTTTTCTCGGTACATTATAACGTCTATGAAAAAAAAAACAAATAAAGTCCGTTTTAATTCGAATAATAACTCGCCAAGTCGCATACGACGGCCAAGTCGCAGTCACGTTTAATGTAAATCGTTTTATTAATAGTGTTGTACATTTCGGCTAAACGTTTTTTATTTGCAATTTTTTTTTCGCCGGTACAGTTAAAATTTTACTAACGAAAATTTGAAAAGCAAAAATAAACGATCGTTTTCTATACGATTACGTTACACACGATTTTACACTAAATGAATAAATCTCAAAGTTTACCAAGCGGCGACGCTCTAATAATAAATAACTTTCACGTACAACTATTCGATATATTCGATAATTATTCGTGGACGTATACATATTGCGTTATGTTATCGCGCTTTGTTTTACCATATATGTTGTTAGGCCGTATCACGTAATACAGTATCGTGGGATGAAAAGTTCATTTTGAAAATATTATCATAATTTACGAACAATAATTTTGCGTCACCTCGAAGAAAACCGGTTAACGAAACGAGTAGACAATAATATAATATAACGTTTAAAAAAAATCGCATATATTAAATATTTGTGTACGACGAACAGCTGAACATTAATAATCGGTTTACCGAAAACGAATTGTTATTTACAATTGTTATCAAAATGTAATTTGTCATTTGTTCTTTTGCGTTACCTACTATGAATATACATAGAGTTCGGTTAAAACCAGTAGATCTTCGTCTGCAGTATATTGATCGAAAAGAAATAACGATTAATCCGAAAAACTATAACAAATTGTATAGGTTAATATTGTTTTAAACATTGAATAATATTTAATATTAATTTAAACAGTTTATTGAAGAGACAAAAAAATAAATGCTGAGTAGCATATTAATAGATCGGCAAAAAAAATAAAAAATTTCTAGACACTCCTATAATATGATATTATTATCAACGATAATTGCGCACACACAGCTACATAGCTACATCAATAGGTGTATTATTATAACACACAATAATTGTGGGCGTGTAAAAGACACGATTATTTTTACATATTATATTCGGCAGCGTGTCCTGCGGAAAGTCGGTTACGTTCCGTCTGTTTTCATTCAGCGGTTTCGGGGAGATTTAATAATAGACCGTCTCCTCTCCGCCTGCGTGTCTGTATATATATATATATATATATATATATATATATATATATATATATAAATTATGTAAATATAACGTAATTATAACACCGCTTTGTTTTTGTGCGAGTGCATATAATATGTGAGCGGTGAACGTATATTATGTATAGAGTGCATTTTATAATAATATATAATAAATCGCCTTATTTATTTATTAAGTTAATAAAATAATTGTAAAAGAAAAAAAAACAAAAATAAATAATGTAAATTATTATTTATTTAAGTTTGATATTGACGAAAATGTTTTTTTTTTTCAAATACCGACAGTTTCCGAACGTCCCGATTACGTTACGTTTGAGACGCTTTTTTTTCCCCCTCCCGTTATCTTTACTATATTTTCTATAAACAAGACTGCAGCTGTCTATATAGACGCGTTTTATACACAAATATTTTCATATAATCGTAATAATATTATTACGGACGTTATAATAAAGTAACGTGATTTTTCTACGGATAAACGCCCCCGTCAACGACTCGATCGATTATCGACATAATTATCGGTTAAAAATTACGTTCCATAACTGCGGCGGCGGCCGACGCCCGAAGGTTTAAAATGCGTATACAGTCCAGGCCCAATAACAATATATAATAATATATTATTATTTATAATAATATTATTATTATTATTATTATTATTATTATTGATACACGCGTCGAGCATAATATTATTATAAACGTATAATACGTGCAGTTCGTGTCTGCCACGGCTGCAGTCCAATGATATTGTTACTGTAGTGGTAGGTAATATTATAATAATATTCGTTTTCGAAAGATTTTATTATTTTACCAGCAAACACGTACGTAGTGCGCGTGTAATTTATTTCGTATATTACATATCGTACTTATCCGAACAGCCCCTTTCGGTTCGATCGAATTTTCCGTTGCAAATCGATGTACAAGTTTGAAATAGCGACATTTTTTTTTACGAAGCCGGTAATCGTTTCGTTCGATTTCGGTTTCACGCGAAAAATCGGCAACCGACGACGATTAACGCGCGAAGAAATGCGAACGTTTTTTTTTTTGCGAAACGATTTAAAAAAATAAAATATTTTCAACACTCTCTCTATTTCTAGCGCGTTATATTTTTTGTTATATATATTTTTTTTTTATGCCACCGCGGGGCGTGTATATGTAATATAATATACACTCCCGCGTCGGACTAATTACGAATATTATAATACTCGGTGTACAATAATAATAATAATACGTTTAATGTAAAAAGTCATTACCGCGCGGTTGGATTTGACGCGCGAGCCGGACAGAGAGTCGCGCAACGAATCCACCGACGACGACTGAAACACAATTCCCGTGTAATTATTATGGAATCGCGTGGGAAGTGTTAATTTGCGTCGATCGTTTTTCTTTACTCCTCCCTCCACCGTACTACCGTTCGAATTATATCGTTTTTCTTACGTTATATTAATGGTTATAATGTACGCACGCGTTTACTTCGATGAGAATATTTTGTTCGAAATCTCGATATAAAAGAGGACGCGTCTCACCGCTGAATGCGAAATTTTAAGAAGAATACAAAAAAAAAAAATGACATTTTTTTCTTTAATCTCTCCTCGTCACTATATTCTGTCGGCTCGGTGTTTTTTGAATAAAGCGTACATGAGATTCCCCCGTTGAAACGTCGTCATCATTTTTCGTAATGAGTGCTTTATCTTTAAAATCGCTTCGAAGTATATATATATTTTTTCTGTTTCTCGTATTTTTACCACTGAAAAGATCTCTTGACGTTGAAGAGCACGCTTGTCTTGTCGCGCACCAGTTGAAAACCACCTCCGAACCGCATAACAGCAACAGCAGCTATATAGACGACCCGTATAAACCCGTTTTGATTCGTACCTATATTTGTACTTAAATATTAAAGAAACTAAAAAAGAACCCAGAGGAATAGCGTAATGATGAATATCGATTTTTTTTTTGACCGAGACGCTTTTGCGTTTTTACACGTGGCCTCGAAAAATTTGAACGTATGAAAATGAAAGTAATTGGTTTTCATTGGAATTCTCGAGTTTTTTTGCACCCGTTCCCGAAGCGAATCGCGTTTGACGTTTAAAACGCGGCCGACTCGTAGCACAATAGTGTCGGCTGAATCCATAACGTATACATCCCTATAGCAGATCCGCCATCGATGTGACGCAGTACAGTCTTTACGGTCGACGTGTTGAATACGAGCGACGACATGATCGTTGAGAATATTATATTTCTGCGTTCGGTTCGTACCGGAGGAGGAGGAGAAGGCGTACACTATAATAGTGATTTTCGTATATATGAAATTATTTTTACTCCTTCTCTCTCCGTCCACGTATCCTTTCCGAAAAAAAAAACACGTCATGATGGCGCCTTTTCGTATCCCAAACCACTGTGCACGTGCAAGGGTAACGTATACGAACGCCGCGCATTATACAGTATTATAGTCGTATGACTGACAGGCGACCATTCCGCGATATGAGAACCGGCATCGGCCGACCCGAAATCCCCTTGTTTTCCCTACCCCAACCGCCCGAAAAACCGTTTTGTTCGCTTTTCGATTTCGTTATTATACATTGAATTATTATTATTATTATTGTGAATAGGTTTTATACATTTTTATCGCTATACACGTTCGCTTCGTCGTTTCAGTATATATTTCTGCGCCGGACCGAGGGTAACTTACGACGAAAACCGAACGCTCGCGCGTAGGGGGAAACAGCCATTACGCGCCAACACCTGCAGCAGCCGCCCCCTCGACGGCGCGTATGACAGTGCCGGGCGTCTGACTTTATACGACGCCGGTCTCCCTCGGGTAAATAAAAAGCGAAAACGAGCCGAAATTCGCGGTTTTTCGCGTTACGTCGAAAAGGTTACGCAAAAAAAAAACACACAAGAGATAAAGTTTTAGAAGACTTTACGGCCCTATGTCGGGGCGTGTCTCGAGGAAGACGCCACTGGTAGATTTGACGGTATATTCGTTCGCGGAGATCAAATGCTTCGAAGCCGTTTCGTTTGATATTCACCGATTCGTCAAATCCTCAGAAAAGATTTATTCGAATTTTCCGTCAGGAGTTATTCTTGGTTTTGTTTTTTGTTTTTTTTTATGAACGTTCGACGCGTTGCGTACACGCTTATTGAACGTTCGACGCGTTGCGGGCTACACGCGATACACGTTCCGACACGGGTTGGCTGATTATCAATATAAACTTCACGGTACAATTTATTTATTCTTAAAAATTAATTGAATATAAAAATCAATTTACGCGTGTTAATCTATAACGATTAAAAAAAACGCGAAACTCGTTGTTTTCGATCAAGCGAATTCTTTAAGTGTAAAACGCGAAACTCGATTGAATAACGATCATAGTCGATTGATTATTATCTATTATATCGTTTTATCGAATTGAAATGTTCCGAGCTCAGACCAGTGAAACGTATCTCAGGGCCTCATAAAATCCGGTATTGTTTTAAATAAAAATAACGACATATTTACGCGGTGTTTGTAGTGAATTTAATAATAAAATTCGGTATATTATTGTGTAATTCGAACGTGTTTTTGAAGAAAACATAAGACTGCAGAGTCGATAAAGCACACATTTTGTTGTTTATATAGACTTTCTAAACAAATTTTACTTACGCGATTAACTCGTCAACGAATATTATTATTGAACTACTTTGTGTACAGTAATAACATGACAGTGAATAACATATATATATATGGTATTTATAACGAATACGTTAAAACGGGTAGTAATTACTCGCACTGAGACATGGACCTCATTATTTCAACCGAAATCATTGGCATTGACCCGGGTACGCACTTAAGTGGATTTTTTAATCTATGTTCGATATTAAAAAATGAATGACTACTGTATATTACAGTACAGTGTTTCGAAGTCAGGTCCTGTGTGCACTACGGAAATTAATGTTTTAAGAAATTCGGAAGTGTGCCTACAGGCTATGTATAAAACATTTATCATAATTATTGTATTATTCGAAGGCATTAACTCGAATTCTGGTTCTGTAGATCAGACACGCGTTTTCGTGAACTCAATACTACTTGACGTGCTCATTTTATCCGAATTCAACAATTTCCGTGGTTTTTTTTTCTCGCCATTTTAAAAATATACTTTTTTCTATCGAACTCGGTGTGTGCAGTATGCGAAACATTAACAATTTTACACTGTATTCTAAAGTTGTTGTAAAGTACAATAGTAACACACGTACCGAATATGGCAGACCGTTCGTAAAAATCAACGATTATTATAATAATTGATAGAAATCGTATGCGTCTGGGAAAATGTGCGTGTTGGAGTAAGACGATCAAAATGAAACATGCGAAAATGGGGTTACGGAGATCAAAATATAACTTGCAAACAAGAGCAGACAACACCTACTCGTATCCCCACTAGGACCACGCCCGTGCGCGCAAGAACTAAGAAGACGATCTGATGACAAACAACCAACAAGCGATAGATACGGCTCATTACTGGGCAATTGAAAATTTCTAAAAGATATACGTTACTATTTTGTGTAATTTTATTTTATCTATATTTAATTATTCGTTCTAGTTTCGTTGTACGCTATTAAACGATTAATTGCTGATGTGTTGCCTGACACGAGGAGAAAAAAATGATTCATACGGCGACGTTTCGTGTTGTTACGAGGCGCGTTTCAAAAGTCCTAGAAAATACGCGTATTAATATTATTTTGAAATTTTTCTAGAACGCGTTAAAAAAAAACAGAAAATCATTTTCGCGAGAAGAGGAAACGTTTCGATTTCCTTATACAATATCCGATATAGTATTATACGTCGCTGTACCAGAAGATTATCAGAAATCATGGCAGATCGTATATAATTTATTATAAACATCGGGGCGATTACTACTATTTAATATTGTTGCTGCAATGTTGTGTGTTAATTAATATACACATCATACACGTTACGCAACGTCGACAATCGTCGTAATGATATAACGTTAAACGGTAATAATTATAGCGAATATCAAAAACGAGACTGAGCGATAGTAATGATAATAATAATAATAACAACAATAATAATAACAATAATAATAATAATAATAATAATAATAATAATAATAATAATAATAATAATAATAATAATAATAATAATAAGAAGAAGAAGAAGAAGAAGAAGAAAAAAGAAACACGAATAAAAATTCAAATCATTATCCTTTCCAGTGTTTATTCGAGGTCGATCTGACGTACATATTTCTCCTTTTTTTTTCGTAAATATTATTCTATATTCGAACGGTATTTCTATAATAGGATTTCCAAATTTGTAACAATAATATTATGTAAAAGTGAACTCTATCTATGTCGTAGCGTTTTTATGTAAAGCACAAATACGATTTAAGTTATTCCCACCGTTGTAAACGTTCGATTATTATTATTATTTTTATTAAACGTTACCGAGTAACGCGTTTTAGATGAAAATATCCTCTTCTATATTTTATATATTGTAAACACTTTTATAAATCCTACTAATTAATTTATAAATACATACAGGATTCGAGAAATCTCGCGAAACAGTTCTTTTTACGATAGTTCTCGCTATTACATAAAAATAAAAATAAAATTAAACAAGACCATATTTTTTATGACTTTCAAAATGTTTTTTTTTTTTTTTGAAATTTTCGTAAAACGTTTAAAAAGTTGATGTCCTTTGGCAGATACACGCGAATCCATTACGACTATTGCAAAAGCGTGCGCGCGTAGATATAAATGAACGTTTTTTTTTTTCCCATCACCCCCGACCGTATTATAACTATACGCGTTATTTAAATAATATAATATGTAAACGAGCGGCGGCGGCCAGTGATTGTGTGACAAAAAGCCGCGATTTTCCGCGACTCGCCGCGGGAGGGCTGCGAAACCGGCGGTTTTCGAAGGGTGTGTGTAACACAACAACGACGACGAAGGATATGCGCTGCAGCGACGTTAATAATTCATACAACGGCTGGAGTTAAACGGTTATTATTAGGGCTATGGACTCATAGGAGTTTGCGTGTTTTTTAAATAATCGTTTCTTCAAAACGTAGCTTGGTTATATGGAAATTTGTTTCGTAACACTAGGAGTTTAGTATAGAAAAAAAAATTGTTTTCTCTCGCATATTTTACTCATTTTCACGCGTCAACGCGTATTTTGTTACACTCGAATTTCAAGCGCATATTTCGCTAAACTAAATACTAATTATAAAAAAAAAAAAAATTAATATTTAAAAATTATCTCTAAAATCGGTAAACAAATTATATTCGACGAAACGGATAGTAGGCCGCGTGTATTTTCTCCGTCTGCTCGACAATTTATAATTTTTGAAATTGTAAACCGCCCAGGAGATTGAATCAAGCGGATTACACACACACACACACATATTTTATGATTACAACACGAGTCACCGTATTATTATCTATATGCTTATAGTTTCATGTCCTAATTTTTATTAACGTACGTTTTTAACAATATAAAAATAGACCATTTTTTTTTTCATTATTAATTTATTGATCTGGTACAGATACCGGTCATTTAATCGGTTTTTATAACGCATATTTTAGTGACGGTACATAATTTAAGGGCATATTTAGTGATTTTTCAGGACATAAACGCATGCTTTTTTTTTAAAGGTTTCATAGGTCATAAAATCCTTTGCGAATTTGCAAATCCTTTGTAAAATTAAGTTTACTACAATTTTTTTGTATTTCAAAGTTCATTATAATTTGTAAATTAAGTTTATTAAATTTGTTTAAGTGTTCCGTATTTTTATGTTCGCCCTAAGCCATCCAGAGAACGACTCACGCCACGTTTTTCGAATAGAAAACGCGCCGTCACATTCTATATAACGTAAATTGTAATTTTTTTTATATATTTTTTTTTTTGAAATCGCGAATTTTACCATTATAACGCGACGGTACTGCAAACATTCGGTAAATTTGACTTTTCTTTGACCTAATCTATACACATATATTTTCGAACGAGTTTCTCCGTCGCGGTTATTATGTTGGCGTGCAATCGTGCGGTCGTATCTGTACATAGCGATCGTTTAAAAAGACCTACTCAAAATAATTACAAGGACTACGCGCGTAACACAATATAACAATTAATTCGTCGTTAACGTTTTTTTCTTTTAACGCCTATAACGTTACGCGACGACCGCGCAAAATGTTGTTCACTTCGACCGAGGGGTCGGTTTTTTTCTTTTATTATTACTATAATTTAACCCCGACACGCGTTATCCGTGTTTCAAATCCAGTTTTTTGATCACCAACCACGCGTATTTTCATACACCTAAATAGGTATTTTTATTGTATTAAAAATTACGGAACGCGCGGACTTGGAACGGACGTCATTACGATTTGTAAACTTTTAAATCTGTACAACGAAACTGAACAACGCGATTTCTTAATTAATCGTAAAAAAAAAAAACAAAACGATAATTTATAAAGAAAAATTCACCTACTCGTAAAATAAAATTCGCGCTCTTTTAAGGACGATTTTATTTTTTTATATTTTCGATTTTTACAAAACGCGTTAAATCGTGTAAATTCGTAATAATCGGTGAAAAACGGCGTGTTTCGTAATGAATTTCTCCAAAAAAAAAAAAAAAAAAAAATTCTATTTACCATAAGGCGTACACAATTTTAAGCAACACTCTAAGTACCGAACGAGTGTTTTGCATAAATATTATACGTCGTCGAGATTTTTTTTTTTTACGGAAACTTCAACAGAACGAGGGGAAAAATATATACGAACTCACGCGTATTATACGCGTTTCGTCAAACACGATATATTAATCCGACATTTGAATATACAGTTTATAATAATATTAGGGTTTGGTTTTTTTTTTTAATATTTAATCGATGAAAGCGAATTTTTCATAGATCACGTAGAATATTAAAATTAATGTCGACGTCTTATCGAGTATTTTCCAAACGTTTTTTTTTTTTTGGAAAAATATTAAATAATTCTAATTGTATCCATAATAATATAGTCCTCGGAGAACAATATATTTTTGAAAAAATATTTTTAAATAAAACTTATAAACCATTAAAACTAAATCATATTCGTATAGTATTTATACTATAAAACACATTCGACAACACACGGGTAAGGCGATTAATAATTTTTCAATTTAAAATTTTTGGTTTTTTTTTTTTTGATAATTCGGTATATATTCGAATTAAGAGTACGTGAAATTTTCAATACACGTTAATGACATAAAATTGCAATTGTCTTGACGAAATAACGGGTTACTCACTCTGTCCGAGGTGAACTCTCTTCATCCACGGGTATATCTGCGGCGGATTCTGGCCGGATCCCTGTTTGCCGCCGGACGCGGACGCGCCGTTGTTGTTGCCGTTGCCGTTGCCGTTGCCGCCGCCGCCGCCGCCGTGCGACGACGTGGACGATATGGAGGACGCGGGCGACGACGAGGTCTGCGACACGGGGCCCTGGGCGGCGGGCGACGAGCCGGCCACGGGGCCGCCGGACGACCGGACGGACTTCATGATGGCGGCCGGCGGCGGCGGTGATCGGGCGCCGGGCGGCGGTGCCGCCGACGTGGTCAGGTCCTGCGGCGAGCTGATGCCGTTCGGCGTGGCCGACGCGGCGGTCACCTCGTACTTGCACTGGACGCCGCCGCCGCCGGCCGCGGACGGCATGCCGACGACGACGTTGTTGTTGAGCGCGGACGATATGGGCGATATGGCGCCGGGAGACGGTAGCCCGGCCACGCCGACGCCGCCGCCGCCGCCGTGGTGCTGCAAGTGTTGCAGGTGAGCGCCGGCCGCGGCGGCGGCCGCGGCCGCTTGCAGCCTCTGGTGCTGTTGGTGCTGTTGGTGCTGTTGCTGGTGACTGACCGAGTGCAATTGCGTGTAGTCGATCATGGACGGCGACGTCTGTTGCTGCATGTACTGCGACGCGTACTGCTGCGGCGAGTAACAGCCGGCGGCCGGCCCGGCGTTGTAGACTCCGCCGCCGCCGCCGCCGCCGCCGCCCTGGGCGGCCGCCTGTCCGTAGTAATCGGCGGCCGACGCGCCGCCGCCCGGGCCGCTGCCGGCGTTGCCGCCGGGGCTGTTGACCGTCTGTCCCAGCGGGTCCGACGGCGACGTCACCGAGCCCCGGCCCTGTTGCTGTTGGGCCTGTTGGCTCTGCTGATAGCAGTTCATGAACTGATACGAACTCATGTTCATCTAAACGGATCGGGTCGGGCGCGCGTTACACGCTCCGCAGATTCGTTTCAGTTAAAAGTGAAAAAATTTGCTGTTTTTCACCGCAAACGCGGGGACGCGTGAAGAGTGTTCAATATTATATATATATATATATATACTTTTGATCGTGGCTGCCGCTCGGTAGTGCGCGTGCCGACGTAGGTCAGGTCTCGAAAATACCGTTCGAAAACCGCGTCATTTTTGACGTGAAAAAAAAAATGTGTTTGAGGTAGTAGTAAAAAAAAAAAAATCACAATTTAAAAAAAAAAAAACGATTGCGCGCACTCGAGTCGGGGTCGGGACGAAAAACAAACCGAACGAAAATCGTCGATTTAAAATATTTCAAAAAAAAAAAATAAAAATAATAAAATCACTCGCGAAGCTCGTCTACGGGGCCGCGGTATAATACGACGACGAAGATAATTTATTGAAAAAAAAAATAATAAAATATTCTATAGGTAAACAAACGAATTATACGCGTATAATAATAATAAATAATACACGGCGTGTCTGTCGCGGACGACGAGGGGCCACGTGCTAGTGGTAATTTACGACTGCGGCGGCGATCCGCGTTCGGAGGCGAGTGGAACAACAGTAGTAACAACGACGGACGGCACTCGGAGGACCGAACGCGAACACACCCGAAAAACCCGACAACTTCCGACGCGCGGCTGCCGTTCAGGAGACGTGCGCGGCGCGACGACGACGGTACGCAGTGTGTGTGTGTGTGTGTGTGTGAAAAACGTAACCGCGGCCCGTCGACCAATCGGAACGCTCGGACGGTCTGGCAGTCCCTCGTGTGCCTCCGCCGCCTCCTCCTACTCCTCCACCTCCCACCACCTCATGCTCGTACTGCCACACGACCGTGCGCTTCGGCGGTCGGCGACGACGACGACGACGCATGAATGAACCGGTGTGCGCCGTGGCGGCGGTAGTGGGGACTACCACCGCCGCCGCCGCCGCCTACGGACTACCTATTTCGTCCGTCCGTCCGTGTACTGCAACGTATACGCACCAGTGTCCGAGTTGTTGCCGACGGGCCGTACGTCCAGGCGCTATATTATAATAATATATTGTACCGTCGTAATGATATTTTTATTTTGTAAATCTGGCGGTCGAAGCGGATCGAAATAAGTGGAGAGGCGGGATGGAAGCAGTGTGGTCATTTCAAGTTTTGAAAGGGACGGGGGAGGCAAAGTTGTGAACAACATATTGTTGAAAAATAAACAAAAAAAAAAAAATGTACTATTTTAACAAAAGGCTCTAATACCGTGTGTCTGTTAAACTTGGTGGTGAACTACATTTATTACTATATTGTGATTAAGTGACGTTTGGATCTGCTGAATGTTAATATTTTCGAAAACAGTTCTTACAGTGAAAAAAAATGATTCAAAGATATTAAAAAAAAAAAAAAAATTAAACAACGACAATTCCTTTCGATTTTTTTCTTGTTACTGATAAAGCCTTTTGGGGGGATGGGAGAGGATTCGGTTTAATACACATCGCTGAAAATTATCAGATTTCGACCATAAAACTTACTTTTCGAATTATACTCCGTAGTACAGTGGTTCCCAAACTTTTTTCCATCGCGGCATATTATTATTAGTTATTATGAGTCAAGGCACACTTTGGATATATATTATCTAATTTCCAAATACAAGTGGTTTAGGACACACCCTTTGGGAAACACTACCGTAGTAACAGATCGGAAAAAAACGATACGCCGAATATATTTGCCAGCGCGCCTTATGCAATAACCGAACACTACCGCGATGACCGGAGACCTCACCGTCTATAATAATTGGCGTTTGAATAAATCTGTTCGGCTGTACAAAAATGTATTTCTGTAGTACTGTATAAAGAAAAAAAACAATAACAGTTTTATACAAGTGATAATAGATTGTATGTGTTATTTATTTTTAAATACACGTTTTTTTTAAATTAAAAAAAATTTTGTCGATTAAATTATAGATAAGGTATCATTTTTGCACACCGATGCATTAACACACGGACTTATATTTCGCTCGATTTTATACTTTTCAAATACAATGAAAAATTACTGCCGAATTTCATAACGAATAATATAGCGTAAATTTATTTATTTTATTTTTTTAATATTTCCCTTCAGAACAATACTAACAAAAGATAATGAAAATAAATTAAATTTTAAATATGAAATTCAAATTTATTTTACCGAAAAATATTGTATAATTAGTTCTGAACATAAAACACAGTAAAGTTATTTAGTTTTTCGTTTTATTACCAACTTTGTACCTATATAGCAGAATGTGAGTGTCGGCGGCCGGTCGAGGGGCGGCTCGATGGGCGGCTACATCTCGAGCCCGTTAAACTTTGAACGTATAAATATTTTACTCCATAAACGCGAGCAGCACGAGTACTATTATTATTAAAATATTTTCGTATAAAACGATTTTTTTTTTTTTAGATTATTTATAAAATATTTTTTGGAAACTTATAATTTTTTTTATATATACATATTATATTATAATCAACATCTCCGCGGAGAGTAATTATATACAATTTGGGAAATGATATCGATTAAAATATATAGTGGAATATATTTCCTATCGCGTATGTATTCGCTATATATTATTCTATTCTTATAAATAAGTATGTTTACACGAATATTGTTTTTTTTTTTAATTAGCCAATAAATTATAATGAAAAACAGGAAAAAAAATGTCGTCAGTTAAACAATTTTTTTTTTCATTTATTTATTCGGGGTTTTTTTTTTAAATCTATAAAATTCCCACTATACTATATAAGAACATTCCACATTAATAATAAAATAAATTTGTTATTATTTAAATACGACCGGTGGTCACCGCTATAATTCATTAATTTAAGACTTATTACTATTATATATATTATATATTATTAAATTCACTGTATATCGCCCGGAAAATGTACGGGAAAAACATACTATATATCTGTTAAATTTAGTATATGTAACTTAAAAGAAAAAGGAGAAATTAATTTTTTGTTGAGAAATAATGTACATATTTTTTAAATCGCGTCCAACACGTTTAGAATATGATATCAATACAGAAAAATCTTGAAACCAATTTAATTTTATTTTCAAAACGTGGATTTTCGAATTACAACACTATAATAATGCTCAAGTGAGTGCAATTAAAACGTCTATATAACAGGTTTTTTAAAAAAAATAAAGAATCAGGCAGGTTTCGTTTTAAATTATATTATTTTATTGTATTTCCCGTTGCAGATCGGAATATTATAGTATTACGCGATAATCTATTTAAATATTTGTATATATAGTTTTTTTTTAGTGTACTGTTCGCTTTTCGTTTCGGGTGCGTACACTATAGTGTTATATTCGCTCTGCAGGTCGCACTACACCAGTGCAGCGAAGGTGTTTTCGTATATATAATGAAAATTAATAGCTTTTTAATTGTTTCGACAAATTCGGTGGTACACGATAAGGAACTTTCGAATTCTTAAAGGCAGCACCGACGTTGATCGACGGACCGTTTTAAGCGCTGTTTTTAACGAGTTTTAATTTGTTTTTTTTTCTTTTAAATTGTTTTTTTTTTTTGGCGTAGTAAATATTCGCTCGTATTTGCAGTTTTATTTATTTATTCGATTTAATATAAACGCGTATAGTATAATATTATATTGTGTCTATATCGAATTAAAAATATATAATCTCTATTGTTCGTATTTACACGCGCGTCTTTATAGTAAGTATATATTGCAGTTAAACGAAATCATGTTAACGTAAAAACAAAAAGAAACTGCGGAGTGTTGTGGATGTCGCCTAAGTGAATTACTTGCGGATAAAAAGATTTCAGAGTTTTGTTATTACTATATATATATACGCAATTATATTGAAAACATTTGCACAAATCATTGCATATTCGTCGATAAAACGATTCTGAGCGCAGCGTCGGCGTGATATTTACAAGTTTTCATATAACCGTTAATTTGAAAATTACGAAGAAATAAAAATTAAAACGGTTTCGACAAAATCGCGTTTTGTGTAATTTTTTTAGCTTTTTTTTGTCTTTTTTTGAGAAAATCGAAAAACGACTCGGCTATAAAGTGCCCCAACTAGATGCGATTTTCTACCAGAAACCGGGTATGACTGTATATATATATGTATACAGATCGGAGCAGTTTTTCTGGTAGAATTTTTGGGTGCAAACATAAAAAAACACACACACACATCATTGTAAAACCAAATACATTTCTCGCACCGCTCCGCAGAATCTAAAAAAAATTATCCCGTTAAAACAAATTGTACGCGTGAATTAACTCGTACGGATAATATCCATATGTTTGAATATACATAAAATATATGATAGGCGTGTCTTTGGAAAAAAAACCGTTTTCGTTTCGAAGACACTCTGCAGTGGCGGCGCCAGAAACTGCCTTACCTGACAATGGCTGGCCCTACATGCACTGGCCCGACGTGATAATTCGGTCGTATAGTTTATGAACTCAAAAAAAAAAAAAATTGTAATCATTTAAAATTTTAAATCGTTTTAATATTACAGTTAGTGTTAATCGGGGTTTTTTTTTCTCTAGCCGGGCTGAAATTTCATTTTTACAATGTCCCGCCTCATAATTGTTGGCCTCCTACATATCCGGACTAAAATGGCGTGCCGCCGCCACTGAAGACAACTATTTTTTACTGTACCGAAAATCGCGATCGGCGAACAGGGCGCGCCACTGGCACCGACCCCTTAACCTAACCACAGCGGTAAATACGCCACTATACATATAATATTATTCGTCGTTAAATCGCGTGTCGTTTTAAAAACCGCGCGACTGCGGCTCGGCATACGTTGTACTAATACATACGCGTTCGGTTAGTCGCACGCACACACACACACACGTGTGCGCGTATAAAAGTTAACACTGTGTGTGTGTGTCCTTGTAGCGTTCATGTAGTAATGTGTGTGTGTGTGCGCGTAACACATGTCTGTCGGACGGTAAACTGCGCGCGCGTCCGACAACAACCCCACACGAGGATTCCCGTCGAACAGGGACGCGCGCACTGCACGAGACGGCGGCGGCGGCGGCGGTAATATATCGCACGCGCGATAATATGACGAGACCGTTGACAGACCCTTTTAGACGACGCGAAGATTTCGACAAAACTTTGACCGGTGTTTGTGCCGCGATTTCCCGCGAACGACCGTTCTGTACAAATTGTGTTCCGCGCGGCGTAGTACGTACAGCAGCGATAACGGCGATAACAGCGTGCACGGGACGCGGCGGCGTTTGACTTTAGTGAAACTTTATACCGTCGACCGATTTGTCAACACTGCAGTCGAGTCAGCGTGGAACGCCGGAACGCGCGCGCCGGCAGTCTAACGTTTACATACGCGTATCATAAAAGACAATATATTGTAATAATTATTTTAGATTATTTTAATATAATATTTTTTTTATCAATCTCTCGACTGTTTGGCCGCAGTTCTCCAAGCGCGTCCGTCAAAACTCAGCTCATTTAAATTCCGGTAACTGTCCGTTTCCACGTGCTTCGTAATTTGTGAAACGTATCCCGTTCTCGGTGTTCCTCTTCCTGTTTCACCATCCGCGTGTATCCTGCTTCAATAATCCGTTTCGGCAAACCATCAGTATTATCACTTCTATTAATTATATAATTTTCCGAATTCGTCTTTTTTTTCTCTAAATCCATTTCAAAACTCCTTCATTCGTTACATTCTGTCGCTCCGTGAAACCTCGAGCATTTTTCGGTAACACCATCACGTTTCAAAAGCTTCCAGTATATTTTCTTCGCGGTTGTGCTTACCGTCCGCATCCGTACAACAAGAAAGTTCCTGAAAATACACATTATGAATATATCAATATAATTAATATTATATAATAATTTATTCTCGGTTGACCGCCGTTCGAGTCGGTGAATTTTTTCGATTTGTCCAACGAGTAGACGGTTATAATAGGCTTTGTGAAAAGCGCGTAAATTCACCGGTTTCCCCCCCCCGAACGCTCGTGCAAAACCAATTCTCTTCACGCCGCTGACGGTTTCTTTTTCATTTCTCGATGTCATTTACACAATCCAGCGGCGTATTTTACGAGACGCGCTCACTTTCGCTAGAAGTTAAAAAAAATTACTTAAACTATTGATTCTCCACAAAACGTACACTTGCAGGTTAATATAACAATCGTTCGTTCTATTTTGTCACGAACATTACCGTTAAATCTCCTCTTATAACGTTATTATAATGTGTGATCGACACTGCATGGTACTACCACCTATCTGTTCGCAAACACCTTTATCGTCGATAATAATAAAACTCGGTGCACGTAAATCATATATCGTTTCTCACTATTTTTGTACGTTTGCTGCAGTCGCGTTGGCTATCGCGAAACTTTGCCCAGTCTAATGATTTATTTTCGTTTTGAAATAAATTTTTGGATAAATTTCGAATTATAACACCATCAATTTATTATGAATTATAAAAACGAATTTAATATAAACGAAATCTGTTTTCGACATAATTTCAACGGTTAAATAAACACACGACCTCCCTTCGAGAAAATAATTTAAAAGACGGCCACTGTTTTTGTTAATCCACTATTCCGTCTCGGAATATATATATAAACTGCAGTGGCGTATAAGTGTCTGAAGTGATGCTATTGTATGGGCTGTCAGAAGTGGCTTATGGTTACGTTACTGCTGAAGGTATAAATGTTAATGAGTGGGCGGATAGGAAATTTTAATCATGGCATGCGGTCTTTTGGAAAACTTGTACAATGTACACGCCACTATAAGTAAACCGAGTATATGACGCTGTAACGAAGTGCATGCCACGACACTGGTATAAGCTATATACAGATGGGAAAAACGATATTGAAGACTGCAGCCCATGGACATAAAAATCTGATTTAAAAAGCGTCCGTAAGTAAACATATTGAATTGATAAAATTCAAAGTTAAAATAATTTTTTTTTATATTCGTTTTTATCGATTGTTTTAAGTATTCCGCGGTATTTATAAGTGGTCTTGCGATGTTGACCAGTCTGGTCTAATGAAATTTACGAAATTTCACGGCACGTGAGCATTTTAAATATTTCAACATTGAATCCGCCGCGATACGATTGGTAAACATCTACTTTGTATTCCGTGTATAAATTATTCCTAAAGTTTAATAACAGTCCGCTCGGATTTCTTTTAAAATAATATATATATATAATAATATTAAAAATGTTGCAGTTATTAAAATTAAATATGAGTGTAAACTATGTCTGCATGTAGTGTTGTAACGATTAGAATAACTGCAGATATACTATTAGTAAATTCGGGAAGAAATTTGAGATTACAAGAAAACGATTACGATTTATGTTTAATATGAAAAAAAATTCTTGAAAAGTATATAGAAATTAAAAAAATTATTACTTTTTTTTTGTTCGACTAGAATTTTTTTTTTTTTTGTACTTACCTACACAACGAAAACTATATGGTATATCGATCGTCCAAATAACGCGCGTTACGTTGCCCCGATATATAGTTCAACGGAATCTCACTCTTTTTTCCCCTCCTAAACATTATTTGACAAGGCTGATGGATAATGTCCAATTTGTATACTGGCAGGGTATATATATATATATATATACGAAGTACGCGCAGATGGTTGCGTTTACAGTGCAGTGTTTTAAGGACGAAGGATTTTTTTTTTCATATTTTTTAATACGCGCGTCCTGTGAGTGGTGCGTTTTTTTTTTATTAAATTTTCGGTTTCTTTTTTTTTTCTCTATACAACAGCCATGCGCGTTATAAACACTGTGTGTCTTTTGAAGTGCACGTGCTCTTCGGTTGAATTATATCGTTTTCAGTTCAAGGTCTTTCTTCTCTTTATTATTATTATTATTATGTGTTATTAATATTAGTTTTAATAAAAAAAAAGTGGCATTATGTTGTTGATTTCGTATTTTTTTTTTACGACGTCTAAATATCCTAAATTGTATTTCGCACGCGCGTGTATAAATAAATGTGTTTCCGTCCCCGGCTAAAAGGTTGCCAAATTTATGCGACCTATTTTTTTTTTTTTAGGAAAATTTCAAATTTTAACAATCCGCTCAAGTACTTTTTCGCTCCAGACAGCCGAAATAAATATATTATAATTAGTGAATTATATTTAATTTATCGCGAACGTTTCGATTATTCTCGGTTAAGTACAAACGTTTAAATATTCTGAGCGAATTTGTTTAAACAATTATGTGATTTATTTTTTTGTTTTTACCCGCGAACACCTACAAAATTTCGGCCATAATTCCGCGTGAACGGTTTCGGTTTTTTTTTCTAAAAATAAACTCTACTCGACCTATGTGTGTTTGTAATAATATTCGACGAGCGAGGGGAGAAAATCAGCGAATTGTCTCGGTAATATTATATTTAAACGATTTACCGCGTGACTCATGTGTGTGTTTAAATAGTGTTTTGAATTAAACGTAATAAAAATGATTCGAGGATTCGTCAGTAATTACGGTCGACTGCCGCCGACGCGTTGGGGTGGTCGATTTATAACTCCTCGCGCAATAAAAAAAAAACATACACACAACAGGTCGCGGGTATCTGTCCGCGCAGTATACTCTCGCGTTAGGTATTGTGCGTCTCCTTATACAACGCGCAGGTTGCGTTTGTTGCACGTGGTCACTCGTTTTCTGAGCAGTGTCTCCGGCAAAAGACGCGGTCCCTATTATTGCGATATTGCGCAGGACAACCGGTTTTGACGAGCACAATGCGCAACGGAATGGGGTGTCGCGTTCGTCCCGCAAAAATGTACATATTACTCGCGTGCACGTTAATACTTTCGTCGTATTGCGATCGGAGCGTTGTAAACAATTTTTGTTTTACTCATTCAAATCTGTCGGAAAGTATCGCGTGTATACCGAACGAAATGACAGTTTAAAAGATACAAAAATAATCTTATAGTTTCGTACGTCCGTGTGCCGGAGAAACAGGGTCGTTTGCGGTGCACTCGGGCAGCCTGCAGGACAGTGTTCCGGGAGGAGAAGGACGTCGAGTCAAATTTTTTGCCGACCCGTACTCCTTAAATACGCCGAGTACGTTTGCTGTAATATAATAATATACGGAGAAAAAAATTTAAATAAAATATGTATTGCGCCGGATAAAAATAATTATTTTTTATATACGTATATATATCGAAATTCCGAAACATTAATACGATAAATTCTATACGCTATTACACGTTATTATTTTTAAAAATGTATATACAGAACGATTGGATTATATAAGCCGTATAAGTGTAGTAGTCGTAGCGAAAAAATGATTATGGTAAAAATTAAGTTTTTTTTTTTTACTATATATTTATACGATATATATACCGTGTTTGCTCACAACGCTTACAAATATTGTTGAAAATCTTCGAACACCGAAAAACCTTAAGGCGTCGTAAAAAAAAAAAAACTGTTTTGGACATAAATATCCGAACGTGCTTATATAATTAATATATACTTGAAATATTAACGCATTAATATTTTACGGGGTGTATTAATCGCCGTTTCTCTATACTTTCGCGTTATAAAGTAATCCCGCTCGTATTGCGTGCCGAACGATAATAATCGAAAATATTAATAGTACGTACATTATTAGGGTGATCCTTATTACTCGTTACCATAAGAAAGTAATTTAGGTGATAATTTTGGTCATGATCACTCGCCCCCTTCACGTGCCCCAAAAGGGTTGAAAAAATAGCCAAAGAGAGTAGTTTTACAGATTTTTTTTAACTAAAATTTAAAAATAAAGTACTTAGCCTAAAAATTTATATAGAACATTAAATATAGAACGTAATAATCTTAATAAAAAAATGTATTTATGAATTTTTTTTTTTTTGTAAGTCTATTATTTTCTTAGAAAAATAATAAAATACAAAATATTTGCCTGAATAATTGATTATTTACGGTTATTTAATTACATCTGATTGAACGGTTAGGGGTATATGATAAAACGTCTTTTATAAAAATTAAATAAAATTAATTACCCAATAAAAAAAGTCATAATAAATGTATGAGTGTACATTATTTATGGGTCCTCGTATATTTGTCTCCGGGTCCCAAACACTCTATATACAGTCGATAGAACCCGATCGTTTTGCGGAACCATACGTTTTCGTTCAAAAAAAATTGTGATATTATTTTTGCGTTATAACATGTACAACAACTTTGCTATGACATAAATTCCTTCATGCGCCGTTTAAAGGGATGGTTTTAGTGTTGGTTATTTTTTTTAAACCCCCCCCCAGAACAAATTTGAATGTACGCCACTGTATATAATGACTTGTAATAAGCGAGCAAACGCTCGAGTTGAACGCTCTTAGAAAAGCGTTAAACGCGTAATTCGTGTCATACATAATATATACGTATATTATTATTATGTACGAGTTACAAAAATTTGTGGCGACCGATGCGGTGGAAAAAAAAAAAAAGGAAAAGAACGCGCGCGGCATTTGTAAGTGTTGGCGGGACGTTATCGGGGTCACGGGAACGACCGTGCAGTGCAGTCACACCCTCGAAAAGTCGGCGTGGCCTTTGTGATAAAAGACATTGGCGCGGTCCACCCTCAGCGGCGCGAGTGCAGCAGCCGCGCGTACGCCGAAAGTGTTTAATTACGCGCCGATACGGGACGCGAGCGCGCGGCGTTTGTATTATTATTTTTAATTGTGTACAACAAAATAACGGATACGCAACGGACGTTTTGTCACACGCCGAAAACGAGATGATGAATCCTGGACGTGACATATAATTGAACGAGAAAGTGACGTATTTTTATAAATATATATATATATAAAAAAAAAGAAAATTATTTACATATAAAAATACGACGAAGCCGACGAGTATTTTATCCGTACGAAAAATGAGAAAATATTTTTTTTATTTGCGTAGCAATTGGTTTCAACAAAAATTTACAAAAAAAAAAAAAGCCAACGGTAATAAAAAGACAGAATAAACACGACGTGGACATTTAAAACGAGAAAATATATTATAAGTACTGCAGAAGTCGTTTGTCAACATACGCTATACCGCCGGGTATCGAAGAGAGAAAAATAAATCGTCATCGGCTGTGCATATAGGATACATATATTACATCCTGCAGTAGGAAAGAGAAAAAAAAACACTATAGAATCTAAAATTAAAAAAGAACAAAATAATAATTGCGTATAGAGAAAATTTTACGAATATATCGCAATAAGAAGAAATAGCTTTTTAAAGAAAAGAACGGAGAAATTGTCTACATATATATATATATATAGGTACAATGAATTGTTAAAACAACGTACAACTTGTTATTAAAATAAGTTTTTTATATTTATAAATCGCAGTCGAACGATATTATACGGAATTATTAAACGCGAGTTGAATGAATAAGTTTTATTGGCGGATTAGCTTCTTTTTTCAAAAATATATATTCGTTTTACCTCGATTTCGTCCACGTACGTATATATCCTTTTTGTTCTTTTACACTTTTTTTTTTTATTTTTTTATACCGTCGTCGTCATATTATTATTATCTTATTGTTATCCGTTCAAGGCGGAATTTTTTTTTTCTTTTTTTCGGTGTCGTTTGCCTTTCGCGGTGTACCTACCTACATACATTATACGTACAAAAAACAACAAAATCGCTCAAGGTTCGAGTTTACAACGACGATGGCGTTATATATATTTTTTACCGACGGTAATTTGCCCCTCGTATTATTATTGTTATATTATAATAAATATTTATAAACGTCCCGCTGCATCGCGGATTATTGTAATTTCTCGTATTATTATAATAGTATATTATTACGGCGTATATATAATATATTATCTCGCTTATATACGTATATATATATATATATATAGGACACGTGACTCGAGAAAAACTGCAGACACCGTTTTATCGATGAATTCGATTCGTTTATGCGATTATCGATCTGGTTAATGAAATTTATCTATACGGAAATTTAAACACACATTTGTATACATATATATGTAGGTACACGCGGCCTCGATATGTTTATACGTTTTTTTTTATAAGAGAGTTGGGGAAAAAAAACAGTATCCTTCTCGAATATATATACAATATGCGCGCGTATAATATATGTATGTATATATAGTTTCTCCATGCAGCGCGTTACTGCAACCTCCGAGAATAAAGTGATTTTTTTTCTCTCGTTCGTTGACATATTATATTATCGTTGGTATCCGTAAACGCCGGGTCTCGTATCGCATTATATCAAAAACAATTTTTTTTTTTTTTTTTTAATCGACCGACACAACGATTTAAAATCGTGATGAAAAAAACAAATCTTAATAAAATTGTAAAAATAATACGCGAAAGAAGTATGAAAAAAAAAAAACATTAAATATTATTTTACTCGTACAAGTAAATATTAATTTCTGCATATATATATATTCCGAATTTTCCGGCTTCGCCCGTGAACAGGTTTGCCCGATATGAGTCGTGTTAAGGTGTGAAATGTAATGTTATCAAAATATTACTCGCTGTATTACCTGCAGGGTTAGATTGAACTGTTTTAAATATTTTTTTAATCTTTAGAAACTCTACTGTATACAACACAGCAATCCCGTGCAACTCTGTTTGCGCCAGTGTTCTACGTATTCTATTAGGTATGATCCGTTTTAATCAAATTCAATTAAGATCGTTTATTGTTCATTATCCTTATATATATATACGTAGCTATATCTAATTTGTGGTTCACAGTATTATTCCCGTACAAAACCGGGTTTTGTACAAATTTCAAACCCTTATTTACTGGTAGAATCCTTTTATAGCGGATGCCTACGTCATAATATAATAGCCGTCTGTTTGCCAAATTATTTACATTATTATTATAATTATTATTTAAATTATTTTCGAGCCGAACGATTATCACGAAAAATAAAGAAATATATTCGACGATTTTGTTCTTCTTTTTTTTTATTTTCGTTGTATTCCATTTCTTTTTCGATTTTTTTTTTTCATTGGTCGAAACCGGTAGTACAAAAAAAAATATTTTATAACACAACGTACGCGCGTATATTTTTTTTCCTTATCATCACACTCTATTTGGCTGTAATATTATATTCACACAAATTTACATTACTCGCGAGTAATTGTATCGAAGTATTTATTTTCTATTATTCGCGTATTATATTTTTACTATTTTATTTAGCTTCAAATCGCGGCGTCTGCAGTAACATTATTACGCAAATCGTCGGCGCGTTTGCACAACGATCGGACAAAGTATACATATATCGAAACGTTTAAAGTATTTCTATAAGTATATATTAAGTATAAACCGCGCAAAATGTATAAATAAATAATTAAATAAATAATACAAAACGCGACATTTCTCTGCGATTTCGCGTGACGAGCGTTCGATAATATTAAATTTTCAAATAAATAAAATAGTATTATTATTTTTTTATATAATATATATTTTATTAACGGGAATTATAACCTTCTCGGCCGCGAGTGGTCGACCGCGGAGATTTCGAAAACAGCCTACATATGCGTACGGCATTCGTTTTTCCGGTCAGAGTTTCTGAATATATATATATGTAAATAATGATTTCCTGAATTACGTTTTATTGTATAATTATGTTTAAATGCGGATTGACGCGGGAAAACTTTTTTTTTTTTTTCTAAATCAAAAGGATTTTTCTCCGTATAATAAAAATAAATATCAAATTCTATATTATACAATCGAATAAATAATTTGATAAATAAATTTATAACACACATATATATATATATATACGAATATACACGAGACGATTTTTAAACACGTGCAAGGGTTTCAGCTGCGCGCTCAACACACGGCGCGCGCACGGGCGGCCGGTATATTATTTTCTTCTGATACGCGCGTATATAGTGCGCGTTCGCCGGATAAGATGATACGCGCGCGTGCGTTTCCGGAGCGGATTGACCAGATGCGCGTCACATGCTCTCGCTGCGCAGCCTCCGCCGCCGCAGCCGTTTCTTCTTTATTCGCCGATAAATTTCTCAACGACGTCGGCTCTTGCGTCATACAAAATAATATATGTACACACGTTATATTATTGCATTCGTATAGTAATAAAACGGCGGCGGCGGCAGTCGTAAATAATCGCTGCGCATATAACCCCGGCGGAGTCTGTGCGCGCGCGAATCGTAATTATTATTTTGCACCGCCATCTGCCGGCCGTTGTTCGCGATTTTTTTTATTTTATAAAACTATTTTCTAGTGACGTTATACGGTATAGTACCTAGTTGGCCCAGATTTTTTTTTTTTCTAAGTTATAAAGAAACCAAAAGCGAATTTGCAATTTTTTTTTTATATTCGAACCCGAACTATATAGAACCGAAATTAAAAAAAGAAAAAAAAAACGTTTAAAACATTTTAATACCTATACCATAAGCGCTTTAATGGATTTACAAATAAATTCGATCGATTGATAATTAACAATATTACTATATTGTACGTTATACATAATACAGAATACCTTATTGATACTTATTTATGTAAAACTGTTTATATCGTGTTAACATTTTTGTACAAATTTTGCAACTAATTTACCACTGGATATTAAAAAAATAAAAAGACAAAACAAATCTATTTTTTTTTTAACGCTACGAATATTAGTGTATTTTGATATTTTTGAGCAGCTCGCTTTCGAAAACGTTTATACGCTAATCGATAGTACACATTAAATCTTTGTAAACTCGTTTTTACTACGGATTGAGGGGGGAAAAATTATACTTTCTATCAAAAAAAACAGAAAAACTCTATTTTATTTATTTAAACTTAAATCGAATTTTTTTTTCTCGACAAATATTCGGTATTGAATTTCGTTTTTCCACCAAACACGGGGACGTTGTTCGAATCGAACGCACAAACCAAAGGCGTATAGCCAGAGAGGCTATAGCCCCCTCCACTAGCTATGAATTTTTCTTTTTTTTTGTGCTAAATTGTTTGCAGTTATTCAGCGACCACTTCTAGATATACCTATACCAGAAGACTGTAGTTAGCAGATTGATACTCTTAATATTGTTAAAATAAATATACATATATGTATAGGTATATAATATAAAATTTATACAAAATTAATAAATATTATAAAAAAGAAAAAAAAAATCCTTAGAGTATTTACAAATCGTTTATAAAGGTCTTACAACTTGTCTCGCCTATGAGACATTATCGGGGGTTAACCCATACGTTATGTTACCTTTAAAATGCATCTGGTTGTAACCTGATGATTACTTCTAGTAGAAAGTATAATAATAATTGTTGCCTTTTGTAAACATATTGCGAAAACTCCAGACACATTTTATATATATTTTTAAAATACATTTTTAAATTCCTGATTGTTTATTATACATTTGGACATTTCGTGTTATATTACTTATCACGTCACCGATATGTTTTCGACACTTTTAAGACAATTTACTATTATCTACACGCATATAGGTACCTATATAATGTCGCCGCCGCCTCACCCGTGCGAAAATTTTCAATAATATTTATTAATAAATTAATAACAGAGCGCAATACGGGCACCGGCAATAATCGCGTCGCAGCAGTGTAAACAGTGCGTTTTCGACCGCGCGTAACGGGGTAAACGGAGGAAAAAAACAAAAAAAAATTTTCAAAATGGTATCGCGCGCGCGCGGGTGCAGTGTACATATTATATTATGCGCGTTTGCCTGTTGCGAATAATTCCATCCATCTTTTATGTATTTGACAGCCCTACAGCACGCGCGGGCGAACAGTGCAGCGTGCGTACACCGCGGCGGTGCGCTATAGGGGTGTGTGTGTGTGTGTGTGTGTGCCAATACCGAGGCGGCCGGGTGTCATTAGTCAATGCAGTTCAAAACTTGAGTGACAATCCGCCCCTTGGCCCGCGGAGAAAATTTAAAACCCGAACCGCGTACGCATTGTTTCTTTTCCACTTTACCACCACCACCACCAACACCAGTAACGTTATATTATTACCCTTCTCGCGTCGTCCAACACTTCCCCGCCGTCGTATACCATTCGAAATGAATATAAAAGGAATTCTCGGAGGGTTCTCCGGGACTTTTCGTGTAGTCGTCGTCGTTTTTTTTTCTTTCTTTTCTTTTGACTAATGATGACGACCAAATTGGCGTGCGTAACGACAACGGAAAAATTCTCGATTTAATGGACTTTTTTTTGTTTCCAATCGCGAATTGTGTTTCTTTTTTTCCTCGCGCTTACACTCGCACGGCGACGCGAGAGAAAACGCTTCGCGAATTCCGCGAATTTCGTTCGTTCCGTTCGCGACAATACCCGGGCGTACCCGACGCCCACAGTACAGACGCCGGAGAAATCAAATAATTTTTTTTTTATATTTTTCCGCACGATTTTATTTAATTTTTTTTTCAATTTAAATCTGAAAGACGCCAAAACCGAAATAGTCGGCGCCTTTTAAGATCCTTCCGTGCGTCGGTCACCCGCGGCGATTATCGATTTCTGCGGGATCACTACAATCTCGGCCGTTAAGAATATATGGTCGTACAATTTTTTCTTACCGCGCGGATTCGGTCGCGTAAAAACTGCTGACGTTTATGCCGTATTTAACCGTACGGCCCCCATAGAGCAATATTCAGAAAAAAACCATTTTAAAACACGAATAAAAAAAATTCAGTACCTACACGGAATCATTTGTACGGTAAGCGAGTCCTTAATCCGCCGCACGACAACGTCGGGCACTGGAACAGCGCAAGTATTGTTAAATATTAGAAATTACGACCATATTATAGGATCTTGACGACGGAATACGGAAAGATCGCTCCCATTTCTTAACGCGTCGTTTGAATAACTCTCTTTGCGCCGACACGAGGTGCAACAGATTCGTTAATCTGTTTAGTAGTATTTATTCCGGTTATTTTACAAGTCGAATTTCTAGTTTATGAGGACGACACATCCGCGTTCGTCGTCTCCGTCTGTCTATATTACGGGCGATATAGCGAAATCACGATTTGCGGGAACGCACGCATCGTTCAATGCGTATTTAACGTCCAAAATAGTCGGAGTCAATAGAGAAGAATATTATGGTATTTTTTTGATAGCCTATTTCATTAAGAATATATTTGAACAGAAAAATAAAAATTTAACTGAATAATTTTCAAAAAAAAAGCGGTTTTTTACTATCGAAAAAAATAAAATCTATATATCGCGTATTTTGTCACCTTCATTGACGTTATAAAAAGTGAACGGTGTGTTCCCGAGTAAAGTGTGATTTTCGATATATTTCCAATATTCTCGTAGAATCGTCGAAATTTGACCGCGAAATTTCTTTATATAAAATAATTATTATTATAATATGTCCGTAATAATTTGTAAAAAATACAAGTTAAACGGTTTAACGGTTCACGGGCAATTCAGCAGCTATATATTATTAAACGTAATATAGGTACGTAAATCACGTAAACGCGCGATCGGGTGAAATTATCGTGCGGTGAAAATCTGAAATCCCATCGGGAGGCGCCTAAATGAAAATTCATTATTTTATTATTGTATCGTATATAGGTCGCGAAAAGGATTATTATTATTATTATTATTATTGTATACGAATAAAAACTATTATATCCCTCTCGGCGCGATATCGACGTGTGTGTTTGTGTATTGTATCGTAATCGAATTCACTTTATCACAAAAACGACGTATGGCACGTATATTATACGTATACGCGCGCACCCCATACACGCCGAGCAATCTTTTATTTGGCGAGATTAACCGCGAGAAAAATTTTCATATTTACATCATTTACAATAAATGCAATACGCCGGAGCGCGCGCGCGAACGTATCGAACATTTATTATCCCGTCCGTCCGTGATGTACCGCAGCATCAGCGGTTGCTCGCGGGGGACGGGTGGCGAGCCGCGCCGCGAGAGAATAGATCGAAATGTCGACGTCCCCGCAAACAACCCCCTTCGCCAGACGATTTCTATTTATTATATTGTCTCGTCCTCCCCCCAGCCCGACGCGATGCAGTTAAGTCCGGACACTGCGATACGTTCGACACTATATAGCTGCAGCAGAGTTCTATATACGTGCGCACACAGAATTTCGAACGAATTTTTCATCGACGAACAATTTTCCGTGTATTTATGAGATTTTATGGCGAATTTTTTTTCTCTTTACCTAACAAAACGCGCACTGGGGGAAATTTCCGAAAATCAATACTGTTATTCAAGACGCGTACAGAACTGAGGAATCCGAAAACTTATATACGATTTTGTACCGTAGAACCATATAGGCGTTAGGTCCACACTTTAGTGGCTGACGGGGCACGACAAAATTTTTAAATCGCGCGACCTATTTTTTTTTTTTTTTATCCATATTTATCGAGTATGGCTAAGCGTGTAAAAAAAAACAATTAAACACGCAATTAAAACTAAGTGTAATAAAAAACACGTCGTACGTAATATTATAAATAATAATTAATAAAAATGATATAATAAGGAATATTGTTGATAAATATTTTTTATAAATCCATTCTTCTATCGTATATGATATCATTATTTTAAAATATCCGATGACGTCATCGAAATGTATATAATATTTCTCGCCCGATTCTCGCTCGATTATTATAATGACGGTATTAATAAACCATCCAGGGGATTTCGGTCCGTCGTGCTCCTTATAGTTTGGTTTTTATAAAATTTAGAAAAATTTTTAAATGTGCGTGATTTTTTTTTTTTTTGTAGGCACAGTCCGCCGAGGGGCCAGAGGTGAACTAAACACTATGACGAAGACAAAATCGCGGAATTCACGCTTTGCAGCGTGTACTAAAAACAGATGTAACAATTTCGGATGCTTTAGAAGAAATAACTACGAAAATCGTTGTAGACCGCGTATGTATATAGAATTATGAAAAAAAAAACCGGCGTCTCCGTATAATAAAAGCTTATATGCCGTTTTCCCGAGACGGAGACTTAAACGAATGTGAACGAACTATATATCGCGTTATATAGTAAACGCGCGGTCTAAATTTTCGCGCGCGGATTCAGATTATTTTTGATGCTGTATTCAACGGACAATTTTCGATCTCCAGCCCGAAGAAAAAATATCGCCGGTTTTTCCGCAAGCGCGTAAAACGTATTTCCGTTCCCGAAAATATTATTTCATTTTACAATATCGAGCGTAACACTGTATATAATAGTGGTCATTTGACGAGTGTGGATTTTAAAATTTCGAAAAATATTTTTACCTTGTGAATTTTTTTTCGTTCTTCGAAACAAATATATTTTTTTTTTTTACCGAGAACGGTGCGCCAAGGAACCAGTACGGGCGGCCCCACGTTTTCAACGTTATATTAAATCCTGCGCTTGGTCGCGCGTGCTGCATCGGATAAATATTATATACAGAGAGAGAGAGAGATGGCTCGTATTTGTATTTGTTGACATAAGCCTGCAGTGTATACCGTGACGATTAATATAATTCGACTTCGAGAGAAAGTACACACACACACACACACACACACACACACTGCAGACACACGCGTACGATATATTTAAAATTTAAAAAATAATAATAATAATATGACGTGCGTGTGGTCGATTAGAGATCATCAGTCATTGTTCCGTATACACACGCCGCGCACACGTAACTGCAGCATTGCAGGGACGGAGCGTTAATATTTTTTTATATATTTGCTCGGGGTGCTCGAATAAAAAAAAAACAAAACAAAACAAGGGACAGCAGCTGATTCGCGACGCAGGGTGGACGTGAATGCAACGTTACGGTCACGGTGTTTCCGCGCAGGGATCGTCGCACGCGGAAAACCATTAAGAAGGACCCGTCGCCGCCGCCGCCGCCGCCGCCGCCACCGACTGTGCGCGCCGTTGTCCGAGCATTGTTGCGCCGTTGTTCTTGTGGAACGCGCGCGCGCGCGCGTATTATACTGTAGTGTCGTTCGAACCGTATATCGATATGAAAAAAAAAAAAATACAGAAAATGCCTTTGAAAAAAAATATTTTATTTAATATATTTCCGGAAAAAAAAAAATACTATTTCGAAATATGTATAATAATATCTTTTGCGGCGCGTCCTTTTTTCTCTATTGTGCGTCGTTGCAGTATAAAATACATAGAGGAGAACGTTTTAATATAAAAAAAAAATATAAATATATTATGACGACACGCACACGCGTTTCGTGGCGAAAAGAGAATTTCGAATATATATTCGTTATATAAGTATTGTTAATAACGGAAATCTGATAAAACAATTCGCGATAATGTTCTTAATAGATTTTCTATTCGCTTGTTATTATATAACAATATTATACTTATAAAACCGAATTTTAGATTTTTTTTTTAATTGTTATTTCAAACACAAAATCGCTATATCAATATTTATTTACGGGAAACGTAAGTCTTTGCTTTTTTTTTATGTTTTTGATGTTTACGGAAAATCATAAAATGACAATTTATTTTCATTATTATAACATAATAGTGCTAGTATTAACAGATAAATTAGTCTATACTATATAGTCACATGAAGATTTTTGCAGATCCGCTGTCCAGTCGCATTCTTTCGCGGCCGCTACTGATGCGAATAACGTCGACTTTAATTTAATTTTTAAAATTAACGACGTTAAAATTTTGGTGTATAATACACCGCAATAAGATGTGTTCTGAAAATAATGTTTACAAAATGGATACGTCGATTTAAAAAATAAAAATTCCTAATTTTTAAAAAAATAATATTTAATTAAAAAAAATATATATATATATATTGTGCGAAAGTATGTAACATTTGTTTGAAAACAAAACTTTGTAATATGGAATTGAACACAAGTCAATTGCGTTCGTCTGTTTTCCGTGAGACTGCACAGCGTACGTAGCATATGCGCAACTGTAGTAGGGTAAAAATCTTGGGGGGAAGCTAAAACCCCAACTGTTTATACATAAAAATAACTGCTGTTGTATACAAATGACATATATTTTTTTTCAGTATAAAACGTACGCATATAATGACTCAAATTTGATTAATTGTTACTTACACGTTTGTGGTGCGAGGATGTACGCAAAATGAAAGATTTTTTTTCTTTAAAAAAAAATTGTAAACTTATTAATAATTAATAGTTATATAAGCGTACTTTATTTAAATTAAACGTATTAAAATTTTTCAATACAATAATCGTATATTTTTTTTACCATTTTGTGGTGCTGAACTCGTATGAGTATTTCTCTTAGCACGTACAGTTGAACCGAAGAAAAGGTATTACGCAGACTACCGCTTATATTGGCCTTGTATTGTTAATGCAACAACACTGAGAATAATTTATAAAAAATAAAAAGGAAAAAGTATTTACACATATATAAAAATTCGCCATGTATCATCGAATACGCGTGATAATATGATACTTAAATAATATTTTAATATTTTAAAAATTGTACGAGTATCGATTTCAAATGTATATCCTAAAACAGTGGATAGAATAATAATAATCATTGATATCGAATTTGAATTTTACCTTTTTTTCCCCCGAATTTAAAATATTTATATTTTAAACATTTTTAATTTTCAATAATTATAGGTCTGTGAAATAATAATAATACATTGAATACAAAAAATCATTTATTTTAAGCGGACTGAAAGCGAGTATTTTCTCTCTTCTTCTTGCACGCACGCACGGATCATATAGTAAAACAAACGTTTCGTACTTCCAACATACCTATAATGATATAACTAATTTTTTTTTCATAAATCCTTAGAAAAATTACTCGAACAAAATATTTTAAATAAATAAAAAATCGCTAATAATCAATTTTTGAAGATCTTAAGGTAATAAAAAAAAAAAATTTTTTTTAAATTGTGAAAGTCGCACATTTTACAGTAAAATTCACTATGAATTCAATAAACGTGTGTTTTCGGGTATTGTATTTATTTTTTAAAAACACTGCGCGTTTCAGGGGTTGTATAGCGTCCTCGAATCGCGCGGCGCCATCGGTGCGCGCGGTTATAATAATTATCGATGGTTAATTAATATCGCCGTTCGCGGTATATTTCGGACCGCGGTGTTTAAGCCGCGGGCAGATCATAAAGGAAAAAAAAAACCGTATATAACGCGAGAAAGCGAAATCGTGTACGCGTGTACGTATTATTATAATATACGAAGGTAAAAAAAAAAAGGCTTATAATAATATAGAAATCATCGTTTTTCCCACAACCGCGGTCAGCAGTGGTTCACGTCGTTTATTGCGAAATTCCGCGCCGTAAATGCGTTTTTAATGTCCGTCAGATTATCGCCGCCGCCGCCGCCGCCGCCGTTCTCCATCGGGCGGTACGAAGCGCTCGGCGCGCTAAACTCATATACCTAATAATAATAATAATATGTGCCGCGTCGTCATGGTGCGCGACGACGGCGGCGACGACCGCGATGACATCGCAACAATCGGCCATTGAAAATGACCCAATTGCGCGGCGGCACTCGTACAATATCATAAAAAATATATAGAAAATAATAGTGTAGTAATATGTACACGTTTTGGGTCTGGAAGAGTTTTTCTCACCTATTACTGTACACGTATTGCACCACAGGCGCTGCAACGGAGAACAATATGATATTCGCCGTTATACGCCGATTTTGCCCCCCCCCTCCCGGTTGAGATAATCAGAGCTCGGATTTCGTATCGTATACAAACAGTATTGATATAATATTATACGCGCTTTATACAAAACGACGGCCGGAGAAATCTTAAAATACGCCCTAAACATATAGAAAAAAAAAATTGCAGTGAAACATTTAATAGCCAACACTTTTTTTTTTTTTTGTTTACTACACCCAGAAACAAACCATTTGGGAAATATCTATAACGAAATAGATATACGTGGGTGGTGTCGTGCTTTTATATACCTTCTGAAGGTCGTATACGAGATTTACGAAAAAGGCGAAATAATTTGAATTCAACTATATCGCGTAATTAGTAAAAAAAATACCGTCGAACATGCAGGGAAAATATCGTTGAAAACATAGGTGTGTCCAGACCTCCATGGCTGGGGAGGCCGGTTATAAAATTAAAAATTTTTTACTTACTACGATTTATATTCTATATTAGTTAATTTTTTTTGTTGTATGACAATTATATATAGCACCTGAAATTTTTCACACCGCAAAATTAAAGATTACCTTGATCTTAAAATTGATTTTCGTATACGCTATTACGACTAATAAATAAGGCCAATCAACTAATGTGCTACTTAGTTATTTTTATAAATATTTTATATTTATGGTTTCAACCACGGTATAGATTATTATAAGCCAAGAGGCCAAGAATTAAGTCACTGGGGAGCCCGGTGCCCACCCTGCCAGCCCCGTAGACACGCCTATGGTTGAAAACCTATAAAAAGCTTAATTTATAAGCAATTTTATATACAATTATTGTAATAACACCGGTGTATAAAAGATATTTTTATCTGCCGCAGTATACGAACGACACATCGTCCAACGCATTATTACTATATATAGTATTAAATAGCGATTACGGGGGAGGCGATGACGGTAGTTGCTGCAGTGGCTGCGCGTGAAAATTTTCATTTTCTTTAAAAAAAAATTCATAACATTTTCTTTTAGCTAGAATTGTTTGCATCCGCTGCGCACGTCGTATGACGTACCGTTAATATAAACGTCGAATAATCCGCGAACAAAAAAAAAACAATTTTTTCTTCTTCTGTTAAATCTGCAGCGTTGGTCCGCGAATGCAACTATACATGTAAACTGTATTAAAATATCCGCACGCCGAGACACGCGCGAAAAACAAATTATTTCTATAAAATATGTAAAAATGTATTTTACACGCGCATCAACGCGCGCCGCGTGTACCTGCAGCTGCTTCGTAGCACACAACGTACACATAATATTATATTATATTGTATATACACAATCAATAATAATCGTATCGTCTAATCGCCCGAAGCCGTGTATTTTATTTATAAAATTATGTGTAGAAAAAAAAATTTTTTTCAAATACTTCTCTGCGTACTATATATTATGTAATTAACTGGTTTTCTTTTTTTCTGAAATTTTAATTATTCTCGTTATTATTTCGGGTAGGCAGCAGTGTCTCATCGTTGTCTGCGTATAGGTGGCACCCTGAAGCCACTGCGCAGGACGGTTGCCGTAGGTATATGCGGAATACGCAATACCATAGTCGCGAGACGAGAAACGAAAAAAAGAACGGAAAAAAAATATATACGCGTTTTATACGCGCATATTCACTGCAATTCGTCCTGAATACGTGTCACCGCAGGACTCACTGCAATTAAACCGAAAAATGTTTACGTAAAAATATAAGAATAGTTTTATGTCGAATTCGTTTATTCGTACCGCGGTGGTTACGACAAAAAGTTATCGCCAGAGGTATTGAACGAAAACAAAAAAATACACGCGTATACGATCAGTGGCGCACACGTTAAGGGTCAACGGGGTCGATCGACCCCCTATTCAAAAGGATGGTTGGGGTGATGCTAGTGTTATGGAGCTAAAAATTTAAATAATATATATTTTAATCATAATTATAGTACTATAGTGCGTGCAAGGTTGTCGTTGAGTGTCTATTGGTTGTCTATTAGGTGGTGGCGAGGTGTGCAAAATATTGTTAGACCCATCAGTGTGCAGTCCAGTGTGCGCCACTGCGTACGATATTGAAAAAAGTAATAATTTTTTTTTTTTTTTAAATATATATATATATGTTAAAAATACAACAAAATATAGGAAATCGTACAGTATATCGGAAAAGGGATAGGACAGGTTTGAGTTGACGTTACATAATATTATACATAAAAACCAAACGGCAGGAAATCGTTTCGGGCTCACCTGAAAACATTTTTTATCGTCCCGTGCGTCGGTCTCGCCGTCTTCCGTATAATACGTGTGTGTGTGTAATTTACAGCAGCAGCCAGTAAACACGGGATGCAGCTGCGGCCAGTCGGGTACAGCAATCGTTGTATTATTACGGAATATGACGACGCGTACGTGTCGATGAAAGACCAGTGGCGGCTTCGAGGATCACGTTGCCAGTGAGACGGTGTATCGACTCAAGTTTTAGAGTAAACAGCTAGTGTTCAATAAGTGTATTTATTAGCTGATCGATAGACCGCGTTTTAAAATTTCTATTTGAAATATTTGAGATTTTTTGGAAAAATTACAAATTTCTCGCTATTGGTTCTTTTTTTTTTTCATCGCCTGTGACGCTAAAAAAAGATGCATCGGGTTTAACAGAATGATTAATACTGGGTACGTAATTATTGGTCTCACCAGAAAAAAATAAAAAAATACTGTTAGAACACTGTAAAAGACTATAAAATAATGGTATATAACGTTGACACTATATACTGTATTGTAGAAAACATTGTCAGAAAATAATATGTGCGCTAAACGACGACAAATTGTTTTTCAATGATTTTTTATTTTATTTTAAATAATTTACAAAATACAAATAAATATTTAAAATGTGATAGAAAAATATTTAATTTTTATAAACACACACACACACACGCGCGTATATAAATATAATATATAATAAATCTGTATATATATATAATTAATATTAACGTAAAAATATAATTCTTAATGATTTTGATTGTATAAAAATATATAGCTTGTCGCGGGAGAAATTATCGTCCGCGGCCAAAAAAAACCGTTTATTTTATTCTAAAATAATTCGTTTAACATAATATTATTATTATAATACGAATCGACTAGAATTTCTCGAGCACCGGATCGAACGGCGCGGCACCCGTGAACGTTCTGCTGACCAGTGTACGACCAGTATACGGCCGTCAATAACCGTGCAGCTGCTGCAACGACATACTGTTGCTGTTGTTGCAGTAGTCCGGTATCTGCGAACGAATGTACCGTTGCGAATGAAAAATAAATAAATATTTGTGCGCAGAGAAAAAGGAGGCGAAGAGAAGAGTTCAATTAAGCCGCTTATTATTTGTAATAAATCGCTTAATAAGCGGATCATTTTCTAAAAATATCAAGTGTACGTAAACAGCGAGTTCGGAGATTTACAAGTGTTCTGCGGCTCGCCGTGTTATTTAAAATCGCCTATAAACATTATAATATGCGATTTCGACTAAATACGTACCTATCGATTTTCGATAATATATTATTTACCGTTTGAGCGGGTCGTTGTATTTCGAGAAACTCCGGGAGAAAAAGGAAAAAAGAGTTGAATTTTTATGGTACGCGCCTAAAACGCTTTTCAAAGTGTCTTTCGCTCACGCCCGCAACAAAATCGAATAAATTACAAATCGTTCAAATGGGGTTTTCAAAAATATACATGTACCGACAAAACCCGACTCGAGTCGGACAATTTTCGGGAATATATATAATTTTTTTTTTTGTACGTTTTCACCGCGGTCTTATGTAGAATTAAAACGAAAAAGCGTATTACTTGCGAGTTCAACGGTCCGCGGTGGTGCAGATGATGATGATGATGATGATGCATCGAAGGCGGCGGCTGGAGTCTTTGAAAATGATGCTGATCGTGCTGGAAAAAAGCCGAAAGAGAAACGCGTAATTATAACGAAATGCGCGCGTTCAAACAGTAGTCGGAATGGAGAGACGCGCCATTATAATATACCCACTCCTTATAGTTTGCACAGTCCAACCCCTCAACTTATTTTGTTTAATATTCCTTATTGGATTTTTGAAAATCATTTTTTTTTTTATACATAATTCGTAGTCGTTTTGTCGCCTAATTTTTTTTTTTTTTAGAAAAATGTCTTTGAATCATTTTCGAGAATTATTTTGTCTTCTAAAATGTTAACATTCAGTACATCCAAACGCGTCGCTTAATCATAACAAAAAAAAAAAATATATTTCGCCTTTAATAGGTTAACTATTAGAGCCATTTTATTTCGCTTATTTTTCATCAACCCGCTGTCCCTCCTCCCTTTCAAAACTTCAAACGACCATCACCCCCCCCCCACCGTTTATTTTTCGATCCACTTCGATCAGTGGGCGCGCGCGCGTACTCACGTCGCGGTTGCCGTAAAAGTCTTGATGAAAGTCTACCGCGGTCACGGTATGATGAGCCGGCCACTGTTGCAGTTTGCAGCCGTCGTCGTACAATGGGTCGTCCAAGGGCCCGAGCTGTAGGTCGTATAAACCGTCTTGTTGGAGGCGCGGCGCGGGTTTGGCCGCGGCACCGTCGCGGCGGTAACCCGCACCGGCGAACTGGTCGTCTCGCAGCAGCAACAGCAGCGGATCGTCGTCGTCGTCGTCGTCGGCGGCGGCGTCGTCGTCACAGTGGCCGCCGCGGCCGTCGGCGTCCACGCCGGCCCGGCGCACTTCTTTCCGGCACTTTTTCTCCTTCATCCGCCTGTTCTGGAACCATATCTTTATCTGCCGCTCGGTCAAGTCCAGCTCGGCCGACATCTGTTGCCGTTTGCTCCGCACGATGTACTTGGACGTCCGGAACACCGTCTCCAGCACGGCCGTCTGGTACTTGGAGTACGTCTGTCTGGACCTCTTGTTGCCGCCGGCTGTGCACGACAAACGTCGGTGGTCTATACGTATTGTTTCGCGCGAAATGTGAAAAAAAAACGACTTACCTTTGCCTACCGGTCCCGGCGGCGTCGGACGTTCGGCGAACCGCCGCTGTTGCTCCTGCTGCTGCTGCTGCTGCTGCTGCTGCTGCTGCTGCTGCTGCTGCTGCGGATCCCAGTCGTAAGCGGACATCGCGGTATTGTGTCGTGACCGGCCGGGTGCCGAAAACCGACTAACCTATAAAACCGCGCGGTGTACTATACCGCTGTTCGGGTACGCGGTGGTGGTGGTGGTGGCGGTGACCCTCCGGGTCCGGCGGCGACGAAAATTTAGGGAGATCTACCGAACCGACGGCGACGACGAGGGGGCCTGACGAGAGAGAGAGAGAGAGAAAAACCAAACACAATGAACTCGAAAAACAAAATTCGCGCGTCTCTCCGCGGGGCTTTTGTGTCGCGGGCAGCGCACGCGCCCCCGTGTAAGCCGGGGACGTCCCACCCTCTGCCAGTATCCGTTCTCCGTGTCGCGCCCCGGCCACCGACTCCCCCGTCGACGTGTATAATAATAATATGTGACTCCGCCGCCGCCGCCGCCGCCGCTCGGTGTTTGTATTATATTTATCAACGGCGGCGATACAATAATATCGACGCGATCGTAAATTATGTACTACTGAATGGGGGGGGTGAGAAGAGTGTTTGGAAATTTTCGGGCCGAGTGTGTGTAACTTTTTTTTGTACGCCGGGATGATTCATAGACAGATAAGAGGCGCGCCAGTATTGTGCACTGTGCAGTTTTCGCGCGTAGTGTTGTTTGTTTATTGTCCGAACGGCCGTGCCCCGGATCGGCGGCACCGCGAGCGGGTAAACGAAAGGTGTAGTGTGTAATCGTTGTTATTATTATTATTAAGGGGATCGGTGCGCGCCTTGAATTCTGTAGAAAGACGGGTCTATCGTTTTTCGGTCAAATTTACGTGAAATCCACGACGCGCGGAAAGAGAGAGAGAGAGAGAGAGTAAAAAAGTGATCGAGACGACTGCGGATTTGTCCGGCACGGATTAGGAGACGAACAGGCTTAGGACGCGGAGACGTGGAGACGCGTCCTCGAACGATATGGAATAATAATAATCAGTCTTGTAAAAAATACCTAAAAAAAAAGTATTTGAATACTAGTATTTGTATGTATTTCTTCTGCGAATACTTTTTTTAAAAAGCATTTAAATACAGTATTTTTTACAAGACTGATTATAACAATAATAATAATGTATATATTCTAAGAGGAGAAGACGACCGTCTAATACGGTGGCTTTCGAATGGAAACCACGAGGCTAACGACCACGGGGACGCCTCAGAAAGAGGCGTATTGACGGGGTGACAGAAGATCTGAACGCGATGGGTTTAGAAGATTGGCATGAAATCGTGCAAAACAGAGAAAAGTGGCGAGACATCGTATAGTGGCGGCTAAAACTCTTAGAGAGAGTATATGATTGACAGGATAATAATAATAATAATAAAATTCGCACTCTTTAATCGATTACGACGCTGACGCAATTGTTTTATAATAAAATATTTATTTAATCGCATACTTATAACGTCGGCAATCAAATAAATATGTGTACGTCTGGAGAACAATCGACCGTATTCCACCGGAGACGTAAACGAGATTATTACGTCATTATGGTAAATCCATATATAAAATACTAGTTGTTTTTTATTTATCTCCACGTTCTCTACGATTGTTACGGAATAGCTAGTATATTTATACGTTATAGTTAGTTTAATAATTTTTTAAGTGGCCCGATATCGCAGTGGCGGGAAATATCTTGGAAGATAAATTAATATTATAAAATATACTTACCTAAACTTTATATAGGTGCGACCCAATACGACAATTTTCAAATTCACGTGATCCGTCCAAATCGATTACTATTATTATTATTTTTTTTGATACGGTATATAATCGGGTATATACGGTAAATATCATATTAGCAATATTAAAAATATATATATTTATCTAGTAATAATATATTGTTTAAAGTATGATTTATTTGGTAAAATAATCGCTAGGTATTCGAAAACATACGGTTTATTAATATAATTACTATTTATCAGTGTTGAATGTGAAGTGGTTTTTGCGATTAATCTTGTTAACTGCGTGTCGATACGTCCACACGCCGGTGTCGATTGATTCGAGACGTAGGGATTTTAACAGCGGAAATTCGCTTATTGCGAGACAACGACAGAAAATTCAACTCCAGAATCATACGCGAATGGAAATTAACGTCTTAATAGCTTCAGTAGAAAGTGTTAGATATTGAACAGGCGTCCTAAAATCTATTACGTTTGAAACTCGTTTTTAACGAATCGTCTTGGCGTAGATAAATAATATATATATATTTTTTTTAAGTTCTTATATTGATAACACATTTCTCAAGTGAAAATTTTTCGATTTGGTGGGAGTCTCTGGTGTTATGTTGTACTGAAAGCTAAAACAGTATTTTTCGTCGACTTATAAACAGCAGAATTATTTGTATGATATAGAAACGTTCACGACGCACTGCTGCAGCAGGAATCACAATAAAATTGATATTGAACCACGCGTGCAACGATTGTAGACATTTTTTTTTATTCGTTTCCATCACCAGTATTGAAATAAGGCGTATTATTATATTAATTCGTATATACATTTTTTTTTCCTGTAGTTTATGTTCCCGTTCGACCAATTATTTGAATATATACCGCTGTTGATGATGATTACTAAAAACAAAATAAAATTTACGGTCACGACGAGTTGCGCCGCGTTAATAATAATACACATATTTTCGATATGGAAATTAATTGGATTCACTTAACACTTTCAAAAAACACGTACATATGTATAACGCGTTAAATGCTCGTGTTATATAAGCGTTTACATATTTTTTAAGTCCGTCACGTTATCTCTACGATGTATAGCGTAACGTTTATAATTAATCGAACGGTTATACCGCGCGTTCATTTATATTTTATTGCACATAGATTTGAAAATAATTTTCAAAATTTTTTTATAAACGCTATTTACGTTACAACTATTTTACAATATTTCCGGAGGATCTGTGACGGCGATTTTCTTCATAACACTAGCGGTAGTCCTTAATCGAAATTCGCGCCTAGTTCTATAAGTGTAATTAAACAAATTTGTGTACAATACTCGAGAAATGTAAAAAAATTCGTTTGGTACAGAACGAATACCTGCAGCTACTCAGCTGTTATTCGGTAAAGCACTGTGAAATTGACGAAATGAACGAGTGTTTCGAATATATTCTTTTAATTAATCGATTTTCCGATATCGTTTTACATGACGGTTTATAGTGTCAGCGCTTGACACGATTTTTTTTTTTTGACATGATCTTATAATATCACTCGGGAGATATTTGTATACTATGTACCGCCGCGAGACTACAATATGATATCGCGTATGATCCCTGCACAAAATGAATAAACACCCGAATCGTTTTCGCAATGTTTGAATCGAATCACTTAATAGGACGTCGCTATACGTGTCACCAATTTTAACGAAAATTTAATAAGTTCTTACGTTAAAAAAAAAAACATACGTAAATTTAAACATTTTTATAAGTGAATTTAACGAGTTGAAAAGAAAAAAATAATTATCCGGCTCGTCCCGCGGTCTTGCATTGATTTCATCGTTGGTAAAACAAACTGCTCGTTAAATTCAGCGGTTTTTTTTTCGCCGCATTAACAAATCGTTTAGTCGCGTGTACGAGAATCCCCACGAGTACTCGCGGACCTGTCCGTTAATTATTATTATAGGGCGATGCGAGCGCAGGACATTATCGCGTCCTTTGCATACGATTAAATCACCGTCGTCCCTAGGGACGATCTACTGCAGTGTGCATATTGTTTATATATAAATCCCGGCTATTATTAGGTCAGGAACGAGGACTTGTTGACGACTTGGCCGCGCACGCGATTCCAGAAGGGATATAAAACGGTGAAATCGGACCGAGGGTCATCGCCGATTATACACAAGTATTGTATTATATAACACACACTGCAGTATCGCGTTATTTCGAGATGAATATTTATTGACGGTCACGTCGTTTTATCAATTTTTTTTTTTTAAACAATTCGCAGTCATAATCGGAGCTCTGGTTGAGCTTTATTTTCGACTGATATCGCGCGGTGTTTAAATAAAGCGTTTTTGTAAGCGCGGTGTCGATAGTTAATTTATTTTTATGCTTCATAATCAATGTTTTAAATAAAAATACACAAGTCGATCAGTATGCCATACGAGCAAAAATTTTTGTCCCCCCCCCATACGGTAAAAATAAAAATGTGTCCTTAAAATTGTTTTTTAAAGGATTAATACGTAGCGGACTTTAGGTTACTCGCGAGATTATTTTACCGGTTTCGAAATATTTTACGAGAGTATTAACTCGTTTTTAATTTATATTTTATTATATTATATTTCTCTTAAAAAAAAAAAATTATTACAATTCACTGAAAATTGAGCAGCAGAGGAAACCGAACGAAAAAAAACTATACATTTATACGAAGATTACAAAACTGTCGTATTCCGCATCTTGTTTTTAACTAATTAAATTTTTTTTTATAAATTCAATTATACAAAAAAAAAAATCCAAAAAATAATACAATATTTTTATCAGTTTTTAAGTAATTGCAGAAATATTTGATGATATGGCTTTTAAATTTTTTTTAGTTACACCGCCGCAGTCGTCCATCGATGATATTTTTCTACTTTGGTTTTTAAAAAAATAGTAATAAGAAGAAGAAGTAAAACGTATTTAAAATGGAGCCGCCAAAAAAAAAAAACCTCTTATATTCCCCCATCAAAGTCTACAAAATATGCGTTGTTCATTGAAAACGAATCGATTATAATTTTTTCGACTACGCTGAAATGGAAGAAAAGAAAATTTAATGTGCGCGTGTACATGCGGTAACGTTTGGTATACCTACATTGGTATACGCGTGTCTATATCACAGAATTGCGTGTTAAATTGACCCGGCGTTCGAAGGCCGAATAGGCCTTGAAAGCCGCGGTCGTATTTGCGCTAAACGTTTTTCAAATTTACCTCGCTCGTTATTATATTTTTAGTGGTTACACGACGAAAGTGGTAAACACATATTATAATGAGTATTAAAACAAATTATATGCGCGCGTTTATAACCAGAATATAATACTCGGTCAGGCCGCGGAAGACACGAATTTAAAAAAACAAAATGTATTACAATATTTCCGTCTCGTTTAGTTTAAAAAAAACCCCGCCGTTTTAAAAACGGAAAGAAATAAGAAATTTAATAAAAAATTATCGAAAAAACACGGGATTTGGGAGAAAAAAAAATTTATATTTCCGAAATAGTGCGAAAACAAATTTTATAAAACGAATAGCGTAGTGTTAAAAAAAGAAAATTCGACGACAATGTGTGTGAGTGCTGCAGTGTACGATAGTGTGTGTGGTGTGCTCGCGCGTTCCCCCAAAAACGTACCGGTTGACATTTATCACTTTTCTGCTTCGGTCCTAAATAATTAAATCGTATATAGTACGTATATATAGACAATTAGCCGCGCGTTATGCAAATGCGTAAACGGGTCGAAGGGGAACGGCGGCGGCGGCGGCGGCGGCGGCGCGCGTACACGGTTAATAGAGAAAAATCTCTCCCCAACAGTTCAACAGTTGGCCACATCGTACTATAATAGTGGTATAAAATGTACTTAAAACGTACCGTTTAAAATGGCTACGCGATATAATTATCGGTACGTTATTATGTATTTTATAAGACCAAGATCGTTTGGGGAGGGGGGAAAAAACATTTCCAATTGCCCGTTTAACGAAAACTTCTCGGTTCCCGACCGATATTATACGCTATTCAGTTTAAGAATATACCGGAACGCGCACGTCGAATGAAAACCGGAGCGATGCTAGACCCCCCCCCCAGGCGGCTAATTGCTACTCTGTCATTGGCTGTTGCCCCTCCAGGCGACTAATAACTGCGCTTTCATTGGCTGTTGCTGTCGGCAGCGGTCGGCTCACGACGGTTTCCGCCAATCAGAATACCGATAGAACCTCGCCTGCGCGAACGCGAAACAATTTTCGTCCGCCGCCCGGTATATTCTTAAACTGAATAGCATATATATGTGTATTTTTTCAACAATTACTTTTCCTATATAATCCGTTCGTTTCGATATCGCGTAATAAACGTAGTCGAGCTATTTCGCGTCGTATATCGGAATTGTTCGGCATTTTTTTTTTAAATTCGTTATCCAACACTGCGGATGAAAATATTTGTCTTATGCGTGTCCTCCGAGCGTAAAATTCTAGATTTTCAACGTTGTCGAAATTAATTCGCGTTTTTCAACCGATCTCACGCGCTATGAACGTAAGTAAAATACCATTTCATTAGATATTTCCCAGTGTATTATACGCGTAGTCTGTTCAATGTTATCTCACGGACCGTATTATATAGGTAAATAAAAGAAAGTTTTTTTTTTTTGTTTTTTGCTATTTTTTTTTTCGACTTTCCTCCGTTACGGCGTACATTTCTTCGTATTATTTTTCAGCTATTTCGAAATCCGGGCTATTATTTTAATTTTAATGTTCGGCAGACGTTTTGCCACGGGGGGGAAACTCGGACCGTTAATGGACCATATACGCGCAATAACCCAGCCGACCTCATCTACACATAAGACTATCGTATTAAATACGAGCGTGGATTCTGTACCGCCGCCGGAATCTGTGCACCGGATATTATTGTTATCTCCGTTGAAACGACTCTGTGATCGTGTATAAAACGCGTAATTAATACACACAAGAACGCGTAGCAGACAACGCGAACGGCCAAAGGTGGTGCAAGTCGGACACATATGGTTATGAAAAAATAAACAAAAAAAATTATAATACAAATTATTATTATTATTATTATTAATATCGTATTATATAATGTGGAAGCGAGACTGTATAAAATATTATATTAGTAAGCGGTGATCGTAATGTGTTTTTCAGTGTCTTGTTCGATGGCTTTTTTTTTTATTGTGAATTAATATTGTACTATATATTATATTTTTATTATTATGATTTCTATGAGATTAACATAGTGGTTTTAGAATTCGTCACACAACGTCAGTTATACATTTTTTTTTTTTATGCGGGATTTCAAGCGAATTTCTGACGACGTCGGTCATATTTTTTTTCATTCGAATTCGATTTTAATACTTTATAATATTGCGAGCGGTGTGTAAATTAATTGAATCGGTCATTTCTAAAACAACATAAGTCAAATAAGTTTTATATTATCTTAGTGAAATATAGTCAAAGATAGACAATTTAAAACCACAAATTATGAATGTCATAAACCTTAAAAATAAATGTGTAAAGAGGTAAAAGTACAAAAAAAGTTGAATTTCTGGAGTTATGAAGTTATTTGTGGTTCGTATAAAATTTCAATTTGATGACTTATGTTGTTTTTGAAATGACCGATTCAATATTATAAAATATTATTTTATCGCGCCCAATTCGCGCAACAGCCAACATAGATATTGTTTCCGAGTCCGTTGTTTAATTTATAATATATAGAAATAAAAACTATATCGCGGTTTATATATGCGCGTACATTATTTCTTCGTGTAATTTTTTTAAAATTTAAAAAAAAAAAGTATATCGATAAATACGTAAATATAAATGCACGATGCGCGTTTGTCCCCCGAATTATTATTACATAATTTTCTTAGTCTCTTTATTTTTTTTTTTATATGTATAATAGATAATGAACTATACTGCACTGTAGCGGCAAATCCTTATTTATATACGATTTATTTCATTCGGCGGAAACCAGGATCGTATACGCATAATATTGTGTACTCTCCTTATCTCGTTTAGTGGAATACGCTGTATAGGAAATCGGTGGACGATAACCTCTTAGTTCTTTGAAATCGGACGAAAAGGGGAAGGTACAAAAAATATTATATAATATTACTCGATAGTGGATCGAAAACATATCGGAATACCGATAATAACAACGCGTATAAAAACACTTTATATTAATTTTCAACGTTTTGAGTGTATTATAACGATTGTAATATTGTGTCGTTTTTACAGTGTATACACGTACGAACCGTTTGTGGGTAGTTTCGAATTGAAAAATATAAACGGCGAAAATCAATCGCAAATCTACGCGTTTGGAAATTATTCAGTTTTTCCCTACGATTTACCGAATACCGACTGTATATTTTATAACACGAAGATTTGAATATTTTTTTTTTATAACAGTTCTTATAACGGTTAGTTGTGGTTAAGTCCGGGTCAATACGGTTTTAAGATTCGACCATCATAATATTATTGTATACCGCGGTCAGATATAGACAGAGGTAGACCGGGCAATTGCAGTGTTACTGTAGTGTTACAGAACAATGGTCCGACGGTGTATTACTGTTCGTATATGGCCGATATTCTTATAGCCGATTTTTATTTTTATTATTTAGGTTTAATAGAATAAAAATATATTATTAGGTTCTATATGTTGTTTAAAGCGATACAAATGTTTTAAACAAAGGTATATACTTGCAGTGGCGTTCCCAGGATTTTGAAATGGGGGGTTCAGAGTTTCATTTACCATTTTGGCTACCTAAAACAAATTATTATATGAACTATATGAATGATATAATTATGATGTGTAATAATATTAATATCAAATACTATAAATATTATTATGGGAGGAGGGTTTGACCCCTATCAACCCCCCTTCCTCCTGGGCACGCCACTGGTATATACTGTATTTGCTCCATTTGGCATATTTATTATTATTTTGTTAATATTTGTCAATTTGTTATTTATTAAATGTTGTTAATATATTCGTGGCGTGAAAATGTTATACGATTCCGACATTATTCCCAACGCGAATAATATGATTTTCATTTGAAAAACGAACGAAGACCGCAAACCCGTGGCAGTGTTCCGGCCGATCGAATGATTAGAATAGTGGGCTGGACAAATCCGCGGGCTGCAGTGTATAGCGAAACGCTGCGTGTCAAAAGTTCTTATGATGTGTATATTATGAAATCCGAGAGAAACCTGTGCGGCATAAATACAGTTACAAAGACGAGTTATAAAACACAGAACAAAAAAAAAAGGATAACACGAATTTTATTACAAAAAAAAAAAATTAATATATATATTTTTTCGTCGTTTTTTTTTTTGATAAAATTGTATTTCGCTCGTTGTTTCGGGCGATATATTTTTCGAACAAAACCCGAACACTGTGTAGAACGACGCCGCCGACCGATTTATCATTTTTTTATCGTTCGTTATTTCGTTTCGAGCAATCGTATCGCGATCGGCGACAGTGGTCGCGCGCGGTTATTCCACTGCCGTCGGTGGGGGGCAGGGGAAATAAGAACCGTTCCCGGCCCTAATAGCCCGGGCGTCAAGTCCGCGCCTTACATTTCGTATACGAGCCATATGCGACGCGGTGCAAATTATTCGGGAAACGCGTTATTATAATATTTTCGGAATGAAACAGAGCGAAAACGTCGCGCACATGGCGTAATAAATACATATATATATATATATACTGGCGGAAAAAAAAAGGCAGGCGGCGTCTGTGTGTGGTGAACACGTATATATATAGGGACGACGTCCGGCACTAGAGCGTATATATTACATATATATATAAGTCGGATTTAGAGGTTTGAAAAAAAAAATATATCGGAGAGAGAGAGAGAGAGAGAGAAAAAATCGCTCCCCCCAAAAACGTTTGCGAAACCTATTCGGAAAACACAATTATGTAACCGCGCATTGTATTATTATATAATATGTGACTGTGTAGCGTGTGGCGTGCGCACAGCACCGATTGCCCGAAAACGTCTATAATCCGAATCGATTTATCATGTTTTTTTTCATTTTTTATGCACCGTACATAAAGCGTCGTATGTGTCCGTGTTCGGTCGTCCACCGTATCTAATAATTTCCTTTTTGCCGCGAAAAAAAAAGAAACCGACAACAAAAAAAATCATTAAAAAAAAAAAGTATCCGAAAATAGATATTATATATACGAGAGGAAAAGAATTTTTGTCAAAATCTTCACCGCACTGAATATATTAGACGGGAGGTTTTTTTTTTTTCACCGCCCGGTAGTCGGTCGGTCAGTGCGCAAAGTATTATTGTAACGCCGACCGCCGCGGCGGGGTGCAGGCGCGTAGCCGACACACAACAATAACGCGCTAAAACCGCAGTCTCTTATACACCGTTTTTTTTTTTCGATTTATAAAAGAATTTTTTCTTGTTCTTCTTCTTCTGGTTCTCGAGATTGTCGTTGCGGGACAGTACCGGATCGTTCGCAATATACGTATACGAATCGAGAGCTGGGGGAGGCATTACGGCTATCAACAGGTCCGAACGTATTTCATTCTCTCGGTGGTCTTTACATAATATTTTATTTTCGGGGTTTTTTTTTTGCCCGCCGTCAATAATTCACCGAAATTTCGAAGTTTATTTCCCGTCGAGCGAGCGTTACAAAAATATATTTTATTTCTATAAAAAAAAAACTTATATTATTGTATATATAAGCGTTGTTGTAGTGCAGGTTTCACACGCGCGTATCGTTCGCGTTCGGATTTTGTTTTTCCCCCGCGGTGTGTTTTCTTCTATACGCAAGTGGTAACGATTTGTATTCGCGACGATGATAAGCGTATTTTCGAATACATACGGGGGAAAAAAAAATGTCTACTAAATAAACAAACGCGATCTATAAAGGATTATATCGCGGTTTTTTTTTTTCATTAAGATAAATCGAATGTTATATAATATGTATACACGTATCGCCGGACTATATAATATATTACAATCTTCCCGTCAAATTTGATCTCGATAACTTTTTGCGATTTTCAACGTTTTTTTTAACGCTTTTCCTAGATTTACCTATAGAGACGCGTATATTTCCCGAGTACATACTATTTCTTAGATAATTTTACAAATTTATGTAATAATTAGTCATTAAAAAAAAAAAGTTATAATCGTTTTGAAAATACAATTTTTAAAACGTCTTGAGAGATTAAAGACATCAACTCGGTTATCGTATATATATATATATAGACAATATTGTAATTTTAGACTCTGAACAGAGCGAAGAATCTATTGGTTTTACAAAGCTGTGTTTTTTTTTGTTTAATGTCTCTACCCAAAAATTCTACCACAATCGTTTTATCGAACGCAATGATTTATCGTTGCTTTCAAATCTATATAGTGATAACAACTTAGACATAATAATATAGTATATAGACCGCGATTAGAGAAAGAAGTACGGAACGAAGATGTGTGTGAGAGAGAAAGAGCCATAAGAGGTTTTTTTCACGGATGAATAAATATTCATGTATCACCGTTCGATGCGGATCCGGATATATTGCTGCCACAATTTTGTTTTATCATAAAAACCTCTTCTGAGTCTGTCTCTCTCATAGACTTATTAACTATAGTTACCAGGTCTATGGTCTCTCTATAGCACATATCTTGGCTCTAGTGCATTACACGTGATACACTGGTCGTTCGCTGTCTATATATTATATGTCTATACGGGTAACATTACACACTATAAAATGTTTATCCGAGTAATTCACTTAAGCGACATTGACAACACCCCACGGCTCGTTACTTTTTTATTATTTATTTATTTTTTGTGAATATTTATACTCGCGAAATTGTGGCCTTCAGTGTAGTCGTTCTCCCCCGGGTGAAACTGTCGCGTATCGTCGTAAACCTTTACACATTTTTGAACATTTTCCGCTTATTATACGCACCGGTATTAAAACACAGATCGGCGTTCTCTTCTCGCTCGGGTTTCGTTTGTATAGCGCAGCGTCCTCGTTTAACAATAAAGTCGCCGAGGAGATGCAGCGGACCTCGCGCGAGCCGACGTCTCTATTCTAACCGAACGCTTTTTTTTTTTGTCATTAGCATATGAGCGTATATATGGCTGCGGGAGGGAGTGGTTGAACGGGCAGGCGGTGCAACGCGTGTTACGAATATTTTATAATAATACAATATAATAACACGAATATTACGTGTGTATATATGTACAGTGTATATACGCGACCATTTGCGGAAAAAGAAAAAAAAAAATCGCCGTCCATCAATCACCGGTCACCGCCTTCTATATAAACCCCCGACGAATATGTCGCGCGGTTACCACGCGTTACATACATAAAAATATATATTTTATTGTACCGGCGACGGGAAGAGGGGGACCCGGAGGCGAAAAATCGTAACAATATAATAATTGTTAATATATACGTTCGCTACAATCCTTTCTTTCGGCAATATGTTTTTCCGCCCTTACAATACAATTTATAATAATTTGTACGCGTATATCAGAAAACGTACTGCAGTGTAACTGCTGCAGAGTGGCGAATTTCGGTGCCGGCGCTGGGCGTGCGTCGTGTACCGGAGCCCTTCGATCGCGCGCCGTAAACGTCCCCCAAATCCGAATTGTTATATTTAAAAAAAAAAAAAGTATTTAACGTTTTACTATAGAACGTTCGCGCTAGAACGTCCAAATAACACTGTTATAAAAAATATATATAATAAATAAATATCATATACAAATTGTTGTTTGTTTCGTTTGTAGATTGTTACATATTTACACGTAACTGCGAATTAATTTATATAATTTTTTTATTTTATCCTAATTCTTTAATTTTAAGTGTTATGTTTATTGTAGTTACTTACTGTACTTGTGCCTATGGGCGTTTACAATAATAAATAAATAAATATAATATTTATTACCACTTAAATATAAGGACGCTACAACGGGATTTTCGTTAACTTAATTTTATGTACACATTTATTTTGAAATAACGATAGTTACTTTTGACTAAAAGTCGAGTTAATTTTGAAATAATCGATATACATTTCCGTATCCTAGGTGTAGGTACTATAATATATTAAGGAAACGAGCAATTTTTTGTTAAAATCGTGAACATATTTTTTGTTAATTTTAATAATATCAATACGTCGTATAGTATTTTCAATAAAAATACGTTTAAAAATACGTGTAGTCATTATCGTATTACGAAAACATTTAATAATGACTAATAACTTTTAACTGAGCATTAACGAATTTTGAAAATTTTAAAACGCCAAGTGCTAAAAAATTACAGTATTTCCAAAAAAAAAAATACTTAAATATATCTGTATAAAAGGTATCTCAAATCTTATACAGACTCGTAAAAAAAAAATTAAATTAAATTAATTACATTGTTTTTTTAACTTGACTTTTCGTTGAGAAAAAAAATAATTATAAATTTTTACTATTTTTTTTCTCTATTAACTTATCATAACTGAGTTTAAAAAAATAATAATTAGACCGTATTATGCATAATATAGATTAACCGAGTTAATATGTTAAAATAAGCGCGTTTTTTGTGTACGCGTGGCGGTGGCGGCGGCGTATCGACAGAACGATTATTATAATGTCAGGCGAATATACTGAGAAATTAACGGAACAACAACAACAACAACAACAAATAAACGAAAATCACTCTAATCGTTTATTGCTCTGATTATTATTATTTATAGCGTTGAAACGATAAGTTCCAAAAAAAAAAAATATATATATATTATATAAACGTAGAATATAAATAATCGTTTTAAATATTGAAATCCAATAAAATTTTACTCGTTTTTAAACGGTTATTAAAATTACATATCGTACTATTGTCGTATAATTATAATTTAAAATACGCGTGGTATCGTATCCGAAATTTAAATGTCCAAGGTTTTTACTAATTTATTAAGGGTTTCTCAAAAAAAAAAAAAAGAAATTAGTGTTTAATTGTTTTTCGCTCGTATTCCGTTGAAGTATTTGAATAAAATCGACTCGTGTATTTTAACGACGACGAAGAAAAATCATCGCGTTGAGCGAATTTCTTTAAAAATATATTATTATATTTTAATAAATGAAGATTATCGCGCGCGCAACGAAAACATTTCGTCTAAGGATTATTTTTTCTGTACTATATAAAATAATATATTTACGTCGATCATTATATACATATATTTGTGTGTGTGTGTGTGTAAAAATAAAAAAAACGTATAAGAAAAAAAGAACGGAGTTCCGAAAAGAGAAGGGTCTCGTCTGTCTGTCATGCCGTTTCGGTTGTGTTATACGACGCGCGGTTTACGCATACGCGCGTATATATAGCAGAACGCACTGGGAAAAAAAACGACGGACAAGAGACTTTGATATACTCTGAAAGGGCAACGAGGAGTAGTGGCAAAAGAGTTGGATAGTAGTCGGAGAAAAGTTGAATAAAATTGATGGAATCGTATATAAAAAGAAGCGCAGGCCGGGACAGAATAGACGTATCTATGCAGAGCGAAGAAAACGTTTTGCGCAGACGACGAGCGAGATGCTGCCGACGTGACGGGTCTTCCTCCCGTCGACTCTTATATTGATATCAATATCGTGTGTAGACATAATTTTTCTTTTTTCATTTCGTCAAATACGAAACGTAAGTGTATTCGTGTATAGCGTTTTCGTTTCACTGTCCGAATATAATATTTCTATAGCTATAAAAAGTAAAAAATAAAAAAATCCAAACTGAAACGTTAACGGACGTCATTTCGAAAACCGTATCCGCGAGTGTCGGTAGTTCCAAATACTAAAAATAATATACTTGTAAGTAAGTAAATCATATCTAAGTAGTTTATATCGACGGTTAGAAGACGATTTTTTTTTTTACGAGTAACGATAATTTAAAAAAATTTCAAATAAGCCGAAAAAACGACTGTAGTTATTTATATGTTGTTTATTTTCCCCCCCGAAATACATTTTTTATAATATATGTTTTAAACGATCCGATTTTCTGCCTTAAAAAAAAAATTCTTCTTGGACGTTGTGAAATAATAGTGTGTTATACGAGTGTGATTTGTAAAATATATTTAAACGTCTTTTTTTTTTGGAAATGTAAACGTTTTCGAAATCACAAGGTATATAAAAATTAAGACTGTTGAGAAATTCCAATGATTGCTGTACGACACGCCACTTCTTAGCGTATACCTATCAAACAAAATAATACAATTATGTCGTTGACACGGTATAAAGAACGAATCGAAAGTCGTATACAATAAAAAAAAAAATCGTTTTTTGCATGGTTACTACGCATTTCAAGTCGCGTAAAATTTGACTTTTTAAACATTTTTTCAAAAACAATAATTACAACGAATATCGATGACAAATTGAAGAGAAAAAAATTTTTTTTTTTTGGTGCTATACAGCAATAATAATTTGATGAATTTTTAATGCAACAACATATCCGGATATTAATAGTAGACTATAAAATATAGTAGTTTATTATAAACTGTTGAGATTTTGTTCGTTTTACATTTTATATAAATTCACGTAAGCTCAGGGCAATATTAAAATTTTTGTATATCTTATATCTTCCATTGTATATCTCTATATTTTTTATATTTTATTCAAATAATCGTTAAATTTAATAAAGATTTCGTAGAACAATCAATACGAAAACGCATTATTCTCCTATAGAACAGTCAAACTGCAGATTATACAAACATTAAAACTCATTTGTTGACGTGCCAATCAATTTAATAATTTTATTTTTATTTTTGAATAACACACTTATACACAACAGTGTACATGTATACAAATCGTGACGTGTTTATATTAATGCGTACATTATGTAACAAATAATATATAACCGATATAGTATATGCACGTATACGAGCACATTCATTTATTAAACTAATGACTTAGATATGGTTAACGTTTCATATAATTAAAAAATTCATTAATAATTAATAATAATTATACAAAACAGTAATAATGATAATAATAATAATAATATTATTAATTATAATACGATAATAATAATAATAATAATAATAATAATAATAATAATAATAATAATAATAATAATAATAATAATAATAATAATAATAATAATAATAATAATAATAATAATAATAATAATAATAATAATAATAATAATAATAATAATAATAATAATAATAATAATAATAATAATAATAATAATAATAATAATAATAATAATAATAATAATAATACTTCCATACGTCTATACAATGGTAGCCAATAAATTTATAAATACATTATTATGTCGATTGCGGGACGTTATTAATAGTCAGTCTGTATTTTAAAATCGATTTGCATAATCGTACACTAAAACGGCAAACGTTTCTCTGTCTACACACATAAATGCCGCGCGCCTACTTATTTAAATTAATATTGTCGATGGCGACAACAGGAAAACGTGTTGCTTTCTCGATATATGATTAAAAAAAAAAAAAAAGGTTTTGAGAGCACGTCAATATTACTTTATACATAATATAAATATCGTCGTTCATTATTCATTCTATCGCTTTTAACTGAACAAAATGTGAACGCAAGAAAATTATTTTATATAATAAAAATTATTACTTTTTTTCAAAAAAAAAAAAATAAAAGTACACATTTTTTTAATTTCTAATATACAAATTTTTTTTTATGCGATCAAAAGCGTTTCCATATAAGCTCTGCAATTAAATACGTTACGATTGATTTTATTATATCCTTCTGGGTTTTCAGACGTGTAAAACGTTACTCAGCAGTGCATTGCACGCAGAAATAATCACTAACTTTTTTCGAATAATAAAAAATAAATATAGAAATAGAAATTATATACTATACGCAATTTTAAAATTTTCCTTCGATTATACAATATATACGAGTATATACTAATAGAGACTTTAATTTACGCGCGAATTTCGGATTAAAATTTTTTTTTTTAAATCTATTAAATTTGTTAATAAATTAAATAAAAACCGAAAATACGATTTGGACGCGCGGCCGTGGAAGAACAGATCCACGTCTATACGATCGTCTGCGGAGCAGTTTAAAATACAAACCATTTTAAATATAAAGCGTATACAATATAACCGACGAGTGTCCTACATGCAAATAGTCGCATTGAAAACAGTTCACGTTCACGCGCGCGCGCGACAATCGATCAAACGGCGTTTTCGGCCGGTTATTGAGCGACGGCGGCGGGACGTTGACAAGTGTGACAAGTGCCTTTAATTGGCGAACGCTGTTGTTAACGGTACGCGCGCGCGCCGGTGTATCGAAACGCCTATACATAATATACGCGTGCGTGTGTGTACGTTGCTCCATACATCAATCGGCGATATATAACCGGTATAGTGTATTATATATAATATAATATACACAGAGGCGGACACGCGAATTAATTATTGTCACAGCATCCGTCCTCTCGTCGTGCACCTATGTAATAATAAAGCGCACTATTGAAGTGCCTATATAATAGACTCGGCGCGAAGTCATAATCCGTACGGTATAGGTACCGACGTGATTGCGCACGGACCGGAATATCCTCGGAGCCGAGCGAACACAGAACAAAAAAAAAAACGACGGATTTCATCGTCGCGCTGTCGATATTTGAGTTCTGAACGAATAGCGCTGACGTAAGATCGATAATAATCGATCTCCATTCGAATCTCTAACCGGACGACTCTGTTCTCACTCGAAACACTCCTATACAAAGGCCATTCGTTGTTCGGCAGCCTCTATTACGCAAATTGTTCCTCGTCCTTCCCGCGATTATTACACCCGGTAACGAACGGACTCGATTCTCTCGCAGATTCAAAAGCTAATTTTTTTTTTTTTTATACGAGTTCATCGACCGACGCGTGCAAAGGTCGCCGTCTTCTTTCCCGAATACATTTTTAATTTTCCTTCGCATTCCACCGAAATAACGTTTTGTTCCGTCTCACACTGCAGTCACATATACGACTACAACGGTAAGAACCACTTTATTCGCCGTACCGCGTGCTTTCAGGGAATGAGCACGTCATAAGCCTCTATTAAATTACTTTTATTATTACCGCTCTTTTATTACTACCCCGCCATGCCATCTGTATTTCGTTTGCCTTAATATATTGCGATGCGTTAGGTATTTTGTTGCTTTCAGAATAAGAATTTCTGACCGCGCCGAACAGAGGACTATACGAAAAAATATTTAATGAAAAAAGCGATTTCGTACAGTTCCAATACCGCGTCTGCTGCATCACCGGACTTGGAAACACAATAATTTAAAGACTTGTGACGAGAGGTTCTACAAATTAATGTTTGGCCGAAACAGATTTTTTTTTCTTTTTAAACGACGTAAAAAATAGGAAATAGCAATTTTTAGCCTGTAACTCCTGTATTTAAATCGTATTCCCAATTCGCTCGTTATATATAGCAGCTGATATAATACATAGTTTTAATAATTTTTGTGCCGTTGCTACACTGTGTAAGAATGGCGTATATGCCACTCTAGAAATCATATAGTTATCACACTTTAGTTATCATCCGGTGTTTCTTCCGTCGAATTTATTATAAGTTTTGTTGTGGATGACGATGTACGCCGTCTCTATTGAGCGTTGTATGGGTCAACACGCGTTTTGCTTGGGACGTCCATGAATTTTTTTTTTTAACTAAATGATTATGTACGTTTTCTTTCTTTTGGAAAAGGTAAATTAATAATAATAAACAAACCAAAGTCTTAAAATTTTAGTAATTTTTTTTTATTAAAACAAATTTAAAACACACTGTTACTCGGAATACGCGAGATGCGCGTGCAACCGATAATTCCGATTGTACACGATAATATGTGGAATTAAAAAGAAAAATATTAAAATTTTTTTATGTAGTTTTATCGTAGTTTTTATACAATTTACAGGGGCTTATGAGTGGGATGGGCAGACACAGTTAAACGCCACTGGCGAATGTCCAAGACACACTGAATATTTTACAAAGTCCTTCCAAGCCGGTTTGATGATTTTTTTTAAAAAATTAAACGAATTTGAACGTTATATTTTCGGCGTGTCTCGCATCAGACACGTTTTTGCCGGGGTGCGCGTCACCGATCGCAATGCGAAACCCACCCTCGTAGTGCGCTCTGTCGGCTTGAAGGGCGAAAACGTGACCTCACGCGGACAACCGAGCAACACTATGCGCAGAAAGATTTCTGCGCGTTTGTTCGAATCGAAGCGATACAGAACGAAAAAAAGAATAGTATAATAATACCGAAAATTTTATAAAAATTCAACTTTACCACGTACTTACCTATAATAATTATTAACATTTCGTCAATTAATATTTCCACAAAAACGATCGTGTATTTGCTCCGAATAATTTGATCCGGTGACGATCTCATAATATGTTCAGTTCGAGAATAAATAGGTAGGTACACGAGATATTAATAATAAGAATTGCGCGAGGCTTATGCCTTGTACGACAAAATTCTCAAAGTACATTTTATTTTAGTATTGTTTAGAATTTTCCTGTGTTTTATGAAATTATATGAAGACGGAATTTCTGAGAGACAAAGAGAGAAACACGATTTCTGTAGATTATCTCTCGATTTCATTAAAATTTTTAATATAGTGAACAATTAACATATGTAATTATTATTGATTAAGTTTTCAAATGCAACGGTTAGGAACTATCTGTATATTATCCGACAGTAGAATTTTTTCTTTTTATATATATTTAACAAATTCCTGCAATTTTTTTTATGAACGGTAAAAGTCAAAGTAATATTTTAAAAACGAGGGTTTCCTCGATCGTTCGCTGTAACATTCAAAAACGCAGGGACCTTTAAGATTTTTTTTTCGGTTTCGGTATCGGCTCGATTATTGGGAAAAAAATTGTTTCGGTTCCGGTTATTTTACATTATTAAATTACGGTTCTCGGTTCCGGTTTATGTTAGTAACGGTATTAAACTTTTTCAATTGTTTTTTATTCGGTAAAATATTGACGTGACTTAATTTAAAGATAAAAGAAAAAAAAAGAAGAAATAATAGCGTTTGGGTGTTGATTCGCCATCGTTTACAATAGTGCATTCGCTGAATATAACTCGTAACAAAAAATATTAATAAAGCTTGTTTATCTTTCGATTTAAGCCCGTTCCGCCGACAAATAAACCGGTTTTATACGGATTTTCTCGAAATCCGATTTATTATAAGTAATTTTGCCATGTAAGCCATATATAAATAAATATATACATACATATATATATATATATATATATATGTGTATGACCATGTCTTTATATATATATTTTTTTATTATTATTATTATTATTATTATTATTATTAATATTTACTTTGATCAAAAAATTGAAAAACCAGCGACAAAATTATCAATTCGATATTCTATCTCGAAAAAATTGTAATCAATGGGAAACAAAGGTAAAAATTGTAACGATAGCCGCGGATATTACGGATGCCGTTTGAGTGAATTACTTAGAACAGCGGTTCCCAACCTTTTTTCCTTCCGTACCCCTAAGCTTAATATTTTGATAGTAGTGCCCCTCATTATAATTTTTAAACTTTTTCACATAACTACTAAGTTTTTATTTGTGGTGACACAAGTTTTTATTTTTAGTAACATATATTGCATACTTTTCCGTCATTACCCAATTTTTTTTTTCGCGTACCCCTTGAGATCATCTCGTATACCCCTAGGGGTACGCGTATCCCAGGTTGGGAACCGCTGACTTACAGTGTTGTTATTACTATAAATTTTAAAGCTATTTCAAAATCATTGCATTCGATAAAACGATTATGAACGGAGCTTTGGCGTGTCATACACTTGGTCGGAATATTTCAGGTGGTAATAAAAAAAAGAAATTGTGACTTTGGATTGTCAAATTTTTTTGAAAATAGTTGAAATAAAAATTGAAACGGAAAATCTAACATTGCACTGTGTATACAATATTGAAAATCCCAAGTCAATTTCTTTTTTGTTATCGCTATAAATTTTTCGACAAAGTATAATACACGAAAGCTCTGTTCAGAATCGTTTCATTGAATGTAGTTATTTATCAATTCATTACTTTCAAATTTATAGTAATAACAAAACTATAAAACTCAAAGTATAATTCACTTAAACGACATCCGCGGCTCGTCACCCTTTTTAAAACGTAACTATACATACCTTTATATGATGTGAGGCGCGGGGGCCATGGACAAATATCCAAGTTGAGCTAACCTATAGGTACTTACGCCTTTGATTTATTGCATTGCCTTACGGTGTAAGAACGGATACGTCGTTTCGTCTCGACTCACGATGACCATTTGTTCTTCCGCAGGTTTATAACGTCGTTGATTTTGCATTTCATCAACGACGAAACATTTTTGTGTGAAGTTAAAGACTCGAGCTTGTCGAAAACTCTCTTCATATCGCAACACTGCAAAAATAATATCCGCATATAGATTCAATGGTTCTGGTTAATCTACGTAAATATTGTAATTATTGTGTGAAAAATAATAGTTGTAAACGCGGTTTCAGAAACCCGCAATTTTAATTCGGACTAAAATCGTGTATTGATATTTCATTTATAGCGAAAAATCTAAAATCTAACCGTGAAAAGCGAAAAAATGTACGCGAACACGAAACAATAATTAAAGAAGAAATTTTAATTTTGCCGAAAAAACGTACTGCTTCTAATTGTCTTCCGGCAGTCTTCAAAAGATCGCATAAACATTCTAGCGATTCGTCTGAAATTTCTCCGGCCAAGGTGGACGTACAATACGTCATAATGCTCGGCTTGATCATATTTTGGTTGAACAGCTCACCCATGAAACTAAAAACAAAATTTAATAATTAAAATGTATATGCATTTATATAAACACACAGTATATTTGTTCCTAATTTCCTATTTTGAAATATAACGATATAATAGGTTACCGGCAATTTCTCACGGATCGTTCATGCAATTTCCTTTCGTTTTCTTGATAAGCGAATCGCAGTTCTTTTTTCTTGACCTATTACAGTATAAAATTCAGAATAAATTCTTAATTCGCATAGTAATCAATCGGAAAGTACGATACGTTAAGCTGCGTTATTATACATGGTCGCGTGTAGGCTCTGCGAGATGTTTCGCAGAGGGGAAAATAGCCACTTGACTAAATAATCGACATGAATATATACGATTTTCGATTTCGGAAAAATTTGTAAATCGTGACACTCGACAATGTGATTTTTTTATCTTCTGACTCTTATGTACAAATTAATTACCGGATCTTCGCACAAATTTATTTCCTTGAGTTTGTTCACACCCTTCGTTCGACGGACTCTGTCGTCTTGGAATTGACTCTGACACTTTCTAAGTATGAGCGTTTTGAAAGATACCTGCGTATTCTTACCGTCGTCACTTGTTACTTGGACAGATTGCATAGCCGAACACAAGGACGCGTAAAGAGGTGTGAAATTGCGTTCTCGGATCGCCTGTGAAATAATATTGAACGTGTGAAAAAAATCGATTTTAACATTACTGATACAGTATCGATAAACGAATTGATCGTTTCGTCTAAATTGAAACCCTAATCGTATTTGTTGCGTCATATTACCTTTTGAAACACTAAATCGACAGTGTTTTCCAAATCTTTCATTGTATTGACCGGTAACATCGCGAAACTCTCGGTCAACTGTTTCAGTTTGTACAACATCGAGTTGACGGTTGTCTTTAAATCCTGTAGAAAAAACGAAAAAATACATTCAAAAAAGAAATTGACAATTTTCAACAAAAATACTTAACTAAATATAGCGCACGAATACAATATTTTTACGTATATCTTTTTTCAACATTCCTATATGTATAAATATCGATGGTTAAAAATCGATACCATATTTAACAAATAGCAAATATGTAGATCTACGTATTTTGATATTCGCAATACTAAAATTTTTCATAGTGTTTTCGTTTAATCTAACTCGCGACATTCTATGCAGTACAGACCGGATACGATTACGACAATGCGCACGAAAAATCCGAATCGACCATTATATACCGCGATACGAATTTAGAGCCCTACCTCGGTTTTGTTTTTTGTAGGTTTCGTCTCCAACTTGGTGGCGCCAGTCGTATTCTTGGCCGCTTCTCTCCCAACCACTTTCGGAATCCACGGATTCTCTGACTTGTGTAGTTTGACTTCTTTCTGGAACTTCGTGTGTACCATCCTTGGTCTGGCTGCAGTGAACCGTTCTCTGTTATCATGCTTTATTCCCGACGTATTACTATATTTCGTCTCCGTTTTGGTAGCGTCAGTCGTATTCTTGGCCGCTTCTCTCGCAACCACTTTCGGAATCCACGGATTCTCTGACTTGTGTAGTTTGATTTCTTTCTGGAACTTTGTGTGTACCATCCTCGGTGTGGCCGCAGTGAACCGTTCACTATTATCATGCTTTAGTCCCAACGTATCGTTATATTTCGTCTTAAACTTGGTGGCGTCAGTCGTATTCTTGGCTGCTTCTCTCGCAACCACTTTCGGAATCCACGGATTCTCTGATTTGTGTAGTTTGATTTCTTTTTGGAACTTCGTGTATGCCATCCTTGGTCCAGCCGCAGCGAGTACATTGTCATTAGGTTGATTCGTGCATGGTTTATGTGTTCCTTCGACTTTTTTCCAACCTTCTGGCAACTGTTCTTTGTCTTTGGACCGTTCCTTGACGGGCTCAATCACTGGGTTCTTGCATGATTTCGCTACGTTATTCGGCGCAGGACTCTGTGCCGAATTCAACGGTGATTTATTAACACCGTCGTTATTAGATTTCATTCTTAAAACGTTCTCCGTCCGTGGTGCTTGTTGCACAGGGACCGCCGACGTTGCCTTGGCACGTCGACCTTCGTTCGCGTCCAGTACTTTGTCCTTGTTCTTCGGTAAAGACGAACTCATATTTCAATCCTTTTTTACTGTTTCCGTTTATCGTAAGAGATGAAAACTGTTTCCAATTTGCTCCTTACACGATCACGTCAGAAAACAGTATGACAGTATTATACATTTTCAATTCGATAATAACTTATTATATATTGTATATTTATGTATCTAGGCATTTGTTTGTATATTATTTTTTAAACTGTTTCCGTGGATTCTTACTAGCCAATAAAACAAAACGTCGTTTAAATATTCGGCTAAATTTTGTGTGTTTTTTTTTTAATGTACCTATATATAATTTGTTCTTGGACCTTGCTAGGTAGATTTTTGACAAATTTCCGATTATGTATACGCTTTGATTATAATATAATCTCGCGGAAAAATAAAATGCATAAAAGGACCTGCTACGAAGAAAATCTCGTAGTGATGAATTATACAAAAATCGCGTTTTTGCTGTTTTTGGCAAAAACATTTTGTATTTCGGACTGCGATTTGAATCTACTCAGCTAAGTTCACATTAAATTAATTTTAGTAATAAACTTTGTTATGGACTTATGTTCCAGTTTAACAAGTCATTTATATTTTTCCACATTTCTATTGTTTCTCTTATGTTTAATTCCTTATAATTATTTATATTTTAAAAATATTTTGCTTATTTAATGTTATGTTTATAGTATTCAATAAACGTTCTGCAACAGGTGATTTATCATGTTTTTGTTTTTTGACACTTCTCAAATGCACATTGAACCTAATACCGATATAACTTTTTGTTTGGCTTACATAGCATTTATCGCATTCCTCATATTGAGTTTTGAGAATAAATACCCGATTCCCCTCCTTCTTCTATTTTATCGTTTGTGCTACCTAATAGTGCTTTTAAATTATTGTTTTTAGTTGTTACCACATTAATCCCATAATTATTGAAAATATTTATAAAGCCATACGACATTTTGGGACAAAATACCATTGCTGACAATAGCGTAATAAGGGCAAAGTCGTGGAGGGAGGAATTAATATTTTTTCACAAAAATAAATATAAATTTCTTTTTTTCTAAAGTAAATTCGCGTTTATTTAAACAAGGCACATTTATAGATGCCAAAAAAAATAAAAATCATTCTTCAGATCTGTTATATTCGTGACTTCAGAACCATTTCATCGAGTAGCATCCTCGAGACGTGTCGGCGACACATTTTCATGACTTATATTAGATTTAACAATTAACTTAACTAATAAGGTATGTCGTCGTCTCCAAAAACCGTTCCACGCGCTCCGTTTTTCGACTGAATTTTTTACAGTACACAGATGATTTTGCGGTCACCCGATTATAGAAATTCGATCATAAACGCTTACGATATGTTTCAAAACTCCGTCCCACTAATAAAAGAAAAAAGGCCAAGTAGTGAGATTCTCTCCTCTCCCCAATGATTACTTTAGTAGTTTACTGTGTAAATATGTATAATTTTTTTTTTCCTCGCTATTTATTACAATCGCGTCTATTTGCACTACAACCAAAAATTGTTTTTTTAATAGACGCGATTGAAATATATGACGAGAGAATATAAAAAAAAAATTATTATTTTTGATAATATGCGGACAGGAGCGTACAGCCGCGTTACGCGGTAACGGTAACAACAAAACGGCAAGAGTTTCGTGCAGTAGACGACGAGGTCGGAGTTTCGGGGGACGTTTTTATTACGTTAATGTATACATTATAATATGTACGTAAATTCTCTTACGGAACGAGAACGATGGCGGCAGAATTTCCTCGTTTTCGCGTTCATATTTAATAGAATTATTAACGCGACGACGAGAAAGCGGACTCATGAGAAGCATTTATACGTCGTCGATGAGGAAACTCGTTTCGCCGTTTGTGGCGTTGCGCCACTGGAGACCGGATCTCTCGGCTCCGTCACGAGGAAATTAGAAAAAGAAATTGCTCATATTACCCCCGACAAATGTCCGTCACTGGCGGCCGTACTACTAGCTGATAGAACCGTCGCCACTTTTCACATTACCAAAGGCGTATTTTAGTGGTTTCTTTAAAAAAACCGTTTCCGATTAATCGCGTTTGACTACGAAAAAGTTCTAAAAACTATAGTTAAAAAACATAAATATGAATTTTTTTTTCTGCGGTTAAGCGAAGTAATTTTTATAAATATTTACACTTAGATGGTGGGGGGGAGGAAACTTTTCAAGAATATCTGCAGGTACTATACACTATAAACCCGAAATCACAAAAATAATTTATTTATTGCGTACACGTATTCGACGTCTACGTTGTCGCCTTCAGCGCGAACCGTTTACTACTGAACCGTTACACTACATAACACCCGTATTTATACGGATTATATCTCCGATGACGTCACCACGAAACGGCCGCTTCGGTTGGTCGTGAGTCAACGACCGCGCCCACCGCAAATTTACGCTGCCGCCATCTGGTTTACATTAAATTAATCAATAACAATGAATTTTGTATACGTCTCAGTTTAATGAGTTATTTTTTAACACCTTTATTACTTCTCCAACGTTTAATTCTTTATGATTATTTACATTTTTTAAAAGTTTTGCCGATCTTTAATATTATGGTCAGTATTCAATAAATTTTCTGTAACTGCAGGAGATTTTTTTGTCTTCTCGTCTTTTAATATTTCTCAAATATTTTCTGAAACTTAAGTCTATATTTCTTTTTGTCTGGCTTACATAGTATTTATCGCGTTTCTTGTAAATACCCGATTTCCCCCTTTCTTTTATTTTATCCTAATAGTGCTTTCGAATTATTGTTTTTAGTCGTTACTACGTTAACCCCGTAATTTTTAAAAGTATTCGGCCATACGAAATTTTGGGATAAAGTATCATTGCCGACATTATTATTTTGATCTGTAACCAATTATTAGGGCGCTAACCATCCAAGTTTTTTTGACCATTCACGTTTCTTAATCATTTTAAATTTAAATCTTTTTCATACCCCTTAAATTTAGTGAAATTCAAATTTAAATATCTGTTTTAATTAAAAACAGATGTTTTTATAACGCGTAATTAAACTGGACCACGTCGCATCATAATTTATAGATGTCGTTTCTAAAGATGTTATGATGTAATCCGACTGTATTGAGCTAAAAAAAAAAATAATTTTTTTTATATTTGTTAAAATCTTATTCGAGTGTATCATTGCTATAAATATATCATAGAACGACGACGGTTCCTCGTATAGTCCGGAGAATAACGGAATATACAACGCTGCTAATTTTATCACTGCCTAAGGTCATACGAAGTCTTCGCGATCTTTCTGTTCGTGTCCGTCAAATTTTTCGATTGCTACTTTTTTCGTTGACATATTTATAAATTTTTGTTTCTGATACGACTTTGAAATAAAATCTTGGACCTGTCGAAACCCAGTCCAATTCTCGATTTTTTTTCTAAACAACTTCCTGTTTTTTTTGCTATATACGACAATAATAATACGTTACGTGATTTATTTCGTGCACTAGTTAATCCGTTCCGATCGGGCCAAATGCTTGGCCGATCAATATTCGCTTGTGATTTTTGCGGAATTTCACAGTATAATAATAAATAATAAAAACAGATTTTTTTTTTTTATGTTGTGAACTTTTATTGAAAACAAATAATGTATAATGGATAATGAAGAATAAAATAATAATTGCAAATACGCGATGTGTTGTACGATTACATTTTGTTTTGTCGGACCATATGACGCGGAGATATTTTTACGCGGAATGTCGACGCGCCATAAATATTTTCGACGACAACGGCTACCAACATAATAATAACGACGTGACCACATCCGGGCGTACCAACCCCGGTGGATCGGAATACAATATTTGATTAAGTGACTAAAGCGCCGAAAATGAGAAACAAACGTAAACGGTGTAACGATAGCGGCGGCCGTTATAGATGTCGCTTGAATGAATTACTTAAAGTATTCGAGTTTCGTTATTACTATACTTTTAAAAGCTATTTTAAATTCATTGCATTCAATAAAAAGTTTCTAAATGGAACTCCGGCGTGTAACACATTCTGGCAGAACATAACAAGTGAAGATCAAAAAAAAATTTGACTTATGATTGCCAAGATTTCTTGAATAAAGTTTAAAACTTAGAGCATATTATGATCTATATAATTTTCAGCCTTTAAAACAAATTATTATCACTTTAAAGACTTACATAATATGAGCCGACATATAGAAATTGCTATAAATAAATTAAAAATTTAAATATGACATTACACGGTGTATAAGATGTTGAAAATCTTAAATCATATTTATTTTTTTGTTCCCACAATAAATTTTCGACATAGTGTAATATACCGAATTTATTTAATGTAATTATTTATCATTAATTCCAAAATTTGTAGTAATAACAAAAGTCTAAAACATTATGTACAATTCACTTAAGCGACATCCATAACAGTCGCAGATTCTTACCCATTTTTAAGAATGTAATATTATACTTTTATCTGATATGGGGCGCGGGGCCATGAACAGATATCCAAGTTGCACTAACCCCGTATGCCTTTGATCTGTCACATCGGTTTACGTTTCAAGAACGGTCCGGAAAATACGTCAATACGTCTCGATTCACGGTTGCCATTTTTTCTTCCGGAGGTTTATAACGTCGCTGATCATACATTTCACGAACGACGAAACATCTTTGTGGGACGTTAATGATTCGAGCTTGTTGAAAATTTTCTTTAAATCACAACACTGCAAGAATAAAATTCGCATATAGATTTTGTTTTCGGTTAAACTATATAATATTGTATAATATTTCAATTATTTTCCCGAAAAAACTTACTACTTCCAATTGTTTTCCGGCAGTCCTTAAAAGATCGCATAAACATTCCAGAGGCTCGTCTGATATTTCTCCGACCAAGGCGGTCATACAATTGGCCATAATGCTCGGCTCGATCATGTTGTGATTGAACAGCTCTCCCATGAATCTAAAACAAAATTTAAAAAAGAAAAATTATATAAATTAATGTAATTATACTACATAAACGTTTCTAATTTTTTATTCTGAAATATACGATAAAAAATATTACCGGCAATTTCTTGTGGAACGTTCAAGGAACCTCCTTTCCTTTTCCTGGTAAGCGAGTTCTAATACTTTTTTCCTCGCCTATTAAATTATAAAATTCAAAATAGATTCATAACTCGCACAATAATCAATGTGACTTTTTAGTCCTGATTCGTAGACATATTATATGTATATTTATATAAATTATAAATTAATTACCGGATCTTGGCAGGAATTAATTTCCTTGAGTTTATATACGTCCTCCTTTCGACGGATCCTGTCGTCTTGTAATTGTCTCTGACATCTCTTAAGAATGAGGGATTTGAACGATACCCCCGGATTCTTATCATCGTCACTAGTCACTTGGATGGATTGCATGGCCGAACACAAGGACGCATAAAGAGGTATGAAATCTTTTTCTCGGATTACCTGCAGAATATATTGAATGTGTGGAAAAACAATCGATTTATACATTTAATTCTAAATCGCATTCATTATTGATACAGTATCGATAAACGAATTGACTGTTTCGTCTGTATCGAAAGAGTAGTCGTATTTTTTTTGCGTTATATTTATTACCTTTTCAAACACTAAATTGGCAGTGTTCTCCAAATTTCCGACTGTATCGGCCGGCAATTCAGCGAAACTCTCGGTTAACTGTTGCAGTTTGTACAACATGAAATTAACCGTTTTCTTTAATTCCTGTAGACAACACGAAAAAATATGTATAAGTAGAGAACAGCAATATTCAACAAAAAAAAACCTAATTAAATATCGCGCTCAAATGTAATATGTTTGCGTATATAATCGTTTTTCAGTATTGCTATCTATATAATATGTCGATCGTTAAGAGATCGGATACAATCAAAGAAATGCGCAAAAAAATTCGAGTCGACCATTCTATACCGCAGTAAGAATTGAAATTCCTACCTCGGTCTTGTCTTGTTGAGGTTTTTTCTTCAACCCCGCAGCGTCAGCCGTATTTTTGGCCGCTTCTCTCGCAACCACTTTCGGAACCCACGGATTTTCTGCCTTGTGCAGTATAATTTCTTTCCCGAACTCATCGGGCATGAATCGTGATCTGGCCGCCGTGAACCGTTCGCCGTTATCACGCTTTACTCCCAACGTATGCTGCGTCGACGTCCCGAACGGTTTTGTAACGGCGGTGTTACCGGTCTCGTTCAACGCGTTGACCGGTTTGTTTGTATATTTATTCTTGGGCTCAAATGGCGGAGGAAACGGTTTCCTGTCCCTGTTCGTTTCTTCTCGGTTCCGATTGTCTACAAAATGAAAAATAACAGACAAATTAGATCGAAATTAATATAACGTAGCGGGATAACAGACCTGCTTTGGCGCAGACTGCATCGTCTTTAGGTAGATTCGTGCACGGTTTACCGCGGATTCTCTCGACTTTTTTCCAACTAGTCGACAACCCTCTTCCGTTTTTGGGCCATTCCTTGACGGGCTCAATCAACCGGTTGTTGCGCGATTGCGCTACGGTTTTCGACGCAGGACTCGGTGCCGAATTCGCCGGTGTTTTGTCCACACGGTCGTTATTCAAATTTACTTTTGAAACGTTCTCCTCCGTCCGTGGTGCTGGCGTCATAGGGACCGCCTGATTTTCCGTGGCACGTCGACCCTCGTTCCCGTCCAATACTTGGTCTTTCTTCTTTGGCGACGCTTTTCCGACGACTGTATTTGCAGTCGTACAGTCGACGTGGACGCTCGCTTTCATTCCGTCGTTAGATCTTGCGTTCTTTTTTTGCTTAAAGCACGAACGTAACAACGGAATTCGTCGTACTCTTTTCAAACACCTCCAGATGGCACTTTTGCAGGTCCGGGCAGCGGATATGACTTTTTTAAACGAGTTCATTATTCAGTCCTCGTATATTGAGTCAGTTTATCGTGAGAGACGAAAAATTTTCCACTTTGTTCTTCACACGACCGCGTCAGAAAACGGACTGACAATGTCACAAATAATCACGTCGTCAACAACTTATTATGTTGTATATCGTTTATGTATCTAGGCAATTGCAGTTTTTATATTATTTCTTAAATTGTTGTCATGGATTTTTTTCTAGCCAATAAAAAAAAAGTCTTAAAAATATTCCGTGAAATCTTGTGTGTTCTCTTCTTTCGATGTACCTATCTATAATTTCTTCTTGGACATTGCTGGAATGATTTTTGACAAATTTCCGACTACGTCTACGATTTGATTACAGAATTTCGTGGAAAAATAAAATAGCAAGAAAGACCTGCCACGAAGAAAATCTTGTAGTGATGAATTTTATTATTAAAATCTTTTTTGAATTTGAAGAAAAATGTTGGCAAAAGCATTTTTTATTTTGGTCCGCGTTTAAGAGCTACCTACTGAAAAAAATCAAAAAATGATCTCCTCAATGTTACACCTAACCACAACTAAATTTGCTTTCGAAGAGTTGGTAGGACTGTAATAATAGAAGCATTTTTGTACAAATAGTGCAGTGACGTAAAAAAAAATAAACGCTAACCTCGCTTCGTTCAAAGCATAAATAATCTATAAAAGATCGATTGTAAAAAATGCAAAAGAGCGGTAAATACCGATTATCATTAATAGCAATATTTACTTTTATATTTATGATTTAGTTTTGTCTCGAAAAACGGACAAATCACGATTATGTCGTATATAGGTGCAATAAATCACGGATAGAAATTAAAATACAAGTAAACGTGTTTAAAAATCGATAGTTTTTTACTGACGGATGCCATATATGTATATATATATAAATTAGCATTTTTATATATTATACTAGTATATATATACATATACTTAGCAAATAAAATATTGTGTTACGAATTATTTCTTATAAATAGTTTATAAATAATAAACGAGATAAAATTGGTGATTTTATTTATATATTTTTTTTTCCGGCACATCCGTGTATCGTCATATTTATATTATCAGTTTTTCCATTACGTGTGCATTTTAATATTTATAAAAAAATTTGTTTACGAACAAAAGTCGTTATACTATATTTATTATTGTTTATTGAAACTATACATCAATATAACTTTGTGTAGAGTACACTGAATTAATGGCTTCGGCGAAACCGGATTCGGCGTATAGGGACGACACGAAATTTTTTCTTATATTTATAATAATTTTTCGTTTTGTTTTTTTTTTTCCCCAATGCCTATAAACACATTGATTATCATAATAATATCATGTCTCGTTCGTTTCATTTTTTCTCTCTCTCTCTATTTCGTTCCTTTCCTTTACGATATCCGAACATTCACACGTCTTTTCCTGCAGCAGCAGTCCTGTCACCGAGCGCATTATTCAATTCGTATAAAGGGATACTGCACCCGGTCGGTGTTTCTGGTTTCGTCCTCGTGAATACCGGGTGTTGGTGCACGCGCACATTATATAGGAAGCCGCACAAACTCGAGATTAATAATAACGGGCGTATTTTGACGTCGTGAGAAATACAACTGGAAATGAATAGAATTCGATTCGATCGTCGAATTGTACGTATGAACGCGCGAAAGACCGTTGAGAAAAAAATTCAAAATATCGCTTAATATATTACAAGGATTTATTTTATTTTAATAAGGAATTTAAAAATTTATTTTAATTTTTTTTTTTCTCGTAATCAAACGAAAAATTTAAACGAATATATATATATACAAACGGGTTTTGCGTCGAATATGTTCCAACGGTTTTGTAAATCGTGCATTAAGCGTGTAGTACGCGTACATATAATTATAATATATCGAAAAACGTAAATAACAGTTTTGTAGTACACATATTCGTTTTCTAGTAATAACATTTTGTTATGTTTTGAATTCAACAGAAACGGACGTGACAGACAGCTACGGACCAATATATGTGTGTAATAATATGATATTATACAATAAATACGCGTTCGAATGTGAAATCTAATTAATGTGTTTCCTTTGAACTGGTCGAGTGGGGAAAAAAAAAGATAAAAATATAGCCTGACCTATAGATACTTAGAAAAAAATAATAATGATTTAATCGAAGAAAAAAAAACCGTTCGATTAGAAAATATGTGATTTCTAAGTAAAATAATAGTATTCGTTTCACCAAGTGTTTTCATTTAATTATTATAATTATTTAACTGTGTGTGTGTGTGTTTGTTATATACACGTTCCGAGCGTTCAAACTCTAAAAAAACATGTGTTTGTACAGTATAATATATTATAATATTGATATTATATAATATATTGGTTGGTTTTTGAATAATATGCTTAACGTCCGAATTAACATAAATAACAATAGACTTTTACCGACAATCGTTTGTGTTCGCACAAAACTTTAAATATATTCGCAAACAATTTCGGTTGAAACCGTATTTCATCGAAAAATATGTTAAAAATATACGGAAAATTAAAATCGATTTTAGTGCGTGTGTAAAGTTGGCCCCCAACCAAACGTAAACACTCCGAATTTTTTTTGTAACCTCTTTGTTTTAATTTGTAACTATTTGTAACCGACTTTTCAGAATTTGTAACCTCACCGTTTTCGAGTTACGCACATTCCAAAATGAGGGGCCAGCCCCCCAAGTTGAAAAAATCGTTCGAAACAATTTGTAACTTGTCATACTTAATTTGTAAGTGTTTTGTGTTTCATTTATCGAAATACGCGTATTTACGTGGCGATTCTAAACGACATAAATATTATGATCAGTATTGTGTATTTTTGTAAAAAAAAAAAAATTGTTAATTAAATATTAATTTCAATAAAAGAGTACATTTAATTCTTTATTATACGCGGAGAGGAGAACATTTTGCGATCGTTTTCGATATTTTTATTTTTTAAGATATACTCGTACGAGGTCGACACGCGTGATATAGTAGGGTTAATGTTTGTATACGAAGCGATCGTATTATGTCGCGTATTTCTAAAACAGTTCTAAAAATAAAAGTAATTGCCGCATCCCGCCATTGACAATTATCGATATATCAAAAAGCGTTTTACAAATAATTTATTTAACACTTTAGCTAGTAAAGTATATATTTTTAAAAAAATACCAAACGTTTAAATGCTCAAATATTCGAGTAGAAAACTTCGATGTATGTAATATATTTATTATTTTTATTGAATAAATGCGAGGATTTAAATGAAAAAATAAATTCCGATATTGAAAAGTAAACGAATTATTTGAAAGTATTTTTTTACGATCCTATAGCTGACGGCGCGTTATCACCTTATAAAATAACAGAGTTTCCGAGACGTTGCCTGTGTCCTTCCCTGTGTCCACTGATGAGGTTGAAGCGATACATCCAAAGAGTTTCCAGTTGCGAAAGTCTGATCGTCTTCGAAACTCTTTCGAACGAAACGGGTACGAGCCTATACGTTCGGACATATTGAACGTTTGCAAAAAAATCAAAAAAAATCTCAATAATGACTTCTCCGACTGTCGCGTCGAGACTTCAGACGTGTCGAGTTAAAACTTATTATATACGCGTGTAAATTTGCGTGCCTACACATGGGTACATATTTCGAGTACATCGCTATAAGGTATTTTCATTTCTCTCGGGAAAATAAAAAAAAACACGACGTTATATTTTATATTATTAATTTATCAACCGTTCGACTGCAGCAGCAGTCGTGCAAGTAGCCGGTCGAGTATAATAATACATAACGAGTTAAAAAGGCGAAAACGTCGTATATATATATACGACGTGCACGTGTGCGCGTATAAATTATAATATGTGCGCGCGTGACGAATAAATGCGATACACACACACGTATATCGGTATATTTATATTGTGTGTCGGGGAGAAGCAGAAAAAAACGAGTTACTATAGGGAGAAAAAATTACAAAAAAAAAAAATTGTTTTCGTAATATAAATTATTATTGAGAAAATACTCGAACGGGTAGTGTATAGTTTTGCGACATTCGTTCGACGTATATAATATTATATAATATAATACCACTCTCTTGAAATCGTACTCGGGCCGACTACTATAACGACTACTCGTTTTCATCACCACTGCACTCTTCGTGTATACATTTATGCGTTATAAATAATACAAATACACGTTATTTTAATTAAAAATCTTTCGTTTCCATTTTTTTTTTTTTTTTGCTCTCCCTTCGTTTACATTCATTTTTTACATTTTTTTTTTTTGCCGTTTTTTACTCGAAATATAAATAATAATTATACGAGCCACCATTAATATCGCTAATGCGAGTCATTCATTACGGTTGGAAAAACGACGACGGCGAGATTGCGGGCCGATATGGTCTCGAGCCGGTCGTGTGTGTGTGTGTGTGTGTGTGTGTGAGCGAATTATTTATTTATATATATATTTTTTTTAGATTAAATAATTGTGTTGAAAATATACCAGAAGACACGTTACCGCAATGTACTTTTGGCGACAGAAACGAGAAAGGAGGGAAAAAAAAATTAATCGTCTATATAGAGCCGCGATGAAGGAAAAAATGCGTGCGACCCGATGACACACGCGCGTCTCCGAGCCAAAACCATACGTATAATAGCGTGTTATTTATTTGTTTTCGATAAAATCGGCGTGCAGAACTCATAAACTGTTGCGAAAATGATTATTCCGCTTATCGTGCCGTTTAATCGCTGTACGTTTTCAAGCATAAAGGACATGTAATAATATTTCAAACAAGATACTGGACGCCCGATGACTTGCAGCGAAGTGCGATTTTATATATAACGCGAAGAAAAGAAACGGTAAACATATTTTTGTTTATAAATACTGCGTCTTATGAAAGGTCGTGTTTAAAGAGTTTGAAAGAAAAAAAACGATTTGAGGAATACAATTGTACAAAAAAAAATTTTTTTTTTTTTGTCCGCATCTTTGAAATGGAAAATGAGTTCGCATATCAAACGCGACGTTGCGGAGGAAAATGAAAAGTCGGTTTTTTTTCTCGATAAATCCTAAACAAATTATATTGTGTTTATATCGAAAATGGTTTTTTTTTCGGTTTAAAAACGTGTTTATTTTATATTTTTATTTTTATTATATTTGTATTTGTATAAAATGAACACGTGTTTTTATACCAGCTTATGTCGCAAAAGCGTGCGCGCGACTTGAGAACTTGTATTTATGAAGGAATGACTGTTTTCTTTTTGTCCTTCCCAGTTTTTTTTTTACTAAATTACGCCACCAGACACACGGAGACGTATCGATATGTGCGGCACAGTGGAATGTAAAAAAATTCTCGCGACAACGCGCGTTGTTATTAAATAAATTATATCATTTTATTATATTTTATCAGATCCGTGCCGATTAATATTTCACCGTGAAATTCTCTTCTTAACGCGGCCGGGCGTGTAATATAATATAACATTATTATAGGACTAACGACTACGGTATAAAACCTATATAAACACGCAGTGTATGTATAAATATTTTCCGAAATTCTTTTAAAGATTTTTGTCGTTTTTTTTTTCGGAGATTTTTTTTCTGTTTTTTATTATCATCACGATTATAACGTTTCTGTAAATCTCCGACCGACGCGGCGGCGATTTTTAACGATTAATAATATTATATTATTATAATCCGCCTCGTGCGCATACGATTATTTCTTTTTTTTTTTTTTTTTAGGAGAGAAAACTAAACGTTCGTCTTTCTCGACGAAAATAAGCTCGTACAGATAGTACGCGCACCACATATCATTTAAATTCTGCGCTCGCTCACTGTCGACTGTGGAAAAAAATAATGGTAAATAATTAAAAAGAATACTCTGCGTACAAAACGAGCTCGTATAATCGACCGGAAATCCATATTATACGCGCGCTCGTTTAAATAATGTTAGAATATTCTTACGCCGACCGCGAGTATTTATTAAAATATAATATCTGCTTTACGGATCTATATGTACACACGCGTTTAAATAAATATATCGTTTGTATTATAAAAAAAAATAAATAATCACGTTTTACTGCAAGTGTGAAAACGTCCTGTAGAAACGGTCTGTATTTTAAAGTATATAATATTATAGCTACGTAGTAGAGTCACCGTCGTCTTCTCACACAATTTTTTTCCGTCTTTTATTCGTATTGTAATACCGCGGTATTTATGGTTAGACGAAAAACGATTATTAACCGATTATATAATCATATAAAATATACCGTTGTCGGTATTGAATTTTTTATAGAATTTTTGTAGTATAACTTCGTATTTATTAACTGTTAACTAGTCATTGTAAATTTATTAAGATTTTATAAATACACCGAAATTTTTAATTTCGGGACGCGAGAACTCGTGTCTACCGCTGTCATATACAGTGGACGCCGCTTATAGTATATAAGGCTCAATTTGCGAGCAGCTTACCATACAACCGAATAAATCTTATTAGGCGAAGAGGGCAAAAAAAAAACCGAAAAAAAAATCGTAATTAACTTTATTTTACTACCTATTACGTCATATTATTATTGTTAATTAAATACGTATATTTTTTTATTGATGTGCAAACATCTGTTACGGCGGTATGAGGGTAAATCTCGGGAAATGGGACGGAAATGTTTAAGCTACTAAGCTGTTGTCATGACAACTAATAATAATGTTTATTAATATTAATAATATTAATTAATTTGCATATGCAATTATAAATGTGTAAGCTGATGTCGTGACAACTAATAATAATATTTACCATCGAAATTACTTTGAATAAATATACCAATATTCACGAATTCCAATCACAATTCCGTTCCATTTTTACCGCTCACGCGACGTTTTGCACATCGATGTCTCGGGTATTAGTTATATTTTACTCGTTACAAAATGAAATCGGATGTTACTTCAATTCTGCATAAAATTTATATATTTTCTTAGGAAATTTAATAACCGAAGTGGTGAGTTTTGTAACAGAAATTTTTTTTTTTATGTATTTTTGGCTACGCCCAAGCGATTTCGAGTCTGATAATAAGCGACTTTGCCTTATTATTATTATTATTATTATACCGGCGGTGAGTCTTATAAGCGGCGTCCACTGTATAAGTGCTCGTATAAATATATAGTATACGCACCGTGACACCGAGCGGACCCGGCGGCGGAAACACATTCGCGGACGTCCCTGGGGTTGCCTAAACGAAACGCCTCGCGCGCCTTTGCCACACAGTACAGCGCTACAACAATACGATGATATACATTTTTTGCTCTGTAATTGATGCCCGTCGTCGTCGTCGAGAAGACGTATTTTATATACGCGTATGGAGTGTAGAAGTCGTTCGAAGACAGTTTGTATCCGATGGAGATTCGAATATAAAAGAATATTATCGTCGTCGTTTCGCCTGCAGCATCATCGCGGGGACACGTTGAACAGGCGGGAAAACTGAAATAAACGCCTCCCCCTCCCGTACCTAGTCCCTGTCGCGAGACGTGTCTGTTGTACAGCACACCGAAACCTTTTTAATCAAGCCACGCGGACGGCGTGCGAATTCTGCCGGAATTGATTCCCCGGGGACGTGGTCGCGCGAGCGCGAAAAACAGACGCGCGCGTAGCCCTCAGGAATCGTTATATCCTTCAATTGTTATGGTAATTTATTCACAGTTCGAAGCGTCCCAAAGTTATATAGCGTCTCTCCGCCGCGCCGCGATTCCGTACCCGCGAGAAATTGAGATCCAACTGAAATCGTTCCCACCGCCCGTCGATCGTCGCGTCGCGTCTAACGAGACGTCGTTATTTCGTTCGCCGAGAGAAACGCGCGCTATAATATATATATACTTACGTGCTTTTTGATTTTGATTTTTTTTTACACTCGTATAACGGAGACGTCGAGGCTAGAAAAAGAAATATACCGAAAAATTCTTGTCTCCGCTTTTTTTTTCTGACGTATTGTCGCGTACGTGAATAACGATTCGAATATTCTAGGAATTATTATGATGAGCATTCGTTCGGTACACTCTTCTTAACATTATATATTAAGGCGCCTATTTCTACTATGATATCGGGGTTTTTTTTTTTTATTTAAAATAATTTATACTTAACGAAAGTCACCAGAAAAAAAAAAAACGTTCGAAATTTCACAAAAAAACTTTATAACAATTCTTAAATATTAAAAAAAATTTTTTTTTTTTTTGCCGAATTCAGTGTTTTTCGGCACTTTTTTCGCGTTATTTTACGTTTGCAAAATGGCTTATTATTGCGTAATCACCGGGTCTCCGAAATACTCTTAAACTTTAGTTAATAAAATGCGATAGCGGAATACTGAAAACACGCATATAAATATCAAAATACTAAAAACTAATCGAGAAAATAAATGATGAAATTTGTGAAAATCTGACATCGTCTCGTCACGCGTATTTAAAATTTTATAAATTTGTCGCGCTCTCGACGAACCAATATAATACGAGTCGATTCACGTGGACATATTATGAGTACATTGTACATATTATATAACTGTATAACGTCATACCTAATAATATATACACACGCAGCGTACGACGGCAAACAAACGAAACGGTAAAAAGCCTGGAAAAATCCTTTTAAAATTATTCTGTTAAGCCGACGTTAATCATTAATTAACTTATTGAAAAGAAATTTTAAAGATTTGCAACGTTATAGCCGGTAGAAATAAAATTCGATCAGCAAACGGAACGAAAAGAAATCCCGAAATGTTAGACCTCACGGCAAAGAACAGCGATCAGCGATCAATGAGACTGTTTACAGATCAGGAGTTTTGATTACGGCCTGTTTGGTGTACAGTGTGACCAACGACGCTGATATAATATATATTATTGTTCTCGAAATTGTCAAGTCTTTATCAAAATTCAAAAATTTTCAATCCAGAAAATGCAAATGCTAGAATATTTAAATAATAATAATAATAAAAAAAATGTTATCTCGTTTATTCATTGAAAGCACAATAAATTTTTTATATAGCAGTGGCGGTTATATATGATGTTCGAAGGGGGCCAAACCCCTCTGCCAATGAAATGACGACACAACATAGAGGGCGTGGCACACGCAGGAAAAGGCCTATAAATACCGTTCACAAACTGGCAGATCGTTCAGTTTAGTCGCTAATGACGGCTGGGACCACATACACACACACACACACACACACCGCGGTCAGACACGAACTACGTTCTTCGCGTCTAAACGCCGTGACTACACTGAGCGGTCCGACAGTTTCGGACCGCTATTTATAAGCTTCTTTCTGCTACCCACTCCATATTGTGCCGTAGCGCTATCTGGTGACTACTTTTACTTCCGGTTTTATTACGGTCGGCTGACGCGCTATATCGGTATACGTGGGTGTTTACTTTGACACTGACCGAGCGACCGATCGTACGCGCGTATTAAAGATTTATTTATTTATCTTCATTATTTATAATTTTATTATTATTATTATTATTATTATTATTATTATTATTATTATTATTATTATTATTATTATTATTATTATTATTATTATTATTATTATTATTATTATTATTATTATTATTATTATTATTATTATTATTATTATTATTATTATTATTATTATTATTATTATTATTATTATTATTATTATTATTATTATTATTATTATTATTATTATTATTATTATTATTATTATTATTATTATTATTATTATTATTATTATTATTATTATTATTATTATTATTATTATTATTATTATTATTATTATTATTATTATTATTATTATTATTATTATTATTATTATTATTATTATTATTATTATTATTAATATTATTTCGCGTATTTCAATGAAATGAAATGAACTTAAGGATTCGTTTTTCCTCATTCATCTTTCCTCTCCCCCCCCCTTATAACTGCCACTGCCGAAACAATAATTGTGTCAAAACTTCATGCACAAAATTGAGAATAACTAGAATTATATGGACGGGGGAAAAAAGGAAATTCGGGAAATCTGTTTGGCTGGAAAATTTTTTCTAATCGATACTATAGACTATAGAGACCCGGTGATTTTTTTTACACAACCTAAAATCCTCTACTCGCCCAGCTAAAATCCAGGAACGACTTAAAAACACGGTTCTCTACGCCACTGGCGTTTTGATAAAATTGTTTGAATCGTGCCAACTTCTGTATATACATTTTGTATGTACCAAAACTGCACAATCTCAAACGTATCTTAAGAAATATATCTTCTGAAATCTGTTTTTCCGTTAAAAGTTCTGTCAATTACCCTATAAAATTACACAAAATTAAAAAGTTTAAATACACAAACGATCTATACCTATAACACGAATAATTTACGTAAAATGTTTACTTTTATTTTATATAAACTCATATTCGAACAAAAGTCGAAAACCTGAAGCAATCAAATTTCTTTTTTTCTCTCCGTATGGCCGCACACAAAGCATATAATATGCGTATCATCACCGAAAAGGCAGATAGGTCAATTCTAGTGAATTCATGTAAACTCGATCGTATGATATACGTTTTTGTGTACGGAACACGCTATATATTAGAAACGTGTGTAAGATTGAGATTTATTAGCGATCGGCATTCGGTAAAAACAATTTGAACACTAATTACAAATTAACACCCGCATATACCGACACCGTAATAAAACGGGAAAAGAAAGTAGTCACCAGATAGCGCTACGACACAACATAGAGGGGGTAGCAAAAAAGGCGCTTATAAATAGCGGTCCGAAGCCATCGAACCGCCCAGTGTATATGTATGTATAGTTATTAAAATATTTTCAATTTCCTAATAAACAAACCGCATTATCGACATGATTTACCTATTGTTTTAATGACGAATTTCGTATATCGGTTCGAAAATAACAATTTTTCTCTTTAATCAAAATATAATCGTCGTACATATTCGTTCCGATTCCAAACGATTATCAACAACAAAATCCACCATTCACGTTGTTTAAGAAAAAAATATTTGTTATTAAATCAAACGTTTCGAGAATTTGTGTTTAAACGGATCCATTTTTTTTTTTCGTAACACAAGCAAATGACTATAAAAAACGAGCGTTCAAATCGTAATCAATAATTAATATACAATATATGGTCGTAAACATAATTTATGTCCTTATAGGTGAACTACGGAATATTTAGCAAAAACTAGAGTGGTAGTATTAAACTACTATATAAATGAAAATAGTTTTGAAACTAAAATATATGTCCATTATTATATTACAATTTATGAGGAAAAATAAATATTAATATCCATTTATAGAATCATTCGAACGTTTCTCGTCCGTACTCGTATTTTTATATAAAATATTTTCAGTTGTGGCTATTATTGTTTTTCAATATATTTCTACCAGTTGGTCATTTTCGTATACGCGAATATATTTTTTTAATGTACAATTCGTTTTCTACGCGGTTTTTCGTTTTTACCAAAAGTCATTATTTTTCATTGACGTTTTCACCTCGATTTCGAGGTCAACTCTTAATGTATAATTTATCGAGTTTACTTTATTGGTTGTCGAGTATAATTTACCTAAAATAAAATCGTTACAAAACAAAACTTACTTGTGTATTATATGACCTTCTTCGGTTATGTCGCTATTATATTATATTGTTCTTATCCTGTTTCTCTTTATGCAATCATCAAGTTTCTTTAAAATATGCACGTAGTAACGGTTACTACATTTTGGCGACGAGAATAAATTTGGTATTTTCAAGTATACGGTGCAATAATTATATACCAATGATTATGGTAAGTGTAAGTACAAAAGCTATAAATGTAAGAAGTGTTCAAAAGTTGGACATTTGGCATCAGTGTGTAAAAGTAATTTGAATGTAGACCACAATGTTAAAAATGTAAAATCGAACGCTTATTTAGTATCGAATGAACATGATAATGAGGTTATTGATATGTTCAATGTTTGTGACAAAGAATCTGATGACTCTATACTCTTATGTGTTATTGTTAACGGTGTGCCTATTGATTTTGAATTAGATTCTGGAGCTGGAATTTCAATAATTCCAGAAAGTATTTGTAAAAAATTTAAAATTAATTGTGTTATTGTTCCTACTAATGTTAAGTTAAAAATGTACAATGGGTCCATTGTTCAGCCAATTGGCGAGATATTTGTTAATGTAAAGTATAAAAGTATGAAGTTTGATAAATGTAGACTTGTAGTTGTTAAAAGTAATTGTAAACCCTTATTTGGAAGGGACTTAATGAAATATTTTTGTATACATCTATCGAACGTTAGCCATTTGATTGATAGTGAGACAAATGAAACTCCTTTTCAAAATAATTTACGTTCTTTAATCGATAAGTATAGCGGATTATTTTCTAATACCATGGGCACTTATAAACACGAAAAAATTTCCTTAAAAATATGTGAGAATGTCAAACCAATTTTTCATAAACCAAGGGTTGTTCCATATGCACTTAAAACTAAAGTAGATCAAGAATTAGACAGGTTGATTGAAGAAGGAACAATAGTTAAGGTGGATAATAGTTTATGGGGTACTCCATTAGTACCAGTGCTCAAAAGCAATGGATCAGTTCGTTTATGTGCAGATTACAAAGTTACTGTTAATCGTTATTTAGAGAATTTCCAACACCCGTTACCTCGAATAGAGGAATTATTTAATGCACTACAGGGAGGAAAACATTTCACTAAGCTTGATTTCTTAAATGCGTATAATCAATTAAGTTTAACCAACGACACTCAAAAACTATTAGCTTGGAGTACTAATAAGGGAATTTTTATACCAACAAGACTACCATTTGGCACTAAGCCAGCTAGCAATATTTTTCAGCACATTGTAGAAAAAGTTTTACAAGGTTTAAATGGAGTAATAAATTTCCAAGATGATGTTGTTGTAACAGGTAAAACGAATAACGAACATATTGAGAACTTAGAGGCAGTTTTTAAAAGATTATCAGATGCTGGATTCAGGTTACGATTAAATAAATGTAATTTTTTTAAAGACGAAGTGCAGTATTTAGGACATTTGGTCACGTCCGGAGGCATTAAAAAAAATCCTGATTCTGTTAAAGCGATTGTTCAAGTACGTAGACCTAATAACATAAGTGAAATAAGTGCATACACGGGTATGGTAAATTTTTATGCCAGGTTCATTCCTAATTTAGCTAGTATTTTAGAACCTATGTATAGATTACTAAGACAAGGTATTGAATTTAATTGGACTAAAGAGTGTGAAGAAGCATTTGTCATGACAAAAAAATTAATTTCTTCTGACAGAATTTTAGTACATTATGATCCAACGTTACCAGTTAAAGTTTGCTGTGACGCTTCACATGTTGGAATTGGTGCAGTCTTACTACATGTCACACCAGAGGATTTGAGAAACCTGTTAGTTTCATATCCAGAGTTTTATCTAAGGCAGAGAAGAACTATTCTGTTATTCATAAAGAAGCATTAGCTATATATTGGGCTATATTTAAATTTTCGCAGTTCTTATTAGGTCGTCCGTTTACTTTGGTTACAGATCACAAGCCTTTGCTTGCAATATTTGGAGAAAAAAAAGGCATACCTATCATGGGAGCCAGTAGACTACAAAGGTGGGCAATATTTTTATCAGAGTTTGATTACAAGTTGGAGTATATCGAGGGTAAGAAAAACGGTGGTGCGGACGGATTATCAAGGTTGCCTTTAGAATGTGAATTTACTGAAAGTGAAATAGATTCTGAAGAATATGAATATGTAAATTTAATGGAAACTAATAATGTACCAATCAATTTTAATGCTGTAAAAAATGCTACAAGAAGAGATAAAATATTGGGACAGGTGTATGTGTTTATGGAGACTAGTTGGCCCAAAGTTTTAAATGATGAATTAAGACCTTATTTTTTGCGTAGACATGAGTTAAGTTGTGAGAATAGCGTCATTATGTGGGGATATCGATTAGTGATTCCAAATAACTTGAGGGAAGGGTTGTTACAAGAATTACATAATACACATATGGGTATTTCTAAGACCAAATCGTTAGCCAGAGGTTATTTTGGTGGCCAAGTCTAGATAGAGACATTGAACTAATGGTAAAAAATTGTAATGCTTGTATGACGTACAGATCTAATCCTCCATTGTCCAAAGTTATAGGTTGGCCTCAGACTTCCAGACCATTTCAACGCATTCATATTGATTTTCTAGGACCATTTAATAAAAAAACTTTTCTTATTATTACTGATGCATTTTCTAAATGGCCAGAGATATTTGAAACTCCTAGAATGGATTCTAAAATTGTAATGGATGTACTTAGACAAATATTTGCCAGATTCGGATTACCAGAACAAATTGTGAGTGATAATGGCACCCAATTCACTTCTGCTGAATTTGAGAAATTTTGTGTAATCAATAGTATTCAACATATCACATCGCCACCTTACCATCCAGCTACAAATGGAGCAGCTGAAAATGCTGTTAAATCTTTTAAAAATGCAATGTTGAGGGCTCTCAAAGATCCACAAACCAGTAATGTACCAATGGATACACTTGTATCTAGATATCTTCTATCATATCGTAGTACTCCACACTGGACAACTAATGAAACGCCAGCCAAATTAATGTTAGGTAGAAATATCAGAACGAGGTTAGATGCTTTGAGATTCAATAAAGAGCACATTAATAAATCGGTAATTGGCAACAGGGACTATAAATTCAAAGAGGGGGAAATAGTGTATACTAAAGATTATAAAAATCCTAATAAACCTATTTGGGAAAAAGGGACTGTGCTTAAGGTATTAGGAGACGTATATACATTTTGTATGTACCAAAACTGCACAATCTCAAACGTATCTTAAAAATATATCTTTTGAAATCTGTTTTCCGTTAAAAGTACTGTCAATTACCCTATAAAATTACACAAAATTAAAAAGTTTAAATACACAAACGATCTATACCTATAACACGAATAATTTACGTAAAATGTTTACTTTTATTTTATATAAACTCATATTCGAACAAAAGTCGAAAACCTGAAGCAATCAAATTTCTTTTTCTCTCCGTATGGCCGCACACAAAGCATATAATATGCGTATCATCACCGAAAAGGCAGATAGGTCAATTCTAGTGAATTCATGTAAACTCGATCGTATGATATACGTTTTTGTGTACGGAACACGCTATATTAGAAACGTGTGTAAGATTGAGATTTATTAGCGATCGGCATTCGGTAAAAACAATTTGAACACTAATTACAAATTAACACCCGCATATACCGACACTGTAATAAAACGGGAAAAGAAAGTAGTCACCAGATAGCGCTACGACACAACATAGAGGGGGTAGCAAAAAAGGCGCTTATAAATAGCGGTCCGAAGCCATCGAACCGCCCAGTGTATATGTATGTATAGTTATTAAAATATTTTCAATTTCCTAATAAACAAACCGCATTATCGACATGATTTACCTATTGTTTTAATGACGAATTTCGTATATCGGTTCGAAAATAACAATTTTTCTCTTTAATCAAAATATAATCGTCGTACATATTCGTTCCGATTCCAAACGATTATCAACAACAAAATCCACCATTCACGTTGTTTAAGAAAAAAATATTTGTTATTAAATCAAACGTTTCGAGAATTTGTGTTTAAACGGATCCATTTTTTTTTTTTCGTAACACAAGCAAATGACTATAAAAAACGAGCGTTCAAATCGTAATCAATAATTAATATACAATATATGGTCGTAAACATAATTTATGTCCTTATAGGTGAACTACGGAATATTTAGCAAAACTAGAGTGGTAGTATTAAACTACTATATAAATGAAAATAGTTTTGAAACTAAAATATATGTCCATTATTATATTACAATTTATGAGGAAAAATAAATATTAATATCCATTTATAGAATCATTCGAACGTTTCTCGTCCGTACTCGTATTTTTATATAAAATATTTTCAGTTGTGGCTATTATTGTTTTTCAATATATTTCTACCAGTTGGTCATTTTCGTATACGCGAATATATTTTTTTAATGTACAATTCGTTTTCTACGCGGTTTTTCGTTTTTACCAAAAGTCATTATTTTTCATTGACGTTTTCACCTCGATTTCGAGGTCAACTCTTAATGTATAATTTATCGAGTTTACTTTATTGGTTGTCGAGTATAATTTACCTAAAATAAAATCGTTACAAAACAAAACTTACTTGTGTATTATATGACCTTCTTCGGGAATAATGCATGTATACTATATATTATAATACTATCATTATTCTAATACGTACATATCGGTTAAGTTTATTAACCCAATATTATTTGAATAATTTAAAAAAAAAAAAAAAATTGGAAAATATTATGTAGAAAATAAATAATTTTTTAACGCCAAATAAATCGAAATTTTATATGTATATTATATAAAAGAGAAAAAAAAACATTTTATTAAAAAAAAAATATATATATATACTCGTGTACAGGGCCGTCTTAAGCTTTGCAGGGGCCCATGGGCACCCGGAGCTTAAGGGGCCCTTTTAGTAGGCCTACACAAGTTGAATAAAATTGTAATTTCGATTATTCGGGGCCCCCATTTGGCTGGGGGCCCTGGGCACGTGCCCCACGTGCCCGTAGGGTAAAGACGGAACTGCTCGTATATATATAATAGACCAACCAAATATTAATAAATATTAAAAATATATAAATATAAATAAAGAAATATTTAAGAGTTGTTGTATTAAATTTGTTTATTTTATTCTGTACGTTCTACAAATTAATTTTTCGAAATATCCATTGACTCGATCGCACAATCATATACGTATATTTACTTTTTTATTTCAATTTATCTCTCGCATATCCGTTTTGATTTTTTTTTTTTTTTTTCATTTCTACTAGTGGAAATTTTTGTTTGTGGTTCAGTATATTAATTCTGAGGGACATATAGGTACTCGTAACGTGTAAAAATCGAACGTTATATATCTCGTAAACGCGTTGAAATCGATTCGATTATACCGCAGCAAGAATATCGAATACGACCTTATTTTTTTTTTTGTCTAATTACAATTTGACACGATCACGTCATTTCGTCCGTAACGATCGTACGTAGTATAATAATTTTAATTTCAAAACATGACGTGTACATAATATAGTTTTTACTGCGCGTAATCATTATAGAAAAATAATATACGGTATACATAGAGACATTGTGGCCTTCGTCGCTTAATTTATATATAATAAGTTTATTATACGGATAAAAATATAAATAAAACACGATTACTTTATATAATATATACAGAGTGAAATATGTTGTTAATACGCGTGTTGTGTTTATTATATTATTTTAATAATACATAATATGTACGAACGACTTATCTGTAAAATCGAAATAAAATGTGTGCGATAGAAAAAAAAATCATCTTTTTCTAAGCGCCTCAATTAGTAAATTTTTTTTTTTTTTTTTACTTTTGCTCAGCGCGCACTCGACTGGTACATTTTTCGTTTACGCCGGTGCTCGAAATAAGTCTATTTTTTTTTTTTTTGTCATTCGAGCGTATCGGACTCAGTACCTACACACTGCAGTGGCGTAGCCGGGATTTTTATTTGGGAATGGGGGGGCTGAGGCCAGTGCTTGACTTGGGAAAAAAGTAGTAGAGGTACTCTAGCTACTTTTTAAAGAGTAGCGTCCCTAGCATTTTAACATCCCTCACATTACCGCGGGGGGCTTCGCCCCCCACTCCCCCTTCTACGATACCATAAAAAACATTGATATAAAACCGTAAACACGTATCATAACAAAACAGAATAAGGAATATAATAATTATTAAAGTACCTGAATTTATAGATAATGAATGGTTATCATTGATGGCTACTTATCAGTTATCATGTGTGAGATATGAGATATCTACTATCAATACATTTTGTAAATATTAGAAAATTTTGTAAGCTTTATGTATTTTATACGAAAATATAAGTTGAGCAATTTTATAAAAATAAAAAATTTAATAAAAACCTGTCCCATGCGTTCCCTTTTAAAAAGTAGTGGTACGCTAGAATATCCAAAAAAATTAATTGATGTACTCAGTCCCCCCCACAATCAAGCACTGATCGTCCCCCGCGTTCCTCTTTAAAAAAATAGTAGGGGTACGCTCAAATATCTGAAAAATATCAGTCCCCCCGCGTCCCCCCCAAGTCAACAAATGGCTGAGGCTTATAATCAATTAATTTATAAATGTTAATAAATGTATACATAAAAAAAAAAAACTGATAATTTATTCATTTCGGGGGAGGGGGGCTGCAGCTCCATCAGCCCCCCCTCCACTGGCTACGCCACTGATACACCGTATTATATACAATCATTTTTATGTATTTATTTATTAAGACATACGGATTCGATTGCGCGTACGGCACGGCACGCGTATCGAACGAGAAATAAATAAACCCGCCGCCGTCGGTGTATAGAACCCCCAAAGATTCGCTCGGGTCTGCTGCACACCGCGAGCGCCGCGTGTATCTATCGACGTTTGATTTGATCGTTGGCCGTTAATCTTCAGATGTCGTGTGGCACCGCCGCCGCCGCCGCCGCCGTACGGTCGTTTAAAAACACTGTCGTTCGATAATGGCAAGCAATAATTTAAGTCGCCGTGGTATTTTTTTTCTTTTTTATTTTCTACTCTCTCTCTCTCGTTCTTCTCGGCACACCGTGTCCCGTTTGTACCGATTTAATGTCGCCATTGTTCTTATTGCGTCTGGTGGAACAGAAAAAAAAAAAAACCGACAAATAAATGCGCCGCACAAAACGACGGTCCAAACGTCTCAATCTGTACCGAGTAAAAAACGGTGGCGCTGGTTTCGTGAAGTAAATTACACAAAATAATCTTACGTTTTCGGGCCCCCTAGCGCCGCGGGAGACGGGGGACTACAGAAAAAAAAAAATATATCCAACTTGTACACGCCGTATATTACACGATACACGCTCACGCTTGAATTTTATTAACAGGTACCCGTCCGTATTATAATACGTTATTATGATACCGATCGATCAAGAGATCAAGGGAGTCGATCGATACGACGCAATGCGCGGCGCACGGACACGCGTCGCGAGTGTAGATGGATCTTATGATTTTATGTGAGTTCGAGGGCGCGGCGTTTAGAAGATTTCTTTTTTTCATTTTTCATTGATGACGGGGGTGTTTTGTATTTTTATGCGCTTGTTCGACTGCGTGACCGCAGTCATATCATAGACACGTTGACTCGTGGACCGCGCATATATAGAGAGAGGTCAGGGGGTCGATACGAGAGCAAAAGAGACAGAGCTATACGAGTCGGGACTGTCTACTATAACTTTCCTTTTTTTTGTTTACTCGTGACTACTACTATGACAATAATTTATATCCTATAACCGACATTTATTGATAAACGAATATAAAATAATACATGGACGAAATAAATGGATTAGTTTTTTTTTCCATGTGATTTCCATTTCCATGAAAAATTGATGTATCTCTATCACTCTCACACGCGTATTTTATGTCAACTGATCTCTCTCTTACTCTGTATGTTACTGATAACGAATATACGGGAGGTGTGGAATGAGTTAATACGTCTATGAGTTATACAGTTGGGCCTACGACATTTGTTTGAAAAAAAAAATGGAAAAATAATTTTTTATATTGTACAACTCCGCGGTTAAGCGTTGAAATTTCAATGGGGAGCGGTAAAACAATCCATTCTACGTACGCCATTATCGTTCAATTCGACAATTTAATATCTTTTTAAACATACGTAAACGAAAAATACTGATTTTTTTTTTCTTATGTATTTTATTCGTAGATTTCTATATAATATACTTATACGAAATATTCATGTTTTCTTCGATCGTGAAACCGACACTATATGGCCGGGTCACTCCAACGGTTTTGTTATTACTTTTCTTTAATTTGTATTCATATACGCGTATTTCGGTTACGTTTTATTTTTTTTCGTTCTTAAGTATTCGATTACTTTTTCGGCCGTATATGATTCGATATTTCGAGAGAAAAAATATTTTCTCATATCTATACGTTTTAAAGATATAACGTAGATTTATAAATCAAATTAAATATTTTCGATGTTCGGTATTTTACACATATAATATGTCGAAGAATAGGAATTTGCAAAAGACTGTCGTTATATATGTTTTGATATGTTTTTTTCTCTCAAATACAAACGGCATATTATAACAAAGTTAAAATTTTTATTTTTTTTTATTATCAGTACATTTTCAGCTAGTATAATATTAATAAATGCGCAGTTAATTTTTGCGAAATATATGTGTATACGCGTCCTTTAAAGTGTAGATATTTTAAGGACACTCGCGTATGGAGCGTTATGTCGATAAGCGTAGAACGTTTTCTCGTGGCAATTCTTTAAGGAATACTAAAAAATTCCAATTCCATAACGTTTCGATTGTCCGCTACGATGTTCAATAATTTTCCGACATTGTAAAAAATAACAATATAATCGTTTGAAAACCCGTTGAGAATAAATTTTGACCAACACACTATAGTCTTATTCGTAAAAGCTTTTTTTTTTTTTAAAAGAACACTCTTAGCAATAACGGGCTGCACATTTACGAGAAATCACTACGGTCATCGTTCATACATACGCACGATAATTATCGACGATGATTGCGCATCATGTAATATTGCGTTTTATACTATAAATACGTTTTCAAAGTTCCCGGCCGTGTCGAGATAATTGATGCTGATACGCGCGATGATCGTATCCGGATCTTCGTCACCGCATTAGCGTCTCACTAAATTGCCCGTAATGATGACGCGTTAGTGGTGTTCCGTAAAAAGTATGTGTTTTCACAGCGTACTTAAACCTTCTAGCGCCTATAACGATTTTATATTTTTTTGACGTTTGGTAAAAGGAACGGATGAAAATAACATAAAAATTGCATTTTATTATTTTTTTAATTCTTCTGAATGTCCACGATTTTTCAACAATATCTATTGCGTATGTGTATAAAATAACGTACGAAAATACCACGGGATAAGCGAATATTGGTACAGCCGGGGACTTATTGGGAGTTTAAGTACTTCCAGAAGGTTTTAGTCCGTCCACATCAATTCTTACAACAATCGCCCACAATGCACCTGCAATGGTTTTATTCCTACAAAAGTACTGTGTTTCACGTATCTCGCATAACTGTTTATTATATTCAGTAACGCGTGCTTAGGTCGTTTATTTTTAGTAGATTTTATATAGTTATCGTAATTCCCCAAAGTCAATTCTAGTCTCCGAATATTTCCCAAAATCACGCATTTCGATTTACAACAAATATATATTTCTATTTTCGTAAGCGTAAGATCTTAATTCGGTTACTTTTTAAAAGCGACTTGAATTCAAAACCCGAAACCGGCAAACTAATATAAACACAGACTATACTTATATAATATATTATAAACGCAGAATTTACTTTTCTGAAACGACTCGTCTGTTTAAACGCGACACGATACAGTACAAAAAGACATCCCTCTTCCAGCACGAGAGCAAAAGATAAAAATATAATATATAAACGTTATGACTGCACACAAAAGGACTCGTTGTGCGCGCACTTCCATCCTACCATCGGACCATCCCCGTCGGATAAAACACATTTTAAGTTTTCACTCGAGACGTTCGCTCGTTTAACCACGTGCGACAATATTATGACATTTTGGTTGTTACGAGACCGCGCGGTATTTATTATATTATTAGTTATAATAATAATACTAACGCGTTATGCCCCAAAAAGCGCGAAGAACAATCGGAGGAAACACAACGCGCTACTGATTGTAGGTATACGATTGTCTGCCACGTCGTGTTTTCTTTTTTTTTTAACGACTCTCTGTTGTTGGTTTTTTTTACGATTTTATTAACACGAAATGACAATAATACACTCGGTCACCTACATAAATGTGTATAATAACATTATATTTTGAAAATTGCGCGATTTTTTAATACGATAGCATGGGCGAAATCGATTTGCTACACCGTCAATCACCTTAAAGAGGGAAAAAACGCTATATTTGTAAACATTTCTCTTTGCCGTTTATTATAACGACGAGATATTATTATTATTATTTTTTTTTTAATAAATCGTTCCTGATACATAAAAGAAAAGAAAAAGTAAATTTTTCATTTCCAATTATATCCCGCTGTTACAGGCAGAGAAGGTTTTTCACGACGAACCGAGAGGTACACGTGAAAAACTGGCACTACAATGTTGCCGCGTCTTTTTAAAACCTTTTTGAAAAATCATATATAAACGAAAAATAACAGCGAGTTCTCTGCGCGTATTTTTCAAAATTCAGGGACATATTTTTCCCTCGATACTATCGCGCGCGATCCTTTCGCGATACCGTGCACGAGCGCGCGTCGAGGAGACAAAGGAGTTTACAAGTGAATAATGAGAATCAATTCGTTAAACGCGATTTCTATGCATATAAACATATATATATATATAATGTGCTTTTCTTTCCTTTGCGAGCAGTTGACACAATAACGGTATTGAATAATATTATTCACGCGCGGATTGCTTCGTTCGCGTCGGGATACGTTTATTGTGCGTAAAATAGTCTGCAGAATACTAATCATCGTTGGACGATGATGCGACAACGACGATTCTATTCTGTTTTACTGAAAAGGGAATTCAAAAGCAAGAAAATAACCACTCCCTCCCAACAATAAACGCGCGAGAATATCTAATATGTATACGAAACAAAAAAAAAAAATACTATTACAGGAATTTCTCGGCCGACGCGATACGGTGGCGCAACTGTATATATACTTAAAACGATATTTTAAAGAGATGCCCTCTGGATAAAAAAAAACCAGTTTTTCCTCCTATTTTTTTTTTTTTTAATTTTTATCCGGCTTAAACAGCTATAATATACCAAAACCAAGTTACGAATAAAGTATTTAATTTGGAGAAAAAAACGAAATAGAGTTCGGACTAATATTCAAGTCGTAAGAGCACATTTTATTTTCTCTTCTGTTGGACAAAAAAAAAAAGGTCCCGAAATTCTTACTTTTGAACGGATTGTAATTGAGCTACAGAGTTCGTTCGCGTCTCAAACGAAAACCTACGTTATCGGCTCACTCGTTTCCGAAAGAAATTCAAGATTCGACGAAAACTCAACGAATTCTAATTTGTATTTATTTATTTTTTTATGAGACGTCCACTGGATACACGTAGACATTTGCGGTCCGAAAGAAAGTCGATTCCCGAGGACGATTACGACCAACAGCCGGAAAAATTCTGGCCGATTCCGCCCGCAATCTTTCTTGACTGGATATCGGGTTACAGAAGAGGGATGACGAAAGAGAACGTCTGAACGCGGTCCGAAGACGTTACCACAGGGACCTGCCGAGTCGGATCGGATTCGGCGGCGAAGCGTACGTTTCTGAACCGTCGATAATTCGGTTAAAGAAAATTAAAGAGCCGAATTATAGTACGTGTGCAATTGCAGTTGTGTAGTTCGGACTAATGCCAATTGATAATAAAAAAAAATAAAAAATAATTAATTTTTTTTTAGATTTTTTTTTATTGTTATCACTGTAAATTTGAAAGCAATCATTGCATATTCGATAAAAGGATTCTGAGCGGAGCTCCGATGTAATATTTTAGGTAGGTATATATTATAACAAAATTGTTATGAATTTGTATGAATTGAATACATCAAAACCTATAATTGCTATAAATAGCCCAAAATCAAAAGAGAGTTGTTGAGAATTTTTTTCCTTAATGTATTAAACAGTATAGTTATTGATGAATATTTCAAATTTCTGTGCCCGTTATAGTTTCAAAATTACGAAAATCTAACTTAACGAAATCCCGTTTTTTCCGTAGTTTCTGAGTTCTATTTTTAAGCGCTTTTGAGAAAATCGAAAAATGACCTCAGCTCTAAAGAAGTACCGACCACGTGCGATTCGCTACCGGAAATCAGTCTGTGTGACTGTAAAGATCGGAGCACTCCATCTGGTAGAATTTTTGGGTAAAGACATAGGAAAAAAAAAAACCACAGCTTTATAACAAGATTATTTCTCGTTCCATCGCAGAATCCGAAACGCACCGCGAATCCACGCCGATAATAATATATTACGAATTCCGGAGACGCGCGGCGTCGTCGCAACAACGATTTTATTCACGTTTATTCGATTTTCGAGAATTCCTATACGGATTTCCCTTTGCTGCTTGTCCTAAAGCGACGACCAGACGCACATCACGTGTTTCTCTAGTCTCGCGTGTCGTATATAACTGCCGTAAAAGCGAGTCGCGGGCGAGCGCGAAAATTATTATATCTCGAAGACGTTACATCAGCAGCAGCAGCGTACGGTTTCTTCGGCGGAAAACTTTTAATCGCCGACCGTTTGCCGAGGCGAGCGCGCGCGCGCGTCAAGTCCGCCGACGTCAATTACAGCGATTCGTCGGTCGCGGCTTGCGGAAACCGCGCGTAATGTTTTTACCACACCGTGCCGTACGACCACCGCGGCGGCGGCGGTCGTCGTCGCGCGATTATTTTAATGGACGCGCTTGTGTTCATACCCGGGCGCACACCGCCCCACCGCGAACAACACTTTCCGGACGGCCGGTGAAGGCGTTTTTCCCGCGGGGGCGCGTTCCGTTACGCGCGCGTATAGTCTCCGCGCGCTTCTTCTTCTTAATCGACAAAACTCGTCGAATTCGCTTGCAACAACGCTTTTCGGCGCGGCACGCGGTAGGAGGGAAAGCGCCTCTTCACCGCGACTAAGTCGTCGAACGCGGCAGACGCTGCGCCGGGTAACGCGCGCGATTAATGTAAGATGGCCGCCGCCGTGGCGATAATCGTTTTACAGCGGTACGCTATAAATTAAGGCGCGCGCGAATATACGTATAATATACAATGGCGACGAAAACTTTTCGGATTTTTTTTTTTGTATCGAGAGAAAACGAGAAAAATTCCAACGTTATAATTTTTTTAAAAAAAAATACATTTGTACGGAAAAGGGCTCTGCCGCGTGGCAAACGAATACAAACGGATATCGCGAAAAAAAATTCAATAAGAAAAACGAATATAAATAAAATAGCGTTGTTTTTTTTAATGAAATTTCGAAGAATTTTTAATGGATTTGTTTAGAGTGATTATTATCGCCTGATTGCGTCCCGTAGCAACGTAGTACGCGTGTGAGACGTGGGCCAGCACAAAGGGCGATGAGAGGGAAAGCTAGCCGTCTTCGAAAGGAAAATACTAAGGAGAATTTATGGTCCCGTGTTTAATGTAGACTTTTAGGAGTTTTCGAAAGAAGAAAAAAATGAAGATTTACAAAGACTTTATAATAAACCGAACATTTGCAAATTTCTTAGCAGCAAAAGACTGGAATGGGCTGGGCACGCGTGGCGTGCAGAAGGACGTATTATAAGAAAAGCGCTCGATGGAAATCTGAGGGGAAAAAGACCCATGGGGAGACCACGTATCAAAGATGTTTCGATACGGTGAAGAGAGACTTAACACGAGTGGACCATACTTATAGCGTCAATTTGGCAGTAGATAGAATGCAATGGAGAGGAATTGTAGAAGCGGCATTAGACCTGAATGGTCTGTTTCAAGCCTAAGAAGAAGAAGAAGAAGAAGAAGATTATTATCGCGCACAAGTCCCGCTGCAAACGCAGACGAACGCTACCGGGAGAATATCTGAAAGTTTCGAGATGGACGCTGCGGGTGCGAGCCGGTTTTCAACGAGTGTAGTTCTGTATCCCGAAGGTAGCGATCGAGTCCTGGACTCAGTGTTTGTACTCACTTTTGAGGAAAAGAAAAAAAATACGCAAAGGGCGAATAATTTAGTACACGTGAACTAGAAAAATACATATGGAATGAATACGGTATAATTCGGTTCCTCGTCGTGTCATAAGTTGGTCGGGTCTGCTCTAGACCGACTCGAGTCTGTTGCAGAGTCTGAGTCCAACGTCGAGAGTGTTGAAGACTGTTTTCAGCCGTCCGACCGCCTTGAATATGATCGGGACGCGTGTATTTTTGTAAATTATTAAAATTTACACACACGAAAGTTTTAACATTCTCATCTCCGCTCCTCTGTTCCATCTTCCTGCCTGACGTTCCGAACCACAACTGCTGGTGGCTTCGCTACTGTTTTTATGAAATCTCCCAATCGTATCGGCGTCTTCTTGTCACTGCAATCAAACATTAGAATTAATATTTTTAAACGAGTAAAATATCGGTACGACTGTTGGAACATAAATTTCCTTTTTTTTCTTTATATAATACGCGTTAAAAAAAAATCCGTATTATTCGTGTAAGAGGACTTGAAATTATGAATATTCAATTCATTATATATTAATTAAAAGTAGCATACATAATGAATCAATTGAAAATGAATTGACGCTATAGACAAGTTAATTTTTTTCTAAATACAAGTGCAATTACTGAAACGAAGTACAATATTAAGCGTTTTATGAAAACGTGTCCGCGTAAGAGTCGTTATCTCGAAACGGTTTTTCTTATCACAGTTTTCTGGAGAAATAAATAGTCGAAACGGTAAAACGACAAACGGTTTTTGTCTTATCTGCGCTCGTATTAAAAGTGAAAAATAACCGACGATTTCTCGTCCGTACAAGTTTTCGCGAATATTATAGGTAGTTACCAGCTGCAGCAACCTAGCCGTTCGGATTTACTTTAAAACGCGTATAAAACGAATAAATTTGTTACTTTTTTTTTTTTTAGAACTCGCGAAATTAAACCCGAATGGCTTTTGTCGTTGCGCGTTTGCCGTACATTATTATGACTATTACAATATAACACGCGCCCTGTTAATACCGTATTTTTTTTTCTGAATTTAAACACCGGTTCAATGATTTTTCTCAATTTCCAGACACCTAACAGCGAAGTCGATTCATCATTGTCCTCCTCGGCAAAGCTATTTTTTTCATTCAGCGGTTTTCAACTAAATCCTATTCTATATATAAGCCGATTTCCAGAAATATACAGACACGTCTTTTTACCCCCAACGACAATCCGTGACACTATATATTTTTGTGCGCTGCGCTTTTTAACAATTTTTTCGTAAAAATACCGTTAGCACCGTTCTCGATCCAGCTCGACGAAATTTGCGGTAAAATTAAAATTTAGCTGGTGTATATAGTAATGAAAATTTTATAGCGGTTTTTTTCCCCCTGGGTCTTGACCGTAAGAGAGATTTCGGCGTGGGTTTTAATTTTATATATCGCGAAATACGTCCACAGCAGTCGTCCGTTCTCCGATTTACTCGCATTTATATTATGTCGGTACGAATAATGGTTTTTTTTTTCTCTGTTTCTAACCCTACTCGGGAGCCGCCACGACCATTCGTGGTCGATTTATACAAAAACAACGAGTATATACTTATATAGACGTATATAAATAACTAGATATTTATATGTATGTATTAGTGAAAAATGCACGGCAATGGGCTATTTTTTACGTAACGTATTAATGTACAAAAAATTGAATAAGAAATAATAGCTATTAAAAAGAATTGAAAGAATTTTTTTTTCGGTTCACAAAAAAATTCGATATTATTTATCAATAATTCCGTAATATTCCTCAGTCAATTAACCGGTATAATATACCTGCAATCGATATGGTGCGAATAGGTGTCCGAAGAAAGGTTTACCTTGCGTATTCAGATGTTTCAGTAATAAAAACAGACGAAATACTCGATAAATTAGCTCAAAAACCAAGAAAACTGTCGTTATAGAATATGTCGTTTTTGAAAATAATAAAGGACACGAGTACCGATCGTTATAACTTTGATATCGATGTTGGAAGGGTAACTTCCCGTATTATGAGTTATACAATGATACATTTTATATATCACTTGCTCCCACATAACGTTATAGTGACATACGCCACTGACGAGAAGTGGCGTATCTACATTAAGGGCCCGGAGTCCAATACTCGAACCTGTTACGTCAATCTCGAATAAAATAATAACGCGATGAAAAAGAAAACTTTTAAGGTATTTATAATATTATAATAAAAAAAAAATATTAATATTATTACTATCATACTTTTATATTGTTAAATAAAAATATATAAAAATATAAAAATCCTGTAGTATAAAAAACTGCGTCACAATTACACTAAACATTAAATGTGAAATCGTTTTAAGACCATTCCCCCTCCTCTCCGTTTTGATTGATAGCGTTTGCGAAATACACTCCGGCTGCGCTAATGTCGTTATAATTGAATTTTTACGAGTCGTAATTGTGTTGTATAGATCAAAGTCGTAGAACGTTAAATATTTTTTAAACTATAAATTTTTGGCCGTTGATTTACGTGCATTAGTATACAAGATTTAAGGGACGCAATAAACACGCCACTGCATGCGCACGAGATCATGCAGCATCCGTGTGTCGTTTTATCCGTGACGTCGGCCGTTCTTCTGGACTATAAGGTTGTATCGGTAAAAATACAGGTTTTTTTTTTCAACATTCAACGGTTTTAGTAAGTAGTGGAATCTTCGAGTTACCTGAAATATAACGATATAGAAGCGCGTATCCTCGCGGGTACTCGCGCGTTTTTTATTATTTTTTTTTTTTTTTACCGAGTGGTGGTCATCGGTAGTCGTCCCGAGAGGCGGTTCGGCGTCTGACAAATGACGACGTCCGTAAAGAAAAAACCTGTTCGGCCGACGGATCCAATCATCGATCAGCAGATTCGAGTATTGCTCGTTTCGGATCACACGCGCCAGCACACACGCATATAATTACGTTATACCCAACGCGCCTTACTAATTAAACGTTTTCGGGGGGGGGTTCTTTCGATATTCGGAAAAAAAAATAAAAATGTTCTTTTACTCGGGTATTATATTTATACGTGTACGTTCTCGGTTTTTTTTTAGTTTTTGCTTTTCTACGCGCCGCCGAAGCCGCTCCGACTCGTTTGATATATTTTGTCGAAAATAGTCCGACCGACCGAACGCGCATTAATTAAATACCGAGACGTGCTGCTGACTAATGGGCTGGCGGGCACCGAAAACATAAAAAAAAAAAAATCTACACCGACCGAACAAAAGGCAATTTGTTTTCTTTATATATATATATTTTTTTTTCCGGGGGAACCGAGCCTTATAAATATATATATTTTTACGCATATACGGAGACGCAGGAAAAGGCGTACGCGCAGGAATCTCGCACCAGAACACAAGGACTCCCGAGGCGCGGTCCATATAGACGCCGAAGATGCATCATCGACCCGATCCCGATATAAAGCGATCCGTAGAAGATGAGATATAATATATATGCTGCACGCGAGAGTGATGTGTGCGTGACACGACGGGAATAGTTATTACTCGTATTATAAACGAAGCGTTTAATTTCCAACGAGAGGGATTATAATATTTAAATAATTCGTCTCGATATCATCCCCGTTGCGTACCGCGTACATTTCATTCGCGCGTTTACAGCTTGTATTATTAAAATTGTTGTACGCGCGTTAATTCATTCAATAAAATGCGATTTGAAGGCGCGCACACCGATAAACCGACAAAAAAAATATGCATATAATTTTTACTGTAATATTTACACCTCCAAGAGTCGAACGTGCAAAATCTCCCGGGAAAATCTTACTAACGCGTATAATTCGTTTGATTCATTGTCAAATCTTCGTCCTTTAAAAGGAAATTTTTTTAAACTCCTAATATATATTTTTTCATCGTTCCTTACTGTCTGCAGTCCGTAGCGAATTTACGATTCAGACGTTCTATCAAAGATCTCCTTCTACGTCCACCCGCAGAAAATTGAATACTTAACACCGTTCGGTCTTGTAACTAAATTGAAACAATAAAAATATATTATACGATAATATGTCGTTCAATGCCGACGCATTTCGTAAAAGCCATTTTATGTCCACTCGAAACTAGAAAATGTTTAGAGTGCGCGACGTTTTAATATTATAATAGGCTTATTATCCTCCATAACGTGTTGGCGACGCGTCGGACGTTGTTCGTTACGTATTTTATCGTCGGAAAATTGGCTCCTCCGCGTTTTTTAATTCGGTCAATGCCGAATGTTTATCGATTTCAGGCGAATATAATTCAACAGGTTTGTTACTCGAATCCACGCCTCCGTGTCTTCATCTAAAACGCTAATAATCGTGATAGTAATTCGTGCGACGTTATCAAACGAAAATTTACTATCTATCGAATAATTGTTTGAAAAGAGTAAAAAAAATTCTCGGGGTGGATGTGGCGCGATACATCGCTCTGATCTTTCGTTACCATGCACCGCGTACAAGACAATACTGCGCGTTATAAAAACAAAAGTATATTTCATGAGACGAATTCGAGTGTTTTTTTTTTAATACGTTTCGCCCATCCCATCCATTACTCATAGGTAAAACTAATTATATATAGTTGCGTTCGGTTTCCGACTGCAGCCGTATGGAAAAAGAAAAATCGTAAAATATTTATTCGGTGTGTGTGTGTGTTTTTTTTTTAATTCTCGTATTTATAATTAAAAACCCGTAACGCGCGTATGAAAAGAGCAAGAGTAAGAAAATATAATATATCGACTGCGGCTGTTTACCCGTTCACCTCCGACGCGTCACTCGTTTAAAATACGTACGAATCGCGGACGTAACACGTTGAACGTCGAGTATATATCCTCGGAGAAATAGAAAACGAAAAAAAATTACTTTAGATACCTCGAGGGAAAAAAATAACAATAACGTGTTTGTATACGTCACGATTCCTACGTACTCTGGATAGATAATTATTTCGGTCATAAGGACACGCGTTATTTATTTTTTTTTCTAAGACACACGTTATATTTTGTGTCGGCGATTTTATAAACGTTTAGTGAAACGCTCGCCAAACGAAAATACGTTCGACTGCGACCTTGCAGTAGGTGTGTGCGCGCATACGATTACATTTTTCGAAAGAGAAAAATATCGCGTTGTATTTTATTCGAGATTTTATCGTTTCGGGATCGATCGGCTGCCGCAGCAGCAGCAGCAGCAGCAGTTACGAATAAATATGTGTCGTTGGAGAGCATACGCGAAAGGATATTTAACCGTTCTTGTCACGTCGGCCGTGTGAATAATACAGTGTAAATACATACGCGACTCGTATAGAGCGTAATTCTATTTTAAACGATTTCGCGATACAACGTTTCGCGAGAAGGATTACACGGATATAGAAATGTGCGAGGAACGGGAGAAAACGCATTTCAAATTATCCGAAAGGGAAAGAGTGAAAAAAATTTGACGTATCATCGTCGGGCGACGGAGAAAAATACTAATTTTTTTTGCACGACTTCGATTGCGACGTTTTGTAATTATAAAATAAATGATTTCTGCGCAATATTTTCTATATAATAATATATTACGCGCCTCCGCGACCAGTCGCACCGCGCGAACGAAATGACATGAATTAGATTTATTTCGAATTCGGTGTAAATATTCGGGTGGTTTAGTCGAACGATAATACTGTAATAACGGCAAAACGTGTAGTTTGTTTAATTGAAAATATTTAAAGTATTAAAAAACGCGTATAGGTAGACTACGCGTGAAGACAATAGAATTTTTTTATTTTTTTTTATTTATCAAACTTGTACAGTACGTACAAATAACAATTACAAATATATATATACATAATAATATTGTTTGATTGATTTAAACCCCAATAATCGTAGTTTGTGGTGGGACAAATGAGTTACAAAATAGAACGACCAACTTAAAATTGAAAAACTAGAGAGCAGAAAATAAAATTTTAAAGTCAGTAAGTTAGGTCAGCCTACCAGCTAGTACAGTTCCGAATTCCTATACAATATAATACGATACAATTAAATAAAATTATCATTATAATTATTTATTATTACACTAATTCGTCGAATAACCAGGTTCTAATAATTCTTTTAATGTACATACCATTATATTTTAATGTGGCACGATCGAAAATACTTTTTTTTTCTACTTGAATTTGTGCAGACACGTGTTCGTTTCGATAGTGCAAATAATAATATTATGGTGACGCGATTCGTTCTCGCTGTATAAATTATTATTCGTTTTACACGATAATTATTTAGTTACAAAAAAAAAAAATCACTTTTCTTTACAACGTTTAAATACAATTTAATCTTCCAAAAACATTTTTCCACTACTTTAAACGATTATTATATACCGGTGTAGAAACGTGATATTTACATTTCCTGCTGTACAGTCGTTTATAATTAATTCCATAATATGTCACGTTATTCGATTTCCAACCACAGTTTTTTTTATATCAATATCGTGTTGTGCGATCATAACGATTGTAAGATTTTAATTGATATCTCACTTTCGGATTCGGTTATAGAATGACCGTAATGCATTAGTTTTCTTTTTCTGTGAGACATAAAAAATATATATTTATTTATACAGTCGCCTAACGTATCATTTGTATTCGGCTCTTTTTTCCCCCTCCTTCTTTTTCTCCTCGCGCGTCAGATATAAATCGCTGTATACAACTCACTTAGTACAACGTTGCCGAACGCTCGTATATATATATATATATATATATTTCATATTAATCGATCGTCTTGTTCTCGAGGCGGCAAACGCTGAGCCGCCGCTGCAGCAGAAGTCGAATGCTCAAAGTGTTTTCGGACGTTCCGCCGCGATCCATCCTCGCAGTATCACCGATTTTATATATATATATATAAATATATTTTGTACAATTTGTATAAATGAACGTCGATTATTCATAAAATACACCGTAAACGTAATTTATTATTATATACCGAATCGTCTGTCTATATTTATTTACGTCACTGCTGCGCGGTCGTACACCGCGCCGTGTCGCAGCAGCACTCGTCTCATCTGTTATGTATTTTTTTTTTACGATTTTCATAAGGTTTACAGGAGTTTTTTTTTCTTCAATTTTTCGTACTGAACGTAAGCGAAACAATATTTTACTTCGTATGGCGTTGGTGTTCTCATCGTTGTACGTAAACGACTATTGGCCCACACGCAGATGCCATTATATAGTGGAATCACAGAGAATAAAATAAGTCATCGTGTCGGAAACTCGTCAAAACTTCGGTCTACTAATTAATGATAACAGAATATAATATGTGATATTAATTAGAAGAGAGATTAACTGCCGACACGGGGAGATAATGGAAGTAGTGGATCACAGCTTTAAATACTTGGATTCGACATTAACTCGGGACAGTGACATAAAGAAAGGGATTTATACCGCACTTGAAAAATGTAATAACTGCGTAGATCGAAAGCTACAGCAAACAATTTTAAAGTCCATTTATATATATACATAATACATATGATGTTGATATAGACAGATCAGAAACACGGCTTTTCAGGCAAACAGAAGAAATAAGATTGGAAGCTTTCGAAAGAAAAATTCTTGGTAGGAACTTTGGAACACGTTCGAATGCCGAGTGGAGGAAATGATATAATCAATTCCCTGACATCACGAAAGAAATTTCAGCGAGAAACATGAAATTGGGAGGCCGGCATGCATGGAGAGAGCAGAGATCAATAACAATAAGGAGCGTGATCGTATAAACAACTCGACAGGATTGCGACAATTATTGGAAAGACCCGGTTTAAGATGAAGGGACTGAGATGCAGGAGAAACTGTAGTACAACGGAATGAGGTAGCGGAGGACAGAAATAGACGGAGAAAAATATACTTCGGGAGCTGGTCTTAAAAGCTTATACCTCTTATATTTATTTTATATATATATATAAACGTTGTATATGCGTCCGAAAATTGTAGACATTTCAAAATCAAGATACAAATGTATTTTTCGGGCACTCCCTACATTGAAAACAGAGAAACTCCGTAACCGTATAGAGCCATAAAAACAAATTAAGTACTGAAGAAATGGACTTTGAGAAATCCATCTTCGTTGGATACAAATGACAATAAATGTACGGAGTGAGCGGACACCGTACCGTTTCTCGTTTTTCCCACGTACTTACACAGGGTTACACAATGTTACAGCTTTAAACTATTTATAAATATATATTTTTTAAAAGCGCGATAAAAATTGATTCGAACGATGGTTCTGATACTGTTGTGTACGTATATGTACGTTTCTAGTGCACAGGTTTACATATAAAAGGGCGTGTTAAAGTGCTCGGGGTTTTTTATGGTTTTTAGTGATAAAATCGTTTCGTAATAATAATAAATAATATGTTCTTCGTACACATATTTTCTGTGCATGTAACGACGTGTCGGGTAATTATTGTGTAAATTTCTTACATATTGTAACGGCATATTATGTATTGAAAAAAAAAACTAGATAATTTTATTATTATATTCTTAATCTAACATTAAGCGTCTTGCTTGTGAACATTTATTTTTTTCAAATATTAAATTTAAAAACTACCGTAATATTAATTACTAAAAACCGACAATTTTATTTAGCCCCCGGCTACGATAGCATTATACGTCATGCAGCTTATATTTTATACGTATACACGCAGTGTCCTCGTCGTGTTAAATCGTCATTAAATTTGTAAAAAAAAAACTTCACTTGTGCAATTTTTGTATAATAATTATGCCATAAGAATGGCGCAAAATATTCCTTTGGACCTACATAATTATACAGAAAATATTGCCGTCGTCATGTGTCCATCGACAACTGCATAGGCGTTACCGTACGTATTAATAATTAATAATATATACTTACGTAGCTACTATACGCGTTTCGCCGTTCAACGTCTAAATTATCCTGAACGGTTTACAAAAAAAAAACCGCACTAAAAAATTATTACTCGTTTTTCTCGAATACATATAGGCGCGTACTTACGCTATTTATTATACAAAAATTAAAAAAATTAAAATAGCGTGGCTCCTCCGAGGAAAATAATATCGACATATATCGAAAACCCTTGGGCTAAAATTAACCGTGAACAAAATTTAAGTGCTTACGACTTAAAAAATAATACTCATACGTATTCATATGTTTTGCGCAATGTTTATACCAAAAGTCGGGCGTCGGCGAAAAATATTAATTATTTTTATATGTAATTTATAGAAAGAAAAAAAACGTAATTATTATTTCGTTCTTGTCAATTCAAATCTATTTCGTCATTATCTTCCAGTTATATATATATAAGTCAGATAAGTCAAGGTAATAAATAATAATCTTATGGTGTTAACATCAGACGAGTTTTCTTTTTGCCCCCCACCAAAAAAAAAAATAAATATTCGTCAGTAAAAATCGTTTGAATTCCAACGTCGCCAACGTGTATTTCGATTTTTGTGTGTTCGAGTCCATTTAAATTTATACAATGCGTTCAATTCGTGTTAATTATCGATAAACTTACGGTTTTTAATTTCATATTTTCTGACGCTGCAGAATGATTTAATGGAAATTTTGGTTTATACGCATATACTCATGTAATTTTGTTCTCGTTAAAATGGTTAAAAGGATTTTCAAAAGAACAATGTGTTATAGAAATGTGTTTTTTATTACATTAAACACAAACAATTAATAAAATAATATTACGTATGCGTTTAGGCGAATTATAAGTAAAACGTTATTTTCCTGTAAAATAAGTCAAATTTGATGCGTATAATAATATATACACAGAGTGGTAAAGTGTATAATACAATATTGTATTTGGTCGCAGAAAAATTTGCTATATTCGTGATTCTCGATTCGAAATTGAATTTTAACATGAAAAAACGTTTTTATTATTATTATTATTAATATTTCTGTAATGCGCTGGATTGATTTAAAATTTTGCAATTTTATTTTGAGTTGATCACACGAGTCTCATCGACACTTCTTTCGGTTTGCCTTTAAATATTAGCGCATATTATAGTAGAATATACGCGTAAGTAAATAGTTGCGGATAAAAGCGGATTTAAATATATTTAATTTTTTTGTAATTTGTATTTTATATTTCTATATTTCCGAAATTTTTTGCGTAACGTTATGCAATGGAAATAATAAAACAAATTCGTGTCGTTGAATTTTGTACTTTTTATATCGTCACTAAGCAGGAAATAACTGAATACTTACCCGATTTGTAAGAGAAGTGAAACAAAAAAACCGATTGAAATATTTCGTATTTTGAACGCAAAGGAATAGTATCTCTACGGGTTTATATACATTTATTTATTATAACATATTATTTTACGAAACGTAATACAATATTAGACGTAATATACGAGTCCACGACGAATATAGTCGCAAAGGATGTCGTCGCGGCGTCAACGAACTCGTTGCAGTCGGATGACGTTCGTGGTACTTCGCGCAGAATCCAAAAGCAGCCACTCGGCGGACTCTGGATCATTACACACACACACACACGAAGTTTAAAATGATTACTCGCGTATTTATAATTTCTTCTCTCGTTTCCCCCCACCGACTTATTTATTTCGACCACCGCTTTTGCCGTTTTTTTTTTTTACAATTTTATAGAGCTGTATTTTTTTTTTTATAATTTTTAACACAAAAAAATGATACGTTCGAATAATTAATGGCGAAACATTAGGAAATTCTGTGTGATCAGTTATAGTAATTACGTTTAATGGACGACGGATTTCATTCGGTAATCGTATAATATTAATAATATTATAACGCGTCCGACGCGTAACACGTCGCGTACTTTGTAAAGCGTTTTTTTATTTTAAATAAAGAAGAAATTAGTTTTCTCGAGACGAACGGTTTCAGATTAATAATTACGTCCTGTTGTTCTATATGTGGATGTACACACGCTATCATATGCATATCTGTGTATAAGAACGTTAATTTGGAATTTAAATAAATTCAAATTTATATCAGACGGTCGTCCGGGAATAGATTGTAGCGTCTTATATATTTGTACGTATTTTTGTCATGTACGTCAAGGAAGATTTTTTTTTTTTTAAGCATTTTATACGTATACTCGGTGTATTATTAAAGGTAAATTTCTAAATTAAAAAAAAACACATATATATGTACACGTGCATACAAAATCGAGCCGAAGAGTATATATTTATGAAAAATAAAGCAATACAAACGAGTTGGTGTATTATAAATTTGTTTATTTACTATTGGTTTCGACAAAAATATTTTAAATATAAAAACGGATTTAAAAAAAATAGTATTTTAATCGATATACATAATATATTAAATAATAACACGCCATAGTTATTTTTCAAACCATTTAATTCACTATATATACAAGATTTCTTCGCCGCTTTTGTTTATTTCATTATTTTTTTACTCACTATATACGCCTTTTTATTGTAATATTCGTAATTTTCTCTATGTAAATTTTGTTTTTATTTATTTTTCGCTTCATGATGATTTTTTTTCTTGTTGCGCGCACACACACACACACATTTATTTATTCATTTATTGTTAACAAGTATTAATTAATTTTTTTTTATTCTGTTTAATTCTCATAATCGTTTTATTCTTTTATTTTTGTTTTTTTTTTATTATTTTATTAGGTACAAATTACAATTATTTTGTATACGTTTTTTTTATGAAAATAACGTTTTACATCTATATATAGGGATTTATAATAAAATATCGATTTTTTTTTTTTTTTAAAGGTTCATCTGACCAATAAGTGTTTTGATATTGTCAGTAATAGACTGCAAATTGTAGTGTATTTTTTTATACTGTCTTATTCTAGAGACACTAGAGTATCTCGCCACGTAATAAGCATATTTCAAATCGTATTTAAATACTTACTCGTTAATAAGCTTTTATTCGAGTAAAATATTACGTGTTTAGGCCGAATATCGAAATATAATTATTCCTTACACTGGTCTTAAAGACTACATAAACAACTAGTGTACGCGTTTAAATTTGTTGTAATTTTTCAGGCTTTTAAAAAAAAAATACTAAATTACTTAGAGCAACCGTACGGGAATTTTTTTTTTAATTATCGATTTTTTTTTTCTCGACATATAACGAAATAAAGGCCGAGATGAGAGGAGGAGGAGAGAGAGAGAGAGAGAGAGAGAGTAGGAAAGAGCAGTTGCGTATATATAAGAAAAGTATTCGAGGTGATTATTATTATTATTATTTCGGTCGGCTTTGACGCGATACAAAATAATAATAATAATAAAAAAAAACAAAATAAACCGCCGGAGCGGACCACGTGGGCGGAGTGGGGGCGGCGTCGTCGTCTGCGGGACGCCGCGAGGGGGGTTCGCTCGTGAGAGTCCGCTGACTGATGGGCCGGCATCAATCACAACGGACTCGCTAGCGCGGACTAGGAACGGCCGGGACTCCGGTGGGCCCTTGGGGGTAGCACCGCGCGCGCGAGGCAAACAGAAAACAAATTATAAAAATAAAATAAAAAAATATGTACATACCGCGGCGGAACGGAACGGAGCGCGAAGTGAGAGGCTGGCCCGCCGTGGCGGGCGGTGCAGGGGAAGACAGAAAAATCGCCCGCCGAGGGAAAACTAATGGCGCCCGTCGTTAAGAATAATTTTATTCGGAAACCGATATAACGCGTATATTTATTTATATACACTAGACGCGCACTTTATCCACCGCGCGTTATATCATCATATCATATACGAAACATAATATTTCGAATATTATTTTTATCGAATATTATTTATTCATTATTATGATGACTCTGCGCGAGTCCTGAACGGCTTTGCGGACCGTTTTCAAATAAGACACACCGATGATAAAATTGTGTCGGAAATTTTCATTTAATCTATATTAATATTATCGTGTTACGTTAGTCTAGAGCAGGGGTCGCGAACCTGCGGCTCCGGAGCCGCATGATGTGGCTCCTTAGCATGCAATCTGCGGCTCTTTGGAGTGTGCATCAATTTATGACATATTACTGTTTTTAATGCCTACCAATTCCCGATGAAATTGTTTAGTGAAATATATTAGATACGTTATTATTGTACTATGGCGTGTTTTTTTTTATCAGTGCGGCTCTTTGAAAATCACTATTTCGCAATTTTTGAAAAAATGGCTCATTTACACTAAAAGGTTACCGACCCCTGGTCTAGAGTCATCCTGCTCAATCATTATTATATACTCGTGACCGAAACGGCTGTTCGTCCTGCGGCTGTAAATCTGAAAATCGCACGCAGAACCGGCGCAATAATAAATGATTCGATAATAATAATTATAATATATTGTATACGAATAGTAATTTTTTTTTTTTTTAAAGTTAATACTTTAAATTAATAAATCCGCTTCGTACAATATGTTCTTAAACTATATGCTTTTGTAACGATCAAAGTGCTTTGTGAAATTACGAAAAAGCCTTATTATTATTTATTTGTTACGGCTTCAACAATAAAAGCATTATATATATATTTAAGGAAATTGGATTTTCTCTTTTTGTCTTGCACACGCGAAACATAGTGAATTTTTGCGTTTCCCACACTTGCAACGTACTGATCGATCTAGTGGTTATGATGAGAAATTCGGAAAAAGATTTTGAATTATAATTTTTTTTTTATTCATTAAATCCTCTGATATTAATTAAACTAAATTTTTAAAAAAAATGAAAGAAACGGAAAAATCGGTCATAAGTAAAATTCACGACGAATCCAAATCTGTTTTAAGAATCTCTATCGCGTCACTAGATGTATCATTACGTTAGGAGTAGGGAACGTCTATTTCATCACGTTTCATGTGTGCGAGACAAAGAGAAAAAATACCCACTTCCAATCATCTTAAGGAATATAGTTTTTAATTCTTCACTCGATTCGTGAATGGGTTCAAGGGCCATATTAATCGATAAAAATTAAAACGTCTTTTTTTTTAAGAGATTGCGTTTAAAACTATTTCGGTATCACGAGATTTCTCAAGTCTTGTTTAAGTTTTTTCCCTTAATTTTACAATTATATAAATGGACAAGAGTTAAGATTTATACGACTGTAAGGTAATTTTTTTTTTTTTAGTAAATATCTCAAGTCCGATTTATAGCACATTCCGTTAAGACAAGTATCGTCTTCGAATGTATAGCTAGCAAAAATGATTTACACGAACCAGGTGAAAAGCAGTTTTACAAAATTTCAGAGGAAGACACCGCGCCACCGAAAAACAACTACTCATAAACGAAAATGGGGAAAAAAAGATATTTATTCGTTTAAATTCAACTTGTGCTGGCAGTACTCGAAAAAGTAACGCTGAACTCTTAACCGTCCTGCAGAGATTTTCTCGGTAGTTAATGCCCGTCTGCAGTTTTCTGAAGCTTTTACGCAAAAGCGAAAGGTTTAAAATAGTAAATTTGGTAAAAAAAAAAAAGATTAAACAAACGCGCGTCGCTGTTAGATACCTGTGCGTGTACAAATATATAGAAAACAAAACTGATTTTTTTAGAGGAATATCGAGAAGAATATTTACTGCACGCGAACGATGATTTACGATGTGAAATAAAATTAACGACGCGTTGATCGATTTCTATTTCGGACAAATAATATTCGGATAACGCGCGATTGCTACTGTTTATAATGCGTATATAATATATAAATTATAATATTATATATGCTTTACTAAACGACCGTCGTTTAGTTTAATGAGAACGTATTAGGTCGTACGTATACTATTAGACCGTGGCGTAGATAATTTGTCGAATATTCCTGAATAAGCTAAGCGTTAGACGGATACGATAATATTATTTGGAATGTCGGGAAAACATTGTGTTAACACACCGTATAATCGTTTATACGTTTCGTGTATTTAGATCGGTTCTTCTTCTTTCGTGTCCGGATCATCAATTTAAATGTTATGTTTCCAAAAATCAGCAACGAATGCTGCCTTGTCATTAGGTACCTAAAATAAGATCTTCCATCGTGCAAATATTTTTCAAATCTGGGCATATTAAAAGGTGTTCGGGGTTTTGTATCATGCCGCATCCGCACATGTCGTCGTCACTAAAACCCCATAATTTGAGGTTTGATTTGCATCTCGTCACACCTGTTCTCAGCCGGTTAAGAGATCTCCACTGGGGGAAAGGCAATTTGAAACCGACAGACCCCTCTTCTTTTAGTTCGATTAAGGGTTCAGGCACCGACCTTTTCCATAGTTCTAACCGCCTATTCTCTGCTTGTTCCTTGAGTTCATCTGATGTCATTATGAAACTCTTTCGTGACTTGAGCCTTGATGGTTGAATTTGGTGTCCAAACAGTGGGTGCCGAGGGTCGTTTTTTTTTTTTTTTTTCAATTTCCGATTTAGATCGGTATAAAAACGTTTTGTATTACGAGACGAAAATGGTTCAAACTATATGGATATATTAAAATTCCGAATTTTTACAGTAATATTATTATTATTATTATGCGCATTATTGCGCAAAAGATTTGGGCGAAAAGAAATAATAATTTACGACTGTAGTCAGTAAGCGAATTACAGTATAAACTCAAAGCATCGAATCGCGCGTTTTTACTTTTAAAATGACGATTTTGAACAACCGTTATAATTTATATACGGAGATTAAATTTGTTTTTGAACGGTGTATTTATTTGTATTGTTTTTTTCCTCGAGATTTTAAGCGTACGTTTTTTTTTTTTGCACAAATTCGAAGCGCAATGTTGATTATTTTTTTTTCCACCCCGAAAACTCTGAGAAAAGTCGTTTAAACTACTTATATGTAGAGTTTTAAAACATTCTCGCGAATATTCGATAAATGTTTACGAAGTTTACAAAGTCTGCGTGTATTTTATACACGCGAACGTAATTGAGCTAATTGTTCGATTATTATAGGCGCGTTAATTAATATAATTACTCTGCGTACATTTTATGTTTTATTTATTACATTATTGCAGTATCTCTGATCGCTTAATTTTTTTTTTTTTTAATATATTCATACAATAATATTGTTTTACACGTCATTACACGCATTTTAATTTCCGACCTATTATTTATATTGTGTTGTTTGACATTCGACTGGAGCGTCGTTCGTATACGTATATCGCAGCGGTTATGAAATGAGATAAGCGAATAATTCGTATTCGCGAGATGCGCAGTGCACATGTAATTCGTTTTAGTATTTTTCGCATTTTCAATTAAAAAGGATTGTCTGATATTCGTCGGTACACGCGCAGAAACGAAAATAAAATAATTCTGTTGAACCCTACACCACTGCAGCATCGCATTGAAACGCGTCGCGCGTTTTTATGATCGAAAATAAATCGTCACGTTAACTGCGTGTATAATATATATATATCTCGATCCCGTCTAAAATTTCAGATAAATCATAGACACATATTTCATATCCACGTGCCTATACCCACGGTGCACGCGTGTATATAAATTTTTTTGATATATTTCTATATTCTCCTTCAGCCTTCGTATTATTACGCGTATATGAATTCAAAAAAGCGCGGTGTATCAATCACTGCTGCAGTACCGCGCTTTTTTATATTTTCAGAGTGTTATTTCCGCAACGAATTTTTTTTAAAAACACAACGTTTCGATATTTATTTAAAGCGATTCATCGGATATTTTCTGCTATATGACAAAACATTTTTTTTCTTTTCATAATTATTATATTCGTGTTTCTTATATATACTTTTCGATATTCCTATATACGTTTGACGAACAAAATAAACATTTTATTTACGAATATTATTATATTATCGAACACCGCAACACTATAATACACTATTGAGTTTAAAATTGTAATACGAAATAATAATAATCTCAGTAATAAATAAGAGATTTTTCGTTTTTTAATCGTCAAAATCGTTTAGAGTATTTCCGCGGGGGAAAAAGATCTTCCGAATATTTTTTACTCAAACGGCTCTGTAACGTATTTTGGCATTTCGTTCCGCAAATTTTCCTAAAAAAAATTTCCATTTTTAAAACGGACCAAAAACGATATGATTTTTGAGTATTTGCTCCTGCGAATGGATTTATGTGAATTTTTCCAGTGATTGATACAAAAACGTTCCGAAATACCGTTTTGACAAAGATAAAGACGTTCTTAATTTCTATTAATACATCCACTATTTTCCCTAACAGGAGTAATCGCTAAATCAGAATTTAAAATTTTCCAAAGAGATTATTCAACCGGACAAATTTCTATACTTGTTTTCGTCGCCACAAATCGCGTATTATATTCTACCCGTACAAATATAATATATAGTAAAAGGAATGTATTTTTTTTTTTTTTTTTCAGTAAGCGGTGAAAGCTTTGTGTGACTTGCACATAACGAAAAAACGAAATGTGCAATACGGTTTTTAGTCGATGTGCGCAGTGACCGCGCTCAGGATTTCAAAAGAAAAAAAAATACTTTCTATATTTTTTTTTTTCTACAAATAAGTATTTTTTCCCCCGACTCAAAAAAAAAAATACCGTTTCGATGTAAAACGTACAGACTGACGTTAAGAATGTGTCATTTAAGACTGCGTTTTTGATGTTATTTTGACGATCGTTTGGTGTAGGCGTTCGGGCAAAAAATCTCTATAATTTCAAATCAGACACCGTGAAAATTCATAGTCGTATTGTCCACAACCGAGACGGGCGTGATTCGAAAACAGTAATGTTTTAAAACTGCAGACGCGTATAACATCGCGAAATTCTGTTAATTCGCGTAATTAACATACATATATATATATTATAACGATTATATTCGCGGTGGGGCGTAAATCTACCACGTTTATATGTAAACGTTAAATTTTCATTTTTCCTTTTACTCGGCAAAAACGACGTGGGATAAAACCGGTAGTTTCGAAAAATATTTGGTCGACAGGGCCATTAACGCAACGAACCAGGATTATCGCGCGCGAATTTCTTTTTCAAAAAACCTATTTAAATCTCCAAATCATTACACTCTGCACCGACACTCGTTTATAAAATATCGAATATTAATTTCGAAAACGTATATATATATATATATACAATTTTTTTTAAATATTCTCATAACTTTTACTGGTATTTGCAGTAGAAAAAATACTCTTTCTCATTAACCCGCACGAATGAGAATTATCGATTTGTCCAGAGAATCATTGTGTTTTTAAAATATTTTTGAAATATTTGCGGCCGATAATGAGATGTATATTTGGAAAATAAAAAATCACATGACTTTCCTTAATTCTATAATAAATCGCCCCGTAACCCTGCACATGGTGATATCCACGCGATAATGTTGCACCGTGTCATATAATATTGACTGTATTTTGTATAGTAATTTTTTATTTTAATAAGCTTTTTTGTAAACATTGCAGCTTGACACTTACGTATAACACAATATAACTTGTGATGTCATTTGGTCTTTATATAATAAAATTATAAGAGGAAATACCGGACGATGAAATTAATTGAGTAACTTTAAGGATAACCGAAGGAATAAAAATTATTATAAGGATACTGCGAGAATTAAGAGCTATATCGTTTTTTAAAAAAGTTTAATAGTTTGATTCTAGCGGAATAGAAAGACTGGGGGCGATGGAAAATTATAAGGTGAGAAAAATCGCCAATATCGGGCGTGATAAACGGCGAGGGCATTAAGACCGAAATAAATATTTTTCTATATACTATTATTTTTCGAAATAAACTACGTAAAATTCGGATAAACACTGCAGGAGAAACGAATAAACTATAACAATCACTATATACAACTTAAAAAATCGCTGGAATCATTTTTTTTTTTTTTTAAATCATTCGAAAACCTGCAGCTATTCCGAACACTTTTTTTTCTCTCCGTTTATTCGAATAATATATATATAACGAAAAAATTAAAGCATTTTTTTTTTACGCGCGATAATGACAAAAATAATAATAATAATAATAATAATAATAATAATAATAATAATAATAATAATAATAATAATAATAATAATAATAATAATAATAATAATAATAATAATAATAATAATAATAATAATAATAATAATAATAATTAGACGGCCAGTGAGGTGCAGAGCAGCTCGCAGTCGAGCCGCGGTTGCGGTTGCTGCTAGCTATACGTGACCTTTCCCGTTTGATTGATGTCGGCGGCGGCGGCAGCGGCGGCGGCCTCGTCGGACGTTTACAAATCGGTAGTCGGCTGTCGTGTGTGTATGTGCAAGCGCGCTGTGCCAAAATAAAAATACACGAATAAGGAAAAAGAGAGAGAGAGAGAGAGAGAGAGAGGGAAACACAATTCGGTCCGTCTTCCCGGCGCGCACAACGTCGCTCTGCACGAGCGCGCGGCCGTCCCTGCTGCTGCAGACGTGACGCGTGATCCGTCAATCCCTGCGTATATATACCACGGGGTACGAGTTCCCCGGCCCCCTCCAATTTCGGTTCCGGCGAAAAAAGCGATTTTCTAAAATTTTTTTTTTATTAGTTCACGAACGCGCGTTTGCCGCGTATAATGAAAAACCGCATACATCCCTCTCCAAACGCATCGTCTGCAGGGACATAGCTTTTCCTTTTTTTCTCCACTCGCGGCGATTCTCCTTATACCGGTGGCTGCAGTGGTGCAGTATTTAGAATTTCGTTGCCCCAAGTACACATTTATTTGTTACCTCCCATCGCCCTCTGACCACCCAAATGCTGGCAAAAAAAAAAAATTAATATAAACTATATTTTATTCATTATACGCAAATTTGCGGCGCAATATTATTTTTCGTTTAGTATCAAACCAAGAAATAATAAATAATTATTGTAGTGCGGGTTAAGGATGGCAAATGAAGGGTTTAGATCGCAGTTGCTTTTGCACGGAAATCACGAAATTCGATTGTTTCAGGCTAGCGAAGCACGGCGTTTTCAATTACGCGGTGAGAAAAAACTCAAGTTTCAGTTTTCCGAAAACGTTACCAGAGATATATAAACCGCGTGATGACTTTATATAGATATAAAGTATATATAGATATATTATAGATATACCACAGGATAAGTATATATATAAAACGGACAGATTAATTTAAAAAAAAAACTTAACATCGCGTATTAAACACGTCTTTTTCTCGAATATCGCATAATATGTACCTACTCGGTAGTGGCGTATTTTCAATTTCTCTCTGGTGGCGGGCAGGGTTATAATTTTATATAAAACTTTGAAACTTCGTCCCCGTAATGTTTCAAATTCAATCATATTATTAAAATAAATCGAATAAAACTGCTGTTATAATAGTGTCCGAAAATTATAACACATCCACACGATTACACGAATATAATATAAACAAATTTTGTGAATAAAACTGGTAATTTTTCGACCAAGAAACAAACGTAATTCGCTATCGCCTATCCGGTAATACTAGGAATTTTCTTCGATCGATTGTTAGATTTATACAGATTGAATAGTATATATACTATATATATATAATACATTATACTCGCATATCACTTCGATCTGTTCAGCCATAATATAATAAATCGAAAATAAAATACGACATTTGTATAGTATAAACTGTATTATAATTTTAAATCTTTTTTTTTTTTTTTGGTCCTGAGGGGAGGGGGTTCAATCCGAACCCCCCGTAAGTACGCCTGCACTGGTACGCAGACTCGTCGGCAGAAAATCCGTCAGGACCCGGGCAAGTGCCGCGCCTTGAAATATACCGCGAGGATAAGTACGCTCATCGTGCAGGACGACACCGCCTTCGGCCACCTGTTACGCGCCCGTGTGCCGGTCGGCGATTGCAGCGCGCGCGCGCGCGTACTTCGTACACGTCGTCCTTACTTCGTTGCCGTAGTCGGTACAAGCCTGCGGATATAATAATACATTATTTTATACATTATATTACACGTATATACAATATAATAGTGTCTGACGGCCGAAGTAACGCGCGGCCAATGGCGGCGACCGGCTCCTCCCCGGCGTGCCGGGCTGCTGCAGTGTACCGCACGCGCATTATTATTATTATACATTATATAGTCATTAAACTGCGGCCCGCGCCCAACGAGTTTTTCCCCGGACCCGGCCGTTTAATGGGTTTTTAAGAGACGCGCGTTTAAAACGCCATTAGCCCGGCACTAACCCTTGAACCGCCGCCGCCGCCGCCGCCTTCGCCACCGCGACCGCCGTATACGCGCTTGTGTAACCGATGACCGCGGTATATAAAGCGCGTTTATGCGGTAAAAACCGCGGCAGGTTACCGCGTTTTACGGTATACGGTCACATTGGGTATACGACCTGAAAATATTCCACGCTTTGTTTTTTTTTTGCCTGTGCTCGTCCGGATCGGCAAACGCGGCGGCGGTGGCCGTGTGCTTTCGAAAACGAAAAACGTTCGTTGATTTCGGGAGAAGAAGACTAGTAGTACATTTTTCCCAAGACCGTTGTCGTGCAAGTAATAACAGACATACAGGCTGGAGTATGTGTTAAAATGGTAATAGTGTTGGTAAACAATCGAAATAGATACTCAAGAGAAAGAGAAATTTTTAAGAGATGAAATGATGCGATACCAACGAGAAGAAATCGATCGTTTTCCGTTTATAAAAAATGTGTCTCTGAAATTTCTGTACCGGTGGATTAAATAATAAGACGACAAGAGAGATGCGTGACACGATATTTATTTGTGATATGTATCAAGAAAAAAATTTTTTTAAATGTTTTATTAGTCAATGTGTAAGACATATTTTTTTAAACACGCCAGTTTTGCAAATGAACTGCCAGTCCGAAGCCTGGAAATCAGTGCGTATCTTTGGATTTGCAATGAAAAGTGCGACGGAAAAAATATGTTTATAATGGGAATGAATTCGCGGTACAAGGGGCAAGGGAAAGGTTTAATGATCCGGGGACGAATTCGGTAAAAGGTAAGTGAACACACTCTAAAATTCACCGGGGACGAATTCGGACTTACTCATGATTTTGGGGACGGATTCGGGATCCCCGAATATTTTATTGCCGCCGTTATCGGCGGTTCAACGCGTGCAAAAACGGAAAAGTATATTTAGGTGTTGTTAATATATTATACAAAATGAGTGTACTGCAGCTGTATCTATCCCCGCGATATCTTATTTAAACCGTATTGAACCATATACTATAATACGAGTAATATCTTAACAACGATTCGTTATTATATAATATAACCTATGTAATAGCAGTAACATAATATTTTGCTTTTCGAAATGTCAAGTTACTATAGACTTACCGTGTACTATAACATATATACGTACTTATAACCCTATAAATATTTGGAAGTAAAAGACATTTAATAGCTCCCTCGGTCGTTATCAATTCTATCACTATATCATTCAACAGTAATTAGGTATTATAAGTCTTCGGACTTTATTTTAAAGTGAAAATACGAGCCGTGGTCACCCGCGTGTGTTTTCGGAGAGTCTGCGAACCGCACGTGCTTATTATTATGGAAATCTATAAAGTAATATAATATTCCTTTCGGATCGGAAAAATAAGAAGCAGAGAAACGTTATTTCTTACATATTAAACGCGCGTATTTTTTATATAATTTATACAACCGATACACATATACCTACGCGCGATAAATATAAATCGATTTTCGCAAAAATAAAAAAAAGGAGGAAAACCTACGCGTATAACGCGTTACACGAGTTCTTTAATAATAGCTCGTTACTCATTTCGGACGTATTTTCTATATAATACAACATATTTAGAATCAAACGTGAGAACAGTGTTCGTTACTTTATATATTATAGTCTGCAAAGACGTATATAATATATCGCCATAAATATATCAACGTATCGCGGCACTTGCAATATTATAATATGCGTTATATATTGTTCAGCGGCACTTTCTCTGCACCTGCCTCGATCCTTTCTAAACGAAAAAAAAAAAACATGAAAATAAAAAAGAATCGTTCCAGACGCAGACAATTAGCTAACGATTCGCCAACGTCATCGTCGCGCCGTATACGTTTAAGATACTTCTAATTACGACTAACGACGAGTGAAACAGAAAAGAAAAAAAAAATTTAAATCATATTTTTCTTTGCCGTCGGTATTTGCTCGAAAACGATATTACCTATCGCGCGCGAAAAATTGTTGAATTGTGAGAAAACACGTAAAATATAATAATAACATACTTGTAATAGAAAAACATTTAAAAAAAAAAAAATTGCCTCTCGTCCAAATTCAAAATAGAAATGCCGAGTACTGTATACTTTCGCGAGATCACCAATACAATTTTCGTCGTAGAATACGAGAATTATATCATTAAATATGTTTATTTTTTGACGACACATTTTATGATATAAAATATATTTACTGAATTTAATAATATGTTTTGATTTTTTTTTTGTAATATTTGTTTAACGATATTTGCAATATATAGCTAATAATAATTATTTTAACGTTTATTTCAGAAGTGAAGCCAGGACTAAAACAAGGCGATGCACCGTCACCAAACGACGGCAAAAGTAGACGAGCAAAAGCTAGCACTGCTGGAGAGGAAGTTCATAAGAAGAAAAGCACGGACCTAAACAGATAGAAAAAAATAACACAATATAATATGAAATAAGATCGAATGCTGGATTGAAAGAGTTGTTTTGGAGAACAGAACGTAATCGAAACGCTAAGGACGCGAAGGATGAGGTGGTTAGAACATTTATGGAGATCGCGAAGTATAGCCAAGGACGCACTGAAGTGGATACCGGAAGTTAAAAGATCGCAGGGAACGCTAAAAATAAGACGTTTCGATGCATTAAAGAAACCTTCACTTCCTGGGATTTGTTGATCCTAGACAAGTGGCTGAAAATCGGGAAGAATGGACGAGGTCGCGTAGCAGCGATGGACTTAAATGCGGCTTCTGATAAGCCGAAGAAGAAGGAAATAATTTTTTTTCAAAAATATTTACTCGTTAATTTGACTAAAGGATGATTACCATTTTACAGTATTGTAGTACGTGCAATAGCTGAATCCACCGCTGAAGAAAACCTCTAATCGGTGGAATAATTTTATCGAGTACTATTAGTATTTCCCGTGCCCGGTCATTATTTGTGCTTAAATTCGCTCCCGCAAAAATCTAAAATCACTTAATTCTTTGGGATCCCCTCCACTGTCGAGAAATCAGTATTGATTTCTTCAGCCTCGCGAAATAGTGACAAAACATTTTGTATTCTGTTTTCAAAAGAAATGAACAATCGTCGTCGCGTTATCCGTGCAGACGTGTGAAAAACGATATGGTTTTGTCCGGACAATACTCCTAATGTAATATGGTGTTTTTTTACGGCCAGCCGTAATATGGGTATTAAAAAATATTGTCACTCACTCGCTATAATATATAATATATACATCGAAAATCCGTGTGTATTATTAATAGGTATAACGCGCCGAGCGTGAAAACGAGTGTTGTGCTGCTATTGTGGCGGAACGGAAACGATTTATTTTCGTCGATCGTTGGACGAAAAATCGATTGATATTCTCCGTGAAACGGACGTTAATTTAAAATAATATCACCGCCGACTATATATTATTGTTATTGTACAAAACCTATAATGCCATTACAATAATATTATCCTACGCGCGTTTCCATATAATTTCTACGTTTTATGTATTGTACTTCTCTGCAGCTACAACAGTGTTATCGTCCGAGCGGATCGACGATCAAATCGTGTATATACGTAATATTTCGCGTTATACGCGTTGTGAATTTATTATATTTTTACGCCGGCCTTCGTATACCTAATATTTTATATCGAAGGGAATATTATAGAAATAAAAAAAAGGAAAATTCTTTTTTTAATAATAAATACACTACATCGTCGAGGCCGTCGCGTTTCACGGCGGTTGAGGGAGCGCGAGCGCGTATTTGAGTGAGTGCAGTCGATTATTCAACGAGCGCGAGACCGTTCGTTCGCACTAATTGGATTCTGGACCGGTCCCAATATATTATTATTATTACTACTACTACGTACATCCGAAGTACACCACTTTTTATATATATTTTTTTTTCTATAAAGTCCTCGTGATTTTATACAAATGTATATACGCGTTTGTATATTATAATACAGTAGACCCGCGCGCGTCTCGTTGTTCCACTTGTTTATTTCTAATGGTTTTCCGGTGTAAATACGATATCCAATATATAATGTGCGTGTGTGTACCTATAAAAAATGAGTGTAGATGTTCTTTACAATGTACCAAACTTCTGTACACCGAAATCATTAAAAGTCACATCAGATTGGTCGGAGCTCGTGGGGAATGTTAAATATATAGGTGGCAACGACGATTTTCCGCCAACAGACATGGATCGACTGAATGCAAACACTTCTTTAAGATTCCGTTCCGTCGATTAACCGGGGCCAGTAGCGTATAGATGCAAGGAGTTTACGTCTCCCCAAAAAGCCCTAAGAAAAAAAGCTTGTTTTTGTCATTTAAAATTTTGAAATTTCATTTCGACGACTTTGCACGAGTGGAACCGAAATCTAATATTAACAAATTTATTGTATTCCGCGTAAAAAACGATGAAATCACAGTAGAACGAAAATATTGTTATTATATTAAAAGTTCCGTTGAAAACCATCTCCGAGAAAAAAATCGTACCACTGCCTGGTATATACATTGGTTTTCTCTGTTACCTGCAATATCGGTTGCTAGAATTGACGATTAAATCTTATTTTTTTCTCGATTTGATCGCGTAAAATAGATTTTATATAGTGTTTTTGTGTGTCGATTACATTATAATAAAATACGTATTGCCGCTTATTAATGTCTCTTATCTAGACCATCTAACTTGCTCGCGATTCGTTGCGTGTTTTCGTTCTCTTTCCACTTCGGTTATGTGTGACAGTACATATTTCGAAAAGATTTTTGATCGTACAACGCGACGACGGCAAAGCTTTTTTCGAATTCGACTAGAGGATCGGTTTTTGTAAAAGATTTCTTTTTCTCCGTCTCTGCGTGATTATTTGCGCGATAAACTGTATTTTCGAAATTCGTTGTCGTTAATGCGTCGTCGTCGTCGTAGTCGTAATACGCGTTTTTTATATAATATGTACGGTGTTTTCGGTTATTACATATTATATACACAATAAAGATCCTGTATAAAAATCGTACATATTGTGTCGAATATTGCGCAATAATAAAAAGATATATTATTGCGACACACGGATTGTGCCTATTTTTAATATTAATAATCGTCATTCATCACGACGACTCGCAATTCCATGTATACGAAACGTCACAATTGTTGCGAACCCGTTCGTAACGTATATTGCTTTTACGAAAATATTTTTTTCGGAAAATTATAAATATATTATTGAATAATAACGGAACAGTCGGCTGCTGCGTTCGGACATTATTCTGCAGTCGGCTTAGTGGAAAAGAAGAGATATCTGTTAATAAGCTGAAAATTTAATTTCTGCCGACTTTTACGTTCCGAGTCATAAAGACCTTTTCGCTGGACTTGAACGAGCCAGTGGACTGCAGAGTTTTGCGTCAATAGACGGTTACAGCAACGGGACGCAGCACCAGTGGAAAAGATTTCTACCACATACGTTTTCAAAAATTTGCAGACGGATTCGAGTAATCGAGTTGTTAAGTGTACATATACCGAGGATATTATGTAATTTATCATTTCGCTTTTTTTTTTTGATCCTTGAACTCGCACTTATCTGTATAGCCTCGTATAAATATTATTCCGCGCCTTCTGGGCTATTTATTATCGTTATTTCGATTGGTACACGCGCGCTCTTTACAATATCATGCACCGCGGCTTCGACGATGGACTCGTCGCGGTCGTCTCATCAATCGCACGTCTCCCCGTGGCCCTGCATCAGTTGTCGATTGCACACTAACCGCGCGCGGAGTCCGTCGACGGTTACAAGACGAATCAATTACTTTAATACGAGCTGGTGTAGACTGCAATATATATATATATATATATACGTATGGTCGTATACGCGCGTTTCTGCAGTCGATACCTACCACCAATCGTCCAGCATCTCGGTTTCAGCGTTCTCGTTACGTCTCGCATTTTCGTTACGTGAATGTCATTTGATTATTACAAATGGAAATAGGCCCGCGAGAAAGACGCAGTGAAGAAACTGGCCGCGATACACTCGAGCCACAGTCTTATAAATGGAAAGTAAAATAATAACAAATTATATAACGTCTCGGACCGAGTTCTCCAATAACGCGTTGATAATATTTCACTATATTGCACTCGCGTAATATAATAATTATTAAGACTTAAAACCGCAAACATATAAAGACTAAAGACCTCGTTCGAGAAAAACGAAAGTACCGAATATTTTCAAATTCACCGTGTCCGTCTGATCGTGTGTGTGTGCACTGTGCAGCAATGAAAAATATAATTCATCACTCTCTTATTCCGATCTCCGAAATAAATTTACAATATACACCGCTGCACGTCCAGTATAATGTGCGTATAATAAAAATAAATTGTTTTAACGGAATTCTTATACAATTCGAAATGAAAACAGACTACGCCGATAAACCTTTTTTGAAGCCCTGCAGTTTTTGTAACTTCGAACAGTTTTAAGGGCTCATTTTTTACTTTTTCTAGAGGCCAACATTTTACTCTACTGCAGGATATCGCACGCTTATTCTAACTCCTGGAAAATATTTTACGCATATGCAAATGTAGCAATTTTTTTTTTTTTTGAAGTCAGTAAATTGTGCCCTCGGTTTGTGTATTATTGTCACGCCACTAGATATGCGGTGTCAGAATATTATAATTTATGACATATATACAACGCTAAAAGCATTTCATTGAAATCAACTGAAAGTTTTTTATATTTATATAATATAAGGGATTATGGGTATTTCAATGACATTTTTTAAAATACACTGCGCGTTCCAACTACACAGTATTTTTATAAAAGAAATTTTCTTTCCGAACTTTAGGCGGTTCTTCATTATTTACTGATTTCTATAAGAATATAAAAAAAATCGTCCTCCGTTTTGTAGATAAGTATAATAATTAACCGAACAAAAGTATATTATTTTTTTTTTTTAAAAACATCGCAAGTGAATAATTTTATTATTTCGTATTTTTTTTTATCGCATTATTGTATCATAAAAAAAACATAGATGATTTTATTGTTTTTCAGAATTTTCCTGATTTAAATTTAAGTGTATTCAAATTAAGTACATTTTTTTTTAAATTTAGTTTAAGAAATGTATATTTGTCAAGGTAATTTTTTTGGGGAAGGGGCTTATAAAATCCGAACCAGCTGTTACTCGTGGACAGTGTTACAGTGCGTTGAAAAACGCGTTTTATAATATATTAGTGCGTATTATAATAATAATAATCAAACTACGGAATTATTATTTACAGTAGTGAATTAATGAAATATTTGTATAATTAAATACGCATTTAAATACGCTGCGTGTTACTAGCGCTACAGCGCGTGTGAAGGTATTACGACGCGCGTTATTATTTTCGTATTAGACGGGTTTAAAAAAAAAATCTAATCGAACGCGCGCGCGGCATCTTCAAATCGAATTTTAAACGCGACCGTCCAAGTTTTCCCGCGCACCCCGAGAGCAGATGAGCGCGGCCATTAATTCACGCCGCGGTGTTTGCCGTATATGTACTATGCCGTTCGATGGATACGTTATTAAAAAAAAAAAATACAAAAACAAAATGACTGCCGGGCCAACGATGATTTATGCTATTTAACGCCGTATTATACGCATATAGGCGCGTACCTCGTATATTATATAGAAAACGTTATAAGAATCCAACGGGACCCCGACTGAATGTGTGTATAAATTAAATACCGAGGAGGTTCCCAAACTTTCCGTACGTTATATCCGATAAGAGGATTTTTCAAATTCAGGCGGTGGTCCAAATCGATTTTTTTTCCTTTTTTTCCCCCCGTTACGACGTATAAATAAAATAAAAAAACACACGTATTTATAAATAGTTTAATAATATTGTACAAAGATTTATTCGGTATATAATATAAAAGCGTTATTTTCTTTTACAAAAAAAAAAAAAAATAAAATGTATATATTTTATTAGTCGAGTGTGATAAATAATCGTTTTGATCTCGTTAACGGCGTGTCGATTAATTCGAGACGTACATGATGGGATCCCGAATCCGTTACGGAATTCAGTTTTTATCGAAATACAGTGACCGAAAATCCAACATCGCTGCAATCGTACGAAGAATTCTAGAGGAACTGCCGCTGTTAGCAGAAATTTTATAGCGGTATCTTATTGTGGGCAGACATCTTGCAGGACTCTGACAACGACGAAACTCGTTTGTAATGCGCGAACAGATCAATTCTCTTCTTCCGCGGTGTTCTTATATTGATAACGCATTCTTCGCGTTCAACACCACCTACACAGGTGCAACCACAGTTCGGGATATAACGACGAGTCATAGTTTTCACCGCGAGCCGCGGAGAGAAGACGCTGTTGATGCTGACGATTATCACGAGCTTTCCACGCGGTAGTATTATAGGTTTTTCAAAAAAATTTTCAATTGGAAAATCAATAAATATCTAATTTTTAATAAAGAAAAAAAAATACGCGAGTAATTATTTTAAAAATTTTTCATATCGATTTTACTGGAGTTAAAAAAAAAGAAGCTAAATCGATTCGAATTCGCTGGATAAATTCGAGTTGTTCCAAAATTCCAACTAATAATTATATATATATATATACACATATACTATACGAATTCGTTTGAACGAATCTTTCGCGTTCTTTGACGATCGACTCGTTTTCTTACGAAATCGCGAACGGAGAGAATTTATATATTTTGCAAAAATTATTTTATACTAAAAGACGCGTTATTATTCGCGTTGCTCGTATAGGCCGTGCTCAAAGTACGCCCACGGGCACGTTTTAAACGAGTCTTTCGACTCGTCGATAGACGTCTGTGGATTTCTCGACTTTGGGATACACGAGCGACGGCGCGCGGTATTGCGCGTATAAGTACATACAAAGAACTGCAGAGGTACCGGCGGCTCCGAAGTCGTTTGCGCCGAGCGGTTAACGAGACTTGCGAAAAGTCGTGCGATTAACGCGCGCCTGCAGCCGCGAGCGCGTAGGAAAACGTGCGCATATGGGTCGGTCGTTAATCGTTCGACTTATCGGCGCTATAACATACCTAAGCCTTGTGTCTTGTGTTCCGTCGCGTCCTTCTGTTACACGCGCAGGACCTCCTTATACAGGTGTCGATGGCGGTCCTCGCGAACGGTGTGCAGGCGGACGATGACGAGACGTTTTTTTCGAGGACACCCGAATGCGCAATATACACGTCATATTATATGAGATGGTGAGAGAATACTGTACTGCGCTCGTGTCTGCAGTATATTATACATACGAATTCAGTATATTCAGCGGTGCAAAGTTGATTTTTTAAGAGCACGCATGCAGTTAACTGTAAAAATCGTATCCTGCACTCGCACTCCGTAGCACGGTGTATACGCGTGTATATATAGTCAAAGAGGCTTTTATCAACGTTTCTCGAATTATTTTTACTCTAAATTCACGCATATAATCACATATACATCCATCTAAGCGTGATAAAATGTTTATAAAAATTTTAAAATATCTCTTGACGCTTATAGGTATAAGATATATGCTCGTTTTGATACGAAACTATTTCGTGTATTGCTCAACGAACCTAACTCAACGAACACACATATATATATATATACTGAATTTTATTTTGCATTTGTTCATTTTACCTGACAGCGGTTACCTTCGAATTCAACTTAACTTAAAGTAATTTGTTCTTGATATTTAGGAAAAACGTGATTTAAAATTCTTAATTTTTCGCGTAGAAAAGGACAGAATTTATAAATGTATACTGTTTTTATAAATAGTCACGAGAATATAATATTTATGGCCGAGTCGTGTGGATTTAATGGACTATTTGAAATGCCCCTTTCGAAAATTATATTTGGAGATTTCATTGCGTTGCACAAAACATTACTGCTGTGTTATCAGTCCTACATTTGGTGTTCTTCTTCGATACATCACTTATCCGAATAAAAGTGAATCATGCACCGCGCGATCCACACGACTGCTGTAGTATACGCGTGTGATGAAAATACCGGTGTACTGCACTATTGCGTTAAAATAATGGTTGTATCAATAAAGATAGCGGAACTCCGGTAATTCGATAAAGTCACTTCTAACGAGTATACCAGAGCGTTGGCTAGGAAATCGTTTTTTGTTTCTCGGCGTTTTCCTCGCGTAACCGCGTTACAGTAGTCTTGTGCACGTGACGCAATAGAAGAACAATGTGTGTGAGATTTCGTTTTAAAAGAAAATTCTAGTGAATGACTTTTAGCTTTTTGCAGTAGGCTTTTGGAGGTGACGCTCCGTTCCGGTCAACCTGTTTTTAGAACGATATCTGTTAAAAACGATGAACCTAACCAGCTGCAGGTAGACTCTCGACCAAAAAAAAAAAAAATTGAATAAAACAGTCGTTCAACGCTGTTATTAGTGCAGTAACGGAATACGTGAAAAGCAGGAAATCCACCACGCGAGAACTTCTAGAAAGAGCAGAAACCGATCTAGACTTAAAAAAAAAAAATATAATTATAACGCGCGACAACTAAAACTCGGATTTACGGACGTGACGTCGAAACGAACAACGATGGACTCGTTTCGAGACGTTATCCGTTACACTGATATTATTATATTCTCCACGTATCTTTCGAAATCGGTTCCAGAAACTCGAAATACGCTTTCGAAGACGCGTCTCGTGAATTTAAATATTTTTTTTTCAGTTTTTTTTTGTCCCGTCGACGTCTCTGAGCAACGCGTAAAACACATAATACACGCACCACTCGCTCCAATACTACAAGCACGCCATGGCGTAATCATGTCCGGAGCGTACATTCGTATTATAGGTACGGACACAACAAACGCACACGTCTCTCCGGGCCGTCGAGCATTATTTTATTATTATTATTATTATTATTACTGTACCGAGAGAGAGAGAGATCGTTAACGACTATTTGATTGACGCCCAACACGGTCCTACACACGTGATTATTACAATATTATTGTCGTCGTCATAATACGTGTACGGCCGCGTTACAAAACGCACGCTCCGGTCAATATTCGTCTTTTCTTTAAAATACACACGAAATTCGTATTGTAAATACGTCCGTTTAACTGTGGAATAAAACATTATAATATTTTCTATATGATTATTCCGCGCGGTTGCAGCGATTTCAGCCGAAACACAAAAACACTATACAATATTTATTTATTAATCGTATACACCGGCTTCCGTTACGAGTATTACACGCGTTAATCACGCTCGAAACCAATTCTATTTAACGTTAAAATGTACAAACTCATTTTATTCGTATAACACGTGTAGAACGTTTTACAGTACATATACGATTCGAATACCCGACGGGCTCGATACGCGAATAATAATAATCATTATACAGCGTGTATTCTCGAGCTTTTGTTAAGAAATCACCGGTATACTCTCAAGCGATTCGCGAAGAAAGATAATATATATATATAAATATCGGGTTTAATTTTGGTTTTATTTTCGGGATGGACAGTGATTTTTTTTTTCCTCCGCAGTACACGGTTGCGTTCAAATGACATCACACGATGTGAAGTGTAAAGATCGTTAAGATGATATAGAAGATAAATTACGAAAATAATTTTTTTTTTTGTCAAATTATTTAGAATTAAATTAACTTTTATAATTTCAATAAACAAATATAAAAAAAAATTATGCAATTTTAATTTTATTTGTTACCATTATAAATACTCGCTCTTTTTAATCACAAAATAATAGCGTATACATATGTTTACGCATTCTTCGGTTTATATAGGTAGTATACGCTCTCAGGAAAATTGACTGGAACATCACTGCAGATAATAATAATAATAAATAATAAATAATAGTATAATAGCGATAATTGGGCGGCGGTCAATTATTTACCATACGCTCTCAGCTATATGATGAGGCGACGATTGCGCGCGTCATTATAGACCACGCGAACGTTTCTTCTTCTCCGTCTTCGAGGAGCACGTCGTTAATATTACAGATTGACTTGTATAACATTATACCGTTGTGCCCGCGTATACGTCGTTTATAAGCGGTGCGCTATACACGGTCTATGGTTTTCGTTTAATTTCCGTGTTTTCTTCTCTTCTGGACTGGAGCGCGACATTATTATACGTTCCGCGGCGTCGAAATGATTGATACGCGCGCCGAGTCCAGCGCACACATAATATATAATCATATGCACACCGGCCGCCGTGTTATTATATGGTAGGAGGGTACAGTTCATAAGTACTCCGTATCGGTTCACATACGCTATTGTGACGTGTAGGTGCGAAGTTCCTCGGCAATTACAGATGGAAATCGTGACTTGGAAACGACCGGGGTATAAAATGTTCCGCAATTACATAATCGCGTATAACTCGTTTTGTAATAATAATAATAATAAACGGTCGGCTACACACAAGCACGCGTATCCGCGTCCCGGACCGTTTCTCTAATAGTGTATCTCTTATTAATTCCTGTTCAGATTCCAAACAGTTTAGACTGTTATTAGCGTTTATAATAGATTGATTGCGCGGTTTGTGCGTTATTGCGGAGCTTGAATTATACATTTTTTCTTTCGTTTGAATCTAATTTAAATGTATATTCGCAGTGTTACGTTGACTGGGGCGTTGTTCTTCTGTCGCCGTTCGGTGGTCGAGGACACGGCGCGCTTTTATCCAAGGCACTTCGTACGATCTCTTCTCGTTATTATATGGAGTTCTTCTGCACGCGTGACGTGATAGGTTCCTCGATGATCGGGTATGCGAACGGGTAACACGTAAACGCAGTCCTATTCCGGATCCGTTTAATACAGTTTACGACTCGTTCGAGTCCATCGTAAATTTCTTAATTTTGTTTCTCTCGTCCTTGAAATATCGAGCACCGACCACGCGTTGATTACTCTTCCCCCGTCTCACAACACTCAACGGTTTATCCGACCGAACAGTATTATAGCCGACCTGAGCTTCCTAAACTCATTAATGCTGCACTTGTTTTGCTGTGAAAAGTAAATCTCAGGATTCCTGATCGGGTCTTTTGCACCGTTCTATGTACCGTTCCATCAATCCAACTATGGCCGTAACCATCCTATGCGTCGATCGATCGATACCTTTTAGCGGATGAGCAACCGTCTTAACTTTTAATTAATTCTAATTTCGTAATATTGTATTGATTATATTATAATGTATATTGTAATATTGTCGTAGTTCTTTATACGTTTATTTTTAATTTAAAAAAATTACTATTTGCTCTCTCCTACTTGAATTGAATTGATATCAACTGGTTATACCGGCAAAATATTTACAGATAACTGCGGAAAATTACCAGTGCGATATTTGCTGCAGTAGACGGCGGACACTTTCTCCGCGGCCGCATGCAGGCACGATGAAATTCCAAATGAAACCCTAGCAATTTTTTTATAATATTAATTGACATATAATATCATTAAAAAAACTTCCGTATATCGTACAATTATATTGTATGTAAATATACGCGAGTTCGTGAAATTCGAAATTTTATTTTTATAAATATTAGTCGTTATATGACGTTATGTACCAGCGTTGCTGATAAGGTAAACTCGAAATAATCGCGAATATTTAAACGCAACATTAAGAGTAATAAATTTCGTGCGATTTTTTTTAGCAGAATGTTTTAGAACTACGCGCGTCTTAAAATTCAGCTATTGATTAGTGAAAAACATTCGATTCGTTTCGTTTTGATATAATATTATAAGTGATCGCAGCCACAAAAAGTGTCCGCGGTTTATAATAGTTTTAAAACTATTCGCTATTAAAAATAAAACTATTAGTCGAATAAATCGTTTATATAAAAGTACGTAATAAAATGGCATTGACGCGTGGGACGCGTGGCACATAGTTTTCTCGGTTTTGGTTTTTTACAAATCGCGCTTTGCGTGCAATTTAATGTACGGAGATTAAATTGCCTGTAGTGGTGCCAGTGTATAATATATACATAAGGAAAAACGTACTCGCGATATTATTTTAAACACACAAAGTTTTCCGCGATTAATTTTTCAACACGATTTAATAAACTATCGAAAACTGCAAAAAAAAAACACTAAATCCTCGTCCCGAATAAATCGGAATAACAGATGTTTAATGAATCGGTGTATTTTACTGTGCATAATGGCAAATTTATAGCCTACAAGTTCGAATATATTTATATTTTTTTACCGAAATAATTATTATACGCGTAGTAAAGTATATATACTTACAAGCGGGAATAGTATTTTTTCTCTTGTACGGTTAAGAAATATTCTCTAAACGATCTATAAGTCTACTACACCTCCTAAGTCTATATATATATAGTAAAAAAGTATACTTTTTTGGTTCACTGCGTAATGTTTTACACTATACGATTAACTTGTTAAAACCTTTAACGTTTTATAATATATATATTTTTTTTTGAAAGAAAATATATTATTTTTCCCTCATCTGCTCTTCGGCAATTTCAGTATAATATGATTTATTTAGAAACGAAAATTTTAATTTTTCTCTCAAATATCACATATATATATATTTATATATGTATCGATTCCATGCATTTTTAAAACTCGTGGTGTTTTTCAGCCGTAATTTATTTTAAAGTTTATACAATACGACAATATATAAAAATATATGAATACACATTACTATCATGTATAATATAGCTATTATTACTATATCATACAGAAAAAAATCGACTATTCATTAATCATTGTGTATATAATATGTAAAATTTATTTTTAAATATTAAACGAATAAAGTTGGAAAACGTTCAAACGATCATCGGTTGAATTTTATTGAAATATTCCCAAGCGCTCTATAGAGCAAAAATCCCTGATTATTTATATTGTATATATACGCGTTCGGCCCTTGACCTAAGAAATATTCAGATACGTAAGTATTTTTTTCAAGACAAAAAAAAAAAAATGATCGTCTTATCACGCATTCTATGATAACGCGGTGGACGCCCAAAGAATATATAAAAAATTTTTTTATAGCTACCGCGGTCGCGGTTCGTGCGCCGTATTGACAGCGTGCGTTCGAACCGCGCGTACACGATTTCATATAAAAAAAAAAAAAATGTTTTTGCTTTCCCCCCAACCCCAATATCACGCCATACCTCTTGTCGATTAAATTATATTACATAAATACTCAAGACGTAAACGTTTTAAGAGAGATGTACAGATAGACCGAAAAAAAAGGGTTCTTGGCGCATACACACACACACACACATACACACACATACACAAAATACACGAGCAATACTCGACGTACACGATTCGGCCATTAAAGACTGTGGCGGCGGCAGTAATGACTTTATTAACGCGTGCGCGTGTAAGGAAAGGAAAAATAAAACACACCGAAACGACGACATTGCGCCGAACAGCACTCGGACTTCTACGATTATTATCGTACCTACGTACACATTTTTCGCCCCTCCCTGCTCTCACAGTAACGTGCACGCCGCCACTGAAATCTCGTGTATATATGGTGTTCCGAATAATTTACTATTTTTTTTTTTGTTATTATTATTCCAAACACTATACGAAATATATTTTCTAAATTTAATTCCCGATAATATTACTTGTGCGACGACGTCGTGATATATTTGCAATTAATTTTCGATATTTATACGCGTAACAACGACAAATTGGTCGGGTTAAACGGGAAAATCATGCGCGTTTTTCCACAAAAGTACAGTTTGAACGTTAAACGACAACAGGAAAACGGCGCGAAATCATTCGTCGTATTCGCAATAATAATTACGTTTTTGTTATTTTTTATTAAAAAAAATATATATATATGTATTCTAGAAAGCGAAATATTAATGCGACGATTGTACCGCGTTATATTTTCTCGAATTTTCAATTTCTTGCACTTAAATATTTCCTATACACATATAATTTTCCTTAAAATATACTCTTATCCCGTTTTTCCCTTAAACGTTTTTTTTCCGTTTTATTATTTTCTCGCGATAAATTGCGTCCTTGCCTCGGTCGTGTAGCGGGTGTTTGAAAACGTACAGTATTTTGGCAATCGATGTACGCTCTTAGAATTCGTGACTGCGGTACGAGTCAGAAATGTTCGAATAACGTGACCTAAATATTATTATTATTATTATTATTTCATGTTCGGTATAATTTTTTTTCTTTTTTGTACGGTATAATGCAATTTCGTTTTGTATTGTATTTTTGGTTTTAAATTCGCCATTTTTTTATTTGATATGTTTTATTCGCGCTTATATAGTCGTTCGGATTTTCTATATGTGCGACGTGTATCCGATACACTTACATATATACGCACATAAGTGAATCGTTTGTTGTGTGGAGAAAAAAAGAATTCAATATCTTAGTATTCCGATCTCGCTCTCTCTCTCTATAATATATACTCGTTTATTTACGACTATACGTATGTTATGTGTGACGATTGCAATACATACGTTCTCGACTACGGCGGCGCAACTATAGGACGGAGAAGGTTCATAGCCCCAAAATAACCTCTCTTTTCCTATATAAAAAAAAATAAATATATTTTGACCAAAACGTTTTGAAATTCTATAGCATGAATATCTGTTGAGGAAAATGGTTTTGTTGTTTTTATGCCGTTTTATGTCTATAAAAAAACAGAAACAACATGTATTGTTGATAAAAAACTTGAGCAGAAATGTGCTTAGAAATTCTCTTTTTTTTTCAGTGGGATTAAATATTTTCTATTTTTACGTATTTTTAAACGCGTATTTATTTAAATACTAATTACAATTTCCAGGGTTTTTATCACCGCGTGGCTAAAACCCTATCGCGCTTTGCACTTCTCCGATTTGGCGGTATATTTATAAAAATTAAAAAAAAAAAATGTTACACGTTTCGAAAATTAATTAGGGAAAATCTCTTCTTATATATATGTACATCCGTTCGACAATATTTATGAAAAGAAGCACATTAGCAATACCCTAAATACATTTTGAACCGTAATAGATCATGTCGATTTGAAGATCTATATGCACGTTGATATACAGTGGCGTGTTTGCAAACTTTTTCTGGAGAACCCAATTTTTTTTTTTTTTGTTAAATCTCAATATTTTTTTTCCAATCCAAAGATAACAAATTCTCCGTGTTTCTCTGTCGTTTTCATATCTTTGCTCTCTCTCTTAGGAAATGCAGACTCCTGCACCATTCATTATTATTTTGGCTATAATGCGCACCTTATTCTGAATCTTCCTCTACATCGCGTTCCTTCTATCACTCCTTCAGTCATTAATCCTTGTAATTCTTCACCATGTATCAACGCGTGTCTGCTATCACCTGCATATATTTTTCTTAATGCTATATGCACCTCTTTTTCTTTAGATTACGATACTCTGAGTATCTATTGATGTTCGTTTTTCTTCTATTGTTTTTAAGAGTTATTTTTATCTTAATACAATTAAGATTATTCGTTGCATCTTTTTCCAACATCACATTGAGATTCCAGCACATCCAATGACCATTTATTTATTTATTGTCCGTGTCTCGCAACTGTAAAATGCCACACTCTGCAGGTACAGGTTCTTAAAACTGTTTTTTTAGTATTATGTTCATATTTTTTGTTGTCAGTAATTTCTTCTTTTTGATGAAAATATTTTTCGCTTATAATTTCCAACATTATACACTTATATAAAAAATATATATTACGGAAAATAATACGGATTGATTTTTCAGTAACTCTATTAATCCTTTTTTTTTTGGTCCTGGAGGGTCCAGTTCTCCTATACCCTCACCCTTCTCCCAGCAAATACGCCACTGCGTACATTTATATACGCACTTAATCCACTTCAATTGAAATTAGTAACCGAGTTTGATATTTTTCTGTGTGATACCGCGACAACGGTTTGAATATAAACGTACGTGTACCAACTAATACATAGGTTTTTTTTATTATTATACGTTGTAAAAAAAAAAAACAAATGGAAAATTAATTAGTAAATAAATTACAAGCAATAATTTTTAATATCTCAAAACAATGGTAAAACAGTCGACGAGAGCAACAGGAATTATTACACACACACAACGAACGACTGGTGCGACGTCACGAGTATAAGAACGTGTGTAACAATGACGATTGATTGCAATTAAACACGTCGTTTAATTTTCATATGGGTCTTCGATATATATATATTTTTTTATTATTATTATAAATAATATTATTTTTTCACTGACGTCCCGTGTGTGTATACGCATTTATTATTTTTAACTAGGTGCGCTATAATTAGTTTTACGCGCGATGAAACGAGAGAGAGAGAGAGAGAGAGAGAGAGAGAGAGAGAGAGAGAGAGAGAGAGAGAGAGAGAGAGAAAGAGAACAAATGTTATACGAAAAGTGCGTTGAAAAAAAACACACACACAAAAGAAAATGTAATGCGCATTAATTTAAAATTCAAAAATATAAATTATAATAATAATGCAAATAATAGATGCTAATTGTCTAAAAAAAAAAAACGAGAAAATTTTACTAATAGAATCTGAAAAAAAAACCACACTTCCATCGACGTATTCGTTTCGTATTATTATATATTTAACGCGAGTGTATTATAAATATTTGTCGCGATTCAACACTGAAAGTGTTTACAAACAGTATTTGTCGAAAATTTCCACAATTTTTTTAGAGTCTTGAACCGTAATTTTCAATATATTACTCGGTTACAGTTTCCGGGAAAAGTATTATATAGACCTTTCGCTTACTGACAAAACTCTAAGCTACTCCTGAGCCACCTCAGAGTTAAATTTTAATTTTCACTGAAACCTAACGATTTCCCGATAATACTTTTTTTTTGAGAAAAAAACTGGTCTTTTTTTCCAAATCAAAATCGATAAACAGCAGCCAACGTCTCCACGCGAAAATACTACGATTTGTTGTATAAAAAAACGGTTTTTTTTCAACCGCGCAGAGTATATAGAAACTTCTCAAGTCGTTTTATTACTTATACGCGGTATTTTCAATGTTATGACGTTATTTCGAGGGTGTGTACCGAAAAATCCTACCGAATCGATGTCAAAACCGTAAAAAAGTTTTAGCTCGGCATGCGCCTTATCCGTGACCTTAATTGATATAGTAATAATAATAATAATTGTTGTCCTGCGAGATTTTCAAAACTGTTATGTATAAATATAATATAGTGGTGGTGTAGGTGATTTCGTAATTATACACAGGCTTTATATAACGCCGTACAAGTTGCAAAACTATATTATTGTAGCGCGTGATGTGTATTTTTGAGTTTTTTTTAACATTTAATTTATAGTAATTAGAACACTATATTGAATCAAATATTTTATATCGACGGCAGCTCAGGTTTTCTTTTTTCTCACTGATGCAATCCATAAGTTTCGTTGAGTGAAGTGGAAAAAAGAAAAGGATCACGAAAACGTCGTTTTCAGCAGTAAGACTTGTGTGTACTTACATACTGTGTAAAAAAGAGAAAACGTTATCAGAAGAAAAAAATAGTAAAACTCTTTTACAACTCATACACGTTTTATTTTTATATTTTTCAAATGCGAAAATAATCATATTCCGTCACGTACATACCAATTATTTTACCATTATATGCAGCGAACTAATATATATATATATAAATACATATATAAACACTGAGTGTTACGTTACGTAATACATTATTATAAGAATAATATTATACGGATTATGTTATCGTTTTAAAAAAAAAAAAATGACTTTTAGTTTATAATAAAATTTACTAGTATACGTATATTGTTTTTAGACGGGACACAAGAGTCCGAGTCAAAAAAGAGGAGGAGAAAGTGAGGATTAAACGTTTCGAGAAAAAAAAATTAGAACACCTTTTGAATGCCTAATTTACAAGTAGGTTAAATTGTTTTTAATATTTTTTTCTATGTTTTTTTTTTTAACGTCGCTATAATCGCGTTTAAATAGTTTTTCGTTTAAAGAGTTTACTTTTACGAACAATTTTATGGATCAACTTCCTGAACTCGCCAAGATATTTGATGATTTTCAGAACCTTTTTTTTTTCATCGACTGAAAAAGCAATGTGTAGTTAATAACGCATTTTCGATTATTTAAAATATAACCATTCGCATTAAATTAATTATATCAATACCGTGGAAGCGCATAATGATAAGTGTTTGTTGAGTGATACATATGACTGTTATCACGTATTTTCTTTTTTCAACAGCTATCGATTTTTGTTATCACTCGATAGCCCACGTGATATCGATAAAATTAATAATGTTCGCTAATTAATACGGTTAAAATTCTAAGACAAAATAAGAAGAGTAATATACATATATATTATTTTTAGTATGTATTTTATTATTAATTCACTTATTTACATATTTTTATTGTGTGATATTCGTAAAAGTAAAAAAAAAAAATCTAATTCTTTTTCTATAAATAAATCTTAATATTTAAATTACAATTTTTGAATTTAATGGGAAATTTGTTTATTTGCGTACAAGAACATCAATTCATCGTGGGCTGAATGAAACTCACTTTCACTCGCAAATCACTATTTGAACCCGTACTTCTGTACTTATATTTCAAATACAGCAGTTCAGAAAATTCCCTCTCACGCAAATAAGTGTAATGACAAGAATGGAATTAAACATAATAATATTGTAACGCTCGCTATAAATGAGATGACTAGATGAGTATTCGATTTTTGTTGACGTCCGAATTGAAACACCAACGTTTTGTCTTTAAACAAGCCTTTCGTCGAGTTGTCACTCAGCAATACCAACGAACTACTATACACTTCGTCTTATACATATCACTAATAGTAATACAATGAAAATTATAACAATAAATTTCTTCGCGCACCACATACGAGCTTTCCGCGTACCACAGGTGGTTGGAGAAATCGCTGTCTTAGGTTATTTTTATATTTTTATAAGTTCGTTAATTTAAAGGGGACGTTTTTTCAATATTTTTCGTGTAGGGTATTCAAAATCCGAGCCGTAATTGCCTGTGTAATCATTTTTTTTTACTTTTTTTTTTTTTTGCGCGCCCGAAGGAATTACAATTATTGTAGTAATAATAATAAATCGTCGTGCGGAGGCGACGGTGTATAATATTATATTTTATAATGACACGATTTTCGCTATAACTCGGGCCGTGGGACCGGCGCGAGCGCGCGCGCGTTTATTTTTTACTTTTATTCTTTCCTGATGACTTTATTAAACAAACGAAAAACCGTCGTAAACAATAAATTACGATTATTTTCATTATTATTATTATTATTACTATTTATTTTAAATTATTATTATTATTATTATTATTATTATTTATTTTATTATTATTATTATTATTATTATTATTATTATTATTATTTTATTTTATTATTATTATTATTATTATTATTATTATTATTATTATTATTATTATTATTATTATTATTATTATTATTATTATTATTATTATTATTGTGTCGCCCGGGATATTGCCGTGTGGTCCGCTACTATATACGCGGGAAATAAAATGTTATTATTTCGTGCGTGCGTTCCGTAGTACTAATAATAATAATAATAATAATATAAAACGTTAATAATATCGTAGTTAGTCGCCGTTATGTCTGTAGGTAAAAATAAAACGTATTTTTACTGCGCCGAATACGTAATATAATAATAAAAAATAATAATTTTCGATGTTTCCGGAGTTTTACCGTCGTCGGCCGTCCGCGTCGAACAAAACGACCGCGTTACTATTATTAATCGCCGCGGTTATCTTTTCCGCGAGAATCGTCGCCGTTTTCGCCGCTGCCCACGACGGCGACCGCGACGGTCCGAATCTGTCGGGCGCGCGAGAAACGCCTCGAGTGAGTACATTATTGTAGGCACACGTTTACTCGGTCGACGTAGGTTTTTTTTACATATTTTATTTATATATCAATAGATATTTATAAAATATTTTTAAACAGTAAAAACAATGTAAATAAACGATAATAAAAAGGATACGCGAAAGGAATAAGGGACTCTGAATTAATTAACTAATATATATATATAGAAAATAAATAATAATCGGTTATTGTAAGCAAAGAGCGAAAGTAAACAACGGTTCGAGAAAAACGAAAAAAATTACGAATATTATAGTTTTTAAATAGATTTATTACAACGACTCTGATATTTTTATTTTACACACTAATTTTTAGCTTAATTGCAGTATACGCACGTATTGTGTACAAATTTATAATTTTTACGTTTAAATACGATATTTGAAAACTCGGAGTGTTTTCATATTTATTCGCAAAGCACCGCACCACGGCCGTTTTCTGATGGAACGTATTTTTACATTTCGCAAGTGGTATCTAAAAACCAGAAAGGATCTACCGAAGACGTCTTGTTGTCCTATACACGGAATTCGAAAATTACAGCAGAAGAATGTAAAAGGTTGCCGCAGGAAGCGTTTGAAATGTGTTTTTTGTAGAAGAACGTTGAAAATAGGACGGTGGAATAGAGTTACCGATGTATAATGTTAAAAGAAAAAAAACATACATAGAGATGTTTAGTTAAAAACCGAATGGGATAGACCACGCGTATGCGATTGATAAAAATACAGATTTTATAGTGGGACGTGGATGTCGGAGGACTACACCAGAGGAAGACCGCGTCTCGAGTAAATCGGAAAAAATGATAGGAGACTCGTGAGTGCAAATGAAAAGGTGATTCGCGGACGACAGAGGAGATGGTTAAAAGATAGATAGTGACAGATGGATGCAAAACCGATCTACGGATTGACTGTATAGAAAAAGATATAGATTATACGTCGTAATATCGTTGAAAATTTTGAAAAAAAGATATCTTTCTGCCAAACCAAAAAAAACGTATACGAATATAATTAATTTCATCCCGTACACTGCATCGCGTATTGTCTTAGCTCGTGGAATTTTCCAAAACTTTTTTACAATTCGAACGCTGCGTGTACGACGCAAATATTTTAATTTACAGGACCACCGTTGGCGAGAGTCTCGGCTCAAGTCGCAGGTGATGGCCTACAACATCGTCGGTCTGCTCTACCCTTTGGCGATGTACGAGACCATCGTCGCCTTGGCGGTCGGCGTCTTCGTGATCGTCGCCGTCCTGTTGATCCTGTACATCTGCTGTTTCTCCGGTTTGCGTTTCGACGCGAAGAACAAGTGTAAACATTGCAAGTGCCACAAGTACAGCGATGTGTGCGGCTCGAAGAAGACAGCTGCCAAAAGATTCGGACGCCTACGTCCGTGAACCGGTTGTATTGTGAATTTTTTTTCACCCATTTTTCCCGGGTATTATTTTCATTGAAATATATAAGCGATTTATCATCGATACGCACTCGCGAAGTGTAATGTTATAACATATAGGTACACATTACACAGGGACGGGCGGTAAGTTACTCGATTAGTCGTAATTGGTTATAATATTCAATATTGAATTGTGTGTAATCTACGAGTAGTTAGTAGCTGAGTACAGATGGATACTTTGGAATATTGTGACACGAATTACATTTGAATAGTAACAAATACTCATTTGCGTTTTGTTTTTTTTTAGAGAAAATAATGACACTACTACTATAAATGTATAGTGCGAGAGGTTCCTTTTAAAAAAATGTGTTACAAATAAGTAACAGAGTTTTAAACCCTTTGACAAGAAATATATGAGTTTTTCAAAAAAATATTATTTTTATTAGGTACCGTTACAACGTAAACGGTTATTTCAATATTTATACTTTTAAAAATTAACAATAAAAACGATATCGTCCAATTATTATTATTAAAATGTGACATTGTAGAGACACGTATTATTATTTTTATTTAAAGTTATGTACTCGGAAAATACATAAAACTGATTACAATTTATACAAACTTACTATATTTAATTTTGACACATATATATATATATAAATATGTAGTTTACTGGCCAACCCTGACTATGTGTCTATGTATGGCTTTTATAAGTCACAAATCGTCTAGAAATTATTTATCGCGTGACAACAATACATTGTTTTTCGAAAATCAAATCGTTATCTACTATAATACATTTATGCGTGTGCGGAACATTCGAAAACATAATTTCCTACAGTCAATCGTGCAATGACGCGATTTCCTACGACAAGCTCGTAAATAAACTATTGATTGTCGTTGAAAAATAACAACGTTTTTATTTACAAAATACAAGTGTACACAGTAAAATATAATAATTTTCACATTTTCTGCGCTCTCGAATGTTCAGGCAAAAAAATAAAAAAATACGTCTTATTATATACAACTTCGCGCGTTATTTAAAAAAAAAAATTATACACAAAAAAAATAGCGCGTAAAAAACCGTTGTGCGTTTTAAGAAAAATTATAATATTCTCGTTTAAAACAACGGTTTTTGTGTAAACGAATTACTAAAACATTTTATATGACGTATTAGGTATGTATGGTTTATGTGTATGTAGAAAACAGTTTAATGAGTAACAGGAAGGACGAATGTTTCATATGCATCGGCTTACAGATATTGCGGTTAGTGTATACCGCGATAAAAATCTGAATAGTGTTAAACGAGCAGTAGCGTATTTTTTTATTTCCATTTTTTTTTTTTTTTATTTAATATAACACGCCCGGTCACGTGTGTATATCACACGAATAATATATGAAACGGTGACCTGTACACTTTGCCAACGTTTATTTTTAAGTCTCCGTCGCCGTGGTCCAACGAAAAATGATTAACAAATTCGCTAAATAGTAAAAAGCATTTTCGATTAATTCACGGCGGCCACGAAAACAACGAAAATAGAACGGCTAACGGCTCGCGTGTTATTCGAATAAATATATTCGGTCGACTATAGAGGAGGAGAAACGTCGAGAAAGTCTTTTATTATTAAATTTTTTTTTTTTAGTTTTTGCCCGCGAAATTCGTGAAATACGCTTATTTAAAAAAATTCCGGTAAAATGATACAGTGGTAAATTAGCAACGGTAAATCGCGAAAATTTATGACGAATTTTTTTTACTATTTTTTTCTATGCTTCGACGCGATTAAAAAAATATGTATCGAGTATTTTAAACGGCGCGGACTTGGTCTCGTGCCATTTTATTTTTTACACGCGTACACTGCTTACAGTATTGTACGTATAGTTTACAATACGGTTTTGTAATTATTATATTTTTTTATATATTTAATTGGATGAACGAACACCAGAAATCTACCATTTTTTTTATTTTTTTGAATAATGAAATATGCTAATGAGGTATAATTGTATGTTATATTCTATATGCTAATGCGTTTCTCGTATTCGTACACATATACATATATTATGTGTGTATAATCAAAACATCTAGTTACGCCTTAAGTGCTCCTGTGAATAGAATAATGAACACGATATATATATATATATACCTTCGTTGGGGACTTGCTGCAGGTGTGGTGGTCAGTATTATTAAAATAATTTTTTATAAGTATTTTTTTTTTTTTACGCGTATTAACATATATTCGATCGTATTTAACAGCGTCTGAAAATAATCGCGTACCGTTAGAAGATTTTTCGATATTTAAATGTCGTTTATAATACTATTATTATGAACGATTAAAAATACAACCGATATTTTACGTAACGTTTCGAAAAATCCGTGTGAGTTCGGGAGTAAAACTCTTTAATTTTTTTCTCCTCTTACCTATAATATACGTGCCTATATCCGGAAAAAAAGAAAGAAACGAAATTTATTCTTAAAAAAAAAAAATCATACCGAATGAGAATGAAACTAATACAACACGTGTGTATGGCCTGGAAAAACAAATATCGAATAATGAGTTATTAAGCCGAATTATGCTTTTTTTGATCGATTACATTGCGAATAATAATAATAATCGTTTGTTTCGTTATTTATTTTACTTGAAACATTTAATATTCACGTGAGAAATAAAATACGAAAATTTTTGCCTTTCTGTTTCTATCTCGTGACAGTATAATAATCCTTATTACCGAATTGTAACGCGAAAATGTGTGTGTGTTTTACCTTTTTACTCAATAACTACAAGTTTGATTTGAACGAAATTTACGTCGATGGATTCCCTAGGAGTTCTCTACCATCACGTTACAATCTACAGAGACAACGATAAAAAAAACTAAAACAGCAAAATGTCTGCTATATTCTGCTGATAATTTCCAGCTGAGGTCGAAAGTCGGTGTTCGTTTACTGTTAACGCGTAATCGCTTGATGCGCCAATATTGCGTACACCGGTATAAGCCGATTACTAACAAACAGATCTGGGAAGAAATATTGTAAAAACAACTGGAAAAGGAAAAAACTTGTTTTAATTTTACGCGTCCCGATAACACCGACAGATTTTTTTATTATTATATTAATTCGAATTCCATTTAAAAACAGCAGTTGTGCGACGACGATCAGTAAAGTTCAATGATTGCTGGTGAGCAGTTTATTAGAAAAAATATAATAAGTTTTTCGCGTGCTGGAAATTTTATCAGCTGAGCTGTCCTATTAAAAGACCGAGAAGAACAAAACCTAGCGTTTATAGAACTGGTGCTGTCATAAGTAAAACGCGGAATAGAAGAGAAATGTTCAAAAAACGTGTGTTAAAATCGATTCATTGGTTTCGTAACCGACTTTTCAGTAGAATCGTACAGTTTGTTCCGGTGATTTGAAGTCGCAAGATACGTTTCTTTTACGTTCATCGTGCAGTATAAATCCTTTTCAAAAACCCGTTTATTTTAGGTTTATAAATCCGCTTTTAATATAAACTACTCTTAAACGACGTTACGGCGTTTCCTCCCGGCTCCGGTACCGTGTAGTGGTCTTCATCCGTTTTGACTCGCAAACAACTTTTTTTACTATAAATTTTTTTGCGACCCACGCGGCAGCTTTGTTAGCCATAAAAAGCACCAAAAAAGCTAAAAATGTCTTTTTATGCCATTTTAGAAGTGCTTTATTATAACCGAATAAATAAAAAAATTACATTTTTCCGGGTAGTATTTAATTTTTATTACGTTTAACGCTACACAAAAATAAAAAAATTATTGCGATATTTGACTCCGATCACATTTCGCATAATGTACTCCCGTCTCGATTCAATTTCACATCAAATGCAATCCGCAAATCACGTTCTGTTATTTCTATATCGTTTCTGTATTGATATAGTAGAAAACCACTTTTTCGCAAAGTATGTCGTTTAAAATATTATTATTATAGATATAGCGAAACAGAAGATTCAATTTTAAAGCTTGAAGACCATTGACACAAATATTCGTCGTTTTATCGCTCTTGCAATAACGACGTCCATAATAGTGCGCCGTGATTGCGCCGGCGACGCAACCGAAACGACGCGGCGGACGAACCGCGGGTGACGCGACGCTCGGAAGGCGATTCTCAGTGGGGCAGTGTACATGAAGAGAACAACCGATTGTCACCTACCGAAACAGAAAAATAATAAAAATCGTACCTTCGTATAAGTTGGTATGTGCGGTATAAATATTATTGGAACGCGGTTTAGACCGTAGATTTTGGCGAGACATTCCTACACAAATCTCGTGCCGACAGTCCTCAAGAGTCAAGAAAACCCGATTTTCACCCGAATTCAACGTTTCCCATTGGGTTTTGTGTAAAAAGACTCGTCCATTGACGATACTGACTAGAAAACAAAATATATTCCTATTCACCGGACGGCGAGTAGTGTCCTTAATCCGGCTCTGAAGATATGGGGTGACCTGTACGGAGGAGAAAAACGCGAGCCACGAGGCCGTCGTCCGGTTTTACCGGTCGGATTAAAACAAAAAATCCGAAAGAAAAAAAAATAAACGTCTCCGAAACAGTCTCCGGTCGTGTGCGATGACGCGACTGTTGTATAACGTCTACTCGGACTGAAAACGGGTAATCCGTGTCTTTGGCTGACGAACGCGGTGTTGTACAAACAATTTTATTTTTTATTTTTTTTCAACGTTTTACCGAAAAAAAATTACCGATCAAATACATTGAATTCAATACATGAAACGCGCATTCTGTATAATTCTCGTGTATGAAATATGGACCGCTTTAGTGAGCCGTCATACGCATTCCGTTTCTATTTTTCTGTTTTTGTTACCAACTTCATTACGTAAAAATTACCGATTTTGGTGCTAACATCGACACTATGAGCACGTCGTTTTGTATCCTGTTCTGTCACAAAGTAAATTATAAAACATAATAAATATCGTGGAAAAAATTATATTTCATCGTATCCTCCATGACTTTTATATCTTACATAAAATGCATATGTCGGCCTTCTATCTGCGGGTCATATTTTGATTGATATAAGAGTTCCATGTATTGAGTTCAATGATTAAATATCGCAGACGATTACGGTGAAGTGTACGGTTTTGTAAACGCGAAAAATATCAATAAACGAACGAGCTGTTACCCTGCAGTTTTTCCATCAATTTCTCGACGTTTTCGATAAAATGTCATTCGAGATGTTAAACATCCTCGTGTCCCTGTTGTTAAAGTCGCTATCAGTGGCGTAATTACAGGGGGGATATAGGGGATGGATCCCCTGCCACGGGCTTTCTTTTTTACATAAAACTAATGTACAAAAAATGCCATGAGAAATTATAATAATAAAAACAATAAAAATACTATATATTTTTGCGTCAACAAAATTTGTTAGTATTTATCATATGGTTAATAATATTCCTCAGTTATTATTAACCGGTAACTATATCAAGTGGTATGGTGCGGTTAGGTCAGATCACCGAAGAAACGTTTACCAGCATATTCAGATGTAAAAATAAACGAACTACTCATTAAAATTAGCTAAGAACGAAGGAAATTAGAAATTTTTTTTTACAAAAATATGTTGTTTTTATTAAAGAAAATAATAAAAGTAAAAAATACGAGTATCAATCACTTTAACTTTGATTTTAAGAGGAGTATTACAATATTGGGTTATCAAATGATAAATTGTGTATACCCTCCTGTATAACATTTGTAATTACGCCACTGGTCGCTATGCAGAAATAATATTTTTAACGTTTAGACGTTCGCGCGCGTGTTCTCGTGAAGAAACTATTGCAGTCAGTATATGAAAACGAAGAAAGTTTCCGGAGACTAGGAAATTATTATCTAAACACTATATAAGCGACGTAACGCTTTTAATGCGACCGTGTATATAATACGCAGATTTCATAGCGTTTTTTTTTTTTATAAAAATAACTAATTATTATTTTAATACCATTAAACTTTTAAAAAACATTAAATATTTAGCGTACTGTCAAAGTGTTTTGAACAAGCGGAAATCGACAAAAATTTCAATAAAACGCGTTGTATTAATAAAAAAAAAATCCTGAATCGTTCGTCGTTTTTCTGCGCACGAAAAAAAAAATCTACCGAGCTGTGTGTACCTATTCGTCGCGTCGGTTTTCATCGTCGGCCCCCTAATTATTTCGACATATAAAATTATATTACGCGTCTATATATGCGTACAAGTCGTTTACGGCGCGACGAACAAACCGAACGGTTTTCGGATGAAAAAAAAAAATATATATATTACGCCGTTCGCACGACACATCAAAAAGACGTTTTTTTTTCTTCCATAACGTTCTTGTAATTTTTTGTTTTCAGAAGAAAAAAAAATTGTTTTTTTTTTGTACCCGCCGCATTTTGCGCGGATAATAACGACGTAGGAATAAAACAGGAAAAAAAAAAGAAGAAAATAACGCGACAACGTTTAAATAGTCTCGTCCATATAATTGCCCTCCGCGTCCAAGCGACCGTAAAATCGTAATAATAATAATAATAATACCATTTCCGCGAGAAAATATATATATATTTTTTTTTAATAGTAAATATGGTCTCGACGAACTGGTCGTAGTCAACGTGCAACCGTTAGAAGACGTTGACGTGTAATTTACTGCACGCCGAGTTCTCGAAAAAATAAAAAAAAGTATAAAGTTAACCGCGCGATAGATACACCGCGACTATATATACTATATATATTATACGTTATAATGACCAAAATGTTTTTTAGAAAAATTCCAATAATTTTTTTGTAATATAATAAAAGCGTTATAGTCGTTAGAGAGAGAGAGAGAGAGAGAGAGAGAGAGAGATACGAATGTTGAAAATCGTGTACGATTCGTAGCGTTTAAAATCCGTAAACAGAGCTCTATAAAATCGTTTAAAAATTCTGAAAATTCGCCGTTTATCATCGTACAATAAAACGGACACAACTTTGAATTAGTAAAAATAAATATATATTTTGTCTTCCGATTGAAATGTATAAAAAAAAATAAGAATAAAAAGTAATGGCGCGGGCTTTATTCGCATGCATATCGGTTCGAGTGTATTGGAGATTTGAAAAAAACGATAAATTTATTGTAAAGGATTCGGGGAAAAAAACACTGGTTTTAGGAATTCAAATTTCACTTACTATGACAAACTAAAAATGTTATAATTTTCGTCTGAGCAGCTGGTACGTCCGTACTGGACGTGTTGACACTTTTACAAGCAAAACGGAAAAACGGGTCAAATACCGCGGACTATATATACAATAATTGATTGTGAAATAAATCACTAGAGTAAAGATTAACAAATTTTCTATGTAAATAAAGAACTTTCACAAAAAAAAATTCACGTTTTTCGCATAGTTTGAAATCTGAAATTCGTCAAAAACAATTCATCAACTATGACCGCGATTATGTACATCGAAAATTGTTAAGATCGTTCTAAAAAAAAAAAACAAATTTTGTACGCATTTATAATACAATATTATAGCGGCGTTTTTGCACGCGATTAAAAGAAAAATAAGCGAATCGCCCAGTTCAGTACAACAAATATCTGCAGCTGCTGTTGCGAAATATTGTACTGATTTTTTTCGAAAATACAATTTAGAAAAATTTCAAATCCTCACTACCCGGCCGTGCAGAAAACACGCATTTTTTCCACAGATGTTTTCTCAAACTATCGTTATTCTACGCTAATACGACTACGTACGCGTTAAACGTTTATTTAATAATTTTATATAATTTCGTGAGTAAGAATAACGCGTACACGACGAGTATACGCGTATAATATAATAATGCGTGTTATTTAAAAAAAAAAAAAAAATAAGCGGCGCGAGCGCCCGTCCGCCGATGAGAGACGTCTTTATAATAATATATTTTCTTCGAAAGACCTTCAATTACTGTACGCGCACGCCGATAAAAAAGTGTTTCTTATATGTATTTTTTTTCTAATCATTAATCAACCTTGGAAATAATTTCACTTGTAAATTGTCCGACAAGTGGTCGTACGTATATAATATACATATATCGAAAATATTACATTATAATATATAGCGTGTTAGATCGACTACCGTGTGTCGGTTATTAACCGGACCTGCGTCCGAAACCGAGTGGATATCGATTGTCCATTTATGTCGGGTCGAGTAATTTTTTTTTTTTAATTTTCGTTATTATTTTTAAAAAATCTTCGTAATATTTTCCAGGTGAATTGTAATGTTTAAAGACGAACGGAACACCTAAAACGACATTTTATATTACAATTTTCTTTAGGTATTACGTATACGATTAAAATATTAATTTTTTGATTGAATATAAATTAAAATCGGGGTTTTTTTCTAACGTGGGAAACAAACACGTTTCAATGTAATCGACGTTAATACGGCTGGAACAATTTGTTTTTTCTACGGAAAGTCGGTTTGAGTCAACGATTATTCATTTATTATTTTTATTTTTTGTATAATTTACCAAATATTTATTTTCACTTGTTATTATAATATATTGTAAAAGAACAAAAAAAAAAAACAACGACGGTTTAAAAAGGTTACAAATTTCGTCATGTGTAGAATTTTTCGTTTTTTTTTCGGATTTAAATTGTATTATAAAGTTTGGTCTAATTTTTATATTTGGTTGTTCCAGCTCTATAGTCTACAATATTTTTTTAAAATAATAAGTCGGTGTTCAAAATTCAAATTATTCAGTTTTACGAATAATTATTTCTCAAATAATCGAAATTTCGCTTTTGAATTCGGCGTCGTACGAATTCTGTGATTTAAAAGAGTTTTCTCGTGGACCGTATAAAAAAAATACTTATCCGCGATAAACCGAAGCGTTTCGTTGCAGGGCGCAAAAGCAAAAGCTCTGCAGCAGCAACGCGCGTTACAAGCGCCGCGCCCTGCGGCCGGGCGGACTATTTTTTTCTCGCGTCCGGAGAAAAAAACCCGAGGAGAAAAATGAGAAGAAACAGAATAGAAAAAGAAGAAAAAGTATGAGGGGGAAAAAAAGAAAAAAAGAAAGGAAGAAAAGGGTCGACGCGCGTAGTCCATCAAGCGACTATCAGAATTATTATAACAGGCGTTCGTATAATATATACACGTCAGTGCAGGGTACCGCACCGGTGCGGTGAGGGGGGGGGGGTATGGCGAAGGGACGGGGAAAAAACACCGGGCCGAAAGAAAAGCGCGTGCGGCGCGAGATTAAATCGCTCTGGGAGCCCCTAGATAGATTATATTTCTCCCGCGGTTGCGGCAGGATAAAAGGACGAGGAGCGACGGGATTCGGGAGGTGGGGTGGCACTGCGGGCAGGAAAAGAGCGCAGGACGGGAGCCCGGGATCGGATAGCCGGGCGGCGTAACGGGGGTAGGGGGGCAGGGAGAAAAACCCAAGACTTATTTGACACTTGATGGATTACCGGCCGGGAAAACCGGAGGATTTTTTCTCTTTCCTTCCCCTCGCCCCCTCACACGTCCGTCCGCCGGCGATTCCTCTGCGCGCCGTCCCCCGAGAGGAAAACGGACCCGGCAAATGGCGTCTGCAGGTCGAAACTTTTGTGCAAAGATCGAACTTTACCCGCCGCCGCCGCCGCCGCCGCCGCCGTGCCGTCCGCGGTCCTTTTAATGTGGGCAAAAGGCCGCCGCACGGGAATAATTCAAATTCCCAAACTACTTCTGAACGTCCATCGGCCAGACGTCACTACGTTTTGCGCACACGCGCGCGTGAAAAGGGTTTTTTTTTCGCTCAAGACGAACGACTGGAAAGCAAAAGAAAAAAAAAAACGAAGGAAAATAAAATCTCCTCTTTCGATCAAATCATCCGGGCTTTCGTCCTTTGTGGTTTGTATATTACACGCGTACTGTGTGCGCGTGTGAAGGGGGCAATCATTGCGAATTACGTCCGTTTTATAGCGCAATAAAAAGAAGCGAACCGAAAAAAGAAAAAGTAACGCGCGTTATTATATTTTATATACGTATTACCGGCAAATTGACCAAATAATATATAGGCGTTCCAATAGAATTATAGGCGTATACAAATGCGTAATTCTAATGTCTGTATAGGCATAACTGATGGTTTACTGTATAATACCGCGTTTGGCTATACGTATTAGATTTTCACGATTGAATCAGTGCAGATGTGCACTGCCGCTAGTGAAAACTACCGAACAACTCGATATATCTACATTTATTCGATAGTTTTTAAAAACTATCGAATAGTGGTTTGTGTGTGCCAAAAAAAAAATCTATTCGCACAACCGAGTGAAAACTATCGAACGATTCGGTCGATAGTTTTTTTTTTTACGATATTCTATAGACAATTCTATCTATATTCATTTGAAAAAAAAACACTCGGTAGTTAATTGAACTATCGATAGTCAAAAATAGTCCATCACTGGATTGATTTACGCCTTGGCCACCTATATATTCCTAATATTCCTATATAGGATTTAAATAAATAGGCCTGCGCTTTAGGTACGGAAAACATGAATATCGTCGAACAGCGTTCATTTTACAAAATACGTGTTTTATTATTTTATTCATTTATCGCAGCGCGCTGCGATTGACGAACCACACTTTAAACCGCATAAACAATTATTTTTCATAAGCAGACTTTTTTTTTTTTGATAACGTTTTCACTCGCCTATTCGAAGCGCGTCCAATAATCACGCGACGTTTTCTTTTCCGTCTTTAAGGCAGCGAAATTTCGCGCAAATTTTATTTCGTTCGCATATATTGTCGCGGTCCAATAAAAGAAGAAAACATTTTTTTTTTTCGAATTTTTATTTAATTCCGTATAAAAACGTACTTTATAATAGGTACGATATACGTGTAAATGCAACGGACAAACACTCCGAGAATGAAATTTAAAACCGCGTATTGTACCGAATTCCAAAGCTCTCGCGAGCAAACGAAACGTACTCGATATTTCTGTAATAAAAATCAACACTGTAATTATACGAGGAAAGTATTATACATTGACCGTTCGATACACAACATTAGTTTTTCTCCTCGTAATTTGTACGAAATATGCGTGGAAAAAATGTATTTATAGAAAAAGTACTGTGAATTATGCGTACGTTCCCGAGCCCTGCTGTATATTACATAATAACAAGTCATTCACGTACGTGTATAAAGTTGTAATTTGAATATGTTATTAATGTATATTTATATAATATAAATATATATATATGAATTAATACTCTACGATTTCACATTTTACACGTTTGACGTCGATATTGTGAAAGATATAATTTATTATCTTTTTTCGAATTTATTAATGTAACGCGTTATTTGAAGAGTACAAAAAAAAAAAAAAAATTCGACGAATTCCAATTGAATCGTCAAACTGTCCGTGTAAGGTATTTTCGATTTAATTATATTTCTACAAATGTAATTTATTTTTCAAATAATTTAACCGCTTTTTTAAAATATTATTTATTCACCCGTAATTCCTCTACTGCAGTTTAACCGATATTTTTAACAATCAACGGAGAAATCAATTTCGATACTTTTGGTTTAATTTGATTTTAAGATTTTTCCACGCTAAAAAGATGGCCGTGAATCATCGTCTGAAAGAGCTTGGTCCACTAACGATACGAACTTGCTAAAACGAGTTTAGGTACTAAATTAATTATGTATTGATAAATCAATATTCGTTAATTTTGGGATGTTGTAATAATAATATCAAATATTCAAACTCTTCGGTCTGAACCGTTACGGATTATTAAACCCGTCCCACAATACGCTACACAATCGATTCGATTAAAAATAGTAAAAAAAAAAACAGTCTGTTAAATAAATTTATATTAAAAAAATAAATAAATAGTCGGTATGGGAGACAACCGATGGCGGCAAAGTCTCTCTCCTCGAACCCGTACTTAATGTTTAAAAAAGAAATTCGCATAATTACATTAATGTAACGTATTTCGTACAGATTTTTTTTATTCTAATAAAATTATTATTATTATTACCAGCGTGATGTTATAAAAAAGAAAATGTTATATCGACCCACGGGCATTAAATTCGGAATAAAATTTACATTATATTATTATACGTATTATTTTACTCCGCGAGCAGTATACGAAATATTAATAAATATTTATACACGCACTAGCCCGGGCTCGTACATACATTAACCGTGACTCCGTGGGTCGAATTATATAATATATAGAGCCGATATTTCCGAACGTGCAGCAGTCAATGTTTTTACGGTATTTGCATAATCAGTTCGGCGCGATGCTCAACACGTTCCGCGTTATACCCGCGTAACAGGGTATTTATTTATATTTTTATTCTCGAATTTTTTATTTGATTTTTTTTTTCTCTCATCCCGATCTTAATCGTACACACCGCACGTACTTTGACGAAATAATGTAAATCACTGATCTACGCCAACGTGCACAGCAGCCGGTATACTATAACATATTGATACCGGCTACTCGCTATACCCAGCCGTCTGTACACGGCGTTTTTATGTAAATTCTCGGTGCGCGCACAATAACGTTCGATGGCACGTCGTTACGCGTGTATCGCGTGTTATTCGCCTTCCTCTCGCGGGTATTATTAAATCCAGCGCGAAATCCGTACACTGCGCTGGTTTATTTATCTCTGGAGTTTACGTTTCGACGGTATTCTAATTGGATCCACGAGTCCACCATCACGACGTTAAATTTTTTACGTTTTTTTTATGCTTTTTTTTTAGCTTTTAATTAACACGACCGTTTTTGCGATTTGCACGCGTTCTCCGTTTTGGAAATAATGTCGAAAAATCGGTTGAGAGTGCTGGAGACACGCGTTATCGCGAGTCTCCGTATAGTGGCTACACTCAGCGGTTGTTTAAAAAAATAAAACGCGTCTACATAGGCTTTTGTATACTTATAACACGTAATTAAAGGCCGTGAAAATACTTTACGCAATAAAATCCGAGTTCTAAAAAGTAGTGCTGTAAGTACAAAACCAAAATTTAAAAACTGCATTTGAAAAAAAAAATCATTTTTCTGAAAATATAATATAAAATGTATATGATTGTTAATTATTTAAATAACACGATAGACATTAGCGTATTACGCAATTATAAATTAGTATTAAAAAAAAAAATTATTATAAAAAGGTATTTTTATATTTGAATAAATTTTTCTCAATTAAAATTTATAATTCGATTTACATTCCTATAAATTGTTCGTTAAAATTTGATCAGCGTGTATACATTGTATTTTAACGCGCTCCAATTGATATGGTCAGAAAGTATTTTTGTAAATATTTGTGTGTGTGTGTGTCTGATAGAAACGCGTAGGAAAAAAAGCGTTGGTCAATAACAATTATTATTAATTATTATTGTTGATATCTATTAATAACATCACGACACACGCCTCGATATAAAACGCTTCTCTATACTCTTATGAAACACATCATATGGAAAACCGTGCAGTTATTTTCGTATTTGTCCAATTATCTTAGCAGTATTAATTTATTAATTCTTCTACAAAAAAAAAAAAAACGTTGACAAATCCGAATAGTTTCAATATTAAAACTAAATAGGAAAATTGTAATAGTATATTCCGTTTCGTGTAATTTTCACAAAAAAAAAACGCTACATCTATTAAATCCAGTCTTTAAACACAAAATATTGTTATAATACTAGATACATATATAATATGATGATTTGATCGACTCGGTGTGTACATAGTTCGAAAGCCATAGAGTTTTTATCGATTACTGTATTTGTTTTACGAACGCACACACAGGGTCTTTAAGGACGCGTGTCTTTATGATTTTAGGGACCTACAAATTAAACAAATCTCACTAGTGAAAGGCCGAAAAAAAATAAAAAAATTAGATCGGTACTTATATACTTGTGAGTTCCGAGTGTGATATTTTAAGGCAACTTAATTTCCAGAATGTAATAGATGATTTTGTACTAAAAACAGCATACGTTCCTCGTTTACTAATTTAAATTATCGTTTTTATTTTTATTTTAAATAAAAGTTTAGGGGATTATTTTTCGATTCTTCAAATATATAAATTCGCCAATTAAATTAAATGTAATCAATTGAAGACAAAACATTTTCGACAAAGAGTAAAAAAAACAAATGCACGCCTCCTTTATTTATTTTGGGCCCCTGCATACCCTACATAAATCCGGCCTTGCGCACAAATACATTTACCTTAAACCGCTGCTCGTTGTGTGGTAATATATATCTCCACGTGGGAATAATAATGTGAACACCGAATCGGTAAATAATAAACACATTATTTATACGTCGTTTCGAGAGACGCCTTGTGATCTGTGTTTTTAATCGCGTGATATATTACTGCGTGTAACATTATATAATATATATTGTCGAAACGTCTCGGCCGCGGACTTAAACAATATATAATTAATCGACACGTCGATCTCGCGGTGATCTATAACGGCGTACACGGAGTGACAGAAACGACTTTATCGGTACGTTATTATTATATTACAGTGTTTAGCTGCGGAATACTGTAGAACGCGTGGACATTGTGCAACTGTAAAGCGGTTATAATCGTCTGTTTTTTTTTTGTTAAAAAATGATATAAAAAAGAAGAAAATCGTCTGATTTGCCGTCGACAGTTGATTGATAATGATAAAACGCGCGAAACGTTTTTCGATTGTCTCGCAGTGGTTCTATTTACGCGCGTAATTCGAAACAATCAAAAAAATTAGAACAAAAGCTATTTTCTCTGTAGTTTTTAAGTGCGGAATCGTAAAAAACTACCAAAATAATGGCCCAAGAGTCTAGAAATCTACATTTATATTATGTACAAAAAAATTGACATACCAAATTATTATGTTGTGGAACACTGGTCCCTTAAAATGCACGAGGGGACTAAAGAACAAATGTACCAGTTCATCTAGTCTAAGGCCGTACCTAATTATTGGCATCGGATTACGGTTCTATAACGTTTTTAAGACGCCAAGTCAATTCTTCTCGGCTCACGGCGACCATTTGTTTTTCCGCAGGTCGTCCTGGATCGTACATTTCGTTCACGACGAAACATTTTTGTAAGAAGTCAAAGATTCGAGCTTGTCGAAAATTTTCTTCAAATCCCAACACTGAAAAAATAATATCCGCATATATAGATTCAATGGTTTTGATAAATCTGTATGATATTATGATTGTTGTGTAAAACGGAGTAATTGCAACCGACATTTCAGAAACTTGTAATTTTAATTCGAACAAAATCGTTAATTTTTACAAGGTATGACTGGTAAAGATCGGAGTACTCCTTTTGGTAGAGTTCTTGGGTACAGACATAAAAAATAAAAAATCACATCTTTGTAAAACCATTACATTGCTCGCTCCGCTCAGGATATAAAATATAAAAAACAAATTCAATGGGGTTGCTGTACCTGACTTTTACAAGTAGGTGCTAATTTGTAGAACTCGTAGGCTTGTAAAATTGTTTCTATGTCTAGTATTACCAATCAATGTGACTATTTTCGTTAATGGACAGCATTAAATTGTCTATTACATCCGGACACGGTCCGACACTCGTCTAATGTCAGTCTTAAAAGTGGCTTCTTCCAACGAAATTTCTACCGAAATAAAAAATTTAGTGGGAGAAAAGAGATGTCAAATATCGCCGACATCCAAAAAGGAATTATTAATACGATTTTTTGTAATTTAACTAATACCTATTTCATAAATAATTAAATTGATTTTTTGTAAACTTAAATAATACGTATCTCATAAATAATTAATTCGATTTTTTTTGTAATTTAAGTAATAATAAATTTAATTGTTCCTGGTGTATTTGTAATGAATAAAATTAGAAATCTGTATAAAATGTTTTTTTTATCGATAAATTTTTATGCGCGGCCCGCATGGTAAACTATTCAATATATTTGGCTCGGTTAATACTTTAAGTTTAACATGCCTGTCCTAGTGTCTTAAAATGTATGTTGAATATGTAAATTTGCACTATATTATATTAATTATTGGTAATTATTGGATTTAAGAACTGAACATTTTATAAAACATATTTTAAAACCGTAGACGCAGTTTAAAATTTGTCAGAAATCAGTCGAGCAGCCTATAACACCAAGCAGAAATTACATAAGTACGTCGAAAGAAGAACACGCAAATGATTTCGAAAAATATTTATAAGAAGTTTTATTTTATTGGCTAATATTAAATCCATGACAACTGTTTAAATAATAATATACAAACAAATGCTTAGATACATAATTATACAATATAAGGCTATTATCGAATTGATTATTTAAAATATTGTCAAACCATTTTGTGAGGTGGTCTTGAACGGAACACCTTAAATAGAGTTTTCTTCTCTTACGATTTGTAGAATCAATAAAAAAGGACTGAACAATGCACTCGTCGTTAAGAAGAGTGTTATCTGCTGCCCGGACCTGTAAAAATGCGGTCTGGACGTGTTTAAAAAGCGTACGACGGATTCCGTTGTTGCGTTCGTGCTTTAAGCACAAGAAGAACGCAAGGCGTGACGACGAAATTAAGGCGACGGTCCGCGTCGGCGATATGACTGAAGCGGATGAGTCGCAAAAAGCGACCGTCACAGAATCCAGTCCTTCCGAGAAGGTAGGAGTACAGTTCAAGACGGAATTGCAGGAAAAGATCGAGTGTGTCCACCGCGGAGATTCTCCGACCTCGGCGGACGGCGATCATAATTCGACCGTCAAATGCGAAGAAAAACCAAAGGTTAAGACTAATTTTCGCGTTGTTCCCAATTCGTTTTTTATTTTTATTTATAAGTACGAATTCTTCGACAAAATCGAATCGCTGTTTACGTACATTACGAGAATAGATGCCGTGCAAAGACACGTATCTTGCATAACTTGCTTAAAACCCACGTTTATTCGTCGATTTTTTAATTTAATCGTTTATTTGCCTATAATCGAATAATATTTACAAAATATGCTTCTTACGTAATATATATAATCGGTCTGATATAATGTAACAGACCGTCAAGAAAACGAGGAGATCACGACGGAAAGCAGGCAAATCGCATGCGGATACACAAAAGGAGCTACCCGCTGAGTCGACAGTCGTTGGCGAACAGTCACTGAAGGCAAAGGATGAAGTAGTAGACGCGGATGAGAGTCGCTGTGCTACGAAAACACCTACGGATCCTACGTCGCGAGCATCACCGACGCCGTTTGTACAGAATTCCTCCACAAGCAATAAAAAAGAGGAACCGTGCGCTAGCCAAGTGATTATCGATATAATATACGCGTTTCATGATTCAATTTAATATGTGTAACATTCCGGTTCAAGCGTATACAATAATTGAATTTTTAACGATATGTATTTATTCTTTGATTTGCAATTCATAAGTAATTTACGTCGATCTGTATGGAAAACTTTTTCGGGAGTTACTTTACTTTCGTGAGTGTTAATGTGTGCGCTCGTTTCAGAACGGTAAGAGTGCGGATAAAACGGGCGAACGAAAGAAATCAGTAGAGGATACTTCGTTACCGCCCAAGGCGTTGATCGTCGCGAAGAATCCGCAGAAGACAGCGGATGTGAAATCGATTAAGAACCTCGTAAAGGAGACACCGGCGGATTCTGCACCGAGTTCCGCATCGAATAATGTACCGCAAACGTGCAAGAGCGCGGTAACTGAACCCGTTAAGAAACAGCACAAAAACGAAGAACAGTTGTCAGAAGAACCTTGGAAAATAGTCGAGAGAACGCGTAAACCACGCAAGAGTCAACCTAAAGACGATGTACCCTGCGCCAAAGCAGGTCTGTTGTACTCTACGTATAATATTTGCGAAATAATGCGATCTATTTCTACAAGTATTTTTTTAATTTTGTAGAAAACCTGAGCCAACAAAAAACGAACAAGGAGAGAAAATCTTTTCCATCACCAATCGAGCCCAAGAATAACAATAAAAACATACCGGTCAAAGCGTCGAACGTGTCCGGCGATACCGCCAGCACAAAACCATCAGCATTGGTGACGCAATGTAGTAGTAATACGTTGGGCGTAAAGCGTGATAATGACGAACGGTTCACGGCGGCCATACCAAGTGTCTTTCACATGAAGTACCAGAAGAAAATCACGCTACACAAGACAGAGAATCCGTTCATTCCGACGGCGGTCGCAAGAGAAGCGGCCAAGAATAAGACTGACGCCGCAGTGTTTAAGAAGAAACCTCTCCAATATAACACTCAGGTAAGACTTTAAATTCGTATCGTGGTACATAATAGTCGGCTCGGATATGTTGTGCCCATTGCTTTGATAGTATCCGATCTCTACTGAATCGATTTTCGCGAATTACATTAAACGAAAACACTACATCGGTGCAGAATAGTAAAATTGTTATTATCAAAATAGTTCTACTGAACATTTTGCCATTTGTCACATATGATGATTAATTTTAACGATCGTTATATATACATATAGGATTATTGATAAACGATGATATATGAAAACATATTATATTTGCGCGCTATATTTAATTAAGTATTTTTGTTGAAAATTGCCTTTCTCTTTTTTTATACGTATTTTTTCTTGTTGTCTACAGGAAGTAAAGATATCCGTCAATTCGATGTTATACAAAATGAAACAGTTGACCGAGAGTTTCGCTGTGTTGCCGATCAATACAGTCGAAGATTTGGAGAACACTGTCGATTTAATTTTCGAAAAGGTAATAGGTTGTATTACGCAACAAAATATGATTACGTTTTTAATTTAAACGAAACTATCAATTCGTTTATTGATACTGTATTTAATAATGTATGCGACCAAGAATCAAATGTGTGTACCGAAATATTCAATATAATCTACAGGCAATCCGAGTACGAAAATTCACCCCTATTTACGCGTCCTTGTGTATGGCTATGCAATCCATGCAAGTTACTAGTGACGATGAAAAGAATCCGCGGTTAGTGTTCAAATCCCTCATTCTTAAAAGATGTCAGAGACAATTTCAAGAGGACAGAAACCGCCGAACAGAGGGTGTAAACAAACTTGAGAAAATAAATTCCTGCGAAGATCCAGTAATTAATAATTATAATTTATATGAATATATATATATTATGTCTATGAATCAAAATTTAAAAGTCACATTGATTATTGTACGGGTTATGAATTTATTCTGAATTTTATAATGTAATAGGTAAAGAAAAAAGAGCTACGATTCGCTTATTTGGAAAACGAAAGAAGATTGTTTGAACGTGCCGTGACAAATTGCCGGTAACTTATTATTGTGTCGTATATTTCGGAATAGAAAAATGGAAATTTTATGATGTACCATATTTACATTAATGTACATAATTTTTCTTCTTTTAATTTTGTTTATAGATTCATGGGTGAGCTGTTCAATTTAAATATGATCAAGCCGAGCATCATGACGTACTGTATGTCCGCCTTGATCGGAGAAATTTCGGACGAATCTCTGGAATGTTTATGCGATCTACTAAATACTGCCGGAAGACAATTGGAAGCAGTACGTTTTTTCGGCAAAATTAAAATGTCTTCTTTTATTATTATTTCGTGTTGGCGTATATTTTTTCGCTTTTTATCCGCTATAAATGAAATATCAATTTACGATTTTTGCCAAAATTAAAATTATAACTTTCTGAAATGGCGGTTGCAATTACTCATTTTTATAAAGTTATTTAGTTTAACCAAAACAATTGAATCTATATACGCGGATATGCACTGTTTTTTTTTTTTGCAGTGTTGCGATTTGAAGAAAATATTCGACAAGCTCGAATCTATATCGTCTCACAAAAATATTTCGTCGAAAACGACGAGTATGATCCAGGACGTTATGACCCTGCGGAAGAGCAAATGGTCTCCGTGCGCCGAGACGAATTGTCTGAAAACCATTCCAGAACCGTAAGCCGATGCGAGTGGGTGCGAGAGAGATGGCCCCTGATCAGCTGGTACATTTGTTCTCTCGCGCGTTTTAACGCCCCGCGTCCAACATCATATATAAACTTGGACTGTCAAGATTTTGTGCGTAACGCAAATGGCCGTTGAAAATTCCAACACTCCAGGACGATTATTTTTGTAGTCTTTTGCGACGCAGCGCTTAAGAACGTAAAGTAACTGGCTGTTGAGAAAATCGAAAAAAGTTTCAAATGAAATAACCTCGGAGCGTAACGCACGACTAGATCATCCGAGCGTTCTTTCTAGTCGAAAATTTGTGCGCCGAAAAAAGTGAAATAAACCCGAAATACGTAGATTGTTCGCTTCACACACAATCAAAGTTTATCGTGTTTATAAGTTTAAGTTTGCGTGTGTGTGTGTGTGTTAAAGATATTGAAATAAAACCTTCATGGTGGGGACTATCGTCAACGGGATATACATATGTACGATAACAATCGTCGCTAAGGAAACGTCTTATCGCCGTCGCATGCGGTCTATATCGGTTTTACGTTATAATTTTTTTTTCTGCGTAAAAAATCATGGACTAGAAATAACGCTCGGGGACGTATCTCGTCGCGCGTTCCGCGGGCGTCTATTCGGTATTTCGTTTAACAAAGGTTTTTCGATTCTCTCTCGGTAAAATAAGTAAATTTGTTCGCTCGCTTTACACGAAACAACACGAAAATCGTATTTTCTCGATAGTTTTTCTTTTCTTAAATACTTACTACTAAAAAAAAAAATAAAAATAAAAATCTCTAGCCCCGGAAAAGTCTCGATACGCTGGGCGTCGCGTACGTTATTGTGATTTAACGATCAAAATATTTTGCTCGATTCTCTGGTGCGCGGCGTATACTTACTGCACCGCGTTCACACGGATTCGGGCTACAACAACAATAATAATGCTCGACCGACCCAGTGGCGACCACCGACCGCGGTACACAACGCCGACCGATGTAAGCACAGTGGTCGCGGCGCGGTCATTATAACGTGTCACTGGTTACGGTAGTAGGTACCGCGCACGTTACCTGCAGTGCCAGAGGCGCGAGAAACGCGTGTCATTAATTTCCGCCGCGGCCACTGCACAATGGCCACTGCACGCGACAAACCTTTGTAACGACGTCGCGTAATCGATTCTCGCGACACGCGGCCCGCCCGGCCCGGCTTCCGTAAACATATTTGGCCTTATTCGGCAATAACGCGACGTGACCGGTATTCCGACGGTCCTCAGAAACGCCGCCGACCGGTAGCCGCATAACGTTTTGGCACGTCGATGACCGCGTGTCCGGCACCGGAATCCCGCGGCGCACAGGAGAGCGCGTCTTCGGACGTTCAAAATAAATTCGTATTAAAAAAAAGAAAAAACGAACGACGTCGGGAACGAGAGGTCACGCAAACGTTCCATATCGGGACTTAAGAAATATTTGGTCCCGAGGCGTGTACACGATAACGGGCCTCAACTAACGTATATGACTTTCCATAAAAAAAAAAGTCCTGAATTACTGCGAACTTATCGATATTTCGGTCTTAAATTAATAATTTTTATGAAAAAAAAAATTTTTTAAATTACTTCGTTTAGAAATGAAAATGGCGCGCTTTGAAATTTTAAAACTGTATAATTCAGTAATTTTACTCGAAATATTGTTATAATTGTTTATAGCAAAAAAAAAAAATTTTTTTAAAATAGTCGGGAGAAACTTTTTTTTTCGTTTCTCACTCGCGCGTTTACGACCGTTCGACCGTCCGAGTTTGGTTATTGTGTATGATAATTTATTAATCGATGATGATTTTTTTTTTTTGCCTAACATTTTTGCAAAAACTAATGCTAATAATACAAATAACCGGTTTAGTATTTACCATATCACGTAATACAATATAACATTTATTAATCGTGTTTGAGACAATCGTTATTAACTACACGTTTACATTGTATTATAATTATACAATTATTAAAACTCGAAAAAACTATTATTTCTGTAATAAATTGACGCGTCGAGGTACGGAGAAAACCGTATTATTATTATAATTATTAAACGAGAATAATAATAATAAGCGTTTTCGATTGCTGCAGCGCCGCTCAACAACGGGACGGGTGTGCAGTGTGTATTTATACAGTTTGGCCGCGCGCGGTCCCTTCGGTATACAAATATGGAAATCAGATTTCCCAGAGGAAATTAAATTCGCCCGTTTAAAAAGAAAAAAAAGTATACGTACAAAAAAGAAAGAAAATCGCGACTTTTAATTTGATTTTACAGCCTATAAATGTATTATCTGAAAAGTACGCCATAATATTATCGCCGTGGCACGTGTAGCAGCCGTATTATTATCGTATTAGTATATAAAAACGAGAGAAAAATGCGCGAAAATTTCGGAAAAAAATTTCGTAAAACTACCAGTTGGATTATCCAAAAAAAAATATCCGCGCTTCGTATACCGCCAGCAGCAGAGCGAACAGAACAAAATAAATTCGTTTGCCGCGTGTTAGAAGATTTTTGATAACGCGTCCGTATAAAATAATAATAATAATAATAATACGGAGAGAGAAAGAAACGCGCGATTGGTGAGATAAAAAAAATATTCTAACGAGATTTATTCGGATACATATACGCGACTGTACAGGAGACAAGAATACCACCATCGAGTGAATTCAAAACTGGTTTTTTTTTTTTTTTTAGAAGGCCATCGAACCATAAACGTGTGTGCAGCGCGTATTATAATACACGTACGTATACGCATACCGCAGGACTTCGTTTTGTATAAATAAATAAGTAAGGAATTTATATATATGTGGACGTCAAAAAGGCGGACTGTCGAGTTTTTTGAAGTCTTCCATTGTGCTCGGACATATTATGTGTCTGCAGGACCCGCGTGCCAGGTCATCGTTTCCACCCTTTTCTCCCGGCGACGCGTTGCGTCGTACATTATAATTTCTAATAATAATTCCTACACGTTCGGCAGGACTCTTGTTTTGAACGTGCCGGCCAGCACGCATTTTACTTGATTTTAAGTATTCAAGACGCAGTTCAATTACAATATATTATCAGAAAATAGTGTTTTTTTTCCCCCGTATCAATTCAATAAACGGTATTATATAACCAGGGCTAGGGGATTTATACGTTTTTTTTCATTTAGTCCAAACAGATTGTTTGTCAAGCGTATGTGCACGATTTGTCCACTTATTCTCGATTAAATAGAACAATTTTTTTTTTTTATATTTTTTGCACATAATTGCGTATTTAGAGATTTTGAAAATCGTCAAACGGCGGTGTATTAATTCAATAAATAATCTTTGTTACATTTCTCGTTATTTTTCTTCTCACATCGCGATGCGATGTTTCCTACTGAAGTCGTGGAAGAAATCGGCGAGCTCGCCCGCAAAAACCAGACTGGAACGACACGTCAATCCAAAAACAGCTATTCGATTTCTTGACAACTCAGAAGACGTCAGACGAATCGAACGTGTAAAGTCGTACGACCTAGTTTGGTAAGATATTAGATCGAGGGCAGGAGTAATTCCAAAGCAAAATTAAACTCCACGCGTGTGTATACACGTAATCGATTAATTAATAATTAGACATGTACGAAAATTGTGAATATTTTCGATAAAGATATATCGGTCGTTTCAATATAATAAAAAAAATTATTTTCTTCGGTTTTCAATTGTTTTTAATCTCCTCTTACTAACCTCCGCGGCGGTACACGTAAAATTCTTTCCTTTTTCCCGCGATAAATTGTTCCGAACGAACGCGTTTTCCCCGCGATTCGAATCGGCGTGCGCGGTTCGCGTCCCGCCGGGGACCGAACCGAGACCGAGACACAGCGTGCACTGTTATTGTTCCCTTTACCTTTCCCAATATTTTCGGGCAACGTCCAGTGGAAAATAAACACCGAAAACGACCGAAACGCTATGACCCGGCCACGGTTAATGTAATTACGCGTATCATTATTATTATTATTATTATTATCGATTCGCGCCCTCCTAATGGATTCTGGTGGACCGCAATGCATATACGTAGGTGTTCGTATACGTGCCGAAACGCATTACGATACGTTACATCGTTAGACCGTATCGCGAATTGTTCGCCTCCAGCTATCGATGCGGATTTTTAACTGTTTATTTATTATTTTTATCATTTTCAACGCTTTAGTCACACGTCGAACTCCACGGCAAACGCGACTCTCCGGGGCTGCAGCGTACGAAACACGCGCGGTGTCCTTATACGCGTTTTTCACAAAAAAAAAAAAAATTGATGACGGACACGCTCGTGCCGGTGCCGAGAAGATTACACGACCGCTGACTGTTATAACGCGTGAGTAAATATAATAGTTTTGTTGCTCGTATTTTCATCGCTATGTATATGACGTGTCGAGGTTATGGTTTTCAATTTTCTATGAAAAGTCCTACACGAATTATCCTTTGCAAAGGATGTCCCGCGCGATTTTTCGTTGCGAAAATATCGAATGTTTTCTCGCGAGCTTTTTTTCAACTCGGTTTTTTTTTTTTTACATTTTTTTTTCGCCTACACGGTTATTCTTCCTTCCTTTCAGTAAAAACTATTTTAATGACACGTGAAACGCGGTAAAGAAACCACCTCGTATTTGTTCATTTCATTTCGACGACAGGTACGTTTTAATGAATCTTAGCTGGTTTACTGTGCACCTAATATCGTACGATTTATATATATATAAAAAAAAGTAATGATTTTCGATTTCCATAATAATTACAATATCCCGTTCGCCTACATTTCTACAGATATCGTCGCCCGAATTCGGACCATCTGGATTTTAAAATTCCCCCTCCCCCGAACGCTTAAAAAAAAAGAGTAAAATGTTGCTTCCTCTATGCCGAAAATTAAAGTACGCGAACCGTAGACAGTAACTATTCTGCTCGCTCGTTTCAAAAAAGCCGCGGAACACTGGCAGCGTTTATTCAAACACGTTTTGTTTCTGCGTTTAACGAAAGCGTTATCATTACTTCTAAAAAGAGCTATTCGTATAAAATCTTAGCGTTAATTCGTTATCGTCCATGCGCTTAAAAATTACTGAAATATAAAAATATAATTATCCGCAAAACAACGTATTCAAAACAAAAGTCGAAATTATTAATAATATATCTACTTATATACGAATATTTTATATTTAAATATAAATTAAATACTATTTATTATTGAAATTCATACCAAAATTAAAATATTATTATTTTATTTTAGTTAATGTATTCAATTTCGGATTTTATATCGGGAATAACATTTATTCTCCAGTTAATAAATAACGATAATTTAAATATTAAAATCAATATTGGATAAATTATCGAATTTAAACTTACGATTAAAATATTGTCGCCGGTATATTTTATAAACATAAGTTTTTAAACATTTATTAAATTCAAAAATTGTCATTGAAAAATAAATACTTGAAACTAAATGTTTATTAAATATTTTTTAATTTGCAAACATCGAAATCTGAAATATATAATCTATTCGATTCTGTGTGAATTACAAATGTTCGGTATTTTGATTTCCAATCGTATTTACACGGTACGTTAGATCGACAGAAGTGCTGTGTGGGATGTTTTGAGAACGCGTCTCTGTGCAGATATTGCACTCCTCCTCCTCCTCCTCCTCCGAAGAGGTGTACGCGGTTTTTTCTCTGCAGCATCGTGCAACACTCGTATGTACATAAGGGGGGAGGGAGGAAACGCTCTGCGGCGTGGCTACGGTGTACGCGCTGTGCAAATATACAAGCGAATCGGGGGGATTCGTCCGTGGAAAAATCGGAAATCGAACGAGTGCGAAGTCGGCGAGTAGTGTAGTGGGCTTACACCGTCGCGGCCCCGGTGCAGTGCAGTGAACGAAACGGACGCGCCGCCCAGCTCGTGAGCGTATTCGGCGCGTCCCTTCGCTGCACGCGCCGCAATACGGGATTCTGCGGCGGAACGACAACGAATCCCGAGACTTTTACACGAAACAATATACAGAAAATGGCGATACACCAGCTCCTCTCCCGCTACGGTGGTGTACACACACGCGCGTCCCCAACGCCCGTCTTCTTTATATTATATAAAATACCGAATAGCTGCTTCGCTCACGAGGGGTCGGTCGGTCGGTCGGTCGGTGATCAATCATATATTTTGTACGAACGCGCCCGTCACGATATGGAACTCATCATTTGTTATGTATCTCTCGCGGACGGGTATGGAAAAAATTGGTTTTTTATACCAGTGACAAGTTTCCGAAGCGTTTTTTTTTTTTCAGTACAATTCGAATTACGTTTTTCTCCGCCTTCCCCCCTTCGAACAGAAGACGAGATTCCGTGCCGCCGCGGGGTTTCTGCGCTGTAGCAGCACGCGCGTGACTTTACTCCGCGCCCGCAACAATAGCCACCGCCAGTATCGATCAATCCACGACAAGCAGGTCGCCGTGCACACGGCACAAACGATATTTATAAACGAATGTTTCTCTCTCTCTCTCTCTCCTAACGATCCGTTTGTACGGTAATTAAACAGTACCGTCTCCGAGAAACGTCTACAACGGAGGACCGACGAAAAGTCGCTTCAATATCGATTGTGTTACGTTAGCCATCTCCGAACGGAAAATTATCGAAAACTTTACTCGAGGCGTTTATATATAAAAAAAAAAACATGGTATAAAGAGCCGCGGGGTGTTGCGGATTAGAGTCGAGTTGTTACCGTAAATTTGTAAGTAATTGAGTAAATATTTTTTATGGAATTTAAATAACTCGAAATCTATAATTGCTATAAATAGTCCAAAATTGAAAAAAACTTTATTTCTTTTTTTCGGTTCCTATAATATAATATAAATAATCACGTGTATTCGGTGAACATTTCAAATTGCTATACAACCGTTATTTTGATAACGACAATCGCGATTTCGACGAAATCGCGCTTTTTGAGTAACTTTTCGGTAGTTTTTGAGTTTTTAGGCGCTTTTGAGAAAATCGAAAAGTGACCTCTCTTAAGTACAGTAAATAAATGCAATTTGTCACCGAAAACTGGGTACGACTGTAAAAATCGGAGCACTCTTTCGGACGGAATTTGTTGAAGACAAAAAAACCGTATCCTTGTAATACCATTACATTCGTCGCGCCGCTCTGCAGGATCTGAAAAGACCAATATATATTGAGCTACGAACACGAAATATTTATCGCCGCAGACATTTTTTTTTTTTGAAAGAAAGCAGCAAAGTATTGTTTTACGGGAATTGGCCCGTGTAATATTCGCCGAGCATTGGCAAATCTTAACGCGGAATTATCGATTCGCAAAACGGTATACAACACGCGTATTAAACGAGAATCCTAAATCGCTCGCGAGCGCCGGCAACGAAATCCCATTCACTTCACGCGTGTGTTTGTCATCCCCGGGCACGTGCTACGCTTACGGGGTGCGTACACGAAGTCCTCGCGCCCGTGCTCGACGCTGCTGGTGATGCTGCGCGCTCGGGATTAACGAAGCGTTCGGGACGTTCGGAAATCGGCTTTTACGTTTTTATCCGTCTCGGTAAGTGTACCGACGATGGGTGGACGGGAAGGAAAAACGACGGGACGGGGAAAAAAAAAGTTTATTCGCTCAAAGTCGGCGGCGCGTCTCTGACGGATAGAAGTTTCGTGCCGTTAAAAATCGAACCGTTTTAAGAATTCCGCTCGTGAACGGTATACGGCACCCGATCCCCCGAGGGATCACCGTCGTGTCTTTCTCGGCACCGACCGACCGACCGGCCATCGACCGACCCCGACTCCCTCCCGACGGCGGCGGCGGCGGCAGACGTAAGCCGCAATAAGTCTGACTCGATCGTACACGTTGAATACAAAACGCTGTTGACGACTATATATATACGGAGAAAAAGAAAACTTTTTACGAAATTCAGGGTCAGCGGTGGAAAATGCTTATAAATATATGAAAAAATGTTTATAAGATTTTTCTCGTTTTGCCTCTGAAACGTGATCGAAATTCGGTACGAAATCCGCACGGACTTTATTAGTGAATGTTTTTATACGCCTTCTATATCCCGATCTTATTATACAAATACCGGAACGAAACACGATCCGGCGCAATAGCGTATTATAACGGACGGAATCGGAAACGATTAGGGACATTTTGCTGACACGGAGAAATAACGACGTAGTGTCTTAAAACACCGCGAGACAAGCGTTTGTTAATGGATCGGCGCCAACAGTACTTTGCGGTGTAATTTCAGTGAACGGAAGCAGTGCAACGAACAATGTGTTACTTCGGACCGATTCCTCTGTTCGAGTCAAAGGTATTATTGTCAAGGGGAACGAAAAATTAATCCGAGATTATGTGGAGAGTAGCTGAACAGGAGTCGCTCGTATAGAGAGATATCGGAGAGAATAATATCGAGAAAATGATGGTGACAACACCATAACGGTCTAAAGTGGATAGGAGTGGAAAATTCGGAACAGACTACGATAAAATAAAGCGAGAAATGTAGGGAAACGTACACTATATGAAGAAAAAAAAACGATTTTTTTCAATATCAAACAAATAAATAGTCAACTTATTTATAAATATTGCTATATAAAAGCATTACCATTATACAAAATCGGAATAAAAATATTATTTTTTTGTTATAACATATCCATTTTTGGAGACACAAACCATTGATTATTGCAATGCACTGATCGATTAGAAAATATATAAATATTTATATACATTGGATTTCAATTAAACGACACATAATATCTTCTGAAATTCATCAACGCGAATAATAATACGACCGCGTGTATATACTGTCATTATTTATTTTTTATCCTGAACGTGATGTGTGGATTACATATTCGTATTTACAGCTATATATCATATTATTTATTACAATCGTTCGATAAATAGCGTTTTATTAAAACGTTGCGGCTTTTACTTTTGTTGAAATGTTAAAACCGACACATGGATTTATTAAAAAGAACAAAAAAAAAACTCATAAATAAATCGTGACATGTATATTGTATATATATATATAGTTTAATTATAATGAAAAAACAATTGATAAAGAAATACAAAATTTTTTTTACACTTCTTTACTCGCATCCCCGGTATACTGTCGAAATATCCAAAAAAAAAACCCTATCAGAAAATCGTGAACGCATAAATGTTGTTTTAATTTCCCTTGAATTACGGAAACAAACTGATTAGCGACTAATTGATTTCGGTAATCATATATTATAAAGCTATTTAAAGAAACGCCGAAACGTCATTGTCGAAGCGTTTGTTTAAATTCCAAAAAGATAAGAATATATCACGGTATCGCATTATTTTTATTTAAATTCATTATAATACGTTCGATTTGAAAACGTTGTTGTTCGGCATTAATTTCAGTCGTCGTGTCTCGTAAGCGGACTAAATTATTTTACCGATTTCGCGTGCAAAACATTCTTCTTCTCCGTCCACGGCCCTTATGAATCTTTTAGAGATTTTGACGCAATCACGTCTTTATCTACCGGTCTTGAACTGTTAATTTCGATTCTTGCGCTTCTAGTAGAATTCTAAGATCTCCTAACTCCATCGGTCCGCCTCGTTGCCTGTTAACAAAGTCACGGTAAATCAATTGAATATTCTATTCGTTAATTTTGCGATTCGTCAAATTTGACAAATTACCCCGTTATTTGACCCGAAAACTGAAACGACGACCTCGATTATAGAACAAACCTTTCGATACGTATACGAGTGTCGACTATTTCTGTCGGACGACAATTAAACGGCTTTCATTCGTCTTACACTTCCGATTACACGCTTTGTCGTCCGCCATTTGCGCCTCCAGCCGTCTTCATATCATCCTCAATTCCATCTGTCCATTACTACTTCGGTCCACAGCCTCTCTAGACCGTCTCTTCGCGCAACACGTCCGAACCACGTCAACCTATTCTCGGTTATTTTCTCCAGAATATATATACTAATGCGTCTTACTTATCCTTTACGCGCATTCCTTTCTTATTATGTCCGCACACACACACACACACACATCAGTCTCGGTCGTCCGTTCCGTTCTCCTGTCCGTCGTACCGAAAGGCTTTCGAAAGACTACGAAAATTTTCGCGATAAAAGTAACGGGAAGAAAAATTTAAATATTATTTTATAATCCGTTGGTCAGTCGTCGCAGCGCGGTTAAGTCGGTCGGTTGTAGAAATATTTTATATAAACGAGTAATTACCCTCGAAAATCTACGCAGTGAGAAAATAACGACGACGGGCAAAAAAAAAAAAAAAAGAAAAAACAATTTTTTTTTCTACTTTTCCCTCGTTTTTTGGGTCCGACGAACGATTCGGCTGTGGCTTCCGGCGCTCGCCCGCGCCGCCGCGGCGACTCTGCCGTTGTCGCCCTATTTATAAATATTAAAATGAAAAACTGCGGCCGCGAAAAATACAATATATTATTTCGAGCGCCAAACGCACATAAAAAAAATAATAATAATAAAAAAACTGCGAGAAAAAACTGCGAGAGAGAAGGGAAACCACCCCGTTCGCACGATGTCCGTCGACACTGGGGACGCGGAAAACCGTCAGACGGTGGTGGTAGTGGTATTCTTTACAAGAGATTAAATCGGGTCGAGGTAATTACAACTTTCCGGGTGTTGACTTCTCGCGCACGCCGCCGTAAACACAACGGGGTTAAATAATAATAATAACCTTAGAAAAAAAAAAAATGAAAATAATAATAATAATAAAGCCTTATAATACCGGCGGCGGCGGCGGCGGAGAAGGATACACGCACACCTTGAAAACCTTTCCTTTTCCTCGGTTAAATATATACGACGTATATTTATATATATATATATATTTAATTACGTTTAAACACAATAAAGGTGATTTTTCAACGCCGAGATTTCGCCGAGTATTTTATACGCGTTTTTTTCTTTTTATTCTTTTTCACTTCGTTTTTTTTTTTCTACGGTATAAAAAGCGTTTCCTTCGCTTCATCCGGCGTGTCTGGCGGACGCCGGCCGCGGCCATTGTGTACGGGGCCGCGGCAGTGATTTCCTCGCGCCGCCGCCGCCGCGGTCACGGGAAACGGACGGCCGGTACTGCAGCAGCGACTACGGTGCGCCTACGAAATCTGTATAACGAAAAACTCGCCCGGGTTTATTGTTTTCACCGCGCGCCGAAGGGATTGTTTCCCCCGGCGCACCGGTAGCTACGTCGTCGTCGTCGTCGTCGTATGAGTCCCGTACGGACACGGCCGTAACGGGTTCGGCGGACGTGAGAGTAAAATAAAAAAAAAATACGATGACAAACGAGCAGAACGAATTATTTAAACGAGTTAACGTCGAACATTTGTCAAAGTCAACGTCGTCGTATTCTTTATAAATTGAGTCAACACTGTACCGGCGAGGACCGTTATTGTAAAAGCGGTCGGTACGCGCAAGAGAAATAAACGGTTTCGAAAGTGTCGAGACACGAGCAAAAGGCTACGGCCGAGGAGGAGAGAACGAAAATCAAAAAAAAAAAAAAGACAAGACAGTTTCGGTGGGAGAAAAGGATTCCGAAGGCGAGAATTACCGGATTTCCGCACGAAATCATTTACGACATTTAATCGTGGTTTCCGACCACCTCTCCTATTCTACGCCCCCTTTGTAGGTTTTCAAAAAGTATCTCATCCCTCCTATAAATCGGAAAAAAATTGATCACTTCTTTTTTTTTTTTTATACTTTATAGATTGCGAGTGTTGAGCCGTTATATTTAATAAAATATACAAATTTTATTCCGTGACGACTGCTTGCGCGCCTCCTCCAATGTGTTCACGCCTCTTGTGTTAAGAAACACTGATCTATACGATAACTGAGGTGTTCTCCGAGAAGTTACGAGATTAAAAAAAAAGTTGTAAAAATTTGTGTTTTTAAAACGCTTATAACTTTTTTTTTTAGAATTAAAGGCACTTAAAAAAATAGTTATGTTTTTGCGTGTCGGTAATTTTGTACGAAAATTTGGTGTCTATGATTGTAGTCTTCAGAGTCGTTTCCCGCGTGAAGTAATATTATATTTCAATGAGAATCGTAGGAGCGTGTTTTCCGTATGAAATCCTACGAGTTGATCTTCACGTGACTTTTCGCTCACATCAATATTACACAAATAGGAGGGTCTCAAATTCGTAAGTAAGAGCAATTTTAGTTTTTAATTTTCAAATTATGGCGGTCCGTTTAAACGCTCATTTATACGTATGACATACAAATAAAAAAATATATATATAATGACATTTATTTGGTAAAGAAAAAAGACGATTTATTGTTATAACCGTTATATTTTAACTTGAAGGGTGCGCTGGATAATTGCATTAACGTTCCACATATCGGCGTGTATATTATAATGTATGGTTAATACGAGACGTAAATGGGAATTCTTACAATTGAAATTCATCCCGAAATTCACTTTTTATTTGCCAACGGCGACCGAAAATCCGACTTCGAAATATTATTGTGTATAGAATGCTTGCTTGCTTTTGCTTTGTTGATATACTCTGTTTCAAGCTGTGGCTTCCAGCAGAGTGTAGGGTGTTTATTTCTGGAGGTTTTTTTTTTTTAATAAGTCATCTGTGTATAGAATATCGAACGGGAATTCTTTATAGCTTTAACAGAAAGTGTTCGACCGGGCGCGTATCTCGAACAGACGACGAGAATTTCGTTAAATATTTCTAACTCGCTTTTTTTTAATAGGCATTTCTGTCTTCGAACGGATCAATACACTTCTTGGTGAAACTCTATTATACTTTCCTTTGTCGTCAAAACGGTCAAAAGTGGCGAAACGGGATAATATGGTTACACCGTTTTTTCGTACCGGTAATTTTATTAAATATAAACATTTCTTTTTAAGTCACTATTGACTTTTTAAAAACAAGAGGTTTTTTTTCCCGTATTTTCGTTCGAATTTTTCTTTTGCGCCACGCACTGTGGGTATTGCGAGTGCGAAAATTACCATTTTTTTACGGGAAGAGTGCTAAATGCGCACGTACGCTTGAGATTTAATCGACAGTAAAATAAAACATAACGCGTTGTTTTTTTTTTTTGTAACAGATGGGCGTTTAGGAAGCGTTTTAGGCGCGTTGACGAATATTTTTAACACAATTTTTGCGCCAGTACGGATTTTTGGAAATATATAACGTTTTTGCGATATTGGTTATTCGAATGGTTTAATAAAAAAAAAAACTTTTTAGAAAAACTGCTGCGTGCGACGAAAAACGTTTGCAGTTTTAAAGAGGTAACGGTGGCCTTTTGATTTTCGACCGTTTGCCGGGCTGTACGGTTCGAATGCGGCGAATGAAATTGAAAAATCGCACTAGGCGCCGCAGTGCAGTGCAGGCGACCGTACACGCGTTTGTTACGCGCGCAGACGGGCGCGACACAAAGGGCGCGTTAATAATAATTACGTGTACGGCCCACGGCGCGTCCCTCGGTCGGACGGAAGGAATTCGTAAACAGTTCCGTTGCGCGCAGAGGACTCGGTTGCACTATAGCCGTGCAGTACACTACACCGTGCGAGCACACACACACATATCGCCACTATCATCATCACCACCACCACCACCACCACCACCACTGACCGTCATTAGGTACACCCTCTGCACCGCCAAAAACCGGTGGGGAGTGGGGAATGGATACGCGTCGTGTTTCGTTATCGTTTCCGCCTCGGTGCAGTGGTGTACACCCGCGCGCGTTTTCTACGCGCGTTATACGCGTAATCACGAGCAGCAGCAGCAGTGCCCACACGAATTTTTTATTTATTTTTTTTTTGTGTGTACTATTTGTGTAGGTAGCGAAATAAATGACATTTTATCGGGAGGAGCTTTTTTGCTTTTTTTTTTCCGTCGAGATATCCGCGTTAAACGAAACGTTCGCTTCGACGAACACAAGGGAAAAAAAACGTGTTTTGGACGTCGCTCGAAAGTGAATTACTCAGAGTTTTTTTTTTGTAATTTTTGTTATCGCTATATAAATTATAGAAAGCGATTTCAAACGCATTGTATTCGACAAAAAAAAAAACCCCGATTCTGAGCGGAGCCTCGGCGTTTTATAATACCTACACCACTTTGTAGGGAAATTTTTAAAGTGGTAAAAGAAAATTGCGACTCGAGATTTTTTTTATGTAACGTAGGAATGTCATACGAAACATTTTTCAACTCTTTAAACCAAAAACTACCACTTTTACGACTTAAATAGCTCAACACCTAATAATTGCTACGAATAGTCCGAAATTACGTGTTCGGTGTAAATTTCAAGACACTAGCACTGAAATTTTTGTGCTGTCGCGTTTCAAAACACTGTTGAGAAAATACTTTTTTCTTCCAAAATTTTTTCGGGTTGTTTCAAATATTGCGCATAGGAAAACTACCGAGAAAACCGAGAAACGTTTCAAATAAAATACCAACTATAGATACGATTTGCTAAAAATATTATTCGTCGTCGCAAAACCAATAGCGCTCAAAATCTAAAAAAAAATAAAGACAACTATACGGACATACGGGAGAAGAGAAAAATGAAATGTATTCATAAAAAGAGGAAAAAGCAGAAAAAGAAAAATGTGTTTTAAAGCAAATAAATTAGGTCGAAGCGTTGAGATGACAGAAAGAGAATGGATCGATAGGGACGCAGGATAACGGAAGGAAGCCGATAATATTTCGAGTTAAAAAGTGATTTTCGATTAATGTATATATTTTTACTTAAAGATCGTCCTTTGTCGAATCACGATATCTTACAGTTAAAAAACTGTAAAAAAAAAAAAAGAATTGACGACACGTTCGATTCGTATAATGACACGCGTGCGTATAATATATAGAAATTCAATTATATGCTTTTTATTATACCGTTTTTTTTTGTCCGTAATATATACGTTTTATAATGCACTAGGAAAAAACTGATAGAACCTTTTCTGTAACTCGTAATTAATTCTACATTATTTATATTCTTATTACTTCTACATAAAAATGTGTATAAAATTGGTATTCAACTCGTTGTGAAATTCGAATATATGCGTTTTTTTTTTCGATTTGCGTCCGTTTAACAGGAGTTTTACTCGTAATTACACCGCGAAGTCCTGAGATTATTACGTTTATTAATAGACTTATATTTATGTGTATTATCCTATGATTTTTCTCGCCTTGTCACTCGTTTACAAACATTTTTTTTTTATGACTGTTTATATTATACGTATTATATAATATATAATAATTGTTATTACAACAGCGCGCCAGTCTCGTATTTTTTTTTATCCGTAATAAATAAATAATTTAAGGCGTTACCCGAGCGCCACGTATAACACCGTATCATTATATACTACGACGTATTATTTTATGCGCAAACACTCGGTTATCGGTTCTCACGGAATGCAACAACACTCGACACGTCGCCTCTTCGGCTCTTAACACTATATTTATAATTCGATCAAATATTTGAAGTGAAAAAAATTTATCGCGATTTTTTAATCGCTTAAATTACACACACACACTATAACAAAACACGAGTAGTTAATAAGCATAAGTAGTCGTCGGGTTTAAAACGTTATTTTGACAAATATTCAACGTAATAAAAAGTACGGAGACTGGATTGAACCTCGCGTTTATATATAAAAAATATATATATCTGATAATTATATCGTTCAGATAATTATTGAAAACGGCTGGTTAACGGTGTTATTCATATAATACCTTTCAGTATACTCGCTGAAGGCGTAAAAAACGGTTTTTAATATATAATGTATTCGGTAAAGAGCTGCACGAGCCATGAAAAATCGGACCAAAGACGTTTAATCGTTTTTTTTATATGACGTTAGGTAGTATTCTCGTATTTAAATAATGTCGTTAGTTTCAAATCGCATATTCAAAAAAAAAAAAAAAAATTAAACTAAATCGATCATCGAAATTCCGCAGTTTTCAAGTGCGCGTTGTGGTTTTAATTCGTCGATTTAAAACAAATCGTACGTGAGTGTATAATATAGTCGTTTAAACTATACAGATAAAATTAACGTCTTTATCAGATTTTTCTTTACCACAAAATTATTTTGCAAAAAAAATAATAATAAGTAAGACAATGTTGTATTCTAAAAATGAATTGTATTTTTTAATGTCAGACGTGACGACGTAGTGTCGATTGAACGAATATCAAAAAAAAAAAATAGTTTAATAATATTTTTTACTATACGCCGCTCAGTCGTCTATTTCGATTGAAGTAAAGATTACGAAAATAAGTAAATAAAATCGTTACGAGATACGAAACGATTTTTTTTACGATCTAACATTATAAGTGGTTGAGAATTTTTTTTTTTATATTATTTGTTTATTAATCGGTTATACGCATTCTAATATACGAATAGTAGTAGGTAATTCGCGTGATTCCGTGTATTATTATAATCGCGCTGCTGCGTTGTCCGTAATAATCGAATATAATTTTAACGGTTAATAATTTCACTATAAAAAGCGCATCGGCATACCAATTAATAAATTGTTTCTATACACACGGCGCTCTTGTGTGTGTTTTTTTTCAGTAATTTCGTTATATACGAAGGCGTGGAGATACTGGCGCGCGTATTATTTTATTATAATTGAGGGCAAGAGCTGAATAATATACGCGCGCTGTTTTGTCGGGCACAAATTAAACGCACGAATATATTCCCCGTTTCCGCGGGTACGCAGCAGTAGAAATTATAAATTACGGAAAAAAAAAACATTTTTTTTTTTTCTTTTAGCATAAAACCGTCACGAACGAACACGAAAAACTAATAGGCAGGTACGTATTTTATGTAAATATGTATATAGGCGCGTTTAAAATATTATATTATATTATAATACACGGGTATACCGCGCGTTTACATAATAATTCGAACACGAAAATTATATACGTAGAGGAACACGAGTTCTCTTACTTATCGAATTAATTTTTTTTTATATTGTAATATTTATACTACGCGAACGTTATATTTTTGTGTATATATATATTTTTTTTTAACTCGCCTTTTACTATATATTAATTTTATAAATATAATTTCGTCAAAACTAATCGTCCGTTGATTTCGGTCGGTTGCTATTTTAAATATATACCCGGGAACGCGGTAAAAGTTCGTTAACCGATATTTGCATTTTAAAAAAGAAAACATTTTTTTTTTTACACGGTATATATTGATAAGCGTATTTATACGAATACGTACAGTACGACACGCGTTTTTAAGAAGACCGAATACAAGAATATTACATTTTGTTGGTCAAATTCCCCTTTGCGTTTTTACAATAGCATACGATTTTTCTAAAAAAAAAAATCGGTGTTTTCTCTGGGGCACGTCGAAACCTCTTTTAATAAAAACCCGAAAGCCGCTGCAGAAGATTAAGGGGATTCAATGACGAAATACCCTGTCACTGATCAGTGCATCCCCAAAAAAAACGCGAATTCGCAAGCGGTAACGGCCACCACAATTCGATTACCAAAAAAAAACAGTCGTCTAAACGTTCCTCTCTCGAATATTTAAACGGGGAAAGTGATGCCGACGTTTCACAACGAACGCCGCGACGCACGGAATCTCGAAAATTTACACATTACCCGCCCACAGAGATTCTCTTACCGACCTATAAGGTATTCGCGTATAGGTCAAAACGTTGTTTTGTGTACGGGTCCGGTGTAGAGAACGACGGATATTGTCTGTTGTTCGTTCACACTTTTCGTACGGAAGCGCAGGGCCGGCGCAAGGGCGAGGCGAGCGGGGCACGCGCCCCGGGCCCCGCGCTTTCAGGGCCCCGCGCCCGGTATAAATAATTATGTTACAATGAAACAATATTTTAAAAGCCTCTTCTGGAGTCGTGAATTTAGACTTAGTGTTTTATAGTTTATGATACACATTTTAATAATAATTGATAATTATATACAATATAATATTTGTAATAGATTATGACGTAGGTACTGATGAACTACCCGTAATGTTTGAAAAATCTTAGTGCAGGTAGGTATAAAAATATTACTTTTGTCTTTTACACACACTTTGGTAACAAGGTTCTGTCCTTGAAGTTCTTATAACAAATCAGTTGTATAAAAAGTGATTTTTTTTTTTATATCGAAATAATTGAAAATCGGTAATCAAACGAAAACCCGTGCTATATTTCCTTGTAAATTGTAAGTATTAGATACCTACTCATAGACCTCTAGTACATATTTTATTGTTATTATTATTATTTTTAAAGTCGTGTTAAAAAAAATTAACTTTAGAAATGTATAATTTTTTCCTTATTATTTTGTAAATCGGGGCACCTTCTATTATGATTTGCCCGGGCCCCGCAAAACCTAGCACCGGCACTGCGGAAGCGTTCGGACACGATCGCAGACGCGATCGGTTCCGGCGAAACCTTGTCGCGCGTCAGACGGAAACAGTCGCACGGACGGAACGTTAAAACGTGAATGACATAATCGATTTCGTTGCTAATATCGATCCCGTATAAGCGCGTTGTTCTGTGTCCTGCCCGGTGTCCTGCTATTTCGAAGTAAAAAATAAAAAAAAAACGACGGAGAAAATTACATTCCATCGTGTCCTCCAATGACTTTCGCGTGTCTAACGGAACGCACACGGCCATCGATCTCTTCTATCATCCGGAATCGTGTTTTGAGATTGATACGCGCGTTCCACGCGTCAATGGCCGGGCAATCGAGCGACATATTTTTTTTTTTGGTATATTTTCCGCGTATTCGACACGATAATTTTTTAACGCGCGTAACAGCGGACTTCGCCTCGCACTATAGTCGCGCGATACGCGACTAATTTATCTGGTTTGCTGGCGCGCGATATTACATATATCCGCTATACGCGGCAGCCCGGTTTTCCGTGCTCCGGATCCCTTACCATTCACAGCGTATACGTTTATGACAAAATATATATATATATATTATGAAAACGCGTATGAAAATTCGAACGGGAGAGTTTTAAACCCCGCGGAGGGACGCGCTGGGCGACGGCGCGCGGTCGTCCGCGAAGGGAACGGCGGCGGGAAAGCGGGCGCGTAGCGGTAAGCGGTGACGGGGGCGGCGCGACGGAGTTCTAAAAACAAATATCTGTCGTTGATAAATTGGATTTTTCGTGTGTACGACAGAGAGAGAGAGAGCGCGCGCGCGCGGAAAAAAACTTCCGATAACCGATGACAATGCCGATGAGTAATGACGCGCGTAGCTATCATTTTTCATTAGCGCCCCCGAGGCAGGTGAAAATATGGAAATGGATGGAAATGAATTACGGTCCCTGGTGGGCTGGCAGGCAGGATCTGTACACACGAGCGTATATATATATATGTGTGTGTATAGCACGAGCTGCTGTAACAGCGAGATATAGATAGACGAGCGCGCGGGGAGGGAAAAAGAACAAAACTGAAAACTGAAAAAAAAAAATGTATATATATATAAAAAACGTTTCGGCGTGATAGAACGGTACGTTTTTCATCCACTATCGATAATACGATGGCTACATATATATATATATAAATCGTGTATCTATTTGTGTGTGTGTGTACAATATGAAAATAAAATATATGTGTGTGTAAAAATCGTACGCGAGCATCAATCAAAAACACTTTTGAAAATTTGATGTCTACATCACTATATAATATAATATCTGTATAATAAATATAATACGATTCATAAACGATATTGTATATATGTTGTGCAGAGACTCGTATATATATATAGGAATCGCGTACTCTGCAGAATGTAATATAATATATAGTAAAACGTAGCCGAGGAATAATATTATTGTACACGTTTTTGGAGTGTATATACCTATATAGTAGTGCGAGTTGGAATATAAAATATTTTGCGAATTTTCGTGGATTTTTTTTTTTTTGAGATTTCGTCGCGGTCGGGTAGCATATTTTGGTTTTTTTTTTTACGTTTATTTCGCACGATTTCGTTACGAGTATCCGGTGTCGACAATATTTACTTTTCATTGAACGGCAAAAATTATGAAAAATTGATCGTTTTATTTTTCGAAATGGTTGTTGAAGCGGACAGTGGAAAAAAATTAATATTATTTTTGGAATATTAATAACATTCGTTGGTGTTGAATTTTTAAAATAAAGTTTATAAAAACGTAATGTACGCTCGCCGTCATGAGAAACGACGGCACATTTTTTTTCATCCCTTATTTTCACGTTTTCTTGTTATATAATATATTTTAATATTTTTCCGTGCCGAAACGCGCAATATCGTTTTGGACCGAGATGCGCTACACAGTACCGCGGTAGATTGATCCGCCGTGCATAATACGACGATGCGCACTATAATAATATATTTAAATAAATATAATTCCAGCGTTTGTTTCGCTTCTTGCGTAATAACGGAGTTTTCAATGAAAACCGTATATGTATATATAAATGTACGAGTATATGAATATATTACTTTCCGATGCCGTGATTATTATTTTTATTTTTTTTTATACCTATACGGTTTTTTAAACTCGTTTTTTAGAACGTTCGTATAGAGATGTAATGTCGGTGTACCTATACACATCCGTCGTCGTAACAGAACGATTTAGATTAATAGCGTTCGCGCGTCGTATACGCGTACCACGCGATATTTTACATATTATTCTAACGTAACATATTATAATATCGATATAAAATAATATAAATAATATAAAAGGATATACCAAAAAAGAAACGTCGAATATAGACGACAATTATTCATTATCGCGTTGCCGGCGTGCGTGTAATATATTAAATATAATACGCTCTGTATACAGTCATCTTCTCTCGCGGTAGCCTACACGATACCGTGTAATTGAATTATGAAAATATTATTAAAATTTACTGCCGTCATTATAATAATATTGTTTAAACGCTCGTGTATATGGTCGTCAGACACGCGCGCGCGCACGCCGTATATTATCGACGTTTAATTATTATTAACACGAGTGATTTATGCGTTTTTTTTTTTAGAAAATGATTTTTTGTATTTTTCTATATTGATCGACTATACTTACGGTTAACGAATAATAAATGTATATACGCACTGCACTGGTATTTGTTTCTCTTCAAAAAAAAAACGAATTCCCGCAGTAAAAATGCGTATATATATATATATATATATATATGCCATAAAGATTAAGATTATAAACGAAACCTGCAAATTTATAATCTGAATTTAAAAATCCCTTCACAAAATGTTATACATGTTCATAACGTCTGGATAATTTCGAATTTCGGTAATTATTAAACGTGTCTTTTTGACGAATACGACCCGGATTCTTATTGTATCCAAAATAAAACACGAAATCGTATAAATACGCGAAAGAAACCTTTTTCCTGTAACGCGTTTTTTTCTCATCGAAACCGTATGATTCGCGTATAAAATCGCGTATATTTTGTTGCTATAACTGCTCCTGCCGGATATCAAATCGATGAATTTACACGCAGCTACAGTGACAACGATTAGGTTAGATTATTATTATTATTAATTTTTTATTTTTATTACTTTATTAAATATTACCGCGTCAAGTCCGGTGCGTTCAACCCGGCGTTTTCGCTACACCGATCTGTCGTTGTCAAAATCTTCTCCTCTCCGGCCTTTGCAGTGCATATAAATTATAATGTAATGCGGTCAACGGCTTTTGGAATTCGCGAAACTATGCGCGCCATTCTACCGTGCGGTCGCTGCAGCGGGCTATTATATAAGTGCCGGGGACGCGATTTCTTCGCATTATAATATATTATATGAGTCCACAACGATGCAATCGAAATAAATCAAATTTGTGTTTACACGCGATTTAAGTGTATTATACTCGCCGCCTATTGCAAATGCTCTATAATAATACACGTTCGATCCATATGCGATATTAACCGCGGACCTGACTATTATATTGTTACAGTATAGCGTTAGAAATATTAATTCTCAAATTATAGATATTGAAAAAAACTAGAGCAAAAATCGTAATTGTAACGTCGGGATCGAATTCAGAGTACAACAAACACCGGTAATTAAATTTAATAAAAAATACATTTTTTTTTTTGCTTATAGCGCGTGTCAGTGATTTAATAAAATATATAAGCGTGTGGCACACATTATATGCGGAATAGATTCGTATAAAATTAATTACACAATATTATTTAAATAGAATATTTTATTGGTTTTTTCGACGGTCTACGTCCAGTAAGACGCCACGATAAATATATAAACGCGATATTTTCCACACAAATTGAAAGCGTTTGAATAGGGAAAAAACACTATATTAGCGAAATAAATTAACAAAATTACACACCTATAGAATAGTGCTGAAAGTGCAAATGTTCGAGATAATTTTTTTTTTATACATATATAAAACGTGAAATTGTAAAAAAAAAAAAACGAAACTGAATAAATATTCCGTGGCTCATACAACCCTCGTTCCGTACGAATAATGTTTTGAACAAAATGTTTAATAAATAGGAATATATATATTTTTTTATACTCGGTATTTATACGTGGAAATATTTCAAATTTAACATTCGGACACGAAACCGGTGTGAATTATATGTGAATTTAAAATCAGGATGAGATTACGATCCTACCTCCTGTCACTGGAAAAAAAAAATCCAATTCGTATAAGAATAATAATTGAACCGAATTGATTCGATAATTTCTTAGCAAAAAAAAAATTTACGGTTCCAGTGTTTTTTTTTTTTCTCGTAATAACGTAAAAGAATATTCGAATTGAGCCGTTTATAATAATTATTATTATTACAGCGTATAATGTAACGCGGGTGTTTAAACGCCGCATAAATAACTTTTTTTTGCATTAATGAGCGACTATAATATTATTAAAATATATATAAAATAATATAATATACCGTACGATAATAATAATAATTATTTAAAAAAAAAAAAAAAATCGGCTATTATGTGTTGCGCAGTGGACACCATCGTACGGAGGAAAGACCCGATGTGTTGTTTTATTTTCTTCTTATATTATAGACGTCGTTACGTTTTTTTTTATTACAACTTCATCGGCCGTCGCCATGACCGCGGCCGATTCGAAGGAGGTGAAAAAAAAATAAAAATAAAAAAAATGGCCGTGTGCATTGTACGCGCGCGCGCGCGCACGATTCCAAAGACCGGTCCCAGGAATTCTCTGTAACAACACGCACGGCAGGTATACCTGTGCGCGCCGGATTAAATTATTATTTCCCTCCCTCGTCGTCGTCGTCGTCGTCGTCGTCGTCGCCCGCCGCGACAGCCACGCGGCCGCCGTTGCTGCAACGCACCGTAACCGGCCGCAGCACTTGCTACGCCGCACGACTACGAACAACAGACGACCGCGTGTACTTGACATCGTTTCCATCAGCTAATATAATTGTGTGTGCGGTAGTTTTTTCGTTTTTTTTTCGGGGACTAAACATATTTTGCAGTAAATCTTAGCGTTTCGACTAGAGTATATTATTTTGCAAGTATTATATACCAAAAGTAACCGCGGGTCCGGTATAAAAGAATTTCTGTGTATTATACTCTGATATATTCATAGTTAAAGTTTGTAATATTAAATATGACTACGGCGCCTTTTTTTTATGTAAAAAATACTTTAAATTATGTAAACGTATAACGCTTTAAATTATATTTACATAAAATTCGGTATAAAAAATGAAAAATTTTTTTAACGTAATACGCGTATTTTAAAAACATTTTAAACGTACAAATAGATTTTTAAAAAATATTTTATATCGAAATATAAATAATATAAAACTGCACGCTATATATGTTGTTTTGTTAACAATTCAATTATACACTATATAATACGTACACAATTTCTTCGATTTTTTTTGTAATCTAAATAGTATATTTTTTTTTCGGTAATATTCATAATTTTCTCTGCTAGACTTCGTTCCTCTTTTTTTTTTTTTTATTCACAACTGTAGACGATGACTTTTTCCTGAAACCTGTATGAGCACACAAATAAACAAATTTATTACACAACAACTCCTATATGTGTTTCTTTATTTTTCACAATACTATTTAGCTCGATTTTACACGTGCAGTGTTTATACATAAAAAAAAATTATAAAATACACTCTGTATAGAAAATCGATTAAATAATACATTACTAATATGATACGTATTGTTTGATCATTTCCGAGTAGGCTGCAAGACGGTTGTTCGTTTCGAAAATACCCGTATCAATATTTTCATCACATAAAATGTACTGTGTTTTATCACTCGTAATGTATAAAAATGAACAAAAAAATAATTTAAATACGCGTGTTATATTTAAATGTATTGTACCGTCTCTGTCGAAGATGATAAAAACAAAATTCATACAAAGGCTTTCAGAGAACCCATTCCGCTGTATAATCAACGACGCGGCCGGAATACGCACTGCAGTAGAACAGAAAATTTCAGTTTCTGATCATATTTTATAACGTTATTCGATAGTTTCGGCCCCGTCGATAAAAAAAAAACCCCCCGTTTTTCCGCCAATTAACGATTAAAATTTAGTGAATCGAGTGAAACCATATGATACGCTTTTATTATTATACACAATTTAGCGTATATGTATATAAAGTGAAACGAAATAATTAGTATAAATCATTTATGTTATTTTCGTATCATTTTATAAATTTGAAACCGTTAATATTTTATAAAATATTAAAACTGTAACGCGTATATTATTATATAATTGTACGAACGGGAAATATGTTAAGGAAAACGTGGCCTAATCGAAAACACCGCTCGTTTTATCGCCTCCGAAACGGTTATACGATAATAATATATAATTTGTATAAAATTATCGCTAGCAACGCTTATGTTAGACTATTTCGGATACGATACACAAACGATAAACGGTTTTTTGTACAACGTGCAAGATAAAATAATGACGTTTCTATATAATTATTAAAAAAACTAAAAAAATCTATTTACTCGGCGATCTGCGAACGATGTACAATTTTTAAGACGGCGCTATAATATTTCTGAATATTTCGGAGAACCAGCGCGTTATAGAATAGTGACACACTATGGATTACAGATTATTCTAATATTTAAAATTTTTATTTTTTCGATTAAAACGTCAATAAAAATATTGTTCAAATAATAACGTACTCCTCGAAAGTATTGAAAAGAAAAGAAACGTCGAATTTTCGTGTTTAATACGTAATAAACGTACAAATATATTGAATTATTATTGTTATAATCGAACGCGCACTATTAACATTCGTCGATAATACGCTGTTGTAAATGATAAAATATAAACGTCGATTAGACGTGAAAAACATGCACATCCAGTGTATAATGCGTGAAAGTGAATTGTTTACTTTTTTTTTTAATCTCTTTGTATTTGATTAATGTTTTGAAATTTCAAATATTTCGTCATTGAAATAACGAAAAAGTATTAAAAAAAAAAAACTGTACCAATTTTTTTTTACACATTTTACGGGTTCTACGGAATTTTCAAGATTACAGAAGTCTTCAAAACGATTTTCCTTTTTTTTCCCGCGAAGACGTATTTACTACAGTGGATTTAAAAAAATCTAAAAAAATTATATTAAAAATATTTTTAATGTGTATATTATGTTATTTCAAACGCGCGTCTCATCATATATTATACGCCTCGCAAGAGTGCGTTTTTTTTTTGTTTTTACTGATATAAACGCGCAGCGAGAAAAAGCGAAATTACGACGCCTATATTATAGGAACGTACAATCAAATCCCCATTAGAGTTGTGTATAACGTTACAACCGTCCTTTCTATACATAATATTACGTATAGAGATGACATTAATATTTTCCGCTATTTTCGCAGTTAAAATGTGTATAATTTAAAATTCCGGGTCGACTGCGCTGCTGCTAATAATTTATTATTATACGAATTCGATTTTGTCGGCAAATAATAAAATACGTTAAATCGAATCCGGCCTGTTCGAGAAATCCATCTGTTACTGCTGTTGTTCTGGATGATTTTTTTTCTCCCTTAGACACGTTACGCGTACGTTTGTTTTTTTTTTACATGTATATTGTATAGATATGTCTTATGGCTGGGGATTCTATAAATTTGTGCGACACCGAGAGCGTTACCATGACGTCATAAACCGACTCTACTCAACACCCGGCCAGGTCCCTCCACTTCTATACCGTCCTTGCCAGTTACATCGAAACGGTGATGACAGCGCGATATATTTACATATCTGTAAATATCTATAGATATTGATAGGTATGCATATAGGTACAATAGGAGACGAGGACTAAGCTATAGGTAACATATAATACATGTATACCGATGTATCTGCATGCATATTCCTGATACTCCTGTAGATACTCCTGTCTTTTTGTTATTTACGATTTCCATACGTCATCGTGGTGCGGTATCGTGTAAACGATTCGCGATCCTATCGTTCGAACCGCGAATAACGCGCGTATATTATAACACGCTTAAGGATAATAATTACCGATTATTATACAGAGCCCACTGCGGGGATTTTTTACGAAATAAATCACTCGTGAAATTAGATAATAATAATAAAATATATTTATTACTTTTTGGATCGATTAAAATACAACGCGAAATATTATAATAACAGTCGACAACAACGAAAATTACCGTTTTAATATTCTTATTATACGTCGAACGTGTACCTATATAGGTACATACGTGTAATAATATCCGACTTGGCGTGCTCACGAATATTATATATATTGAGCAGTAATAGCTGTGTATTGTTTGTGAATAGGACTCGGATTTTTTCGCACTAAAAAGTATTGAAAAATGACCAACGATATCTCAGATCACGCCTTAATGAAGGACACCGCCACGATATCGTGTGATTATTATTAATGCCTATAAAATTTCGTTATTCTATGGAATATTTTTCCGATCTTCTTAAGGTGTCACGAGATTTATGAAAAACATGGAAATAAATTCGATCCAATACGTATTGGCGAAATATTCTATAGAATCCCGAGCCCAGCTGTTTATAATATTATTTTCTAGCGGCCACGCCGTATGTAATTTTACGCACATATATTACACATAAAATTTATAGCGTCGATAAACGGGAGGAAATTTGGACAACACGGTTTTTTTAACGAAACGATTGCAGCTTAAATTAAACTATACGGATGTAGCTATAATATTCGTCCAAGAATAAATGCGATTTACAATATTATAATACGTGTGGCTTCACTAAGAAATCGCGTTCAATACAATACGATATAGTTTTACAAAACGGCGGAATAAATCAAACGTGTTCTGAATATTTTTAAACTTCGAATCAATTCGTTGACGTCCCGTCGTTTAACTGTATATAGTTTTTTTTTTTCATAACCCGTTGCAGTTCGGGTACTTGTAATTGATAGTTCCGGTTGTTTATCTCGCAATAACATAATAAAAAAAAAAAATTATAAACATTAAATTGTAATGTAATCAATTTTGCATTCGAATTAAAAAAATTTTAATTCGTTTGCACGTTATTTCGTTTCAAAATAAAGGCAGAGAACATAGTTTTATGCTATATGTGCCCGCAGTAATAATAGCTACGAAAATGAAGTGCCGTACAAGAGAATTAAATCGTTAGAATATTATCTCGTGAACACGTGTAACGGATTAAGAGAAAGCTCCTCGCAGTCGCCGCCATTGTAATCGCCGCCACCGTTGACTGAAAATCAAAACGCGTGTTTATTTGATCAAAAATAATAATATATTATGAAATAAAAACGTATATACGATAACGATCACATGTAAAAATATATATATATACATTCCTCCAAACGGAATTTAAACTCGAATAAATTAAAAACGAATCTACGTTATACGTATAAGTATAATATTGTAACGAGAACAACATAATATTAAAAACGAAAAAATATTTATTTTTTTAAATTCAATCGAAATTCTTATACGTGTCATGTTTGATTTGACATTATATTATATTCTGTCGTGCAGTGCAGCGGACATTTATATTATATGTCCTCCGCGCAGGTGGATACACGCGATATAATTATTTTGTAAAAAAAAAAAAACAATTTTTTCAATTAAAATTACGAATGTAATAATATAGTTTGTTTCTCCATATACTCGCGTATATATCGAATATATAATATATAGAAAGATCCGTATCTATTACTCGTTTTAATTACGACCGACAAGTTAAGACGTCGGGGGGAGGGGAAAATAATAAAACACAGCTCCAGGCACATTGTACAAAAACGATGAATATTAACGACAGACGTATAATAATATGAACGTGCGCAGTTTGTTGTATTATATAAAAACCCATTCGATCAATTATTTTCGATCGATCATATACGTTTCGTTCGACTTTTATTACACCGCATACATTATAAATCGTTATATGTAAATTAATATATAAAAATTAGTTGTATGTCTCTTGACCAAAGCTGACTTTTAAGATTCTTCCGCCGGTTACCGCGGGGCAATATATCGGGTTTACTCGGTCACCTGCAAAGTTGGTTGTTAGGATCGTTAATTGAATCGTATTATTTCTTCGTATAATATACGATTTGATCGCGTACAATTCATTGTTATTTGTGTTCTATTCAAGCGTCTATGACACGTTTCCTAAACGAATACAGAAATTTTATTATTTCCCATTGTGAAATTCCGTCAGAAACCGTAAAAAAAAGATTAAAAATAACGAGAGTACCGCCGAGTACAAAATATCATAGAAATCGTTGCGCGAATCACGTTCGTATAACGCGCCGTTCTTAATCCGTACGTTTTTGTAAACAAAAACAAAACCGTATAATATTATACACGCTTATTGCTGCTCGTACATGAAAATGTAGGTATATACGATATTTATATTTTAAACTACGAAGTAAACAATCGATAAGATCCGTATAATATATCAATATGAATGTAAGATCGAATATTAAATTTACAATTCTCTCGTTAAAATATAATATCGTTTCGATTCCGAATTTCACCTTATAATAAAACGTTTATTTTTTTTTTGTATTATAGTTTTTTTCGGTCAATATCGATATACCGACAGTATACGCGTCACAGCTGTATAGGGTAGAAACGAGTTATTCCCACGTGTACTGTGCTAATATCAATAATTTTTGGAATAAAAATAATATTATTGTTGTCGTACCCATTTTTCGTTTCTCGCGCGCGTGTACGCCTGTGTTACCTCGTGAATACTTATTACAGTGTTCGTATATAATAAGCAAAACGCTCTACAAACAACCAACAGTCGATTTGAATGTTTAAACGTATTTTCGATTTTTTCATTCATAAATTCATATAGTCTATCCTAACGTTATTATACTACGCACAGATTGGTAAATGTATTATATAGGATATGAAATTTATTTTACTATATACGAAAAACGAAATAATAATAATATCGTGTTTTCGAACACTCTCGTCGGCGATTCACTTATAGTTTTTAAACGATTTTATTTCGTTTCGTCGCTGCCGTCTGCCCGCGACGGCGGCCATATTCTGCGCCGGTAACGCGCGCGCGCGAGATGCGATCTTATATACATTCCGTTCCGACTACACACGTTATCCGCTGTATTATAATACTTTATATAAATATTAAAAAATATATATATAATACATACGAGTGTATTAAGACGTTAAGATATTCTCCGTATGTCCGTTGTTTTCCGTCGTTTCCGCACACGTTTATACATATAAATTACACGTCCTCCGCTCGGTTGTGTATATCTTTCGAGCTATACGAGACTTTTCTGTATATAAATACGCAAATTACGACGTTTCTCGTATTTATTATGATTTATTTTTTATCCGACGGTGGTATTGAGTAAAAGTAATATTGTTAATAAACGCGTGTGAACATACAAATTCCTTAAAAAAAAAATTAATTTTGAACGTTTTTTTTTTTCATAATGTGTAGTTGAACAAGACGTATAATTTTTTATTTTTTTAATTATTACATTTTCATTTTTTTAAAAAAAACATTAAATTCGAGCGCTGTTTGTGCGAATCAGTTCGATTTCTTCTCCTCTGTCCATTGTCCAATTGACGAATTTATAGTATCAACAGTGGTTCTCTGCAGTGATCGCGAAAAATGTCGAGTACCGGTATTGGTACTGAAACCGTGTGGAACGAATACGATTAAAATATGAATGCCTAGAATACAAACAAAGTGTAAAAAAAAAAAAAAAGTTAAAAAATATTTCCCTAGTTATACGCGCGATTAAAATCCAACCGGCTGTACACGTCGTATATTCCGCGCTAGTGCGATTTTTCTGATCGAAACGTTTCACTCGGCGGGTAAACACGCTACGTAGGCGAAATATTATAATTACTTATTATACATACAATATATTATGTACGTATGTACTAAATACGTATAATATGTATAACACACTTGAAGAATAATACTTATTATATACAAACAAAATAACGCGTATAGCGTTATATTTAAAAATTTAACGAGTCGTGTTGAAAAATACGATTTTTTTTTGCCGTTTTTCCTAAAAAAATAAAAAATCCTCCTATAACTCCTTATAATAAAAATTACAAAAAAAAAACCCTCCTCACTTTACACGTTATAACAGACGACGTTGTAATATTTATTTTCGCGTGTCCTTATATATAAATATACACACAGTACGACAGGACTGTACGCGGCCTTTGCGGGGTTTTTTTCCTCGCGGCGCGCGAGACGTCCTTTTTATTAACACGCCATGCGTTATTATTTAGGTATGTACATAAAAAGAGTATTATTTTAAAGCGGCGTCGTCGTTGCGCGCGCGCATAGTAGGTACTGCAACGCGCTTATGTAATAATAATAATAATAATATTATTATTATTTTTTTATTAATATACATATAACGAGAGGCCGTCACTCGGTTTTCGTTTAGAAACCCATAATTTCTCCGCCGTTCCCCACCCGGCTCCCGGCGCCGTGAAACCGGTTCCCGCGTCTCGTTTCAAACAATTTTTATTTTACCTTCGCGCGCGCGCACACACCGTCGTCCACGGCCGTATACTTTACGAAATATTATTTACGTCGTCGTCGTCGTGTCCGCCGGTTATTTTTACATATTTATATATATATATTTTTTTTTCCATAAAATATAAGAAAGAATACGGTGAAAAACCGGGTGTACACCAGCGGCCGGCGGAGCGTCGTATAACCCCGTATAGAGAATTATTATTGGGCGTGCCGTCGGCGGCAGCGCCGGTATGGCCGCGTGAGATTCCGCGAACGCGTCCGTTCCCGGGGCGGACGGCGAAGGAGCGAAAAAAAACGCGCGCGCGCCCACTGTATTATTACCGTCGACGATAGCTGCTGTTATAATCGTATAGAGCGCGAGTTTAGAAAAAAAAAACACACACACATAAACAAACACTTTTTTTTTTTTCTTTTCTACGACACATATTATTATCCGGTCGCGCGCGAAATTGAGTCATTAAAAAACGCGCGCGCGCGCGCGCCGGAGAGGTGCACACGCATAGCGTGTAATATATTACACTGTAATATTATTATTATTATGTGTTATACGCGCTCGGACCACTCGAACCGTACGTAATGATTATTAGATAGAAAAAAAAAAATAGAAGAATTTTTTGTTTTTCTCTCTTTTCCCGGAGATGATTGCCGAGACATTAATAAGGCGTTACACGCACGTATACGCGATCGGCGGCGGTACGCGCGAGATTATAATAATATTATATTTGTCCGGACAAGGTATATACCGCGGCGCGTCAATAGTGCCAGTGGCGGCCGGCTCGGACGACCTGTGAGATTCTTGTGAGCTGTTCGTTGCATAATAGCGTCAGTTTCGCGTGTCGTTTCGCGCGCACAACTCTGCAGCTTCTAAACACTCGTGTTTAATACGATACAACAGAGACCGTATGCATTTATACTTGTAATATATATTTGAAAGAATGGACAAAATACAACGACAATAAGACTCTCCCAATACACGCTGACATTCCCCCGGACCAAACACTTAGGCTCAGGTCAAGGAAACCTGCATATCAAACAGTCCGGGAGCTTCACCTCAACAAATTCAACAGTACAGATGACTGGAAATCGGAATGGAGTGATTCTAACCCGGATAAAAATAACCTCATTAAAGAACCCAGCTCGCAAGTTCCTGGCTTTAAACTCACACGACAAGAATGGGTGACGATTAACGGAATACGAACGGGCCATGGACGAAGTGGTGGACTATTAGCTAAATGGGGAATGAGAGATAGTCCGATATGTGACTGTGGTCATGCAGTCCAAACCATAAGGCACATAATAAAAGACTGTCCCATTCGACGTTTCAAAGGGACAATGGATGAAATCCATAACGCATCCACTAATGCACTCGATTGAATTAGAACATTGGACATAAACCTATGACAAAGTTACCATTTATATTAGACTTTTTTTTTTTTTTACAAATTCTTTTATGTGTTTAAATTTAGTTGATTTACATATTATTTTTTATATACCATCTATTATGTGTGTTATCTTGCTGTTATACTTTACCATACGATAATAATAATATAGAATTATAATAGGAAAACCCGACGATGAAAGGAACTGAGTAACTCGAAGGATTAAAATGATTAAGCACACTACAAGAATTAAGAACTGTATCATTTTTTTTACGAAAAAACGGAATAGTTCGATTTTAGCAGAAAAAAGGCTATGGAAAAGATGGTGAGAAAAAATTTGCCAATATCGAGTGATATAATAAAGGGCCCAACAATTAAAAAGAGCTAGCGGTTCGTGCGAAAAAGTAACTATGTGGACTTTATCGCGTATATACGAATCCACGAACGTTCCAGAACGTTGTAAATAATAACGAGAACATAAACGAATGTGGGAGCTCGAGGAGTGTCTAAACACCAGAAAAAACGTCAAACGGCATTCGGGTGTATCAAAGACAAACGGATCTGCCCTGTTTTGTTTCTTTTTTCTTCCCCTCTCAAAACCTACATATATACGGAGCCCGTTAGTTAACACGTTGTGATTTGAACGGATAGATTGAAATTTTCAGAATATCGTTGAAAAATATCTCACGAGACTGATACACGTACTGATTGTATGTAAAAAAAAAACCGTCGTTTAAAAAAAAAAAGGCTGTGAAGCGCTTTGCGTACCACTGCAAGTACAGGATATTATAACGGTATGGTGTATTGGATTTGAAAATAATGCTAAACCTCGTCTAGCTATAGAAATACTATCCTGACTACGGCCCTGATGTATAGACTAATATCAATGTATACGTGCACGAGATGATTTATTTACTGGCGGATCGCGCGTTAATATAAGTAAACATTCGCGATTTCATTGGATACATTATATGTCGAAAATTGACTCGTAAATAGACGAGAATTCTAGTGGTTTTGAAAGTCCGCGGGTTATTTTCAAAAGTACAAATATACACGCGATCGATTAACCTCGCGTACCGGTAAATTATGTATAATATATTATAATAATAATTCGTATTTAGGAGATAAAATCGACGTCGTCGTCCGCCCATATCTGGTACTTTTTTTTATCCATTTTTTTTTTTTTACTCAAACTCCTCTTTATAGGGAAATACGATTGTGCGAACCATCGCCGATCATTAATGCGCGCGCGTCTTCGACCGGTTTATTCTCTCTCTCTCTCTCCTGTGCGCGTTTCGTTTCGTTGTGTGTGTGCTTTTTTTTCGCACGGTCGAATCTACGCGCGTTTTGTTTCCTGCGCGGGTCGTTTTGCCCGTTATAAAAGGTTTTTCGGGTCCCTGGGAAAATTGATGCGTTTTACTTTTTGTCCCGCATCCCTTTCGTCGTCGTCGTCGTATATGTGTATATATATATGCACGCGCGCATTATTTTACATGAAAGTTTCCGGCGCGATTCGGACCGTTCCGACGGGACGACGGTTGCGAGGGACGACCGTACGGGGCGCGCGGGGCAAGGGATGCGGTGGACGGGCCGCGCGCGTACAAATGGCCACAGTCAGACACATACGTATTTGCCTTTTTCGCGCGGAAAAAGGTGTGCGGGGGGTGCGTGTGGGTACGCGTGTGGCGCGGGGACGACACGGGTCCGTCCGGCGGACTGTGCGCGAAATTCCATTAAAACGCTCAGCGGATGACAAAAGGCCGTGTGCCAAGCGCACGCTCGTCATATTCAACGGGACGGCGCGAATGCGGAAAACTACCCCGGGGGGAAAAAACCGCGTGTACACCTACTGCACGCCGCGCACTGCGCGCCGGCCGGGTCGTGCGGCAGACTGCGGAGAGCGACGGACGGAATAATCACGGCTCGTTAATTCCGCGCGGTCCCGAGACGTGTGGCCGGCCGAAAAAACGCGGTGCTCGCGGAAAACGAAAAAAAAAAAAATCTACACCGACCCGCGGCGTTTCGAAGACGAAATTCGCCTAGGCCAGTTGGTTTGAAACGAACTATATTTTTACAAATAAAACGAGAAAAGCTAATATTTTTTCGGTTTTTTTTTTTAAAAAAAATATTCGGCCGCGAGTTTTCTTCATCGCCTACGAGTCTGTATTATGTACCCGCACTTTGTTCAGGAATTCTTTGGTCCGAACGTTGGCTTATTGTATCATACCCGCGGTTTCTGGTCTACAATATTCTGTTCGTCGTATACTAAAACGATACACTGCAGCCGTCGTTATACAGGAACGACTAGACGCGTTTCGTAATTCGGTATTATCCGCGTCTGCAGCTTCTAACGGACTTTCGTCTCCGTCTCGTACGTCCAACTATCAAGCGTTGATAACAAAAAAAAAAATCTGCGAATACGGATTTAAGACGTGAAAACGGGAAAAATCGGTACAAAACCGTTTACTACTCTATACTCAATTTCCACCAGGTGCTAAAAATATTTTTGTATTAGTGCTATAACGAATGATAGAAATATAGACACTTACGGACGGACGAATCAAAAAAGCAGCGGCGGCTGCTCTGCAGACGCTTTAAAACCCTGTGAATACGCGTAACGGCCGTGTTGCTGCACCGTTTTCGGATTTAACCGCACTCTAAAGTGTTCATCGACGAGCCGCGAAGGTTATTGGAGTTGAAAGAAAACGTCGACAGCCGACTGCGTGATGGAAAACGGTCGGAATCGTTCATTTAAAAATCACGCGTTTTTCTCGAATAAAACACGTATAATATATTTTATTTATCGCGTTTTCCTCGAACGCTCGCTGTTCGAAAATTTCAAAAATTAAATTCGTCAAAATCCTTGTGTATTACGACGATTTCGCTCGTCCTCGAACGCGATATATAAAAAAACCAAGACCTAGGGCCGTATACTTTCCTCGATACTTGTCTGGAGATTCGATTCCGATATCTCTCCTGCACATACGGCGCGCGCCGTAAAAAATAAAAACACTAAAACGAGTAAAAAAAAAATAGTATTGAATTCTCCTATACTTTTTATTGCAGTGTGTCATCAGATCGCGAGAGTTTAAAGAGAAATAAAACTGATGTGCATACAGCAAGTTTCGATTCGGCCGAGACAATATTATATTTTAAAGGACGTGGAAAAAATTTGACTACGCTGGACTACACTGTTGTGTGCTGCGGTTAGTAAAATAATAGAAATACGACTTCAACACCCGTGTATATCTCGTTACGGCCAGTGTCAGTTCAACGGTATCGGTTACGAAGGCAGTCCCCGAAGGAAACCGAGTCTCGTATAACTCGTCTTTTATGAAATTATATATATTTAGCCACGAGAGACGACTGCGGTGAACACAAGACGGATTCGAGGGTGGAAAAAAGCACACACGAGAACGTGTAATTTTTATTTTCAAATAAAAATCCGAAACGCGAACGAAAGTATTTCGTGTCGCGAAGAAGACGAGTTTCTATCATTTCTGCGCGGGTTTAATAATTTTTTTAAAAATAAACACGAATTTATAGAGAACGACTAAAACCGTATATATATATATAGCGAAATTATTGATCAAATAATTCGTTTCAAATACCTACTGCTGCTGCCATTCGCCACTCGTAGGTTTTTTTGAAATAATTAATTTTTACGTTTAAGCAATGAGTTTTAATTTTTAAAATAAAACGAAACGTTAAAACGTATTCGGAACACTGTCCAAGTCCAATAATAACGCTCGATCATTTTTCCGCACTTTTACAATCGATATAGTCTTTTTAAAGGTAAAAAAAAAAGTTTTACTTTCGGACGTTCTCTGTCGTATCGAAATCTCACCGGCGGATAAATTATTATTGCGTTCCGATGGAAAGGGGGGAGGGAGGGTATTTTAAAATTCATTAGATTCCCAAACACTGTGCAGATAAATCGCTGGCGCGACAATATTGTAAATAAGATAGCGCGTCGTCGTCGTCGTCGGGGTCGACTGTACTTTCGAGCTGTGCGATATATCATCTTTTATTCGCTCTCTCTCTCTTATTTTCGCGGTGTTATTCGGCCGCCACAGACGTTGACGCACCCCAAATGGCGAACGTACAGCTGTACACAAAATTATTGCTACGACGCGGCTGTAGTGCACAGAACTCGTCATAACAATAATTGTCCGAAATAAAACGGTTTTATAGGGTTTTTGTAAAAAAAAAATCGCCGACTTTTTTCCAATATTTTTAATGTCAATTCAAATATTTTACACTCGATTTTCGACTGCGGGAACGCGCAGTGCGTGGCTAAATATCTAGGTATGACAACAGATTGTCCAAATTGCGACTCAGTGTGCGAATCCATGGAAAAAGCAATAATATCGTATTTTTTCTATGCAACTGGCACCCGGATTATTATTTTGCCATTTATGTAAATATTCAGCCATACACAACATTAACAATTAATATGATAAAGATTTTTTTTTCTTCTATGGAAGAGCCACCACTGCCATAGAAGAAAAAATCATACCTGCGTATCACAAATCTGTTGTCACACCTAGACATTTAGCCATGGCGCAGTGAGTATACTGCAAGCACGGTTCCCGCCGACCTATTAATAATCGTCATCGAGTACAATGGTACTTCAACGATCGATTAATTCTAAAACTAAATTCAGGAGAGTCAAATTCGTTTGTTTTTTTGAACATTTATTTTACCGTACGATATCCGTAAAAGTAAAAAAAAAAATCTTAATATTTCGATTACAATTTTTAAATTTTAACGGGAAATTCATTTTTGTACAAGAACACATCACTTATTTTCACTCGGAAATCACTTCGAATATCGAATATCACTTTACTCCTTCTTTCGAATACGGCAGCTCGGATAATTCACTTTTTCAGATGGGTATTCGATTTTTGTTGACGTCCGAAACGAAAAACCGACGTTTTGTATTTATTAAACGGTTCGTTCATCGAGCCGTCACACTAATAATGAACGATTCTTCGTCTTATATAAATGTTGATAATAATAATATACAATGAAAATTATATTTTCCACAGATTGGGAACCGCTGGTATAGTTTATACGTAACACGCCGTTTTGAAACAAACGACACGATCGTTTCGTAATATTTTTTATATATTTTATCGACCGCACGTTATTATTGATCGATTTTTAAGTGTTTTCGTTATCGTGACCGTCTCCATTTTGCTCGTGTCGATTTTTCGTCACGCGAAAATTCCTATTCGGTTTCTATATACAGACGAGTTTGTAATTAAAAACCAAATACACCGGTCCAAGGCGAACGCGTTAAGAAGGAGATGTGAAAATAATATTATAGCCATTATTCCTAAACTAGAGCCACGATTTCAACACATTTTATATATGAAACACAAACGATCTCATCCGTCTCACTGGATATTAATTTATTGATTTATTCAAAACACAAAACATTTAATTTCGTTAATTAATTAGTACATTAATTTTTTGTGATCAATAAATTGATAAAATAAAATATATCTTTTTTTTTTAGTATACAAGGTTGTGCGAGTTTACTTATTTTTCATCTCGTTAACACTTAACTTATATTTTTCGTATTATCTGCAAAAGTGAAAAGTCAGCATTGAAAACGTAACTTTTTTCAGTTCAAAAAAAAATTCAAAAACTGAACTCCAAACGTTTTATATATAGTCTTAAATAGTTTTACGTTATCAAACATTATATGATATAGTATTTGACTTTATACGTATCATTGCTAATTGAACTAATAATTCGGATGTTTTCGTCTATATATTATTAAATTGAAATTAACGCGTTAAATTTAAAAAAAAAAACCAGAAATTCAACGATTAAAAAGTGAATTTAATTGAAGAAAATCGACACGTCAACGGACATCCCGTCCACTTCGCGGTCGATACGAATATAACGAATTTTTGTATCGAACACGCTCTATACTATTACTTATATTATTACTCTTGAGATTATTATCTAAACGACGAGATTTTCGTGTTTACGGCGCGGATAATTTTACGATTATAACGTGCGCGTTATAGGAAAAGACGACCAAACACTCTACACCATCTACGTGTAAGAAAACATTAATAATAAACTCGTCTCTCGCGGTGTACATAGAATACGACGCGCGTATTATTATGATAAAAAAACTCGCAACAACAATTTACACTATATTATAACGGTCGTAATAGTTTTCAATAGTTTCACACGGAAAATAATCGAAAAAAAATTATAGAAAAAGTCACGATTTCCAAAATAAAATCACTTTACGCAATATCATTGGAAAATGGAAAATAAACGCGTCAATCGCCGGAACATTGCAGTTAACGAAATTACAGAGCAAGTCGAAAACACTCGATTTTATTGAAAAGTATTAATAACAATTTTATGACCTTTATTTATACTCTTTTGAATTCGATCATTTTTCTAGGAAAAAAATTTTTTTAACATATTATATCTATCAGATTTTTTTCTTTACAAACGCACAAGAAACGCAAGCTCGTATACAATCCGGGTCAGTGCGAATTTTTTTCTGGTTGCTATTATCGGTATACGTATGTGTGCTCGAGTAAAATGGATTTACGTCCTGTTCGGCTCGACGTCACACGACCGACACGCGTTTTTAGAGAGAGAGAGAGAGAGAGAGAGAAAAGGATGAACAGCCTCTCCATAAAAATATGAATTGATATTATTCAGACGAACGCGCATGTATCACAATGACCTGTGATTGAAGTTTATTGAACGCCGTCACACACACACACACACACACACAATAAAAATATTATTATTATTATTATTTTATGCGCGTTTATTTACATGGAGACACAAGCCTAAATAAACGCGTCGCCGCCACGGAAAAAAAAAATTATATTCGGTCCGATACGCGTACATATATATAATATAAATAATATTATTTAAATAAAAAAACATAAAGTGTCGAACTGTATAACGTGTACGGGGGTTACTGTATACGTAGTTATGAATGGACGGCCGTTGTTTTTTTTTTATTTCCTGTTGCTAAGTGGAATAAAAAAAAATATTATGCAGCCTCGTTCGTATAATATTTACATTTCGAATTTTAAAATGCGTTGTCCTAGAACGGAATATGTATATCGCGTACGGGACGTGTCGTCCGAAAACGTACAAAACCTCCCCACCATTACCACAAAGAAAAACGAAAATATACGTTGTTTTAAGACTTTTTTTTCAAAAAAAAAAAAAGGCAAAAACCTATTCGTTATGTCCTCGAAGTGATATTTCATATACAATTTATTTGTAAAAAAAAAAAGTGTCGCGATTTTTTCACAACGAAAGGTCTTCAAACGTATATTGTTTTCTAACCACCTAAGAACCGTGAAAACGCTAAATCGTATACAATTCAATATTTAATGACGTTTTATTTTCGCTGAAAATCTAACTTTTCAAAAAGTAGCACTTACATTTCACGCGGCGTACCTATACGTCGAAAAAATAATAAAATTTCTGAAACGGTAATTGCGGGAAAAAACCCGATAAAAAATTGGGAAAAAAAAATTCTAAAATAGCGATCGGTTAGTGATAGAATCGTGTCGTCGGCAAAAACACAAATTGTGCCGTTACGTTATACTATACCGTGTTAATATTTACATAATTCAATTTTTAATATTAAATAGTGGTAGCTATCGCCGATATCGGATATTACTATAATATTATTACACTGCAATAAACGCGGCGTGTTAAGATTTGTTCTTTATGTTCGGTCACTTCTAAAAATGTCTGTTCGTAAAGGGACAGGGACCGTCGTATATACAGCTCCCCTCACGACGGAAATCGGACCTACACGACTTAGTACACGTGTTCTTTGGAGGAAAAACAAGGGAAAAAAATACGTATAACGTTAATATTTCTCCCCTGGCGAGAAGAAAACTAAAGGGGACTGCCTCGTTTCGGTACAAAAAATCGTTTTCTCTTAAAAGTTCCGGTGTAGCGTGGTTATTGAAAAGAAGTTATTTTCAAACTCATATATTTTATGCCCGCCGTTGCGGCCGCAATAACCGAAATAAAAATAGAATAAACTCACACGTACACACAGTTCAATTACTAAAAAGTAAAAACAAACGACGCCGCGTATCGCCCGACTTTGTCTTCTTATTCTAAAGCTTAAAACACTATATATACATAGTTTATTCGAAAAATATGCTTTCTTCGCTAAACTCTTAACAAATTTTGAACGCCGTTTAGCACTTATTTTTTAAAGTCTTACACGCGGGGTGGTATCGAATAATATTACGAATAATAATGCTCGTAATTCACACGTGTTAGATAGGAAACATTAAAAATTAAATGCACTCGTTTCGTAAAAAATACATTGTAATATTTTGTTCGTTTTTTTTTTTTTTTACTATCTTTCGCGTATTTTAGCTACAATTAAAATATAAACAAAAACTGTGACGGTATGTGTATTTATTACAAAAAAAAAAAAGTTATTTGCATAATATACGCTTAAAAAAAAAAGTGGAAGAAATTCGAAATGACACTAAAATATTTATATTTAAGAAGTAAAGAGGTCAATATATAGCGACATCAAAGAGAGGATAGAAATCGGTAGGTTTTTTTTCTCAGTGGGGAACTCGAGAACGCTATAATTGCGAGTATGCGGGGTTGTTCTGTGAAGCCGCAAAGGGATTTAATGAGACGAATTAATCCTTGTTTTGTCAAAAATACAAATTGTACGTAACATATAATATGAACACGCGTCGTATACATACAGTGCACGTGCGACGAAAAACGAGTAAATTATTTGACGGAATTTTAAAATAGAGAAATATGTAAATACGTAAAATGTCTTTCTCTTTTTCGTTATTCCTGTGATGCGCGTTCATGAATGGAAAAGAAATTCTCGTCAACACCGATTTATCATATTATTATTATTATTCCGTTTTCGAATATTATGTTAAATTATACAAACGCGCGTTACACTAAAAGTGTTTATTTCATATTTTTACTATTCATCCCGTAATAATAACATTTATGTATATATTATGTATTCGTCAACATGGAATAAGCGATACACGCAGTCGAATGGTTTTGATTTATACGCGAGCGTTATCATCCGGCCGAGTATAAAAAAATTGTGGAGAGAAAAAAAAGTCGAAGCTATATATATATATATACATTACACAATAAATCCGTATTATAGAACTATAGCTAATAAAATATTCCACGCGTAAAAAAAGATTTTTTTTTCTCTAACATTTCATTTTTTTTTTCTCTGAAAACTATATTCTTCCTACATAATATATACACACGCACACCCATTTATATAGGTACTACCGGTTGTGCGTCGATATCGCTTGTGCATATCGAAACACTCGGGGGGGGGAAAGTGTAAATAAAAACGAAAATTACCAAACGATAATGCAGTAGAAAAAAAAGAATAGAAAAACCGGTTGAAATAGTTTTTTTTTTTCTTTCAAGTTTAAGCTGCGGCATCTGGGCATCTGGGCTGTTGGTTTACGAGTGTAAAATAACATACAGATTACAGGTTATTTAAATTTGTGATAATTATAATATTTGAATTTCTTCACTGAGATTCGTTTCTGTCGAGAACCCTAGAGCCTTTGATATTTCTACGAGATCAGGAACCTGCAGTGTCTGGCATAAAGTCGATGATAATTTTTTATTTTGTCTTTGACGATCGTGCAATTGGCAATCGATTAATATGTGTTTTGTCGTGATCTGGGTGCCGCACGATTAAAATAATTAAAAAAAATATATATGTTTAAAACGCTAAACGAAAACGATTTTATTCGATGCAAATATTGAAGAAATTAAAATTTAAAACGTTTTCTATTTATAAATATATACATTATATTTATGGTCCGTGCTCGATTCGATCACATTTCAAGAAAATCGAACAAAATCACACTTAATAGTTGTGATGTATGTCAAAAATGAAGAATCATTCGTTATAATATAAACTGTTATAACGTATTATGAGGTATCTATAACTGTACGTATTTAAATCGAATTAAAAAAATCATTTTAATCGACCGGCGGACATTTAGGTTTTTAAGAAGATATCGTGTCTGTTTTACGCGTATTTTAATAAATTAATACGTTTTCGAAAAACGTTGCGCGTTATCGGTTTACGACGAAAGGGTTCGATTTAAAACGCGGGCACTTTTGAATTTTTTTTTTTGTTTAAATGGTGAACACGATCGAACAAGAGAATAATTTGAGTGGGTGTCACGATATCCGAGATTTTTCGATACGATGCTTAATTTCGATTAAGTTTTCAAGTTCGTCACGCCACCGGTTCGGACTGCAACACATTATACATACGCCACTGCATTTTCAACCTTACATAACCGGTAAACGCGTCACGCGCGTTAGACGAAATAATATCTCATACGAGTAATATATATATAATTATATACTGGCGAGGCCAGTTTGATTTTCCGTTTGAAGACGGGCGGCTGGGGAAAAAAACGAACGAACAATAATTCATCGCTTCTATATAAAAATATAAAAAAAAATAACTACGCGGATTTTATTTTTTATTTTTTTTTTATACCGAGCGACGAAATAATCTAATTAAAACATGAACTGCTGCCCGTTCCTATTGCAAACATAATCGCGTATATTTCGTAATATGGTCGACTGAACGCGGGCGAGCTACGTATACAGTGACAACGTTTGTACACAGCCGGCCGAAATCGTTTTGCTCGAGTCGCTGTCGCGCGCGACAAGGCGCGAAAGTTTTAAAAAAACGACGACGGCAAAAAAAAAAAAAAAAAAAATAAAGTGCGGATAAAAAGACTTAAAGCTTTTTAAGAAATTGTACGGCAAAATTTGATTTCGTAGCGACGCGAGCGGGCGGGAACGCGCACAGAAGTGGACGTTTTTAAAAAGCTTTTTAGCAAATTGTAAATGCGCGCGCTCGTCGTTGGTGCGCAGCAGGCGGGAGTGGAAAGTAAAAAAAAAAAAAAAAAATATGTGTAAAAAAAAAAAATCCTCAGCGAGATTTTGTGCTCTCCTCCCGTGTAATTTAAATTCAATTAACGTCACGTCCTCGTTACACTGTATACGAAACGCATATAGCGCATATGACTGATTATTTAATTCGATTATTTGACGTGATCGGGAAAAAAATAGTGAAAAGACTCGAGTGCATGACGTCGAAATTCAGTGAGAGACGGTTAGAGGGAAAAAAATGTGCGAGATTTTCTCTTCGCTCCCCTTTTTCATAACGTTCCGCGGACATTTCTTTTTTGACGTCCGAGCTCGTATTATTATTTTTTTTCAACTCGAGAAAATCTAATTATTCAAAGTGTTTCGCCCGATTACACATAACGTTCAAAGTATCCGAAAATAAAACGATTATTGTTCGCACGCGTTTCGAAACGATACACTTTATACGGTCCTACGACTATTAACAGTCTGTGCGGTGTAAAACAAGAAAATCGCTTGTATTCGATCGGATTTCGGACTATTGAATACTCTTTTTTTTCCCCGTATTCGAGTGTTCGAATACACTTCTAAAAAAAAACCGAAATAATATCGATTAAGATAATTTAAAAAGCGTTCCGGTCGTTTTCACTTTATCGACAGTGTTCTACAATGTATAATATTTATTCGTTTCTCAAACACTGGCTGGTAACAATTGTGAATTTCACGTGGTTTAAAATCGTTATGACCGAATTACACAGGACGGCAATCGATAATAACACTGCTTTAAAAATCACAGGAAAAAGAAAATGCCGACGAAAAATATAATATTACGACGAGTCCTGCAAACCTCGTTTATCGAGAAAACTCTTTATTATTATTATTACTTTCTAATATAATTCCAATATTTTTCTAAAAATAATTATTCGTAATTTAGTTTATTTATAATATTGTAATGCGTAAAACGTCGTGCGAGTTATATGAATATTGTCGTTTTAAAAAGGGGGTTGCGACAATTTACGTGAACAAAATTGGCGAAAAGATAAAAAAAAAAACGAACAATATTTTCGTCACATAAATCGTTAACTCACTCGTTTATCGTTTTGTTTTCGAAAAAAAAAAATTAATTAATTTTAGGAGAATTCACCGGTAAAAGTGTTCGGAATATACGCGAGCGTTCGAATATTTTTTTCAAAATCATATCGAAATACATATTAAAAAAAAAAAAATAAAATTTGTATGCGAATACGAACAGTATTTACCAGTCCGTCTTAAAACTCGGCTCCGTTCGGAACTTTCGCGTCTCGATACTGCAGGGATAATATTCTCCGCCGTTCGTATAATAACGACCTATACAATAATAATATGGAAATTTCTTTTGAATTTTCCAAGCGCGAGAATATATAATATTCGCCCGAGATACGGTATATATATATATTTTTTTTTATATTATATAGACCGGGGAGGGTGTATACACTTCCTACGCTCGTCTCCCGCCGCGGGTTTATCCGGATTTCCGAGTTCGTCCCCGTGGTTTTTTTTATTTTCCTCGTTTTTTTCCCCCCGACCTCTTTCTCTTTCTCTTGTTTGACGACGGCGAATAAAAAAAATCTCTTCCTTCACCTCCCCTCCGCCGCCGGAACCGAAACGAAAAATCTTCGCTATACGGTCCTAATCCCTTTCCGGCGTGCGTGCTCGCACACACACACACACACACACACACACACACACACACACACGAGGAGCTCGCGCGTCTCCGGAGAACTTTGGCCGAAAGTGTTTAGCGCGGCCGAAGGGACAAGCGCAGGCGGCGGCGGTCTGAAGGGTTTTTCTGGCGTCGCCGTTGGGCGGACGGGCGCACGGGAGAATTCATAAAAACGCGAGTAAATCCGAAAACCCTGCCGAGGAGACGTGACGTATTTGCGGGTCTCGCGCATATTCGCGGGCGCGTGACACTTTTGCGAAAAGAGCGCACCGCAGAAACTCCGCCGGCTGGCGACGGGTTCCGGAAATGAAAAAGCGCGCACGGGACGGCGGCGACGGATTTTCGAATTTCGCTCGCGGACCGACCGGATACCCTGCCGAGCCAAACTCCTTCTTCGCCGTACGCGCAGGAGTGTTGTGCGTCCTGCTCGCGTGTATCAGTGCCGTATTTAGATATTGTTTTTTTTTTTTTTAGGGCGGAGGACTGAGTGCGGACTTCATAGCCCGAGCGCTACGATTTCTGTCGAATAACCCTCCGCGCTCAGTCGTGTAGAACAGATGAAAATCACGACCCGCGCTGACCGAGATACGATTGTCAGTGTCGCGATACGGTCGACAATATCGCGAGTATTTCGAGTTAGAAGTATTGAAAAAATATTACATTATGTATTTAATATTAATTGAAATAGAAAACATTGCGATTCGACACTGAAATTGCGATCGAAACGGCCACAAAGAGAGCGAGTAAAGGAACAACTTATTATTGCACTCGTCGAAGAAAATATCAAATAAATTCAAGAACATCCGTGGATTCGAGGATTGAGTTTGTTAAATTTGTGGCATTTAAACATCGACCACAAGTCAAATAAATAAATTATAATAAATAAATTAAAAAAACCGTTTTTGGGTTGTAAGCCAGTTCATCTCCTGGTGGTGCACTACGGGTAAATGAACTGGGTGAATGATACCTTTTTGCTGACAAGGTAAGGACATTATGAAAAAAAAAGATTATTTTGGTAAGCACTCGAGATATCCCCACCGAGCAATATCATCGTTGAGTAATTTTTAAATCCTTAAAATAAGAAGAGAAAAAAATTAACGAAATTATCTCAACCTATTAAAAACGACTGTTAGGAATTCACTACGAATTTCCCTCGTATTGTGTCGTCGTGTAAACGATAAAAACGTCGTTTTTAATGATTTTTATAACGAAAATATGACTTCTTATGAGAATACATAAAAAAAAAATCTCTTAAAATTTCGATGGGAGGGGGCTGGAGCCCCATCATCCTCATCATACGCCCATGTGAGGGGAGGAGTCGTTCTTTTTTTCCCGACGATTCTACCGAAACCGATTAAAAAAATGTCGACAAAACGGGGAAAAAAAAGAAAACACCAGCGTTTCTCCACTAATTTTTTTTTTTTGGACGAATTTTCGATTTTCAATTATTTAAATAGTCATGCTGCTACGTCGATATACCGAATTTAAAAATGAACGGCTGAGTGGAAAAAGGATACTATTCCTTTAACCCAACTTACGGAAAACTAATATAAACTATTTATTTCCTTAAATTTTATAATAAGTAAAAACTTGTGTATATAACGTACAATACCTATAGTACGTAACCTTCTTATATTATCTCATTATATAGTAGCTTTTAGCTACAAAATGGCCATCTCAGTTTATTTCTCGTATTTTTCGAATATTATTCTTTTTCTACTCGGCGATTCAAATACCGAAACCCGTATCGTCCTCCCCTTATAAGCGCCACTGCATGCGTCGATAGGTGCCGCTTGCAGGGCAGCAATCGCCGTACGCCGGTGGTCGATCACATCACTGCGTGGTCAAGACGACGGTTGTTGGGGCCGACGTTCGCGCGAAAGCCAATCGACCTCCGTCTCTGACGGACGACCGTCGTCGGTGCGCGCGTCCGAAGAGAAATCCATTACAACCGTGCGCGTACACCAAAACGTTATTGCGCGCGCGCGCAACGCGTCACAATAACACACAATGCGCGCCGCACAACCGTCGATCGTTAATCATCGGAAGCGATACGGCCACGGTCACACGGGCATTTCATGTGTGCGTGCGTGCAGGAGGCGCAGGCCTTCAGAGTCTGCAGTGTCTGTGTTGTGTACGATCGGAACAATATTTATAAATACTCGCGAGTCTTTCGAACCGTTGTTGTGACACACACACACACACACTCATAGGCCATCATTAATATTGCGCTGCACCGAGTAATCCTCTGTGTACGCGCGTAATAATAGGTACGTGTAGCACCGCGCGCCGCCACCACCACCACCACCACCACCAGCACCATCATTAACGGATGGGCCACATGTTGCTGTTGTGATGCGTGTGTGTGTGTGTGTGTGTTTGTACGCATTTACTGTGTGTCGAATCGTTGATAAAAATCGGAACGTCGTGAATAAGAAAGCGGAGGCAGGGCCGAAGAAGAAAATGTATAAACCGATGCGTTACATCTGCTGCTGCGAGCAGATCCCAAGGACCGCGCGTATATACAGTAACTTTTTGCCGCGGAGGCGGCGGCCGTACGCGCGAATATTTCTCGAAAAAAAAAATTAACGAAAACGCAGTTAAAAACGACTTTTAGATTCTGAACGGAGCGAGGAACTATTATTATTGCCGATACATTTTCGTTTTTAAACGAATTTAAAACACTCAATTTCCGTTAACAAGAATAATAATTATAATTTATCACTAATAATATTCAATGTGTTTTATTTTTATAAGAGTATTACGTTTTTTTTCAATTTAAAATTATTTTATTTTACTTAATTTTTAATTTTTAATTCTATTTATTTAATATTTAATCGTTATAAAACCATATAATACGGAAATGTTATATAATTTGACTAGTAGCGCATTTCAAATTTACCTACTGCCGATTGAAAGTCTAATATTGCCGAGTGATAGGGGGCGGGTCACAAATCCCTTTCGGTTCGTCCCTGCGTATTGGTTTTACAATGGCGTGTTTTTTTTTTTTTCATGTCTGTACCCGAAAATATTCGATCAGAATTCTGATCCTTACAGTTTCCGGTAACGAATCGCGCGTATTGTCTAATCCGGATACAGAAAGGTCATTTTTCGAAAAGACTACCGAAAAATTACATAAAAACGCGATTCCGTCGAAATCGATTATTGGTAATTTCGAAACTAATGGATAATAGAAACTCGAAATATTCATCGAATATGTAACTTTATATTGTAAACAAAAAAAAAATTTCCGAAAACTTTCTTTTAATTTTGATCTATTTATAGTACATTTATTTTCAGGTATTTAATTCATAAAAAACGGTTAGTTTTTGTTACATACCCAAAATATTACACCGAAGCTTCGCTCAGAATCGTTTTATCGAACCCGATGGTTTATCGCGTTGCTTTCAAATTTATAACGATAAACAGCGCACTCTAATATCTTTATCCAAACGATTCGCTGAAGAGACGTTCACAACACCACGCGGCTCGATATCTTTTTTTTTAGTCCATAAGACGTACTATATAAATCTAATGCAAAACGGAATTACATTTACCGAGAAAATGTCTTTAATTCAATCCGTTCTCGGAGATCGAAGGTATTAAAAGTTTTGCCGGGGTGGAGGGACACGATTACTATACTTTCGGTATATTATGATCTAACGAATAACGACGTACGATGTGCGAAAGCGGTTCTGGAATCTTGTGGAAAATATTTAACCTCAAAAAAAAAAACACTAAATATTTGTACATTTTTTTTTTAATACTTTTTTTTAAAATTCCAAACAATTATGTTAATTATTTATATAAAAAAAAATCCTAAGTAATTATAATTTCTGACTGGAATTGTTAACAAACGTTAAAACTCGTAACACGCGGTTTTTGATCAAATTAATACTATTTATACCGTGTTAATTTTGACCATTTGATGTGGCCTGACTTTTGGTGAAAGTCGGGGGGAAAAAAACGGTTTGCCGACCTTTGCGTTAATCCGCCGCCGAATAGTTTAATTATATCCCGTCCGCGAACGCACACGACGTTTATATTTTCGTTTCGTCGGTCATTAGGACACCGTCCGGCCGTGAAAATCGCCGAAAAAATTACCGGTCCGAGACGACTTTTTTTTTCCAGTTTGCTGTTTCAGCGAACGTTTCGATGAACACTTGTGGGAAATGCAATTCAGTATATTTTTTTTAAAAACGATTTAATGTAAATACGATGTGTTTGGATTTATATCCAAAAGTAACGGTTGTAAATAATACGTTTCAAAAAAAGATATCACAAAAATGTAAAATAATAATATATAGTATTACTGTTTCGAAGAATCGAATTAAAACGTTTTTAGACAATATTATTATTATTTTTTTTTTTTAATGACTTTCGTTTCAATTAAATTTAATAACAATTCGAAATCGCAACGTGACGTTTTCGTAAAATTGTTAAATAAATCACCAGCGCGCGAGTCCAAGATGGAACGTTTACCATTTACTATATAATATAAATCGGAATCGAAATTTTCCTAAAAATTATTTATTTATTTTTTTTTGCGATACATCACGTTGTGTACTTATATTATAAGAATTAAATCATATCGAAAGAACGTCGAATGTTATATTTACAAAAATCAGGCGAATGCGAGAAACACGTTTCTAATGGAAATTTTAATATTTTCGAATTTTTATAATATTATTTGATTCACTGAAATAATTTTTCCTCATATATTCTCATCATATTTTAAAAGCAGCGCCTTGTCGTTGTAGCCACGTCTTCCTGCGGCTTGCTGCTTCTTAAGATAGTGGTAGGATTTTAGCCCATCTTCTCCTTTATATCGCTACATGGAAGTAGCTATAATGACGAGTCCCTCACATAATGTATTCTAGTGTTTTATAATATTTTAAAGCGTTGTATGATCGAGTTTTGATCGTTTTTTTCCTAGTAATTTGATTCCTAATAATCTTCGAGTAAAAAAAAACTAACCCATAAAGTATTTAAAAAAAAATAATAATAATAACATTTTTATTACAATTTTGAACGGATTATTTTTATTCTGTACAGCGCCATCGATAATAACAAACGAATTTGAAATTTTACTCACTCTCAGAAACTTGTACGCGAAAAATTACAACAACTGTGCGGTGTTATTACGACGTTTCGTTTACGATAAAGCGTATGTACATAAAATACATACATCGTCTTACAAATATATTATATATTATTATAATATCGTACCTACGACTAAAACGTGTGTTTAACAATTCTATATACAATACCAAAGTACGTAATATATTATTTCGGACTGCATATAACCTGACTTCCGGATAGGCGTTCGTTCGTACACGTATACACAAATGACGGTAATTTATATTATTTAAATTTGATGCCGGCGCCACCACCGCCAGTGCATATAATATACCGCCATCGCCACGAATATAAAGTTCAATATGTATAAAAATATGACGTTGAACACCCTATGCCGTCGACTGAAAATAATTCTAAAAAAAAATAATAATAATAATAAAAAACGTACAGAAAGACCGGCGTGTATTATATAATATGGTTTTAGTAAACCGAAATTGCGTGCACATTTCACCCGTTCGTCGGCCCCGAGTTTGCGTTATAAAAAAAAAAAAAAAATACATTTTACGTTTCACAATAATATTCCGTTTCGTATCCGATTGCTTAGGAATATTACAAAAAAAATGATAAATAAATAAAAAATCCGAAATAAACTGTACGCGTTATACTCATGAATAATACGTTCTCATCGCTGAATTATTCAGCAGCGTCTCGTCTTCGTATTAAAACAACTCCGTTGCGTTGTCGACCGACTACAAATTATTCGTTTGCATTATCGGAACGGAAGGAGGGCGACAATTTTTATTTCCGGATCGAATCAGATTGTCAACGAATAATATTGAAACTCGAAATGGAAAAAACTATTACAATTATAATAATCCGTGTGCGTCAGTATCAATGCCGCAACTCATTTTTTGCCTACCCTCCTGCCATCATCTCGAGTTATTGTATTTTATTAATTATTTCTTTTTTTTTTTATCATTATTAATTATTATTTACAACTGTTCGAATTTATTTATGTTTATCTTTATTGTATTAGTTAATAATTTAGTCGAAGTCATGTACAAAAAAAAAATATCGAGAAGCCCTTTATATATTATATTGGAGAAAAAACGAATTTACGAATCATAATAAAATAAAGCGTAGTGGACTGTTACGAATAAAGTCGACGAAATTTATTTTGTGGTATATAAATCACGTCACCGATTCAAATCGTTTATATACTTGTAAAAAAAAAAGTTACGATAATATTATCGTTATTATTTTTAAATTAATATACGATTATAGGTGATGAACAGTGTGGTACAAGGAATGGAGATCTATAAACGAAAAAAAAGATTTAAAAATAAAAATTATATTATATCGGTTTTCATATAATATTTTAAAATAACAAAATTATTTATTTAATATTTATAACGAGCAAATGGTCCAAGATTTTACAGAGAAACGATGTTAATTTCCCGTGTTACAAACTCGGTACGTCTCCTCATTCTCTCGTCATTATTATTCATATACACAGAATTCACGTAGGTTTCGAAAACGGGTGGTACCTGGTTCGTTGTCGCTGGAAAATTATAAGCGTCTACAATAAAATACAAACGTATATGATTACACATAGAAGAGTTTGGAATTTGTCGCCGAAAGGGCTGAAAATTGTATTTTCGCGTACACGCGTTGTAAAATAATTAAATTCAAAATATTATAATGCTCGTGTCGTATTATTGTGTGTGGGTATAGTATACCAGTTATAATAAATGTCGTGTACACGTAATACATATAAATGAGCGTACGCTCGCGTCACTACGCGTTATATATTATAAAAAATTGCGCGAATTTTAAAAAAAATATTCGTTTTAAAACAAACAAAAAATACCTTTCGCCTCGCTTTTTATTTTTTGTGGTTAATCCTACACACGGTATACGTCAAACTACAACGTACACACAGAGGGGTGTGCGAAAATTTTTAAATCGTTTAAACAGCATACTCACAACACGGCGTGAATATCAATTCCGTTTCGAATATCGCGCAACAGACACACAATAATATTGTAATAATAATAATAATAATAATATTTATCACGCGAGCGTTCGCGCCTGTCAGAAAGTGGATTTCCGTATGCAAATGCGTTGCAAACGCTTTTCACTTCAATTATTATCCCCCGTAGACTTTTACAGACGTCCCCTCGTCCGGTACACGCGCACTGCACAACACAGAGAATAAACGAAAATCCTCGGATTAATATATTCCAAACGTCCAGTTATCAATGATGCGAATTCACTTGTTGTATATGGGGAGTGGGCGAATTAAATGATCGGAAATAAATAAATATCGAATATTTTTACGCGTAATATTTTATAATACCGAGTTCAGACGACAACTAACTATAGAAAAAAAAATGCCATTTAGAAAATACAGTACTCTACCAACGAGCTTTTCGGCGAACGAAAAATTTACGAATCTCGCACACGATACGATTTATCATTACCAGTAATATTCAAGTAATAAACTCTTGCTGCTCTACTTCCTTATTTCCTTCGTTTTCAATATTCGCGACGCAGTGGCGGTTATAAAAGGAGGTCGATAGGTGGATCACCCCCCCATGGGATTTGATATTTTTAAATTTAGTATATTTTGACCTAACAGCACCGCCTTGTGTCATGTGAGTTGGTTCGATTATGTTATGGTTATGCTCCATTTTTGCCTCCACCCCTTTGTACATCATGTATAGGCTGGAATTAGTGCTCGACCGACGATCATCGGTCGTGACGGAGCGTTTAGCGCTTAGCTTACGACAAGCTCGGTGTAAACGAGTAAACGTGTAAATGAGTGTAGAACGAGGAAAGATGAATCCTTACGTTCATTTCATTGAAATACGCGAAATAATATTATTATTTTAAATAATAATAAAGACTGTATACGCGCGTACGAACGGTCGCTCTAACTAAACGCCGGCATATACCGACATAGCGCGTCAGCCGACCGTAATAAAACGAAAAAAGAAAGTAGTCACCAGATAGCGCTACGACACAACGTAGAGGGCGTGGCAAAAAGCCGCTTATAAATAGCGGTCCGAAACTATCGGACCGCTCAGTGTAGTCACGGCGGTTAGGAGTGAACAACGTAATTCGCGTCTGACTGCGTTGTGTGTGAAACTGACCGTTATTTATACGCGCCTTTCTGCCACGCCCTCTATGTTGTGTCGTAGCGCTATCTGGTGACTACTTTCTTTTCCCGTTTTACTGTTATTTCGTTTACGTATCATGCACGTTGTTCTTCCTTTTCTACATGCCTTTTTTCTTTTCTGCATTTCGTCTCGGTACATATTAACACATCTTTCTTTTTGGTTATTGCTCGTCGATGTGGATATTTCATTGGCAGAATATTATTAAAAACTTATCCATTATTCGATCAACGTATACCCGCGTGGCCGTAAAAAAAAGTACAATATTCAGTGTTTTTCAAAAATGGCTCCGCCCGCTCACGAGAATTCAGTGTCGTTTAAAAAACCTAACCAAACTTAATCACTTAATCTAACCGTATATACAAAACGTGTCTCCTCCCCCAGATGTTGATATCGTAGTCGCGTCTCTCAATGAATATATTAATATACATTGGAGACGATAATAATAATAATTGTAACGCGTAATTTATACACTTCGGCGTACGCGGGGCTCGTAGAAACACGGAAAAGGTAGAGATTTTATGGACCCTCCGCGAGAGGGAGAGAAAGAGAGAATTTAGACGTAGCGGCGGCTTATTCGCAGTGTGTTACGCCGCCATCCAGTGGATATTTGTATACGCCCTTAAATTTAAAAAAAATGCTAATAAGCCAGCGGAAACTGCGGGAGAAGATTTTTTTTATATATATCTGAGTATACGTTTCGTCCGCCCACGCAGGACATGTACGAAATCACCGCAGTAATAGCTTTCTTTTTTTTTTATTGAAAAACACTTATTATGTATATATTTATATATATATATATATATATATATGTACATATATAATATAATAATACAGTGAAGTATTTACGAGGGGTCCCGAGTTCTGAACTCTCTTCACAGAACCTTCAAAAGAAAAAATATATATTTTTTCCGACTATTAATTGTAATTTTTTCTATAAAAAGGAAAAAGAAATTCAATACTCTGTTAGTAATATTCGACAAATTTTACACCTTTCGGCGGAGGCTGTAGAAGAAACAAACGCGTTTGTCTTTTTCAATATTGTAAAAAAAAAAATGTATACCACATTTTTGTACCTACCTGTTTCGACTAGTTTTCGACTGCAGTGTAGTGAAATCAGTCGAAATTTATAGTTTACGCATTTTTAATATTACAAAATAATGCGCAATTTAAAAAAAAAAAAAATCCGCTTTTTTTTTAATTATTAATTTTAACGGCTAATTAGAAGAAAATTTGAAAATTCGCCTCACTGTTTATATGTAAATGGTTTTTTCGTCGTGGATTACGTTTAAATCAGCCGCGGCGAACGCTTTGCGCCTCGTTTTCATCATCATCGTTTCTCGTCGATAGGCTTTTCTTTATTTTTTATTATTTTTTTTTACTGTCGTTTACAAATTATACTCCGTTCGTATACAGTGTTCGCTAATAATATATATTATACCGCAGCAATCGAACCGTATTTAAACGAATATTTGTGTGCATACGCGCGGCGGCTATCACGCGGTCAACGCTAGAATATATATATAAAAAAAAAAAATTATTAAAATCCAACCACGTTATAATGAATGCTATACAGTCTTTCAAATCCGAAATACACCGCGGTGCGTATAATATAGGTATATATAAGATAATAATTCGGTATTTTATTATTATTATTATCTCCTAGTCTTCGATCGGAAAATATTTAAAAAAAAAAGAACCGTGTCTCGAGATTTTACGCTCGGCCTACGTTTTTTGTACGTTATAACGATTTTTTTTTTAACCGACAAGCGAGAAAGTATACGTATTTTAATAATATATATAAAATGATTATACGGCGTGTATACACTAATTATGATATAAGCACGTTATATATTCCAAACAATTTATGCGTGCACACATTGTACACGGTATTTGTACTCGTATTATACGATATCATAGGCTGTGGAATTTTTGGAAAGCAACGGGTGTGTTCGTGTGTTTAAAAAAAAAAAAAAAAACATTACCGAATTCCGTATTCGCTATAAATAAATAATCGTTTTCGTAATAAAGTGGTTATATATATATACGATCGGATAGAATATTATACCGATTGCGTTTCAGTTAGTACCAAAGAAGGGGAAAAAATGTATTTTTTTTGGTATGTATTTTTATATCAGTACGATTAATTGATTTTAATAAAAATACGTTCGAATTTCCTTTAGGTTTTAAGATTTTTTTTTGTTTTGTAAGAAAAATATTCGGCGCCGGTTATTTTATGCGATATCGTTTAAACTCTATATCTACACTGATCTCGCGGACCAATGACCGTAAATATACGATCCGTTCGTCCGTTATAACCTATTTTATAATATCGTTTCGAAAAAAAAAAAAAGAAATATAAACGCGCTTATATATATATATATATATATTATTCGAGAAACAGGAAAAACAAAATGGAAAATATATTCATTTGCAGTACGATTTCAGTCGCGCGCACTGCTTGTAGCAACGCGATGGCGTCCGGCTTCTCGTGGCGGTATACCCGCGTACAATATATTCGTAATAAATGTATTACACTTTAAAAATTCAGTTAATACAGTGTTACGTTTCGTTTTTCCGCGCACGGCATTGGTCGCCGGCGATACGGCATAATTTTTTTTTTGTTTTCTGTATAATTCCCATATAATATTTAATCGAAATATTATATTTTGTACACAATAAATATATCGCGAGAAATCACGCACCTGACGAAATGTCCTCGCCGAGGCGGAGGGAAACGTATATTTCGAAAAAAAAACGAAATTGCGGCCACGGAATCGGTATAAATACGCGTGTATTATTATAATATGGCGTGACACTGTCGCTTTTCCGATCCGAAACGCATTATGAATTCGTGTTATTATTATTATTATTATATAATAATATAATTTATCGATATAGAGCCGCAGGGGATAAATCGCGCCCGTCCTCGCTCCGGTTTCGGCGCGTTATATATTATTGCCCCGGGCGGCGAATATTATTATATATAAAACAAAAAAAATAGTACCGAAATCATAATTAAATATATCATTTAAAACGAATTTATATAAATATTGTATATAACGCGTGTAAAGAGAACATTTTACGGGCAAAAAAAAATTTTGTGACGAAAAAAATTTTGAAATTTATCATTTTTTTTTTAATATACACACGTTATTATAACGCCGTGACTGAGCCGAAGCGCACGAGCTGAGCTAAAAAAAAATTATTTTCGCTATAAGTCCGATCGTTAGATTTAATTTTTTTTTTTTAATCCGTTTAAATTTATATTATTTTATTAAAACTATAGCTGAATTACCCGGCCTTAAGCGGTTAAATATCGTATTGCTTCGCTTCCAACAGAAATCGAATATCAAGATTACAACAATATCGAATAAACTTCCACTTAATTTTTGTTTTTCCTTTATAATATCAGAAAAATTCAATTGTTTGTTTTCATATTATCGATGTGCTTTAGGGTACGCAGAATATTTTTGTTTTTCTTTCTGGTGGCGTAGACGAACAAATTTGAATGTTTACCGACGCGTGATACATTACTTCTATGTAACGTTTTCCTATTCGTCACCAATAAAAATAATTTCTAAAAACTACCCAAGAATTTTTAATTTATAATGTGTAATAATGTTTATTACTTATACTCGACGTTACAGCGAGTCGAAAAAGAGTTGCCGCAACTGAAATTGTCCTGCACGTCTATGGGTCGTTCAAAATTAACTCTGCAAAGCGTATAAATAATAAATTTCAAAGTTTTTTTTCGGTGGGCGGGAGAGGAAATCAAAATAAATATACTATAGTGTTCTATTACAAAATAGCTATCGATTTTAGAGGAGCTCCGATAAGTTATTACCGCAGTCACTCGTAAAAAGGAGAAAAAATAGAAACAAAGTTTAATTACTTCTCAAAGTCACTTGCGCGTGAATAATATAAATACAACGGCGATATCGGAAATATTATTTATTAATCTCAATGTCGAGAAGGAAATTTATTTACAGTTCGATTATCGATTTTTGGTCGTAGATAGTTTTATTTTATAATACGCTAGTGTTGTAGCTCGTTATAATATTGATTTTATTATTCATTATAAATAGTCATCAACGTTTCGAGCACCTGAGTAACATACAATCGACCGTATCGACGATTTTATCGGTTATTTTTTTGGCAATTTTCTCGTTGTTATCCCTTTGGATTAATTGGAAAACGCGTGTAAAGATCGTTTGATGATCTCTCCTTTGCAGTAAACAGAAAACCGTTCTCACGGACAAAATATCAAAATACGTATATTGGCTATGACGTTTTCGACGGTCTCTCTGTACTTTAGACTGCAGTACAGCGCGTACTTCGTTTTAAGTACACATATAATATTATACACTCGAACTGGCGGCATAATTATGAAACGTTATAACATTGTTCGAAATTGTTGTTTCAAATCGTTTGCATTCCGACGGTGTCGCTTTGGATCGCGTGCACGTAAAATTTATATTTAATATTCGCCGCGATCGTATGATAATTATATGCGCGGAAGACGAGCGAAAAGCTTTTATTTTACATTAATAGTACAAGCGTCACCATCGCGTATATAATATTTGCACTCGTCCGGCATAATAATTTATCGTCTTCCGCGCGAATTCTGGAAATTATGAAATTATAATAAATATTATTAATTAAAATATTATGAAATTGTTCAGGCGACGCTGCAGGCAGAATATACGCGATGAGCGACGACGAGACGTGTAAAAAAAAAACGTTTTACACGCGAAATTCCTAACCGTCGGAGAGCAAAAACGTGTAGACTGTGAAATAATTACGGGAAAAATTATAATAGTAATAAGTTGCGAGTAAATCGATATCAAACGCTTAGAAAATTCTCTGCTCGCCAAACGATTCACTTGTATTATATAGTTTCAAAGGCGGACTTATTTACTGGAAAAATCAAAAATTTTAATTTCGTATAATTTAAAAACGACATTTCGAATTTACTGTGGTCTGGAGAAGAAATTCCGCAATCGGACTTAGCTGTCGAATTCATAGGCGCAATTAGTTGCGAAGCCTTAGCAATTTATATGAATTATTACGCAATTCGCGACATTACACGTTGTGATTTTAAACATTAAACGAGATTTTAGCGTCGATTGTATCGCAATGAAAGACGTTCGTAAGTATAACATGGTCTTTTTCTCGCGTATGCGGCGGCGGATAAAAGAAAGAATTTTGAACACTGTTAAATATTGAAAAAGATTAAACTAAAAGAGATAAAAGTGGAAAAAAAACGATAATAAAGTCAAATATACGAACACGAATTGGTTTTTATGTTTTAGAAAATAAGCCTAGACTTTTTAAAATTTGTTTCTATTAAATTTGACCTACTATAGACACGTATTATAAAATGGGCGTATTTTTTCCCTTGTACATTTTTGTTCGCAGTATGATTTTTCGGTGAAATTCTTCTTATGACTGCAGTGAGCGTTATGTAAACATCCCGAACCCAAAAAAATATGTTTTGTAGAGCTCTATAGTTGCGTCAGTGGCGTAGTTTTATAAGGGTGAGGTGGTCTACCGAGTTTCAATCCTCTACCCATGATCTAAAGTAATTTCAATCGTTTGTAAACTTATATCTGACATTTGACTACGCAGGGAGCTACTATTTATTGTTTCAGGCTTAATTTTTCACAATCAAATTTTCTTTGGTAATATTGTACAGCACGTAAGGTGACTGGTAAAAAAATGTACAAAATCTGTGGGGTTTTCGTACACCTCAAATGCAACGAAAAAGTGTTACTTTTATCCACTGTTTGGTTCTCAAGCATAAGGTAGAAATTAAATTTTTATGTATTTTTTTTTCGAAAAAACGTGATTTTTTTTCCCTTGAACTGGCGATATTTCCTTGGCCCCGCGGCAAATTCGAAAACACCATTGAAAATCTCATTGAATTTTCTTGAAGAAAACGTACAACGAAAGGTTCCAATATTATTTTCACGAGCGTAAGCACGATCTTAAAATACGAAAATTCGAAAATTTCAAAAAAATTTTACTTTTTTTTTTAATAAACTTTTTAACGTTATTTTATTGAAAACTTCCTGTTTGGGAAGAAGAAAAAAAATCACACTTTTATAGTAAAAAATTTATGGTAAAAGCCCCCTCTTATTCCCACGATTGAAACACTGAAATACTAACTTTTTCCACCACCAGCTCCTTTGAAAATTCCTAAATCTATTATATAGTTGAGTCGATTATATAGAATTTTAACTCGGCCCGCGGCCGCGGTACACGTTTCGTTAATGGACACTTACCGGTGTTTTATAACGTTTCGGCCGACGATCGAATAGCGTTTGGATAAAAAACTTCTCGTGGCGCGCGCGGTATCGGCTAAAAAAAAAAAACACTCGAAAATCGTTTTTGGCGAACGCGGAGACGCGAGGTCCGATTGTCCGCCGAGTTGGAAGGTTACATTCCGACTATATGACGCGTATATGTGCAGTGCGACACGAGATATTTAAGAGGTATGAGCATTTTTCGCTCGTTTTTTTTGTAAAAAAAGAACGAAAAAAGAAGAAAAAAAAAACGTCTTCGCGCTACGTGCGACACGCGCGCGAGCATTTCAAAAACATTTCCGATAATCGTGAAATTCGGGTCGCGCAGTTATTTTTTATTTTTTTTCTTCTCCTCTACCCCGAATATACGAGTATTATATTATATATTATTTATATATTATATATAGCGTGGCAGACCACCCGCGATTCGGGTGCGGATTTTAGTCTTTTTTTTTTCGGTCGCGCGCGCCAGCCGCCACAGCCGCTGCAGGTAAGACGCGACGGGAAAGAAAGAAAAAAAAATTGATACTAAAAAAAAAAATCTTTCGTCCGAAACGCGCGTTTTTTTCTTTTACAATAAAACGCGCGCGGAGATAATAACAAATCGTTCGCGACAATATATATATATATACAAAACCGAAACTGAACCGGCAATTATTACAAAAATAACGAGAATTTTTTACGAAATATATATGCGCGGATATTAGTAAACAGCATGTGGTTACGCCGTTTCGGTGATTGTAAAAAAAAATCCGTTTTTTTTTTATGCCGACGTGTATAAAATATATTATATACAAAGAAATTGAATCTAAAAAATTAAAAAAAAAAACTATTTCAAATAATATATACAAAACGGATTTAAAAAAAAAAAAAAATTAAATTGAATAAAACGCGCCACGTTTTTTTCTAATTATACAATTTGTTCGCGTTTTTAAAATATTTTTTTGTTCTGTAATATTCGTAATTTTCTCTGTGTTATAGTAGCGTAGTGTGATGGGTATAGACCGCGCAGTGTTATATTTGTTTATAAATCATCTCGTACAAATTCGCCTGGGTTACATTCGTTTCCCTCGTTCCTCTTTATGTGCAACTGAATAGTCGAGGGGGAAGGTAAGAGCACCTCCCGTGAACCGTGATTTTTAAAATAATTTTTTTTTTTGATTTCTTAAATAAAACATTAATTTTTTTTATTTTTTGTAATAAATACTCCCGTTTTGCGTGCTTTTCAAACGCATTTATTTTATATTTTTTTTTATCCGCATAATATAATAATCCGTATAACGATAAAAATGATTCTATTGATCCACCCGTTTTGTTGTAAATCTCAGAATTCCTGACAGACCTTTCCGCTTGTTTGTTCCGTTCTATATGCACCATATTCCGTCAACTGTGGCCGTAACCATCCTATATATATATATATATATCGGATGATGCGTTTAGCGAATGAGAAACCGTAGTCTGCCTTGTAACGCCCGTTTCGCGTTTAAAATAAAAACGTGTAGATTTTTAGACTGTTATTAGACCATATTATATTCGTCGGTAATTAACTGAATGTATTAAATTTGTATTTATTTTTTTTATATTTTATGTTAAGCGTTTATAACAGTGCGTTACGTTAAATATTTTTTTTAACGACCTGCCCATAAAACTACGTATATATAGGCGTAAAATGTAGACCGTGCGGATGTGCGCGCGTGTGATTTATACGATTTATTACGAAGACGATATAATAATCGATCGTTTATCGATATTTTCGCAGGTGCGCTTTGGGAACCACTACTCGCCGTCGGCAGCAACACACTATATTATATTACATTATAATACGGCTATACGGCGAAGGATCTGGTGAACGCGACGGCAGCATCGGCAGCAGCACAGTCGACGCGCTATATATATATATATATATATATATATGTATTATTATCATCATCCGCTTCCATGATTCATTGCCGGCAAGATGGATGACCGAAACGCGGCGGCGGCGGCGGCGGCCCACCCTCGCCCGCGGTATACTTCAGACATGACCGAGAAGCGAGAGCAGCCATGGGGGCCGCACCCTGCGAGCGTACGAGAAGGGGGTAGTAGGGCTGACGGAAGGGAGAGAGAGAGAGAGAGAGAGAAATAATAAAAAGGGTGTTACGCGATTTCGTGTACACACATACAAGGGTAGTCGGAACGAGATTTTAAAAGGTGCGCAATCCGCATTTTGAAAGAAACGTTTTCGAAAAAAAAAAAAAAATCGCCATTCAAAATTCGATCCTTATATATTTTCTATATTTTTTATATATATACCGACGTTTACGAACAATACAATAATGATTTTTGAACTCTTTTGTGAAGCGCGCGTACTATTCTACGTAACCATACAGGCAAAAAAAAAAATAAGAACTCTTAGAATTTCAATATCTGTACTGGTTTTTGAACAAATTTTGTTTTTCATTACGCACGACGTTATATTATATATTATAACAATATATTATGCGCGTTATTTACAATTCAGACACAATTCGTTGTTTTTCGTCGAAACAATAACGTATATATCGTTTCAAGAAAATAATATGAAATATTTACCAAAACGATTCGTCGCGATATATTGTGGAAAGTAACTCGAACGTTCGTGTATATATGAGATGAAGTGAAAACAAACCTGTTAGTTTATATTCAGGAATGACGGTTATCCGTAAAACAATTATTTATTATTATTATTATTTATTTTTATTTTTTCTAACTCGTAAAAAAATACAGAGTAATCGAGAATAATTACTTACTTCGTGCAGCGTGTCTCGTACGAATTCATACACCAGGAAACAGATGACATTGCAAGTAGCATTAGACAGAGGTTTTCGAAGATTTTTGTAACGTTACTATATAGTGTAATAAGGCTCGGACTTCGTTTTGTTTGCATTTTTTTTTACGCTCAATACGATGATTTACAAGGTTCAAATGTGTTTTAAGCACACAATAAATGGTAACAACGTACTTTCTTAGGTTTTTTTTCCCCCGTTTTTCGAGGTTTTATGGCGTTTTTTTATTTTTTTTAGGTAATTTTCAACCGAATTTTAGCAGTATTACAGCGTAAAAATAAAAATTCATCCCGAATCGAAATATAATTTCGCACAAATACAACGACGCATTAGGTTATATCGTTTTTAAAATAAAACGATTCTCAACCCCGTTTTGATGTCACACATGCCTATAATAATATATCAGCCGATTACGTACAACAATACTTTCATCGATCGTTTTCTCACCTTATGACGACGTCGTTTCGGTTGTGCGCGACTTCTAACCAGGCCAATTGTCAAAATTAAAAATTAAATTATTATAAGAGCATTTTTTTGCAGGTTTTACATCGTAAATTCATTTTTTTTTTAGGACAATTTTCGCAGATTTTAAGGCATTAAAATCCGAGTCCTAGTCATTAAATATTGTGTCATATTCTAGTTAAAAATATACGTCTCAATATAAACATCGAAGTACTACCAAGGTCGTATCGTAGGTACAGTAATATTCGATCGATAATAATAATAATAAAGTTATTATCTCAGTAACGTGTTTCGACGGTATAAGAGTCGCGATGATAATCACCATATACGTCTTAAGACCTGTTTGTCATTTATTTTACACAACGTCTCACGGCGACTACACTTACTATAATACAGCGTGTTTACATTCGAACGTCATTATTATTTTCACCGTTCACAGACGCTATCGACGAAATACGATATCTCGTCGAATATATACAGTATTATAATAAAACGCTAATAATAAATCGCATTGTTTCGTTTGAAACACTTTGTATTATTAATGTCCCGGAAAAACGTACATTAAACTTCGTACGTATATTTATAATGGTAAACGAGAAAAAATAAAAACCGAATAGTCTGCAAAAGGAATTTTTAATGAATACGAATGAAATAACAAAAATATTATACGACGCCGTATTATATCGGCGCGTAATTCGTCATAAATATAAAATACAGAAGATTCGTCTTGGATTGTGCAGCCGTCCACGTTTTTTCTTACTTGCACCTGAAACAAAACACGAATCGATTTATCACACGCAAAATACGAATATAAATAATTTTTGTAAAGCGCACCGATCGTTCGCGTGTATTATAATATTGGCGTTTTTTTTTTTTTGTCAAATAGTCGGTTAAAAGAACGAAAATGAAAAACACGAGTAATTCGTTTAGAATACTGTTTGAATTCGTATCGTTTGTGAATTTACTTTCGCCACCAGATTAACAAGTGCTCACGCGTTAAACGTCTTAATTTTACATATTTATATAAAATTATAGAGAACGCGAAAACGGGGTGTTATTACTATACGGTCAACGTCGCGATTTGTAATAAATACGTAATATATAATTTACGAAAAACCGAGTGGAAAAACGATGAAAAATACGAAACGCAAGACTGAAATATACACATTTTCTGTGTGAAAGGTAGCTGAATCACAATATTCCGTTGAAGCTTCATTTACAACCTTGTAGAGTGGTTCACGTCGAGCGAAAGAAAGACAAGATTTCAGGAATGTTATCCTTTTTGTTTTTCACACGCCTCTATACGTTTTGTAATCCTGTACTGAGTAAAACGTATAATTCTCGATAAAATCGAGCGTTGAAATAATTTTTAAATCCTAATTTAATCAGTCGCCACGAACAGTGTATGGAAGACGAAAAATTCCGATTCGTTAAATGTTTAATAATAAAAAAAAACCGATCGGTTTTAACGATCTTATATAATATTTTAGGAAGCTCGATTTACACTCTTAACATAATATTATATTAATAATTGTGTTAAGGAGAGATTTTTTTTTTTGTAGTTACTATAACACAGATGTTCGTATAAAATGGGTTTTTTTACAACTCATTATTTCGCGTACGCGACAAATCGGATCGTGAAATCGTAGGAACACACTCGGAAACGGGGGGAGGAGGGTAAAATCGCGTTATATACACCGGTAGGCCCGGATACCGGAATGGTCCATGGCGGGATTTTGTTTTCCGAGGTCCAAGGACGGTATAAATAAAAAAAAAATAAAATTTGCGTGTCTCATGGCCCGGACCGGAATCCCCGACCGTGGTCACGCCGATTCGGGTCACGCGCACGCGTGAAACGAGAAAAAAAAAACCGCGAACGCTTCTGCGACTCCCGTCGAACGCTTCGTAATACGAAAACATTAATACAGAATCGGTTTCCGAACGGTTCACACGGATCGTCGCGAATAATTTAGCGCGTCATCGAGACGAAACGGGAGACGACGATTTTTCGAAACCGTATTGTGTACAATACACCCAACACATAATATTATATACAATCGAATAATAGGTCTTTCTACGCGCGCGCGCGCGCGACAATAGAAACGGCATTTTCGTTGGACGAGTGAGCGCGGAGACGGATCGTGCGTGTACGAGAAGAGATTAGTCAGTGTCTGCGCGCCGCGCAAAGGTGTGTGGACCAGGACGACGACGACGATCCCTGCGCGGAACGCGTCTCCGTGTATAATATAATATTAGGTACGCGCGAAATTAACGGACGACGACGGTACGAATTATGCGCGGCAGGGACGGGTTTCTCTGCAGCAGCGTCCTGCGGTAACCACCGGGTCAATTTCGGCGAATTTCATCAGCGAACGGGCCCCGGAGAGCGCGCCCCATTTCCTGGCCTCGGCGTTTTTTTTTTTTTGCTCCACCATCCCTCCGGTTCGCAACTCTCGAAATACACACACACACACACACACACACACACACACACACACGCCGTAGGCGCATTGTGCAGGAAAACGGACGGGTATTAATGCGCGAGAAATTTGTCAACTCTCCGCCGCCGTCGGTGACGTGTATCCCGCGGCTGCTGTTGGTTCGTGCGGTGTCGTCGTCGGGCGCGCTACGGGAGAGCTGCTGCTGTTGCTGCTGCTGCTGCTGCTGCTGATGCTGTGGCAGGCGCGCCTCGACGACGTCGCGCGGTATACGCCGCAGGACGAGAGGCGAGGAGCGGACGGCGGAAAGAGGGTTTTTCGTGCCGGGGCGAAAATTTTTCTCTCTCCGGTTTCCCGCCGCCGCCGACGCCGGTGCAGGCGCTCGTGAGACGCTGTGCCGCGGCAGCGCGCGGGCGAAAGGGTAGAAAGTACATTAATAAAAGTGTCCGTGGTGTCAGGGTATTAATGTCCGTAATCAATTTCTGAGGCTTTCGCGTGTGTCCCTTTTCCGCAGCAGGTTTCTCTCTCCAACACGCCCGCTTCGCCCGGAACCCCTTTTTTCTCGGTTCCGGCGCGCGCGCTGCCTCGAGGTTCCCCCCCCCCACCCAAGCAGCGAATCCTTCCGCGCGCCGCTTCTCCTCGTCCCTCGTATACAACACCGGCGGGGATCTCACGACCACGCCGTTACGACGCGACGCGACTTTGTGTGTACGCGTTTTTGACGACCGCGGAGCAGCAGCAGCAGCATCAGGACGGCTACCTCTAATAACTTTTCCAAAAAAAAATTATATCGATTATACCGCCGGGAGACCGGGGCGACGTTTTAGCGTAGCGCTTCTCTCGCGCACCGGAACAATAATAACGGGAAAAGCGATTTTATAAGAAATATATATTTTTTTTTTTTTGTGGGGAATCGGTCGACGAAAGCGGCGGTCGCGTCGTAGCCACGCGATGGTCCGCAACGATTCGTCCCCGCGAACGCAAACGATAATATTATATTATTAGAAATATAATTGCCGGCAAACACCTGTAGGACGGAGCTCGTAATGATTGCCTGTTTTGTAAACGGCGCGTTATGGTGTGTTTCGCGTGTTGTTTCCGACGAATAAAATATTGTTTACAATATTGTAACAGACGGCGCAGATGTTTATATAGTATAGAGGCACTGTCGATCGGGCGTTAATGATTTTATTTGGTTTAAAACAAAAAAAAATTATTAGGTACTTATTTATGTACTGTTTACACAGAGACGGTATTTTTCTTTTCAAAATAAATATTCAAGGAATTTCGCTTCTTTGCGGCACAGTTTGATCCTGCCAGAGTCTCGTCGCCGGTCAAGAAAAAAAAACAAATTCGATTTCTACGCGTGCTCGTACGTACAATACGAACGGACGTCGGTTTTGATCTTTTTTTTTTTTTTAACTCTTCGCGAATTCAAACTCTTTGTAAAAAAAAAATAATTTTCTTCGATTTTCAAAAAAAAAAAAACTCGTTACAAAACATAAAAAAAATTACTTGTATATTTTATAGACAACTTTTTATATTATGCGTAAATCAATAACGAAAGCTACGCTCATTTTTATTAATACGCGCGCGACATTCGTCGGATTTCAAAGGTTTTCGTCAAATAATTAAATTCGTTTACGAAAAACGCCCGTACACATTAAGTATACATTTTATAGAATTATACAGTTTATTTCCGTATATTTCGCGTAATAGAATTCGGCGAACAACGCAAAATACTATTAAAAAAATTTTTTCTTTCTTTATTACCCCCTCTTTGTCGAAACCGGTACGGTAAATAAACGTATTTAACACAAAAACTATTACATTTTTTTTTTCTTCATTTTGCGTAAATACTCTTTGGCTCGATAGTACATTCGCACATACACACACGTGTTTTTTTTTCTATATACACAAATATAAATTATACTCGAAACAACAACAAACGCAATATCTTAGCTTTGAAATAGTGTATAAAAAAAAGACACGAACGCATTTAAATTGAAACCCTCTCTCTCTGTGTTTACAAAATAATAAATTTTCGGCATACATAAGTTTGTAATTTTATTTTTCGAATTTCCGAAACAAAATATTTGACGATATATATATATATATATTTTTAAATTTTTTTAATGTTTTCACAACCACCGCCGCCGTAACATCTGCTTTCAGAGATCAATGTCGTCGTATACGCCGAAACTAATTGCGCGTCGTTAAAATAACAACACGGAAAACGATGACGCAGTCGCTTTGCTCAGCCTCGGCGGCGGCGGCGGCGGCCCTATCGCTCCGAGCGGAATCGTTTAAACGCGCGCCACAGCCCTGACGAGCGCGGTGTACGGGCTGCTTCTCTCATCAGTCATCGTAAACTTTACGGGATTTTCATTTACAAATGATCTCGTTTGCGGTTTGCCACCGCCACCAGCCGCCCGCGCCTTATGGCGGAGCACAATAATTACGATATTAAAATATCCGTATATTCGTTCGCGTCACCGCCGGAATACGTGTTATTTTACATTTTTATGTATAACAAGACGTGGCGCGTAAAGCGTTCGATTGTTACGGGAGAGAAATGAATGACGTTCTTTTGGTCGTCGAATTCGCTATAATTTTGGTAACCGAGTATAAACGCAATATATCATCGAACGAGTCATACTACAGTCAGGCACAAGGCCGTAGCCAGGGGGGGTTTTCGGGTTCAAACCTCCTCCCCCCGAAATTTTTTTTAAAATCAAATTTAATTATTTTAAATATCTATTAAATTTGAAATTTGTACACGTGTAGATTTATTGATCGCACAGTACGGTATACCCTTGACAACATTTTTTTTTGAAAAAAATTTTTCTTATACGTGTATAAATAACGGACACCCTAATAAAAATATTTACCTTGTATATATTAATGTATACAGTTTAAAATTGAGTAAAAATGTAAAATAATGTAACTACCTAAATAAAAAAAAAAATGCCATGTACATAATTTAAATAATAATTTCATAAACTCATACTATATTGAGAATATTTATGTTTTTAAAAATTTTTCACGTCAAAAAAAAAATTTATATTCTCAACCCCCCAAAAAAATGTTGGCTGGCTACGGCCTTCGTCTGGCCGTCCCCGTTGGCCCGTCGAAATGAAAACGCATCGTTTTCACAGGGCAGAGGTTCTTTCGCGTCCTCCTCGTCGATCAAAAGTATTCGATATATCCACGACCGACGGATAAAAATATTCCCGGCATATTGTTTTTATATTGGAATTTTGTTTTTGTCAATACCTCCTTTTTACGCGATACGATCGTTTCGTCACATACAGCGAGTATATAAGTTAATTTTTTTTTACTATATAGATATATAGTAATGATTGTCCTTTTTCTGCGCCTAATAGGCGGCGGCCCTTCAAGAATTTCGTTTTTTTTTTTTTATTAATATTTTTATTTTTTTTTTTTTTTTACCGTGTCTTCACCAACAATTTTCGTCATTTTTTTTAAATACTTTCTTTTTTTTTCATACCGTTGGTGTTTTCTTCCGGGCCGAATTACATTGCTTTTTATTTTCACTGTATTCGTTAAATATTTCAATTGAAAACTTAATAAAATGTTTTTTTCCCGCTCTGTCCCGGTCATTTTCTAAGTCATTCGTAAATAAAATCCACTTGATATACGATGATCGTGGACGGCGTGTCGATTTCAGCAATGGGCTTCACTTCGTTTGAAACGTTTCACAAGTGCGTACTGCGTATAAAGGTGAATAACGTTTCAATTTATTTATCGAATAATACACACAAATAGAAATAGCGTGCAAACGCTTAAAATTCAACTGTCCGAGTCCGACATTTTACAGACGCGATATCAATTATTTTTCTGATCAATAAACCGTATTAATATTGAAAATTTGGTTTGCCAACTTTACTGCTTTGATGCTTACGAAAAATGTCTATATATACACGAGATTTCTATAGAAATTTCGAAGGTTTTCTTTGATTCCAATTAGCCGTGTACATTTTTAGTTCACAGAATCTTTGGGGGACATTGGATTATTTTGGTTGTGTGTACGTATTGATTATTGTGATACGTGCATTATTTAGCTATTAAAAAAAAAAAAAATTATTTTACGAATTCGAGTACAATATCTATAATGAACGATTTCTTTCGTTTAATACACTTTAATTTGTAAAAAAACATACTTTTTTTCTTATATAAAAACGGCTTTAAGCATTTAACGACTGTTTCGGTACGTCGAATTATAAATTTAGCAGAAAAAAAAAACGCTTCGCACAAAGCTAGAAAATCGACGGGAATACACTGCAATTAGGGTATCAAACCCCTTCACGCCGGGGGTATTTAAAGTGATATGGCCGAAATTAAGCGCATAATTTAAACGTATATATACTCGAATTAGCCGGCCGATTATTTAAACTCCGGAGCACTGCCATAGTTAATGCCGAAACAGTTCTGCAATAATCCCTCGGAAGTGGTCAGGGATATATACTTTTTTTTTTTGCACATAATAAATACGTAATTGTTACGATGCAATAAGCGTTTGAATTCAATCGTCGTGAGTACAAGACCGCATAAAGCATATTATAATCTAACGGAAATTTAATTTTAAAAAAACACGTAGGTATTACATTGTTGAAATTTTTTTTTTCCATAACATTTTTGTGAGAATAATTGATAAACACGACGTGTACGGACATATAATTTCTTAACACCGATTTATAATAAACGCCCTTTTGAATTAAACGAATATGAAATCAAAAATCGTAGAAAAGGCGTTTACAATAGAAATAAATTTCAGGACACTACAAAATCGTCTTAAACGTTTAATTGTCCAATACGCCTGTTAAAAAAATCTCGTGTTGCGTTCAGCTTGATAGCAATATTGTCTCGGTAAAATAATAGAAACTATTACAGTCTCACACTTTCTGTTAAAACTTTACAACAATAGTAGACATAATCGTATATTGCGATACGATTAGATATTAGTTTTTACTCCGTTAAATCGATTCGTTAAAATTACATTACAAGATGTGAAAATCGTCTTTGGGTAATAAAATTGTTACTAATGATTTTCACGACGACTCTACATAATGCATTGAAATAAAGAATCCGTTTTCAGAGACGTATGTCATGTTTTCTACAAAACACCATTTTGGCGTGTGGAAAATTTTACTTACTCGTGAATATTTGCACGTGTTAAGTAACACCAAAGGAACATATTATTACGTGCCGTTAACGCGTTCGGTAACGTGTAAATGTCGTTATTGTTGTAGTTTAAACGAGAAAATTATTCACTAATTCGCGCTGTTTCGAGAACCGCCGGGCGCGAGATTAATGTCGTTAAGTAAATAAGTTAAAACAAAGCCGGAAAATTATGTACCGTCAGAATAATATATTACGTGTATATACATACAATACTCGTGCGTTTAAATTGTACACGGTGCCGGAATAACTGTGCGGGAAAAAGGTAAAATCTATTTAGGAATCCTAAGGAGATGTAAAAAAAAAATACACATTTTACGCTCGCGTTACTCCGCGTTATTACGATTACAATTTTATAATTAACTCGATTTCGCACGACGGATAACCGCTTAACGAGTATATTATATTTCATTAGATGTGCGCGTGAATAATATTAAAATACGACGTCATCAGCGTTTAAACCCCGTTTTTTTGTTTTTTAAATCACTCGTATATTTTGTTTTGTACCTTATAAAAGTACTCTTATTGCCTTGTAATAATAATATTCCAGAAATTAAAACGAAATTTAAAAAATTAAAAATTGTGAAGAGAAATTTAAAAGCAGTAATCTGATTATACAATAGAGACGCGACATATCGTCGATACGAATACAACGTTAACGGAGAATCTCTAAAACGACGTTGAAAAAAAAACCACTTTTGCAGCAAAATAATAAGGGGACGGTGTAAGAGATTTGGACGTGGTAAGCGTAGGATCGCACACGAGGAAAGAAAGAGAGCTTCTTTATTTTACTGACCGCGAACAGCGTTGGAAGTGATCGACACTATGGTAATATATACGTATGTGTGTAAATCGATTATTTAAAGGATTTGGATGTCTCCACTGTACACTGATAAGCTGAAAGGAAAGTTTTGACATTAAACACGGGTTCTGTTCGCGTTTCATTATCGTTTAGAAGAGGTAAGAGGTTCGTTCGTGAAGACGTATTTTGTTTTAGAGAAAAAAAAAACTATTTTCATACGATGCTACTACGATTTTATTCGAAATAATTACTTTACGCGGAGAAAAGTAATCCGAAGGCTACTGCAGTCAGGCACGAAGTAAATTACTATATTACCTATACATATTGTAACGTAGCTTTTTTTTTTAAATATCTTTAATTCCAAAAATGCTATAAGCGTTTTAAAAAATAAAATGTTTACCATTTCTTTAAAACTTAAAAAGCTCCGTTATCGTATATAAATGATATTGTAATTTATTTTGTAGTGAAAATTCGGCGTCTTAGGATGACTTTCGGGATACTCCTTTTCCCCGGCCTTTTTTTCGTAAACTTTAACAATTTTTTATTTTTTTTTCAATTTTTCGCCTTTTATCGCGATACTGTCGGCCTTTGCACGCGCTTTCCTTTGCTCGTGTCCTCTTAGAAAACGATTTAATCGAATGCGACCAAGTGAAAGACGATTTTTTTTTTTTTTCCAAAACACATTAAAGACGACAGAGCTACGAATTTTATTACAATTACTATTGGCGTATCCGTGTGTATTAAAACTGGACTGGCGGTGATGGTTTTTTATCGTTTTTCTCACGTCGCTTTATAATAGTCTATACCAGCCGCCGCCGTGGTTTTTGGCGCTCGATCGCGGTGCACGTTGAACGCGAGCGCTCATCCGCGCATATATATATATTTACGTGCGGAGTCGATGATTTATGCGCTCGCGTATATATCGCTCTGCGGGTGGGGTGGCGAAGTTGTCGCGGCCTCATCGAAATGAAAAGCCTATCCGGGAGGTTTTCTTTTTTTCTCCTTTAGCCGACGGTATTTTTTTTTTATTCTCTTTCTCTTCTCGTCCACGTTGTTTTCTCGTCTCTCTTTGTGCGCGCGCGGTGTTTTTTTTTTCCTTTTTCTCTCCTCCCGGAGGCAATCAAGATGATTGATGATTTTCCGCGAGGCGTTCCGCGTGTCCGCGTTGTTTTTTCTCTCGCTCTCGCGTTTTACACTCGCTACGTTTTTGTTTTTCTCCGTCCCTTTTCGGCCGCCAATGGCGGTGAAGGGGGATGGGTGGCGGGGGCGGTTAGTGAAAGCGCGCGGTGGGTTACGACAAGGGTTTGTTTTTTCTCTCTCTCTCTCCCGGGATCGCGTCTAAACGTTAAGCGCAGGAAACGGCGGCGGGCAAGGAAAAGTTTCGTCGGGCTGAGCGCTGAAATACGGCGCGGGCGAGATACAGAGAGAGTGTGTGTGTGTGTGTGTGTGTGTGCGCGTAAGAGAATGAGTGAGGCGCGCGTGCGCGCGTAAGTACACGGACGAAGGGTAAAGTGCAGCGATGCGGGTGGTGATGGTGGCGGTGATGGGTGCGGAGGGTTGCGGCCATCAGTGGCTCGGTTAATGCGTTCTTCAATCAGCCGACGTTCGGGGGCGATCAATCTCCGAAAACGCCGCCGCCGCCGCCGCCGCCGCGCGCGTTTCGATGTTTCTCCTCCTCCGCGCGCGCTCGACGGCCGCACACCGACGTGCGGCACCCTCTATTCTTTTATACGAGCGCGCGCGCGCCGTGTGCGGATGGCTTCATTTTTCTTACGAGGGATTTTTCTCTCGGGTTTCTTTTTTTTTCTTTTTCGCAACAGCAGCAGCCTCTCTCTCTTTCTTTCTTTTTCTCTTTCTATCCCGCGCGCGTATACGTACGAAGGGTTTGGTTTGGTTTTTTTTTTACGTTTTTTTTTTTCGGCATTGCCCGAGGTTTAGTATTTTTTTTTTTTGACGAGGGCGTTTTATTCTTTGCGCGGATAGAATAATAAAAATGACCGACTCCCGCGAAAATCCCTGCAGCAGCGCGGATAGAGCAAAGCCCCGCGACGCCGACGGGATTTCTTATATACATATATATTTACGAATAAAACCGTTTTCGCGCGCTCACGTACACGACTTTATTACCGTACGGGACCCGTGCGCCTCGGCGTTCCGCCGTTCCCGGCTTTCCGCATAAATAATATGCGCGCGCGCGCGCGCGGTGCGTAACCTCGCGGCGCCACAAAGGCCGTCGTCCGCGCGCTCGCGTCACTGGCCCGGGGACGTTAGAACGTCAATTCGATAATTCCCCGCGCATCGCCGTCTGAACGTCAAATATTCAGAATATGTAGATATTGGATAATTTTTTTTTTTATATCTTTTAGAATCACTATATTTAATAATATTGATAATTATAATTTAATATTTCTGCGTTAAAATGGGTCTCCGTCTCTTATTATTACAAGTCCTAGGGTCACCGAGTTTCGCGTTACGCCCACTGAGTATTGTCCGCCTGGCCACGACTGCTATTATATATACACTAAAGGCTGCCATATTTGATATTGACAATAAACAAACAAAATATTTGAAGACATAAAAACGGTTTTGATATTTATTGACGGGTCGTCAATAAAATTGTGTCTTATTATCATCAGCTGTTATCACTTTCTCTTTTTCGGCTAACGTGCAGTGTAGTTGTAGTTGTTTATTTTATACTGTGAGTGTTAATAAATAAATATTGATCAATATTGTTGACGTGTTAGTGGCTAGTGTTCAATAATAGAAAATTGATAATAATATTATTGATCAATAACAGTGATCGTGTATGGGAGCCTTTACACGTCGACGCCAACGCCGGGAACATATTTTCCAATTTTTTTTTTTTTTTGTGGACAATTCGAGTGGCCCGTTTTGATTTTCGTACTTTTCGTCGTTAAGTTCAAAAAATTCAACAACGCGTTTTAAAACTGTTTCAATAACGTCGAAAAAACAATATATTATACTTTTATAGAATATATATTAAAACCGGATCTTTTTTTTTTACCGTGTTTTTGGACGTTTAAACGTATTTTTGTAATGATAACTCCAAAACAAATACAACGAAAAAAGATTTGTTTTTTTTTAATAATTAAAACGAGAAAATATCAAAAGAATCCGCTTTTTTTCAGTAACGTCTCCGCCGGGTATACGCGAGAAAAAAAAATGCTCGCCCGTTTTGTCATGATTTACCGAATTATAAACGGCGAAAACGTTTTGCGTCAAACGTTCCGGCCTTTGTGTCGGACGCTTTTTCAAAGGACAAAACGTTACTGCGCCGCCGGCGAAAAGTGTTTAATTATAATTTACGACGGGTAAAAAACGCGTAAAACGCGAAGCCGCCACACCTTCCGTCGCGCGCCTTTTATTCCACGAAAATATAAACACGTTACTTATAACTCGTTCTCCGAGTAATTATTTTATTTTATTTTTTTTTTTTAACACTTTTCCATACATTATACGTGGAAGCTAGTGGTGGAGGGACGTTTTTAATCTGATTATTTTTTTTTCGTCTCCTTTCCTACGGGTAATGTTTTGGTGTAAGAAACAAAAAAATTATAATATTGTTTAAGTTTTTATTTCGAGTTTTATCCGAGTGTTTTTTTTTTCTTGTAAAAATTGTTTCAGTAGCGATATAAATCTCAAGAATTAAGTGACAAAACCACAGTAGGTATACGCTAACCTGTTGAACAGTATTCTTTAAAACATATACGGCAACGTTATTATTTTATCGACTAAAAAATAGGCTTTTCCCGTATTATAAAAATCAATAAATTATCATACAATTATCAAAAATATGATTTCCGTGGAACATCGAAATAGTTTTTGTTTCACATATTGTATTCTAAACACCAGACACTGTTCTCAATAACGGACAAATTTTCCGGTCCTAACCAAGCCCCGTTGAAATCAATGCGCATCACTCTAATATAAGCCGACATCTCCGAATAGTGGACGCGGACACCAGTTTTTAACGGTACACCAGTGAGCTTTAAAAATATCTCTAAATAGCGGACAGAGGAAACAAATTTATATCGATTACTCGATGAATGCGGATCAGTCGTATTGCGATAATAACAAAACTAGGCGTCGAAAAAAATTACACAACGCACAGTAACGGCTTGTTGTTCATATTTTCCTGCAATCAGTATTAACTCAATTTCGCAAACGCACACACAATATATTTTGTTTTATTCGTTTTTCCCAATACCCCGGACATTTCTACGTGTTCAGTGTGTGTCCGTCATCCGAAGGCTTCACTGTATATTGTATAATACACGTGCCAAAACGAATGAGTTTTGTACAGCGATTAATGTGTGGTTTTCTCACTTTAGCTCAAATTTAACGTCTGCTTTAATTTAAATTCCGGCGATCGGTTCAACTATTCATTTGATCATAATAAATTCCTGTAAAAACGCATTAAAAGCTTAAACTGAGATTTAAAAAATTATTTATGACGTATAACGCAAAGAGGCAGGCAACATAATATTACTGCGATAATCTTGATTATGAATAGTCGTACTAGATTCTTTTGTCGAAAACTAATAGTTCGTGGATAATATCGACGCGTATCAGACGAGTGCAACGAAAAGGAAGTTAAATGAATTATACACTTTTGCTCATAATAATATGGTTTGATATTTTATGAAACGATTTTTCCTAAAAACAAATTATCGCGAAAACGTATGTTAACAAACTGAAGTCCACTTTTGCACATACGAAGCAAAACTAACCGCCGACTAAATAAAGATTTTACCTTTTCCGGAGAGTAAATCTAGTAATCTGTTATTCCGCCAATCAAATTGTTATAAAAAAAACGAGTTCCAATTTTTTTTTTGAAAAGCTTCATTTGCACAGTCCTCCCTTCAATTATTTTTCGCTTTGCGGACACGACGCGATCTCGTATACGTATAATATCGAGTATATAGTACTGTTTTTTTTTTTTTTACGCAAACCGTTTGCTTGTCACGAGGGAGGAAACGAATTTTCTCGCGTACAGGACGAGAGGAAAGAAAAACAATGACGCGAATCACGGCGCGCACACGTGTGCGTTGTGTGCGGGGGTTTTGACGACGGATGTGTGAAAGGAGAAAAAAAAGACGAGCGAGAGAGAGGGTAGGTATATCCTTATATTTATACGTATTAATATGTCGCAAATCGTTTTTAATTTCACGGTCCTTACAAGGAGAAATCAATTTTAGTCGCGGGATGGCCGACAGATGCGCGCCTCCGGGTTTCGGTAGCGAATCTCGCGTATTTTCTCTGTATTACACACGCTGTGCGTGCGATATCGGCTGCAGGGATACTATATATATATATATATATAGCGGGCGACAAATGTGCGCAACACACTGCAGGGCTCGGTTAAAAGAGAAATATTCTTTTCCCCCCCCCGGAACGGCGATTTATCGTCGCGCGGTTTTTATATTGTATACGCGTTTTCGACAGTGTTCGGTACGGGAAAAATATGGACGAAAATTACACGATTATAATCCTAATCCGCGTTCGGGTCCACCAGCTATACGGCTGGACATTATAATAGGTCACGCGTAACCGTGTTGTCGTCGTACGTGTAAACTATAGTGGAGTATCTGTTTTTTGTCCTTTTTCGTATTACACGCTTTTAAAATTAGTACGAGACCGAAACCGGCACACGACAGTACACTACGAACGCACACTTTAAATCCATCCGTTCGACGACCGGTCTTTCTTCGGAATATAACGTAACGACGCGTCGCTGTTTCTCTCGGCGGCGTAGGCACGGGCCTAATACGTATTGGAATCGCGACCATTGGATTATTGAAATTCAAAGCGTTCGGAATAACCGCGGAGTTTCGCGCGTATAACTACGGATTTTTATTTTACCGACGACAAAATATCGCAGTGTAATAAAAACTATTATCACGCGATCAGGGGTGCATTAAGGTTCAATATTTAGTGATGGGAGGGGGGCAAATATAATTTGCCACCCATAAATTTACAGTACAGATTAAAATTCCAACAGACAAAAACATAATTTCAAATGGCCATGACCGGTGTGCCGCCCCCTAAAAATTGCCGCCCGGGGCAAATGCACCCTTTGCCCCTGCCCCCCTTAATGCGCCCCTGCACGCGATTCAAACGGTCCGAGAGTACCGGATCGTCCTGCAAACGGGAAACGTAATAACCGAACGCGTTTATAATATTTCTGTCATATAACAATATAAAACGTATTCGAAAGGTCGACTGCGAGCGAACGACGTCTTTAGAATCGTCATGAACGCGCAATAACTCACTGCACTGGTGTAACTTTCCGAAAGCCGTACGATACTTGCACGTTAACTGCGCGCGTTTGTTGACCGATACTAGTTTTCGACGGTTCCGTCGGCGAACATCGGTCGAGTTGAACGAAACAAGGTTTTACCACTAATTATCGGAGGTGGCCTCGCGGCTACTTGTGAAACGTTAATTTACAACGATCGTCTGTACTATTAATAACCGTCTCTATTGCAACGCATTCACTCCGCACAAGAAGAACCGCAAAAGAAATATTGGTCTTGTAAACAAGACATTATCGCAGATATTTCTCACGGGCGCTACAGGTATAGTTTTCCTCGGTCCAGCAATCGTGCGTTTCTTTTGAAAATCACTTTATTACGTTTTTGGATCGAATGTAAATGACGCGTCCTACGAGGATATACGCGCGAAACGTCATCATCGCGGCGTAAAGACCCTGTGATGATCAGTATTGGCGTCTGTATCGTTTTGAAGGCGAAACTTTGGAACGGATTTCGGTGGGAAAAGTGAAAAAAAAAAAACGAAGAAAGTCTCAATCGACACGGAACCGCGAGCGCCGCGGGACAAACGGTCGCGCGGCGGGTCAACGCTTTTAACCCTTCGGGCAGCGATTTTCGAGCGCGCGCGCCGACTATTGTCCTGCGTGGGCCACAGAACAAAGTACGGTGCAGGTGCCTGTTATATTTTATAGCGGCGGCGCGCCGGTGTGTATAAAATATACGTCCTAGGGACGGGCACGCGGCGGACGATTCGAAAACCCTGCGGACCATAAATTCTCGGCCGACCTTGAGGGCCGCACAGTTTATTTCGCGAGCGCCTGCACGCGCGTGCAGTACGCATCAACGCTGTAGGACCTCGACGACGGCTTTTGAGCGCGCGACTGTCGTAAATCATTTCGGGTCCATTATACCTACCGATTTTCGCTCGAATCTACTTCTTCTGATAAAAGAACAATTTTAAATTTCTTTTTTTTTTTTTAGCGTTATTGTCTTTCTCTTATCGTGTCGATTTACTCATGACACTATGTAAACCGTACCGAAATCTAATCGCTTAATCAATACGCTATTACATAAATTGTGTGCAAAAAAAAAAAAAAACATTTTATATAATACCGTACCGATCAAAAGTATCCGTTTTTTTAAACGTTTTTTATTATTTCATATAAACTGTATATTTCGCTCGGTAATTACACGTGATTTTTAGGAATTTCGCTGCACGAAACGAAAGCCGAACACTCGATCGTTTCCATAGTGAAAAGATATGCTTAACCACTCATCTCCTTACCATCTACAGACTCATAACGTGTTCATAATTTTGTACGTAGAGCCGTGTTCAACGAGTAACAAAGACGGATTGCGTTTTTTGTTGAAATTTCGTTTGCAGTATCACAAACGAACGAATTGTTGCTTTCGATTTTACGTATTCAAAACGGATATTTTTGAAAATATAGACCGAGGGAAAATTTTAGATTTCATATATTCGCGACGGGAAAAATTGTACTAAATTAATAGATTATAAAATCGAAAATAATATTTAAAGTAATTAGCTCTTTTTTTCTACTACATAATTATTAATAAAACGTAATAACGTTTCATTTTTAATTATAAAAATAGAATATGTAACTCGTTGTTTTCGATTACATATATTGCGAAAGACGAATAGAGTTTTTTTTTTGTTGCCCCCGGTGACATTATACATGGCGCTGGTGTATATAATATATACAAAAAAAAAAACCGACGGAAATCCACTCGGATCGTGAGGGTTTTATGTTTTCTAGTCCATATACGAGCTTTCTCGCCGCGCACGTATTTTCAAATTCAGACCGACACGTCTCGCGAGCAAACGATTTAGAACACGCATATTTTATTAAAAATCGAATTCATTATGTATTCGTTACAGTATTAGTATTTACCTAGTGGGCCAATATCGGTAGGAACTACCAAAGAGGATATTCGGGATTATTATTATTATTTTTTTTGTATCGATATTTTTCATCGAACATTTTTAATTTATTAAAACTATATTTCTATTGCGTAATTCGTTTTAATGACTCGAAATCGTATTAATTTAGTTATACGATATGCAATTTTCGTTTTTGAGTTCTTATTTATTATCCGCAGCCGACACGAATTTTTTTTTCGATAGAAAGTAATATTTATATAAAATATATTATGTTTACAAAAATTACGCAACAAAAACCTAACTTAATAACGCAAAATCGATTCTAAAAAAAAAATAAAATTTCGTATCTATAGACAGTTATTTTATGGACCCTTCCACGACGTATTTCTTGGCAAAGTCGAATAATTGTAATGTTTAAAAAAATCCACCACTAAAACGGATTTTCGATTATTCTTTTAACCGTAATTATTATCAACCGAATGTGAATAAAAAATGCACACATATAATATGTATATAAAAAATACAAATACATATATGTATGTATATGCGAATATACAATCGAGTCAAAGAGTATTATATAAAATCAAGACAAATATAAATAATAGTTGTTGTATTAAATATGTTTATTTACTACCGGTTTCGATCAAAATAATTGGCAAAAAGAAAAATACAATTTATTTCTTCTTTTTATCTTTTATTAATTTATTTTATTTCATTTTTTTGTTTTACTATTTTATTTTTAAGTGTGATCGTGGCAAAGCGCAAACGCAAAATCTAAAAAAAAAAAAAAAATCTTTATCAATTAAGGGATTGTATTTTTTTTCTACAATGAAGACGCTTTCAAACCGAATCGTTTGTCGTCCACGGGACGGTATTAATAAGTCATTATTATTGTTTATTAAGTTTTTATAATTATCGTCGAAAGCTCATTGAAAGAATATTGTTTTTTTTTTAGATATCTCAACGGATATTACAATATCGTATTACACGTTTTTCCTTTTTAAAGCTACTATTCGACCACTAAAAAATAACACATTGTCCTCCAAAACCCGAACTATATTCATAAGGAAAAACATATTTTTCGTTTCAGAATGTGTGTTCAAATCCCGTCCGTCAGTCGCGCTATTATAAATACGCCCACCTACGCGTACTCTTTCTCTCGCTCTCTCTCTCTCCATACACACGAAGATTACGAACGTTTTTCCACGGCGACCAGTTTCTCCTGTACCCGAATCACACGGTACTCTTGGCGACACACGAGTGTATAATGTACCTAAGTGTGTATTCTCGATAATAATAATAACAATAATAATGAAACCGAGACTGGGACGCGACACATTAATAATCAGTCGCTTATTGTCCGCGCGTATAATCTTGTAATGGGCCGCTGTATCGCGATTGACGACGTACATAATACGTATTTTATATACGGAAAATATGATTGATAATCGGGTTATCGGTTACACACGCGGGATGCAGACAAATATCGTCGATAACGTCCTTTGGCGCGCATTATCATCGCGCGTCATACTAAATACAATAACCATCCCCGTGGACGACAAATGACTCGGTTTGAAAGCGTCTTCAATCAAAAAAATACAAATACACAAACCCTTAACCGATAAAGATTTTTTTTTTTTTTGGCGACGTCCTGCCGCGAAATCCGAAGGATCGATGCGATCCACATCGTCTCCTTCCCATATATATATATATATATATCGATATTTCCATTACCGCGACTTTGCTGCAAGTGGCGAGCCATCATAAACAATATTGTTCCTACACTTGCAGTAAACGTATAAGGATATTACTAGTACACATAACGTTCGAATTATTACAATAAATTCGAAATATTATGTTAAATAAAATAATTTTTATATATTTCCGCGAGTTTTCCGAGCTTTGTTAAACAGACCACTAAAGGGTTTTTAGCGCTGATAATTCGTATTATATCTAGTGAAAATATGGTTTAAAACGACATCGAATCTGTCTATACAATAAAGCGCTTCATTTAAGTATTTAGTTTAGGGGACTACTTGACGCGCACAAAGACAAATCGGTCCCGCGACGGCCGGTTTTTAATTAATAATAATAATATCGTGTCACTCGCCGCCGGGAAACGGCGAGTTATATTTTTCGCGTCTCTGCGACGACTCTTCGCGGTCCTGTGGCTTTTCTCCTCATTAATTACACTATCGCGTGTCCGTTATGTTCAGCCGTTTTCCGTTATTAAAGTTTTCCTTAGGGTTTATCACTTTTTACTCTTTTTTTTTTTTTAGGATTTTTCGAAATTTTTCGCACCGAAAATAATATATAATATTTAAATTTATTATATTTAAATATATTATTAAATTTATTTATATAATATTTCACGTTGAAATATTTTTTTTTTTTTAAACACAATTCGAGCGCGGCTCCGAATGTACGCGAGCAGGTGTGTGTGTGTGTGTGTGTGTGTGTAATCGTCGACGCGTAAAAAAAAAAAGAAAAAAATGAAATTCCTACCCCATCGCCGCCGGTGACGGTGTATATACGTGTGTGTGTGTGTGTGTGTGTGTGTGTGTGTGTGTGTGTGTGTGTGTGTGTGTGTGTGTGTGTGTGTGTGTGTGTGAACGCGAGGAGAAAGAGATGAAAAAGCGTCGTTTGGCGCACACACACACACACACACACACACACACACTGTACACTACACACGCTGTACACACTACGACACACGCTACACACAACGGCTGCGATAGTATACACACACACACACACACACACACACACACACACACACACAGTGTACGTGGGCGTCGGCGGCGGCGGCGGCAAACAACTGATGATAAAACGCCGTGTATTTGTCAACGTCAAAATCAAAAAGAAACTTTTAAAAACCAACCGCTCCTCGCCCCCTCTCATTCGCCACCCCTCCCAGCCACCCCCCACCACCACCACCACCACCACCACTACCACGAACTATATACCTCTACCAACACGCGACGTTCGTCGTTCGCATTGTTCCCACACACACACACACACACACACACACACACACACACACACAATAACGCAGCAGCAGCGCTACAGGACTTCGTCCCGCGCGCGTCCGGAGGGACGGTACAATCGGCCGAGGGACGGTTGTGGTGGTGAAAAGCAGAGCGGACGGTGGCGGTGTGTTGCCTCGCGCTGATAGTGAACAAGAAAAATACGAAAACGAGAAAAATAGACACTGTCAAACGGCAGCGGCGGCGGAGAAACGACCCTTCACTCGGCCGCCGCCGCTGTTTTCTCTCTTTTCTTTTATACGCGAAATGAAGCTTGAAAAATAAGCCCCCGAACACTATTTTTTTTTCCTCCGGCCCCACACACACAGCCCGTTCCACATACATTTGCTTATAAATAAATATATATATATACAATGTATATATATATATATATATATATATATATATACGCATTATGTTTGTTTACGCGGACGAGAATATTTGTTTTCCTATTCGCTTATTTTCTCGGCGCGCAAATATAATAATAATATCCTCTCGGCTATTTCTCTCAATTCCCGTACGCGCGCGGTATATACGACGCACCGTTTCACCGTGGAATGATATTTTACGTATACCCACCCGCACCCACCCAACACAATGGTTTTTCGCGCGTACCTTAATCGCGATAAACGACGTCGCTGCTGCTGCTGCTGCTGCTGGTAGGCGGCGTTTAAACATTTTTTTTTTTTTTATTAAAAAACACTTATTATAAAATACTTTTTTTTTTTACTCAAGGCCATTTTTGTCTCCCGGTACACGATTAAAATACTGTTGTCGAACGCGTTTCGAATAATATATGTTTTATACCCGGTGCTTTTTCTTTTTGCACACGATCGGAAAAGTAAAAATATATGGAATTTGTTTTAAAAAAATGAATAATAATAATGTATTTTGTCTATGTAATATCATAGATAATAAGTATATGGGATGGGTCATTACATCTTATCTTTCGGTCATTTTATAATAATTATATGGCGTTGCTAATTCTTTCTTCCATTTAAAGTCACTGTTTCTTCCATGCCTAAAATGCCACAATGTGATAGTAAATAATAAAAATAGCAAATAACCACTTTTGTATGGGCTGGATTGATCTAAGTATACTCATATAAGTAGTCAAGTCAGGCATTCCAGTCGTCAGGGAGAATTTCGGCAACGTTACGTATATTTTTAAATATGAAATATCAAAATTTCAAAATAACCGTTATCACCGTGTATAATTTCCACAGATAATTCTTCTTCCTCAGCTTTTACAGTCCATTTAGGACCATTGTTGCCTCAACCACTCCTCTCCACCTCTCTCTGTCCTCGCTATCTTCAATCCTTGTTCCTTCTGAAATTTCCGTGAGATTATTTCCACAGATAATAAGTATAATAATTTCATTACATAACCTTAAAATACACCCCATACGAGAAAGAGAACCACTCTAATAGTGACTTCTCTCTACCCTTGAAATGGACCGTTACCCCACGCACATTCAATACAGGAGTGGCCTATCCATATGTGTATTATCTATATGTATAATATACATAAAAAAAAATCGTATTTTCATTATTTCAATTTCGATTGTAATTTATCGATTTTACGAATTCGAAAGTAATTACACGCTCGTACGTCTTTTCTCCCACTAATTTTTTTTTTTTTTTTTTACTCAATTAAAACGTACGATTTATGACTTGATTTTATTTTTTCAACGTATAAGCGATTTCAAAATCATTTCGAACATGGTTCGCCAATAGAAGAAGGCGTATTATTGAATCTCTTCATCACCCCAAATATCACTGCAAATGTCGTTGTATAAACGAGACTTGAAATCACACAACTATACACACCACGCGTATATTATGTACGTATATATTCACACCATACAGCATCCGTTTTGATAGCGAGTAATATATACTTTTTTGGTAAAAAAAAATTTTTAGTTTTCTGTTACCTATAGAGAGAGAGAGAGAGAGAGAGAGAGAGAGACAGCTTTCGCGTCGTTCGCCTTCTTTTTATCGCCCCGCGATATTTATGTGCTATATAATACGTAACAGATAAAAACTCGGCTTAAACCCTTCTCCTCTAACTGTACACATACATATATGCGTATATAACGTACACAGTACTCGCGCATGATTTATAACGTGTTTTTTTTTAAAAAAGTCAAAATAAATTGACAGTAATTTAGGTCAAAAAAAAAATTCTACGACACGTCTTTACGATAACATAATAATACCGCCGCGTATATATGAATAAAATATCCACACACGACGTATATAATATTTGATGTATTATGATAAAAAAAAAAAAATGGTATTTCGTTCTTACGGTTTTAAATTCATACGTAATATACGTTTATGTATTATGTATTACATTGTTTCGACTTATAAAATCGTAATAAGCGTATAACTCGGTGATTTTAAAATGGCCGTACGCTTTTATAACGGAAAAATATTCGCGGACAAACGTATAACGTTCGCAAGACTATGATTAAATGAAAACGATAGTATACCGTTGAACGGTGTGTACGAAAATATTATATTTTGTGCGAAATTCGATCGCGTGAAAACCTGCAAAAACGACGACTTTCGAATCGATCGATCGGAATTCATTTTTCAATATATATTATAGTAATAATATTTTTTTTTTTATATATATATAAATTAGACCAAAGCCGTCGGAAGAAAAAAAAACGTAAAATTTTTAATATTACAAAAAAAAAATGCTGTTTTCAACGTATCTATTGGTATAGAATTCGACACGAAATGTCCGTTCTATAAAAAAAAAAATACAATTTTCCCTAACGGACAAGAAAATTTATTTTTTAAATCCGCTTGTAAACTATCAATCGAGTAAAACCATATGAAAATAAATTGTGTTACGCAATTCGTAAACTATTTGTTTTTTTTATGAACGAACGAACACGTGTTTAAAAATTACGATTAACGATGCGTACAGGTATGGTTTCGTTTACGTCCGCACCTAATATTTTCAACTGTCGATCGATCGATCTCTAAAGGCGTCGACTCGTTAAAACAGCCGCGTCCCTCTGTATTGGAATGGCTTTCAGCTTCGTCTCGTGGTAATAGTGGTGTGCAGTTCATATAATGTAGCAAATCAGGTATCTTCGAAGTAAGATCGCCTCTGGCCAATATTTTTCCATCCAATAATGGAAGTTACGTTATGTCGTTCGAGAAGTAGTTATGTCTATTATTATACGTTCAATTATAGCTCTTTTCATTACCGTTTTCATTTACACCTTTCAACGCCCGTTCGTTTTTCTTTCCTTATCTTCACGTCCGCATTTCTCTCATCCCTCTCCTATCGTCCAAGCGGCGTTTCACCTCCGTACGTACCAAACGCTCCGCACAAAGGTCTCGATTGAAACTGGTTTCTTGTTTTTTTTTAGCAAATTTTAAATCGAATAATACACTTTATTATAATAAGTTTTTTTATTTTTTCAGACGCCTGTACAAACAAGAGAATAACGAAACGCGTGGGAAGGGGAAAAACAACGACAACGCGAGATTGAAAACGTCTTCGGAAATAAATAATAATTCGAACGTGTTAATGGATTAATATCAGCAGCAGCAGCAGTTGCCGGAATACGCGTATTTATAATAAGGCGCCCGCCCACCTACCTCTGCGCGACAGAAACGATTGCGCAGCTAATGTTCGGGGATTTCATTGCGGCGTCATGCCGTTAACCCCCCCATCGGGTTACGCATTTTATTTTTTTTTTATGATATATTTCGTTTTAATCGAAATACTTTTTTTTTTTTTCTTTAAAAACTACAGGTGGGGCGGTGATTTTTTTTTCTTCTTCTCTTTGACACCGGTAAACGCACATTGTATAACACACGTCCGCCGGCGCGGATAGACACGAAATCGTTATAATAGAAAAATTCAGGTAGTAGCTCCCGGATAATATACTTCTTCGCACACAAACACACACACATATCCTTTTGTCCTGTTAAGGTCACGGACAGAAATTCGTGCAATGTATAAAAAAAATTCCATCTTCGGCACGTTATTATACACAGGTGATGTGTGTGGCGGGCCAGGCATTACGTGTATTCATCGATTATGAACGGTAACCCATACGCGGCGTTGCGTTTTTTTTTTAAGGTAAGACGACGGGAACGGAGTCAATGCGAAAATCTGTCGGTTCGAAACGAATGTGGAAAAAAAAGGCTCGAGTTTCGCAGTGTTCAAAGCGAAATATTCCAAAAGGTTTTTTTCGTCTTTTTTTCCGTGTCTACTACACGCGTACTATACGCGTTACGCTCATTAACATTTTATTTTCTTATTTTATACGTAAAAATTACTACAATCTACAAAGACTGTAAATAACGGACAATCGTATTATTTAAACACATTTTTTTACTTTCGAACTGGCCAAATAAGATTGAATATTTGGAATATTACCGACGGAATTTTCGGTGACGAATTGTGCGAATTCCAATAACCGTGGACGGGTCTCGACGATAAAGTGTGAAATAGTAATGGATAAGCGAAGCGTATTGAATTCGATATTTATACCGAATGGGTATGAGACGGTTTTGAAAATCCAAAAAAAAAAAAAAAGTGCGTATTATAATATATAATCGATAAACAAAAAAAAAACAGTATATTACGTAAATAAACGCAATAAGTCAAAAATAATAAATACTCGTATGTGTATGTAACGGTTTTTTTTAATAATTTTTTTTTTCTGTTTAGTCAGCTCGTTCTGTACAGATCGAGTGTATTTCCGTACGAAATACACCGAGTAATAATAATACAAATAAGCAATACGAACGTGGCATCTCGGGGTGTGTATATAATATGAATAATTTATCTGTAGGCATTAGTCATGTATACTGATACGTATACAACGAGATACGCTGAGTGCGCTTAAGTAGGTCAAGTCGACGAAGTGCGTGTGGAAAGGATACGACGAACTGTCCGACACAGATAGCTGCGTCTCATTTGCAACGAACGGTTTAAAATAAAGAAAAACAAAGAGGGAAGTTATTCGATTTTCCGAATTCGTTGTTATTTTTTTGTGCCTGTTAGTACCGCTAGCGCAGGAGCGTGTTTACTGCCGACGGCAAATTCTATTTTTTTTTTTTTCTACCGTTCTGTGATAAACATATCGACCGTTTACAAAAAAAAGTAAACCGCCTTTGATGGAAAAAAAAAGCAAATCGTTAAACTCGTTATAGTCCCCATAAGCAGTGTATTATGTAGTAGCGGAAAACGCTGACGAATCTTTTGTCAGAATCTCGAATCGGTCCATTCTTAGCGGTCGAATTTTCGTCGAACTTTTCAAAGAGAGAGAGAGAGAGAGAAAAGAAAACATTGACGACGCGGTATCCGAACCGAAAAACTCCTCGGGAAACGTACACGTTTCCGCCGGATAGACGCGATATATGAAAAAAAAACGAAGAAATTTCGCGATTTCTCTACGTTTCTCACTCGCGTGTTTGTGGTAAATATTCGAAATCAATAACACCGAACGATTATTTTACTATTTCACTCCTCGCGACTTTAAACGAATTTCCAATTCTAATACACTATACACAACCTGTAATAGGCGTATCGAAAACGTTTTTCGGCGCAAGCAGCGAGCCGAGTTCCCCGAATAACGTACCCATAATCAATTAAAAATATAAAAATAAATTCTATTTTTTTCCTCAAATTCCATTAAAAAACGATTGTTTTTTTTTTTTAATTATCCGGACGAATTTAGTTCGATTATCACGAAATATGTTTGGTACACCCATTGGCAGGCGAATTTCTCACGGACCCTGTTATAGACGCAAAAATAAAGTTTTTTTTTTTTTGTAAGGGACTCGGCTTTTAAGAAGAAGAAAATATGATTTCAGTACGATTCATACGATTCAATGAAAATACTGCGCGAGCGTTAATAAAAAAAAAAAGCTCGATGAATTATTCCGCGTAAAATCCCGTACCGTTTTAAAATCGTCTCGCGATTTTCTTATTTTAAAGAATTTTTACAAGAAAAACAATAAAAAAACACCCCCAGGGACTCGTTACGCAATAAAAAAAAAAAAAACAATAATTCGGTAAATAAATTAAAGATAAAACGTTAACGAGTGAAAAAAGTAAAAAAAAAAAGTGTTTAGTCAGTTTCAAGTAAAACGTTCGTTGTAATAAATTAGTACGGGTGGGTGACCCCTGGCAATATACGCGCGCCGGGGCACTCCGACCCACATACGTATATATATATATTAGGCGTTACATATAAACGTATACAAACGGACGGACGGATGATGGATAGGGAAGTGTATGTACGGAATAGGGTGTGTATATACTGCAGTACAAGGACACGGGGAACCGTCACCGAAACGGAAAACGGGGTGTCCGTCAAATGCGTATACACGGCGCGAGGGACACGTCGACGACGACGACGACGACGAAGAAGGCGACGTGAAGAGATGGAAAAGGGATTCTCGGAGGAGGAGGAGGAAAGTAGTAGTAGTAGTAGTAGCTGTTTGACAAACACGACACGACATCCCTCGCTCTCGACGTTTCACCCCCCACCACCACCACCACCACCTCAAAACCATCAGTACACACGCACACCGTCAGTCCCTTCAACTGTATATATATATATATACACACACACGCGCTTATATATATATACCCTACACCGCCGCCCTCGTCGACGCGGCGGGACAATGATAAATTCCTTGCAAGATGAATGCTGCTGTTGCTCCGGGATTGGCTGCTCTCGGCCCGCGCGCGCCACTCCGTATCCTCTCCTGCACACGCGCGCGCGCGTCTCGATCCCTCCGGGGGTTTTACTCCTTTTGACAGAATCGAACTCGACGTTTTTGCATTAATCATCAGGCGGAGTTTCCGCGAGCGTATATATATATATATATATAAATAATAATAATAATAATACGCACAGCGCACACAAACGTTGTACGGCATAGTTTGCGTGCGCAGTGTACACACGACGAATACACGGCGAGGAGAAGAAGAAGAAGAAGAAAAAAAAGCGCTATCTGCAACTCCATTCACCCGCGGCAAAATATTTTTACGGATGAAAAGAGCTACGCGAAAACGCGTTTGCCGCCGCGTGCTCGCGTGTACTCGCAAGAGATGTATAAAAATATGTGTTTGCGATGCGTGCGTGCTATGGACGCGGCGGGTGCGTCGTGTGGGAGAACGCGACAGCTGCCCGTTTCTGTTGCGTTGTACGCAAACACACACACACACACAAAGATACGAAATACGCGTTCGAAAACTCCGGGAAGGAAAAAAAAACGACGAGTTTATTTTCCATATACACCGCCCGTAGTGCGCCTTTCATTTTGTACTATTTTTTTTTTTTTTTGTCTTTACTTACGTTTTTTCATTCGGAATTAATAGATTCCAAAAGCTCGTATTAATCGATTCAAAGTAAAAAAAAAAAAATCGTTACTTATAAAAAAATAATATTTAGAAATATACGATAAACAATGGAGGAACGAGAGCAAAAAGAAACGGAACGGTTTTTTTCTTCCCCGTCGCGCGTCGCGAGCAACGACAATCTGAAAGCGTTTTATTTTTAATAATTTTACGTTGCGACAATTTCCATACGTTGTACGCGACGAAAAAAATATATTTCATTGAATTTTTCATCAAAATCTTGGTTTTTTTTCCGTGGTATTTCAAACTTTAATGTAATAATATCAATGGGAATATCAAAATTACGATAGCCGATAAAACGCGAAAAACGCGCATAAATATACAGAAATAAAACTTCACGTGTAACTATAATCTCACTGTACTTATTATTGAAACGAATTCTTCGAATACAACTCGGCGAGATTTATAACAAACGAATGCACGAGCCCTGGCGTTGTCGCCAAAGGTAACGGTCCCTGTGCTTTTCTCCGTTCGATACGCGATAAAGAGAATCAATTCGTACCGTCGGAAAAATGACTGCACTTTTTCCCATCGCGCGTGCGCGTCGACAAACCGTTGCGAAAAATACAAAAACGCGCTGTCTCTCATCGTCACAGTAACGGCGATTAATCGCGACGTCTGCGACCGTAAAATATCGTTTAAACGAATTCGGAAATTCGCCGGGGGACGACAAACGGAAAATTCCGCGGTTTCGGTCCACAATTTACATAATAATAATAATAATATCGCGTGTCCGGCGATTGATAGTGCAGATAAAACGGGTCCGCGCACACGTATATATTATTATTATTATTATTATAATATTCGTCGTCGTCCGAAATACGCGTATGCGTATACGGTAATATGGCGTCGGTGCAGGGGCCGGTGACTTACAATCTTACAATATCATTATTATTATATACCGCACCGATATCCGTACGAGAAATAAATAAAAATATGTATATTTATTATTATTACTACGGGATCGTAAGACACGAGGCCACGCACACGTCTACCACTATAATAATAACGAGGACAGGATTTATTTTTTATATATAATTTTTTTTAATTCAAGCGTTTGTCCATTGGTATATATATATATAAGCGTATTATATTATCGCGACGACGACGTCGCGTTTTGTCGAGTACACGAGCGTATAATATACTATATTATGTGATTGGCGAGCGGCCAGATCCGACAACGGACGGGTGAACCGCTGCTGACTCCGACTCCTATATCATCTGCATTTGTTCGCGTCTAAAGAAAAGAGAAGTGAAAAAAAAAAATATTATGAAAATTCCTACGAAATAGCGTAGTAGTGCGTGGCAGCCCGTTTTTTTTTTAATTGGACCGACGTAAAATTATAATGGATAACCCTAATAAGGACCGATACGTTTTGTAAAAAATGAAAAACGAGGAGGAAAAAAATTAAATATGTTGTTCTCGCGGTGATAACGAAAAATAACGTGATGCGTACTGTCTTTGCGGGTGAACGACTACGCGTACCGAGCAAAAGATAAAAAAAAACCGTTTGCAAATTATCATAATATCGTTTATACGAAATTAAAAAAAAAACGTGTGAGTTACAAATACGGAAATAGTTTTCTGTTTTTTTTTTTACGCGATATACGATATAATATGCAAATTATTCGGCTAATTAAGACGTGCATCGCGCACGGTGTATAATAATGTGTACACACGTTTTTAATTATAATATATACGAGTGAACGAGCGCACCGTGCCGATTTACATATATATAGTAGTACACGTGTATATTATATTGTGTGATGTACGTCACGCGACACACACACACACACACCCTCTCCTCGTTTTCCCCTTTCTACGTTCGCACGGTAAATCGACCTGCACATCACTATATACATATATATATAAAATATAAATTAAATTAAAATTAAAATAATATTAAAAAAATTCGCTAAATTCTCTCGTGTCTGTTATAGTCTTATAAATTTGTGTATATAGTAAGTGTAGTAATTATGGTATAGTAACTTGCGTCTAACGCGAAAAACTATAATATAGACACCAGCGAATTTAGTGAATTTTTTTTAAAAAACAATTTCTCTCCAAAAAGAGATTATACCGAGTCGTCTAGTTGACGCCTTTAAACTGCTGCTTTCGCACTGGAACTTTTTTCCAATCGTGGCGTTCGTAATATAGAAAATATTGTCAGTGTATAGTCGTTAACAATATAAGTTAACGACGAAACGTGCCGTTCAAAAATTCTAGAGGCCATGGTTAAACAAAGTTTACAAATAAAAATCAGAAATCTATTCGAAGTTTTTTTTATATTCCGAAATATTTACTAAAAAATATGAAAACATTTCAAAGGACTATACTATATGGCGGTGCGAAAACAAACAAATTCTGCGTATATATATATATATAATTGTCCAAATGTTTACATCTTTTTTTTTTCCCACTGGACACGAAAGCAGGAGTTCCACACAATAATTTCTCGAAATGGACACAAATTTTAGGACGCTGCCTGTTTCGACATCTTAAACATATTTCGTACATATTACGCCCGAGCTGGAAAATATAAGGTATTTATTGTTTGTTTAGATACTTTGTGCTCGCATCGATTAAGCGTTATGACCGTTGAAAATAGGATTACGTCGCTTGCAGAGTTCATACGAAGTCTATAACTGTATGCGTTTTGAACACATTCTTTAGAGTATGGGAACATATATACCTACTAGCACTAATTGGCATTCGTTCGAAATATAATTTAAAAAAAATATATAATAAAAAAAAAAGAAAATGTACATATTCCGTATTATCGAAAACCAGTCTGCGTGTGTTAAGGTATAACGTTAAAAGAAAAAAAAAACATGTCTCGTTAAGTAACCGATTGACGTGCAGAACAAAAAAAAAAAATAAAATCTTTTCTAAAACTCCGTACGAAGAAGAGACGTACGTATATTTATCATTAGGTATTTAGAGGAATATGGTATACGAGTCCGTACTTTTTTTCTTCTCTTCCATACTGGACGCGTTTCTTTATTGTTGTCGTCGTCGTCGTCGTCGTCGGTTACGAGATAAATAATTCATGATGGGCTACCGGCCGAGATTTGACGGACGATAATAGACAGTACATTTTGACCGAGTGTGCAGTAATATATATATACATACGTGTGGCGTATGAGTGCGTAGACGTTATAGAAATGAATAGGGTTTTTTAAATATTTGGGCGTGCGCGTATAGAGACAAGAATGAGATATTCGAAGATTATCCTGCAGACTCCAGCGGCGAACTCGGTGGCGTCGAATAACGCGTCGTAATAATAATCTCGGCGTACGCACGTGGAAAAATTTAATTACAATAAAATATTGAAAAAAAATCGCATAAATAACGTATAAAATCAAACGAATTAGGGCTGAAGTAAAATATTATTCTCGTTCTCCCTTCGTCCACTATACGGAGCGGAAGGTACATAATATACACGAGATTGTCCCTTTCCAACGAGACATACATTTAAATGGACGTGTCGTGTTTTTTTTTTGGAATATTTAACAGCCGTCCGAACCCTAAAAAAATGAAAATCCTAAGATATTGTCAAAAAAATAAAACCCCGTCTCGATATAATAAAGGGTGCGGGACGTACAACAAACACGACAAGTACCCATACACAGTATAAACGTATACACGTTTGAATACCGATCGATTTATACAAACAATTTTTTTCTTTCTTTCTTTCGAAAAATACTTCAACAAACAAGCGCATCACTTATTGTAATAAGGTCCACGCTACAGACGATACAATATATACTACACGACAACTATATATGCATATCCGAAAGCCAGAAACAAAAGGAACTGGATATTTTAATGTTTAAATACGTACAAAATAGTCGATAGTACTAGTGTTGGTAATTTATGATTTTTTTTTTTTTTTAATGAGAAACGTGTATAAATAGCGTGTCACACTAATTAGCTAATATTTCTATTATTGAAATTTCGAATAAAAACTTATTTCAATAGAATTCGTAAAATATAAACTTTTATTTATATATTTCGTGAAATATTAAAAACAAAAAATTATTGTATGTTTATTTACTAAGGAGTTCGATGAAAATTCATTGTCGGTTATTGAGCGAAAAAGAAAAATACAAAAACAGAATAAATAATAAAAATAAACAAAATAACAGAGAGAAAATTACAGATATTACTGTGATTAAATGGCACGGAGTTTAAAAACGAGAAAACAGCGAAAAAATTGTGTCTGTATTGAATTGATTTATTAACAAAATACAACAAATTGGCGTGTTATGAATACTATATAAAATATTATTTTCTAATCTGTTTGTATATTTAATATAATTTTAAATTAATTATTTTAATTTTTTATTATGTGACAATATATATATACATGTGTGTGACTCTCCTAATACAAAATTTACGCAAACAAAATGTATCTTATATTTCATTTATATATATATTATTCGATATGACGCAATAAGATATTCTACCGACCAATTAGCGTACGAAAATATTTATCATTTTTACACGCCGCTATAATTATCTCGAGTGAAATTTCACTTTTTTTAAAAATAATATATAAATACACTCTGTCGCAATAATACTTGCTAACAGTTTTACGTGGTGCAAATTTAAACCGGTTTGTTCAATACGAATTCAGCTATTTCGGCGCATATTCTCATTTGCCGCGATGCGAAAAAAAAACACCGACGAGAAGGATTTGATGAACGACCATAATAAATACGATATAATATATGAAGTTGCGAAATAAGATGTATGCTTAAAAAGGAGTATATTAATTTTATTGTGTACTCGTATATAATCGGAAGAAAACGATATTATTCGACATTAACGAGCTTTACTGTTTTTCTAATAATTTATGTTATTTTTTTACTATTATTTTATTTTTAAAATCAGTAGAAAGTATATTTTACATCCACTTTATTACGTGTTACGGGATAATCTGCAATACTTAATGAATCATTAGTATTATTTTATATAATTTTATTAGTATTTTATTTCATTTTTATATTACTGTATGAAATTTTACATATTCGCATATGTATAAATGTATATATTTATTTAGAAAATTGTCATTACATTATTGTAAAACTATATTTAAAATAGAAACATTACTATAAACATCACAAAATATCAACATTAAAGGTATAATATAGGCTAATATTAATTGGTATTTAAAATGTAGCAACATATTGTCCACGATAAGATTTATAACGTTTATATATACTCAACCTGATATATCAAATGTATTTCTATTCGAGTACATATATTTCCACGGTATTTAGATTATTATTACAATAATTAAATTTTAGTATGAAGTAATTCGTTCGAAAGCGAATTAATTTTTTACGAGAAATATAATTAATTGTGCGGTATAAAATATTATTATACTAAAGATCGATTACGTTAGAACTGCCCGGACGATAACTTACACATGTATAAAAAATATTTTACATAGTCCAACAATATTACACTTCCTACAATATTTATAATCACACGCGTTATATTGTTATTGGGTATAATTTTTTTGTACCTTTCTATGTTAATTGTGTATTTTTTTGATTTCGAATAAATGTAAGTCATATTTTTCTATATATTTGTACAATACATTTTTTCACTCGTTTTTAATTGCCACTATATAATTATAGTTTATTTTTCTTGTGTTTTTTATTAATTATTACACATTAATTAAAATCCGCTATACGTATTTCGTATATATATACGTACATACATCGACTCTGTCAAAACCGTTCAATTTTGATTAACATGCGCATATACACGTATTAGACAAGCCTATTAACAACATATACCTATTAATTATCATTATTGTTCGCTTTCATTTCGTTAACATTTCGTTTCGTTAACACACAAAAAAAAAATATTTTTCTACAAAAAAAAAAAATTATTATTATAATTAATGATTTGTTATTATTACAATAATGCAATATACAAAACTAAAAAGTGTAATTAAATTCATTAACATAATTATGAAAATTAATATTATAACAACCAAGTACAACGTAAACATAATAGCTGCGCGAGTATGTTCATTATTAATAATTACAATATAAAATACGTATTATTTTTTACTCTTGTAATTATAATAATTTATAAGTGTTATTTAAAGATATTGTAAAGAAATGAACACGAATAAAGTACGCGTATTGAGTATAATATACATTTTTATTTTTTAATCTCGAGTAATTATACATACATATTATATTCGTTTTTGTGTAAAAAAAAAAAAATCGCATTGTGTAGTTAACGTTACGAAGGTATATAATTTAATTTTGAATTTTTTAAATATTCAAACACTATAATTTTCAAAAATCGTGGAAAAGTAATATGTTTATATATGTATATGCGTTTTTTCTATTTACAATTCAATCCTATAAACACATAATTTTTTCTCTGTTTTTTAACCTCTCTGACTTTTTACCGTAATATTTAAAATTTTCTCTATTAAATTTGTTCGTTAATTTTTTTTCTATTGTATTTTTCTTTTTCGCTTAATATCACCAATGACGAATTTTTGTCGAATTAAAACAATTTCTATAGAAAAAAAAATTCTTTATTTTACATATTATATATTCTTTGGATCGACGGTACAATATACGAATATATTTATTTAAGAGTATATTAATTTATAGTTTTTATTTCGCTTTTTTCCCCATATCTTTTTAAAAATATCTATTTTAATTTTTGTTTTTATTATAATATTATATATATATATTCAGGCATACGATTTCAACATTTATTGATCGGTTATTAGTTTTCAACGATTTTTTTTTGTATCGAATTTTTTCTTTAAAACATAAGATTAATTTCTATCACTGCTGCAGTATCCGCGGTAAATATATCGATAATCTATCGATAAATTTTGAAACGGTTTTCGAGATATATAAAAGCGCCTAAACGAAAATTGAAATTGTATATATATATATACAGTACGTAAGACAAGAAGAACAATATTTTTATTTGCAGTATATACACAAGGAATTCTCGTCGTTTATTATAAATCATATAATATATTGTATCCGATAGTTAGCGAACCGCGTAAAAACTATATACGGCGTGTATAGTCGATGAACATTGCCAAAAGCGTATATTATATATAACGTCGTAAATTTTATCGTTATCGCACTCGCAGTGTATGTTACGAACAGCTAAACGGAAAATTAAAATCCGAAAATGTCGACGTACAAAATATTACATCGCAGGCTATTTTATTCTACAAATACAATTGTATTTTCACGAATTATTAGTATAAATATTTTCGTGATGTTTATGAAGTAGGACACTATTTACTAAACAAGCGTAACGATGATGTTATATTAAAATAGCAAATAAGCGTCAATCGCGTATGGGCGAGATTGTTCTGATTAATTAAGTATAGCTGCATATTAAGAATAACACTATCGGGGTGTGATTAAAAGGTATAGTAACTATTTTATATATTTGACAGTATTTTTTTTTGTAAATAATAAACATAAAATCAATTTTAGTTTCTGAGCGGATCGAGAAATTTGTACAATGGTGTGTTTTTTTTTTGTTGTATGTACCCAAAAATTCTACCAGAAGGAGCGACCCGAGCTATTTACAGTCATTCGGTAGCGAATTGCGCATCTATAGTCGGTACATTAGACAGACGATTTTTCGATTTTTCTCAAAAACGTTTAAAAATGTAACATCAAAACGAGATTTCTTCGTAATTTCGAAAGTGTATTGGGTATAGAAACTTGAAATATTCATCAAATACGTAACACATTATAGTATATTAAAGAAAAAAATAATTCAAAAACTTTCTTTTAATTTTCGAATATTTATAGCGCAATTGTAGGTTTTCGGGTATTTAATTCATAAAGAAAATGGTTAGTTTTTGTTATGTACCCAAAATATTACACCGAATCTCCGTTCAGAATCGTTTTATCGAATGCAATGATTTATCGCGTCGCTTTCAAATTTATAGCAAAAAACAGCAATACACAGCCGTATTACAACACCTCGTTGATGCATATATAGGTGCTAATACGATTTTTTTTTGGATTTATAACATTTTTTCACATGCCTATCGGAAAACGATTTCGTTTAAATCGACTTACACACAATATTATAAAACGAATATAGTGATATTTCTTTTTTATTCAATTATTCCGCGCGGAAGAATGTCATCGTCCGTAAAAAGATTTATAATATATAAAAATAATAATAATAATATTTTGTTCGTCTAGCCGTTGAGTAGCGCAACGATTGACGACGTTGCGTGCGTGAAAAGAGGGGAGGGCAAAATTATTGGTCGCGGAAAAAAATTGTCTCCTCGGATATATGTAGGTACTCGAAAAGCGATGTACATAGGCAATATACGCAGAGGAGAATTTTTGGGTTTAACGAGTGCGCTTTCATGTTGTACAATATTATCGTTATTCCGACTGCGTTAATATTCGTATACTGGAGTATAATATCGGCGGATCGTTGGACGATCGTGGAAGATTCTCTCATAATATAATCGTCGAATTTTTTAGTATACGGAAATTCGATTTTTCCGATTTTTCTACTTGTATTACATATATATGTACTCGCGGAAACGTTCTTTTCCCCTACTCGTATATATATATGCATATATTTCTAGCCGAACAGAAGAATTTTCGTGAAAACAGCGTTTTTTCGCCAAATTCATTGTAAATTTTTTTATATATATATTATATAAAAAAAAAATATTTATGTATATATAATAAATTATAAGAAAACGTTATTTTGACGAAAACCATTTTTTGTCCGGGGCTAGGAAACGGCGCGCGCGTTTCCGGGACGGCCGCCAGAGGTCGACACTTGACGCGCGGCGCGGCAAACACGCGTTGCCCCGCCGTCACACGAGACTCCGTCGCGGCGCGGCGCGGCGCGGCGCGGGCAGGTGAGACGCGCGATCGCGTATCGCGCGCGGTGCACGGACGGTGCGCGGGGCCGACGGGGTTTATGTGCGCGCGGTGCGGGACGGGGAGGTCGTATGACGGCCGCGGCGGCGCTAATATAAATGACGAGTAATTTATTAAAAAGGAAAAAAAAAAAAACGTCAGACGCGCTCGTACTCGCAGCACCGTCTCGGTGCGGGCGCGCGCGCCGCCAGCGCGGGGTGACCGCCGCCGCGGCCAATGGCGTCCCGGGTTAGGCGTTGCCCCGCGGCCGTTTGACTGACAGTTACAAATTGAAAATGGGAGTGACTGCCACAGCACCACACCCCGAATCCAACATGGCCGTCGCTTCTAGCTCGCGCGTTTTTACACCGTGCCGCACGGTCCACGTCGCCTGCCACTATATATATATTACTACTATTCTTGTCCCTTATTTTTTTGATACGACGATGCACACCGCGGCGGCGTATTATTATTATTATTGTTGTGTATAATATATACGCGCCGCGCGAGCCGACCGATTGTGTCGTATATATATATATGTGTGTGTATAAGCGCGCGGTGTGTGTTTGTGCCGCCGCCGCCAGCCGAGAGACGACGACGACGACGACGAGATAACACGACGACAACACAATAACGTTCGCACACACTGCACGCGTATACGGTACACCTTATAGTGTGTGTGTGTGTGTGCGCGCGCGACGGATAGGGCGGCAGAGACGTTTTTTCGAGAGAATATAATTCCTATGACGTCTCAATTCTCCTTTTCGTCGTCCACCTCTCTCCCGCGCCGCCGACGCCGCCGCCGCTACCGACGGGGACACCCCCTCGCCCCCGACACACTACCGAGCGATCTCGCACGCTCAGCACACAACGCCGCGCGGCACCGTGGTGATTTATCGGCGACTGCCGCCGATTCCGAGCGCCGCGCGATATTATATCCTCGTCGTCGCGTAAATATATGCGCCGTTATATATACCAGCGAAATCTACTTTAAAAATTACTTTTTTTCTTTACAAACTCGCAATCGCGCGACATATACCGAAAACGCGCCACTGCCGTTATTGTATTTATAGGCTTGTTGTACACGCCGCGTATATATTACATATACGAATGAAATTATAAAACGTTATATTGGCGACTTTTTTTTTTTTTTTTTTGATGTCAGCTGAGCTGGTTTTCGTAATAACAATAACGTATCCGGTCGATAACGATTTATCGAATGCGCCGAGGTCACAACAACGACTGATGCACGTTGTTATACATTATATATTGTGTGCACTTATTGTATAAAATATGTTGCGCGCGAAAGACGATTTATACAATTTCGCGCGGTCGTTTCGAACGCGCGTGCATATAATATTATTATTACGTAGACGAATTAAAAATCGTGGACGTGCTAAAAAAAACGACGTATTTATAATAAACGCCAAAAAAATAACGTTAAAAAGCAAAAGAGATTCAAAGTCGAGATATTTGTATAGACACACGTATATAGTAATGATTATAACGATTTTTAAAAAAAAAATCTTTAACTATACGTATATACGTATATTTGCAGCACGAGTAAGAAAAAAAAAATGCGAAAATAGTTTCAACGCGTTGAAATTATACGCGCGCGACGTTGTATTACATATATTTCGGTATATTTTATATACCGTCTATATATAACATTGCGTTTATGTATGAACTCGCATACGATATATTAACCGCGAAAACAATGATATTTAAACTTTTTAATTATACAAATGTATACGATGAAATAATAATATAGAATTTTTTTTTTTTTTTATAAAAGAAAATAAAAAATGTTCAAAGACACTTTTGTGTATAATTTATTTCAAACGTGCGACACCGGGGAAAAAAATTTTTTGCTTTTTTACGCGCGAATAAAAAATAAAAACCGATTTCTCCCGCAGCCGTACTCGCGGTACACGCCGGGCAAACTGCTGCAAAGCGCGCGCATTATTCCTATCGACGCACACGCATAAATCATTTTATACATATAAGCGGTTATACACTGCAACGGACCTGCAAATAAACGGATATAAAACGTTGTGCGGCGGCGGCGGCGGCGGCAATGGTGTCGATTAAAACGAACGCGTCCGCGCCCGTACGTGTGTGTGTGTGTGTGTTTGTGTGCACGGAATTCCTGCAGGAGTTGTGTGGAAAACGCGCGCGGAATTCGATTATCGTCCCGCCGGGACAGCGGTGCAGTTGAGTTCCGAAACATCCCGAGCCGCGCGCACCGCTAGACCCGCACACGAACACGTACGGGCGGAGGAGTGGACGGACCGGTATCGGGCGCGCGCCTCCGTGAAAAGCTCCGAGAGAGAGAGAGAGGTATTTTGACGATTTTCGCCCGGGGGGGGGGGGCAGCACCTCCGTTGTTTTGTTTGCCGAACACATATTATTATAACACAATATTATTATACGCACACAAAACACACACACACACACGTCGAACCCTGCGGACCGCCGTCGTCGTCCCTTCATTCGACGCGAACCACACCGCCCCGTCGTCCCTTCGCAGCAAATGCTCTTCTGTATTCACGACCTCCCCCCCGCGCGCGCGCGCGCGCCCGTGTACCGCGAGCCCCGCGCGCCAACCGGGTATTGATTTATGGGCTCCCCGCGCGCGCTCCGTCCCTGTCGTACCGTCGTCTCTATATACACGACGCAACTATATATATACACAGTGTTGAGAGACACACAAATACATTCGGTGCGCGGTATACCCCGGGACGTTAGGGCTGAGGGAATGAGCAGGAAAGCGCGCGTCACGCACGCAAAAGCCCTCCTAATCAATTCGACGAAGCGACGGCGGCGGCGGCGGCGGCGGCGCGCAGGCACGCACGTATAATACGACACGGCGCAGACCGCACAACGCTGTGCGCGTGAGATATTGAATTCGTCCTGTCTCGTGTCGCGTCCGTGCAGGACGCGCGCGTGTGCGTATAAGCGCGCGCGTTATTGTGCGCAACCACCTTCCCCTATATCACCGCGGTCCGGGACGGGTGCTGTTGTTTTCGGGAGGCGAGGGAGGTTTCGACGCGTATATACCGCCGGCGGGGAAAGGTGAACTGACGGGTTAAAACTGTGCGCACAGAGTCCGGTATATATATTATTCGATTAAAACCCGCGGGTACCTATATGTATATAAAATAATATATAGACCGCCGTGGAACGTATTATTATTGTGTTCGACGCGGTGGCGACGATAGTACGTAATTTATTGCCCGCGCCATAAAGCCCGGCGGCAGCACTTGTTGAAACGCCCGAATCGAACTTATACGCGTTCACCTAATAGTGAATTATGTCGCGGGTGGGAGGAGGGGGGCGTGTAAATGAATTCGCACGGCCGCGTGAAAATCGTATTGCGAAAACTTCGTGCCACAGGGATTTTCAAATTTTGCGGCTCGCGCGTACGCCGTCTGGACGAAGAATCGCGCGGGAAATATTATTGTTTCACGGCATAGAAAAAAAAAACAACGGATTTCGATGGAAGATCGAAAATTACTTTCGTTTGTTTTTTTTCCGTTTATATAGCCGGGACATTGACGCGTATATTATGCGAAAAAATTATTCGTTTCCAATTCAAAAGTCGTTTTTACCGCCGGCAATCGATTCGTCGCGAATTTCTCGGCGAAACGCGTTTACACACGCGGCAATTTTCACCGTATATATATATATATTGTATACGTTATAAGTATATAGAAGAAAAAGAAACTCGGAATTTTACAGGAGAATAAAATATATATCTGCGACGATGTGGCATCAACCTCAAAGAATTCTGCTTCTCTCACGGTCAGCTATACGTAGCTTGCTCAAGAGTAGGAAATTCGAAAAATTTATATATATATATATACCCCGGAGAATAAAATGAAAAATGTTGTTTATAAACAAGTAGTGTAAATAATGAGAAAATGTTTTCAATAAATTTTTTTGCTTTTTACGTCATAGTTTATTTTTTTATTTCAACTACCACGTAATCTCATATCAATTCCCGAGCGAAGCCGGGTATCATAGCTATATATATATATATATATATATATTGTATACGTTATAAGTATATAGAAGAAAAGAAACTCGGAATTTTACAGGAGAATAAAATATATATCTGCGACGACGACGGTTGCAGGAGATCGCGTATTTCCAAGGGCAAATCGTTGAGACCGCTGTCGTCGTCGAGTCGTTATAGAGACCACAAGCCGCGGAGAAGAAAACCGCGAGAAAAAAAAATTTGTTTTTCCCCTTTCGTACACCGTCTGTGTAATATAAATACGCACAGACACGACGCTTTCAAAGTATAGTGGCAGTGGCGCGTGTACAGGCCGAAGAAGATGGGTTTTCCGGCGAAAAGCGCATTGATTTATACGCGGCCGCGCGGTGACAAAGGGACGGGTGTGGTGCCGGCGGGTCAGCCGACTTCCATATCTCGTGCAGTGGCCCGGCACGGCGCGGGAGGTGGTTCATCATCGACGGGCCCGGTATACGCGCAGCCGAATCGGCGGCGGCGGCGGCGGCGACGATGTGGAAGTGATAAGGACTCGGCGATACATAAATTATTTCAAACGCCGGCGTGCAGTTAATACGGCACAACGCGTCGCTCCCATCTCTTATCAACGCGCGTATACCCGTTGACCGTTTCCAGCGAAACACGATTTCAATAATGCTGTAAAACGAGAAATTATGTATACGCACAAAGTGCGGAAAATTCTCGAGTGCGCCCCGCTAAATCCTGTTCGTACGTTATTACAATATATCTACCGGATATATAAATATACAATTTATACTTATTATAATAATACAATCTCCGTTATAAGAGAGAAATGAATCCGAAACGAAATCACTCACCGTGGTCCGGGGACTGGAGAACGTCGCGTTTCCGGTGTCCAGCGCGGATAACGAGCGGACAGCAGCAGCAGCAGCAGCAGCAGCAGCAGCAGCAGATTTCCTTCGAAACGCACTGGGTCGCATTCCGCGGCCGAGGTCGGTTATTAAAAATCGAGCGCACACACTGGTACCGGAATGACGAACACGCGTGACGAACACTGAAAACGGCGACGGACACGACGACGGGAAAACGCGAACGGACTGCGCGACGCGAAAATCGCCGAGGACAAAAGTGTTCACGGTCGACGGACGTACCGTTACGTAACGGCGAACACGCGATGCGCACGATAACATTAACGCGCGCACGTTTTGCCGTTACATTAAATTTCAAACGATTATCGCCGTTTCAAAAAAAAAAAAAAAACAATACACGATTTATAGATCCCGTCCGCAGTGGCGTAGCGAACCAAACGAGAGGCTTCTGGGTTTCGGTCGAGTCCTAACACGTCGTTTAGTATTAAAAAAAAAAAAAAATTCTAGTCTTTAGTGTCGACGAGAAAAAAAAAAGCACCAAAAACGCGTCCAGATTTTGCTTCTTTTTTCCACCGTCTACTTCTACTATAGCCGGTCTAAATTTTGTGCACAAACCCCGAGAGTTGTTTTTGTTCCCTCACAGTATTTGTGGAACGTTTGGAAAACGGGTATATATACTTGTACAATATACGTATGAGTATTATATAGAAATACCATAAAAAAAATATATATTTCTATAGCGAAAAAGAAACGTGTAAAACTAAAAACTGTTGGTGGGGGGGTGCGCGGCGGGTCATTTGTACATATCGTTTTTTCTTTTTTTTTCTAATTTCGCCACGCCACCGGGTCCTGTGGTGACTGTACGAGATGTACCTAATCACGCGGTAGTTATATACGCATTTGAAGTTTTTTTTTCTTTGCTTCGCTTCGGAGGAAACCGCGATAGGAGAGTGCAGCGAGTGATTTTCGTCGTGAAAACGCGCGGTATTTCTTCTATATATACCGCGTGTTTCGAAGTCGATTTTTTTTTTTGCCGGATCGGCGTCGCCAAAACGTCTATAGCAGGGCAGCAATGGGCACCGATATAAATCACACGTCGCTGCAGCATCCGCGTCCCCGGCCGTCTCATTATATTAAAATTACACGTCGCTATTATTTTTTTTACATACAACCGGACCCGCTGTCGAACCGTTCTTCTTCTCGCACGGCACGATTACATTATATATATCCCTTTTATTATTATTATAATAATAATTATTTTATAATTGCGCCGGCGTTTCTCTTTTCCTCCTCCGCCCGGTGCGACGACGTTCGTTTTTAATTTATTATTGTCGCGTTCGAATCCCGCTGCAACGTTTGGCCGCACGTCAAACCGAGCGGCGCGCGCATTTCGTACCAGTAGACCGGTGACGGAGTGTCGCTGTGGTGGAACGAGGGCGGGGGGTACCCTCTGCGCGAGTAAATTTAGAATTTCGACGAAAAAATCGGATCGTCGGACCGGGCTACTGCAGCCTCTTTGTACCGCGTCACACCGAAGGACGAACCCGGTAATACATCACGTCACGTCGTACACTGTGTGTGTGTATAAAATATACGCGTAGCGTATAAAAATGAATTTTTTTTTTTTTTTTTTTAAGTGTTTCTGTATATTTAAAAAAAAAACTTTTATCATTATTATTATTATGTTTTTTTTCAAATTAACATAAAATTCTACTTAATTAATTCTAAAATGTAACGAACACTAATTCTATAATATTTTATATAGGAGGAACTTATCGTGAATGCCGCTATAACAACCGCTGCACTCGGATTTTTTTATATATATATATATATATATCGTATTCATTGTACTGACCGTTTATTACATATACAAATTTTTTTTTTTCGAATCGGAAAAAAAAATTATTAAAAATATTAATATTAATAAATAATGTCGATATAAATTTAAAATGTATTCACATTATTTTTTTTTTTCCAAAAAAAAATTTTTTTGGTATTTATACAATATATATAAGTACTCAACATTATTATTTATCACGACTCCAAAAAAAAAAATAAAATAAACAATAGACACTTACTTATATTACGTATATATATATTTCGGAGCGTTTTTTTTTCTCGTTTTTACACTGTTTTACCTAGCGTGTAAAAATAAATTAGAGGTAATCATTGCCAGGCATTGCGCAGAACAGATAATTTTTTTTTTATACAAGAATTCTTTTTTTACATAAAAAAAAAAGATAAAAGAAAAATAGTATATATGTATATATATATATATATATATATATATATATAATAATAATAATAAAACGAGAAAAAAAAGGTTAATAAAATGAAGAATCTACCAGCACACGCACGCTTTTATATATATATATATATATATATATATATATATATAATAGAATTGAATGTATATATTAATTTAATCGTATATAGTTATTCATTTTATAATAAATATATATGTATATATATAAATAAAATCTCTCTGAACTGTACAATATTATATACGAAAAAGAAATACGTATTATATAGTGTCAATTTAAATGTGGTTTCGATAATTTTTTATTTTCAATTCTTTTTTTTTTTTTATATATAAACCCTATTTCTATAATTTATATATATATATATATATGTATGTACAAGAGAAATTTATATAATAATAATAATTTGAAATCGAAAAATGTTAACGGACTGAAAATCGCCTTTCGTTTTCTTAGGCCAGCAACATAAAGCGCTATAGATGCAGTACTCGAATTACCAGCAATAAAAAAATGAAAACGGACGATTGTTATCGGAACCAAAGAAATTGCACGTAACGTTTTTTAATTTAAACGAATATAGATAAAAACGAAAAAAAAATCATAATAATAATAATATATATATATATATATATATATATAGTATACCATTGTGTGTACTCGACAGAAAGAGAATAGTTTTAATAGTGGCATGGACCGCGCGATCTCTAATATTAATAATATATACGTATACAAATTTTTATCTCCTCTCGTTACAATAGGTAATAAAAAAAAAATAATAATAATAAATCTAAAAACACATATATATATTACTTAAGTATACTTTTTTTCGTATAACATGATATCGCGGTATAGTTTTATATATAGTCACACACGTATTTTTTTCTCTCTCTCTCTCTCTCTCTCTCTCTCTCTCTCACTCTCTCTATACATAAAAAATAAAAACAAAAATTACGCGAATACCACCCCTTTGGTACGATAGCATTTGTATTATAATAAAATTAATTTTCTCGCCGTTATCATAATATTATAATAATAGTAATGTTTTGTCGTTATAAATCTATTTCGGAGTAATCGCAACGCTCACACGCATACACTTCTATAATAAGACCTCATATATATATATATATATATTATATATATATACAGAACACGTGTAGTACACATTCAACAACCGTCCGGAATTTCATCGGTCTCGTACATCGGACAATATAATATTTATATGATAATATTCAACAACAACACTATATAATGAATATAAAAAAAAAAAATTTATTTATTATTTTTTTTTTTATAAATATATCATAATTGTATAAGCGCGCGCGTAAAAACGTTGCGAAAACCCGAATATATATTTTGCCGCCACAGTCCGATTCCGATATATTATATTTATATATATATATACTATGGCACGGTGAGTGTTATAGTAGAAAAAAAAAAAAGAAAATGAATTCGTCTAACCGAAAACTATATGAAAACTGTAGCAGCGGGTTTTGAAATTCGAGAATAATAATAAAACGTGACATTTAAATATATATATGTATATTAGAATAAATATATTATGATTACGCGCAGTATACATCGAGGACGTGTCGTTTTATATTTTATTGAGCCGTTTCTGAGATCCTGAGATTATTATTATTATTATTATATATTATATATAATGTATTACATCATTCTTCGTGTTTATATATTATATACATATACACACATATAAGATAAAACAACGTGGAAAGAGCGGAGCAAGAGAAAATATATTAAGTCGTTGCAACTATGTCGAAAAAAATAAATAAATAAAAATGTAGTTTTGCTTACGTTTATATCTCGTTATTTGTTACATATATAATATATATATGTATACACATATATTGTATTGTGTATTATTCTTATTCGCGTATTGCTTAGAACTAAATAAAAATTAAACGAAATAAACAAATATAATAAAAATCCTACGACATAATGACTTAGACACAATCTTAGAATAAGTTTCCTATACGCGATAGGGGATGGGATGAGGAGGGATGGGGTGAATTTAACGCGTATATACGTATAATATTACACACACATATATATATTATATACTATATAGTATTGCCGTCGATAAATTATAATGAAAAAAATGGATAAAATACATTTATTTTTTTTTATTTTTGTCACTAATCTTTGGGGAAAGGAGAGGGGAAAAGTTTCTTAAATATATTAATTTATATATATATATATATATAGAAAAATATCGTATCCAGACCCGAACTCTAATTAGACACAACAACCGGTAACTAAAGTATAGAGCGACTCATTTTTTCTGTCCCCCACCCCCACCCCCGCCGTTTAAGCATACGAGGAAAAAAAACTCGAATTCCCATCTCCCTCTCTTTCGTCACCTTCTCCTCGTTCTCACTTCCTTATATCAATTTTATTACTCGTATATTAATATCGTCACCGTCGCACACCGAGGCGCGCGTTCACACCGAAACACACACACACACACACACACGAAATATAATCAAAATTCACGCACTCGCTCGTGAACGCGCCCGCGCACGTCACTACGGGCCGCCGGAACTTTCCTCACGGCGGCGGCCGGCTATTATACCCGCGAACGTGTTTTTTTTTTTTTTTCAATACATAAATAATTTACGTTTTTACAACAGTACAACAGTAATAATATTAATATAATAATAATAATAATATAGCTATAAGTATAATATAAGAAGTTGCTGCGCGCGCGCGCGCGCAAACTAAAAACGTATTCACTGCGGCGAAGTCTGAGGGGTGATGTCGCTACCGTCGCCGCCCTGTCCGTCGCCGCCTTTGGTTTTGTTCTCTTTTTTCCATTTCATCCGCCTGTTCTGGAACCAAATCTTTATCTGCCGTTCGGTCAGGCACAACGCGTGCGCGATCTCGATCCTCCGCCGCCTGGTCAGGTACCGGTTGAAGTGAAACTCCTTTTCCAGCTCCAGCGTCTGGTAACGCGTGTACGTCTGCCGGCCGCGTTTCCTCTCTGAAACGTTTACAAAACCCCGTCGGTATACACACACACACACACGCACACACACACAAATTTATTATTTTACACGCACGCGTATATACGTATATTGCAATTAAAAAATAACTAGAAAAATAAAGCATTTTAACAAGCGCGCGTAGATAATATAAGCTCTCTATATATATATATAAGGTCGGAATATTTCGATTTGCAATTGAACAATAAAATCAATCCATAAACCAATACGGATTAATCGTTCGAAAGGTTTCCCGATAAATGTACCTACTCTGTACGAATAACGTGAGTTTTATACGATACAGTAATAGTTGAACGTTTACGAAAAATCAAAGAAAAAAGCAACTGTTCACACAAAAATTTCGTTACTTTCTTTCATTTGAACGAATGAAAAGGCTTCGAAGTCAGCTCCCGACTCAGTGTTTCGTAAATAAATACAGAAGAGAACTCAATAACTCGAAAAACGTAAACTCTAAGAAAATAAATTTACCAATTGCACGCGATAATATTATAATAATCGAAATTTCCGTGGGGCCCCAAGTTGGTACTTATTTTACTTATGATCCTTCTTGAAACACACACACATAGCTCAGATTACATATTAAACCTGCAGTGTTGTAATATACTTTTTCGGTTTTTATATTTATTTCGTTGACATAACGCACACGTGAATACGATGTATATAGACGAATTTTTCGCAAAAATATTTTTTATTAAGTACCGTCACGTGGAGTGCAGTCCATAATTTGTGATCGTATATAGAAGCGGAATAGTAAGACTGGCCCGATATATTCGTAAATTAATCGTGGATACACTATCAAAACCGATACAATTTTAAAACTATATAATTACGAACAGTAAATTTTATTGAAATTAACCTATCACGAAGTTTTCAAAGAATCCGTGTGAAACCAAAGAGAACAAAATATTTTACTAAAAAAAAAAAAAATTCCCTTAAAACGATGTTGCGCGTTCCTTGCCGTTTTCACACTAATCCGCGAGTGGGAAAAACGAAATATTTGCTAGAGACTGCTAGAGGGATGCGGAAAAAGAAAACGCGTCTAAATCAAACCGAAATGCAATGGTATCTATAACATTTTTTTTAAAAACTATAATATTAGCTAAAATAATTTTTTATTAAAATAATTTTTTCGCAACGTTTCTTTAAAACGTATCTTGATAATTTGTATTAAATGCCGTAAAAAATAATCGCCGTTTTTATTCTATTTCGAGGCGTTTTTCGGAGTTTTTATGAATGAACGCGTTATTCGATTACTTCTGCAGTCAGCTCTCGGAATTAAGCGCTTTATTAATTATACTTTACGTGCACATCGCGCGTACCGGCAAAAACGATCGAATTGTTTCGAAAACGGTCAACGAATTTAAAAATGTGTTTTTTTTCTTACAAATTTACAGGGACGGTGTTTTTTGAGAGGCAACGGACGTTTTTCACACGCTCGTATATAAATCTTTTTCTTTCGCCCCGCGCGCCGTCGAAAACGTCGTCGTCATCGCGTCGGTCCTGGAGAAAGACAAGGTGTGTGTGTGTGTGTGTGTGTGTGTGTGTGACGCATACAAACGCGTACGAGATTAGATCCGCCGAGACGATAGCGTGTGCGTGTGCCGGGTAAGCCTTTCGCGTACGGTATACGCGCGTTACCGGTTCCTAAACGAATCGATTGTGTATTGACCTCGGGGGAATTTTCGAAACGGGGACGAGAGGGACGGAAGAAGAAAAGCCGGGACTTTCTTTTCGTGTGCGTGTGTCGAAAACGCCGGCACACAAAGGGACTTAACGAGTTTTTGATGTCTCGCGGCGGGGCCCGAGCGGAACGTGCAATCGCCGTGTAAATTCACACCCGTGCGGAAGACGAGCCATTTGCGGCGGTTTGACGGCTGACACCGCCGCCGCCGCCGCCGACCGATCGACCGCGGAATATCGTTATACGACTACGGCGCTCGGTCGAGGGGGGACAATTTTCCGACGGTTTTGATATTTCTGTGTGTGTGTGTGTGTGTGTGTGTGTGTGTGTGCACCACACCGGTGTCGAGTAGTCGGTAACCGATGACAGAGTGTGTACGACCAAAGACGTTATATGGGAGGGGGGATTTTTGACAAAACCGATTGTTTTATTTTTTTTTTTTTTCTGTAATATACGAGTCGATGTGACAGTTTTTTTTTCTTCAAAATTTCTCTATTCGTTACGCTATACGAGAATAATTGAAGTGGAAAACGTAAAAATCCGAGGGTTATATGAATACGGTACGGATTTTAATGTTCTACAAACGAAATAACGCATTTATTATGACCTATATAAGGATTCTAAAAAAAAAAATGTCCTTAAAATACGCCGTAACGAAATAGTGTGTGTAAAAAATAAAATCCTCTTTAAATACGATTTTTTTTTTGTATTTTGACCACCACGCGCACGACTAAAACTTAAAAAAAACAAATTTATGAAAAAAAAAATCTATGTATCGTATTGACAAATTATACTTTTATTTTCCGGTGAATTTTATTTTATTTTGTAATATTACTACTGAAAAAAATCGATTAAAATTTTTAAAAAAATGAAAAATACCTCGAAAAAAAAATGCATAAAAAGTATACTGTTTGAATGATGCGCTCTAAACACGTTTTTGTCTTACTGGAAAGAATCCGCGGTGCAAAGCGTTTTAAAATAAAGTTTTTTTTAGTTGCGAATCGTACGTGTCAGTAGTATTAGATTTCGTAACTGTTATTTCGACTGTACTATATGACATTTTCGATTTCCGCGTCCTGCTTTATAATATTAATTTCCACATTTCATATATACGTTTTCAAATATTTTTTGTGTAAAAACACACGAGATCTGAACTATATAACAATAAGAACATTATTCCATTGATTTTAAACGCGAATAAATAAACGAAATTTAAAAAAACATACGTATATTAATATGAAAATTTAAATTAAACTCATAAAAGTTCGTCTTTTTAATTTTAAAATTTTAAACGAGTTTTTAGCGGTTTTTTTTTTAGAACGTTTAATGGCCAACCATAATTGTCGCGCTATTTTTATATACCTCTCTCTCTCTCTCTCTCATCTCCTCCGCACACCACGGTAACGTATAAATTACGTAGTCGATTAAACGCGTTTGTCCGAATAATCGATTGGAAGAAACGACACGAACTCGTTCGCGACAATACGCGTATTAACTCGTAAACAATAATTTTATACCGAGTAAAACGAATATTGCGTGTGTTTAAATCGATCGATGGCGAACGCGAAAACCAGCCGAACTGCAATGAATACGAAACATTCGTGTGTTTTTTTTTTATACATTATACGTAAATTTAAATAGTATAAAAAGTTTTTAAAAAGTGTGTGGCACGCAACAATAAAAACATAGCGAATGACCTATTTAAATAACATTTTTTCGCGTGTCTATAAGAAAAACTGAACACTATACACTGTACGCAGCTAATTTTCAAAACGGTAATTATAACGAAAATTATGTGAAAATCTTATCGTATATATATACAAACGCATTCATAACGTTTCCGTGTATCGAAACGAAAATACGCGGTCGCCCAGACGACATAATTACGGATCGGACTTCGGTTGGTCTTCTTCGTGAAACGCGTTTAGATACAAATGTATTTTAAGTACACGTCACTTTTTTATGGGGGCATGGTATTTTTTTTTTTTTCATTTTTCGACGCTTTTGGGCCTTTTTTTTCTAAACGATTTTCAACTCGTTTCTACCGATATTACGAGAAACGAAAATAAAAATTGAAATATAATTTCGCGCACTAAACACAACGTATTATAGATATTATACGAGTATTGGTTTTTAACTAAAACGATTCTCAAATAAGTTTAACGTTACGTTTGCCTCGCGATTGGTCTTACACGGATTTCCGACAATTCGTTCATCGTGTATGCGATAACGTCGTTTCGGTATAGTGACACAATCGCGTGTGCGGTAAAAATGGAACGGAATAATCGTGATTGGGATTTGTGAATATTGCGAATATTCAAAGTAATTTCGACAGTAAATATATATAGTATTATTAGTTGTCACGACAACAGCTTACACGTTTCCTACGCGCACAATTTACAATTGCTTGTAAATTAACATTAACGTTTTAAAAAATAATAAATACAGTATTATTATAGTTGTCACGACAACAGCTTACACGTTTCCGTCCCATTTCCCGAGATTTACCCTCATACCGCCGTAATAGATGTTTACGCATCAAAAAAAAAAAAAAAAGCCTATAGTTTTTTTTTTTCTTATAAAATTTTTTTAAAGGACAATTCTTTCAAAAAGGGCCACGGTAAAGGACGTTTTCAGGGCCCTTTACGCGTACGACGTGTATATATATAATATAAATATTTTATATAGTGAACGAGTTTAGCGCGTCCGAGTCGATAGTTATAATTTCTGCGCAGTAGTAGGTACTCATAAACAAAAAGAGTAACGCGCGCGCGCAATGAATAACAAACGAGTGCGTAAGCACGTCTTTGTCACGTTTCCGGTATTATATATCGGAAATTCGTTGAACCGTCGCCGCCGCGAGTCCACGACTTTGATCGCGCGCCGGATAAAAAGAGCGCGAGCGCGTAGTACCGTCTAATCCACACACACACACACACACACACTCGTCGTCGTCGTCGTACAAAAGGTTTTCGTCAAGAGGACACGTATTAATAGTGCACGGCGGTATACGTTGCCGTCGGACTTGAAAACAGGGGATAAACTTAGATCCGAAAAGAAAACGACTGTACGAAAGGGCGAGGAGGAGAGGGAATACACACACACACACACACGACGCGTATATTATAAAGCAGATTATTTGAACGGGGCTCGACGAATTTCGTGCAGCCGTCGGCTATACACACACACTGCACGTATTATAAGTATATATATATATATATATATATATATATAGAGAGAGAGAGAGAGACCTTGGATATGTGTGCGCGCGCGTGTGTGTGTGTGTGTGCCGAAAACAAGAAAGTCGTGGGGTCACCGTCGCGTGTGTGTGTGTGTGTGTGTAGAGGAAGACAGGGGGAAGGGGGACGGTGGAAGGTGGTATTGCAGTATACCCAGAGGCGGCAACGTTATACACCAGAAAGGGGGAGAGGGACTGTACTACTCGAGAAGAGAGAAAGACGCGTCGTGATGGCGGCGGCGGCGGCGGTGGAGAAGCAGAGACGCGAGTTGCAGCGCCGCTCGCGTCAAAAGTGACGAAGATTTATGGCGGCGGCGTGCAGACCCCGTTTCGTTCGGCCTCCGCCGGTGAAGCGCGAGCGGCGGCGGTGGTGGCGGTTCCCACCGCGGGGACCGGTCGTCGTCGCAGCAGCAGCAGCAGCAGCAGCAACGGCAGCTATAGCTCGACTAGTTCGTACGCGTTTTATATATATATATATACACGACGTATAATATGAGCATCCGAAACGCAGCGTATTTATACGAAAAGAACGGCGGCGGCGGCGGCGGGGAAAAAAAATTAAAATACGTATAATAGGCATTATAAACCGGGGGCAGAGACGCGATATGTCGAGAGAGAGAGAGTACAACGCGGGAAGAAAAAAAAAATAAACGTGCGCGTCGAAAAAACAAGGAAGGGGGGAGGGAGAGAGTTTTTATACCGAAAACGTAAAAAGGCTCACGACACGTACATATATAGCCCATGTGTGTGTGTCAAAAACCAAGTGTACTGCTGCTGAAACGGCGACCACCTCCTGGGAGCGTGCGATATGAGCGGCGAGAGGGATGCGTAATATTACTATGCGTACCGCGCGGGCCACAGCAGACGTGCCCCGAAGTAATTTGTAATTTTCATGCCTCTCGACACCGGCGGCACTCTGCGCGATTAGAAAAAATAATTTTTGTGCGCTCCGGCCTAGGAAAAAGAGCAAAAAAAAAAAATCGCGTTTCCAAACCTCTCGGGGCGAAAATACAACGACGCTCGTGTTAATTATACGCGGACCCGGCACTGTGCGCATTATCGCGAAAAAAATATAATAAAATATAACTGTAAATATACGCGCGCCTACGGATAGACGAATGTTTTCATATATAGACTTGCAAGGCGTACAAACGCGTTCGAACGTTTTCAGCGCGTATAAGCTACGCGACAATATGAGAGAACACTGCGTTTTTCATATGCGGTCTGTACCTACATGAAAAATAATTATTTATGTATGACGCGGAAAGCGTTTTTCGCCATTTGATTCGATATTATTGCGTACGCGAGTGCAGCCGACGTTTTCGAATTGGTCACGAACCGCGCGTTTACTTAATATTATCGATTTAAAAAAATATATATATATAGGTAATAATGTAATGTATATATATACCCGGACGGACGGAGCTCACCGAGTCTAACGCGCACGCTTAATATTTATAATCGTTTCGAAAATAATTATATTTTTAGGTCCGTTACGCTCTACATGCGCGTCTCCCTGCGTATATACATATATACATACGAACTGTACGAAATATAATTTAAAACGTTTTTAATTTAACAGCGTCCAATTCGTGAAACGAGCGGCGAAAACACCGCGCGGTCAACGTCAACGAAGAGATTTACAACGGGAGCGTTTACACTGTTTAATATAAACGTTTTATTATTATTATAAAACGGATTTTTACATTTTTTTCGTTTTAAACGCGTACTCGCGAAATGACTTTCGACATCATCGCGATTATATGACCTTTGCGATGCACTGCGAGATTATTTTTTAAAAAAAAGAATCTCGCAAACACTCTGTGAGAACGAAATCGTTTCGCGTTTATTCGGAAATGAAAATTCTCCCGCGTAAAACAAGGCGTACGCGAGAAACGATAAAAACTTTATAAACGCTGCGGAAAAAAAAACCCCCCAATAAAACAGCGAAAGTCTGGAATTTTTTTTTTGAGACAATTTATTAACGAAAAACGGTAATAGTGGGTGGAAAAAATAAAACCACCTCGTTCCGATCGACAGCTATATGAGCGTGTGCAGGCGCTTTTGCGCCCCGCGGGGAATTCAGCGCGGGTACGTGGTCGCGCGCCGTCGAGCGGAAGACGCGAGAAATTTGTAACCGCGGTCGTGGACGGTCGGGAAATCGACGTGAAAGACTGTCACGCGCGGCCGCCGCGCACGTTAGGTCTCTGAACGCTACGCGGGTCGGCGGCGCGCCGCTAGATAAGGAGAGACCGTTTAAGGAAAAGTAGAGGAAATTTATATGGCGAGCTGTGGCCGAGGGGGGGAGGAGGTGTGGGAAAAAAAACACAGAAAACACGCCACGTCCTCGGGGGTGCAGTAAATCTGCGAGGCAAAGTTCCGGAGACACGGCAGCAAAAATACGCGTATTATAAAACAAACGTTTTTTTTTTCTTTTCCCGCCAAAGAAACGCGTAATCTAGCGCGTTTTTTCACTACCTTTTTATACGCGCACTGATCGTGGCGTGGTCTGTGCGAAAATTATGATGAGACGAGCCCCGGTTAGCCGGAGAAACGCTTGAAACGACTCGACAGGGTCGTATTTATGGGGGAGAGGGCTGATGGGTCTCTACACCACCCCCACCGAAATTTCAAGAACTTTCATTACTAATTCCTATGCCTTATGACTATATAGGATGTAATATTTTTAATAAAATTCCTAATATGTAGTTGTTTTTGAAATGTCGAGAATTTGGTAATCGTTTCCTCGGCTAAAAAAGCCCGTCGACATCGTTCGAAACAAGATACGTTTCAATGTGTGGTGGAAACACAACGGAGCGCTGTAGAATTGGAGAGAGAGAGAGCTGACACGGGACGAAGGAGTAGTTCTTTTTTTGTTTTGCAATATTTCAGCTCACGCCTCTTCTAATAATTTTTCTAAACGTACCAGAAACTCGTTTTTACTTTTTTTACGTTTATTATAATGTTATTTGTTTTTACAATGACCCGGCTGCAGAGCTGTCGAAAAACAATTTAATCGCGTCCGCAGACGAAACGCTGCACGTATAGGCGCATAAAGTGTCGGTCGTAGAAACGATACGAAATAAATCCGTTTAAAACGAGATCGGATAGAAGAAAAACCGGATCTTAGTATATAATCGCATTTACGGTGGAAAAATGTTACAATGCACGTTTTGTAACGAAAAATAAATTATTTTCGATTTTGTTAGGAAAATGAAGGCTTCGGTTGTGGTGTATACAAGGGCCAAAAGCCTTTGCAATAGACATTTTTTTTTTTTGTACGTTTCGGAATTTTTTTTTTTTTGTTTAACGTCCTTCTACCGATTTTTTTCAGCCCGATTCGAGCGCCGCGCGCGTATTACAATAATATTCTCTATTCGAACACTGCACCTCGTATACGTATTTTAATATTATTATTCAAAGGCCGTGAAGGGACGGCCGGGAGAGGAGGAAACGAAAAACGTATTATATTTTTAGACCGTATCGTGGCGTGGCGGGGAGCAAAAAAAAAAAGCGTTCGCGTGTACCCGGCGGCGGCGGCGGCTGCACGTCAGTCTGTCAGACACGCGGAGGCAAATATTAATTACGACGCGCGTATACGGGCGCGGCGATCGGCCGCGTTCGGTCGGTCGCGGAGAACGCACAAAGTTAATTAACTCGGAGAACCCTCCGACGCCGCCGCCGCCGCCTCGTCCGTCCAACAACCCTCATGGCGGCGTCGGTGAACCCAAAATGACGGATTGTCCCCCTCGCCGCCGCCGCCGCCGCCGTGACGTCCACGTCACCGCAGACTACGCGCGCCGACCATTTTGGAAAACGAACGACTCGTGCCAGTCGTACGCGCGAAAACGGACGAGGGCCGCAAGCTCGGCCGGTTACGATATTGAAAGTAGAAAAAGAAAATAACAAATGTGAAAACAAAAAAAAAAATCGATAGTCGAAACGTCCTGTACAGAATTCCGATGATTATTGTGCCGATGGAACGCGGCCATTCCTTTGATATTTTATCGTCCCCTGCAGTCCCTTCGCGAATCCACGCGGAACGTTTGAACGTTACTGGGAATTCGACGAAACGCGCGTTCAAAGTTGATTTTCTTTCCCCCCCCGCGCCTATACGCGTATAGAAGAGATTTTATTTTTATAATTTTTCGACGCGAATCGACGGAATTGAATAAATTGAACGAAATCGAGGATTGTGTTACGCTTCAAGAACCCTACGCGAGTGTACGGAAGGACGGTGTTTAAACTGTAAATGAGCTCGATTTAATAATACAGCTGCAGTATACTAAAAATTCAAAAAAAAAAAATTGATAAAAATCGATAATAGTATTTTAATTATGCCCCCCAATTCGACTATATATTATATAATATCTTGTCGAATAACGCGAGAGAGTGGCAGATATTTTTAACGGTACTCGATATACGACGTGTCAGAATTAAGAAGCGTTCGAAATTTTCGTTTTTCCCAAACGACGAATACAAATTTAATTAGAAAATATAATGGGAGTGAACTTTTTTTTCTTTTTTGTGCGCCACGTTCTTGCACTACAAGCGTGGTCTAAATAGTCGCCCACTGAGAATAAAAAAAAAAAAATAATGAGATTATTACGCAACGTTCTTTTGAGTTTCAATATGTGCGCACAAGCGACAATTACAAAGACCGTGACGTCGGCATAATCTGTAGATCAGTGGGACATTCAGATGAATTACGACGGCCCGATCCCCGCCCCTTTATATACGCGCTGCAGCCTCTTCGTCGTGTATCACCACGCGGCCGTCTCCATATCCTCCGCGCACAGCAAACGGTCTATATACTCTCGTATATATATATATATATAAGTCTCGTCGTCGTCGCTCACTGCACGGGCTATGACGATTTATTATTTAATCTGTACGCCAGCTGAGCCCGAAAACCTGACAACACACGAGCACTGTGCGCATACATATGAGATCTATTCCGTTGAAAATACGACGACGTCTGCAGCGCGCGCGTTTGTGTATGATATTTTAGTGATGTGAACGAGACGAACAAATTTCATTTATATTATAAATACAGACGAATAAATGAAAAAAATGAAAAATGTTATAAAAATTGTCGAATAATTTCTGTACGCGGTGAAAAAATTCCGATGAGTGTGAAAAGAGTTTTTTCGAAATGTCCAAAAATATAATTTTTTTTATAAAACACTTTACGCGTTACTACACCGCGTACTTTACTAGTAGTATATATACTCAACGGAAGAGATTTTCATAACGTAAAAAAAAATCAAGGTTTCCTCGAGAAAATAACGTTTTTTGCCGAAATTCGAATTCGCCGCCATAAGAGACGCGTTATACGGGTAAAAATGCGTGCAGGTACATGGAAACTTTAATCGATTATTATCATACACTGCGCAGCACACGTTGAAACGTATAATTCGAAAAATATGGAATGAACGAGATTTCGATAATCCCCTGTGTAGATCTGTACGGAACTAAAATCGCCGGAGTCTTCGAATTTCGCCAGACCGAAAAGTCGGTCTTTTTTATAGCGTTAAAAAAAATGTTTTTATCGCCGACAAACGAAAATAGAAAAGATTTTGGCACCGCGGCTCGCGGTGGTTGTTGCGAGAGCGTTGGAAATTCGACGGATACACACCTATACGGCCAAAAAACAATATTTTATAACGCGTTTCAAACGGTTTAGTGAAAAATAATGATTTACACGAGCGTTTGCCAGAGAAAAAAAAAATGAATTAAATATATGTATTTATATTTACACTGTATAGAAAGAAGAAAAAAAAAACGTTTAAGCTACTACGGCGATACACCGGTGAAGAAGCACCGTCGGTGGCTGCACGGTCGCGGAAAGTGTCGTTTTGACGGATCGCTGTCCCGACACCCCCTACTTTCTTTTGATGTATTCCGAGCGAGCGAAACAATGAAAAAAGTAGAAAAAAAGAAGAAGAAAGTAAAAAAAAAAAAAAGAAAAAATTACGAATATAAAAGAGAACGTAACAATTAATAATCGCGCCCGACCACGAACGTCACGCGGTACGCAGAGCCGAGATACGCGCAATTATAATATATAATATGAACGCGTTTTTAAAACCGCCGCCCACGTGCGCAGCGGGTATATAGTAAGTCGAATTTTTCGAAAAGTCCCGGAAAAAATATACGTTTTTATGATATGAAATCGCATCGAAAAACGCGTTAAAAAAACTTATTTTTAATGTATTTAAAGGAAAAAAAAAAAAAAAGAATCAAAAACACCGTATCTGCGTGATATAAACGTTAATAGTTTTTATTTGAAATACACGTAGTATATAGTCTCGTGCGAAACAATAAAAATTCCTTCGACGGTTTACAATGAAACGAACACAAGAATTTACTACCGCGTAAATTAAAAAAACACTGACGAGTGAAACCGACACGATACAGTGCACTTAATTTCGGAAACTAAATTATATATTATCTAATCCGCAGCACTTCTACCTCGCAATCATCGTTTTCGAAATTTGTAGTGAAAATATTACGATTCTGCGACTCGACAAAGGCCAAATACGATTCGAAATAATGTTTTTTTGCACGTTATAAAACGGCTTTTAAGTTCAGTGTTATATTATATATAATCGGATGAACATTACCATATTACGTGTCGCGTTATATATCTGGGCCGACATAAAAAAAAAAAAACTACTGCACAGAATTGTACGTAGTGAACGAAAAGAAAAATCAAATAAATCTTTATTTTGGAAAAAATAAGTAACGAAATTTTAAATTTTCCAATAAGTGACTTTGAACTGTAAGGCGTTCGGTCACGGTTCGATCCGAGCCACAAAATTATGCGAACAGAATCGCAATAATTACTATAACTTCGGTATAGGATTTTTGTAAACACGCTATGTGTATTACAGGAACACGCGTATATCTCGGCATAAATCACAGGACTACGTATCGGTGACAGCTGCGTTAGGCAAGTATTATAATATATATATATATATATGTTGGTATAGCTTTACTGAAAATCCCCTCGATCAGAATATTTCATGATAAAGTTAATACTACATGACGTGACACGTTCTCCTCGTATAATATAAATTTCTTGTTCCCGTCAGAGAAAAAAAAAATGAAAAAAATCATAACTCACGCGGAATCGGTTAAATTATTTGTTTTTATTTTTACTCGATTAATAATTGATATCGAGAAGAGTTTCCTACCTATGTTTTGCACGAAAAATTTAAATAGAAAAAACATTAATTTTCGCCCAAATCGTATCGGCGAAAATGTCGATATTCTATTATGAATAGTTTGTCTTAAATTCGACGTTTAACTTTTTCAATTAAAACGCATTTTTGTAAAATGACGCGAAAAATAAAAAAATCTAATGTTCAAAATCCATAGTGTACTAAAATATTTCATTTAACCGTTTTAACAACTTTTGTGTGTGTGTGTGTGTGTGCGCATGTCGTATACCGTTTAATGGTTTGCAGATAAAACTATTTATACTCCGCCGTCCATATATATACACACATACGCAACAGGTAAAAGTGCATCGCATGCTGCTAAAAAAAAAAATTCTATTTCTAATACGTAGAAAGAATAAAAAAGAATTTTAAAAAAGAAAGAAAAATGAAGAAAGAAGAAGAAAAAAAATATATAGACATGTTCTGCCAACACCAAAAATAAAACGCGATAGAGCAAAGAAATAGACAAATACTAATAATAATAATAGAAATTTTTTAAACATAATATGTAAATAAATATATAGAAAATTAAATAAAAAATTTATATACATATATATGTAGAGTCAAGCGAGTATAATAATATTATATGCGTGTACGATAGATATAAATACGGGAAAAACAAAACTTAAAGAATTTTAATGAAATATAATATATCATTAATATAATATCAAACGAAAATCGGCCACGCGTATATATATATATGTAAAAAAATGTTGCTACAAATGTATAAATATTACCAAAATACCGCAAATGCATCCGTACCTGAGTCTGGACCTGCAAAATTACCGTAATCATGTAAAAAAAAAAAGAAAAAATGTTTAAATAAAAAAAAAAAAGAGAGAAACACTAATAATACGAGTAATAATAATGGAAAAATATATATAATTATGTGTAATACGTAATGGGCGGGTAAATATTGTGTTTGCTTATAATATATATTATACAGATGATGACATTCTAAACGATTTTAATCGTGTCATCATTGTTGTTTATTTCAACTGCAAGGCTCGGATCCTATAGCATTTCCCAGTTGATATTGAATACAGATAGAAACCGGTAGATTAAATTTCAAAAAAATTTTCACGCACTTTTCCAAGTACGAAAATTCTATAATGTATATTTTAAGCGTTTTCGAATATAAAATTAATTAAATTAATGCTATATTTCCCGAATTTTAGCGCCATATGTTTTACTTAATTTTTTTGCATTTACGCGTTAAATTTAAATTATTTTTTGTAACACTTTGAGAACGCGAGAAAAATATCATTCGAATTGTCGTTTAATTAGATAGATATTATCGCGATATTTCGGCAGTGTACGCGGGGTGGATTTTACAATAAAACAAATATTTTTCTTTTTTTTTTAAGGACATATTTAAAATTTTTTTTCGTTCATATAATGTAGCGCATATTTTAGTGATTTTTAACGCTATGAAATACGACTGCTGTTTATAAGAACCGCAGTCGTTTTCCTAAAAAAATATATGTGGTTTTTTTTTTTTTGTCATTTTTCGTCCGTTCTAAAACACATACGCGTCGTATATTCAAAACAGAAAACAGAGATGAAAAAAAAAACAACCGCATGCTCTGCAGTCTCATCACAATTTATTATATTACATATATATTATTTACGAACGGCAAACAAGAATTAAACCCGAGTATATGTATAAAATATAAACGTAAGCAACAATATTGTCAATTGAGAGTGACACTGCCGGGGCGAGATCAATTAAAACCAATTTCGAGAAAGAGACGGCATTCCGAAACGTTTATTTTTCTCCTCTCTCTGCACCTAACACACAACAATAAACGCTTTCGAATAATAAAAACCAAAAAAAAATCGTCGAGAACTATAAGTACAGACCAGTGGTTTCCGACCTCTATTATTCTACGACCCCTTTGTAGATTTTTCAAAAACCTCACGCCCCCCCTTCTATAAATTTAAAAAAATTGATCACCTCTTTTTTGTACACTTTTTCATTATTTCCCTACAATGTAAAATAACAAAAAGATTTAAATTTAAAAGGAATTTTACTTCGCGACGACTACTTGCGCCTTCTCAGCAATGTGTTCACGACCGCCCTCCCAGGTTGAGAATCACTGGTATACAGGCGAAATAATTCGAATCCGTACAAAAAGACGCCTCGGAAGTAATCGAACTCGTTTTGATTTTTTTTTGAAAACAAACGAAGAGTGACGCGCGTGAACCGCGTGCGACGCAAACAAAACATACGAATTCGTTCGGGAAAATAACTGGTAGCGATTTTTTTTTTCGCGTTATAAACGTGACGATTAGATTTTATGGAAATAAGAGACTATATAGAGACAAATGGAAACGCGAATGTGGAGAAAAATGACGAGAACATCGAGAAGAACACAATAATAATAACCAAGTTTTGATAGAAATCGGAGAAGAAAGGAACTCGATGAGAACAATAATGATAAGAAAAAAATAATTTGGTCACCTCATCAGACACGATAAATTCATTAAAAACGTATTCGAAGGAAGAATAACGGGGCAAAAGACCAAAGGGGCGCGCCCGAGACAATCACAATCTTCAAAGACCTTTTCCCACTTCGATGAACTGTGCCGCCTATTACAATACGAAACAGCTGGCGTCGTACAGGAATCTTTGACTACATCGACAAGGTTTTTAAAACATGACGATGACGTTGTAAATTAATAAAGTAACGATCGGCCGTGCGTTTTCGTCTGGAAATTTTCTCAAAAAAATACTCATTAAAATCGCCGTGAAAGGAACGAGTTAATGGCACTCTAGACACGTGAATCGTGAAGGAAAAAAAAGCTGCCGGCAAAAAGGAATGGAAATTGTTTTACGGAAATTTTCGAATCGGGCGAGAATCGTTCGCATCGAAAGGAGACGGCCGGCGTGGAGTCCAAAGTTTTCCGACGACTCTCGCGGGTTTGAACTCGGGCGGGAGGGATCTGTTTAAACGAGCCGCAGAAGGAGTGCGCGGTGTTGCCGGCGAACGGGGTGACTGCTGCGTTTGCGTGCGTGGAAAAGGGTAAGAGCGCACTTGTTGAGCGCAATTCACGCGCACGTGTATCCCCGTGTGCTCCGGTTTCGAAGAGTTAACCGACACAGTGCAGAGAAAATTTATGTCTATACGATTCGGCTGTAACCACGACGAGGAGGACTTCTCGTTCGCTCGGACAGAGTGTGTTTACGGAGGGAGATTTCTTTCCCCTCGGCACCCCCCGTTTGTCGGCGGCCGACAAAAAAAAAATAATAATAATAAATAGGAATTCCGGATCGTTGGCTATCCCGGTTACCCCACCCTTTCCTCTCGTTTTTCTTATACCCTGTGTGTGTGTGTGTCTTCGCCACGGGTCATCCGCTTCTCTCTCCCCATAAAAAAAAAAAAAAAAAAAATGATATTCCTATAGATTTGTGCGTTGTGTGCCGACGACGACGGGAAAACGCTATACATACGGCGCATTTCACGGTACATTAACCGTCTAGCGAGGACCCGCTAGCGTACGATACAGTAACGACGAACGGGAAGAAAGTATATAAGGTCGTGTGCGACTCGGAACGAGAGGGTTTCTGGGGGTCGTCTGGAAAACGTCAACGAAAAATTATTCGTTTTACTCGATTACAGTGTATCCGCCAGTCAGATCGACGCGAACGTGAATATTTTAGATTTGTACGCGATTCCCCCCTCCTCCCCAATAGTCGATCTTACTTGATCGTGTTAAGAGCGTATTTCTCTCTTCGTCTCGCACACGCCCAAATATCTAGGTATGACAACAGATTGTCCAAATTGCGACTCGGTCTGCGCATCCGTGGAAAAAAAACAATAATATCGTATTTTTTTTCTATGGAACTGGCACCCGGATTATTATTTTGCCATTTATGTTAGATATTTAGTCATACACAACATTAACAATTAATATATGATAAAGATTTTTTTTCTTCTATGGAAGAGCTACCACTTCCGTAGAAGAAAAAATCATACCTGCGCATCACAAGTCTGTTGTCATACCTAGATATTTAGCCATGGTCTCGCACACACGAATCGTAGTGAAATAAACGTTTTGTTCTTTCGACGTATATCGATCGACCTATAGTAGTGATGCGATAAAGATTCTGAAAACGGATTTGTATTGGTCGTGAATTTTACTACGGAATGACTTTGCAACTTTTTTTATCATAAGTTTTCCAAAAATCGATAATTAGCAATTTTTTTTATTTGAAATTTGTTCAAGTAATTTTTTTAGAGGATCGATGAAAAAAATTAGAGATCTCGAAAAGTCATTCTGTAGTGAAATTCATGACAAGAATTCAAAACAGTTTTCAGAATCCTTATCGCATCAAAACGTCGATCGGTACGTTGGAAATACGTTTATTCCAGTACGATTGGTATGTGCAAGACGAAGAGAAAAATTACTCGCTTTCGATCCACTTAAGAAGAGAAGCGTTTTTTTTATACGCGGTTCTGTTTATTGAAATTTTAAGGAAATTACCGAATCTACGAAAGGATATTCGAAAATATTTTTGAAAATCTTTTTTTTGGTTACTCAACCGCGATATTTAAAAGAAGAACAAAAATTGTGTTTTGCGAGAGGACAAGCTGATTTCTCGAATCCTATATTTATTGTAGTAAATTTCGAACGTTTACATATATGTATATAGTGGAAGAGACTTTTTTTTCGATAACACAATTCAATGAGCCGGTTTTCTTAAATAAACGGCGAAAATCGAACACTTACAAATGGAGCGAATAAAGTATTTAGGCGTATAAAGGTCCGCCTTTAAAAATTTGTTAAAATACAAATACCGTTCGGGAAACTGTCGCACCGCGCGCAACTGAATCACAAATCCAATTCGATAAAGCGTTCCGAAGAGTAAAGTGAAATTTTTTTCCCCCTCCCCCCCGAAATTTAAGATTTGTCGACAAACTATACGATCCAATTGGTTTTCCTGCGAATTCAATGCGCTGGTAACTATAAAATATGAAATTTCGGGCGACAGCGTGATACGAAAACGAAATGTTGTATCTGTCCGGTCGGCGTACGACGTACGAATCAAAGGTTTTTGCAGGACGACATATCGCGAAATATCCTCGGAAATCCTTTGAACGTTTTTATAATAGGAGGACACGGTATAAAAAAAAAAAATCCAAATAAAAGATAAAAGTGAAAAAAAAACGGCGGCAAAAGAATAATCGCGTATAATGACTGCGCGGTGTTGGAATTACGGCATCCCGCAAAGCTGTTATCGGGCGCGGTGTGTGATGTAACGATTTCGATATATTATCGCGAGCGTTATAAACACGGCCGTTAAAAAGGTGAACGCGACCGGTTCAATACACGAAATGTCAAGTATTATTATTATTATTATTATTTTATAATACATATAGACGTACGCGCACTATACGAGAATCGAAAAAAATAAGTAAATAAAAGGGCAAAAAAAAAACGTTTCGTCGATAATGCCATTGTGCGCCCAGGTAACCCCCCAGCGTCCGACGAGATCGGACGTCGTCGTAATTTTTTTTTATATCTCTATAATGCGTGTTCGTGCGACACACAGACGAGCCGACAAGAAGAAGGAGCAAAAATTACACACACCTGGGACAGCGAAGACCCCATCCCCCCACGGCGAGGCCGGTCCACTACCAGTGTTTGGCGATTTTATATATAATACGTTTATAGTCGAATCTCGGCATTTTTGAAAGAAAATGTAATTATTTATGAAAAAAAAAAAGAAAAATCGTAAAATTATTGGAATTCCTCGCCGAAAAACCGTGACGTTTTTCATAAGACACATTTCCTGAGACGAAAAACGAAGAAATGGACGACGTGGGGAAATATTTGGAACAATTTTGTGAAAAAATAAAATCGTAAAAAAGTTTAATAGTTTTCTTTTTTTTTAAACGTTTTAAATTGAGATTTTCACGTACAGGATTTCGGTAGTTTTCGAGAAAAATCAAAGTCGTCGCCTAGACGCGTACCTACGTGTGCCGAATTCCACTAGAAATTTACATAAACTCCTACCCCCTCCCCCCACATGAAAAACGACCAAAAGACCAAAATAAATTTTAGCGAAATTATAGGATGGAATTTTGCACCCGTTCGCGTGTATCTTTATAGGGGTTTTTTTAAGTGATTTCAACGAGTGACTCGATAACATTCGCGAAAAAAAATGTATTAATAAGAAGAATTCTATTTTTTTTTTTTTTGTATATATACCTCGTATACTACAACGATCCTACGTAACACCAGTTTAAATTCATTTCTTTCAAACACCCTGTGGAGCGACACGAAACGCATGCCAAACTAAAATAAAAAAAAAGAATAATCTAACGCAATTAAACGGTTAGTCGGTTAGAGAAAAAAAAACTCAAAAACTCAAAAAACAAACGAAAACGAAAAAATAAAATTCTGACTGCGTGTGTATATGTGATATTAGAAGGCGCATTTCACCACAAAATGACGTAACGACTAAATGTTTATTCGACGGTCGTTATACAGTGTACTATAATAATAAACGGCACACGAACTGCAAACGAGAAATACCTGTGGTCGACTTGCACACTGTCCTATCCTCCTTAAGTCTAAACCATTAGGATCTTTTCCGTTCTCTGTCGCCATTATCAATTTGATTTTCGATTTTATCGTTAAATATTATTTCGGATTTTACGATGATGATGAAATTAGCTTTATTTATTTGTCAATCGAAAATATATCGACCGTTTTTCGGTGAAAAGTGCGATTTTTTTTTTTTTAAATTGTTTTTTGTCCTTTTACTGAACCGACGAAACGAAAAAAAAATTCTACCAAACGGAAAAAGCGAGTAAAATTCCCCGGGGGTGTGGGTGAAATCGACCCGAATAAAATGGTATAGCGGATAACGACCGCGGAAAAGACCCTTTGGAAGTAAAAAGAAAGTTCTCTTGAGACAAACTCGGTAAACGGTCATGACGATGACGTATGCGCTGGGAGGTCGGTAGAGGATTCGGTTCAACTTACCGAATTGGCTTCGCATCCACGGGTACAGTGGACTCGGCAGCGAGTTATTGTTGACCGCCTGTTGATTTTGAGCGGTGGGCGTCTGCAGCGGTGGCGTCTGTTGGTGCGGGTTAACCACCACTTGGTTATGGTGTGCCGACGTCGGAGGAACGGACTGCTGCTGCTGCTGCTGCTGCTGCTGTTGCTGCTGATGGTGGTGCGGACTAAGATTGCTGAAGTACGCCTGTTGCTGCTGCTGCTGCTGCTGCTGTTGATGGTGCGATTGTGGCGGTTGCGCCGAATGGTGGTGTTGCTGTTGGTGATGGTGGTGGCCGGTGGCCGTCATCTGTTGCTGATGGTGGTTGGTCATGTCGACCATGTCGGTAGGACTGGCCGGTTCGACGAGGCCGTTGGAGACGGACGCCTGGAGCTTGCACGTGGCGTACACGACGGGCGTGTGTCCGTTCATGGTCATCTGGCCCATGCCGCCTCCGTTGACGCCGCCGCCGCCGCCGCCGCCGACGCCGACGCCGTTGGGCGATTCGGGCCGACTGTAGCCGTCCATGGACGACTGGTGGTGGTTGTTGTAGTAGCCGGCCGCCGCGGCCGCCTGCCGGATCTCCATCCGGTCGTAGGGCGGGAAACGCGGGTACGGCATGCCCTGCGGCGGTTGTCCGCCCACGGTGGGCCCGACGTAGTGGTGCGGCGGTATGCCCTGCCGGGCGGTCGGGTCGCACGGCGCGTTGTCCACGTAGTGTTGCTGACCGTGGTGGTGGTGGTCCATGACCACGCCGCCGCCGCCGCCGACGATGCCTCCGACGACGCCACCGCCACCGCCGACGACCCTCCGCCGCCGCCGCCGCCGCCGCCGACGATGCCGCCGCCGCCGACGCCGCCACCGCCTCCGCTGACGACGCCGCCGCCGTTCCGCATGTCGGACGGCATGTACGAGTTGGCAAAGTACGAACTCATGTTCAACAGGTCGCCGCAATTGCCCTCCACTTTGCCGGCCGGTAAAAAAAAAAACACTGGACCGGAGTAGAGTAGTTGGGTTAGCTCTGTGGCCGTATAGTCAATTGATTAATACGCGTATATTATTGTTATTGTTACACGCCGACGGAGTGTATCGTCCGCGGTACGGTGCCGCCGGGCACGGTGCTGGTTATTGCGGTTGGCCGGCCGCACAGTCGCGGAACGCCGTCGTCATCGCGTCGGTGGTGCGGGTGATAAGGCGACGGCGGCGCTGAAGATCGTTCTCCGGTCGTCGCCGCGACCGTCCGGTTCGCGGTCGCCGATCCGCCGCGGTGGTCCTTCGTCCAGTCGCTGGGTCCGCGGTCTCGGTTCTGCAGCCGGTACCGGTACTGCCGCCGCTGCTGCTGCTGCTGCTGATGCTGCTGCTGATGCTGCTGTTCACTGTAGTCGTTATCACTTGGTCGGGTACGCGAAATCCGCCCCTGAAACACACGAAACAAAAATGCGCACGGGTCAGTGGACAGTGAGCGTATGAACACGGTGGCGGGATGTACTGCAGCGGTTTTTAGGTTTATAACGCCGGATTTTTCGGTCCAAAGGGCCCCCATTCACGCACAATCGCCGAACGTTTCTCCCGCTATTCCCCCCGCCCGCGGAACGGGTTGCCTCCCCGCCGCCGTCCACCTACGGGACACCTTTTGTGTCGTCGCGCGTGTTTGTTTTGCGAATTTCCGCGCACGCAGCCGCATCGACATTTTGCGCGCACGAGTCGATCAGTGCGGATGACAAATACGATCACAAATCCACATAATGGAGGAACCGCGCGCGTGCCCCCTCACCCCGCCCCCACGACGCTGGTTTTATAGGTGCCGCGTATGCGCGGTGTACCCGGCGCGACGACGTGCACAATAACGCGAAGCAGCTGCAAAAAATCGTGCCGCCACCGCCCCCCAGCACGTCGCCACCCCCGACGGCCGGATGCTGTATAGTCTCGTGCACGCACTTTACACGGCCGGAACGCGACAAGTTCGGCGCGCGCGCGAATCCGGGACGAGGCGGCGCATTACCGTAGACCGCGCGATTACAGAAAGAAGTACGGACCGAAGACATGTGTGAGAGAAAGAGCCATAAGAGGTTTTTTCGTGGATGAATAGTGTAACACCATTCGCTGCGGATCCGGATAAATACATTGCTGCCACGATTTTGTTGTATCGTCCACGAAAAACCTCGTTCGAAGTCCGTCTCTCTCACAGACCCAGTGGCGGTGCCAGAACTTTTGCAGAAGGTGGGCCAGGCTGAGGCCAACCTGCAATTACAGAGGGGGGCCGGCAATATTTTTACTCGTCTATACGTGATATGCTTGAATACTTTTCGATACGTTTAAAACTCTGTTAACACACGTTACAATTTAAATACCTATACATTATGTTACGACTTTTTAATATTTTCAAGATTATTTTTTTAATGACCAATTAGGATTAATTTAAAACCCAAAAAATTATGAGTCTATATAATTTAAATAAATTATAATAGGGTAGCCCATAGGGGGCAAGAATTTTTGGGGTGGGCCCAGCAGTCCCACCCCTGGCGCCGCCACTGCACAGACTTATTAACTACTAGTTAACAGGTATATGGTCTCTCTCGCACGTATCTTGGCTCTATATAGTGCATTACATGTGATACACTGGTCGTTCGCGGTCTATATATGACATGTCTATGCGTACTATACGCTAAAGCGTTTGGGGTCCGCAAACACCCCCGTTTTCGTTTGCCGGTGGTCTGATTTGAAAACCGAGCGAAATTATTTTTCTTTAATCGATCGAAATCCATAACATTAATAGATATTTCTTCATGTTTCGTCACGTCCATACACTTGATAACATTAGACGCAGGGAAATAATAAACGAGTTTCGTCAATTATACCGTATCGAAATATTAAATCAATTGTATTGCGTATTCAATGATATTTCTGTATTCTACGAAATAATTATACCGATTGAAATGTAACCGAATGCAAAAGAAAAAAACATTTTCGCGCTTTAATTATTGTTCTTTTATATGTAATACCGTCTGTATTTCATATGAGGAACGTACGAAAAAAAAAGAAAACGAAGCGAATTCGTCTCTATAGTTTAAGCAATTTCATATTCATTGAAAATCGACATATTTATGGAAATCGAAATCGTGTAGATTTCGAGTAGTAGACATTTAAATTACTTATTTTTTGTTTAATCTAAAAACAATATATTTGTATTTTGGTTTTTCGATTCGTATAAAGTGATACGAATATTTTGCGAGTAGTTTTCTTTAATTTATACAAATATCACCACGACCGTATTATTTTTATTCACTTAAAAGGACAGGCAAACGAAACCCTTTGCAACGGCCGAGAAAACGCGCAGCGTTAAAGTGTATCGCAGAAATACAGAAAACGTTCAGAAATTGAAACGTTTACGACGATATAGAATCGTTACGCGCGGGTGAAAGAGCACCGAAGAACACAATAATTGTACTTAAAACGTCAAATTATCAAACGAAATAAATCACAATATTATCTATACAATTAAACAGCTGTTTTTTTTTTGAGATTTTTAAGAAGTCACGAGATTTTTAAAATGCTTATGACTCTTTAGGAACAAGAGATATTTAAAAAACAGTTACGGTATTGCATATATTATATAGGTAGTATTGTAATTTTTTTCGTTTCGAAAATTTCGTGTAACCTTCAGAGTCCTTTCTGAAGTCGTCATTTTGATGAAAATCTTATCGTCCTCTTATTTAAAAAATTGAAAAGGAAAAAATTACAAAAAAAATCGTATTAATTATTAAGTGACGTTCGCTTCAGAAAGTGTCGCAGTGGAAAATGTACTTTAACACACACACACACCAATTCGTCACAGTTAAAGTCAGAGATTGACACTGCAGTTCTCGTGCGATTATTAAAATAATAACGAGTTTCCTATTAGAAAACGCCGTCTTGCGTGTGTAGAAAACGAAAATCTCTAACGTTATCTCGTTAAAGAGTATCAATTCAGACAGACAGAGATAATGTTGTTGAAATAATATACCGGCGTGACGGAACAGTTCTGGGCTGCTGTGCCCGGCGGAAAACTCACACACTGCACTACGGCGATTTCGATGTGACCCGTTCGGGAAAAAAAACGCGAAACGAACGTTTTCGTCGAGGTAAAAATCCTTTTTTTTTTCTCCCTGTCTCGCCGAGAATCTCGGCAAATACATGTAATAACCGCTGGCTGTTGTAAAAAAAAAACGCTATAAATATACGGCGAAAAAAAAAACGTTTCTTCGTTCACCGGTCACTATATTGCGCTTTACGACGACCGCACTACCTACATGTTTGCAGTATGTTATATCGTTACGGACGCGCGGAACGACTACATCTCGGGCCACGTTGCGACTACGGCGGAAACTGAAAATTTTTTTTCCGTTTTTACGCGAGAAAACGCGCTAGAAAGGTAGGTATATACCGAAATATGGCGGCGTACAGGGTCGGGGTCCAATATAACTTATTTGCCGGCTACACGGATGATTAGCGAACGCGTTCGGTTCATTATAAAAATCCTGTTGATAATACGCATATGTACGCGCCATGTCGACCGCGCTATTGCTTCTAAACGCCACATATGGCGAATAAATAACGGCTGCTGCTGCTGCTGTACCACTGCAGGAAGACGGATCGGATTTCACTGGTATTCCGGTGTGTGTGGCCGTGAAACGCGTTCGCGCAGTTGTTTTCTCGTCCGTCTCTCCGTTCTCTTAAAAAGCCGTTCACACGTCGGTTCTTACACGCACGCTACGAGAGAGAGTTGTGATGGCTAGACGACCTTTACACAGGTGTCCGGCACAAAATTTTAAGTTTTTATAAAGGAAAAACGACGTTTTTATACATAAATAACGCCCATCACGCATAGATTCTTGTGACGTCTCTATACTCCGGACAGCGAATGGAAAACTCCCCACTTTAGAAAAGAGCTGATCGCCAGAGAACAATTACACTCGTATAGTTAACGTTTCGTAGAGAAATCGTCATCACGTCACGGTGAAATTAATATTTCAGAATTAAATAACGATGAAACCGTCCGGTTTTAAAGGTCGTCGCGATGCTCAAAGGCTGTTCATCGCGTTTATTTTAAACGAGAGCCGCAAAAAGTTGAAATTCGAGAATAGAAGAAAAGTACAATATATAAGTCGACGATTTTAAAACGTTATAGAAAAAAGAAATATTTCGGATGGAAAAAAATGTCCGTTCGCTATAGAGAAATATAAAAGCGCACGGGAAGTTTAAATTAAATTTCATATTAAATATTATTATCATAATACACTCAATGGATCGAACTGCAGTCTCATAATACTCGTAACGTACAAAAAAAAAAAAAATTACCCTATACGCATTACAAAAATGTAATGGTAAAACACAAAGAAGTTTTCTAAACTACAGAATATTCGTTGAAATGTCGATAATATTATAACTTTTTTTTTTTTATTAAAAAAATATATCGCGGTGTTTGGGGTGATACAGTGCGAAGGGTTAGTATAGTATATATGGAGGGAATTGGCTTAAAATAAATTGCCCGTTTTTTTCTCTCTCTCTCTCTCTCTACGTTTCTATATATGGTCACCCTATAGTGTAAATACGAGTATGTGTGTTTAGTCTGCTGCAGTGTAGAACGCACGCTAGTGTATAGGGTTTGTACACCGCGATGGGGTACACGTGCAAAGCCAAACCAACAACCCCTGCGCGCGCGCCTGTATATAACCGACAAATACTGCCGTTACAACATTATAATAATAATAATAATAATGTGTAAAGAATAAACGCCGTATTGATCATAATGTTTCCCATGGTGTTTTTTTTCTACGAGGACGAAGGAGGAAAATAATTCCGACTAGAAATTTCAATCGTCGTACGAGTCTAGAGCAACATATTTATGTGCATATTAAATAGGTATAATAATTAATGAGTATATCGTCAATACTAAAACATGAACAATAAATAAATAATGATAAAATTTGAATCATGTATAAGAGGTAGTTTATACGTGCGAAAAGTGACGCGTAATCATGGGAAAGAATATGAGTGTCGAATCCCCCCTTGGCCTTTATTTTTATGGATGGAATTTTGTATCGTAATATAAGTGTTTCCGATCAAATTTGTACAATCGGATGATAAAATATCATCTAGCACTGTAAAAAAAATTTGACTGAAAAACAGAACGCGTATAAAAGTCGCGCGTTTATATTAAGTCAACAGACGGAGATAGCCTTAGTATTAACTAGACGCCATGTCCATTAGAATCTATGAAATCTACGCTGATAGTTCATAAAAATGTGCTGCCTACACATCTCGATGACGTACACAACGAAACTGAAGCCAAAAACAATAGATCTGAAATACGAACTATATAACTTTTTTGTGGTATCTATTAATTGTCTTATTTAAATGCATACAAATTTTTAAAAAAAACTTTATGTCTGTTCTTATGAAAAAATATCGATCCCCTCTCCCATGACCAAACCCAATTACGCCGTTGATGCGAATATCGCTTGAACTGGCGAGGAACTATATATATAGTAGAGACACTGGTGAAAAATGTTGCGTTCCGAAAGACTAAAATGTCTTTTGAAAGTGCCGCACACCACCACGATTTTCATAGATATCATATTTCACAACACACCTACTGTACGCTTATACGCTTAAATATGTCGGTATAAATTTTGATCGCGGCCTTTGTCCATTTTCGTTTTACCAACAGTTTAATATTCATTTCCTTTATCCAAACATAAGCACGTTGTAATAATAATGTAATAATCATAATATACAGATAAGAGAACACAATTAATAAATGATAAGATGCATTTCGTTTCGGTGTGCGACAGATTCACGTATATTTTTTTTCACGGGCGATTGTAAAACGTCAAATCGATAACGATATTTCTGATAACACGATAAGTATTAAAAAAAAAAACGATTTTCCTCTAATCTCCTTTATATTTAAGTTATGAATATGATAAAGTAATAAAAATCCGTGCCCGACAGTCATCGATGTTGAATTTTGAAGAATTAGAAAACGAAATATCCTCCCGCGTCCCATCACAGTTCAAATACTGATTATTACCTATATGTGTACATATATTTTTTTTTAATTATTTACACGTTTCGATAAATCGTTTTCAATGATTTTTTTAGTACCGAAAAATTAAGGAAAAATTATTGAAATTTATTCGTATGAACGTTTTGAGAACAGACTTGTGTGTCCTGCAGTCGACGACTATTATATTATACACTCGAGTACAATACGCACTCGGTTACTATACAGCAGCGCGGTAATTACCTATTGTATATAATAATTAATATTGTAGCGGAGAGAATTTTTATTAAATTTACACATTCTATCGTTTCGTACGGATAATATATTATATTTTTTTTCGTATTTATGATTACTTTATTATAATAATTATACAGCGTGACCGCGATAATATTATGGTACGAAAATTCCGCTTATACGTTTTTTTTTTAAAAACGTAATTTTACGTTCTATCGATCGCGAACATTTTACACCCGTCACACGTTTCGCGAGTAACAGAGGATTTACGATTCCCCCAAAAATTTTTGGATCAATGAGCATGATCTATGTGAGAACGAAGTAACCATCGCCGACGCGCTACAGCAGTGCTACCATCGCGCGTACAACGGCAAACAACGCGGCGTTTTCAACCGCGCGCCGCGACTAAAATACGAGACTGTAAATCGGCGGCCGAGAAATTCCACGAGTGTCGATAGAAATCCAAACGATAGCAGAACGTTTTCACCAGAATCGGATTTATCGAAATCCATTCGAATGACGCCGCGCGTTAAAGAAATCTCTCGTTGCGCGGAAAAAAATTGTATATAATATATTAAAAAAAAAAACTTATCGAACTGTCGGTTTTTTTAAAAAATATATTTAATATATATTATATATATTTAATATATCCGATAAACATAGGCACACCTTAAAGTAAAAAAAAATATATTATGCAATAGGTTATAGAGTATTGGTTAGTAAACAAGTGTTGGATACTTAAAATATTTTCACTTAAGTGTATGGAAGAAAATTATGAGCTAAAAAAAAAAACGCATAAAACTGGTGAATTTGTCTATAGCCACCCTCTATATTATAAAAAAATACCGACAAAAAAGGCCGGGCACACTCAAACGTAAAACTCTGGGTTCGCCTATGCCGATAAATCGACCCGATCTATTTTCTATTTTCGTTTCAACAACAAAACGATTTAAAACTCTAATCGCTCTGTACTTTACTATTATTCCGTTACGAATTGAATTCGTGAGCGTTTTAACAGGACCGGGCGAAGAGAATTCTTCAAAGAGATAAGTAGATAAGTAGATACGGAAAATTGGTAATCGTACTAGTCTTGCACGCGAGAAACGGAAAATCGAACGGTGAGAAATACGTTTTCCGTGCCGGCCACGTCTCAAGTGCGATATTAAAACGGGTCGAATCACCAGCGAACGTTTGAAAATCATTTCAAAATTTCGGTACGCTTTCGCGGACGCCCGACGCGACCGGTGGTCGGGCAACCGCACGTACGCTCCGTCCGTTTATGCGGTATCGCCGGGTTCTGTCGGGCGTACAACCGTCCGGTATAAAAAATAATATTGTCCACAAGAAACTGCTGTTCTAGTAAAGACAAATAAAACGTTTAATGACCTAAACGCGAATAACGCGAAATCCTCCACTCCGTCGGACCCGAAATTTAATTTTTTTTTTTTTGATTTTTCGCACTCCGAGTTTAGCCCCGATTTCGGGACAAAAATTCGTGTTGAAAATGACATTTCGTTATTTATTTATTTATACGAAATCGAGTAAAATGACAAGAATATTGTAATATACAACGAACAGAAAAATAAAATCGTTGTTTTCCTAACCGACGTAATCGTTTTCGTGTCGATTTTAAAAGTTGAAATTCCATTAATTACGGATAATATATAATTCGCACAGTACACGTTTTGTATACAAAACACTTGCTCGCAATTTCTCACTGAACCATAGGCGGAAATGGGGCTTAGGGGGGCTAAGCCCCCCAAATATATTATAATTTGTATGTATTTTGGATATTTGACTGATTATGACTGATGTTAAAAATGTTAGCCCCCCAGAAAATTTAATAGATTACCGCCTATGCACTGAACATTCGTACTGTAAAACGTTAAGCGTTACTCGTGTAGACATATCGTAAAGAATAAGTGTACCTATGGCTCGGATTTCTCGTTTTTTTTGTTTTTCATTTCGGAGTACTATATTGTCACCATAAGCGCGCTTTCCAAACTGCATAAATGTACGTTCCAAACACGGACATTATCCTAATAAAACGTATTTTCTTATCTTCTTTTTTTTGGCATTTTTCGAGGAAATTTTTTTACTTGTTCCTATAGGAATATGAACGTTTTTTTTTTTTTTTTTTGACGGCAAATTTTCGTCCTAAATTCTCAATACAACATATTATACAACATGTTTTTTTTATAATTAATTTATTTTCAGTGTTCTTTAATAGATTGCTGTCGAGAATTTTTAGATCGTAAATTAAAAAAAAAAAAGTGCGACAACACGAGACGGGAGCCGATATTCGATAGATTCAAATAAACTGGTATAAAAGAGAAAAACGAAATTCGACAAAACAAAAAAGTACTGAATACGTAATGTATAAACGAGAATTATTGTTGAAAATCCAAATTACACCTTCACTTCTACTCGCATTCCAAAAACGTTTTTACATCCATAAATATACGGCTATATTATTTAATATTTTTAAAAAACCGAGATTAAATGTTTATTTTCGCGTACTTATAAACTGACGTTTTTCTTTTCTTTTTAAAGTTTTTTTTTTTTTTTTTTTGGTGAAGACTCGACGTTTCTAAAACGTCGAGGCGTAAACCCATCACACGGTCCACGTGGACAGATAGCGGTGTCACGACGACAGTGACGCGTTGCGAACGGGCGACTGGTCGCATTTCTATTCGCGTAAATCACTCGACGACGGCGCGACTCGACGACGGACGGACAGATGGTGCCACGGTGATCCGCAGCGGGACGGCCACAAGAGTGGCCCAGACCGACAACAAGAGCCGCGCCGGTTGGGTGGAGCCTACGGGTCGAAGGGACGACGCATCATCCGTCAACTGTCACAGGAACCATTTGCCGGCAGTTATGGCGTTCGGAGAAACCATCGTGGTCGGGACGTGGCGCGCGTTCGGAAGGGGCGTGCGCGCGTTACCACTACTGCGCGCTGTACCGAACACGCACGAAAATCCCGTCCGAAATCATTCAGGGGACTATTCCGACGAAACGATTCGTCGGATTTCAAAGGGTTTTCGTTATCGTTATTACATTACAGTATAATAATGAGCCAGTGCACTGCTGCGCAGCATTGTACTATTGCAGTATAACGGGTACAGGCGAGTGGGAAAAATGTCTGTTGACCAAAAAAAAATCATAGTCGAGTACGTTTTCCGAAGTGAAAAAATTTTTTTGTTTCAAGTTTTCATCGTGTAAATAAACGGACAATTACGTATAAAAAAAATAATAATTATTCGTCGGCGCGGGACCGTGGAAAATGTTCGGGTACTGACTATATACATATACGTATTATAACAGTGTCGGTTTGGACGCGTTTCCAAAAAAAAAAAAAATGGAAACCAGACATTAAGAGACCCGGAGGACGACCTAGGCAGACAGAATACAGGTGGATCTAAAGTCACTGGGCGTACCGGAACGCCGAAGGAGCTGCAAAAGACAGTGAAGAACAGAAAAAATATGTTGCTGTACGGCAACGGGCCTATATAATAGCCGAAGAAGAAGTGTCGATTATCATAACTGCAGATGCCGTTAACGGTTTGAAAAGAAAATCCACTACTTCCCGACGATAGATATTGTCAACGTATAGGAAAAGTTATTTTATTATCGCGCCGAAGTAAATATTGTAAAAAAAAGACATTTTTCTTTCGTTTTTTTTTTTTTTACTAAAAACTTAAAATATTATTAATAGTTGGCGGAATAGCGGTTGGATAGTTTTGAATAACCGGCAATATATATCATATAGTTTGGGCGGCAAAATTAACAGTTTCTAAGTCCTTGACCGCCGTCGCCGCACGGAAATCGTATAACGTCCAAACGATCGCGGTCCCGTCGGTCCGAGTCTTGTGTGAGTGAGTTAAGAGAGAGTCGGACGACCACCGCCCCGTTACTATGGTGTACGGGATGATTTTTTTTATGTAATTTTTTTTTTTTTAAAGTTTAGTATGTCAGAATTTGGACTTGTTTTTTGTAACGTTACTTGTATGATTTTAATTATTATTATAATAATAATTTTTATTTTATATAGGTTATTTCATTTTTTCGCGACCAAAATATATGTTTCAACAAATGTGTATAATAAACTTTTATATTTATTTTGGCTCTAAATCCGAGAACCGGCATTGAATTAAAGAGAAAAAAAAATGTAAACAATTAAATTTTACCTATTCAATAATTATAGAATTTCTCACAAGACATGATTAAAATTACTTTTATATAATATTTTAACGTGCGCGTATTGAAATAATACCAGGATTCGGATACAGAACACTTGCGCCGACACGATTATCGATTTAAAAACTCGTATTTTCATTACATATTTTATGAATAAAAAAAAAAACTGTTATTTTAATATTTTTTTTTTAAACGTTTGTTGAATATTATATTATATTTTTTTAGATTTTTAGTCGTTTCCGCGATACTGAAAATTATCTATACGCGCACGGAAAAACTAAGAGCGAACGTGTGCCAAATTCGATTACAACGTTTTTTTCGCCTGCACCGCGCACATATTATTATTATAATAATAAATAATGTTTGTAAACAAAAAAATGCCGTAAAGAACCGCAATGCGACACTCGATTTTCGGATGGAATTTGACACGCGAAACGTATGCCGAGGAGGGAGAATTATTGCTTTTAAATTTTTTTCTGTACCCGGGCAGACGTTTAAAAATATCAAAATAAGAGCCAAGAGACGACTGGGTGTGTTTTACGTGTAATAATATTGATAAAAATTATTTTCGAATACACCATTTCTGTAACGGAAACTCGATTTCCCAATCGTATTCGAATACGATAAAATAAGTTTACGTACGTATATGAAAAAAAAAACAAACAGTTTTCGGGCGGTAGAAAAAAAAGATGAAAAACGGCGTTTTTATTACAAAACTACAACAACGTAATAATAATAATATATACACGCGACGGTATATATATTATTATTACCGAGCGCAAGGCGAAAAATTTATACCGATTTCGGCGGTGGCGCGCCAGTGAATTGTTGTTGTGAACGGGGAGATTTTATTGCCTCTGGGGACTCTTTCCTATATATATATATATATATATGCTTATAAGAGTTATACGACTATAAAACCGCAGTAAAGTCTATATAAAAATCTCTATACATATACATATAAAAAATATACCGTCGTCAATCCGTTCTTTTACGACCGAATAATCCGTACGTTGTACAAACAAGTCCTTTACAGCCGTTTAATAAGTCGTAAAACGCGTCGTTTAGCGCGGAGCAATATCGTTTACAAGTGCACCACACTCGTGCGGCATCACTGCAGCGGTGTTAAAGTGGAAAATAATTACGCAGGAGGGAACGCTTAAAAGGCTATTAAAAACAAAAAAAGCCTCTCCTGAAAACCGTTTAGGACAGGGTGCGTTTCGCTTTGAATTCGCACCAAAAAAAAAAAAAGCGTCTACGTTTTCGTGTTAGATTTTACGGGTTAAAATCGTTTCGTGAATTAATATGTTAAGCGATGTGCAGAGCAAACGTAAATATTTATTATATATTTTACATATTTTATTTTCGGTACTTTTGCGATAATTCACCATAACTTAGTTTTCGACAAAAGATCGATTCGACAAAAAAAAAAAAATACTACGTCACCTGCAACAGTTCACCTGTGCAATCAATAACGCGATAGTATTATTTCGGTACGAAAACCCGTTTATTATTGATAAGGCGTGAACGTAACAACATCTACCGCTTTTTACACGCCGAATACAATATTTTTGAATTTTGTTTAAACTTTTAATACGTATTTACGGGAAATTATAATTGAATAAATATTCTCGAATCGATCGCCGGAATTCGGGCTAAAGGAGACGCTAAAATTTAGCTAAAAAAAAAAAATAGAAAGAGGACGTCGTCTGCCACTTTAAACACTATATAACGCATACGTGTGTATCACTGTATGTGCACTCTCTCATCCCGGTCCAGAAAACGTGCAGTGTACAAAATCGTATCGGGAAGGGGGGAGGAGGAAATATGACTTCATGTGGACCGTGAGAAATAAAACGCGATTCAGGGATGACGACGCTCCTGCTGCAGCAGTTGAAAGAAAATGTTTATAATATTTATGTATAATATAATTACTATATGGGCCAGTAAATTATATTACGTTTTAATACATTTAATTGCAAATTATTCGGAGTAATGCGGTATGAGTATAATACACGCAAAAAATTTTTAAACAAAACGGTTCAAAACGGTTACGTATTATACGTTTGGCTATAGGGTTTAAACGAGCCAATCTCACTTTTTTTTTGCGAAATTGAGTTACAATATGAGTCTAACAATTTTTCTCGAGCTAAAGCGATACCGCAAATTCAATACTTAAAGTAATGACTTTTAATGTTTTAAACGAAATTAATTATTATTCTATAACGCGGACAATCTGATTCCGATCAATGGAAAATACGGCGATTTTAAAGTTGAATAATATAATACACGTATATATGTAATATTTTATATAATCGGCAAAATCGTTTATAAAGCGTATTGAGTAGAAAATATATTTGCAAAAGGAAAACTGATGATATTGAAATTACAAAAATTAAAATTTCCGCAGTCTTTTGAAATTAAAAAAAAAATTAGTAAAATTCGTCAGTAACGAAAATTGAGATTTTAAAACCGCGAGCCGTATAATACAACGGTATACAAAATAAATCACACTGCTACACAGTCTCGCGACCGCGTAAAAACGCGTATAATTTATATGTATAGTCGTTATTGCCAAAAATTTTTATATAATATATATGCATAATATTATGTAGGTTGTGTAAACACATTTATATCGGTGTACGCTTTTCGATACACATATATATATTCGCCGGTATATATAAATTGAAAACCAGGAGTTGAATAATTGTGTGGTATTAATTTTAACGCAATTTTTAAATATGTATATTTATAGAAAAAGAAAAAAATTTGTTTGAATTTTTATTAGCTGGTCGTACGCGCGCAGTTATTATTGCGAAGGAGACATATATTTCTACGCGATTCGTATATCGCGCGTTACTATAGAGTGAAAAAAAAAACTATTTACAAAGATATACAACGACTGTTTTCTTATACACTGCAAATGTATAATGAGTATATGTTATATTATGGAAAATTTAGTGCACACGTCACGCGATTTGAAAATGCGAAAACTATATGCCTATGGACATTGTTGTTATTACGTGAAATTTGTGTAAAAAAATCAGTCGAAATTAAAAATTGAACGAACGATAAAAATATAATAAAATAAATTACCTGCTGTTTTTTTTTTTTTGTTTAAGCTGGTCTCTTGGCAAATCGAAATAAACTTTTTATTTTTATTTAATACCACTAATTCACTATATTATAATACGATATTGTACAATAGTGTACGACGCGACGAGTTGAACGTAACGACTGCAGATCTGATGATGCTGTGATGATGATGATGACGATGATGACGAGCCGACAACGAGTTGTGCAGCGCGTGTGTACGACCGCAGATTTCCGAAAATCGGTTTCCCGACGCGATCCCATGGCGCGCGCAGCCCCCATGAAAGATATCCCGCAGGAACTCCAATCAATTAAGTGATTAAAATTTCATCTCCCCATTTAAATAATCGGGAAATAATGGGATAAATATTGTACACGGCTATTATTATTATTACAAGCGTATAATAAAAATAATAATAATAATAATGTACGCGCACGTTTTTTTAATTGCGTGCGGTCTCGATTGAGCCATCAACTATAATATACACGAGCGCGCATAAATTTAATATATTACACATATATTGAATATATTATATCATATATTATAAATTGCCCGGGACCCGCATTATTATTATATACTTTGTGTATATTTGAAATTCGATAGCCCGTAGGGGTCCGTCGTGTATGTCGATGGCGGTATACAGGAGAGAGGGTAGGCGTGTGTCGCGGCTATATTAGAACGAAAAAGAAAAGGCCGAAAAATTGATAATATCGTAAAAAATTATTATTAATCTCGGGCGACAAAGCGGGGCGTGGAAATGAAAAAAAAATTAAATAATACGCCTTTAACGCGAATATAATATACTGTTTAAAGACGTATCACATATGTATAATATAATACATATAAACGTACACGATGAGATTAGATTAAAGCTCGCTGAAAATGTTTTAAATCTCTGCGAGTTAAATTATTATCGAAAATTCAAATATCGCACGTATATATATATATATATCACTGAAAGCAAAAAAAAATATAATAAAATATTATTTGCAATAACTGCAAATTTTAGTCAAATTTTCGGTATATTTTATATCATCACCACGTGAAAAATCAGTACATAAAAAATAATCGCGTATTTCTATATATACATATAATACCAATAAACGATAACGAAATAAAATTAATAAATACGTACGCCTATTTGTTTTCAATATCCATATTAATATTACGTATTAATTTTATCACTTTGCTTCCGAACAAACGAGATTTTTTTTTTCTAATATTAAATATCGTATCTATTTCAGATTTTACTAACACGCGGTCGTATAATAATATAATACACGTATATATGTAATATTTTATATAATCGGCAAAATCGTTTATAAAGCGTATTGAGTAGAAAATATATTTGCAAAAGGAAAACTGATGATATTGAAATTACAAAAATTAAAATTTCCGCAGTCTTTTGAAATTAAAAAAAAAAAAATTAGTAAAATTCGTCAGTAACGAAAATTGAGATTTTAAAATCGCGAGCCGTATAAAACAACGGTACACAAAATAAATCACACTGCTACACAGTCTCGCGACCGCGTAAAAACGCGTATAATTTATATGTATAGTCGTTATTGCCAAAAATTTTTTATATAATATATATGCATAATATTATGTAGGTTGTGTAAACACATTTATATCGGTGTACGCTTTTCGATACACATATATATATTCGCCGGTATATATAAATTGAAAACCAGGAGTTGAATAATTGTGTGGTATTAATTTTAACGCAATTTTTAAATATGTATATTTATAGAAAAAGAAAAAAATTTGTTTGAATTTTTATTAGCTGGTCGTACGCGCGCAGTTATTATTGCGAAGGAGACATATATTTCTACGCGATTCGTATATCGCGCGTTACTATAGAGTGAAAAAAAAAACTATTTACAAAGATATACAACGACTGTTTTCTTATACACTGCAAATGTATAATGAGTATATGTTATATTATGGAAAATTTAGTGCACACGTCACGCGATTTGAAAATGCGAAAACTATATGCCTATGGACATTGTTGTTATTACGTGAAATTTGTGTAAAAAAACAGTCGAAATTAAAAATTGAACGAACGATAAAATACAATAAAATAAATTACCTGCTGGTTTTTTTTTTTTGTTTAAGCTGGTCTCTTGGCAAATCGAAATAAACTTTTTATTTTTATTTAATACCACTAATTCACTATATTATAATACGATATTGTACAATAGTGTACGACGCGACGAGTTGAACGTAACGACTGCAGATCTGATGATGCTGTGATGATGATGATGACGATGATGACGAGCCGACAACGAGTTGTGCAGCGCGTGTGTACGACCGCAGATTTCCGAAAATCGGTTTCCCGACGCGATCCCATGGCGCGCGCAGCCCCCATGAAAGATATCCCGCAGGAACTCCAATCAATTAAGTGATTAAAATTTCATCTCCCCATTTAAATAATCGGGAAATAATGGGATAAATATTGTACACGGCTATTATTATTATTACAAGCGTATAATAAAAATAATAATAATAATGTACGCGCACGTTTTTTTAATTGCGTGCGGTCTTGATTGAGCCATCAACTATAATATACACGAGCGCGCATAAATTTAATATATTACACATATATTGAATATATTATATCATATATTATAAATTGCCCGGGACCCCGCATTATTATTATATACTTTGTGTATATTTGAAATTCGATAGCCCCGTAGGGGTCCGTCGTGTATGTCGATGGCGGTATACAGGAGAGAGGGTAGGCGTGTGTCGCGGCTATATTAGAACGAAAAAAGAAAAGGCCGAAAAATTGATAATATCGTAAAAAATTATTATTAATCTCGGGCGACAAAGCGGGGCGTGGAAATGAAAAAAAAAAATTAAATAATACGCCTTTAACGCGAATATAATATACTGTTTAAAGACATATCACATATGTATAATATAATACATATAAACGTACACGATGAGATTAGATTAAAGCTCGCTGAAAATGTTTTAAATCTCTGCGAGTTAAATTATTATCGAAAATTCAAATATCGCACGTATATATATATATATCACTGAAAGCAAAAAAAAATATAATAAAATATTATTTGCAATAACTGCAAATTTTAGTCAAATTTTCGGTATATTTTTATATCATCACCACGTGAAAAAATCAGTACATAAAAAAATAATCGCGTATTTCTATATATACATATAATACCAATAAACGATAACGAAATAAAAATTAATAAATACGTACGCCTATTTGTTTTCAATATCCATATTAATATTACGTATTAATTTTATCACTTTGCTTCCGAACAAACGAGATTTTTTTTTCTAATATTAAATATCGTATCTATTTCAGATTTTACTAACACGCGGTCGTATTACGGAAACGTCGAAAAACATTTATTGCACTCTCAATACACACAATTGTCTTCGACCATTTATTATATAATAGTCGACAAAAAAAAAAACCTACTGATTATTTTCGTAATATACCGCGCGTATTTTTAACGAACCAATTGAATCAATTAATACACAGTGCGGAATCTTTAAAACACCACATTGATTACGTACAATAATGCTTGTCACCAGTATTACCAGTATTATATTATATTATACAGTCGCGACGTTTACAGAGATGCCTATTATATATAATAGAGAATATTGTGGAAAAACAAAAATCAAACGGGCTTTAAAAAGAAGAAAAAAAACGTTTCAAAACGCGCAATACGAGAGTATTTTTATATATAATATTATACACACATGATCTTCTGAATACATAAACGCGCGCACCTATAAAAATATACCAATTGTGTATATAATAAATTCGTGCAGCGCATACACCAGGTATACAACGTTTCAATGTTTGGTAAACGCGTTATACGCGCGACGGCACTGAAACAGCTGTGTGAAATTTGTTTTTTTACTAAGCGGAGCGAAAACAAAAATTGTACCATTTTCCCTCGTCGAAACGTCAAAATTCAAAATAAAAAATTTTTTGCGGTTATATTTTCTACATACGCGCTGCATTATAATATAGTAAATTTATATATATATATATATATATAATGTATAATAATATAGTAATTATCATTATTATACATTATATATATAATAATGTATAATAATATAGTAATTATAGGTTACCACTATTGTATATATTCGTAGTGGTATTAATTTTAACTGAACCTCGCGTGGAATCGGCAACGCGCGTGTATATAAAAAGTTTCGAATTTATTTATAATATAATATACGTATATGACACGACCGAAGATTTATATATTTTTACACCAATTAACGCATTTTTTTTTTTAATATAGAACACAGCGTAATATATATATATAGCATCTTTGGCGATAACAACACGTTGTACACACGTGTGCAGCGAACGGATTTAAAAAGGCCATATTTATTATAATATGGTTCATCAAGACGGAGTATGATTTTTTTTCAATAAGTTATTATTATTATTATTATTTTTTTTTTTGTATAGAATTTCACATTGTTTTCGCGCGGGAAGAGAAAAAGAAAATATAGTAGCAGAGTGATGGTGACAGACTTTTTATTTATTTGTTATCGTCTCACAAGTCAGTCGTTATATAAACATATATATATAGGTCGTCCGTCGTGAGTATATATAATATTATACGGACGTTTTTCATGATAATAATAAAAAAAAGAATTTAGAGTTCCCATATAATATTTTTACGGAATTTTCAATATTTTATTCGAAATTTCATTGGCGCGTGACACTATGCGCAAGAGAGTAATAATTTATAATGAAATGTCATAAGTGAAAGTGGACATATTTTGTAAACGCGTTAAAAGTCTCTATATTGTTAGTGTTTATAAACGATAATACGTCGTTTTCGCATATTTACTATGAAAACAGTCGAGTCCAATATAAAAAAAAAAAAATCGAAAAAGAAGAATATCTGACTAGCTATCAATTACGAACAGGTCTTGAACTGGGGAAAAAATTACTAGAGAATCGTAAAAGCGTATTGAAAATTTGCATCTTTCTGAAAAAAAATGTTATATATATACACATATGTGTCTCATTTAAAAAATATATATACGAGTATATATTTAAATATGTCAAAAAATATTATTATACGAACGGCCCGAGATTCCTGCAGTATTTTTAATCTCGTTTCCTTCAACCCTTTATATCCTATTCAAGTATCCAACTCTAAGCTATTGGCGTCAACAACTGAACACGAGATATACAACACATATAACAGTGATATCTTCGAATATCGAAGCATTTCACAAATCACAATATCTGAATACACGAAAACGATTTGGGTCAAATCGATTTTTCGCAACGGAATTATAAACGTAAAATAACGAGTGTACACGGCCGTCCTTAGCGTTCCGTTTGAAGTAAAATTATTGAAAAGGAAAACCGAAATATTTTCAAAAAAAAAATAAAAATGAAATGGACTCCTCACACCACCCACCGAAGTCGAGTATGACGCATCGTATAACAACTCTTTTTTTTTTGATATCAACTCGCGAGGTCGCCGCCGTATACTTTATATTCGTGGCGTTATAAACGAATAATATGTAATAATATCCGACTTGCGATACGTTTTATTCCATCGACAACTACTACACAATTATAACCGCAATACGCAGTCGAAGACGGAGAGAGAAAGCGAGAAAAACTGCAATTATTGACCGATCGATTTAGAAAATAGTTGAAACGCTCGCGCGTATATAAAATATACATAATAAAAATATTTTATATATTATTATTATACGTTATCGCGCGCTCTCGGCTTTCGCATTTCGAAAAATTCGCTATAATATAGTGCCGTACGCGTAGCGCGAAGTATCTATTACTTCTGGATACTATTATATTGTATAGGAAAAGCTCAGATAACGCCTCCCGTTATCGCGTATACTATTATTGTCGGATAACAAAAAAAAAAATGTAAAAAATGTGTTTTTTTTTATATATATATATTATAATACTCTAATCGTATAACGCGTATCAATAACGTAAAATATATATATATATATATAATATAATATATATTATATATTTATATATATACGGCGCCATTTAGTCGTCGTTTATTCCAAAACAATTAACCGCGTGACCATATAGAACGCCGCGCATTATAATAATGAATTTATAACGGTGTAAACGCGTATACGTCGTGACGAAGACCGCGCAGTACACGAGTCTCGTCGTTAACAAGCGCACGCCGAGGACGACTACATATACGCATATATATATATATATTAATATTTACGTCGTGTACAATACTCTTTATATATATATAAATATATATAAAATATTCGGTTAAAATATAATATATTTAAACCGAACACTGTACAATATTTGTTTCGGCGAAAACGATTGTTTTTTTTTTTTTTTCAAATAAAAACTGTAAGAAATACGACTTTTTTTCATATACGACGATCGCGTACGAATATATTACCAGTGACAGGAAAAACAAAATACAATATAATTCGAATAAACCGACCTAAAAAACGTGTTGTACAACGTAGTACAATATATATATATTGTTTAGTTGTCGCAGTACGTCTCGTTGAATTTTTATTACGGAAGAATCGAATGAGAGAGAGAGAGACGTTGTTTTCAATACAACAATAATAGTACGACACTGACAACAGGTTTATAAACGCGTATATTACCGCGTATCATAAAAACGATACGACGACGACAGAGTTATGCGATAAAAGCGTTGAGCTATAATACGTATAGCGGTAAATTTAAATTTTTTAAAAAATCGCCTTTATAATTGAATCTGTTTATTACAAAAATTTACTATTTATTTTTATTAATAAAATATGGCTATATTATTTACGTGTACGTATCGAGATTACTTTTTTTCGTTAATTAAAAGGTAAAATAGAAGCGTTTCGTTTAAAACATTTCGTGTATAGTTCGTTTTTCTGATACGCGAATACATTATATGCGTATACGGAAAGCGAGAGAAAGGCTTCGCGATGAGAGACGTATGTCGTATACAGTAAGTGCAGTTTTCGCGACGATCACGATCGTCGACGTCGTTAAAACACACATTTTTTTATATGCAACAAAAGAAAAACGTTAATAATAAGTCTAAGAGAGAAAAAAAAGTGTAAAAAAAAAAACAGACGATTTCGACGCGAGTACACGTACACGTTTCGTTTTCGAAAATTAAAACGAGCGCACGACGATATTATACGCGTATCCGCGTTGTAATTATTATCGCATACGGGGCGTGTTGCGCAGTGTATGCAAATCATTTTTTGCTGTTTAGTTAAGAGGAATGGGGCGACAAGTTCACGAAAATTTTATATTTTTTTTATACGTAAATTTGAATTTTTTTTTGTTTTAAATAATAATTAAATTTTGAATATAAATTTTCTCATACTAGAGCGCGCGTATACTTTTAACGTACAATGAACGTTTCCGAAAAGTTGAAGAAAACGGACTTCGAATCTCACACCCGGGCCGCGTATCCTTTGCCACACTCTTATTTTCAAATGCGTCTTCCGATCTCCTCTCTGCGAACTGTTGTTCGTTTTCATTCGAACCACTTTAATAATGCGTAAATATTCCAATCTTTTTTATTTTTTCCTCGTATTAGTCAAACAGCTCGTTTCGAGAACCATGGCGAAAATCAGTAACTTTGGAATATAAAAACGGTGCTTTTCATTTCGTCGGTGGTGGGGTGTGTGTGTGTGTGTGTGTGTGAATTAAATTAACTATATTTATCCGTTCGATATCGTCGTCACTCTGGGAACGAAGGGGACGGGTGTGTAAAAACGAAAATAAACGACCGATATATTGGCAATATCTTTGCGTGACCGGGGAGGCCGGGGGACGTTATTACGTATAAACGTACACTGAAATTCACCCTTTCCCCGGCGTTTGTTCTTAGGTGCGCGCGCGCGTGAGGGAGCTGGAAGGGATGCGAAGGGCCCGTCGCTGCAGGAACTGAGCGCGTAAAATATATTTATATACGTATAAATCGCGCGACGGGCCGGCGCGGCGCTGCAGCAGTGCTGGCGTTTTTTGATAAACGGCTAACACACGCGTCACTGGACATCCGGTTGGACGTTTGCCCGTCGCAATATATATTATTATTATTATTATTACTATAATAATATACCGCCGAATATATAACATATATACCGAGCTACATTATGCAGTACACATATATAGTATACGTATTATTATTATTATACGAGGACAATATCGGACGAGCGCGTGATCTATTTTTATTTAATATTCGTATTTTTTCGAATTTTTTTTTTTTTTTTATCGCGTTATTATTTATAATATTTTCGATAGTATTATATACGACGCACCGCCACTGATACGGCGGGAAAATATGGACCGAAAACGGCGGACGGCGTTCGTTTTTTTTTTTTTACAATATTTGTCGCTATACGCTGCGCGCGCGAACGAGCGAAGCCGTAAATATCGGCCTTGTTATATATTACGTATACGCGTCCCGGCCGTTTATTAGCGTTCCTATCGTCGAGCCATCCCTTCGTGGCCAACGAAACGATAACTAGACACGCAATACAGTATACGCGCATATATAAACGAATCGTCATCGGAACGCCCGTTATGAAAGCTTATTGAAAATATTGTTTATTTATTTTTTTTTTTATCGTAAACGAGCAAATAAAATATACGGAATCGCGTTGAAAAAACGTCCCTGTCCATAAAAAAAAAAAAAAAAGCAGCGGCGTCACCTTTTTTTTCGAGTCCCTTCGTCAAACGAATTTTCCACTCGTGCGAGCGCTGCGAGGGGACGGAAACGAAAATCTCGCGTTTTTTTTTTTTACTATACGCCCGTCTCGCGTATATAATTATATACGGAAACAAAAAAAAACTAGAAACCGACAATCGACCATAAGTGTTATTATTAATTTCAGGGCTATGAATTTGCAGTATACAGCGAATGCATTTTCTTAGATTTTTCAACAATAATTTATACTTTCGATTTTCGCGCGACGTTTTTTGTCTCGATTTGTTTTTTTACTTATTACACGCGGCGCAGCAATGAAAAAAATTTTTTTAATATATTTGCTTATTGTCTTTATTCGCCGATATACGTGGGGGGTTTTTTTTTTTAGTTTATATAAAAATAAAAATTATTGATTAAAGTATAATCGTATACAATTTTAATTTCCGTGTGTTTTTGGGAATATCAAACGCGTTTTAATATAATATCGAATTTCGCTAAATTATCCCGTTTATATATAAATACTATCATTATGTATATATTTGCAACTCACCGTGCGCAGAACTCACGCAGTATGACTCCCCGATTAAATTATACAAAAAACGAATTCGTGAAAAATCGCTTTCTTCTTACCTGTAACAAAAAAAAAAATAATAAAAAATGACAATCATTACAGCAAATATAACATCAATATAATAAATTACATATATACAATAACGTCGACACAGTTTTTTTTTTCTTATTCCTCTAAACAAGGAATTAATCGCGTGTTTATGGTCGTAATAAAACGTTTACAAACCGAATAGAAATTTTCGAAAAATATTTTTTAAAAAACACATCGCTGAATTGTATACATATATATTAAATAAATATTATTAACGATATTTTAACGATTTTCAATTCACTATATGTACGCAATTCGTTTGCTGTTTACTGTATATTCTATATCGTTGTATTTTTCTTTTTCGCATAATATAACTGCGCGCTGCAGACGATGAATTTTTATCGAAACCGGTATATACGTATATTAATAACAAATTTAATACAACTTCCCTGCACCGTTTATTATTCTTTATTTTTCATAATACACTCTCTTTAGTTCGATTGTACATATTTTTATAATTATAATTTCTCTACTATTTCTTTCGCGCGTATCCTTTTTATTGTTTTAGAAAATTAAATTTTTTTTTAATATAAATTATGAGTTATTAATAGAAAAACAATACGTGCTGGATCCCCACGCCTTTAATGTATTTTCACAAAAAAAAAAAAAAGGTGAAACGCAATAAATCACGTTATGTTGGCGCGAAATGAATAGACGAATATAATATTTTAGACGTTATATAATTTATTGGCAATAATATATATATATATATATATTGTATATCGATACGCGCGCCTTTATGGGTTTCGCAAGAGACAGGAAAAAAATATATATATATAAACGAGTTCGACACGCGCGTCAAATAATTATATATTTTATATTTTTTTTTTTCCTGCGCGCATTTTGTCGACAATATTATATGTATAATATGCGAAACGAACGACGCGAACATTTTCCGCGCGTTCATCGCGATCGAGACAGACACAATTGGCGGTGTGATTGGGGAAAAAAAAACGACGACGATATTTTTTATTGTTTCGTATACGCGCACGGGGCTGTGTTCGTACATTATATAATATATCGATCGGTAATAATATCGACGTTTTTAGCCCCAATAATAATGGCAGTCGTACGCCATATAGCCGGGAGAACAATCCTATATCGCAGCATTCGACACGATATAAATATATTAATATTATATACGAGTTGGGAGAGGGAGTAAAAAAATGGGGTACGTTTACTGTATATATAGGTACGATCTAATCTTTTTTTTTCAGGAGAGGTATCGTATCGCGTTCAATACACAGTGCGCGAATATTAATCCTTGCAGCGTGTTTCTCGCGACACACCGCACATATAAAATTATATGCTCTCGTCAATATATAATATAATAATAATTAATATTATTAATTATAATATTTATATATTTTTTTTATAACGCGTGTCGTCGGTCCGGTTAACAAAAATTTTAATTTAGAGTACATTATTTTTATAAATAAATAATAATAATTATAGTACGCAGCTGTTATATTAGAATTGCGTTAAAATATATTGAAAAAGATTATGAATCACTATAAAATTGTTTATTATATATTATACGCTATAAAAAAAAAATTCCGTAAATTATTGTTTTCGTACAATTATTCGAAATTTTAACTATTTCGAAATTACAAAAAAAAAAATCAAAATTAAAACCTACAGCGTATTTAAAGACTACCAGGATATGTACACGTATTACACGCGTTTTCAGTGTAAACACTGCGTATAACCAAAAAATTTAAATATCATCCGCATTAAACGTCATAAATACATATATATATATACGCTTGATTTTAGAGAAAAAAAACACACACACACATTTTTGTATATATACACCGCGTCCGACGTCGCGCCGGGGAAATATATAAAATACATATATATATATAAAACTTTTTTTAAACTACAGCTACTCACACGATCGAACTACAAATGCAAACATTTATTTATGATTTATTAAACGAGCCTAATAAATTACAACGTCGGACACGTTGACGTTAATCTCATTAGCGCTTTTTTTTCCCACCCCCGAATTCCCACAACGCGCACTAAACATACCTATATTTAGGTGTAATACGCGCCGTGTACGTCAAATATATATAGTTTTTGTATTTAAAAAAAAAAACAAATTTTGTAACAAAATTTAAAAAAAAAATCGAGTTTTTCAGGAATCGTTATACAAATCACGCGACATAATTGCCGATATAAACGCGAGTATAACGCGCGGTAATCCAATAACTTAAAAATCCGTGTTTTACGAATTTCCTCGCCGAATCGAATATAGATACCCGCAAACCAGATCGTTTTTTTATCGATCGAAACAGTTTATTAGTGACAATATTCTCATAGAACAGTTCGTCAAAAACGAAAGATTTTTTTTCCAATATCTATTCGCTGGTATTTAATCGTATCGAATGATACGCGTATATAAAATGAAGAACATCGGTTCGGCCGAAAGGGACGCGGAGACGAATAGAAAGTCGCAGCAGTCCCCGCGCGCGCATCGTAGTCGTGTGCGGCACAACGCGTATTATAATTTTAATGAATATTATAAATTTCCACGTATACAATCCAAAGAGTATTATTGTGAATAACCAAAAAAAAAAAACAAATATAATACGAATATATATATACCTGTATATTAACGGTTTCGAGTAAAATCCATCGACAAGTATACGTGTATTAAACGTGTAAAATAAGGTCGTATAGCGATATGAGCCGCGATGTGTTGTGAACGTCGCTTATATATAAATGAATTATATTATTGTGGATAAAGATTTTAGAGTGTATACGTATTTTTATTGTGTGTACCGCAATAATATAATATATTACACAATATGTCGACGACGGCCTATACGCGAAAAGCGACGCGACATCGACGAGCCGCGCGTATATTATATAATATAAACATTCAGTTTATCGTCCATTAATTTCACATACACGTATAATATATTATTATTATTATTCTATATATATATATATATACGCTCATTTAAACGTTCGTATTCAATGATTTTCCTCCAAACACCCCACGAGACTATATATAATATAATATATTTTATTACGTATATATAAAGCACTCGCGCGCCCGAGTATAAAATAACGCGCGCGCGAATCCCGCGACGACGACGGGCCGCACGTATATATACACACACCGACAACAAAACAAAGCCCTTTTGTTCTGCAACAGACTTAAAACCCCGTCCGACAGCGCGATGGCGGCGGCGGCGGCGGCGGCGGGGGAGGATACGGCGCGTTCGGGGCCGAAGGGACACCCCGTCGCGTCGAAAGCTCGTTAATAACGCACCTATCACCGCGCGGCTGCGGCGACGGCATAAGGGCGCCCCTGCGCGCACACACACACACACCCGCCGGTCCCGGCGGACTATTACACCGCGCGCGGGCGGGCTACGCTACACTACACCGCGGGCTCGCGTTTACAAGTCGCGACGTGATTATTATATAGTCCCTGGTACGCGCGTATCGTCGTGGCGACGAGAAGAGGAACTTTTTATATCGCGCGCGAAACGTTTTTTTTTTTTTGTGGTCCTTTCTATATTTTTCGGAAAATTACATTAAAAAAAAAAAAATGTATAATATATGTGCGCGCGCGAATCTCGTTTGCGTCGAAATCAATTGGCGCCGCCGCCGGGAGGTTCTCGGGTCGTTAAACACGGGCGCGCGGTGAAATTAATGGGCTCGCGACGTCGAGTCTGCGGCGAATAACGCGCGCGGTATGTGCGGCGTCTACTGAGGAGCTTTGACGGGGCAGTGTTTTTTTTTTTTTTTTTGGTGTGTGTACAAAGGTTTTCAACCCATTTCGTGACGGATAAGACGAAGACAGGTCGCGCGTTTATTCTGAAAGTCAGACCGAATTAAAATAATACCAAAAAAAAAAAAAAGTTAAAAAGGACGCGTGAAAGAAATTTAAAAAAAAATTATAAATATTATCGTAAATCGTAGATTTGTACGCAAAAAAAAAAATATATACGATCAAGCCGATGAGTTTATTACAATAAACAAAAAAATATGTAAAAGAGTTGTTGCAATAAATTCGTTTACATATTATTTACTATATATACCAATTACGATTATAAAAATTTTATTTTTTACATTTTTGTATATTTAAACCCAGTTGAAATTCTAGTTCTCAGCGATAATTAAATAAAAGGATATTGACAATATTGACCATGAGTGTTCCGAACGTATTATTTTATTATATTATCGAAAATTCGTCGACTTCCGACATTTTTTTTTTTTTTTTTACTCGGTTCGTAAACGTTTGGAGATAAAAAATGTTATTTAATCTTAAAACGTGAGTGCAGCTAGTCGAAATTAGAGCGAGACGCTGCAGGAGAAAAAACGAAAAGCACTTTTTATTATTTCCAACGAGGTAAAAGGTTGAAATTTAACAGTTGAAATCAATAGAACTTTTTAACAAGACTCCGATATAGCGTAAACACGTCGAATTAAATGTATTTATTTTTTATTTTTTAATTGACCAGTTTAATTTTAAATATTTATATTGCCCGAGGTTTATTCGTCAACGCGTATTCTGTATCTAAAACGCATTCGAGACGAATGTTAAAAAAAAAAATTGACAATTTATACAATAAGTAAATTCCCGCAGTCGACAACGAAGATTTCATGTACTGGCGACACCAACTCACAATTTTCCTCGGAATTATATACAATAATCGTTCACGTTTAAATCTCAAAAACTAGATTTCGATATACCTACAAATAGTATTTATAAGTATAAAGCGTATCTCAAAAATGTACACTATATTATATTATATTATAATGACGGCGTTACGTAAAACGTTACACAATTAATTTAAACATAAATAATATACTATACAGATTAGGTTAGATTAAAATTCATTATCGCTGCTTTACACGTGCTCTTCACAATATCGCAAAAAAAAAAAATCGTACAGACGCTGTAATGATTAAACGCGCTTTTCGTATACGCACGTACAAAAGTTATCGGTTTTCTTATTATAGTCTGTAATTTTTACAAAAAAAAAAAACCCCCGAAAATATTTTTAAATCGTTTGAGAACTTATAAACACATAAACTAAACGGGTGGTGGTGGGGAGGACAAGAAAATCGTTAAATACATACACAGACAAAAAGAATATTCGAGAAATTAATGAAAGTTTATACGAGTCAGGAGTGTTGAGAATGTCTACAACATGTCCCTCCCCCTCCCAGCTTCATCACATATACAGCGACATACTTTCTGTAAGACACAGCAGCAGCTGCAGATAAATCCCGCGCCGACTGTGCGTAGAGAAAAAGTATATGAGCACACGCGCGACGACGGTTACAGCGAAAGCCAATGCATATTTATCTACTCGTGTATACAACAAAAAAAAACTCTCGTTACGACGCTATATTTAACTTTTTAACAGAAAATTTACCGTTTTAATGAATATAAACGCATAATATAAAATTCAAAATATTCTTTGTTTTTTTACTACCATCGAGAAAATTATAATTAAACGATAAAATTCAATATTTTCTGTGTCACTCCACACGATATGTTTCGGGTAAAACGAATAACATTTAACGATAATTTTCGTCTACATTCAAATTTCGATTACGTATTTTTTTTTTAACGAAATAATTGTAATTTATTTTATCTACATTAATATATATATAAAAAAACGTTATTATTGAAGGGATTGTAAAATTATAATTAAATGGTACTTGATATTAAAAAATATATATATATATATCGATTTAATAATATTTTATTTAATATTTATATTCGAAAAAGAAATTTGTGTTTAGCTTGTATATATAGTTTTCAGCGCATATTAATTTTATAATTTATATTTTTTATAAACGTTTCATATATACGAGCGGCATATTTCGGATGTTCTCGCGAAGCTTTGATTCACCCGATATATTATAATATTTCAATATTCAATTCGACGTCCCAGATTTAATTATATATCAAATATAAATTAAATATACACACGTATACAATAAATTATTACTATATATATTAATAAACCAATATTTATTTTTACTAACGTATATATATATATATATATATATCGTGTACCCGTTATCGCCGCATTAACAACGGCACACAGATATGGGTACGCACGTAAAAAAAAAATATAATAATAATAAGATTTCGTAGTAAAAGCGATAAAGTCGATCCTGCAGTACCACCACGACGAAGTAAGCTTTTTTTTTACGTCTCGCCCAACAACAATATACGATATTATTAATATTAAATTATATAAACTCGACAATAATATTATACGCGCGGAACGATAATTTTTTTATTAAAACGGTATTTTTTGACTTTTTTTTTTTTTAATAGAAAAATACAAACATTTCGCTAATAAACGCTCGGATCCGGGTCAAATATGTGTACGAGCATATTATACAGTGCGTACGACCTCTGGGCCTTGATCACGCGCGGTCTACGCGAGTAATTGATTAAATACTATCTTAAAACGTCCAAATTAAATTGTCTTTCAAAACTATATATATATATATATATATATATTATATATATATATTTATGTATACACGCGCTCATTATATTCGTATAACGCGCGCGTACCCGGGAACAATAGATTATACACTATACGTATATAGTGAAAACACATATAAATAAATGCGCGATGTCGGATAAAATTAGTAGTAGGTCACGTTTTTTTTTTTAATTAAAATGTTAAACTAAAAACCTAGAAAAAAAAACATTTAATCATATTAATTATATAGCAATGTTATACATATTGGTATAGCGGAACAATTACACGCAATATATATTGTGTGTCGTCCGCACCGATATAAAACAGCGCGGAGTAGTCGTATAATATTATTTTATTATTGTAAAGTCTTCGCAGACTTTTCGCGTATACTTTCTCGTTATTACACGTATATATTATACAAAAAATAAAAAAATAAAATAAAATCGCGAAATCGAATTATAATAATATATAATATAGCTTATATACAGATTCTATATATTATGAAATACGCTTAAAACGTTTTGTTATAATAGCGCTTATAATATTATATTAATACGTTTATATTATTATTATTACAAAGTGATAACGAATATTATATACGCTTATAATACCTATTAATAATAATACGCATGGGCGGCACCAGACATTCTTTTCTGGGTGAAGGGGCAAAATCATGGCAAATTTTTTTCTCGATATAGCAAACATAATATACTGCTCGTACACCTAGTTATTATTTGTGTTCTCTATAGTAATAATATTTATATTATTGAAATCGATATTTCGGTATACCAGCCATATCTGCTGCTTTAGTCAAATATAATAAATTATACGTACTACAGGTAAGAAAATGGAGAAAAATGAAAATTTTCAATAATAATAATAATAAAATTTCGTAATACAGACATACGAAATAATTTAAATTGTATAGTATTGAAAAATCATATACATATAGGACTTTTTTTTTTAATAATAAATTATAATATTACGTATTATACTCGATTTATTAATTATTACGTATACCTATACGAATTTGATTCTTAATATAATTTAAAAATTTTCCACGAACCCGAATAATTCTTTTTTTTTTTTTACTATCCGCTCAAAACGTTATAGTAAAATTAACGTTATTAATATCGCATAAATAATTTCGGCAAAACTTCCACTTTTCACCACTCTTTTCCTGCACAGGCTGAAAACTAAATAATAAATTCTATATCGAGTTATAGTACATATTATATGCTTCGTATTTAAACAATTTCGAATAATTGTATCTATATATGTATATAAAATACAAATTTAAAAACAAATTATGAATACGGACGGTTATAATATTAACGTTTCAAATATAACAGACGTGTGCGTTTAATAATATTTAATATACATCCGTAAAAAAAAAACATAATAATAACAGTAGTATTTAAAAATGCCACAGCGAATCCCGACAGTATTATAAAGTACAAAAAACGAAAGTATATAGAGTTCGTGATATGCGCAGTAGTGTAAAATTATCGAAATACGTGGAAAATTAGGGTCTATTTCTACGCCCTCCCCCAAAAAAAAAAAAAAAAAATTAGAATTTTAAAATTCCGCTCGGGCCATTCGTTTGTGCGCGAATATCCACGGAAATATCGACAAATCAAAACGCGTTTTCTGATAATAATAATATATTGTATAATAAAATTCGAATTAAATACGGCCGGCGTATTTATCTGTGCAGGTCGTCTATATAATATAGTATTATCTACAAACGAACTTGTGCGTAAAAATAAAATGTACTGTACGACGAATTTCGCGAAAAACGGCGAATTAAAAAAAAAAAAATTGAAAAATATACTCGAAATTTTTAAATTCGGTCTCAAACGCGCGGGATATCGTAAACACGCGTGTGATTTACGACTGTAAAAGTAAACAATATAATAACGTATTTTTTTTTTCGGGGATGCGCGCAAGGGAATGTATATTTTTTATATAAGAGTCGGCGGTACGGGGGCGGTGTGCACGAGGGGAGAGAGGAAACGAGGCAGAAAACAAAAAAAAAAGAAAACCGGTTCTCGGACTCGATTGAGCTATCACCGCGGCGGCAAAAGGAAAACGTACATATAGAAAACCCTGGGCGCGGACGCGCGCCCGTAGCCAATCGTCCCTGCAGTATACTACAGTATCGTTTCGATACGATAATAATTATTATTAGTACGCTGTACCAGCACCGCGCAAAGGGTAGTAGTCCGCTGCGCGTGTTTTTCACACTAATTGTATTATTATACCATATATTGGACGCGCGGTGTGCAGTAAAAAAAAAAAAAAACAATAACTATATAATATAATAATAGAACACGTCATCGTGTTGTTGTTTTTTTACCTCTTTCGGATTTTTGTTTTTTTTTTTTCTCTCCGTGTCCGGAGAAACCGAGGGACGCAAAAACAATACCGACACTATTCTTCGGCCGCACCGACGAGAAAATCCCTGCGGCGGAACGCGACAGTCTATATTATTACGTTTAAGACGGACACGTCGTATTTGTGTTGTTCGAGAGCGACGCGACGACGTTGACGAACTGCGGGCGCGCGGATTTCGTCGGGAGCGCGCGCTACGCCGCGCGGAGGGCACAAAAAAAAAAAATGTGTTTTAAAAAAAAAAAAACCACACACAGACCGACCGCGCTGCACCACCGTCACCGCCGTACCATCGGACGCGTATTGAAACGGCCGGTCGCGCTCGCGCGTTTTGTACGCGCGCGATCGGCGACGGCCGCCGTTCGCGCGCGCGCTATATTATATTATTATACACCGCACACCGAAACGCCCGTGGTTGTGTCACACGCAACATCCGCGCGCGCGTTATATTCGGTCGACGGCGGCGGCGGCGGCGGCGGCGGCGGTGGTGGTGGTAGTTTGTCTATAATACGAATCGTATTTCTCGTATACGCCGTACACGCGCGCGTCGCTCCCTTGTGTGTTTACTCGCGCGACGCCTCCTCCCGCCGCCAGCCATTTATATTATGAGCGCGCACGTATATACGCGTATAACGGTTGTTTCTCCTGTAATAGGACGCATCACGCACGGGCTTCCGTTTTCGTTTTTTTTTCGTTTTAGGGTACGCGAGATTTATATATCGTAATAGAAATAAATTTGTAAAAAAAAAAAATCTTATAATACCTTATATAATATAACGATATTATTGCAAAGGGCTTAGTGTGCAGTGTGTACTCACTGCAGGATTTTCTTCACTGTAAAAACCTGTTTTTTTTTTTTTAATACGATATTTCGATGCGTTCGCGTATTCTCGCTTACGCTGCAGCTGCAACGATAACCTGCAGAGCTGCTGTACGGCCAGGAGGTTGGGGGGGGGCAAAAGACGCTCGCGCGAAATTTAAGAAATTTTTAACAATTAATACGACAAATATTATTTAACCGAATGTACGACAACAATTTATTCGAATTTAAAAAAAAAATTAAATTAACGCTCTGTTATAGTTCTGTGTCGAAACCAAAAGGACGACCAAAATTGTTGCCCCGGGTCCTGACGATAACTTTCCGAGACACGCGTACGCGTTTTAAGAGGACGCTGCTATATAATATGTACGCACAGCAGGCAAACGCGAAACCGTGCAACGCCGCTCCAGAGAAAGCGTATACCGCGAAAATAAGCGGAAAATGTTCAAAAATTGAAACGTTTATATATAATATATACGATAAAACCGTTATTCACGCGCTGGAAAGTTTTTTTTTTTAGAGCTTTTACATAATAAACGAATTTTAAAAAAATATATATATACAGGGCATATTTAAATCCGAGACCTAATAATTTATATACTATAATTATTATACGGTTGTATAGGACGTTATATTGTACTAGCGTGCATAATATAATATATTTTTGCACTTTTTTTTTTTTCGATTACAGTCCATAAATTGAGATAGAAATCCGTTTCACTATTAGAGCGTGTTGCCCGCAACAGAGTTTAAAAACGTAATCGTATATTGATTTAGATTTGTGACAATTCGTTTTAATATACGAACACGTTTTAGTGCTGATTCCAAAATTATAGCTATATCAGTTACGCATGAGATGATTTTTTTTTTTTTTTTGAAGAAAATTATTTCCAAACCGTAATCTTTGTATTAAATAAGGAAAAAAAAATCGAAAAACGTCGGGTTTTCTCCGAATCCGATGTTTTTTTCCCGTGAAACGGAGAAAATACAATCTTCCCACCCCGCACCTATTGCGTATAAATCGAGTTGTCGTATTATATAGCGTTATCACGTCTGCTGCCCCGCGAGTATCTCGGATTAATCGATTCTAATAATTTTACAACGCATATTTCTGCTACGAATATTATATTATATATTAAGAACTTATTATAAGCGTATTATATTATATATATGCATTTCACGAGTCAGCTCGAGCCCGTTGAACGCTATAGACGTATTTGATTTTATCATACCTATATATAAGCGGTATAAATAAGTTAAAAAAAAAAAAAATGAAAAATACAAAAATTGGCAACACAAAAACACATACTCCGGCGGTACGCTGCAGGGAATAGTTAATTAACGCATATTATAGCGTATATATTATTGTACACGTATATTATAGTTTTGGCCAAAACCGCGAGTCCCAATTACGAAACCAAAACGTTTCCTTTACCACGAATATAATACGTATAAAAAAAATAAAAGTTTTTTTTTCCTTTTTTATTCTGTAGAGTCAAGTGTATAAAGGTTATGTAGGTATATGATGTGGCGTGGTAATAAAGTGTATACTGCATCATATACGCGCGTTTGCCGTCTTCAGCGAGACGTGTCGACGTGTAAAGAGATTACGGGCGGATGAACGCGAGAAATAAATTATTATTTTTATATATAAAAAATATATATACGTAAGTATATATATATATGCGTATCCGTACCGTGGAATTTTATTTTTTTTTTTTCATACGAAACGTTTCTTTCTCGGCCAAATCGTCGCCTGCAGTCTGATTTTATTTCTTTACACTTACTATACGCGCGTAATATAATATTTATTATATAATATAATATATATATATATAGTCGTCGGGAAGGGTGAACTCTTCGTTTTTGCTCTCCCCTTCAGAGTCAAACGCGAATCCTCGAAACTTTCAACGCATGTGCAGTATACCGCGGAGTTTACGATTTATTATCGGCGGTATATATACGCACAATATCGTTTCGATATATCGACACAATATTATAATTTGTATATTTAGCTGGCGCGAAACGTTCAGATATACCCGAAAACGCTTTGGATAATTTTTTTTTTTGTGTTCACTATTGTTTTTTTTGTTTCATTATTACGCTACATCGAGACTCTGGCGATATGTTAAAATAACTACTGAATTACATAACTAAGTAATCAGATACGTTAGTCTGCACATTACGCGTATTCGCAATAGTGAGTAATAACGGGTACTTTTTAAAATGTGTATGGTGTACGCAAAAAAAAAAAATATTTGTTCACGCGCGATACTATATATACGATATACCGATAAAAAAGTATTATTTAAATAATTTTTTTTTTTTGCGACGTCGCTTTATAATATGATATATTATACAATCAAGAGAAGAATAACCGTCGGCATTGATAGGAAAATAAAATAAAACCGTCGAATTATTTTCAATATTATCGTAAATAAAGAATATCATCGTACGGATTATATAGTTTTCCTCGCCTGCACGGGCGAGAAGAGGAGCAGGATTCCTATATATATATACGCATTTAGTTGCACGCGCGGTTTTCAAAGCTATATATACATATAAGCAGTGCTCGTACAAATAATGCGATCGTTGACGGGTATAAAATAAAAAAAAAATCGTCGATAAAAAAAAAACGAATAAATAAATCCTCGCCGAGGTTTTTGGAAGTTTTAAAAGTAACAAAAAAAAAAAATCAGAACAGAAACTTTACCGTTCTTTTCCATATATATATATTATAATATACATAACGCGGTTTTCGCCGCGGTGATTCGGTTAAAATACGTGCTGCAACGCAATATTTTCGAGCGCCAAAAACTTTCCGATAAACATATAACTGTATCACTTGCAAACAAATTCAGAGAAGCGCGTTCGTATTTTTATAATACTCGGGTACACACACGGGGGAGCTTGTAAGAATTATAATTATACGCGTTTCTTTATCCGGCCTTTTTTCGCGAATTATCGCCGCGTATATATTATAAATCCGTATATCGGAGCGTGGCGTTTTAATTATTAATTTCCCTTCGTATATATACGCATAATATATATATTCACAATACGGACGGGTGGAGTCTATGGTTTTGTGTGTTTTAAAAGCCTTTCCTAGCGTTACCGCGTGCCCGAATGAATATCCCACAAAAGGCGTATATATATATGCTCTACACAGTAAACGCATACACCTCAATTTGCACGCGCCACTGTTTAATATACGTAGGTATAATACAATATAACACATATAAACGTTTTTCGTTCCGGCTGACTTGTATACTGTATCGACGAGGGGAATAAGAGAGAAACGCGTTTTCTTATTAGGAGACGCGCCGAAGGGTTGTCCTGAAGGGGTCGCCCTTTTAATGAGGTGTCTCCCCTGCAGTTATTTGCACACGACAAACACTAATGATATACGCGCGTTATTGTACGACACGTTTTACTTTGCCGACATTACTGCGAATCCGCGACGATACGAGCTGGCCGCTGCGCAATGCGTTCCGGTTTGCCACGAGAGTAAATTGCCTGCGCATTTTGTATTGTTAAACGACAGACTACATGTATATAGGACGACGCGACGACTTTGACGCGCAGTGGTGTTGAGCGAGTCAAAGTAGAGAAAGAAAACCCGTGAAAAATGAACCGAACACATATTGTACGAGAAACCTATATGCAAAACACCAGGCTGAAGTCGCACGCGAATCATTTGTCGAATGACTCGTTGTAAACTCAACTGCTTCCAGCGTATTCGACCTTTATACGTGATTTTTATTCGCCAAATCGTACAAATCGCCGCGAATTCCCCCGGTAATTCATTTAAAGCTGTCAATTTTTTTTTTTCATTCACAAAGTGATCAAAGTCACGATACAAAAATCCGCTAATTTTTTTTGTTTTTCGAGTTATTCGAATATTTATTATATTAATCTATTTAAGCTATCTCATAAATATCGTCGCGTAATTATTATTGTGTCGGAATTTGTTCCCTTCGTATTTCTTCTAAAACGTTTAAAACAAAATCGAGCAACAAACACTGTACACTGTGCGATCGTAATATTTTTTTTTTTTATATATAAGCGAGGAAAAACGTTAATCGAGAACAGTCGCAGGCCGTCGGGCGCAGGTTTCTCGCGAGAAGTTTTTTTTTTTAAATTTTATTCCTCGAACAGCGGTGCAGAGAACTCACGGTAATTAAACGCGTTTCCATTCTAACCCGTACTACACACGCCTATATAGAAGTTATTATAACACGTTCGTGCGGCGCTTTAATTCGATTAATTATTTATGAACGGGACACTTCCTTATTCGCTATATAAACGCGCGCGCACACACATTCGTTCGGACCGGACGCGCATTTATACGACTACTGTCGTTATTAAGCGCTACGGGGCGCGTTCAATGAAATTACGCGCAAAAGGTTTGGGCGATTTCGTTGGGATTTTCATTTTTTATTTTTTTATTGTAAAAGAATAGGAAAAAAAACGCAATCTGTACGCAAGCACAATAAGTAATTAGGAAAACAATATTTTTTTTTTTTTATATATATATGTAAATAACGTGAAAAAATTCGAAAAAAAGCCAGGAATTAATTTTTATAAAAAAAAATGTTCGTTTATATTGAAAAGAACTCAATACGCGTATACTATTATATATACGAGGCGCGAGTTTAAATTTTTTTAAAAACGCCATCGAAAACTATTATTATTATTTTTCCTATAATCCGTTGCCTGCAGCGCGTACCACCATCTCACGCCTGCTATATAATATAAAACGTCGATATCCGAATAAAGAATAGTCGCGATAAACTCGTCGTGAACTCTTCGCGTTACTATATAATATATATGTACCGTAATTTAAGATTATAACCTCGGTCGTTTTTTTTCTTTTTCGATAGCAATTATACGTATTGACTTTTTTAATATAATAAAAATTCGTAATACTTTTTTTTTATTTCTGTTAGACGTACGCGAGATAAGGATATATATATATACGTTTTCGATTATATACCGTTACACGAAACGGATAAAACAGCGCGTTCGATTATTATTATTTGTATACGTATATATAGGCAAAGAAATAGAGTTTTTTTTTTTTAAATAATTCTGAGAAAACAAAACAGAGGACATTTTACCTATATTAGGAAGAAAAAAATGGATTTCCAAAAAACAAAAAATTTTTAAAATATTTTTACGAATTTCACAAAATCGTCGCGATTAGGTCAGGTTAGGAATATATTTTATCCTCCCCTACAAAAAAAAAAAAAAAGTGTGAGACGACATTTTCGTTAGCCCCAAAACGAGTATCCGTGGTCCCGACGACGCTGCAATATTACCAATTGCGCGATCCCTTTTTTGTTGGGTCCCTGGGCGGGTGGGTGGCCTAAAACTATAAAAGATATCTAAATATACGAGATATCCGACGAGAATCGTTAACGATTGTATAGTGTGAAAATGACATATTAATATTATGATTTTGTAATTGATGAACATTTATAAATTTATCGATGAACTTTATAGCCGACTCTTATTAATTCATACTTTAAATTATTATAATTCATAATGGTACTGTATAATAATAATATATTATATAGTTATTGCGAGTATATGTTAATTTTATCGGTACCCTATACATTTTCATAATTGAAGGGACCATAGCAAGAACCGGATATCTCCATTTTTTTTTTTTTTACGTTTTTGTTCAAGAGGCACACAAAACTAAATAATTGAATTTCTAACGGAGTTATGAAAATGTTGTAAAAAAACAGATTTAAATTTTCCGTACGAATATCTTAACTTATATATATATATAGATTTCCATTTTACATAATATCTCAAGTATATTTTTTTAATAAAAACAACGAAAAAAAACCGGAGATACCTGCAGGTTATTGCAGCGCTAAAACGAACAAATTTTGTTTTTTCAAGATATTAGCCTATATATTATATCTAACGGACGGATTTAATTGGTAATATCGCACCGAACTGTAGACAAAGTTTTCCGTTATCGCATATAACGTACAAAAACGAATTTCGAAAAAAAAAAAGTGAAGATACCCGGTTCTCCTTCAATTATTATAATAATGATACGCGCGTAGTGAAATTTTTGTACGACGCGCGACTTACCCCGTTGCGGTGCGTAGACGACGCGTACGACGGCGCAGCGGCGAACCGGTCGCCGTTGCCGGCGAAAGTGTGAGCGGTGACGGCGGCGCGCGCGCTGACGACGACGGCGACGGCGACGGGAAATCTCGCGGAAACATCACCGCGGCGGACGACGGTCACCGGTGTTGTGACGCGACCGACGGCGACGGCCGGCCGGCCGGCCGGTCACACGCCACCGCCGCTGCACGGCCCGCGCGCCAAACGACCTGCCAATCATCGTTCATTTTCGTGACTATTGAACGCGTGCACCGCGCACCGCGCACCGCGCGCGGACCCGAGAAGAACGAATGCGAACGACAAACACAACAACGACGCCGCGGCCAGACCGAATGGAAATAACGTAACGAAACGCGTACGGAGAAAGAATAGCGCGGCGCGAGGAGACTTCTGTGGGAGAAGAAAGAACGCGTGCAGTAAGGGTACGGCCCGAACCGGCCCGGCCGAGTCACTCGGCACACCGCGCGCGTCTGCCAGGTGTCGCGAGCGTCCACCCACGCGCGCGCGCGGGGGTCGTACCTATTGACGACGACGAGGCCAACACAATGCCCCGGTGCACCGGTCGCGAAGATATTATGCGTGTGAGATACGCGTACACAACATCGGGCAAGTTCATTCATCGCAGAGACGCGATTGCGCGGGGCGGTGCGGTGCGGGTGGGTACGCGGTACGTATTCACAACACACGTCATATTATCACGTCGCGGGTAAATAATTCCAGACATTTTTCTTTTTTAACGCTATTTTCATTTTTTTTTTATATACGTATTCGTCGCTACGCGTATTTTACATTTTTTTTTTTTATTTAAAAATATATTTTACAATTTCTATTTGCCGTTTTTTTTTTTGTAATTTTTTTGTTTGTTTTTGCGTTATAATTGTAACATAACGCATGTATATTAGTAATAAGAAAATTAATTGTTGAGCTATGATGATTTTTAATTAAAAGCTAATAAGAAAAAAAATATATATTTTTCAATTTATATATATATATACGACGTGTGTGTGTTTGATTAAATCGATAATGCGTATAATAAATAAGATGGAATTTTATCGCCTACTCCAGCGGTTCCCAAACTGTGTAGCGCACCTGTTTTGGAAGACACGAGCGGGATGCGCGAGGTAAATTTTGATATTGTATACGTTTTTTTTTTTTTAAATCGACAATATAATTTCGTTGAAAGGTTTTTTTTTCTCTTATCTGTTCGCACATCACATTAAGTGGTTTACTATTTACAATCGATATTGTCGGTATTTTATCGTAAATTATTTCGTTATTATAGTTCAACTCGTGGCGTGCGTTAACGTTGTCGGATCGTTTTCGTTCGTTTCGACAATGTTCGGGAAGGTCGCGAAGCAGCGTTATCGAAACAGGAATTTCAACATTTGCCGTATTAAAATTAAAAAAATATCGGCCCAAAATTAATGTGGAAAAAGTGGAAACAGTATAACAACGTCTATTAACTATAATTTCGAGGCGCGGAAAACAACAAGCACGCCGTTCGCATTAATATTATTGATTTCGTCATACTTTAAATCGAATAATATTAATGTAGATATTGTAATTTTTTTTTTTGACATAAAAAGTAAAAATATTCGAATATTTGAATAATAATAAAAACGTATTTCGTTTGTTCGTGCCTGCAGGAGACGCGATTAAACTTTTTTTAAAAAGGATGCACGAACCAAAAATAGTTCACGAACTGCTACGGCCCGCTCGATTATAAAAACACGCACGCCGATCGTTTTTTTTTTTATAATATCCGAACAAAAATTATAAAAAAAATTATTCATTAATATAATTGTGTAATTACTTATATTTGTATAAACGATTTCACATTCTATCCGAGTGTTTTCGATTTTTCAAAAAAAAAAAATTTTAACTCGCGATGGCGGCAGCGGCAACGCTTTTGGGCCGCGTGCGCGCGCGCGCTACTATGTTATTATATGCGCACGGCGGCGGCGGCCGCGGGGCACGTCGCACCCCGCGGGGCGAATCACCGAAATACGACGTGGATGGCGCGATGGATGCATACGCGTCGTTTCAGCTTTGTCAACGTCAAAACGACCAGTAAATACATATTATATATATATATATATATATATTATACGTGCGTGGTACGTGATGGCGTGTCTGTGTGTGTGTATAGAAATATTCGTATAATACGCATATTGTGCGCGCGTGTGTATTATATGGGGGAGAGAGAGAGAGAGAGAGCCTCGGGACACGTGAGAAATTAACCAGTCTACATATTTATACATGAGTAATATGCGCGCGTAGCTGAAAAGATGGCGACGACGATATATATATATATGTATATACGGTCGGATATTATTATTATTTCGTATATACACGCGAGCGAGTCGGCTCGTCGAAGACGAAAAAACGTTTCTCTGTCCACGGAAAGAATATAGACTATCGCTGCGGACCGGCCGCGCTTGCTTTTGCTTTGGGTGGAGCGCTCTGTTTCGAGCTAGTAGCTCCTGCCAGAGAGACGAAGAGATGGGAGTGAATTGCTTGTGCGTTGATGTTGGCATTTGAGCTTACTGCGGAGTCTTGGGTCGAAGAGAACATACGGTTTTCTACGGAGGGCCTAAGGCCGAGTGGTGCGGTGGTTAGAAGTCAATAGGACGGTTGATGAAGTTTTGGTTGGTTGAGGACCTTATCTTTTGCTGATAACGGAGACGTGATTGTGAGGGGAGTGCACTATTTGAGATTTACGTTTTGTCAATTAGCGTTTATTTTTCACTATTATTATTATTTATTGTTTTGATGGCACCCTTTTCCCCCGAGATCAATTCATATATACCTTATATATAGTGGTGAGGAGAGTCATCATTTGACCCGAACGCTCGTAAAGTGTGTTTCTGGCGATTCACGTAATAATGTAAACAAAAATATTTTGTCAACTGTATTGTAATAGTTTTTACGACATTGTCCAAAAAGTATTAACATTACATATTAACATATTATATTGACATTACATGTAAGCATAAAGTGAGTAAAGTGTACATATTGTACACATGATCGTTTCGGGGCGATTCGAAAATATCGTTACTAAGACGGCATTATATATACTCGGATATCGATAGTTAAAAGTATAAAAATGCAGTGCAATATTATACGGAATAACGTTAAAAAAACAACGGAAACACTCCTACTCCCACTAGTTCACACAGCGAAACCGAAAACACTTTACAAAGTTCTGAAATTCACGAAATATAAAAATACGAGTTTATTTATTTATCGTTATTCTTGTGTTTAATTCGTTAATGTTGTTGAATTGAGACGCAGAGAAAGAAAAGTTTTTTTTTTCAAGTTTTTAAAGAACGCAATAAACAGAGTTTTTTCCTCTCTTAAAAAAAAAAAAAAATTATAATGTAACGCGATTTTAGAAAGAAAAAAAATTAATTGTAAACTTTCTGAATACACTTTGATTGTGATTATATATACGCGTTAAAAAAAAAACAATTTAACAAACACGATAATACGCGAAAACGTGTAGATAAATAATCTCTTAAAAAAACTACTATTTTTCTTTTTTCTCTTTTATTAAAGTTTAATACCGACTATTGTCATCTAAACTTAAATTGTGCAAACGTATACAAAATATAGTGTTCCCACAACCCCCCGGCATAAAACGTGATAATTCACAAAATGAAAAATATAATGTACGCGTACAAGTGAATGGATAATTATTAAATATAATAGTCTTAAAACTAATATTGATATTTTGATTACGATAAAACATTTTACACGCGCTCGAGAACTATTATAAAGGTAATTTATTTTACAATACGATAATGACATGGTTTTTGATGTATGGTTTTCGTATAAAGACTAAAATTCAAAGTGAAAATATTAATTATTTTTAACTTCAAATATTATATTTTATATTATTATATATATATAAATATCTCAAAAATATCGATAAATTATTACCAAAGCAGTAACTTACGCATATACTAAACGCAATTGTGTGCATATACAATTGCGTTTTCTTGTTAAAACAAAGATATTCCAGTAATTGCACGTGTTTGCTATTTTCGGATTTATTATGTCGTAAAAACAAAAGTTTTAATAGTATTTTAATACTGAAATATTTTCCCAATGAAATATTAATTTTTTTTAATTTTTTTTCTAAGAAACGTATTTCAGTGGTATTTTTTAACACGCGTAAAATATATTTCAAATGTAAAAACAAATGTCGATACAGCAAATTTGAACTATAGAATATAAGATATTGTAATAGAACAGAAAATATTATGAGGAGTAATAATATAGATTATTTTACACGATTATGACGATATATATTATGTCTTTCAGTGATTTTTTTTTCACGAATTAACAGTGAATTCACACGCGTATTGATAATACTTCGTATTTAATGTCTAAAAAAAAAATGTAAAAAAAAAAAAAAATACATATGTAAATAAAAGTGTTTGCCCAATATACATTCGCAGCGTTCAACAATTGTATTTGAAATACTTTATATTGTGTATAACCAAGTTTTTTAACAACTGACTATTAGGTAGAAAAAAAAAGTAAGAATAGTGAAAATTTTTGTTTAAATAACGATTTAGTGAATTTAAAAAAAAAAACTATACTACCTGTATACTTTAAATAGTATACCTGTATAGTCATTACATATTCAAATTACCAGTGTCGGCGATCACACGAACAGTAATAATTTTTATTTTTTTTTGAACAAATAATAAAAATCCGTTATAAATAAATTAAAAGAGGACAAACGAATTATAATCGTATTATAATTACAAGAAAAATAAATAAATAACAATAACTTCGGTCTTCAAATCGTTTATACTGCGTATACTACGAAAGAACTAATAACAAGTATTTTATTAAAACGTAATATTTTATATCAATAACACGCCATATAATATAGTCGACGAATTAATATACACGATTTTTTCGCTGTTTTTTTTTTTTGTTTATTTATTATTGTTTTAATTCTGTGTCTTTTTATTGTGACGTTCGTGATTCGCCTGTGAATACCCGACAAATGACTTTTTATATCGAATACAAACAAATTTATTAAACATATAAGGATCGTTTTCCGTAACACGCGCATAAATAAAATTTAACAACACTATATTGAATCGTACCTACATAGACGATATATATGTTTTTAAACGTATATAAGCCGATAAAAACGAAAATTATTCGAGAACGCGTATATATATATATAAAACAATAGTGTATAAAATAATGTCGAAATCTGTTCTCGTATACGATTGAAAAATGTATACCTAGTGAGAAACAGCGAGACTGCACGCTAAGAGAGAAAACGAGCGGATATTACCGCGGTGAAAAGCCTGCGGTTTCGCGTATATTATATACGTTTATAAAATTATTTATATAAAAAAAAAAATTAATAATAATATATTCGATATATAGTATAGTACGCTCGTCGTATATATTTATATATATACACGAGTATTTAAAACAATATTATACAAAACGCGTATATGAGCAAACACACTTTTACTGCAGGCGCGCAGCGTATATAAACGCGACACCGCGGTCCTTATACATATATACACACAAGCGGTATAAAAAAGATATTAAAAAAAAAAAAATTTTTTTTTTTTTAAAACACACACATTCGAGTCCACCTTTTTCAATCGTGTAACGATAAAACACACAGTCTGGCTGCGCAGCGTACAACAATAACCGCTCGAGTATACATCATATGTATATACACACAATTATTACAATAATATTCACGCGCCGTGTGTGCAGTTTGTCAATTAGTTAGGTATACGATATAGAAAGGGATTATTTTTCCGGGGAAATAAAAAAAAAAAGAAGCCATTAGTATATACCGACGCTTTATATACGTTTCGTCAATTGTCCGTTGTGCGCGTTATCACACACACACACTGCACACAAGCCGAATCGGGTTTTTTTTTTTACCCCGCTCTCGTCGCGCTATACGCGTATTAAATATTTGTTATTTAACGGGCGCTATAAGAAGGGAAAACGGAGGTGAGGCCCTCCACCTCAGCGCGTCCGCGTTTAATTACCGTCATCTGATAAAACAACGGGCGTAATATTAAAAAAAAAAAAAAAATGCGCGCGTAACGCCGTCAGATCGATATCGTCCGCTTTTTATATACATATATATAGGTACGCTGCACGCGCGACGCAGTGCAGTGTGTGTACACTGTTCGTACACGCGTTATTGTGTAGTAGGTACTACGCGTTTTGTCAACGCGAAGCCAGCGCGCGTGTTCGTACACGCACGCACGCACCGCGTGCACGTTGATTCACCTGGTTAATTTTTTTATTTTAATAATAATTATAATAATATAGGCGCGTTGTATATAGACGTACGGCCGCCGTACGCGCAAGAGATCTATAGGTACGCGAAAGAAAAAAAAAAAAACACCGATAATGTTAATAAATTTCAGTGCTTGGAAGGAACGCGTTCAAAGGAACTCGTTCCTTTGAACGCGTTCCTTTTTGAGGAACGTATCGGGAACGTAGTTCCTTTTTGTGTGAAGGAACGCCAGTGGAATTCCGTTCCATTTTAAGAGGAACGTGAACGTTTTTCTTCGTTCCTTTTTAAATATCATTGTAAAACCAATATAATTCTTTCTACATTCTGAAACTAAAACACTTAAGTACCTAAAATGAGACTTAATAAAAAAATTACACAAAATAAGGCGTATACTTAAAAGTATGTTCGATTTTTATATTATCCCTGCATATTTTTTAAAATTAAAAAAATTTTGAGGAACGAGGAAAGGAACTAGTTCCTTTTTTCAAGCCTGGAACAAAAAAGGAACTAGTTCCTTTTTTAGTAAAAGGAACGTGAACGTGAACTAATTCCTTTTTAAAAGGAACTTTCCAAGCACTGATAAATTTGCATATACGTATACACACCCGCGCGCGTATATCTCGGTGTATAGGGAGGGGGTGATCCGTTGTTTCCACCACCGCCCCCGCCACCGGGTCACATACGGTTTATCAGTTCGGTACACCCCGGCGTGCAGTGCGTGCGTTATACGTTGTATATAGTAAAATAAGCTATTTTATACCGCGTCGAACTGCCAGGCCGGGCGCGCGCGTGCAGTGCGCGTGCAGTGCGCGTACACAATATAACATTGTCGTGTGCCGGCGGCGCGGCGACGGCGGCGTCCGCGTCGTCCACACCCCGGACGCGCTGTCAGTCTGTCTCGCAAATAAGCCCGTACCGGTGTTGTATTGACGGTCTGACAACAAAATACAACCAATTTTCGTTTGGAAATAACGCGTCGGTTTTATTTATTTTTTTTTTGTCGTTGACGGACGAACAAATATTTGTCTCTTATTTGTTTTCGGCTTTTTTTTTCCACTCGCGGTAAATAAAATACGTATTTGTACGAGCGGGAGAGCTACGGCTAATTTTACGCGCCGTCATCCGTAGTCCGTTAATCGAGGCAGTACTTTTTAAAATTTCCGCTATTATACCACGCTTTATATTCCTGTGAATTTCTGCGTTTACCGACGAAAATATTACTTTTATTACGGCGTATTACCCCGTTCGCGTTTTATCACAAAGGGTACGTTTGAAGCGTAAAAAGAATTTTTCTTTTTTCCCGGTTTACCGTGCACAAACGCGTCGCGAGAAATACTTAGTATTGCAGCAATAAGAAATGTTACGACAACGCTCGACTTCCTCTCCACCCCCCCCCTTTTTTTCAACTCGAAATTTATAAAAAGTAACAAAAAAAAAATTCTAATAATATGAATACAATAACCGAATCGATAGAACCTTTTTCGAAGTCTGTTAAAAATAAATTTTTCTTTTTTATACAGTCGATCTGTTCGCTGTTCGAAGGCACCAGGCTAATAATAAAAAAAAAACGAATATTAAAACGTTTTCATTTTTCTTCGTATGCAAACGCGAATAAACCTGTATTAAAAAAAAACACTTGCAAATATGTTCGGCCAAAAAAACGTATAAAATCGTCCAATATTTTACGAAAGTATTTGATGACATTCGCTATTGCGTAAAAGAGCTGATTTCTCGTGTCCCCCCCGAACCGAGACTTTACCAAGTGAAACGGAAATTCGAAATCCGTTTTTAGCTCGATTTCGGGGAGGTACAATGTCCGCTCGCGTAACCGTGTTCTTGTGAAAATTATACACCCGCGCGGGAGGCGATCGTCGTACTTCCCACGTGCCAATTTAAACGTATAACTCTTATGAATATACTGCAATATTATACATTCCGCGCATTTTCCATTCCGTATACCATCACACATAATTAATCGAGAAAAACGATAATACAGTGCGTACAGCATTAATTTTCGTCGAAATTCATCGAATTACCACCGTCGAAAAACGCAGTAGCGTTTGCAAAACGCCACTATAACTATATATAAACATACGTTTATTATTTTTTTTATATATATGGCGTTTTAACTAAAAGGTCGCGTGTCGCGTACTTTTTTCCCCCACTCGTACATAACCAGAAAAAAAAATGCGTTCCTACGCGGTCGATACCGCAGCGGTAGAAAAAAAAAAAATACGTTTTCGTCGCGAAATCGCGGTACAATCGACCTGCGAATCGGCGTTGTCAAAATAAAAACGGACGGCCGCCGCCGCCACCCGTCCCGCGCGAGACTTGTATCGTTGCGGCCGGAAAAATGGCCGCGGCCGGCGGGTCGCGCACGTTTCTCTCTGTATTCAATCCCTGGGATCATTTAGAAAGCCGGCCCACATGCGGCGGCGGCGGCGGCGTCGTGTCACATGTCGTTTGGAAAACGGGCCGTCAGGATTTTCGGACGCTCTCTATACTCTCCGCGCACCGCGCTCACCTATCCCCGACGAGAGCCCACGCACGGTCCCTGCAAAAACCCTCGTCATCCCTCGTACGTGAGCGTGTATTATCTGCGTGCACGCCGCGGACGAATCGATCGGCGTGCGGCCGAAACGTGCCCTAACCGCAGCTGGTCGACAATAAAAGAAACCGAGAAACGGACCGGACGAAAAACAAAAAAAAAAATGTATACGTATAATATATTCATACGCTCTCTGTACTACACAAAGGCCGTCCCTTGCAACGGCCTGCCGTGCGAGCTTTACGGTCGTTGCGACTTTTATTTCTTTTCATATTTAAACTATATACGATTTAATATTTGGACGGACAACATTCGATTACGTTTAAGTTTTTATGGAACTGTAAAAAAAAACTATTCGTCGCGTTATAATTTTTTTTTCTGTTATTAATTTAGCCGAAATATTAAATTTATTTTACATATTACTCGATCAATCGCCGAAGGAAATTGAAGAAATAATCTCAAATCGTTTATAGTGAGTAATTTAAGGGACTTTTATATACATATATATATATTTATAAGAAATATACAATTTATACAATAAGCGTATGTGACGAGAGCAATGTTAACAGTATAATTAATAACACGAGAAAAAATTAGTGACACGCTTTTACGACGAGAGATGAAATTTATTTTAATTTTAAAAGATCACGGCATCGTCGTCTTTCGAGGCGACGACGGGATGGGTTTTCAGGCACATCGGCGATGATACAAGCGACTGGATCGTTTCTTCAGTATACAGTACGCATTACGTGTAAACCGGAATAACGAAGAGTTTTGTTTTGTTACACGCATAGGAATTAGTAAAAAAACTGATAATTTTGGATTGGAAAGCTCGGATTCTTGACTGATTTGACTTTTTTTGCAGACCGAATTCGAGGTTCGAGCAGAAGAAATAAGTGGATATTCAATTAATACTGCTGAGTTTTGAAGACTCGGGGACAATTAATAGATTGCAAAGTAATTCGAGGGTCAGTAAAAAAAGTTCACTGTCCCTCGTCCTGCGAGAAGACCGCAACAAAGCGCGTGCGCAACGGCGGAAGAGCAGCTGGGTGTGAGAAATTCGGATTCTCTCTTTTTACGCGGCCATTGTTTCTTTTGTCCGACGGCGGATACGCGTACTACTACTGGCCGGGCTCCAGCCGCGGCGGACTGTACGCGCGCCGGAAACGTTTCCCGTTACGGCAGACCGACTTTAGCCGCGCCCGTCAACCGTTTCGGACGTATTTATGAGTTTCGTCGTCCTTAGCGGCCTTTGCCGCGGTGAAAGCGGATTTTTATTTCCCTCCCGCCACCCCCGTTTTCATCGGTTCGATTCGGAATTTATTAAAACAGTTTCCGTACGTTTCGCTCGCTGGATGATACGCGAGAAAAGGGGTTCGGTCGCCGCGCCTATAACGCGCGCCGCGATGGGCAAAAGAAGAACAAAAAAAAAAAAAGAAAGAAATTTAAGGTGTTCCGGTGCAGTCGGCGAGGCGACGCAGTAAATTCATCTCGACTGCGTGTCGTCGCGCTCGGTAAATCGCAAACACGCATACCGGCGCTTCCGCTACGACACAAAAAAATAAAAAATATCCACTAAAATTAAAAATATATATTCAGTTTTTCGTTCATTTACTATACACGATATTGTATCGTAATAGTCGATAACTTTTTTTATTATAAAAAAAAAAAATCGCGTGACGTCTATCAAAATTTACATTTGTATACAAGGATGTTAGAAATTCGTCTTAACGTAATTAATATTTTCTCAGCCTGCTCTGGATTCAGATACAACGATGTCTGTACACAAAATTCTACCAGAAGGAGTGTTCCGATCTTTACAGTCACAGTTTGTTTTCGCGGTTTGTACTTTAAAGAGGTAATTTCTCGATTTTCACAAAAACACAAAAATTACAGAAGATTTACACACAAAAATGACAAAAACGCGATTTCGTCGAAGTCGTTTATCGTTATTATTTCTTCGTCATTTTCAAACCAATATTGTTTCATAGAAACTTGAAATATTCACCAAATACGTAATTATTTATATTGTATAAGAGAAAAAAATATTTCTTTCGATTTCGGGCTCTTTACAACAGTAATATTATAGATTTTGAGATGTTTAATTTGAAAAAAATCGTTTGGTTTTTTTTTAATACGCTTAACAATTTAATACGCACGCGTTACTTAAACTATACAATAATATATACTCGAGAGGATGTTGAAAATCGTTTTGTCACAATCATTGGTTTTCCTTTACAAACATTTCAAGTTTTTCGACAGAGTACGAAATTTTTCGATGAAAACCGGCAATTAAAAAAAAAAAAAAACGTTTTTATAGTTACGAACCCCTGCGTTGCAGGTTTATTGTAAGAAAAATATGTATTAAAACGGCGTAAATTTAATCGTAAATTATATATACACTCTATATTATTATTACGTATTGTTAATACGCATTACACGCGCCGAAGCGCCGCTCGGAATCGTTTTATCAGAATGCAATAATTTATTACTTTCGGAATAACAAAAACCGTATTATATAATAAAATCCTTATTATCCGCGAGTGGGGTAAATTCGACGTCCACGACAAACACCTCGCCAACTCTTTCCCCCCTTGTATTTTATTAATAATAATTAAAACGCGTTCGTAGATCGAGTCGTTGTTTTTTGGAGAAGAAAACTAGAAAATGTTGTACGTAACGCGTTGGGGAGAGCCGATGGAGTGTGTTTGTTGCGGGGCTACGGCGGCGGCGGCGGCGGCGACACGGTGAAAACGCCGCGCCGTCTCGCCCGTATAAATCTTGTGCCGTCGCAGACGATGAAGACGGAGGAGGGAGGGCCGCGGTTAGTGTGGCTCGTAAAAACCTATTTTACGAGGCCGTTCCGGACGACCTTGACTCCTATTCCTTTACGTAAACGTTTTATTCCGTCTCTTTTGCTCCTCGTTTTATTTAACGTATATATTTACACGGTTCCTTCCACAGTGTCCGTTCACGGGGATGTGGGGGAGAGGTGGAGGGCAAAACGAGAAGGCGAAAACGTAGAGCTACCGAAACACACACACACACACACACCGCGTGTGACGACTGTTACGACATTATTATTATCACACGAAACGCGTCGCAGTGTGGATACGCGGTGTAAAAAAAACAGTGTGTAATAACGACGAATATTTATAATATATTATAAACGACATTATGTAATGGGACATGCGCGAGACGATGAAAAACAACGGGGACACGTTAACGAATTATATTATTTTCTGTGTATTATACGAACGCGGTAATATTATTATATATATATATATATATATTTAAAAGCGCGCGGAGGGGAAAAAAAACGGGTCGTCGTCGTCTGCACATTCCCATTCAAGAAACTAAAAAGACGAGAGAGAGAGAGAGAGAGAGAGAGAGAGAGAGAATGTCGTCGTCGTCGTCGCCGCGCAATCACTCCGCTCGCGCGCCTGCGTTTATTTCGTCACTGCAGCGCGCCGTTCCACCGCGGTGTACATAATAATATTATATACGCCCGTTTACACGCGATAAACGTCCGTATATACTATATACAACGAATTTATTAGAATTTATTATATTATAATAAATACAGTACAGTATAGAATATAATATATAGTATACTCGTAGTATAATAGCATAATACAATAATATTATAATACGAAAAAAAAACAAAAAAATTTTACCGAGCCTTGGGGGCGTTGTATACAGGCGTCGTTTTACAGTTTTGTTATATATATAAACCTGAAAGCGATTTCATATACGCGAATTAAAACGAACGTGATCGGAGTTTCGGTGTAATACGTCACTGCATTTTGTCGTCGGAATACTTAAAGTGACAATAAAAACAAAAATTGTTGCTCGAGATTGTTGAGATTTTTTTTTGAATACATATATAGTAACGTCGTCGTATACACAATTTCCAGCTGTTAAAATCGAAAATCGCGCAATTTATATAGTTCGACGTCTAATACGGTATTGCTATATAAATATAGCCTGAAAATTGGAAGAAATTTTTTTTTGAACGTTTTTTTTTCACATTTATATATAATACTTATAATACAGTGCAAATAATTACATATTCGGTGTGGATTTCAAGACTCTATATGATTCGGCAGTTTCTTGCGTGGCGCCCCGTTTAAAAACTATTGATTTATTTTGTTTTTTTATTATTATATTTTATTGAAATTTTAACTGCGTGAGTTATATATCTCAACAATTACATGCAGAGTATAAGAAAAAAAACTATATAGATAAAATCGAAAAGGTTTTAAATATAAAATATACTGAACTTGCTACAGGAATTTGCTACAGGAACGTATAACGCGCGTGATGATGAGATCGTCCGAACATTTTTTTTTTTTGATTAAAATATAAGTAATTCTAAAATTTGTACACACAAAAAATATAAAATAAACAATATACTGTAAAAACCAATAACTTCCTCGCTCAGAATCTAAAAATCGTATGGATAACGTAAATATATATAGTACATAAATTATTTAAACAATTTTACAGTTTTTGTAATTCGTAGTGGATAAGCGCACGTTTCTACATACTCGTATAGTCTACAAAAATATTAATTTTATATAATATCGGGTTTTTGGTAAAAAAAAATAATAATAATAAAAACCGTCCAGATATTTTTTCAGAATCCGTATTATATATTAAAAATATATACGGTTACCAAGTAGTGCAAATTCACTGGTAATCAAAAGTTAATGGCGGGTCGTACTCGTGCGAATGTACATACATCATTAATTAATAATTATCATGAATTATAATAATGTTATGTAATAAATATGATAATAATTAATACTATATAGTATCCGTAAGGATTTCGAGAAGTAATTTGTACAAAATATCAAATGGTTTAATGTAGTTTACTATACCTATATATTATGTTTTACTGAGCTAAAAAAAAAATATTTACGTTTCAATAAATAAACTCGTTTCTATAAGTAAAAAAAAAAAAAGTGTGATCCCTTATCTATTAATACGTTTTTATTTTTAAATTAAAACGAACGAAATTTGTATAAAAAGTAAAACGAAAAGAAAAATATACGAATTATATATATATTTATGCCAGTAAATCGCACAAAAATGGATCAGAGGGAAAAAGAAGGATCGCTCTTGTTGTTAGACGTTAAACGTAAAATGTCCGTAATTTCTTATAAAAACCATATTGAAATATAATAATTAAATACCAAGCAAAACCTGCGAAACAAAATGCTACGAACCAAAAACTTAAGTGTTTTTCAGTCGTTACTACTTTTAAATTATACTAATTAATATCGGCGCATTTTATCGTTTAAGAAATTAAAGTTTAATTTAATATAGTTCAATAAAAATTTAATATAATATAAATTCCAATATATTATTATTACTATACGTAGATACTGCAGTATATAACGCGTAGGAGTGCAAGTCTCACGAAATAAAACTGCACGCCGCGGTCGGTATGGGAGACCTGCAGCTATATAACATCGGCGAAAGCCTGTATCGTATAGTACAGGGGTCGGCAAACTTTTTAACCAAGCCACATTAATAAAAAAAAACAAATTTTACGTCATATCATGATATAATAACAATTATTATTATAAGATTTATAATATCAGTTCACGTCGGTGTTATTTTACACGTAAATACGAGTATAGAAAAAAAAAAAACGTAGAAAACGAGAAGAAAAATTTACTTTGAGGAAAAAATTTAATTAAAAATTTTAGAAAAATGTAAAATTGTATAGAACTATGCGATTTCTGATGTACGCGAGATCAGATTGAATTTGAGAAAAATCCCATAAATTTACACGATTATATTGATAAAATATATTTTTTTTTTTTTTAAACTTAACGTCTCCGCTTGGGGACCATAAAAAAGTTGCTTCGCGGGTTGCTGGTATAGTACATAAAAATAAAAAAAAAAAATTCTCTTCGAGCCCCGTGACACAACGCGATCGAATTCCAAAAGAATAATTTTTTTTTAAAGTATTTTTTATATAATTCTTTTTTCTCGTACTCTTTTGTCGTCGTACTCTTTCTCCTCGCGGACGACTGCCGCCGTTCGCTCTCTCTCTTCGCGTGCGTGTGTGTGCGTGCGTGCGTGCGTGCGTGCGTGTGCGCGTGTGTTTCTATGTATACGTTTCGATATGAAATATGGAGTGCGAAATGGCTCTCGTGCCCCTACGGCCGCGGTGGTGGGGACGATGCGCGACACAGGGATACTATACGCGATACGCGCTCGCGTACACACACACACACACACACATATATATATATATACACGAGTACGACGGCGTACGAAGAGACGGCGACGGTGGTGGCCGACCGGGACGCCATCGATCTTCTGTCTTGTCGGCGCGCAAAAGGGTCCGGCGGCGGGCGGGACCGCGACGACGACGACGAGACGGGGTGCAGGCGGCGGCGGCGGCGGCGGCGGGAGGGCCGACCGACCGACCGGCGATGGCAACCCTGCGAGTTATGTGTGCGTGTCGTCTCTCTTTTTTTATTATTATATTTCGCGTCTCACGCGCGCGCGCGCGCGCGCTACTCACCGCTGCCGTGCAGCAGCCGCGATAAACAAAAATATTATACGCGTTGTTCGGCGGCGTACGCGCTCGTTACATATAGTTATATCTCGGTTAGTCAAAAACGGCGAGGTGAAAGTGGAGAGAGAAAAAACGGCCGGTTTTATTTTTTAAGAAAACGAAAAATTAAAAAGAGTGTAAAAAAAGTAGTGAAAAAAAAAAATGTAAAAATACGGAAAATTAATCTTAAACTCTCGTATACGCCGTACCCCGGTTCGGTAATGTATCGTATATACTTACAAAATAGATGGAAAAGAAAAACTGTAAACGTTTTTCCTTTTTTTTTTTTTTCTTATGGTTTTCCATACGCGTCACACACCGGTCGCGAAGTGATGTTATAATAACCTCCTATAAAACTATTATATATATATATACTATTTGACCACCGCGTTTTTCCACGATATAACAGACGTTAAAATGTCACTCCGGATAAATTTATACATACAAAAACAACGGAAATTTACTTGCGCAACAGGTCCGCGCGTGTGCAGTTATAATAATATACGACTATTGCGAGCGTTTCAGGCTTCACGTTTGTACAGTACACTTTATACTATATATATATATATATTGAGTGTAACGATTTGTCGGGGAAAAAAGGAAAAAAAAAAATTACTGTTTTATATATACGAGAGAATAGTTTTACCGCGATATAATATAAACGGTTTTGGAAATCGTTGTATATTGTGCGCGCGCGTCCAATTACTATTGACTATATTACGTGACGTAGGCGAACAAAAAAAATCGTTTTTGTTTTTAATAAAAGCGCCGTATAAAAATACAATAATACGCGTTATTCGCACAGTTAAACGCACTGTAAATATATTGTAAAAAGAAAAAAAGTATACTTTTATCGTTTCTGACGTTTAAACGCGGCGAGCGCCGATATAATATTGTACACGCTATTAATATATGCAAGTACGAAACGTAAAACCGCCGACAATAATTTAATATTATTATACCGATACTCCCGGAGGTATATGGAAATTAAAAAATATTATTAATTATTTTCAACGTAATATAATACTATGCGCGCAGCGTTCAAATATTATAAAAAATTTTTTTTTTTTTCCAAAGTAATTGTATAAATTGCTCTATACAATAACGCACGCACTCTATTTATGTATATATATATATATAAATAACACGGATCGTATAGTCGCGTGATAATATATTATAATATTACGAAACACATATATATATATATAGAACGTAATTAATAATGTTTAGTGGGAAAACGAATGGAGTAGTATATTGTGTAAAATATGTTTACATTTTATTAAAATTCAAATATGGATTTTAATTTTTCAAACAATCGTTTTAATTATAGTATTAAATGGTGTTTATAATATTTTACATTATATAGATAATTAAATAATAAATTTAAAAACAAAACGCGTTTTCGGAAATAGAACGTACAAAAGTAATAATTTTATACCATAGTCAGACGTGCAGAAAATAAAACGTACGTATTAACATTTTTATACATATATTATTTTAAAAAATAATTAATAGTTAAAAAAAAGTATAAAATTGAAAGAAAAAAAATGTTCAATACGAAACAATATATTTTGAACATAAAAGTGTAAATACAGGAATTTTTAGAAACGTTTATGAGTATATGATATTTAACTGTTCGGCACTCTTATAAACATTTACATTGGCCACCTTTTTATAGACTATTACGCAATACACAGTTTCTGTATAGAATTTGTTTACTTATTATATGCCATTATGATATGTAATAAACGCGTTACCCTAACGGAAACGACGGAAAAGTTTTATAATATATTAAAATACAACGAGTACGAATCCCCGTTATATATAAAATAAAATTCAAAACGTATTTCGACCAAAAAATAAAATAAAAAAATTCACGTGTAAATAACGTATTTAAATGTGTACACGCTGAAATTCATTTGAATGTACGACCAACCATACGTATATAATATACATATATTCGAATAATATACGTTTTACACGAATTTATCGACTTTAAACTCATATCACAAGTATTAATACATATAAGTATAGCTATAGTTTATATACCGTTTATAACACTGGTAAGTGTATATATAAATATTTAATTGGCTTTAAACCGCCCGTTCGTTTATACGCACGGGGAACGATATAATTTTTTTTTTTTTTTAAATATTGTTTCCATAACATTTAACCGCTATACACGCAACAGTTTTCATATAAATATTGTTGCGCGGGTTAAAAAACCCTATAGGAATGTCTTGTGTTTCGCTAGCCTAGAGAGCACTACTGCAACGGCAATAATAATATTACACGCGACTATTTTTACCGTATAAATGCAGCTAATAACAGAGAAATGTATTATTTAAAGAAAAAAAAAACGTATTATTTGCCCTGCGGTCGTAGCGATATGAATATAAAAATATATTACGTTCGAACGGGTGTTAATAATATTATATCGCGCAATATATCCGTTAAATACGTGGCCATATCGGTTACAGATTGCTATAGAGGGTGTTTAACGCTTTGAACGGTTTTGTCACTCGAGCACAATTGTTGAGTTTTGTTTTAAACGATCGAATTCGTATGTTATCTTATCGTCGTTCGCGTACGCCGAACGAATATTTGACGAGTGTTTTTCGAAATCGAACGATCGACGAACACATAGATTTCACTATAATACATTATACGTTTGGAAACGAATATTATAACCATTTAATTTTGACAACAAACGATTTCTCTTTTTCGCGCAGTGTTCAAATCCGTACTGCAGTTCTTCACTCCAGACTTCGATCGATTATTATTACCGCGTGTGCAGCACATTAGATTTTCGTACGAAACAACAGTATGTCCTACAGTGCAGTCGTTTCGGAATCGTTCAATCGTTATTCCATCGAACTGCGTTTCTCTCCAACGATATATATTTCAACACCATCCCGTCAATTTCCCTTTCCGCACACGCGGTTCATCTCTTCTCAGCCCGGCACCACACCGTTTCCGTAACAACCCGATGTTTTCTGCTCGCCTTCATTCACAACCGCATATACGTCATATTATAACGTTTTAATCGGACATTTTTATTTTTGATTTTTTCACAAACGATTTATACAATTCAACCCGTAATTTTTCGTTCTTTCTCAGATCCGTAAAATATTCTCGGATTTCGCGTTTGATAATACGATGAGCGCTATTATACGCGAAACGATTTTTGCGCAAATATACTCACGGGCTAGACGAGACGCGCGGTGTGGCCGTGCAGTGAACATAATTTTTTCTATTCTCTCCGCACATATTATATAGTTATGAGTCCAATAAACGTTTCTTACCTGTAACAAAAAAAAAACACGCGGAATTAATAATAATAATAATAATAATCGATTTGGAAAAGGTCGGTCGGGGGGGGGGAGGGCGAGCGTTTATAACCTCCGCGGTACAAAAACGATATATAAAAACAAGTGCACGGCGTTTGCCGCCCCGCAAACGTCTTGCAAAGTCCCGCGGCAAACGCTCCCGTTCCCCGAGGGACGCCGCCGCGGAGTCCCCGGAACCGTAGAAATTCATTACACAGGAACGACAACGGACGATGCAATATGTATACAGGGGAGTGCGCGCCGACCGGCCGGCAGCCCGTCGCGCGTCGTGATGGACGGCCGACGAGGCGCACCGCCACGTCTCCGACGCCGCGCAAAGGCGCCCGTCATTTCGGAATTAAAAATAAAACAAAAAAAAAAAACGTGTCAATGACAAGCGTATATATATATATATATATACTTAAGGGGCCGGTACGCGAGCAGCGTAGATTTTCAATAAACCGTCGCCCGTAAATCGTTGTCGGTTTAAATAAATACAGCAACGGCCGCGGGAGGGTGCAGGAAAAAGAGAACGTTATAATATTGTATAGGTACCAACGCAGCGCCGAGCTGCACTTTCCGGATTTTCGTGTCTCGTTCGCGCGCGAATGACGGCGGCTTTTAAATTATATTAATATAGGTACACGCGAGTATATCAGGCGCGCGTTGCCGTTTTATTATCGTTATTATTGTTTTACGTTTTCGGGTCTCGGTCATACGCAATATTGTGACGGGACACACACATTATATAGATTACCGCGGATTTTTTTAATCCAATCCGTATTTTTTTTTTTTGTGCGGCGACCCAACAACTGCGCGCAGCCGCCACATGTCGCGGCGGGCGAAATACAAAAAAAAAATAAATAAAAACCCCGCGCGAATGCGCGCGCTGTTCACGACATAATATTACACGCCAAATAGCTGCGCTGCTATACCGGAGTCATTTGTATCGTTCCGGTCATTATACCGCTCTGCGCAGCGCGCAGGACGACGTTTCGCCGCGTGTTCTCCGTTATAAAGGCGAGTCAAAATATTATCAATTTTTCTCTCTCTCTCTCTACCCGGCCGTATAAAAGACGTTGGTAAAAAAAAAAAATACTCTCGAAGGGTGCCTTCTTCGTTTTATACACGCAAAAAAAAACGTTTAAACCCTAGCAAATCGATCTACGGTCGAATACGAAGGCGCGCGAGGCATTGTCAAAATATTTGAAAACCGTACTGCGTGCAGTAATATAATACACGCGAAAACATTCCTATAAATTGCAGCGTTATTTATCTTTTTTTTTTCTCTTTCGTTTTCTAATAAATAACGGGGAAAAAAAAAAATTCTGTAAATATTTCCGCAATATTACGTAAGTATGTCGACGACCGGAATAGAAAAAAAACCTCGTATAACGGATTATTCAATTATATATAATACATTAACAGTGTACGTCATATACGAATTCGATGTGAGAAAAATCGTTGAAGAGGACGCTATATACGGTCATGCAATGTTTACGATAGAAGACCGCGCGTTTCACAAAGAATCCTGGCGAAAAGACCTCGAGGACAAAAAAAAAATCGTCACGCAAAACAAATCACGATAACAGAGGTGTTTTTAAATATCTTTAATTTTTATGCGTTGAATTACGAGATTTAAAAGAAAAAAAATTGTTTTTTTTTTTAAATGTTTATAAATTTTTTTTAGGAATTATAGATATTTAAAAAAGACGGCTGTAAAGACAGATAAACCATTGTAATGTATTTCGCGTGAAAATGTACACAATGCCAATAAAGTACGACTGCGTATAGCCTTCCTTTTCGCCCGTCGTAAAACAATTATTACTGATGAAAATCCCATATAGGAGCGTGCTGTTTAGAAAAAAAATTATCCGCGTATGTGTAGTCGAGTTTAGCGTTTTATAAAGCGGCCAATTGTAAAATCGTAAACAAGCGACCGATGTGCGCTGTATATACACAATTTAAAACGGCGTATTACGCGCGGCTCCGAATGTGAATAAAAGTATAATTATTTATTCGCGAAACCGTGAAAACGGTTTTCCGAATATTCGACAAATAAAAATATACAACGCGAAAAATACGCGTAAGAAATAAAAAAAAAAAACATTTTTTTTTTTTATATATATTATCGAAGACCTGGGAGCTGCACCTATGCACACACACACACACAAACGCATAAAAAAAATATTTAAAAAAAAAATCGACACCGCAGGAATGTCCACCTGTACTGCTCTTTTTTCGTCGGTATACACATAGGTACGTATTATATACGCAACAAACACGGTCTACACTAACCGCTCGAACAATAGCTCAAAAACACGTCTTTCCCCCTCTCGCACTCGTCTGCAAGGTCGGCCACACGATATTCTCTCGGCCCACGACCGTAACCGGGTTTACGCGTACCCCGGCGCTCACTTTAAAAAATACACGGGTAAAAATTATTTTCGTTTCGAAAAAAATTTTTTTCCAGTCAAGTTTTCCGGCTCCGGTACAGTAGCCGTGCAGTCTCATCCAATCTTTTCGATGACAACGCACGTGAATGTCGCGCGCTGCAGCCCCCCCCCTCCCCAATACGTTCCAAAAAAAAAAACAAGATCTTGCAGCGCGTACATATAGGGGACGGCACCTGGCCGCCGCGCGGTACACATTATATGCACGAAACCACGCGCGGCGCAGCAGCAGCAGCAGCAGCAGCAGCAGCGGGCCGAGGCGCTTACCTTCATATTTCGTTTTCTAAACTACAGACGACTCATGGCGGGCGGTCACATGTATCGTGTACGCGAACACTCGGGGCGCGCGTAAAAAAAAAAAAAAAATGTATAACGACGCGTTTGCGCGCGGCGGAGAGAGCAAAAGAAAAACCCCCTCCCGTGAAATAAATAAATAAAAAAAAAAAGAAAAAAAATTTGTATAATTACGATGAAAAAACTAAAAAAAAAAAGAACACGCACGCACTGAAACGGATTTATATGTACGCGCGAATCGCGTACGCCGTTTCGATTGAACACTTTTATTACTTATTTATTTTGTTACTCGACAAAATGAAAAGGAAAAAAAATAATAATAATTCACTTGAAAACCGAAAAAAATCCGCGAAACGAGCGATGTCATTTACGCGTTCGGCGAGCGGTCGAAGCGTACGCGTTGTACGTGTACGTGCGGCGGCGGGGACACTGCCGCGCGGGAGCTTCGGCCGCCGAGTTTTCCCCCTCGTGAATACCGTCGTCGGCGGCGGCGGCGGCGGCGGCGTCTCGCGGCTTTTGGGACGCAGGCGCGTCGCGCGCGCACCACGCGTCACAACCCGTCGGTCGTGAGTCACGACGCGGAACTTACCACCACCCCGTCACAACCGCGTATATATATATGTGAGTCCCGTAACTTCCCACCACCAAACCGGAGACGAATTTTGTTTTTTTTTGGTTTTTTTGGTTTTAATGGGGACCCCCGAACTGAAGACTACAACAGCAGCGGTTTGCGAATAACATAAATCATGGCGAGAACGACGCGAAAATATACGATATGATTTTATTTTATTTTTTTTATACCGCGCGCGATTAATTCATATCCCGATCGAATTTAAAAAAAAAAACCGCTTTATATTACGAAAAAACCCGGCTGAAAATGCTACGAGAACGTTGTCTCAGGACGTTTTTAAACGTTCCTCCGCGCGAATGCGCCAACTATATGTTGCCGAACGCATACGCCGCGATGGTGTACACAACACATGTGGTGTTGCGGAGCGTTAAAACACTACACAGTTACCGCGCGCGCAATATGTGTGTGCACAATATACGTAGGTAGAAAATACCGGTAAAAAAAAAAAATGCCCGCTCTTTTTATATATCGGAATTTAAATTTTAAACAGATTTTAAAACACGTGTATACACAATACAAAAAAAATATATACACGAATGAGCAGCGCTGCGATTGTATTTTTCTCTGCTGCGCACTCCGCGGTTCAGACGGCAGCCATACGCAAGGGAATGTCTTTGCACTCGCGCGTAACGGAATACGTAGAGGTACACTGTTATCGTATACGATATTAAGTTTCATCCGTTATCTGCTGCAGGCCCAATACGTTGTTATACTCAGGAGCGTATTTCAGGTAGGACCAGAGGACTCACACAGACCCACTTTAGTCCCCCTCCAATCGACTATTTCTCTATTTATTACACATATTATGTTTGTATTAAATTTTTGTGATTCGTGGTATGAAATATTTCACGGGGATTTAGGCCTATTACTACCCTGTATTACTCATATAAATACGCCACTGGTTTTGCCGTGTCGTTACGTACGAGACGCGTAACAATATAACTGCTGCGGTTAGATACGAATATTACAGATTTGTTTTTTTTTTTGTAATACACACTCTATACCGAAGTACGTACAGACTCGGATAGTATTCCGAATCCGGTGTTCGGTACACCGTATTCTGAATACTTTTTGTCGAGAGTATTTAACACGGTATTATAAATACTTTTTAAAGCTCAATCTTATTTTAAATATAGTACCTACATACATAAAAATAATAACTATTTCTACACTCGAACGTAAAAATTGTTTCAGAAAAAAATATGCGAATAGCGGCAAGTATTTAAAACGGCATAAAATATTCTATCAATAATAACCTCGCTATATTATTTTGGTGTTTGTTTACGTTCGGTCCTTACATTTTTATTTATTTCTAAACACAGAATTAAAAAAAAAAAATTATTAAATCCCTCCTCTAAATACGTATCCGACGACTGCAGTTTTTATTTCTAACAAATAATAATATAATTGATACATTTTGATATTCGTATTATTGAATACTATAGTAAAAAAAAAGTATTCCTAAAGTATTTGGAATACATATTCTGAATACTTTTTCTTAAAAATATGTATTTGCTTTTAAAAAGTACTTTACCCGTGTCTGAAAGTAATTAATAAATAAACGCTGCTAAAGCGCGGTGCACGTGAAAACGTGATTATAAACGAAATATTATTACGTTAGACGAGACACGGTTCGAGTTCTTCTTTCGGGTCTTTGCCCTTTTAAGCGCGGTTGCAGCTGGCGTCTTTCTCGCGTATGTATACATCACAGTGTTTTTTTTCAATATAAACGAAAGTCTAGTGATCGTTGTATTATTTATTTATTTTTTTTTAATTTTCATTTAATTTCAGTTTTTCGTCCGTTTTCTACTCTAATATCCCGTTCGAATATACGTTTACGTGTTACTCGTACGTTTTACTTTTGAAAGTGTTATGTGAATTAAATGCGCGCGTTTATTCCGTGCGCCACTAAAATATTTTCGTCGTTTTCGTCAATTTATTCGACATTATATAAACGTCACATTCGATATATATATATATTTTTTTTTTCTATATTCCACGATTCGGCGGTCTTCGGCCGTGTTTAAGTATTATATATAACGTTACTATATTAATACAATAACGAATTAATATTAATATAACGTTATAAGTAATCGAAAACATTAACGAAAGTTTTTTCGAAATATAATAACAATTAATTTCGAATAATAATAATAATAATAAAGAATAATAACTCCCGTAGATTTCAAATAACGTACAATTATTTTCGTTTTTTCGCTTACTTTTACTTAGACTTTCGGTTTTCATCGAGTATAAAAAAGTAAAAAAAACCCCGTTTTAATATTATATTCTAAATAAGTATAAACTCGGATCGTTTCATAGTGTGTGTATGTAAACTTACACGAGTAATTAAAACGACGATGTCTTCGAATAATACGTTATTATAAATCGTATCTATATATTTCTAGAATTTATTTTATTTTTTAACATAGATCAGCGCGATTCCGAGTCAGAATTTCTCAAGCGGAATAAAAAAAAACTTGTACAGAATCTGACTTAAAGAACAGACCACCACTCTGTTAATATTTCCTCGGAACTTATTATCATTACTATTTCGTATACAGGCAATAAACAGTGTGCACACGCTCGTGCACGCATCCTACCGCGGTATTTAATATTCATTGTGATATTTTGTTTACGCGTGCGTACTGCTACTGCTACTGTGGGTCCGACACCACGAGAATGACAATTATTTGTACTTGTGACAAATTGAATACTTACCAGCAACTACGCTGCTACGTACGTCGCGATGGTGGTGATTAGTATATTATTATATATTATACGGACAAAAAAAAAAAAAAAATATATTGTCCGAACAATATATATATATATATTTATTATAGAAAATACTGCGAGGCGCGTGTATACATATAATATATTCTATACAGAATAGAAAATGTAAAGATGTCTAAAAAAACAATTTTTTTTTTTTAAATCCCGTAAAACGTATTATAAACAACAGTCCGACCCTTATATTCCTAACGTATCGTACGAAATTCTATACCGTTGTGAGTAAATTTTATTATTAAAAAAAAAAAATACGTGGATATAAAATAAAGTCAAAGAGTATATTATAAAAAAATAAGGAAATACATACGAGTTGTTGTAACAAATACGTTTATTTATGACTATTTATCGGTTTCGACAAACATTCATTAACTGCAAGGGCTGAGCGAAAAATAAACGCGCGAGACAACGGAATAAAAATCGAAAAAGTTAGAACAAAATTGCGTAGAGAAAATTACGAATGTTATTATTGCGATAAAAATACCATGGACATAAACGAATAAATAATAAATAACAGCGAAAAAATCGTGTACGCTGTTAAAAAATTTCTAAAAACATTAACAAATCGTTTTATTTAAACAATTATTCATTCATTACGTATACAATTTTCTTTTTTTAAATCTTTTTTGTCGTAATGTTCGTAATTTTCTCCACGTGATTTTGTTAACACTTTTATTCTGTCGTCGTATTTCTTTTTTTTTCGTCGCTTAACGCACGCAGGCGATTCGACTTTACTGTCGAAATCGATAGAGTATAAATAAATATATCAACTTTTACGTACAATATTTCTTTATTTTTCCTATAACACAACTCTTCGGTTCGATTGTATACATTCACGTATAAGTTTTTTTTTTTTATAGATAATTGTGTGCGGCGTGTGTGTTGATTTTTACTACAATTGTTCAAACACGTATTGGACACAATACCGTCGTCGTGTACTACTAATCTCGCGCGTGCACGACTAAACACGCAATAAATAGGTATATCGTAATCGTATTATTATTATTATTATTATTATTATTATTATTATTATTATTATTATTATTATTATTATTATTATTATTATTATTATTATTATTATTATTCCAAAGTTTTTCCACTGCGTTTCCGAGGGTAAAAGGAACACGAGAGACACAAACCGACTAAACACGCGGACATTATAATTATTTTAACAATTTCCCCTCTCGTACACACGACAATATTGTGTTTTTCGATCGTTTTCTTCGTTCGCTGTTCGTGTGTACGTCGTACTACGTCGCACGAACCGCGCGGCGACGAGTACCTGCCGTTACTGCGGTTGTCCTTTTCAAATACATTTTCCGAAATACAAACGCGTTGTATATTGCAAAAGGCGTTCGGACGAGACGGGCGTTATCGAAATGAAAACCGATCGGGATTTTTATTTTTTTTGGAAATTTATAAAAAAAAAAAGCGAAACGTACACTCTTCCGTAATGCGATTAATTTCGCGTTTCCGTTATCGAAAAAAAAAAAGATTTATTATTATACCGCGCGCGCGCGCGAGATCCTGCGCGTTTACTGCGCGCGGCGACGGATAAGGATACAAGGACGATTTTAGATTCAAGCCGAGAAATCGACGGGATTTCAACCGGTAGACGTTGAAATTAAAAAAAAATCGCCTAGGAAACCGCACAGCGAACGCGTTTTCACATTTTCGATTTTACTTTGAAATCAAAGTGAACGTTTACACGAGCGCGCGTCTCGTTAATAAGTCATGACGATTCTCGTTTCCCCGGGAGGGAGGCCGGGGCCGGTGTCGGAGACGACTCGGGGGACGAGGGCGCGCGTAAATTTATCGACTTGTGCACGTGCGGCGTGCAGAGCGGAGAACACACACGTCGAGCAGACTTTGGCGGCGACTGCTAATTAAAATAGTTGCGCCAACGCCGTCGGTGTGGCAGGCCGAGGCGCGAAGGATTATAATACAAACGCCGCTCGGGTTCATGTGAATTCGGCCGAAAAGGTTATTTCGCGCGCGCGCGCCAAAAGACAACGTTTATTTTCGTATACTCGGCGACTTATAATAACGCGAACGCGCGTTTTTTTTATTTTTTTTTTGTACAAAAACTACGCATAATTAATATGAAAAAAAAAAAAAGAGAAAAAAATGTGTTAATCGCTACTTTTCTCGAGACTTCGGGCCGGCTGCGTTTTCAAACAAAAGCCTAAACGGTATTCGTATGCGAACGCGTTATGACCGCGTCCGATATCGAGTAAAGCTCGAATTTTTTTTTTCCACCGAAATCCCTCAAGAAACCGTTTGTTCCGAATTTTCCGATCGAAAATCCGCGGAGAAAAATAAAAACGACGGGCCGATGCGTACGACACTAATCTCCCCTACTCCCATCAGCCCGGTCCCGTCAGTGTTGTGCATATATATATCGGTAGAGCTAAAAAAAAAAAAGAAAACCGTTTTTACACGCCGCCGAAAATCGATTTCTCCTAAACGCGCACTATACGCGCCCCGCAACACTGCGCGCAACGTGCGCGTTGTGATATATCCGTCGAAAATATCGTATTCGCACTGTTGTTACTGCGCGATAATAATTTAACGAAGAAAACAAAAAAAACGACAATTTACGCGAAAAAAAAAACGTTTAAAAATTCGCTCCGATGAATTTGCACGAAACTCTATTTTTAATTATTGCGACGACGTGTTTTTGACACAAGAACGCGCGAGTTTGTGTTCTGTTTTTTTCTTTTTTTCAAAATTTAATAGCCGCGAGTAACACATTATTATTTTTTTTTACGCTTTTTACAACGCTTTTACCAACGAAAATTTCCCCGGTGCTCCCTCCGAACCGTTTCGTTACACAAATAAAATTTAATCGAAACGTAAACGCAACGCGCTGCGAGATGTATGAAAAAAGTTCTCCGGCTTTTCATACGCCGCCACTCGCGCGCGTAACTGTACAGAATTATTGTCCTTTACTTGTACATTTCTTTTCGAACGGAATTAAACGTAAAAAAATAATAATAATAATAACGAGCCGCTGGGTGTTTTGAATGTCGCTCAAGCGAATTACTTATGATAAAGATTTTTTAGAACATACAAGGTTATCACTGTGAATTTGAAAGCAATATCATTGCATTCGATAAGACGATTTTGAACGGAGCTTCGGTGTTATATTATTTATTACGTAATAGAGTGTGTATATAGAGCGTATAATTAATAACAGTAATTTAATATAATAATTTCTTGCAATAAACTTTGGTATCTAAAAGTGTACAATTATTAACGCCGCCGCCGTCATCATAACGTGATTTATTAGAACAAGATGCATTATCATTACTTGTAATATTATTAAATAAATAAAAAATCCACGAATAATTTGTTTTTGTCTGTTTTTAACTGTATAAACTTTGGACATTTTTTTTTTCGGTGTGATTCTTGGACGCGACGTCATCGTTATTATTATTAGTATTTGTTTCAAACATCATACTGTTGTTATGCTGCGTTTAAATTTTCATCGGAAACGTTTATTAACCGTTGCTTGTGTAGTTTTTGAGTTATAATTTTCAGGCGCTTTTCGCATCGAAAAATAAAAAAAAGTACCAACTAGAAGACGCAATTCGCTATGCGAAAGAAACTGATGACCAGTGGCGTATTTACGGGAAGGGGGGATATGGGGGTCATATCCCCACGGGAAGTTATTTAAAACAATAATTTGATAATTGTATCAAAGAAAATGAATGATATTAAATTCAATTTTGAAAAAATAAATAAAGAAATCAAATTTTGTATGCAAATGACAAATGTTTGTTTACATACAACATGTATAATAATATCAATATATTTGTATAATGAATACAAAAAAAAAAATATCTGTTAAAATTTGTATATCCCCCCCTCCCGTGGAAAAATCCTAGATACGCTACTGCTGGTGACCATAAAGATCGGAGCACTCCTTCCGGTAGATTCTTTGGGTATAGACATAAAAAAAAAAACACGTCGTTCTAAAACACCAATAGATTCCTCGTTACGCTCAAAAATCTAAAAAAAACTATTTTTTTAATCGCGAAAATATAATGTTTTATTCGCTATATCGTACGCGCGTATCACACGCATACATATTACACCGCGGTACAGTGCACACACTGCACGTATTATAATATAAAAAGATCATATATAAATGTAATTTATGTATACAAATACGCGGAAACGTATTGAAAAAAATGTTTTTTTTTTTTGTACGTTCGCTCGTCTCTTCTCCCGTCCGCCCGAACGCGCCAACACCGTTTTAATTTGCCGTTTTATAATTAATAATAATAATAATACGGCCGTCGCCGTCTAATAATAATAATAATAATAACAACGCCGGGTGAACGTCATCCGCTGCGGCGGGTGTGTGGAACTTTGGGGTCGTAAATATGCGAGAGGAGAGTGCACATTGACAAGAGAGAGGACGAGCGCGCGCGCTGGCGAGTGGCCGGGGCAGGGAAGGCGCAAATTAAATATACGGACGCGCGCGCAACTTTGACTGGGTCCACCCGTAAATCACCGGGCTCGTTGTCACCGTCTTGTCCCCGCGGCCCGCGCGTTTTATTTTTCTCTCTCCGTTTCCCCCCCAACCACCACCACCACCACACTGACGGCGGGGAGGGACGAGAAAACTTTTTGGACGACCGCCAAAACGTGTCAGCCCGTGGTGATCGATACGCGCCGTATCGCGCGAACCCGGCGGCGGCGCGAACGACGAACGATAACGATAAATACGACTTTCCCGAAACGTCGTCATATCGCGCTGCACGGCCGTCAGCAAAACGGCTCCGCGCGGGCTGTACAAGCGGCGAACAAAGAAACCTAGTAAACGAGTATAACGCGTGCAGGTGCAGAACTCGCAGTAACCGTTGGCGACGTTATTGTTGTCACGTGCGCAGAGAAATTTCGCCGCGTCGTTGACGAAAACGCAGCGGGGCCGGTACTCGGCAATTGGAACGCGGCCAGAAGAAGTCGCCGCCGTCGGGAGAAGAGGTCGCGGATTTTATTCCATTTTTCCCCGTCGATTTTTCGAAACTTTCTAACCGTCACGAGCGCTGGGGGCTCAGATCGCGTCTGATTTTGCAAGTTTTTTTTTTTACCAACACTGCACGCGTGTACGTATCCAGGGAGGACGGTACACGGGGTCCGTAATTTTTTTTATTATATACCCAATAATAACCGAAGATTTTTTTTTTTAATAATATATCGTTGATAAACAATATTGCTCGTTTTTTTTTTTCAATTTTTCAATCGAAATGCTTTGGTCTCGAAATAAAATGTTCGATAAATCGATCAAACCTATTTTCATTCGATACCCGCAGTCGGATATATCGAATTATTCAATTTTTTCCCCGACGTTTTTAAAACAGACCTCCTCCTCCCCCCAAAAAAACAAAATCCTGACTACGCGCCTGCGCGTGTACGCGCAGACGACGTGCAACAGTGCGTCGATCGCGTTTTCTCTTTTGAATTGTGCGGCGGACGGTATTCAAGAAAACGTAAATTTAAAGGAGCCGGAGTGGAGAGAGAATGCGTACGCACAAATAAAGAAAAAAAATCTTGACATTGTGTACGACACGCGCGTAGGCGATCGTGTTCGACGAAAACGCTGCCGTTTTCAATACTATTCTTCATTTTTTTTTTGTCCCGCGGAAAAAAAAAAAAAAGTAATTCTGATCTAAAGGACATTTTTTCCCTTCAGACTGACCTAACGCGCGAGTGACGCGTACGTCTTTCACTCTCGCCTTTCGCCCCCCGTTCAAATCCCGTTCAAAAACACGACGGTGCTGTACACGCTGTTTTAATACCCTTTAAACGCTCAACTTTACGTTTTAATAGCGCTCGACGAATGGAGACGGAAAAGTTTTTAACCGTTTAATATCCGCGCTCGTGTTTATAAAGGAGACGCGGTCGAGGTCGCGCCGTTAACGCGCGGCAATATCCTTTTTTGAAGGCGCCTACTGCAGTACGCCCCGGGAAAAATATTCAAACGGAGAGAGAATTACAATTTCTCGAAAACCCGATCGTAAATCTTTCGGCCGCGCAGTAAAGGACCGCGCGCGAATAAAAAAAAAAAGTTTTTATATTAATTTTTAATGGAGAAATGTTACCGGGCCCCGGTATCGAATGAAAAACGCATTATTTTTCATGACACACGCACGTCGTCGTCGTCGACGGCACGTCACAGACGAGTTAAAAACAATATACAAAATTGTATATGTACTATGTATATATATATTCGCAGCGGAAAATCGAGAAACGTTTTTCCCTTCCACCCCCCTCATAAAAGTTTCGTAACGTTAACATTCGACAATGTACTTGTAAAAAAAAAACACGAAATTCGACGGGGGTTTTTTTTGTTGACATTATAAAGATTATAAAACGCGCGCGCGCTGTTCCTTATAATAAACGAAAATATATTCACAACTATCCGGTTCATATTTCGTCCGTTATAATATATTTCTCGACCGAAATCCCCCGACGGGAAAATAATTCACTAATGCACTTCTACCTACACACGTACGCGATTTGTTGTAACTATAATAATAAAACGCGCGAGGAAAAACAACAGTGCCGCGTTTAAAAAAAAAAAAAAAATAATAATAATAATTATATTAATTTCGTTCCGTAAACGCTTCGAATATCGACCGTAACTATATAGACCAAACTGGTTTTGATTTATTCCGAATGATTTTTCATTTATCTCCGCAACAGCGGCGGTAGACGTATAATTATTGTTTTCAGTGTGTACTCGCGCGTATATTATATATAAATGTAATTCCAACGATATCCAGACGGATCGTACGATTAACCCGTCTGCGTGTATACAGGGCATTTACATATTATATATAAATCGCTCCGTTTACGGCGTACGGAATAATACATAAAACGTATTGTGTAAAATAATTTAAAACGTTCGCGCGAACGACTGCGGCGGCGGCGAGATGAAAATTGCCGAAATCGTAGTTTGAAAATACAGTACCGCGCGCGATAACCTTTTTACGCGTCACTCTTGTCATTGGTTCATTATTTCTGGCGCGCGCTCGCGTAGAGGGTCGACGACGGGGCGTACGTATATACAATGTAGAGAAAGGCCGCAGGAAAAGGGCGCACGTCGACCACCCCTGCTGGTTTCGGAGCAGCGCGCGCGTAATCCTCTGCAGGACGCGCTCGAAAGGACTCGTCGGAAGAATTCATTTCCTCTATATTCGCACAGGGTACTCTCCTGGTGCACGCGTACCAAACACACACACACACACACTATCGCGAAACACTGTTCGCCTCTGCAGCAGTCTCTGTTGTCGTCGTTGTTGTTCATGTGGCGAACACGCCGCACACACACACACACACACACACGCCCCCGCGCAAACATTTTAAATCAATAAAACGAAAGAGACGAAGGACGAAGGGACGCGTCTCCGTGTCCCCCGTGGGGTGCGGTGAGACGGGCGCATACGAAAGGACGGGGAGGATACGCGTACGGTATTATACGGGAAAATGGAAAGACGGGTGACCCGAAACCGAAGCAAAAGTTCAACCGCGCTCAAATGTCACGCGCGCGAGCGCCCGCCACTCACCGCGGGCCCGTCCGGGTGCAGCGCCGCCGATAAAAAGGTTATGGCGGTGCGCGCAAAACTTCTGGCGCGCCGGAAATTATTTTTAACCGGGCGGCGCGCAGGATTCTTCGCCGGCAGGAAAAACGTCCCTCGGGAAAAGCGGATGGTACACCGGCGTATACGCGCGCGCGCGCGCGTGTGCGTTGGGAGGGAGAGACCTTAACGAGATGAAAAACTAGCTTTCGTTATAACACTATATACTGTACACACACACACACACACACACAATATAGAGATCGGTTGAGAAATAAATGACCCCGAATATCCACCGAATCCCAGATAAACGACAAACGCGTTCTTGTTGTTGTACACGCTGCGTTATATTTTATATATACATAACGAACGTTATCGCTTGTATACTCCGTCGTTACCCCCCGGAACTGTACGGGGACTGTTCTGGAAACGACGACAACAAGTCCACGAAAAGAAACGTGTAATACGATTTTTATTTCTGCTCTCTTACGCTCGTATTATATAGGACGACCGTCGTACCGAAAGTATTCTTTTGCAGTCGCGCACAGCAGAGACGAATAACGAAGAAAATGTACAAACTGCGCCGTATACATGTTTTAAAGACTCGTCTAAAAACAGAAAATCTCTGCGCGATTTCTCGAAAGACGGGATCGGGAAAAAAACGATTAAAGTACACATTTCGATAAACTGGAACTGGTGCGGCGTTCCCGCGACGTGAAACGCCCAGAAATGCGTAGAAACCTTACAGAAGTCAAAAACGATTTTGTGCCCGATATTGAATACCTTTTTTTTTTTACATTTCAGGCGAGGAAAATGGATTTCTGAAGTACGCGAGAAGTAAATCCACGCGATGCGAAATCACTCGATCTGCGGACAGCTGATTTTAAATGCAAACACGAATTTCACTACGGGCGAGTGTGAACGGTGTGTGTGTGAAAACCTACGTGGCGCTGGTACGAACACAGCGCGAGACAAACAGGTGTGTCTCGTGTAGGTCAACGCGCGAAAAAAATTAAAAACGTCACGTTAAAATAATAGAAAAATAATTAAATTATCGTTGTATAAGAAAAAAATTTACGTTTTTATTTCGTTTAGTGGCAGCGATCGTTTGGAAAAACGATTACCGGCTGTTATAGAACTGCGAAACTCGATTCTCATATACGCGCATTCGGTATAACCTTCATTGAATATTATAATATATTATAGTGTACATTAGTATAAAATCGCTAAACAATTTCCGATCGTCGTCGACATTACGGTAGAGTTTTTGTTTTTTTTCGTTTTATCCTGCGCAATACATTTGTACTATCGTTATTTATTATACCGTACGTTTTAGGGGTAGAAAACGCGCAATGTTGATGAAAACAACGCTTCTGTTTTTTTCCCGTACACATACGAGTACGGCATACAGTGTCTGCGCAGTATTTGTCAAACGCTACACGGATGACGGCCCTTTTAAAAATCATTCGCCTTCGAATGCGTATACACACGTATAATTATTATTCAATTGTGCTCGCGGGTTCGTCGCGTCCGCCTTTCGATTTTCGGAAAATAAATTATTATTATTTATATTGTTTGTAGGCAACGTTTGACGGCCGCGGTCGGTAATTTTTTTTTTTGGTGTTACGCGCGATACATTTTTACCGGGAACGGGGAAAAAAAACTCGTATATAATATTTACTGAACGTCCTCTGCGCGCCGCGGTGTAATAATAACAGAAACAAAACTGATAGTTTTTTTTTTTATCCTCCAGACGACATGTGTTCGTTTCTGAAAAAGACACATCACCACGAGTTTTCAAAGGGCTCGCGAGCGCGGGATAATTCATTAACGCCATCTCGTTGGCGCGGTTCGTCCGTATATAATATTCGTATACATTTAAATATAATAATATATAGTTTGTCGCGGGGGGGACACACTCTTTCGAGACTACCAATATATTCCTGTTCACTATTTATAAACTGTACGCGACACATTACGCTCGTATCGATACGCGGTTAACAAAATAATTCTGTCGTCCACGGGCGCGCGCGCGCGGGCGCGTATATAATTCTCGGTTTAATTAGACATATTTCATTTTTGAAAACATATTTTCGAGTCGGCGCACGGCCGTACACAATCGTCTTTCGTCGTTAACGTTTTTAATTTATTTCCCGTTATTATAACGCATATTTATATACACACACACACAGAGCGAGCGCGAGGTCGTAACGCTGTATAGCGGCGCCACAATATTTATATATAAAATAATAAAATCCGTTTCAAACAAATCGTACGGCTTATATAAACGCCGCGGTGGCGACGAAAAGAAAAATATTAACGACGTATTCAACACGGTCGGCCTCGGTTAACTCGAAGGGACAGACAAAAAAAGTTTGAGTCATCCAAAAAAACCAAAAATAAAAAATTAGACATTTTTTTTTAAAACACCTATTTATACGTATAATATGTATGTATTTACTACTAATGTATGTATGTGAAAATGTATAAACAAAAATCGGAAAGAGAAAATTATTTTTTAAAAAGTATTTATTTTCGTTTGAGTTTTGCTGCGTTGATCGCAGAATTCGCATTGAACCGTTCAATAATAATATTTAAAGCTTCAAAAAGTCCGTCACTGATGTGAGGATAACGGTGGACGACCTTGTTTTCGACAATAAACGCCGTACATATACACGAGAGAAACGTCGTAATTTTATAATTGTAGAAAAACCGAGACTTCGACTGGAACGAGATTTTTTTTTTGTTTTGCGTTGTTTTTAAATAGGAAATTCTAGGGACCGGCGAAAGAGTTCGAGGTATCGACGATTTCGAGTCGAAGGAGTTCGAGTTAACCGCGTCCGACCGTATTATTTACGAGGCGAAAATCCACGTGGAAATTTCGCGAAAGGCTTTTCACACGTTTTTTTTTTTTTGTACCGTTTCCCGCGATTCGTAAAAATCCAGAAATTATACAGCGCCATGTATTAAAAATTTTTTTTCTTCTACGAGACAATAAAACCGCGAGCGGTTATACTTACCGCGCACCGTCGTATTACGTCCGACAAATATAGCACTCGGCACGATTAGAAAAACAATTTTTAATACGAGTATACGAAAAAATTCCACGAGACTATTACATAATTTATACGCGAGTGTAAAACGGTGTGTGTACACGGACGAGACACCTACGCCGGACTGAAGAAACCGAGAAAGCGGGAGGAAACGTTGCGGGATTTCGGTTTGTGAAATCGCTTTCAAAAAAAAACCCCCGGCGTCTTATCGACAATAATATAACAATATAATAATCGAGAAACCGTTACGTACTGTTATATGCACAAAGGTCTTTTCACTCTCTCAGAAGTCAGTGTCTCGCGCCGGAGTCTTTTCTCTATATTATCACACACATAATATACACGCCGAAAAAAAATAAATAAATATCCGAACGGAATTGTGTCATCCGGTTGACACGGGTACCGTGGTCTATAATGTACGGGAAAAATAAAAGCGTTGGTCACGTAGGTACGAAACGTTTTCAAAAGGAGACGCGCGCGCCCGTCCCTGTGATGTAATAAGGACGAAAAGGACACGAGTGTAGTATAATAGTCCCGCGTCGGATTATCTCGCAAACGCTGTTTGCGGCGGGCCCGCCGACTTGCGAGCCTTACACGCCGCCGAGTGTACGATCCTCGAAAACCCCGTCGCACAACACAATATTATACAAAACGACGACGAAGAAATCGGTCGTTTTCTCCTCTCATACGATTGTCTCCAGTATTTATACATGGTTTTCTCTCTCTCTCTCTCTCTTCGAACCGTTGTTGTACGGTCGTTTTCGATTCATTTTACCGTAAAATGCGCACAAAGAAATACACTGCGCCTAAACCTCGTGCAGTCGATTCGAAATATGAAATAGTGTGCGCGCGTGTGTTCGAACAGTTTTCGAAACAGTGCCGTATTTTTAGATTTATACGACGACGACTGGCCCCAGCTAAGAAAGCGTACGGCCATTCTCGCAGGACTACTCGGCCACTGGCAGTGGCGGTGCAAATACGCGCGTAAATCAATAATATATTACCGTTATCCGAAGCCGATTTCTTACAGGAAACATTTCGATTTCCCTGCCCCCCGCCTCCCCCGAATAATAATCCACATAATATATAATACTGCAGAAACGGATTATTACGTATAATAATAATTGCGTCGTCCCTGCTGCAGATTGTTAGGCCCGCCCGCGCGAGTGCGGTATAAGGGGGGAAAAAAAGGAGGAGAAAGGAAACGAGTCTTATTTATTTTTAACGAACAAACGCGTTTTTAACGAGATACCCCAGGAAGAAAAAAAAAATGATTTTTTTTTTTTTTCCGAGCACTCCGCCGCGGAAACATGACGCACGTATTTCGGGCGTATTTCCATTGGAAGCACCGGATGGAGACGCTCGGGGCTACGGAGGAGGGTCGACGACGGGCTCCTGCGGGAATCGTCGTTTGAACTGCCAATTGATTGGGTCCGACGTCGGGTGGGTTAGTATGGAAAAACACGGTGGTACGCGTGTGTGCAGTGTGTACACGTGCAGTGTAGAAACCGAAAGAGAGACGTTTTCGAGGGGGCGAACGACGCCGTGCGCGCTCGTGTTATTCAGGAACACACATAATCCCGAAGGATTATTATATTGTACGAAAAGAAACGATGAAAGAGTATGTGCCTGCTGCGGTGTCGGTGCCGGAGCGGCTTTCCATCCGGCCCGTCGTCAAAATAGCGAATTTTCTTTAAGACGAAATATACAATCTATATCAGTAGACGTAGTAAGTATATATGAAATGAGTAAAAAAAAAAAATTTTAAAACATTTTTTTCAACGAAAATAACGGAAGCGGAATCGTTTTAAGACGCTGCGGTAGGAGAGGTCGAAGACGAAAGTATAATATCAAAAATCGATTAAAAAATTGCGAAAATTATTTGCGTCTCTGAAGCACCTACTTCTAGTATATTGTAGTAATTAACTCCGAAAATCCGATTTCATTCGTTTAACGCGTAGCGTAATAATACGTTTCGTAATAAACGTGTGTGTTCTCTAAGCCGCCGAAGATTTTTAAAAACTAAATTTAATCGAATACGCATCTATTGCGGCTGCGCAGCGGGCATAATACGCGGGATAAAACTTAATTCAGATTAAATAATTGTAACAACAGTCTGGATTCAAGAATTAAAATACTGTTTTGACGTATATAAAAATACAATATATTCTAACAAATGTTTTTTTTTTCTTAAATTTTTTTACAAGCGTATATATTAATTCGTTTTATACGAATTAAAAAGGGTAATTTAATTCCGTAAGAGTTTCGATAAATAAATCGTCTAAATATGTTCTATTTTTTTCCCTTCTATATAATCGTATATGTCCCATACAACCGCGATATGTCACGTATCGTTAAAAATCATACACAAACTTCAAGGCGCAACCAGTCTAAAAAAAAAAAAATTTAACCATTACTGCGTTACCATAAAATGAGAACGTTCATAGGCCAGACCGACCGACACCGCAGACCATATACCGGATAACGGCGAAAATAACTATTTCGTATATACACGCCGTTAAAGGTAATCGTGTGAATCTTTTCCGGGCGAACCGTTTCGAGGACAGCGAAATATCCCGAAGGAAACGCGTATAACTCCGTTTTTTTCCTATTTTTTCTTTTTCTCTCTCTCTCTCTCTCTAAATAAGATCTAAAAATTAATTACTCCGTCGGCATTGTATACATAAAATATACGCGGGAGAGACGGTCATCAGGCAGGGAGGAAAAAAAATCGGTTTTTGGAAAATATTCAATTTCCTCGAACGTTCGAATAATGGAAGAATATGCGCGCGCGCGTATATTGGGTTTTGTAAGTCGGCGGCGGCGGCGGCGGCGGCGGAGAGTATTGTTGTTAACGGTTCGACGGTTTTCTCGCGTGGGTCGTTGTGCAGCAGCGTGCAGCGCACCGCGCCAACCGGACGGGGAAGGTGCAGGCGGGCACGGAAATCTGACACAAAGATAATACGGGCGCGCGCGCGAATGATAAACGGCCCGCGCAATAGAATGTCAACCTAATGGATGATCGATGATCCGGTCTCGGGTTCTCCTCTCTCCTATCGGGTCAGAGGGGAAGGCGAACCGAGCGCACGGTGTGAAGAGTTGGGTCGGAGTCACACACACACACACACACAAGCGCGCGCGCCCGACTACGCCGCCGGGTTAACGGGGTCTCGGGACGCGTCGTTCCCCTACAGTTCATATCACGGCCCGCCGCCGCCGCTATTTTCTCGGCGGAGCGCGCGGTCGGCCGGTCACCGAGCAACGCGTGTTCGCGCAAGTGGAAAACACAATAACACACACAATAACGGCGGACAAGACGAAAACTCAAACATGGCCGCGACCGGCCCCGCTTTGGCACGGGACGCAAGAAAATCCAATTAAGCCCCGAGGGCTGCCCGGCGGCACCACCGAGTTCCCTCCGTTCCCCGACTCTCCGCGCGCAGCTCGTTTTTTTATATAACGAATAGAAAAAAGATTTTTATTTATTTATTTCCTCGCGCGCGTACTGGTGACTGGTGCAGACCGCGGCGAATAAAAAACGATTCTTTTCCTACTCCGGAAACGTCCGCGTTGGAAACGCGTACAATAATAATTGTCCAAGAAACGCACGCGTTTTAGCGCCCCGTCTCGGGGAAAGTGCACTCGGAATCGTTTCGGGACTGGACGCGGAGGGTGCGAAAACGATTGTGCAGGACAGAGGGAACACAAGCGCGTTTGCGATCAAAACGCAAACTTATTCTCTAGTCGTGGCGGCGGTAAAGTTATTTAACGGTCGTGGTATATATATATATGGACCGGGAACGCGGGAGAGAAGGATTTTCTCCCCGAATCCATTACGCCTTGTTTGCGGTGATCTCGTCTTGCGTTTACACCACCACCACCACCAACACTGCAGCAGCAGCAGCAGCACGTGTTTTAGTGGTGCCGCGCGATGATAATATTCCTCCAGTACGTTCAAAACGTGTGCATTACATTGAATACCCGAAGAAACAAACGAGCCAGGCCGATTTCAAAAGTTTAATTCACAAAACAACGGTTTATTTATTTGTAATACACACAAACTCCGGCCGAAGAAACGCGATAAACCATTGCGAATTTGCCATCGTCAACATCGTTTTCGTACGTTATAATATAATCAGCGATGAGCTAAAGTTATAGAAATATTGCCCTATTATTGTCTGTGTCTTGTATTTATATAGCTAAACATTTGTTCCATGACCTACTGGCTACTGCAGAGTTCGTGTTTGGGGGTTTTTTTTGGCACATTTTTATAATTTTTTAAGAATCGCATATTAATGATTTTTTGCATTTCTAGTAAAATTATATTTATTTTCCACAAAAATGTATCCCGTATAAAACAGTACTTGAACACAAAACCCGTAGTTTCAATATTATATGACGTACAAATAGCCTATAAAATGAAAAACTTATAATTTTATTATATATATATAATAAGTATATAGTATTGTTCGTATGTTCCGTTTCTCCCGATTAGCTGTTGAAAATATTCAGATGTTTTTTATTTTTATTAATTATTTATCAGTCTATCGGAATGTATAAATTTTTTTCAATTTATTTTAAAAAATGGAATTCAACTTTTTTTTTTCACGTTCAGTATGTTTTTCGTGCATATTTGCAAACATATTTCACCAATGTTACCCTTTATGACTTCTCATCCCTAACTATACATATTATATTATATTAACTTATTAAAAATAGTTTTTTTTTTGGATTTTTCTACGCTCACGTATATTCGCGATGAGATCAACATCGTGGAGGGGGGCGCAGACACCGCGAGGTATTATATATAAAAAAAAAATATACATTTATTAAAGCTGTGGGGGAACAAAAAAAAAAAACACACGAGGCGTGTATTTTTTAAACGGTCGTATACTTATATACAAAACGTAATCCGGAATTGTTAATTTATAAGCGTATATTTTTTTTCGCCTCTTTATTTTACACACACACACACACACACACACACATATTATAATAATAAGAATTATTTTGCTTTTCCGCAACCTTGAAGTCGTAAATAATACGCGCGTAATCCGCACACGTTACTATAATTTACACGAGTGAGTAATACGCGTGGTTTTTTTTTTACACTGCCGCAGATGCAGAAGAAAATATTTTCATTTTAAATCCAAGCACTAATTAAATAGGTATCTCGTCGTTCATATCCCTTGCGTTAGTTCTTTTATATATATATAAGTATCATATCATATGATATAGTTTATATATGATAAACCGCTGGCTAAGAAATTTGCATGGTTTTTTTAAAAATAATTATTCAAAACACAGTTTTGTGATGTATAGGCTTATTTGACTCATAATACTATAGGAATTTATAGAAACCTTTTTTTTTCTCGCATATTTAGCTCTTTTTCACGCGTTATTTTCGCGCTATTTTCGAATTTTATATATATAAGGCCGCATACGAGTATTTCACTAAATTAAATACTAATTTTACAAAAAAACATTTTGTAGTTTATTTATCTTTAAAAATTGGTAAAAAAACATACATACTTACGAATAGCAAAAAAAAAAACACGAGTTTTGTCACCGTCTGCAAAGTTCGAATATGTTTTACATATTATATAGTTTACCGGGCCGATTCGCGTTGAAACTGCAAACTCCGCCGAAACGTTTATTATGATTATATACACGTGTACATAGTGCTCGCTCGCACGCGGTTTTTAGCGGGTAAATTTTTCCAAAAATAAAAATTTCAATATTATACAGCGAATCGAATGTATACACTGCACACGCTTGTATTTTTAATTAACGCGCGATTATTGCCGTTTTTTTTAACCGTGCAATAATAATATGCACGGAAAAACAAAAATATAAACACTTATATATGCGCGTGTTCGCGCACTCGGTCTCTACAACTGTTTTTTTTTTTTTATAGTCGACTATAAAACACAAGATTTTTTTTAACGCCGCCAAAGCAGCAGCAGCAGCAGTAGTCGGTCGTACACGTATAACATAGTAAATGACCACCTCTCGGTTAATATTATAAACCGCGATCGAAATTCGAAACGTCTAAATTGTATACGGCAGTTCTCAGAGTCAATCGTCGAGGTCAATTGATAATATAGCAGCAGCGAGGCGACGGAACGAAATTCCTCGCGGCGTATGGAGGAAATATCGCGCGAACACACTGCACGATATTATATATAATATTATACATCATCGCAATGGCGTTAGCCAGGATTTTTATTCGGGAGCAGGACCGTAGACACGGGGGGTTTAGGAGGTTCAAACGCCCCCTTGAACATCGGATACTGGATGAATTATCTAAGAAACCGAGAAAAATTGATATATTGTTATAAATTAATTGTAGTATATAAAAATAATATAAATCATTCACACTTTCTTGATGTTTACCTCATTATAATAACTAATGATGACCTCACATAGGCCATATTAAATTTCTATCTATAGCACTGAACCCCCCCCATATAAAAATCCTATCTACGGCACTGTTTGGGAGGGAGGCTGAAACTGATAATTAATTGATTTATAATATGTTAATAATTAATACGCATGGACGGTAAAAAAACTGATTATTTATTTCTTTCGGGGGGGCTGCAGCCCCATCATCAGTCCCTCCCCTGGTTACGCCACTGCATTATCGTATATATATATATATATATTTATATAAACCGCGAACGGGCTTAGGAAAACATTGTGAAAATTGTGTCAATATTCGTTTTTTCTTATTTCAATCTCACGCTGCTGCGCGTTTCGAATACACGTACCTGTACGTATTGTATAGGGGAAAAAAAATTGAATTTTTTCCCCACCCTCGAAGTGTCTCGAGTTTCTCGCGAACAGAGTGTCCCGACATTACGCATAATATACGTACGCGTATTTAAATTATTGTTTTACGAACGGGCGGAAAATTAAAAAAAAAAAAAAAAAGAAGATATTTAAACGTATATATACGCGAGTTTTTAAGTATACATTTCACTTGTAGATTGATAAAAATAAAAAAACACGTTCAAGTCGATTGCGGATCGAAAAAGATTATTATTTTTTTTGTTTAATCCGCCAAAACCGAAGAACACTAATCGATTAATATTACCTGTAAACTGTCCGAGTGTATACGACATAATATTAAAATATATAACGTTGATTTTTCCTCTTTTTAATTCAAGCGATTACGCACGTATTTGGTGTCCTCGAAGACGGAGCCGCTCGAAGAAAACAATTTTTAAACACAAAATCAAAATTTGCCAGTGAAATCATCCGCGAAAATTCGCGACTCACTCCCGCACGAATGAGTTGGCCGTCGTGGATTTTTTTTTTTTATTTTCGAAATTCTTACCAAGTATTTGTGAGTATATAACTGGTCGGAACGCACTACTTGTTTTAATCGAACTACACTCGGATTAAAAACGAGACGAAATGGATCGAACCGCAAAGAAAACGGTGTTTCAAAAATAACTAATTCTCGGTTTTTCTCATACGTTATTCTATACGATAAATCGGCTTAATGCGTGACAGTGAACGTGTATACCTAGTAAAAGTTTAGATTAATATAGACTCATATTGTGTACATTATATGACGGTACTTGTGTAAACCTATGGAAAAGTGCACAAACGCCGGATGTAAACGCGTAATTCGATTTAGAAATATATTTCTACGATTTTATTGCGTACCCAAATATTATATACGTTTTATAAAGAGAAAAGAAATTATTATAAACGACTGTGTTCGGTTGTACGCCCGTCGCGTTTTTGCCACGTACAAATACGTAATATTTATTGAGGTCTTAACGCATTTATTACATTTCAATAATACACACGCACGAGACTTACGCGATACCGTTAAAAATAAAAAAAAAACGTATAATTTTCAAAAAAAAAAAAAAATAGCCAAAAATTATAAAACGCACTTGTACGCGCGTGTGAAATACACCAGTTAAAAATTACAAAAACAGTAAACGTTGACTTTATTTATTGCGATATATTCCAGAGGGTATTTATAACATCATTCTCGGCCGTGTACGCAATACGATATACTAGAGACGTGAACGAGTCGAATCTTTTCAGTGAATGAGTCGATTCGGCGATTCAACGCGACACTGTCAAAAGCTATATATAGTTCGTATAGTATATCCGTTGATCTGCAGTACAGCCAAGTACCGACACGATAATATTATAATATAAATAATAATAATAATAAATCGCGTTCGGATCGAGTGAGTCGAACATATTGCTGTAATATGAACGAGTTGAAAGATTCGACCAAACGGTATACTCAGCGTATAGCGTACTCATCGAATGAGACGTGATCCGATTTATACAATATAACGATTCGTGATTCGGGTTCGGCAGTGATTTGAAAATGTGTATTTGCGAAACGAATTTTTGCAGGAAATTAACGAATTTCGGCCCAATAAAACGAATAATCGATTCTAAAAATGAGTCCTGATCGTTATGAATTATTATTATAAACATTTTCAGAACGCGTAATTAGAACGCTATTTATCGAAACAATTGTAACGATGCAATAATAATAATAATAATAATAATGTCACAGTAAAACATCAAATAAGCGCTAAATAATGCGTATGGGCGGGGTCGTTCTAATTAATTTACTATACCTATAACTTATAAGTTTTTAAGATTTTAGTTTATAAAACCTGATATCACAACAGTATACATGCTATCACCATTGATAATATGACTACCCTGCCGCAGTAATGTCTGCGCACGCTTATACCTATAAGTATCTTTAAGAATAACTATAGGGAGGGGGGTCAGTGATGAAAATAAAGTAATAAGTGTAAATAACTATATGTATTTAATTGTCAGGTTTTTTTTTTTATATGTAATACACGTAAATTCAATATTATATAGAACTGTGTGTGTGTGTGTCACGTTATAATTTTCTATAAATTAAAACGACGAGTACGAAGTTTCGGCGACCCGGTTCGTAACACAATTCGCCCGTCTCTATATAAACTATATATATATGTACTACTGCGTATATCCTTTTTTTATACGATTGTTAGAATCCATTAGCTACATATATATGGGGAGACAGGGGCGAGCGCGTTTTCGCGATTGACCGCGTTGCCCTGCAAGCGCAGCGTATGTATACGCTAATTACGTATAGAATATAATATAACAGAGACTGAGCAACTCATAATTATTATATATTAACTTATATTAGCAAAAGTTTTGCGCAGGAACGCGTTCGGCTCTAAACGACAGCTCCGACGCGCAGCAAGGTGCGCGCGCGCGACGAACGATGAGGAGGAAAAAAAATGTGCCACGTACGAAATCGCTGGCGGAACGGAAACGAATTTTTCCGCGCGCGCGTATAGGACAAATTTTATTAAAACGAACGCGGTGCAACACAACATTTTGACGTCATAATAGTGCGAAAAGTATATATAAAATTTAAAAAAAACGTTTTTAACCGCTGTCGTGCAGTAATAGTACACTGTACCTATATATATACACTGCGGGCGAGCGCACGAATATTATACGCGCGAGTATTGCGAAACGGCGAGCCGAAAATCGTGACTGAAACGCGCGAGGGGCCGTTCGCATTCGCTCTGTACGACGCGCGTTTGCTAACCGATCAAAATACTAATTTTTTTTTTTTAACTCGCCGTGTTTATACACACACACACACACACGGTCAGTGTTGTGTAGAGTAGAAAAAAATTTTTTTTTTAAATATATACCCCGATACACGCCGATCGTTGCACACGCCCGAATATAATAATAATAAAAAAAAAGGTATGCGATGCAGGTATTTATTGTAGGCTGTTCTGTCGTTCGCGCGCGCGGCACCGTTGCGATTGACCACCCAAGGCGGACAAAGAAAGACGGCGAATTTTCATTTGTTATTTTATATAATATATATATATATATATATACGAGAGGAAAAAAAAATTGTATTTTTTTTCTCTCCTCCGTTCCGCTTATTATATATATATATATTATTATTGAATATTACGCATACAAAAAAAAAAAGGTGAATATTGTCGTTTTATATATTTCGGTACAAAAAAAAAAATATAACGGCGTGGGGCGAAAATCCTATACATATATCGCCTGTTTTACCGAATATATGAATATATATAGTAACTACCGGTGTTTTTTTTTTTTTGGAATAAAAACGTATACCTGCAGAGTAAACGCGACAGCAATAAGAGGATGAAAAAAAAATGTTTTAAAAAAGCGATAGCGTATATTGCGTATATGTAACGGCGGAACGAATCGTGTTTTCGGTGACCACGGCGAGACACACAATATATAAGACCGCTGCAAAAAAAAAAATTTATGTATATAAAAAAATAATACTTATCGCCGCGCGCAACGAGACCGTTAGAATCAACGTGCAGTATTTACGTATACGAGACACGCTAAAAATGTATTTATAAAAAAAAAAAAAAGAAAGAAGAAAACGATATACGAGATATATTTCGATACGTAATATATTATGCAGTGCGTAAGGTGGTATAATATTCGAATATCGATTAATTATTTTAAAACTATACCGAATATATAATAAAAAGTAAAACGACAATTTTTCCTCTTTTTTTTTTTAATTTGCCAATACGTTTTTAAAAAGAAATCCCGTTAATTTTATTTTATTTCTCTCTCAAAAAAAAAAAAAACCCCAGATGAATTTTCGCTGTAACTACAGCTGCAGCGGACGTATGTACAATTTTGTATATAGGTACGCATATTATGTATTTATAAAATAGGAAGTGTATAATTATTCGTTTGTTTTTGTGTGACATAATTAACGAATAATGCAATTATAATAACTGTAAATGTGACAGAAAATTATTTTAGTTAAATATATATTATATGATTTTACAACAACAACAATAATAATAAATAATAATACCATTACCTATACTATTTACACTATGACGATGGGCATTCGACAATATTAAAAGAAGATACAACGAAATGCTGATGAGGATATCTGTTCAAGTGATAGTAACCAATATGTACCTATATTAGACGGAGATATTTTTAATGTCGCGTATTATATGTTATTTTGAAATCGCTAGCAATATTAGAAAAAGGATTTTGAATTATAAAATCGTTTATATTAATGAATATAATATGATGATCACTGTTAAAACATACGTCTAAGCTCTTGTATATAACATTTTGAGCTCTTGAAAAATACAACAATACGATAGGTACCACCAACTATAAAGATACGATTTTCTATACCGGAAAGTAATACGCATGTCTGCAAGATTATACGAACATTTTTCCTATACCTGTAAAAGCGTGTATTCGCGGCAAAAGAAAAAAATATCAAATAAATAAAAACACGTTACATATTGTAAGACCGAATCGCTCTGCAAAATTTGATCCGAAATTACAATTTTCATTTTCAGTTATGGCCAAACAAAGACGCGGATTAAATATAGTATACGATTGTAAAAATGCCACTATTGTCACGAAAGGCTTTTTTTTAGAAGATTGGCCACTATATAGTTGATTATACGTACATATCGCAATTAAAATGAATTACATAATCCATTGCTATTGACAAACATCTGCTATAAATTTGAGTATAGCTCTATTTAACAAAAAAATAAGACGTGTTTTAGTTTTTTTTTTTTTGAAAATGTACGATTTCTTTCCGTTTTGTTTTTTTTTCAATTCGTATAAAATTTAAAACGTATATATATATATATTACGTGTTAATATATTCGAATAACGAACCGCGTGCAAAAGATATATGTAAGTACATAATTATAAACATAACAAATTAGATATTCGTTACGATTGTTCGCATCGCTTCACAGATCCTTATCGCGGGAACGCGCGTATATATTTAAATTACCTACATAAACGGAACCGGTTGAAAAAAAAAATCAAACAACGTAAAAAAAGAAGAAAAAAAAACGTTTACTCGAAAACGTTTTTTTTTTATATATATATTTTGTACATCCTAAGCACGTATGAACGATAACCACTTGACATTATACGCGACCCAAAAACGATACTACCATCGTGAAAAAAATAAATAAAAGAAGTCGGCGGTACATATTACAAACGAGAACCATTAAAAAAATAAATAAATAATAATTAAACAATAAAATTTAAAAAAAAACTACCGTTCGATTGATAAATGTGTTTGATAGAAATCGTTGCCTCGATATCCGAAATCGATTTATACGGTAGAAAAGTGGGATTTTATGTAACTATATACGAGTATCTATTATACAGGAAAAACGTGTTAAATAATAATAATAATAATAATAGTGCGTATATAGTAAATACAATATTTGATTACACGTGAAATTTAACGATTTCAAAAAGTGATAATTCGGAAAAATAATATACCGAAAAAATGTAAAAAAAAATAAATTATCTGCGTTTAATAAAATGCTAAAATCAAACATCGTTTTGAAGTAGTGTCACGATGCACCTCCTTCTAACACGTTACCTCGCTCTCTGTACTGTGTACACATATTTAATATCAAAATTGCTTATATTGTTATAAAAAATAATTACAGATTGTAATATAATATCATATTATATTACAATATATTATTTATATGATTAATTATAAAATAATAGTTATTATAATTATTAATTAATATAATATTATATTTTCTAATAGAATAAAAAAAGTATATCCGCGTAAGCGTTCCCCCCCCCCCTCGCTAAATAAAATATTTTTTATTTTTTCGTTAACAGTTCCGTACGAAACGAACGTTAACGGTTTAAAACAAAATTCGTTTAATACAAAAAAAAAAAAAAACGGGAGACGAGAAAAAGAACGTTTTTACACGTACCTACGACGGGAAACGAGTGGCGATCGACATTAGCGCGCGCCATCTACCGACGACTGCCGTCACTATTGTCATTCGACTCGAGCGTCGGGCGGGGCGCGCGACATCTAACGGGCTCCGCCGGTCGGTACGACTACCGCCGAAAGGACGACGACACGGGCGGTTGCCGGGCCGGGGCAGTAATAATAATAATAATAATGTAAATTACACCCATTAAACTGCCGTTTTCGCTTCTTAATGGCCCCGTTATTTTTATTACCCGGTCCGGACAACAACTTGTGTGTGTTTATTCTCTCTCTCTCTCTCTCTCTCTCTCTCTCTCGTTCATTCACCGCAAGTAGTAGTAGTATTCACGTCCATAACCTGGCACAACGTTACTATACTTACGCCGGAGTTTGTGTGTACACCGCCACCGCGGCCGTCATCGATGACCGCGCGTTGCGAACGGTCGTAAAAAATAAATTACGTATTATTATTATTATTATTAAAAAAAAATTGCCCGGCGACGACAACTGCAATAACGAAAAATTTTACGAGGTTTTTCGACCTTGTGCAGTGAAGGCGCCAACGCTTAAACGACCATAAAACATAAATAATATAAACGAGCGCACGTGGTCGTCGTCGTCGTCGTCGTCTCGTTGTTTATGGTCGTCGTTTTACTATACTACGCGGATCGCGGGATGAATGAAAAACGTGAGGACTTTGACCTTTTATCCGTGAAAAATATTGCTCGGACGCGGTTTGGTCCTTTTTAAGGAACGAATTAAACACTCCGTCTCTTATCACACGGTACTCTCCAGTGTCCGGTCTCCTGTTTTATCCCGTTTGTTCGGCTTTCGGAAAGAAGAAAAAAAAAATCGTTACAAAACGCGTGTCCTTCCGTTCCACCGAGCGTTTCCGACACAATCGAATTGATGTTGAGGGGGGGGGTGGGAAAGCAGCGTCGACATTTTATAAGCGTTTCTTCACTCTATCTGTCGGACCCGCGACCGACCAACGTAACGGATAGCTGATATTACCGCGTAACAGCGGCGCGAAAAATCGTTTTTTTTTCTCACTCGTTTAAAGTTTTTTCCGTCGGTCCCGTGTAATCACGGGTAAAGGAAGGATATGAGTATCGAATCCTGGCCCGCTCGGCCTTTTTTTATTAGTGCGACGGAATTTTGAAACGAAATACCAAACAGTGTTTCCGATCGGATTTCCACGATCAGCTGATTCGATCAAATAATCACACTGTTGACAATTCGGTCGGAAAACGGACGGCGTTATATTGTATTACAGTGAAACCTCCACTAACGGACACCTCCCAATAGCGGACGTTTTTTGGGGAACGGGGACATTTTCACTACTTTTCAATAGGAAAACCTCCGAATAGCGGACTCTCCGAATAACGGACATTATTTTATTAGGGAATTTTTAAAACAATGGTAAATCCCTAATCATTATTTGAAAATACAATCTGTAATATGCCTATCTGTAATACGTATTCACATTCGTATACACTCTTGTAATAATGTAACATAATTACGATAACAAACTCGTTATGGGACGATACGATTATGACAAATTCGGTTATCGGTGAAGCGATTATGTGTTATGACAAAAGTATGTCAGTTAGTGACGGTTTTCGACCGTTTAATTTTAATTGTAAAAATATACTATAAATAATAATATGTAATTTGTAAAAATATAAAAATGTAATAATAAATAATAAATAATAATTTTTGATTTTGATTGTAAAAATATACTTTAAATAATAATATGTAATTTGTAAAAATATAAAAATGTAATAACTTACAATAAATAATAAGTAAAAACATTACATATATGAATGTATATACATAGTACATTATTATACAAATAAATTTCAAAAATGTATCCCCTCTGAATAACGGACACCTCCGAATAACGGACAAAATGTTGGTGACCAAGAGTGTCCGCTATTCAGAGGTTTCACTGTATATGTCAACGCGACAGACGGCGAATACAGCGAGAACGAGGAACGGTTTTTGGAAGAACGGCCTATTATACAGTGTATACAGACTATATATGTTTATGTTCATTATAATCGGTCAAATCTATATCAAAAGTGCTATTTCCATAAAAATGTGCCACTGCCGACGCGTCTCGAGGACGAATATACTCAACGAAACGGTTCTGAAACCGACAAAACAATAGATATGAAATACATGAATAATTTCGTGTGTCTATTAATTGAAGGGTTCGGTGCCACATTTGATCGGAAATCGTTTTTCGACAGTTTTGAATGTAACGCATTTTTTTTTTTTTTTATTCTGGTTAGTTACTGTGCGTAAGAACGAGGTTTGTTCGACTGTCATTAAATGCGCCTGGTCTAAAATATTTTCTGAGCAAGAACCGTAGACAAGTCGGGACTCATAGTTAAGCACGAAATATGTTGTTTATAAAAAACAAAATATATGTACTTAAAAAGGGAATTTTACAATTAAATTTCGAGAATGAGCATACTAATAATTTTTAGTAAAACTCGAAAAACAATAGTATATATAAGTACTCGACAAATATACTAAGCGCATGTGGCACGAGCGAAAACCGGGCGAGTCCACATGTTTCCAACATCGATGCAATATACGTTTGAGGGGCCACGTATAAGATTTATAATAAAAAACGCGCAAATAAACTCGACCGAAATATTTTTATATGTATTTAAAGGCGTTTTTTGTAGAAATCTGAAAAGAACATTTTTTTTTTTTTTTAAAAAGACTGTTCGGTTTAACGTCTCTCCTAAAAAATGTTCAAAAAGTGGACTTGCACCGAGCCCTTCTATTCGATTGTCTTATTCGAACGAACACAAATTTACTTTAAAAATTACATTAAAAAAAAAAACAATTTTATATATTTTGTTCTTATATGCAGTGGCGTATTTACGGAGGGGGTCCAGTACTCCTCCCCAGAACCAAAAAAAAAGATTATCCAAAGGTATTTTTTATTAAATACCTTATATCAATATATCCTGTTGGAATTTTCAAAAAAAAAATTTGGACCCCCCCCCCAGAAAAAAGTTGAAAATACGCCACTGCTTATATGAATAATCTATTGACCCCCCATCGTGACCTAACCGTGATTACGCCGTGATATACCTTGGTATATTCGTAATTTTGCGACGGTATATACCTACTGTTTTCGATCGCCATCCAGTGGCGTGCAAAGACAATGCGCGACGACCGCCGGTGTCTCGCGGATACGGTAAATCAAAACGCTGCGCGCGCGGTCTCGAAAAACGCGCGAGCGAGCGCGCTCGAAAAACGTACGCCGTCGTCGTCGTCGTTGTGTAGATCGATATCGCTGGATAATTTTCTCGCGTCCGACACTTCATTTCCGGCCAAAAACACTACTGCGGAGAGCCGCTGTTCGGGCCACAAGCCACACCTACGCACTTCCGCCGTTCGCCCGTTTATATATTATTATAATATCGTACACGTTATTATTATACGAGCACACACACACACACACACAGGTCGCGCAACCTCCTCTCCTCCTCCTCCTGCCCATATCCTGCCCCTCCGCATATAGTATAGTAGGTACTATAGGTACTACTACTGCTTATAATATAGTCATAGTATACTTTGGCCGTATTCGCGGTACGGTTTAATTATTATTATCGTCGGGCCACGGTCGGCCGACCGGCGTAACCAAATTACAGGTTAGGCGCGGTAGCTGCGCGTATACGCGCGAAACGGTGTGCGATGCGGGGGCGCGCAGCGAGTGAGGGGGATTGTCGTCCCGCAGGAGGAAGGCGCGTATCCGAGAAAGGGACGGTACAGGTATTAAGGCCCGGCAGATGGTATCGTCGTCGTCGTCGTCGTCGTCGTCTGACGATGACGTACGCGCAGCATACCACCCATGTTGAACCGGTGCCGGTTGTTTTGCTGCGCCGCGAGCTCGACGCCCGGAGCAGCAGGACGTTTGTAACAGCAATAATAGTCTAGGGTTCGGAAGTCATAGGAGTTTAAAAAAAATGCAAAATATATGCAAGAAAAAATTTAATAAATATACACGAAAAATTATTCAAAGTTCCAAAAAAAGTTATCAATGTGCATAAAAGAAATGTATAATGTAGAAAAATAAATTTACAATATTTAAAATATGGCGAGAAAATTATCATTATTATTATTATTATTATTTAATATTATTTAATATTATTATACATTATATGTGTATACACTTGGACGAATCGTTTACACGCCCATCCCGTCTTTTGTTTCTCATCGTCGTCGTCGTCGTCGTCGTCAATTTCGTGTTTTTGTTTTCACTTGTCTCACCTCCCAGAACTTCTTGCCGCAGCCACCACACCCGTTCGTCGTCCCGCAACGAGTACCGCCCACGGCCTGTCCTACCACCCAGTCTATTTGTATACCTATTATAATATTATTATATAATATTATAGCGGTACACAGACGCAAGTTCTATAATATATTATACTATCAAATAGTGAGCGTGTGTTTAAAACGCGGACTACGAGTAATTATTATACACTATAATACATTAAACGTGTATAATATAATATATTGCTGGATCGTATAATTTTCGTTAAACGATTTACGTATAGATGACCGGCGGCGACAAACTGCCCCGGACTTCTATATACGCACTCGTCACCGACGGGCATTGCGAACAGTTCGCGTATATATATATATATATATATAAAACGATAAAAATACAATACACGAACCGATATATATATATATATATAAGATAATGTATAAAGAGAGTGTGTTTTCTTTTATATATACATAACATGTATTATATTATAGAGAATTCGCCGGCTCTTATATACATGCGTATATAAAATAAAATAATATAATATACCGTTATTCGGCCTCGGCGGCGGCCGTGTATACCAGCGTGGTGTTGAGGTAGGATTGTATATGCCGACGACGGCAAGAATTTCGAAACGAACGAAGGAACGTAACGGAAGACTCAATGCTGTTATATATAGAGAAGAAGAAGAAAAAAACGTGTCCCTGCAGATCTCGTTCAATAGCTGGTACCGCGTATTGCGTACGGACATTGTTGTCGGAGTATAATAGAAATATGTTACGAGGAAAATACCAAATTATTTCTTCGTATATATATATATATATATTATATTTTACGCGAGAATCAGTCGAAAAGAATTAATCAAATATTTCGCGAAGAAAAAATTTTAGAAAACAAAATGTGTATACCGACACTTTGCAGGGCGTATTCAAACACTATATTTACACTGCACGATAATATTATTGTACTTGTACAATACTACAGCAACAGCAGCAACACGCGGTATATGTAATAGTAATAATAATAATATACATATAATATTAAAACAATGTTCTCTATATATATATACGCCGTACACGTGATTTATTGCAATAGCGCGGCTATATAAATGATATTATATATTATCGCGTTGATTTCGACTGTATAAAGTATTTCTATAGTGGTAATATATATTACTGTATATATCGGGTCGAGTATTCGCGCATTTTCAAACAATATATTATATAATACGTATATACTGTGGTTAAATCAATTTTCGTTGGATATATAGTCGCGCGATACGTTCTATAATAGTACGCGCGTTTTATATATAAATAAATACGTATAGAAAAATCTTAGTGTCGTATTTATTCATTTACCGTCTTATGCCGGCTCGATATTATTTATTTATTTAATTTGTCGTTCGGATTAAAACGATAACGAAACTATAACGAGGTTTCATAGATATATGAGTTTTTAATCGCGCGGCGTCACGTAAAGCTACAACTGTATAGCACTACGCGTCTTTTCAACAGATCACTGCACTCCGCGGATTCGTAGATATTCAACTATAAAGTTCGTACAGTGCCAATTACGAACGACTAATACATTGAAAAAATAAATTATTAATTTGTTTATTATTTTTCCCCGTCTATATATAATAATAATATAGTGCGTCGAAGTTTACAGTGTGTGCGCGAGCAATGTATCCAGAAAACGCTTGAAGTACTCAATTACATACAATGTTACGTTTAGAACTTTCAATTTTTTTTGCAATTTATGTTTATCGGTTATGGGGGGAGAAAAAGGTGCTATAAGGTAAAAATCGGCTGTTAAAAAAAGTCATTTCTACTGTCTTATATAGTGTTACGAACATAGCAAGAATAGGTCGGACCTGTTTTTTTCGTTATTCAAATCTATTTTTTATAATATTATTTAAATATTTGTAATATTTAAAATATAATTTTAGAAATTATTTATAGTCTTTTATAAGACCGGTGGTCGGTATTGGAGTGCGAAGCACTATATAAACATAAATTTCGATAAATTCGTATAAAGAGTTTTTTCCAACAAGTATACGCGAAGTAAGGTTTTTTTTTTAGAAACGCTTACAGTTATATTTGCGCGTACTTATAACGGGTATAGTTTTTAACGGCACGCTTTTGTAATACGTCAGAATTCGCGATTTGACATTGATAAAAAAATGTTTATCAAACTAAACGATTTGTAAATACACAAATATTTTTGTACATATAGGTCATCAGCTATCCGACCGCGCAGCGCTATAGCAGTGGTTCCCAACCGGGGAGAATCTCCCGCCAGGGGGGAATTTAGATACTGCAAGGGGGGAATATAGCGTGATGATGAAATAACGAAAATTTTGTCGTTAAAATAATTATGCCATTCGACAATCAGTAAAATTGAAAATAATAAATCGATTTTCGAACGGTCGCCCATCATAATAATAACCTATAGCATATAGTTATTTTGTAAAATGTATTTGTACGGCTCACTAAAAAAAAAGTCATCTAAATTCTAATTTAAAGAGGTGGGGGAGGCGTGAGATTTTTTAAATTTACAAGGGGAGCGTAGAATAAAAAAGGTTGGAAACCACTGCGCTATAGGTTTGATTTTTTTTCCACGACGACGTGTTCGAACGCAAAAATTATAACCTATTACCCATCCACGCGATTAAACTCATATATAATAATAACAACAACAATAATAATAATAATAATAATAATAATAATAATAATAATAATAATAATAATAATAATAATAATAATAATAAATAATAAATTATAGATGAACACGTATAAAATAATATACATATACATCCGACCAATCTATTATAGCGTGTGTGTGTAATTTAAAAATATGCGGAACAAAATGGAAAACGCGATTCCTCCGCGCGCGCGTGTGTGCAGGCGGCTGCACGGGGCGCGCGACAGGAGAACGTGCCGCGCGCGATTGGGCGGGGGCGGTCGTGTCGCGCGGTGGCGGTGGCGGCCGCGGCAACGGGCGCGGGGGAAAAAAAGCGGCGCGTATTTACGACCCGCGGGCACGCGAATTTGATTCTAAACGCGGATAAAAAAAAAAAAACAACGACCGGTGCCTGACGCGCGCGCTACAACAACAACAACAACCACAGAGCGTCGGCAGTTCGAGAAGAGGTCCGGGGCGAGGGGTGTGGGGTTGGGGAGAGAGGGGAAATAGCGTTTCGGAACATAAGGAAAAACTATACGAGAAAGAACGGCGGAGGGGAAAAAAAATAATAATAACAATAATTACCGGGTCTGAAAGCCTCGCGTCGATTCTGCCGCGCAGAGTACGGCGTACGCCGCACCGACTCTGCACGCACGTCGTTGCACGTCATGTACAAAGTGCGACCCGTTGGCGGCGGCGGCGGCGGCGGCGGGCGGTACGCGGTACGCGCGCGACGACCCAATAATATAGGCGAAGAAAACTAATATCATAAAATATTTTTTTTCTTCTGTTTTTGCCGTCGTCGAGTGCAGACGAGGGTAACGCGATTTCCATCGTTTCCGTACAAACGTATATATATACGCGTGCGCGAGTATATTATTTGAGAAAAAAATCAAATTTTCAAACCGAATACGATTAATTAACGCACGCGGAAGAGAGTGCTGGCGAATTGATTAATTAATCGAAAATTACACTGTCCGTTTTTTTTTTTTTCCGAACAGATAGCAAAACCAATATACAACTTAATATAACTATATATATATATAAGACCGCTGTATAAAACGGTATATAGTCGACAAACGCGTATGCGCGTATATCGACGAAATTTCCATAAAAAAAAAACCGTGTACATGCAGCGCGGTATAAAATATACCCGGCGTCAAAACGCTATGATTTTATTCCGTACAAATAGCAGCGTATTAACACGGAGTATAACAATAAATGTATTACAAGTGTAAATACACTATTATAATATAGAAAGGCGCGTTAGGGGGGGGGAGTCGCCGGTGCAGGGGGGATACGTATATTATGGTATACGCGGGGTACGCGGTTAAATGGGATTTTGGCGGCTTATCGAGGGTTTTCGGTTGAACAGACCTGCGCGCGCGCCTATTGCCATTTATCATCTCGTGCGCGGCGCGATGATAAATCGCGTCGTGACTGCGCAGTGTAGTCGCCGCCGCCGCCGCCGTGTGGAAATACGCTGCGCCTCCGCGCGCCAAGCGTTTTCATCGGCCAAAACGCCGGTGGCCCCTTTACAGTAATAAGAGCCGATTATAATTTTTCTACCGGGGATTTTATTATTATTTTTTAAATCCAAAAACGTACCACCCAGCGGTTTTATTCAGTGCTCGAATTGGCAAAATAAAAGTAGACGGAGACTTTCATCGTTTATACTTTTAAAAGAAGATAGCGTGCCCATCACTTTTTTTTATACTTCGTTGTATCGTAATAGTCGAGTATAGAGGCACGCTAAAATTTTTTAAAAATTAGTCGAGGTACTCAGGCGTCTCCACCCCCCAATTCGAGCACTGGTTTCATTACAGCACGGGTTTTCTCTCCGTTTTCCTATATATATATATATATAGATTTCCGCGGCGAGAGTCGTTACGCGTCGTTTTCCCCGCGGCGGCGTGTGTATCCGCGCACATATTTTATCGATATCGCGCGCGCGCGCGCGCGCGGTGAAAATGGAAATATCGTGTGACGATGGCGGCGCACAGTCGGATTAATTACGTACAAATCGACGGCGGGGCCAACGGTTAAATCGGCACTGCTACGGAGGAGGGTTCGCCGTCGCGGGCGCGTAAATAGGAAGCTGCTCGCACGGCTTAATGGAATTTGTTCGGAGGGTGAGAAAAAAAAGAATAAATATATATATGTAGTGTTGGCCGTTCATATCCGCGGAGAGAAAACGCGTCCGTGCGACGACGACGACGACGATTCTGCAAAGGGTCCGCGGCGGCCGGCCGCGTTTGCAGTGTCGTTTTAAAAGCATTTCTCACCCCCGTACTATTTTATATAAATGTATGTATATACGCGGAGAGAGAGAGAGACGGAATGAGAGAAAAAAAAATGGGATGCGGGGGGTAGGGAGGGACGGACTGAGAGAGGAAGCGGATTTACTACTCTCCGCTTTCACCGCCACCGCCAGACGACCGTGGTCGTATACATACACATTCGGCACCCCCCTCCCCCCCACGGTGAAATACCTACTATACGGAGAGTGCAGAGTGCAGAGTGCAGAGAGAGAGAGTTTCCTATATATATATATGTGTGTATATATAAAACGAGAGTGTGTACGAGAAAATAGCTTCGCACGCGCGCTATACGAACAAACTGCACGGCACCACCACATCGACGACGACGCGCGCACAAAAGGTCGGTCGGTCCACAAATCTTCGCCGCCGCCGCCGCACGTCAAAAACCGTCATGGACCTTTCTCGCGCGCCCCGTATCCGGTCCAATACACACGCGCGTTTTCAGCCCCCCAATCGGGCTGCAGCAGCACGCTTTATACTCTATCGCTTTGCTCGCAAACGCACAAAACTATATATATATATATACAAGAAAAAAATATACGATTATATTATATTGTAGAGAAATTATATGGCGGGAGAGAAGTCATATAAGTAAATTATATCGGAAAAAGCACCGGTTGTGTACCGGAAATGATACGCGGCGCGCGAACGTGCAGGACACAACGATTTTTGTGCTGTAAAATCTACACCGCGGTGTGTATAAGGATCGCGCGTATAGACTCGTGTGTGTGTGTGTGTGTGCGGTCGCGGCATGTATAACGACGTGACCATAATTTTTTTTACTCAAAGCGGGACACCTGTAAATTTTAATAGGGAAACCGTAATCATTTTAGCGTAAAATGACAACACTAGAAATATAGTAAAACACAGTGCGGGACTGTCCCGCCCAAAGCGGGACGTATGGTCGCTTTAGGTATACCGTATATTTAGCAACACATTGTTTTTGGTCGTGATCAATAAATACACGCTCTTTTTTAATGGAATAAAATGCCACAGATCACCTTTTTTCAAAGCGGGACATTTTCTGATTCTTTGGGGACAGCGGGACACAAAGCTCGAAAGCGGGACGTATGGTCACGTTAGGCATGTATGAAATATATACTACCGTTGCAGCGGCTACGTATATAATAATAATACAACGTTTGGTCGAAAGACTATATGGAATATCGCGCGGTAAAATAATATATTATTTACACAACAATATATTATAGAAAAAACGTTAAAAACTATATCGGTATGTGTATAATATGTTGTTCAGTGCAGGTTGTTAGTACGGATGTACAGTACACAGGCGTGCGCACGGGTAGGGCTGATTGGGCTTTAGCCCCACCTGAGCCTATACCCGAGAGACTATATATAGAAATAAATCAAAATCACAGATATTTACACGATTAAAGATATAATACTACTGGTTGCCCATCGAGATGTGATAAGTTGACTATTGAACTGACTAATGTATGTGTGAAATAATGAAAAATGATTGTTTACGTTTTCCAGTCACCAACAAAATGGTCACTTCGAAGTTTGTAGTGAAAATTTCTATAATTTTTTTCTTGTGTGACCATGACGGGGCCGGGATAGGTGGTCAGACTGAATTTAGCCATACCTCTATCAGACGTCTGCGCACGCCTATGGATGTAATATAGATGCGCGGAAAACGCGTGTTTTTTTTTTTTTTTAATTGCTTTGGTACAAAAACATTACTGCAGCGAGGCAGTATTATTAAACGTTTAAAAAAAAAAAAGAACGAATAAATTACATAAATATATATGTAATACGGACAATAACCTAAATTAGGAAGCCAAATTTATGGACGAAATTAATAATTAGGCGAATAACTGCAATAGGAGAGCGGGTATATTAAGAAAGAGATATGGATCTGGAGAAGACAGTAACCTAGAGAGTTTATAAACGAGAAAAAAGACGGAGTCTGTCAGAGAACAGATAAAACGCGCGTGTTTATTTCGAAAAATCGCCGTTTTTCAAACCGTTTCGTGCGTGTATGCGAGCAGAGTGCGATATTCGCGAATATTCGCCTTATAAGAACACGTGGCGTGGATACTGGGAGAGTGCATGTGGTTTCCACCCCCAAAAACTCTCTCTCAAAAAAAAAAATTGTTCTCGTTATTTAAAATGTCGAGAAATTACAATATCTCGTTAATAATCGTGAAAGTTGGCGAATTTTTTTGTGTAATTGATGCGGTATTATTGATGTGTAAACATCTATTACGGCGGTATGAGAGTAAATCTCGGGAAATGTGTAAGCTGTTGTCATGACAACTAATAATTAAATTTATTAATAATATTAATTAATTTACACGCAATTATAAACTGCGTGTAATTTGTAAGCTGTTGTCATGACAACTAATAATAATATTTATTTAAGATACCAATATTCACCCAATCACAATGTTCCGTTCCATTTTTACCGCTCACGCGACGTTTACACATCAATGTCTCGAGTACTATAGCAGACTCGTTTTTTTTTTTCAAATAAAATTTTATTACAACCTCGTGTAACAACACTGTACTTGGTCAAATATTCAAAGTATATATATATATAGCGAGTATATAAGTGCGCGAAACTGAAATTTTTTTTTTTTTTACGAAAAACGCGATTTTATTGTTGGAATTATAATACGGTGCGTAGTATTATGTATTTATTCAAACGTTCGTGCTACATTCCCCGTTGTTGTACGTAATCAATTGTAATTCATTTGTGTACATTAATTATTGTACATTAAATTTATTGTATATTAAACAGTTGCGTAGAAAAAAAAAAAAAAGAACCGCCATTTTAATCGCTGTTATTCGTTATACGGTAATTGCAGGGTGCAGTGTAGTGCTCGCGCATAGATCGTGTGTATTAAATTTTGCAGAAAACTAGTTCGGGCATGGATCGCGCGAGAACAAAACGATAGATCAACGAGGAACGTTGCTGAGAGGATTGGGCTGAGGGGGACCATTACACGGCTACAGCTCGCTATAATATAGCGTCTCGAGGTCGTTGCGAACGCACGCACACACACACGCTTGGAAGCACCTGGACCTCGTCACACCGCAACACATGGCGGCCATCCAAAAGAAATGCGTACCGTAATATTATTTTTCGTATACATACACACACACACGAGAGAAATTTTATATAGTACAACCGGTTTCTTTTTTTTTTTTTGTATACGACCGCGCGGAGAGTGTGCAGAGAGAGAGAGAGAGAGAGAGAGATACGAAAATTCGAGTAATTATATATTCACCGTGTGAACGATTATATATATTTTTTTACGGTACGCCTAATCGTTACTCCTACCTATAGTCGCGTACATATAGAAGACATCATTTTTTTTGTTTTCGTTTATACTCGTATATATATATATATATATTTAACGTTTGCAAATAAATATACAACTCGAAAAGGTTATAGTAAAAATTAAACAATATAATACGTTGGGAGATGATAAATGTACGACGCATACAAAAACTATAGTGTTTATTATATCTGTTATCCGTATTGCGCGCGGTAAATAAATATTAAAATCGTAACGGCGTTTTATTCAAATAAATAATACGTATATACTCAATATAGAATAATTGAACAGCCGATAGTACGGGGGGAAAAAAGATAACATAATTAACCGCAATACCTGTAAATTTTCGGCAAATTAAAGAAAACCATAATTTTAATAAATAATAAAAATCGCCTTTATATACGATTTATATGTAAATATGAAGTACCTATATTAATTTAACTTCTCCTAAATCATTATACGATCAATCGTTTATTATTATTATTTTGTATAAAACATTTAACGAAACGTATATGTGGAACGTTATAATATAGTTTTTTTTTTCTGTTAATATAATGATTAATAGAATTATAGGCTCTGAAAATATATAAGGTTTAACGCTCGGTTTTATAAAGAATATTATGCGTTTTTATATAGGATTACAAAACAATGTATCTAAAATAACTATCGTCTCGTTTGAAAAAAAAAAAAAGTAAACGAAAACACAATCCGAATGTAATAATAGAAGCATTTCTACCCGCGCGGACAGTAATCGATGAGCGTGATACTACTATAGGAGTGAAAAAATTCCTCCATTCAACGCAAAACCACAAGACTATATGTAATTATAAACGATGTTTCAACGGAATATTATTATTCTATTTGTACGCTAGTCGTATGAGTCTACTTTTCAGCTAAAAAACGGCCGTTTCGGTTTTTTATTTTTCGTGTTTTTGGAATTTTATCTTTTCCCGTCCACTCGCGGATGTACGCAATTAATTGAAATTCTAAAGTATACACGTGCGTATACACGTATAATAACTGCGAGGATATCTAAAGTAACAATCATAACGTTTAATGCACGTTAAAAAAAAAAAAAAAACTGGTATTGCGTGTGTTGAAACGAAGAAAAATAAGAACGCATACACGATCGCGGTTACTCGAATAGCTGAGCGAAATTACAAAAAAAATAAAATAAAATACGCGTATGTACAAATTCAGTGTCTTTGTAAACACCTTTGTGACTGTAACTCGTTCAAAACAGAAAAAAAAGCAACGGACGAGTAGATTCGAAAGAGATTCGACGCTATACGGACGTTCAATTAAAAAATAATTATTCTGTCGGGGGAATTAAAATACGAACCGGGCGCGTTTTTTTTTTCATACACACGGGCGTGTGCGATGAGAAAATTATATACATATTGAAAACATAAACGGAAAACGAGTATTATATAAACGGTATACATTATAATATTATAATAATATATACCGCCGATACGAGTATAGTACACCCTGAAATAATCACAATAATTTTAATTCACAGAGTTAAGGTTTTTTTTTCTGTATAGCGAAGAACCGAAAGTTTAAAAAAACTCGACTTACGAATTTTCATATGTTATATACGCATATAGCAGTTATAATATTTATGTGTGTTAAAGTATTCGATTGTCAAAAATCTTCTCGGTTATAATATAAAAAGAGACACATATATACAAGTCACACGCTGTATTTTCTCTAGAGTTTTGTTGTTTTACGCGTTGTCGTTATTTTTTTTTTTTATTCATATAACGACTGTATCTAGTGAAATCAGTATATTTTAATTGGTATTCGTTTTTTTTTTTTTTTTTGGTCAAGCAAAAGTGATTATCGCTACGTATTTTCGTTTTTATTTCGTAAAAAAAAAAGAAGTTAACGATGAGTTCATTTTTTTGTTTTTATATATTTTAGAAACTTTTATAATTGCGTTTCTGAATAAAATTCTCTACGTGCGTTTTGTCGAATGAAAATAATTCGATTATTATACGAAATGAAAATATCGTTCTTTAATACATATTATTTACTAATAATAATCGCGTTATAAAAGGATAATAAGACGATTCGCGCAACGTAATTATTATGAGGCTGGAATGTCGTTGCAGTAAAAAAAAATATATATTAAAATCGCGTTGAAAAATATTGCACTGAAAATTAAAAACCCGCACGAAAATAATCAGTTCGTCTGTCGTACTGTGTATTATTTATACACTAAAAGTCTAAAAAAATATTGAAATTAATCGAGTATTATTTTATGTGGAATTATAATTAGCTATCGATACAAATATTTTCAATTTTCGATGAATTATTAATTTTCTGTAGGTACTAAATAAAAACTAAGTCAACTAACTCGAACAAACGAATCGAAAAATAACGAATATTATATAAACGGTATACAACTGCGATAAAATTTAAAAAAAAAAAAGTTGCGCTAAAAAAAAAATTATTTTATATTCTAACTCGTATTGTATTCGAACGAATTAAAAAACTGCGACAATAATTCAAACGCGTAGTTAAAATTTAAAGAAAAAAAATTGCGATTTCCTGTATATATATAGTAACGATTAATAATATGGAATAAAAATCTAGTACACCGCCGCGAATTCAAACGCGCGTTATACAAACAGAGTATAATATAATAATCACCGCGTCCGCGCACAAAAAAAAAAAAAAAAAATAATCGGTTTTTTATTCACAATATTATATTATTACCTATATATAATATATAGGCTCGACTGTTTTCCGTGCGTTATATATTATTATCGCGGATAATAAATATACGATAACATATTATTGTTATTCTGATAAATTGAAAAACTAAAAAAAAAAATACTATATAAGACTAATATAATATATTACAGCGCTAAAACTCACTAATACTATTATTGAAGCGATAACTATTACCACGCGTATACGAGATCGAATCTAAATATTCTATCAGAATGGTGTAAAAAAGCTGGAAAATATAGTTACAAATCGATACTTCAAAAATATAGCCAAATATTACCTTTTCTGTACATTTTTCGTACAGACGTAGGACGGCCCGAATAGGCTGCGGGAACGTCTTATTTGATGATTAAAAACAAAAAGCGTTAAAACTGCATCGCGACGTTTTCTTCATAAAAATACATTATAGATAGCTGCGCATCAATTCGCATTGTAATTATGTGTACGCGTACGGGAATCATATTGCTGCAGTGTTATTCGAAATAAACACCGCGAAACCAAAACTATAAACTATAAAAGCTACGCGTAATAATATTAAAAAAAAAAGTATAAACTTACTCGCAGGGTCGTATACGGACGCACAGAAATCGACGGGAAAACGAGTAAAAAAAAAAAGAAAAGAAAAAAGCGCGTAACACGACGACGATACGCGGATAAGCCGCTCGTGTTATTATCGTGTTATCCTCGTGCAGTACGCCGAGAAAGGTCGGTATTTCTATTTTTCGAGGGTCCCTCCGCCGCCGCAGCCGGTACCTGTGTGTCAGGGGCGTGCCTTAGTATCCCCTCGGCGGCGGCGGCGGCGGCGGCGGCGGACCCGTCCGTCCGTGAACGCCACCCCTTCGTCGTCGTCGTCGTCGTCGTCGTCCTGCACGTCGTACACTGCACAATACAACAATACACACGGCAACGATGACGACGTGTACGTACGCGTTGCAGTACAGGACAGTACAGGGCGATGACGGTGGGTACACACGAAAAACATCTCAATTTGCAACGGTCTGCGCGCAACAGCATATAGCGCGCGCGCGCGGCTCGGAAAACCTGTGCGGAACCCGACGGTACGCGGGCGCGCGCGCGCGTTATATAAATCACGATTGGGGTATTCTTTCACAATGAATATCGCGCGCGGGAGAAGATTTTTTATTTATTTTTTTTTTTCGGTCGGCCGCCGACCGGTAATACAACAAGCGCGCGCGTTTATGATTTATGGAGGTCGTTTTTATCGTATATACACGCGGCGTACGCTGCTGCTGCTGCAGCAGTCGGCGGCGGTGTTATTATATTTATTAAAAAAAGCCGACGGCGGCGGCGGAGCGGTACAGTCGTCGACGACTATAGAACGACGGCGGCGGCGGCGGCGGCGGCGGCGACGACGGAGACTGTATTATATATACGTATAAGCGACACGATTCCAGCGCACAGGCCGTGCAGGTCGTACGGAGGGAGGTGGCACAGCGCGCGAATACGATAGGAATCGAATTGGAGAGTAAATCATCGATGCTGCGTGAGCGGGCCGATGCGGAAAGAAGAAAACGCGCGACAATTGCACAATTTCATAATATTATATAATATAGGCGACCGCGTATATCGGGGGACTTTGTCGGGGGAACACCGCGCGCTATATATTTTATATAATACACAGTATAGCGTTTCGTTGTCAACAAAATTTACATTTTATTATAATGTTTTAATTAAAAAAAAAAAGAAAAATTCGATTTTAACAACGCGTCACCACAGGATTTTCGACTGAAAATGCCGATCCCCGCATTATCCGGTTTTTCGTATTTATACGCATATATACAATAATAGTGCCACACCTCCGGTGCCGACGTCCGCGTTCTCTCGATAAACACTAAAAAAAAACGCGTCACGCTTTTATATATATAAAACTCCGCGCGTTTGTTTATCATCTATACTCGCAAGAATAGATAATACACGTTTAATACGACTGTTTAAATGACGGAAAGTAAAAAACGCTCCCGGCGGCAACCATCACTTCGCGTATGCAGCACGTTCCTTCCTCCTTTGGTATTAACCAGATTTATCGAAATATAAAAAATTTGTAGGAAAATTCTAAAAAAAAAAAAATTTGGTATTTTAATCGTATAACACAATCGCCGACATATCGATCCGGTTTTTTTTCTCACGTCTGTCGCCGTTTCTATAGGTCAGGGGTGGCCAACAGATCGATCGCGACATGCGTTGGAGTCGACCGCCACTCCCTTTCGTATTTTCTTGAAGTTTTGGATTTTTTTCAGAAAACAAATAAAATTATTTTTTTTTTTGAAAATTTGTGTACCTCTGTTTGACCCACGAGTGTAAAAACTAGATACAGAAAAATATTGTAAATAAAAGTAATAAAAAAAGTGTAACACGCATGTATATGAAATATATTTTTGTTTATTAACAACCTTTTTTTTTTTTTTGATCGATCGCGACAACCTGGGAAAACTCAGAGGTCGATCACAAGTCTATTAAAGTTGGCCACCCCTGCTATAGGTAATCGTTTTCAAGACCGTATAGCCAGCAAAAAAAATTTTTTTTGGGGGTGAGAGTACAAATACGAAATAAAATAAAAATAATAGAATATAAATCATTAAATTTTATTTCAAGAAAAAAATTTCGGGGGGATCTGAATCCTAAACCTCCACCCTGCAGGCTACGGTCTCGATCGTTTTCTTTCCGCCCGGCCGCCACCCGAAAACGCGGCGTTACAACTATTTATTATCGAAATTCATTGTCGATGCGAATAATATACCTGCAGCTCCACAATTCGGTAGAAGGTGCAGTTTGACAAAAAATTCCATCGCGTCTATAGCCCGAGGACTAAATATATTTTACACAACGCGCGTATACATATATATATATACTAACGATATTTTATTGCGATAAAAAGTGATTTTCTAGTGAAAATTTCATCCTGCAAAAAAAAAACACGACTGTCACGCTACTGCACACGGTATACCATACCTACATACTGTGAAATCGGCGATCGACCGATTATTATTGTGTACACAAGCCGAATCACATCTGCAGCTGCAGCGGTTATTATATAATTTATTAATAATTGCGAGAGATAGCTGCTGCTGGCTGGTCTGTCAATATATTTCCGATTATATCCGGTCGCGAATTATTGAATCGGAAAAATCTATATAGGTATAATATCGGCAAACGCATAAAACGATTTTCTAAAAAAAAAAATATATATATCATAAATCGTAATATATGTACATACGCGTACGCTATCGTTCGCCTAACGCAGTGGTTCTCGACTGAACTCATGACCGAGGATCGCTGATACTCAATATCATCCCCCGGTCTCCTAATACGTGTATATAGGTGTAATTGAATAATAACCGTAGGAAATAGGCGATTCAATATACGGTATATGAAACACCGTGGAAAAATATTAAAAATTATTATTCATAGTATAGTAAAAAAAAAAAGAAATTCGACTCGATCAATGCGACTGTATTGTTAGCTTGCACCACTTCGTCAACCGGTTGTCGGAATAAAGCGAACCGCGTGCGACGTGGAATAAAATATCACTCGCCCCGCGACCTGATCGTTTTATTCATTAATAATTTTAAAATCGAAAGTCTTTCGAATTAAAAAAAAAAATCGTGTAAATGTAAAAAAAATAATATCCGACGCCACGGACCGCCTGCAGTTGGGAACCACTGGCCTAACACCTAACCCAACCTAACCGCGTGACGGCAGCCTGCGGTTATCGCCGGTCGATTTCGTTTCAATACCATTAATCGTTGCGCAACAATTCGTCCGCGTGGATTACCGATTTTTTTTTTTTGAAACTCGACCTAGACTCGCGAGACAAAAATTAAGACTCTATTTGATTTATTTTGATATTTATAGCAACAATTATTTATGAGACTGGTTATCACTGTTTTTGTCTGTTTTCGTTTTTTTTTTTTTTAATTTTGCGCTTTACAGCGTATTCGTGTTGTAAGGGGTCTTTTACGTACGCCGTACGAAATAAATTAATAAAAAAAAATCGACATTTTTTTTTTTTTTTTTAATAGCTACAAACGCGCAAAGAAAAAATTTTCACGTCGTCCAGTACAGCGGTCTGCGCGGCGGCGTACAAGAGTACATTCGTATGTGCGCGCGTAATCGACATACGGTTTAGTGTGTGAGAGAGAGAGAGAGAGAGAAAAGAAAACATATAGAAACTGGTCGTTTCGTATTGTTATAATTGTGTTTTGGAAACGGGCCAATTAAACGGCTGTTGAACAGACACGTTTATTTAATATAAGTCCTCGCATCCGGCTATGTATAATATCGACGATTTGCATTCGTAATCACTGCGTACGCGAGACCGGGCTACGTGCCTCGTCAAATCGTTTTTTTTTATATCATATAGAAATAAGAAGAAAACGCGAGTGCGCATATTCAATATACGATTGTCAATGCATCACCGGTCCCTGCAGGATCGGTCTCTTACCCTCGCTTTCTTTCTATTTATACGAATCGATATCACTTTGCTACGATATTGGCGACGATCAGAAAACAATATTTCCGCTGCGAGTGTACCCGCCCGAATTGTCCATATTCAATCGTCAATAATATTGTTATTTTTAAATAAGTAATTTTGAGAGTCGAATTTCGATAATCGCAGCGTGACCGGAGACGACTTTGCGTTATTCTCTCGACACATATACACTACGCGTCGTTATGAGTATTTTTTTTTTTTTTCATTTTTTTACATCGGAATATCGAAGGTTTGGTATATGTTTGGTGTTAACAAAACGGAGGAGTAGAGAAATTCGCCTTTGGCCAGTTTATATTACATATATATATATATGGACGTCACGGGAACGTCGTGCACGGGGGTTTAAAGGCGTTTTTATCAACGAGTTTATGTGGGGATTTTTCTAAAATTTACAATTAAACGTAACGGAGTTTTGGTAAGCGGGACGAGTGATGTTAGAGCTCCGTTTATTATAATTACATATACCAGAGAAGTTAAAATACAGTAGAGCCTTGATATACGTATAGTCTCGATAGATCTCCTTGATCTCGTATAGTCCGGACCCCGGACAGTTCGGCGAACCTCGCGGTAATCCGAACGGCGGATTAGGTAATTACTACTCGACTCTCCAAAGACAATACAATGAAAAGACACAGTTTTTATTCTCGCAAATTTTAAGGAAAATCAGTGACTTCGACACTCATAAAGCAATCGCGGACATATCCGATTCCTTTCCATCGTGCGGAAAATGAAACGGACGAAGTGGCTGAAACCAGTGAGATTCAATTTTCTACGCTCGTAAACCAGAAAACACAGGAAACACGTACACGAATGTCTGATTCTCAAGCACGTGAATGGGCTTGCGCTGACGAAGATTCGGCAAGTCGTGAAATTATAACTGACGACCGTATTTTACAAATCGCAGCAAAAGAGGATGACGTCAAAGACGAAGACACGAGATTGAATCTATAGAACACACGAGTAAAGTTTCTTCTTCGGAAGCCCCTGAATACCGTTGTGCAACGAGCGCTGCAACATCAAAACACGGAAAGCGCTGAGATCTATATAATGTTCTTGCGTCAATACAGAAAACGCGCTTTCGAATTGAAAATCGATGTGTGTACCAACTATACTACGAAGAAAAAAAAAGAAAATTACCTAATTTTTTTTTTTTTGCTAGTACACATGAATAGTCCTGTAAATTCAATAAATAAATATAGTGGAACAAAGCCTCTCGGTCATTTTTGAGCCCACTCGCGGGTATACTCTTAGAAAAACCTCCTGCAGTAATCCGGACGACACTCGATCTCCGAATTCGTCCGGACTATCTAAGTCAGTTTATTTCCGTTCTGTATAATGCATCTCGCGATAATTCTGTCGAGCACGTATATATTATCAGGGAGGATTTTCTGGACGTTGAGATCGTATACATATAAAAAAAAAATATTCGAATTTTTCGGTTAACATGACAACAAAAAAAAAAAAACGTAATAATAACAATTTGAATTATTTTACGATAAGCCGCGGCGGCAAACGCGCGCGGTTTTTCAACACGTGTACTCGAGGTGCATCGAGTGATTCGACCGTTCTCGCGCGGTTCTATTTAAACGTCCTTGTGCCCATTAAAAATCATTTAGATGAGGTCGTCCAGTCTCCCCCTTCCCACGTACGCGAAAATATGCAATAACGAGCGCGCACGCTTTGCGCATATTATTATTACACGAGCAGAGCTCCGTACACGCTTGCACGACCGTGCGCGGGACACGCTGAGCGTTTAGCGTGTCTTTCGCGGATTCTGAGCGAAGACAAGAATTTTTTCCGTTCTCAAACACAATACCAATCAATTAACAGTGCGTGCACACGCGCACAGCGTCGATATTAGAGCAGGAAACACGAAAACTGCATCGCAGGACTCTCGTGTTTGTATAAAATATCGGCGGCGGCGGGCCATGTGGTTTTTCGAAAAAATAACATTTATACGTATAAAAAAAATAAATAAAATCTCATAAATCCGCGCTCCTGTGTCTGTACACTCGTCTCGCGTTACTATACGATTTGTTAAAAATATATTTGTATAATAAATATAAACACGTCTTTCGGCGGTGAGGATTTTTTTTTTTTTACTCGTATATGTAGAGGAAAACAGGAGCGGGACGAAAATCCGGTGGCGCTGCAACGTTCGTTACTGTTCAGCAGTAAACGTGAACGGACGAAAAGAAGAATAAAAAAAAAGAATTTCGATTAGCTATCGGCGGTCGACGAATATTGTAATCGCGTCGAACGATTAACAACTCCCCTGGGATAGCTTTGTTATTGGGACGGAATTTCGAAATAAAATATAACAGCGTTTTTTTCATCAAATTTTTACCTGTCGGATGATCAAAAAAAAAATCACCTAATACCGCTAAAAATTTTGATCGAAAAACGGGCAGCGTGCAAAGGACTACTGTGTACAGACGACGGAATACGCGAGAACGAGACACGATTTTGGAGACGCTGACGAGCCTCGATATTAAAAATGTCACGTGTTCATTAGAATCTATTGAGACGGATATTGCAATCTATAAAGTGGAACGTTCATAAAAAAAGGGCCGCCGATACATCCGGAGGATGTACTCCATGAAATGTTTCTGAAGCCAATATATCTGAAATATGAACAGTGAATTTTTTTTTTTGTATTTATTAATTGCCCTATTTAAATGAATACGAATTTACTTGGAAAAAAAATGTATATTTGTTCTTATGACAAAATATGGAATTCCACAACCCCTCGTTATCTAGCCTTAATTACATGACCGAAAGAAGCGATTGCAAAGTGACGATAAAACGATTTTTACCAATATTTAATATTATTAAAATCGTATTAATATTAAATAATATACAAATATATTATTATAAAATAAAATAATAATAATAACAACAATAATAATAATAATATACAGCGTAATATATATATATGCATTTTAAATGATGTCACACACCGCGGAGATTATCTTAAGATTCTTTCGATAAAAAACACTTGGACACGGTTCAAGGTCTCATAGTGTACAAATAATAATCTGATCGTGATTTTTTTTTCGGAAAAATAAACGACGATTTTTAATACGCTATTACGGGTCATGATCGTCATCACCAAACCGACATAATATACGCGTGAATAATAATAATACACGCGTGTGAATATAAATATTTTATAAACGTTTTATATATAAGAAAAAAAAAACACGTATTTTTATAGAGTAGCTCATTACGATATTGTCCGATGAATGTTGGCAGTGTACGCGATTAAAACAAAAATCGAACCACGTTTTGAATTTACACGCTTCACGTTAAATTTCTACGAAATACCCTTTGCAAAACGACATCAGGCAAGAAAACGGGACAATTCGATTTTCGCAAACGAATATCGATTAATATTATACGTACTATAACGGCTTAAAAATAAAAACTACCACCGTTGTCGTGTAACTATGGCGAGGCGACATCAAAATAATAAACGATATTGTTTGAAGAATGAGAAAAAAAAATCATTTTATACACCCAAAATATAATGAATTTCTATAATATATATATATATAAATAAACGTGAATAAACAATCTAGCCAAAAATTATTGTGAAAAATAAAGAAATATATTATATTATATATATATATAAAGGAATTGCGCGTTGTTGTATTTAATTTGTTTACTATATCGGTTTCGGAAAAAAAAAATCATCATCAGGCGTGTACTGAGCGAAAAACAAATATAAAACAACAGAATTAAAAAAAGAACAAAATTACATATAGAGAAAATTATGAATATAAAAACTGCTAAAAAAAACCGACTGTTCAATATATTATTATATCGATATAAATTATTATTTATTAAATTTCTGTCTCTTTTAAAACTTTGTATATTTCTAAATCGTTATGGCTGCTTTTAAAAAAAGCTTTGGGCAAAATTTGAATTTAGCGTTTTAAAAGGTTTTTCATAGACGAATTGGTGAAAAAAAATTTTCCTATTTTTATTATGTCCATTTGAAATTGTCTATTCGTTTTACCAATAATAAAATTTATCTCACAACCATAGGCGGTCGAGCTTGCAAAAAAATATATAATATTATACATTCGCCTTATTGCGGAGATTTTTTTTTTTTAATATACGGAATTGCGAACAAAAAACTCCGCGAGGATAAAACGGCGCGTAGATATTAAATAAAAAAAAAAAACGACGACGACGACGGAGGGACGAAGCGAAAAAGAAGAAAAAAAAAAGTGTCCCTCGGAAACGGGATTGGTCGGATCCGTTCGTTTCGCACACCCCGGGCCGCGTTGGCGGCGTCGTCTACTGCAGTACATAAGCAATTTCGCCGATCCGACAGAACCGATTCGTCATCGGCACAAAGCGAATACGCTGACTTGTCAGCGCCACGTTCCTTCATCCCTGCCGTTCCCCCGAAAACCCGTCGTCCCTCTCGCATCGGCGCTCGCAATAACACTATTACGTCCACGCTGCACACTGGCGAGAGCGCGGCAGATGTTTATTGCTCGCTGCAGCCCGCAGGGATGGCGGTGAGTGATATGATCGCGAGAGCAACGGACCAATGGACAACTGCAACAGCAGTAATACTCGTAGTGCCCCCTCTCAGTAAATACCGCGCCGAGTGTACAACAATAAGTGCGAGGCGACAATATATTATTATTATTATTATTATAAAACTCGGACTTGCAAAAAAATCACATCGCGGGCCGACGGAAATATACGGTATACGGTAATCTTTATCGTCCAGTAGTCGTATATATATTTTTTTTTTTGATTCGTAAGCGGGCAGAGAAGAAGGTTACGGGGCGAGGTTCGAAAAATATCCTTCCGGAGAGAGAAACGGTGACAAACCAGCGGAAGGAACGATTTTTCGATTATAAAAACGAATCGGCGCGAACCGTAATCTTCTAATGAGCTAATTTAATAGCGCGCGCGACAGATCGAGTGCGTATTTAAAAAACTAGAAACACGGGCGAATTTCCAGCGGGGCTACGGCGAGACGGTCGATCGAATATCGTGTATATCTCCAGCGAGATATTGCAGTACAACGGGCGTCCTTATGTGTTTATAACACGCATAAACGATACGGCAAAACCGTCCGGACTCTATCCCTCTTATACCGATAAAAAACCGAGAAGAGTTCAAAATTGTACTCTAAAGAAGAAAAAAAAACGGCACGTTCTCCCGACACTTTACAAGGCTACAGGAAGTCGCCGTAACAACAGTTCGGGCCGCGTCCTATTTTAACTCGCTCTTTCCTCATTGACCGCGGTCTTCCGCTCATATATATATACGCAATAGACGCCAAATCGAATTAACACAAAATCCAATAACGCTCCGAGAATATCGAAATACATACCCGGAACAACCTGTCCGTACCGTACAACTTATATATAGAAGATATAACGTCACAAAAAAATCGTCAACTCCTTACCTAGAATAATAAAAAAAAAAAAAAAATTGCAATCAATTTCTGAATTCAACAAAAAAATTGTATTATTATTTATATTAAATGTAGTATATATATCGGGCCTTAACACTATAATAATAATAGTAGGAAAAAAAAAGCGCGTACTCGTTTGGGAGTTTTCAATGATCTCCTCATCGCGGACAATCTCGCGAATAACACTTGCACAAACAATACTCTGCCGAACAAAAATAATTACAAATAATATTGAAAAATTCTGCAGCGTTAAAAGTCTACGTTTCACGCGTTTTAATAAAATTCTAATTAGTTTTTTCTTGGCGAGGATTAAACCGGACGGACAAACGGCGATCAATGCGAATACAACTCGTATAATATTATTGTATTAATACGCGTATAATAACCCGTGCGTAATCATGCGAACGATTTAAAGCGCGGCTATACGCGCGGGTAAAATGTATATGTCGTCGTATTTTTTCCCCTTTATTTTTCTTCTTTTCGGAACGACCTTAAACGGTAAACGTATTATATATATATATAATACGAACCATTACCGCGGTAAATGCAAGCGTTTAGCTGATGCTGAGATTATTATCGTCGCGCTCACGGGTCCCCCGTGTAGCAGCATCCGCGGTGCCGACACCGCGCGAACGCGACACAATCGCACGAGGCGGCGGCGGCGGCGGCGGCGGCGTCCATTGAACGGACAATACATCCCTCGACGGCGGCATATCGTCTGCCGATCTTTAAATTATTCACACACACACACACACACGTATATATTATATACTGCGTGTACTTGTACGTAATAGCTACTTCTACTATACTATTACACAACACCACCATCGCCACACATTACACCGGACTGCCCGCGCGAGCGTAAAATTCAATCTCTTATATTGTACCGCGCGAATCAATTGCCACCTTGTCATCACAGCCGCCGCCGCCGCCGCCTCTATATAGAAAACGTTAAATCGCTATTAAAGTACGGCGAGCGACAAAACTGCGTTCGATATAATAATATATTATTCTATATAGCGCGTATTATTAAAGTCCACGTCAATTATTATTGGATAATAACGCGCGACATCTGTTAACGCTGTGTGTTCTACGCGCAATAACGGTACCCATATACGCGAACGTAGCGGCAAAAGCGACGAGATTTAAAGGCGTAAACCACACTGCACCGATACCTAATATTATACGCTCTCACTGAACTCGATATACGTGGAACGCGCGTTCTGTATTTTGTAATTCTCGTATACCTATATGAAATATGGAGTATTACGGAGCCGTTGTACGCATTCCGTTTCTGTTTTCCGTTTTCTTACCAACTTCATTTGTGTAAAAACAACCGATTTTGGTGCTAACGTCGATACTGCGAGCGCGACGTTTTGTGTCCTGTTATCTCAAAGCACGATTAAAGACAGACGGGTCGAACAACGAGCTATAATACTATACTCTGCCGTTCACCGCGACTAATAAATACCCCCTCACCTTCTTTGTAAATCAGCCGAGAAATTTCACTACTACTATATAGGGTGCCCAAAGCGGTTTGATATAATATTAGCTACGTTACATTATTCGTTATTATACCATTTCAAAATGCGATCTTTCTCGCAATTTACCGCAAGCTCACGCGGAATGCTTGGCAGCACAAGTGATCTTCCCTCGCGGTATTACCTCGCCGATTTCCAGATGTCTCTACAGCTGATTACATATAGGTATCTATAGGTTCTTTAAAAGCTTACCTTTTCCGCCGTCTTGCGTCATTCCTTTATCTCGATTCTTCTGTCTCGCACGGTAACCAACGCGAGGTTATTGTGAGGAGGACGATCCTCTCGTACGGGGTTTTTAAACCGTATATACGCTCTCAAAGCTACGACGCGCGCGCGTCTCCCGACACCGAATCACTTCTCGACTCTCGTTCCCAATCCATTATACACCGGCAATATCCCATGTCGCCTGTGGGGCTATTCTGTAACTCGATAAGACCTGTTAACGACGACTTTCGGTTCGTTAAGCTATCGCAGTGGCGTACACACGGGGGGGGTTTTGGGTGTTCAAACCCCCATTGACTTTTTACAAAAATATTTTTCGTAGTGATTTTAGCACCATAGCACCATATTTGGCGCGCGACCGACGACGTCTTAATTTCATAGAAAAATAATTTTTTTTGTTTTCATGACTGTGCAAAATTCACCATTTTACATTGGATTATATATTACACTATACGATCGGTATCGGGAAAGAACGACCACAGCATATTGCGGTCATATTCCGTCGGTTGCGGAGAATCGGTCTAATGTGATTGCGATAGTGCGTTTGGCGTTTAAATATGTGTGTATTTTGGGTGTTCCCGTTCAATTACCGATCAGGTCCGGTTAATCGGTAACCGACAAAACGCATAGTGTAGCTCCAGCCTAATAATTCTGCTGCTACAAAACCCAGCTATATTTAGTTTGCATTTGATCAGTAACCGTGTGATCCGTGCGCGCTTTTCTGTTTGAAATCACGCAGTCGAATAATATAATATGTTCGTATTTATTGATATTGTCAATTTACCGCCAGCACCGCAGTTATATATTTATTTTTATTGTCAAGTTTTTGGAATTTAGCAAGACTGATATCTTGTGAGCGTTTATAATATTACGATTTACGAATTACGACTTCGCGAATGTGTTTTGTTTTAATATTTTGCTGTTCATTCGTATTTGTTTAAAATTTAAATATCGAAGAGAAATGAAGAGAATAAATGAATATTTTTTGGCGGATAGTAAGAAGAAAAATATGGAACAATTATTCCTTTAACAGCTGAAGAAGTCATCGATGAATTAGGGCAAAAACCAAGGAAATTGGATATTGTATTATAATTATAATTATTATTATTTGTATTATTATTTGATACGTTTTATAAAAATCTTTTCAACTAATATATATTTTTTATATAACCCCCCCCATTGAAAATTTCTGTGTACGCCACTGAGCTATCGAAACGATTTATAAATTTCCAGAAAATTGTCGTTAGCTATCGATTTCTTATCATTTTGGTGGACATACACTTTGTAAGCGCAAGGTATCGATAGAGTCATTTACAGATCACGATGTCAACAACAAAATTCGATACATTTTTAAAATTTCAATAAGAAGCTCTTATCGAATTAATTCGTTAACACGTTATCGAGTTACAGAATAGCCGCCACACTGCTGAGCTATTTAAAACACCCGTTTACTTACGTGTTTATTTATTTACTATTAATTTAATCGTCGCGCCGTAATACTTTATATAGAAACAAACGATAAAAATAAAAGCGTACAGCGCACTGCAGCAAAGTGTAATAAACATCGCGCCGATCAGCCGTATATATATATATACGCTGCACTGCGTCCCCGCGGAACGCTCGCGAAAATCTCGTACGTATTTCAGTAAACCGTATTGTGTTAATCCCCGAGGACTTAAAAACCACCACCCTGCAGCTCCTCGTCTGCAGTACACGGAACACATTTCACGCGCTTAAACTCGTGTCGACTGCGATATCGGCCCGTTCGTCGTTATAATTAATTTTGATGTATTACAGTTTGATTGCCGAAAACCCGTTTTGTCGCGTACATGACCTGCTGCTATTTATATTAATCGCGCATATATATAGGAACGTAAACGACGCGCGATTTAAGTAAACGATTCGTTAGCGGCGATGAACACAAGCAGGCTCGGAAGTTTTCCACGGTTTATTTATCCGCGGTTACCTATATAATCGCTGAGTGCGTAAAACAGCTACAGAGTTCGTTACACTGTTAAATTATACGTAAATAAAATATCAACAGTTTTTGCGATTTTTTTTTTCTCGCCCTATTTTACGAGTGCGAGTATCTATAGAAACACGCGCGGTATTCGTATTTAGTCGTTGTGAAAATACGAACCGTTTTATGCTTTCGTAATATCTATTATTGGTTTAAAGTCTGAATGAGCAATGGAAACATTATTTTTGTTCTCAAAAAATATGGAATAAAACGATTTTTTTTATTTATTTACAGGCACGTAATTACTTTATATAAAGAGAAAATTGAGGTTTTTCACATTAATTCAAATAATAAATTTTTTGTGGTTTTTTTTTTTTGTAAAAATTAAAAATATTTATGTACGTATTTTTAAAGGATAATTTAATTCTTGTATATACGCGCACAATCCCATGCGTATATTCGGTACGTTTTTTTTTTTAGAGCACATTTAATATGTTCCCAGTCCCTGCGATGAATTCATTTGCTCGACGATTTTTTTATTATACCTATATGTACCCACCCTGCAGCTGCACAGCGGTCATTAGTCATTACGATAGCCATTATTCGACCACCGCGCGGACAACCAACTCATTGCAGCGATAGACACGTCTATTCGATTTCAGATAAGATAATAATATATACGCGCGCGTTTCAGTCCACATAATATTATAATTTATGCACTTCAACATTATACAATATAATAAAATATGGGCACACGCATTCGCAGCAATCGATACGGAAGGCGACACGCGCGCAGTTTTTTTTTACATATTATTATTAAAAAAAAAAAAAAAAATTGTTTTATTTAATCGAAGATTAGCGCGCAATTTTTTTTTTTTTTAATTTTTATACACGCTTATAGTCTTTCCTTTTGTGTTGAAACAGAACAAAAATAACGATTTTTATTCGATAAATATGCGAAGTAATATATTGAACGTGTGTATGTCATAGGCGTGCGCACGGGTAGGGCTGATTGGGCTTTAGCCCTACCTGAGCCTTTACCTGAAAGAAAATTACATAATGAATAATTTTTAATAATAAATAAATATTAATGTTAATTGACAATTGTTAATATTATATATTATGATTTATGTTTTGAACGTTTTTGAATTATTTTATTAGATTATATTTGTTTTATTAGATTAATTTTAAATCAATATCGATGAATTGTATGTGTGAATTAATGAAAAATGATTGTTTACGTTTTCCAGTCACCAACAAAATGGTCATTTCGAAGTTTATAGAAAAAATTTCTATAATTTTTTTTCTTGTGTGACCGTGACAGAGGAGGGGAGGTGGGTAGTCAGATTGAATTTAGCCATACCTGACTCAAAAGTCTGCGCACGCCTATGGTGTGTGTGTGTGTGCAAATTAACGCGCAGCACAGACGGACACGATAAACGATCGTAATTATTTTCTTAAAAAAAATTGTTTTTTTAAAAATATTTTCTTAAGATTTAAAAGCGATATCGAAACTGAATTCGATTTTATTCTGTAATTATAATATATAGTTTGACGAATGAGTGTACTGCACACACGTATAAACATTATTTTATAGTATATACAACAGAAAAAGTCAGTGTAATGTTTATATGTGTGTGTGTGTGAATACATCAATTAACGCAGAGATTTATATAATATATATATGGCTCGTTTACCGAACGAGTGATTTTATATATTTAAAAAAAAAAAACGTATACCGAGTTCTATTTTCCGTCCGTTACATACAGTTACGCGCGAGTGATTATTTTTCCAAATGATTCATGACGTGATACACATAACGAATATAAAATAATCGACGACGACGACGACGACGATGAGAAATTACAATAATAATTATATTATACAGATCGTATCGTTTATACGGCGTTTAACGATCTGAAATTAAAAGTGTAAGTATATGCATTACATGTCGATCCGGTGTATTGATATGGGTATACTTGCAGCAGTACAAAAAACGTACTTGGTAGCCGGTTCACGTTCGGTTACTCATCTTCCATAATAACATATAATATCACCGTATATTAATGACAACGTATGTACAAAGAATTGTCAACGCTATTTATACGTGCAGCTCGTCGAGACGACAAGTCCCCGTATTGGCTTATTTACAGTAATTATTATTATCGAGAAAGTATACGTATAAAACAGTTTTGACTTTTTATCGCGGTCGCAGGTCGTGACAAAACCCCATTACCGTGTAATTTAATGGGCTATAAAAATTGTAATCGCGCGTTGATTACATAATAAGTTTATGAACGCTCTCGTTTACCCGTTCCCCCGGTCTCGTGAGATCACCCGGGGAGCGTGTGTAATTGGATAGAAAAAAATGACATTCGATTTCCACGATCGCAACAAAACCGACAAATGCGACTCAATCGAAATGGAAATAAAATAACCAAAACGACGTTGAAATGGTGAGGAAAAAGTTATATCCTACACGCATATTATATAGGTATTTGGATATTTTGAATACTGCAATATACATCCGCGGATCGAAACGTTATAAAATATAGGAAATAAATTTTGTTTTTTTTTTGGATTTGGAAAACCGTTTATAAACGATGGAACAGGAAGGAAATACACACAAATAATACACGTTATTGTTATTTTCGCGGCGTTAATAGAACAATGTCAAAACGATTGTCTATACGTGTATACCTACAAACCGATCGACATAATTCAACGTCCAGCGATGAAAAATAATAAAACGAGTATAATAAATACCCTATAAATAATGGGCGGTTTTTTTTTTTGGTAAAGGGGAAAGAGGTGATCGATAACGCGCGTATCTATTAAATGTATCGCTTATTGTATATAAACTAAAATATATATGGACATTTATTCGTTTTTGCTTTTGTTAAAAACATTATAGCAAGGCGATTGAAAGGGGAAAAAGAACAATTTATCTATAAACGCGTACAATATCAAGTTAGGAAATTATGAATGGAATTAATAGTTAAATGGATAACAATATGGGAAAGTTAAAGAGGAGATTCGGAGAGAGGTAACCACCTGCAGAGAGCATAAAACTGAGAAAAGACGGTGTCTGTCAGAGAAGATAAGATTGCAGTAAGATGATGTTGGTTAAATTCGTGGATTTCTTCCTCTTGGTGGCGTGTACAGAGATATAGAGAAGATGAATTTAAAGAAATAACGCGATCCGAAGACACGAAAATGTCTTTAAATAAGCCGTTTAGGAATATCAATAGACCTGTAAACTACGGATCAAGAGGAATGATGTGACAAATAATTACTGTTCTGTGCCAGCAGACATACGCATATACATATTTTAAAAGGACGATTGTGCGAAATGACATTAATACGTGTTACATACGAGTATAACCTTCTTCTTCTGAAGGGTTTCGGCCTTCAACAACTAGCCCCTCAAACAATCTCAACCTTATCTCCATTTTACGTCTGGTTCCTCTACACTGACACTTTTTTTTTATATACGGTCTTCCCGCATCTTATAGGCGTGGTGTTTTTCCAGTCGGTTTTTCCTCAATAACTGTTTTTATTAACGAATCATCTTTTCTCCAAGCCTGTTCGGCCCACAATAACCTTCTTTTCTCAATTTCATTTATGACGTTCTGTCGTTGCAACGAGTTCTCTACCTCTTTATTTCGGCGTCTTGTCTTGCAGCAATCCTCAGTGTCAGTCGTCAGAGTCCATACACACGGTGCACAAATTTTTCTTAGAATTTTTCGCTCGACACACCGAAAGTATCATCTTTTCTTTCGTCTCTCACAGAGACCACCGGGAGAATCAGAGTGATGCGTATAATTGGTTTTCCACACTTTTCGATATACTTGGCAAAACGTTTTTCTTATAGGTCATATATTCTAACACCCATTTCCCATTCGTATCTAATCTTCCATCCTTAAATCTCGTGTGATTATCGATCCTGAATATTCGGAATGTGACACTATTTTATCGACATTTATTTCTACGAATTCTCCTTGTATTGGATTTTTTTTTTTTTGATTTCTTCGTCCAATTAGAACGTTCTCCCTCCCCCGGTTAATTTTTATTTATTATGTACACGCGTAAAGTAATGAAAACAAAACCCCGGAATGACGAACACGACGAATACAAAAAAAGGAAGTTATCCAATCACTTAAAATGCGTTGTACCAAGCGTAGGTGCGGTGTACGGTTGCAGTAACAACGAGATTAATAACCCGCGGACGCAAATATATATAAAAGGTCGGTGAAAACGCGAGAAGTGGGGCGAGGGATCGCCGCCGCCGCCGCGGAAAGGGACCGCGAAAAAGGGAGTGCATTTTTCATTATAACGAAACGTGTGTGTGTTGTACGCGGAGACGCCGGAGTTTTTCGCGCGTAACATGTAACTTTATATATTATATTAAGGAAAAATTTTGTTTTCAAAAACTTTCTTTTAATTTTAAACTATTTATATATATATATAGGTTTTGACGTATTTGATTAAAAAAAAAAAAAGAATTAATTTTTGTTTTATACCCAAAAATATTACACCGAAGCTCCGGTCACAATCGTTTTATCGAACGCGCAACGGTTTATAATCGATTTCAAATTTATATAGCGATAACAATATGCATTCTAAATTTTTTTTTAACTTTGTTTTTGTTAGGCGAAAACTGGCACACACTCGTGGAGTACCTACGTTTAGATATAAACGGACAAACACGCGGTAATTTTCTCGCGTTATTTGCGGTATAAAATAATAATTTGTTGTATAAATCTCCTCATTTATATCGGATTTCAATGGGTAAATTACACGAACGGATCGTTTTTTTTTACTAAAAAAAAAACAACGTGTTTACAAACATATATGTGCGCATAATACGCATAAACTTCGTGCGGCGTGTAAGAATATTTTATTTTTTTTAGACGTATTGAGAAAGAAAGGAGGAGAACAATATTTTGTCGTCGGCCGTTTTATGAACGACGCGGCCGAGATACGATGACGACGTGACGAGCGTATATTATCGTATAAAAACTGACGCGGAACATAAATATACTTTTTTATACAGGCCCCCCTTTCGGTAACACAGTTGCGCGGGAATTAAACTGCTGTTTATTTTATTCTCGTCGTTTCTACGCGGTTTTCGCGTTTCATATTATACGAAACAAACGAAAAAACCACGACTCCTCCTCCTCCTCCTACTATAAAGCGTTTATCTTTTAATCGCGCGATCAGATTTCGTAACTCTTCGCTCTCGTCCTCGGCGCTGCCGTTACTGCAGTGTCCTCGACGTGATCTACGGCGCTAAAAAAAAAAAACTCGGGGCCCAGTCGTATATATACGCGATTATATCGTTCGTTTCGGTTTCTCTTATACGTATATACGCGACGAACGTCTCGAATAAAATCATATTATTCGAGAAGCGAACACTTTGGTATATAAGCGAAAAAATAGCGAAAAACATTTGTCCAAAATTATATAACGGTATACGCGACCATATATAATATTGTCGGTTAATCATAATATTGAGATTTTTTTTTAACAATAATAATAATTAATCGACGCGTTTTATCAGCATCCGCACGTACTGAGGAGGTCCATCGTAAACCGAGAACGTTCGAGAGAGAAAGAGAGAGGGAGACGCCCGTAATTTTATATAAAAAAAAAAAAGTAAATAACGAGCCGCGGGGTGTTGTGAATGTCAAAATTACTTGAATAAAGATTTTAGAGCGTCTTGTTTTCACTGTATAAATTTGAAACCTCTTTTCACGAATTAAATGCAACAAAACCTACAATTGCTACGAATAGTCCGAAATTAAAAGGAAGTTTTTGAAAAAAAATTTTCCTTAATATAATATACAGTTACACATTAGACGAATATTTCAGATTTCTGTACCCATTAGTTCGAAATTACGAAAAAAATAACGACAATTGATTTCGACGAAATCGCGTTATAATGTAATTTTTCGATAATTTTTGAGTTATTTTTTTCAGGCGCTTTTGAGAAAACTGAAAAATGACCGCTCTTAATTACCGACAATTCGCTACCGGAAACAAGCCGTGACCGTAAAGATTGGAACACTCCTTCTGGTAGAATTTTTGGGTACAGACATCAAAAAAAAAAAAAACGCAGCTTTGTAAAACCAATTGATTCCCCGCTCGGCTCAGAATCCAAAATAATACGCAGACTGCAGCCTGCAGCAGCTCAGAGGTATGCCGCGCGCGCAGTCGAGGAAACTCGGAATTCGAACGATTCGACGAATAAATCGTTGTTAAACAATGGCAAATATTATAATAATACCGTTCTCGCGGAAAGTATTTTATTTCTTTTCTTCTTCAATTTTATTTTATTTTATTATTATTATTATTATTATTATTATTATTATTATTATTATTATTATTATTATTATTATTATTACGCGTTTTATTTATTGGTAGGAAATTCGACATGACGTCGATACGGTTTTTTTTTTTTTTAATAATATTATACGCGTATACGACGAATTTCGTGTACCCCTTTTATACGTGTCCTATACATAACAAATACGCGATGGAGGGGGAAGAGAAGTTCGGCTTTTCGTAACACGCACGCCACGGGATCAATATGAATAATAATAATAATATATAAAAGACTTATACACGCGCCTCGCGCACACCGCGTCACGCGAAATAATATTATTCATATTATACACATATATAATATATAGACAAATGTATTCGCGTGCGAAACCGCGAATGAAATTCATATTGAATTTTTTACATATTGTACACAGCGCTCGAATTGGAAAAAAAAGAATATAAAAAAAATGCGCGTCCCTGAAAATTTTAATGTCTTGAAAATTCGTTGGGAATCACTCCCTCCCCCCTCAGCCTTTACTAAATATTTCCAAACAAATAAGTCTATTTTAAATTTGTAATATGAGCGTCGAATCTTTATTATATTGGCGTTGATGACAAATAATTTAAAGACATTTTTATTGTACTCGTTAATTCAATAAAATTGTAAAAAGAATCCCGTTCCGTTCTCAGCGTTCCATTATGGAAAATTAGAAGGGGTACGCTAAAATATTTTAGAGATACTCCCCCCTAATTCGAGCTCTGCATATATAAATGTATATACATATTGAATATTTTTAGTATTGAATTTTAACTCGTATATACGTCACATGACCGATGTACATCGATGAAATCATTTCACATCATTTCTAATTAACCATCAGACACTGTAATATATGCGCAGTGCCTTCGAAAAAAAAGGATCTATTATTTATATAGTATAGTATTTGGATCTTACTGCGAACGAATCATTTTCAGCGTTAAAAAGAATTGAATTATAAAAGTCGAGTGAAATTTATAAAATCAGAAATGTCGAGAGAAACGAGAAAAGCCGATGTAATTGATTAATTTGCGGAGAAAATAAAAAAATCGTATTCTGCTATTCGGTGATTTCAGTGTTACTATATCAAACTGATTATTCCGTCTTCAGAATATTGTAAAATTTTTAACGTTTACTAAAAAAAAAGAATTGACGAATTCAAGGGTAAAAAAAAAAGAAGTATTGAATTGCGCGTTTTCATTTTATAAATATTAGGTATTTTATTAAGTCATAAAATGTGCGTATTATTTTATAACAATAATAAATAACGCGTACCTTTAAATTTAACGTTGACCAATTATTTTATAAACGTTGTAATAAATTATATATCGCATTTGTACGATTAGCGTTCAATAATATGTTAATTAGTAATAACAATAATAATCAGTAGTAATCGGTACGTATACGCGAAGTTCAAATATACCGCGAAAACTTTAAAACAGTACCTATATAAATACTAGTTAAAAGCCGCGCGAGTAATTGTTTTCTCGTTAAGCCCGAAAGCAATTATATAAACGAATTGTAATCCGATACGGATATGAAATTCGTCGTTAAATTCAAAATCGATATGAAAAATATGTTTTGAAAAAAAAAAACGAAAAACCTATGGAAGGCATTATTTTTCATTATGCTGTATATATATTAAATAGAATTTTCGATTTATTTTTCTTGTCCAATCACTATAATAACGTATATAACCCAGTTAACTTTAAGTGTATATATTATAATATTACGTGTGCCGTTTTATGACTGGAGGAAGGAAAAACTTTCGACCATAATGACGGGTTTGCAAAAAAAAATATATATATATATAATTATAAATATAAAATACAACGGACCGAATCATTTACTTTTTTTATATACACTTATACATATAAATATATATAACAACGAAAAATATATGTGTATGCAAAAATCGTGAAAAAAAATTTGTATCGCACGAGCGGGGAGCGTGTTCCCACTTCCGGCTATAATTACCGAGTGCGTGTAGTACTATGCATATTAATGAACAACTACAATAAATTAAACTTTTTAATTTTTTTTTTTTAATTAAAAAAAAAACAGTACGTTTACGCGATTTTCAAACAAAGCGCAACGACGCCGCGTCGTTTAGCCGTCAATTCCATCGGCCGCGTGTGGTTTTTGCCAGCCGACCGTGAAAAAAAAAAAAAAACACGAATACATAATTACAATTAAATGAATATTAGTAGTCGTAATATAATATACTTATGCGTGGTATAATTTTTTTTGTTTTCAATTAAATCCAATCTTTTGGTAGCGCAATCTTTTCGATATGCACTTAACATAACGCATAATATTATTATTTATACAAGCCGGTAACCGCGAAATATATTATAGTTCGTTTCACGAAAGAACAGCTGCGCACTGCAATGATCGTCACGTGATCGTCGTGTATATGCGCGCAGAAACGTAAACGAAATTATAACTTTTTTACGGGAATCGCTGAAGGGAAAAACGGAAAATTGCGTGTTTTACGGATATCGTATAAGGGTGCAGAGTAATCGTGGAAGTTGCAGCGCGGGTATACGTATTTAAATTAATGTATATAATTCGGGAAATTTATTTTCCGTCAACGACAGTCGCAAAAATTATACCTATATATTATAATACCGGTGTATATAGGACATAGGTATATAATTTTATTTCACGAAATATTTTTCGTAAAAAATGATATTCATAAGTTTATGGATTAAATGTATTTATATAATATAATATAAAACCGTGTTTCTTCGATTCGAGTTGGAAATATTATCAATTCGATATCGATTTCTCAATAATAATAACGAAATTCCAGTTAAACGCGTTGATTTCCAGTCGAATTTCTCTTATATTCGACGATTTGACAAATTTCAATGTCGAAAAAATTCCGAGATAAGTGCGCGGCATTTAAAAGTCGACACGCGTTATGTTCGAAAAGGATTCAGCATCAACAGGCGAGTGCGCGGGATTTCTTCTATGAGGTCTCTCAAACGTTTTATTGAATATTTCCTTGTTGATAAATTTTGTTTTTATTTTTCTAATAATCAAACACAAATTATGTATTTATTTTATACAACGCTTACTCGTAAGTCGTAATTAAAATCGTTTAATAAATTTAGCCTTTGCAGAATTGTGTTTTTTACAAAAACAACGATGGGGGGACCGATTGGGCTGCACCGGCCTGAGCATCACACGTTCGAAAACGCGGTCGAAAGTGTTATTCCATTTTGAAGAAACAGTCGCCGTACAAGTACGTATATATAGTTTAGATTATTTCTCACGAAAAACACTGCAATTTCGTATCATTAAAACAGACCGTGATATATCGAGACTATGTTATATATAAGAAAACGTAAAAGACCTGTCGGCGGGACGTCGTGTTTGAACGCCAAACTCTGCGCCTTATTTACGCTCCTGATATCTCGGTGGTCACCTTGTGTATAAAACAGTATCGAAACTGTCTTATTAATTTATTATATTAAACGCACGTGTAATACCGTTCGATTTATACCGTTGAAAATGATCCGCGTATAACGAAAATTTGTTTTTCCGCCCCGAAAACTTGTTCGAAAATACGATAGGCTCGCGTCTATACCTCCTATAATAGGACATCCGAGTCGTTGAAATGTTTTCACTTTTTTTTCCCAAAACGATATGTTAATTTAAAAAACGGCGTTTGACAAAATAATAATTATAATAATACTGCAGTATATGCGAGTACGGCGACGCGCTGAGCTTAATATAAATATTATTCGTATTCGTTACGAGAGCCGCCAGTCCTAACGCACGTCATGTTTATAGAGCGAGTAATAATTCGACTTTGTCCACAGTGAAATGAACTCGTTGGGAATTCGCAAAATTACCGCGCGGTCAATTATAAAAAAAATTACAGAATAAGACGACAATTACTGAAGGTCCAAACTATAATATATTACGTGTGTGCAGTGTATAGCGTATTTTATACGCGTTATATTACACTCACAGCAGCCATTCGACAACGGACGTCCAGCTGAGGTCGCGAAATAAGCGTATATAAAACGAGTACAATGAAAAAGCGTATATTTCGGGAAAAAAATAATATATATATATTTGTCTGATTTAATAGCGGAAAACGGCCGATAATATATATATATCAACAGCGACAACTCCCGAGAATGCTCTGCACAATATATATATATATATACAAAGTATCTTTATATTTCACCGCGGGAATATGAGCACCGCATGCGGCGTTTTGCGCAGGTGTGACAATGCAGGTCGTCGTGTAATTTAACGTCCGTGTAACAATGTCGATTTTATTTTATTTTATTTATTTATTTTTTTTTTGGTCTCCGTTTCGTACAACGACAGTCCGCTCGCGTACGAAGACGCGCGCGATAAAAAGAAGAAAAATTCTCGAGCAAAAAAAAAAAAAAAAAATCTACAAAACCGAGGTCGAGAGACGATTATAGGAGGCTGCTGCGATCGCCTCACGACGTTCTTTGCCTTTGAGAAACGAGAGATTTAAAAATGGCGCGGCGTTATACATATAAAAAAAAAAAACTCTAATGACGTAATACGAAAAAAATTGAGAAACGAACAGCGATACACGATGCGTGGTGTATTAGATTTATTATAGGAATTTAAAAAAAAAAAAAAAAATCGAGTCAGACGTGGCGCCGAGATAAAAAGCGCGTCGTCCACAGACCCGCACGGTGAACTCTATACGCGAGAAGGTTTTGTATATATAGGTATATACATACGCGTGGTATCGACGCCAGATAACGGGGTAGAGTTCACCGATCGTCCATCGATCAATATTATTTCGTATGCGCATTATAATTAAAATATTACGCTATATTCCGAAAGGTCTGATCTGACCTCTCGCACTGCGTTATCTCGTTTTCGAGCTCATTGTCTAAACGAAACGTAATAATAAAATAATACGGCGTGAAAACGTTCCTAATTAAAAGAAAAAAAAAAAAAAAATCACAGTAATACAGTTCGCATGTACGTACCCCGCGCGTTTGCGGCAAATCGGTAATACGGGACAGTCGTTATCGTTCTGTGCACTTACCTGAAACAAACGGAAACATAACGAATTATTATTAAATCAAAAGGAATTTAAAACAAAAAATATATTACGCTTTTTTTTTTACATAAAGACGAATCGTTTAGTACGCATATTATAACAACCAGTCGATTTACGCGTAACGACTTATAATACAGCGAACGGATCGCGGTGTTTTGGACTAGGCGATTTTTTTTTTACAGAGATTATTTTCCAACGAAAACGGCTCGTATAACTGCAATGCGAAACGCGGTTTCAACACGGCTTTTTCCAATAAACACACTCGTCGCGGTGTTCACCGAGACAACATTTGATTGCAAAAACGAAAATAATAATAAACTGCACTATCCTAGAACCCGTCGTATCAACGCCGTTTCAGTTATCGCGCAAAATAACTGGTCATTATAACCGGATTATAAAAGTGACGCGTCTGGCACGGCCTCGTACAGAAGTCACAATAAGGAGGTGTGCAATTTCTGTATATCCGCCGCGGCTACGTAATCCGCGGTCGTTTTAGAGAGGAAATAATTTCAATTCAAATCGAAGCGATAGTTCGCGAGACAAAAAAAAAAAAATTCGACATTTAACTGCAGACGAGCACACTGAAAGCAGCGTCTCTCTCTCTATATATATATATATATATATATATATATATATAATATATATATAGAGAAACCGTCGAGAAAGAAATATATATATAAAAAAAAATAAATACTATACTATTATAGCTAGTATATCGCAGCGTATAGTCGGAGTCTAGAACGGCGTATTATCATAACCGTGCAGCGCGGTACGCCGGGAGATAACGGTTTAGAGATTATTCTCGGACGTGATTTATATAAATATATAATAATAATCGACCGCGGGCGATTCCAGGAAAAACAATTTTATATTAATTATTCGTTTTTTATCAATTAAAATTTCGATATTCGTATACGGTGATGCGTACACGCGCGCGCTTATAATATTATATACGATGAACCGGCGAGATCACGTACGACGACCGGTCCGGCCGTTGTACACGAGCGCGGCGTTGCGCCGGCGCCTGCTATACGTCCGTACACCGTACAAGTATACCTGTATGTCGGAAATACGCGCGCGTACGAATAATAATAATAGCTGATTATTATTTTTTTTATACGTTTTAACGTCCATTATTACTCGGGATTTTTTTTTATACCACGGACGATTTTTTGTAAAAAAAAAAATTTTTTAATGTTATCGTTTCGTATATTGGCCACGGCGGCGCGTCAGTATTTAAAAATTACCCGCACAATCGATAAAAAAAACGAAATAAAAACGAGTCTGCTAGCACTCGAGACGCCGATGTGTAAACGTCGCGTTAGCGGTAAAAACGGAACGGAATCGTGATTGCGACTTTTATGATATCTTTATTCAAAGTAATTTCGATAATAAATATTGTTATTATAGTTGTCGATTTGTCACGACAACAGCTTACACATTACACGCGATTTATAATTGCGTATGTGTAAATTAATTAATATTATAATTAGTTGTCGTGACAACAACTTCCCGAGATTCGCCCTCGTACCGCCGTAACGGGTGTTTACACATCAAAAAAATTCTCATAATAGCTTTTTCCGAATGAAAATCGAATTTTTCTTTTCTCTACACGAGAATCTATCCAATACTGATCTTGAGGAGCCCGGTATACAGGTTCTATTTTGTACCACCTATAAAAATTATGCTTTACAGGAAAAACTCTCACGGCTTGTAAAATTAACCGATTTGAATTTTTTTTTTTTTTTAACTTAAAGGGGACACGTAACTACAGGTCGCGTTTAACTCGGATTTTTTCAAATATATCTTCCGCCCGTTTATAATTATTGTTGAAAAAAAAAACTATTAATTTCTCGCGTTACGTTTACAGTATTGTACAGCTGAAAATATAATTAATATCACGAAATAAGTTAAAATCCGACCTATACAATAATTTTCTCCTCTTTCAAATAAAAAAAATTTAAATACCTTATACAGTGTGCTATACCTTTTCCCGCGAATTCGTTTCGGTGACCATGTAACGCGTAGTATACGAGGTGAGGCGAATAATTTAGCTCGCCCACACCAATATTCATTTACACACTATCCAAAGGCCGCCGATACAATACGTGATCAATTACAATTGAATCGGTCATTTCAAAAACAACGTAGGTCAAATAAGTTTTATATTATTTTAGTGAAATACAGTCAAAGATAGACAATTTAAAACCACAAATTATGAATGTAATAAACCTTAAAAATAAATGTGTAAAGAGGTAAAAATACAAAAAAAGTTAAATTTCTGAAGTTATGAAGTTATTTGTGGTTTGTATAAAATTTCAATTTGATGACTTATGTTGTTTTTGAAATGACCGATTCAATTAAATTATAAGTCAATTATATATTAATAAATAGCCGGCTCCGGGGCCTCTTAACGCGGGAAATTTGTTGCTTTCGATTTTATTCGATCCTCGCGGATTGTGACGAATCGATTTTTTTTTTTTTAATTATCGAACGCGAGACGCATTATTTTTTATACCTGATTATTACACGTATACAGAACTCGAACACTGTCGTTTAAAGCGATCGCTTGGCTTTTTTTTTTTGCGTCACAGAGGAAAATCAATTCGGAAGACGTTTGCGCTCGCAACAGTGTATTATTATATTGTAGTTTTCACGTTTATCATTCGTCCGATTTCACAATATAATCGTGTTTCCCGCAAGCCGGTTATTATATGTTTTAAACGAACAAAAATTCATTTCTCCCGGCGAAATTGAATTTTCAATATTACGAACGAACAGCGAATTTTACCACGCGCCACGTTCGTGGCGAGTATCTGCGCAGTGTAATTTTCAATCGCTCTATACTTTGCTACAGAACTCGCGGATGGTTTCTCTCTCTCTCTCTCTATTTCTTTTTTTTTTTTCGTTATTATTATGCGCACTATTATAATAACGTATTCGGATTATTTTATATTAAACGCGTATAAAAAAGCCGTACACGTTATATAAACCGGCAGTTGTCTTACAGAAAAAAGAAAAAAATATCAGATCCCCCGCGAGTGCACGTATATATACAGACGGACGGCGGCGTACGTACAGGAATGACGCGCCGCGGGTATACGCGGCGGCGGCGGCGGCGGCGGTACTCGTCGTACCTATTTAATAATATAAACGGATGGCGAATGAGGCGCGACGCGAAACGAAACAGAAACTCGAAAAACGCGACCGGAATCCGAAATGAGCCGGGCGAGCGCTCGCAAGTGCGAGGTGTGCGGGGGCAGGGGACACACAGAATCTGAATCGCTGACAATACCACGACGAGGACAGAAAAAAAAAAACAAAACGGAGGAAATAATATAAAAAAAAAATTGTATGTATAAAAAAAAGCACCGCATTCGTGACGTCACATCTAAAGTCTCTCTCTTTTTATGTGTATATATGAACACAGTAACAAGATAACGATCGCCGCGTATATTTAATTTAATATACACACAAACCAGTTCGAATTCTTCTCGTGTTTTTATTATTATTATTATTATTTAATATTATTATTATTATTATTATTAATATTATTTAATATTAATTATTAATATAGCATTACGTACGCGCAGTGGCGTAATTACGAATGTTATATGGGAGGGGATAGACAATTTAGCATTATTGGATAATCCATAATAACTGTAACGACTAACGACCCTTTAAACGTTAATCAATCGAAATTAATAAAGTAATTGCGATACTCGTATTTTTATTATTTTCTTTAATAAAAATGACATATTTTATAATAAAATTTCTAATTTTCTTCTTCTTTTTTTTTTTTTTTTTTTTAGCTAATTTATTGAGTACTTCATCCAATTTTACTTAAAAATCTAAATATGGATAGACCTTTCTTCAGTGACCTAACCTAACCGTATCATACCAGTAACTAGTCAATAAACTGAGGAATCCTATGAATTATGATAAATACTAACAAATTTTGTTAACGCAAAAAGTATTATTTTAATTATTACATTTTTGTACATTAGACGATATGTTATGTAAAAAAAGAAAGCCCATGGGAGGGGATCCATCCCCATATCCCCCCCCCGTAATTACGCCCCTGCGTACGCGTGCTGCAGTAGCAGCAGTCATCAGACTTTTTTATTATGACACAAAGAGTCGATCGAAATGCACCAATATTTCCTCCCCTTTTTTTTTTACTAAACCCCTCTCGCGTTCTCTCGCCACTGCTCGTAACAAACACTGCAGACACACTGCCCCGTCTTCCATAAGTGTAAACGCGCGCGCGGTTAAGTTCTTTTTTAATTTATTTTTTATATGCGAGTATACGTGCATTGTTTTCTCTCTCTCTCTCTCTCTCTATAACAAAAATTATATATATAAATATACGCGACGGACGGACGGTTGTGGTTATACCGCGACGATTATAACGACAAACGGCGGCGGACACTTTATATACGCGGATGCGCGCGCGCGCGCGCGTTCTACATATTATTATTAACACCGCATAAAATATTTATATACATTTTTTGTTTCTCTCGCGAGTTACAGGCGGAGTGTGTGTTGTTTACCGTACGTTTTCGTATTTTTTTATCGCAGTTTAATGCGACTTTTTTTTTCTCTATTAAAATTGATATTTTTTTTCCTCGTCGTCGTACACGCGGATCGACTATATATATATATATATATAGCACGGCGATTACCGTATTTAATAATATACATTTCGATATATATTTCTCTATAATATACACTATATATTGTGTATCGCAACAGGCCTCCTCCGCTGGATTTATTATAGCTGATGCGATGGTCCGGGTTGCGAGTTGACGCGTAAGGCTATGGCCTGCATAAGACTAGTAAAAATAAAAAAAACCTTTGGACGAACAAATTGCAGAGCCGCAAGGACGCGATAGTATATAATTCGTCGCATTAAAAAAAAAAATAATAAAATAATAAATCTCCACTGCCTGGGAGTTGTTGATCCTAGACAAGTGGCCGGAAATCGCGGGACGAATGAAGGAGCTGTTGCGCGTACACACAGAACAGCGATGGACCTCTAATAAGCTGCAGGCGTGTATAATATTTATCGACGGCAATACGACGCAAACGTATATAAACAACTGTCTTTCCGCAATAACGATTACGGGATATTATACGGTCGTTTTGATAAAACAAATTATATATAATAAAGTTAAAAGGTAAATAAAGTATTTAAAATATTTGTCGCCTCAGAAATCGATTGAGAAAGAATATAACGAGGAGAGTTATACGTAAGTACGTACACCATACATGCAGATTAATTAACTCGAAATAATGAAGAAAACAGGAGCGATACTTATATAGATTATTAAATCTAAAATTATTCAAATATATCATTTAAAACCTACCACACAAAAACACAAACTATATACGTATAAATGTCGAGTGGAAAATTAACGTATCGCGTATACCAATAAAATCGTAAATTTTTTTTTTTGTTGTAAGAAATAAAACACGTTAAAATCGCGTTTATTTTTATATTATTTTTTCGTTAAAAACGGTTTTTCGACGTGACCGCGCTGTGCACAAGACGCGCGCGACGCTGCATGCGAATGATAAAAAAATAATAATATATTATTATTGTGTCGTGAAAAATTGTGCCTGTTCGGAGAGTGCAGTATTACCGAAAAGATCCCGAGTGTACGGATATATATATATATGACTTACGGTGGAATTAGGGACGGGCCAATTAGGGTCCTATCGATGACCTTATATAATCGTTGGCCTCCTATATACCTATAGAAAAAGGATCTTGGCGCCATCACCGGGAGGAATTTATAAATTCAATAATCATACGTTTCGGTCGATAACCGCGCGGTTTGAACGATTCGCAAAAAACACACACATGGGGGGGGGAGGGGATGATTTTTTTTTCCGGGGTGAATGCCGTGCACGCTGTTGCAGTACACATAGCAATAGTGTACGACAATATATACCGATGCAGCTATAAATAATAACAACTACATACGGACGTGGCGCGAAATTGGTCTTATATCGCGCCGGAGGCGCGCGCGTTATTTGTTACTATATATATATATATATTTATATTATTATTATATTTTTTTACGTTATTATTATTATTATTAGGTATATATATATATATATACTGCACTGCGGGCACAAGCGCGTATATTTATTTTAAAACGGTTTCATTTTCTCCTCTTCGATTTCCCGGTCCGGTCGGTCGGACGCGCGCGATAAATCAAAAATGGACGTCGCACATCTCTGCAGCGGCGCGCGCGAGCGGCCAGCGATGATTTACGGGCGACCGTGCAGCCGGGAACGACCTCCGCCTCGGCGGCCGTCATTGTGATGGATACGAACGGCCCGGTCGTTTTATAAAACGCGGCGGCGGCGGCGCGGAATAGCTACTTGCGTCGTCGGACGCCCAAAAAAAAAAAAAAACGTATAAAAAGAATTACAGAGAGAGAGAGAGAGATAGACAGACGGAGAGTGTTGTGTATATTTTTCAAAACTCGACCGGAGTATTATTATTCCTCCTGTCCCTGTCAGCTTGTCCGCGCGAGCTGCACAGTCCGATGATCGGACGGCGTTTTATTATTTTTTTTTTTTAACCATTTTTCTTTTTTCTTTCTTACCGTCGTTGTTATTATTATTATTATTTTACCGAAGGCCGCGTTTAATATACAATAATAACAATATAATAATAATACATTTATTCCGGGGCCGCCGCCGCGCGCAGACGATGGCGGCGGGTAAATAGCTTTTTTTATCATTTTTTTTTTCTGTGTGTACGGTGCGCCGCGTCAAAACGGGATGTGCAGAGCGTGCTGAGGCAGCGCGGCACTGCACCGCCGCGCGGTCCTGGAATAATAATTTTGATATACTTCCTCGTAGACATTAAAAAAAAAAAAAAAACGGCGCGTTTATATGCATTTCCGAGTCGACTCGACGAAATTTTTTTCTTTTATTAAACGCCAGTTAAAACGTGTGAAATCGTCGCCGACGAATTTCTTTATCGTACAATATATAGAAACATAATATATGATAAACGCGTAAAAAAAATAATTAAAGTTTTCTCCGTTTTTAATAATAATATAATATTATACGTATACGCTTTATAGAAAAAGGGCTGTGGACGACATACGCGACAAACAACGCGCCCATTTATTGAAGAATAATTGAAAATACATATAATAAAATATATATATAAAATATTCCCTTTTTTTAATTATTGTTTATACGTATTGTTGTTTTGTTTAAAATATTGTAATCTGCAGTGCTGGAATTCGGGCTACCTCTTCTTTCATAAAAAAAAATTTAGCGCACTACTCCTTCTAATTTTTTATAATGGGACGCCGAGAACGGAACGGGACGATCAACATTCTTTTTACAATTTATTGACGAATTAACGAAAATAATAAAAATATGTATTTAAAAATGTTGTTAAATCAACGTCAAAATAAAACAGATTTGACGTTGATATTACTGCAAATGCAATAGATTTATAAAAAAAATATAATATGATCGGTGGGGGGAGGAGCGATATGCCTCAACGGATTTTCAAGACAATTTTCAAGGACGCATATTTTTTTCACAATTTTGCATCCCTCTTTTAATTTTTTTTCCAATTCAAGCACTCATCATAATTTATTTTAGTATAATATATGGAAATAATAGGAAGGCCAATCGCATGTTTATATTATATTTGTATAAGTGTGTAGTATTACAATGTAGTGTAATATTTGTGTAGTATCATACGAAATAATAAAATATTATACAATAATATAGTACTTAGTCCTGTATATATTTTTTTATGTTAATATACTTATATTAATATCTATTCGGAAAATTGTGTATAAGTATATAAGTAAGATACATATACATCTCATGATATTTTAATAAAATACGCGGTCAATTTTTGTTGTTTTTTGTACTCTGCAACGGAGGGATTTTTTTTTTTATAATAAAATTTCAACCAGTACCCGTTTATGCGAGAATACGCGGATTTTATCAAAATATTCCTTTCGATTCGAAAAAATATTTCTATAAATAGAATGACACGTGCACGAAAATTTTTGATCGGTAAGTCTTACAATTGATTTCTTCATATATATTGTTCCACAAAACGATTAGAAAAATTAAAAAATTCGAAAAGGAAAAGAGTCGCGCGCGGTGTATAACGCATTAACGCGTTTACATTTTTATCTATATTACATAAACTCGTTGATTTACCTACGTCAGTGCAGCAGTTGTACGCGATTAAAATCGTGTATTTTAAATGAATTTCATTTTAAACGTTTATTAGTAATATACGAATTCAATAGTTTTAATAATAACTGGTATATTATGATAATATTTAGAAGTAAAAAAAAAAACATTTAATTAAAAACTCTATATATATATATATATATATATATATATACTGCACTATGACAATACGGTTGATAATGAAACGATATATTTAATAATAATATATTGTTTTTACATAATTTCTAAGTCTAATACGAAGCTTGCGGGTTTTAATAAAACATATGTTACAACGAAAATATGTTTGTAAAACGCATTGATAAATTTTTAGTAATATACAGGAAACAAAAATGTGTTTTATTAACATATTATAATTATATATATACGTAATTTTATACATGTATATATATATATAAACCAAAAGCACAGTATGGTTTCCGTCATGCTGATTCGGCTAGGTTCTTAAAATTAATGACCAAATGAACTCTAGCCTGAAAAAAAAACAATTAATTTTCTAAGTATATATTTATAGCTTGTCCTGCACTTCATACACGCAGCCACTGTTCGTATATATAAAACGTTTCTCTTTTGCGGCGGGCGAGACGTTTGATTAACACTCTATAGCAAATTTAAAAATAAATAAATAAACGCATACATGTATATAAGTAAAAGAATCTGTGCATTGATATCCTTAAAAATTATACGTTTAACAATTATACACACATTACAGATTATATTGTCATTGTATAAAACACGCGCTGTAATAAAAACGAGCGAGAAATAAAATTATATGCGTATTTGCGACGGGGAGTGAAAAAATAATAGGTAATAAAAGGGAAGAAAATATAGCGTATAGCGTTTTAATTTAAAATTTAAACGAACACGTGAATAAATCGATATACATATATATATGTATATTTATTTTAATAAAAAAAAAAAAGGTAGATATATATAGGTGTGCGAGCGCGCGTGTAGAAACATGTTTTAACGGGACACTAACGAGTTTTTGCGGTAGTATTTTTACTTATAATAATATAATATATATTACACGTGTAAAAAAGAAGAAAAAAAGATTTTTATTCCCCCGCGTGTGTATAACTGTCAACTTCTATTCTCTTATACAGCGTGTTATTTGTTTGGTAAAAACCATCATTTAAGAGCGTATAAATATTCTGTAATTGACACATGATATATACGCACTATATATATATATGTAATATATCAATTTGTGTGTAAGAGTATATATTATATAGTTGCGTAACACTCACTGAATTATTTATCAATTGCTATGTAATTTATCATTTAACTACGCGTATTTAACTATATATATATATATATATATATATATATATATACAGTTAAATATATATTATATCCTACGCTTAGAGTATTAAAAGCTATACATTTTTTTTTCTACAACTATGTAATTTCAATAAACCATTTCGGAGTTTTTATAATTTTTTTTAAGCTATTCGAACATTATAATTATATTTTGTTAAAATTATTTGTAAGATCGAAATACGCGTACAGTACACCGAGCCTATAAAGGTACATATATTGTTGCGATATAAAAATACAAATTTAATCTTTTCGGTTTTCGATCGATTCGAACGATATAATAATATTAAATCGGAATTTAAAATATCTTTTTAACAAATCTTTTATTTAAAATTTTTTTTTTTATACAAATAATAAAGTGTTTTTTTTTTGACAAAAACTAAATGTAATTATGTATATAGTACAGAGATCATATTTTTATAACATGTTGTATAAAAAAAAAAAAATTATGCTCGTATCCGTCTCTCGTATAAATTGCAATACGCATTCCTCCTACACAAAAGACGACCCTGCAGGCCACAAATTTACACTCGCTCGCGAGAAATCCCTCGCTACTCAATAAAATGTAATTATATTGTATATTATTTACGATTAATATATTTTTCTTACACATGCAATATTATACGATAGTATATATAATAGTAATATATAGTATATAGCTATATATATATAGGCGCGTTATTATTTATAAAAAAAAAAAAAATTATTTTCTTTTCCCTGTGCTCTCGGATAATATATATATTATAATAATTATATATATATATAAAATCACTCGAACATTCAGGTGTCTGCGGCGTACCTATATACGAAACCTATACATATATAATAAACACCTGTCGAAAAAAATACAAAGAATTATACGCGCATATATATATATATATATATATGTATATAAAACGGAATATTATTAAATCGACGAATTTAGATTTTTTTTCTTTCGTTCGATTGAAATGCACCACGACCGTATTGTGTTGTCCGCCCACGACCGCGAATGAAGGGGGGGGGGACCGCCGAAAATGGATTTTCAGACCGATTCAAAAACGTGCGCAATTCGTTGGTGGTCAAAATTGCTCAATACGCGCGTATTACGCATAATATATAATATTATATATATATGTATACGCGCCAAAACAGTCCGTGACCCACTTCGTTTCACTGTTTGTGTGTATACGCATATACACAATATTATTAATCCGAAATAAATAAAAAAAATACGTTAGGATGTGCGAATATTGTATATAAAAATTTCTAAATCTTGTAACGATATGCCAATATATATATGTAAATAATTACACGAGTATAACAGTATTATTAAATAATTATATACATATAATATACGCGATGTTAGCAGCGTTTATACGCAGCTTTGTTATTTTATATATATATAAAATATATTGGAAACCAGTTTCGAACTGCACCTGATAAAATATAATACACACATATATATAGAGAGATCCGATCGTTGTTTCTCAAGCGCTTTCTCTATATAATACGCAGTCGCGAGATCTGTATGGGATTATATTGTATATGATATTCTCGCGATTCTAAACGTCATAATATTATGGTTTGCAGACTTGCAGTATATATTATATATAGGTATACTAGGCGTAATATAAATGTGTCATATATAAAAACATATAACACTGCGCAGGAGCCGGCGTTCGAAAGGAAGATATTTTACGGTCAACGCGCATGCTGGAAAAAAAACAAATATACGAAATTAACGCGAGGCGCGTGCGGTGATTTTTATTTTTTACTCGAGTAAAAAAAAAATAGTTAAAAAAATTCAACAATAAATCATCGGTTGTTTTTAAGAAATACACTATATTAACAAGTTATTTTTTCGCGTAAAAATACACATTTTTTCAACGATTCACCTGTATATGGAAATACGGAATTTTAAGTATGTAATATATTGTTTTTATGTTTCCATTCGTTCGAAAATCTCGCGTTTCTATTATGCGTGTTGGACTATATATAATAAAGTTCGTCTCGAATATTGCAGTGTTTCGATAAAATATCTTCACTGTTTCGCCTGCAATGAAAATCGTGTTAAATTGAATTAAATATAATCGACACAAAAAAAAAGTAATAATAATAATAACCGCACGATTAATCGCCGTCAATTATTACTATTATTTTTTTTTACTTGACTCTATTGACTCGTTAACACTGCAGACTATATAATATATAGTGACAGCAGGACGTTATTGTCGCATACGCGTATATAAAATTGTTATTATAGAATTTCAAAATTCGGTATATAATATATAAATAGGACGCGCATTGTACAGGCGTATATTTTAGAAAAAGCGCCTTACAGAAATCAGTACCTATATTATAAAATTACTTGATTTTTAAAAAATAAACGTTCGACGATTATGTCGGGTATATTATAAATTGGATTTTTTTTTCCATAACAAAAAAAAAGAAAAATCGCTTTCGATATTACATATAATTATGTAGAAAAAAAAAAGAATAAATTTTTTTTTTTTTTCATCTCAAATTATGCGTATTCGTCCGCACACATATACATGTGTATTACTCGCGCGTGTTATAATAGCGTTTTACAAAACACACGAAAAAATAAAAAAATTCTTGCGTCTATAACAATAATAAATACCTGAACCGTTTGCGGCGACCGTATATAAAACGCGCGTTTCACGAGGTCGTCTATATAGGGTACGGAATCGTTTTCTGTTCTCGCGATCGTACTTGATGCAGACGCGTATTATTATAAGGCGGGCAGGGGAACAAAAAAAAAAACGCCAAACCAAAAGGAAAAGCGTCGATAAATTAAGAGAAAAAAAAAAATGTCTAGATAAACTGTGTCGTACACAGATTTTTCGAAGAGAACGCGTGGCGCGCGCGGGCCGTAAAGCGGCCGTACGACGACGACGACGACGACGACGGTCCAGCGAGCGAGCGTGCAACGTGCGAACAACGCGAGCGAAAAGTCTAGAGGCGCGCGCGTGTGACGTTTGAAAAAGCCGGGGCGCGCGCGCGCGCGAATGGTGATGAACCGCGGCGAGACCCGATTGGACGGCCGGACGGACGGACTGACATTAATGGCGCGGCGGGCGCTCAACAGCTGCTCCGCCGGCCGCCGACGATCGCCGCTTGCTAACCGAGACGAGAGCGAACGCACGCGCACCGTTACGCGCGCGCGACGCAGTGCCCAATGATAACACACCGCGCGACGGTCGTCCTTATCAGGCGGGATACCCCCCACCCCACTCTTGGACGACGCGGTTCCCTTCCTGCGCGCGTTATGACGACCGGAAAAATCCCCTGCCCGACCGCGCTACTGCAGATTCCGCGCGAAGGCGCAACCGGAAAATAGATTTATATAAAATAACTGGCACACACACACACACACACACACACACCGAACAAATAATATATAACTCGTGTTTTTGCAGGTCAAAACATACGCTGCGACGACGAATGAATTTTTCGGCATTTTCGCGAAAATTATTGATACGTTTTATAATAATATCAATAAATATTATATATTATATCGCGATGAGTATACCTATATAGTGCGTGCGCATCGCGGAAAGCGATTTTACCAGGGTCGGCCTGGCCATGGCCGCTAGGCCGCGAATGCGGCCGGGGCCCCATCTTTTTTTTTTTTTTTTATATACCAATATTTTTGAACGCTATGTCTCCACCAGTTTTGAAATCTTTGCCTTGTATTATTATAATGTATAAGAATAATGCGAAAATTGATTTGAGAACAGAGGTTCGAAACCCGAACTGTACACGTCAAATCGTGGTATTTATCCATTGGACTATTATAGTACGAGCTGAACAGTGAAAAAAAGTGAACCTATTAAAGAAACACGGTAAAATTGTCAAATTTCAAATTGCTATAACTTAAAAATTAAATCCGACCGCCAAATTCTAACTTTACCATAGATTCTTTTAATAACCTGTATTAACTCTATATGGAAACAGAAGGCGCTAGTCTAAAAAAAAAAAAAATCAATTTTTTTTTATAAGTGGCCCGGAAAAATCTTATTTGCCCGGTAAGAATTTTAGAGTCACTCCGCCCTTGGATCTGGTACACCCTTTATAATGAATTGTTTTTTATTGAAATATATTTTTTAACTTCATATTAAACCAAGGGCAGGGGGCCCCAGAATAAAAAGATCCAGGGGCCTTTGTTGTGCCAGGCCGACACTGGATTTTACTATATATAATACAAATAATATTTGACGCGTTTTTAATCCGTATATAATATATCCGCATATAATATACGCCAGATGATTCCGTTTTATTATATTTATTATATTATGAATATTATACTCGTTTTTATTTCGTCGACGCACTGCAGGTGGGGTATATGGTGGTAATATATACATATATGACGACGAATGCTACTGCAGCAATCTGCATATTTCAGCTATTGCCAACGCGCGCGTGCGCTTGCGTATATATATATATATATATATATATATATATAAAGGATCGGCGATTTTTTTTTCTTTTTATATATTATTAACTAGCTGAATATTACACGGCTTCGACCGCGAACAGTTTTGCCCTGTATATAGATATATATGAGCGTTGCGTTATAAAATGTGAAACGTAATATTACCAGTAAAAATTATCAAATATTATCATTAGTATTATAATCCGGCGTTGCCCGCGGATTAGATCATTTTGTTTTAAATACACTTTTTTTTTAATCCTTAGAAACTTTACTGCGTCCACTTTTACACAACTTTTTTGTTAACTCTTTTATATATATATATTTTTATTTTTTGTAATAATCTTTATTGGCTTGTTTGTATATTCATTATTCGCATATATTATGTTAATATATATATATATATATATAAATTTATTATTTACGAGTCTATTAATTTACAATATTGTTATTTTTATTTCTATTTATTTCACGTATCCTTTTCATTATTTTATTTACTTCGTTTTTTGTTTTTGTTTTCACTATTTTTTATTTGTGTTCGTATAATATTTTGGCTACGATTTATACAAACAATATCCAACATTCCAACATTATACTTACACCAGTGTATCTAATTATAGTTGACATTCTTGCACACTCCTATATATTATATAAATATAGGTATATATATATACGCTCCGTTATATCTATATAAACTGAGAAATTAATATAACTGTTAACTAAATTAATGCGGTCGTGTCATCTTGTATTTGTAAATACAAGTATATATATATATATATATATTAACAACAACAACGTGTTATTAACTGAAGAAAATAATGTGCAATCTATAGTAAAAAAAATACAGAAGTCAAGTATACTAAAAAAAAAAAAATATGACATATTTTTTCTCGTGATAATTAAGTGCAGGACGAGTGCGTATATTTATTAAATAAATATCATTATAGGTAAACGGGTATATGTGAAACATTTAAGTTTGTATTCTATGTATTCGAACTTAAAAAATTAAATGATGTACGTCATACAAATATATATAATATATAATATATAATATAATTAGTATTTATATTATATATAAAGAAAAACAAAAATTTTCGCTGGAGCTCACCAGCTCGATAATATATATATATATTATTGTTACTTTATACAAATAATATTTGCTACTAATAATTTCCCCGCACAGTTTGAAGACGTGCAATTTGCTTTTAGCAATAGCATCATCATCCCAAGAATGCCACAACTGCAGGTCACTGCAGAATAGTATACGAACTAATAGTCCCACTGATTAAGTACTTATATGTATATTCATTTAAATTTGTTAATAAATTAATATATGCAAATGTACGATGAATACAAGTTTTTAATATTTTCCCTCGATATTTACTGTATTATTTAATTACCTATTTCCTATAGTTATTAATCAATATATATATATTGGTATTAGGTGACAGAATTTAATATAATATTAAGTATAGCGGTTAGCGATAATCGATGAAAACGTGTAAAAATGCTGTAAATTATACACTAAATTTCGATAAATTCGTCAGCTGGATCGCGTCGATTACAATTACATTACTGCAGACGCCTTCTATATAGAAATTAATTGATCAATAATCTTAAATATCTGCAAACTATTGTTACAATGACAATAGGAAGTGTTTTGTTGACAGAAATATCGTTGGCAAAATAATAACGAGATAATCATTGTCAAACCGCGACACGTGTAATTATCGATATAAAACAATAACGTTTTCAATTTTAAAATTATCATATTAACACAATTATTTATGTACGCGCTGGTTTAATAGAAATTTTATTTATATATAGCTAAATAGCAACAAGATAATATTGTTAATATAGCTAACATACATTTTTATAAATAAGATCAGGATTTTTTATTCAGTGTATAATAATCGTTTAACGTTTCTCGCGTACAACTCGCGTACTACTCCATCACTATATATATATATACGTCGCGCACGTATATTGCACCTCGCGATCGTGTAAAAAATTACAATTAAAAAATCTCGTTGTCGTCTTTTATTGTTACCGCGCCTAAATATATATTTATATATTATATACTGCATAAGTAATATTATTATAAAAGTTATTATTATACTCCGTGTATACAGTATATATATATATATATATATATATATATATATATAATATATATATATATATATATATATATATATATATATATATATATATATATATAATAATAATAATAATAATAATTTAACGTGGCAGCAAAGCAATCGCCGCCGCCGCAGCCTCCGATCGTACAAGATCCACCGCACGACGCTGTGTTCCAAGATATATATATATATATATATATATATACGCGCTGCCCATTGTTTTCCCACGCGCATAAACGCGCGGAGGTAATTATAATATTATATTAAATCGCCAACGATATTCGTATACACCTTTTTTTTTTTTACTTATTGTTTTTTCCCCCTTTTTCGTTTAAATAAAATTGTACGTATATATTATTATTGTAATATACAGTGTGTAGTACACTGTGCCGCGCGCGCGTTTATTTATACAAATTGTAATAGGTACATATACGCGATTATAACGAGTGTATTAAAATATATACGCGTGTAATACACGTTATAACGCGCGCGAGCACGACAAATTGTTAAAGTACCTATTCACCGGATGGCCATTATAATATATAATATGGAAATATAAAACGTTTTGTTTTTCCGTTATATAACAATTAATAATACCGTTTATAATATACGCTTAATATATTACTTTTACTGCAGTATACACACGTTCTATTCGCAGTGCGACGGCGCGTTTAAACAGTCTAATCGCGCGGCATTTCGAAAAGAAAAAAAAAGATTTTTCCATTTCTGCAGGAGAAGAAAAAAAAATTCTTATAATATATATACTCGTAAATAATTAATAAATATATGGATGGGTCATTACGTTTTATCTTGCGGTTATTTTATAAGAATTATATGGTGTAGCTTATTCTTTCTTCCGCGCATTAACGAGTTACTCTTTCTCCCGCGCCTAAAAAATGCCACAACGTAATAATAAATATAAACATAAAAATAACAAGTAAGCCCTTTTGTACGGACGGGATTGATCTAATTAAGTATATAAGTATATAAGTATAGTCAAGCCAGGTAAAATTCCAGTTATCAGGGAGAAAACTTCGGCAATGTTACGTATATTTTTATATGGTACGTAATATCAACATTTGAAAATAACTATTAACACCACGTATAATTTCCAAAGATAATAAATATAAAAATTTCATTAAAATAAACCCCATGCGAGAAAGAGAACAATATTCTATAATAGTGACTTTTCTCTCCTTTGAAATGGACCGCTACCCCATACAGCACATTCAATATAGGAGTGGCCTGTCCATATATATTTATTATCTATGAATATGCACTATCAACAATTCCGGTTCCGCGCCTAACACAGAGACGTAAGTACTGCAATTTTTATGTATACCTACCACGGTGTGCGTATTTATTGTTTCGAATTGCATTTGATAAACGAATAATATCGATCGTTATTTAATCCGTATATAGAACGACATAACTTATGATTGCGGCGATGAAAAAATATTACATCAGTATAGAGCTCGGATCTATATCGTAACGAAATGTGTGTAAATATAATTTTGAAAAAACGTCGCGGAGAAAATGACGTGGATAAATAATTTCTAAAACGTCTATTTTCCGATCTTCGCCGTTAATTTCTGAACATTTATTATTTTCCATAATTATTTATACAAAATATTATATAAAACAATTCTATACGTTTAACTGCATACACGATCTTCACCAAAATCATGTTATACAATAATTTTTTATTGACATACGTATGTGTACGTATATGCATTATGTATATAAATCTATAATTATTGGTTAAAGTACTTTTCTTCGGGGAGATATTTAAAAAAAAAAAAAAAAATAAAATTACATGGTTTTCTCTTTTGCCGACCGCGCGGTCCGTCGTCAAAGTCACTATCCCTTCGAATTTCTTTAAATAGAAAAAACGATATATCGTAATATGTATTATAGGGTTTTTGTCACGCCAAAACGTTCGTCATTTTGACATTTTTATTTCGGACTTTTATAGACGATTGTTGAAACATTTATACGCGTCTTACAAGTGTTTTTCATCGCACATCGCCGCGCTTTTATCTGCAGCTTCCGCGTCTCATAACATATGTTTTACGCTTGCTCTACAAATGATTTACGCATTTTAAAATATTATATACAAACATCAATTATTTTTAATAATACTTTTATTGCGAATAAAATTAAGTTTTTTATACACTTATTTTATGTTACATATATATATATAAATAAATTATAAAAACCTATAAGCGCTATCAAATCGCGGAATTCAGTTGAACATATTATATACACGGGAACCTGAGCTAACATATAGAGTAGTCATACCTATATATATATAGTATATTTATGGGCCGGTAATACTTTTTAGCACCAAAAGTCTAATCGAAAAAAAATTATTAATTTTACCGAGGACGTATTTTCTTCCATTTACAATTATAATAATAATAATTAATAATAATAATAATGTACGTACGCCATTTTATTTTAGGGGGTTTTTTTTTTGATATTACCATATACATTATTATATGTATTCAACGTCCCTCCCCACATACCAATCAAAAACCCTATATATATATATACGTATAACTTTCGTATTATTATTATTATAATATTTCTCCTTGCAGTGTATATATATATATTATATATACCCTTTCGCGCGTATATATATATATATATATATATGTGTGTATATATACGTATACCATAGGGTGAATTCTAAAATTCGGCCGGAGATAATATATTACTAAAATTTTAGCTCTAATTAATTGTCTGTCAACCGCAGCGTTAGCAGCAGCGCGCGTATATACACATTCATCTCCAAGGGGTTTCCAGCACGCGCGTGAGTGGAAATATTCGCCCCTTTTCCATTGTACCGCGCCACGTCGTATTTTGGATATTCGAATAATTGTATATATATATACGCGGCGTCAGTTCGCGCTCATACAAATTATTACACTTTTACTATATTTATATACATATATGTACACTCGCGGATATATAATAATTTAATCATCGCGATTGTAACTACTATATATGCACCGCGACGTTGTTTTATATTAGAATATTTTCGTGTGCATATATATACATTCGCGTTCAAACAAAAGCAGGCGTTTAAATAGTTTTCACATATTATAATCAGTGCGCGTAGGTAATCGAGTTTATTAAATCGGAGGAATTCGATTGATTTGATCGATTTTGATACGTAAATACATATATTAATTAAAATGGTGAAATACCTAATCCTATATAAACTTTTGAAAAAAAAAGGGAAGATTTGAATACAGGCCTGCAGCTCAAAAAATGTTAATGTGAATCATTTTTTTCAATTAAAATATCCGAAATCGATTTGAGTGATAAACTTCTAATATATACTGATAATGCGGGAGATGGCGGAGGTCTGCAAACTCAATGACCGGGATGGAGGTCGCTAGCTTTTCGTCGAGTTTGAGTTTGCCCCCTCCACGGCTCCACCTCTCAAGACTTTGATATAACCGCCACTGCAATGACCCCCACACCCCACCCACGCCATTAACTTATTATGGTACCTATATACATATTAGGAAAAAACCTAAAGCCGGGTTTACACGAGGTTAGTGCTCGGCCGAGTTACTACATAGGGCAAGTTTAATAATAATTTATAGTAGAGAGTTCGTGTTCACACGTACAATAGGGAAAACATGCGCCAGTGAATTAGTTAGAGTTAATAAGTGAACTATATTTTTACCTAATATGATAACTCCCAAATATTGTTATCACTCGTGATTTTACTAAAGATAGTTTTATCTACACCAATGGTTCTCAATCTTTTTAGGGCCGCGACCCAAATTTCCCTCCAAAAATCTTTTGCGACCCACGCGGTTTCACTTTTCAAAAAGTAGTTATAAAAAAAAAAAATTTGTTTATTATACTTTCATTATTTATTGTAAATTTCTTGGAAACTATATAATTCGAAAAATTGTTCGCGACCCACCAAAAACTGACTCACGACCCACCAGTGGGTCGCGATCCACAGTTTGAGAAACGTTGATCTACACAATATAGGCATTAGCGCAACTAGGGGGAGGCTTGGGGGGCCAAATTTACTAATAACACCCTCAAAATAAATAATGCTTTATATGTTCTTGAATTCAACAAAAAATAATTTTTTATTTATTTAAAGATATATGTGCTGTAGCCCCCCAGGATATTGTGCTAGTTGCGCCACTGTATACATATAGCTGGCCACTAAAAGGCGAGGACAGCTACTCGGCCTAATAAACAGAATCGGTTTTTATATTCACTCGACTAAAATGTTTACTATAAATATACGGTGCTAATTCGGTATGCGCTCTACATACGTACGTCGTTTTAATTGCGTTTTATTTTATTGCTGATTCACGTTCTGAATGTATTCTAACACGGCGAGAAAAAAGTCAGGACTGTCTTGACAGTAGTCGCCAGCAATATTGATCAAGATGGGACTGCATGATGATGAAGACAAACTCCTCTCATTTTCTTCGATAATTTAATTTTCGCGTCCGACCATGACCTCTCGATGTTTCGAGTGTGGGCTCCTGTATTTTCGTCGACATAATATGAGAGTTGGTGATTTACCGTCTCGTGTACAAAACCTCGGTTGGTGAGACACCTGTATGCAGCCCGTTCGTCAGAATGAATTTCTGATCCTGCCTTGCATTCACGTTCTATTATCGGTAGAAGTGTTTCACGATCGCGTCGATGAACATAAAAATAATCGTTTCTATTTTTTAAGCCAAATACCCAGGGGCCATCTACCCCGTGCACCGTGATTTCGGTTATCAATATAAAATTATAAAAACGCATAATACGTATACCGTCGTTGTCCAATATCCCCGTTCCCAACGTAGACCCCGAGTGTAGAACGGAAAAAACTGTAGAGCACATACCGAATTAGCACCGAATACACTGGTACTGGATTTAGTGGCTGAACTAGTGTCCACCGTTATTCGAGTCAAAACAATTTAGCGGCTTGTTTTAGTAAACTCGGCCGAGCGCTAACCTCGTGTTGACCCACGCGTTATACAAACTATTTGAACGTATACATATTATGTATATAGACAAAATCAAAGAGCCTAAAAAAAAAAACGATTTCTCGCACAGTCGCGCCACTGCGCTCACCCCCACGCCCCTGCGCGTAATCTCACGCCCGATTCCAGTATACAAATTGCGCGGTACCTATACCGCTGCGCAATACTCACTGCGTGTATATGCCTGACAACGGTCGATTTCTGCGTGCACATAAAGTCACCGCGTCCACGCACTGCAACTATCCCCGTCCGTCCACTATATACGCGCGCGCAACGGGCACACGACGCGCTGTATACGGTCCAGTGAGTGTATTATTAAATTTTTATATTATGATCAGGGCTCGGAAGTTATAGCACTAAAAAAATTAATTTTTAGCGCTTAAATATGCACATAAAAACATTAATATAAGCGCTATAAATAGCACTAAAAATTGGAAAATATGCAAAATAAAAGAAAACTAAAATAAAATCATAGGTCTTTACGTACGGCGATAACGCCGTATCTTACGTAAATACGACGAATTCGATAACTGCAGTTCATATTTTGATACAATTTTAAAAATAACTAAATTATTGGAAATGAACGGAATTGTCCGATTTAATCGACGATAACAACGGTCTAAGGCCGTTTATTCCGGATGCGTACAATCTTAAAACAATTTGTTTTCGTTCACATATTCGTAGGCGGCTATTTGGTAGGTAATTTAGTTTTTCAACAATATGTGTTTATTTCCTTAAATATGCCCATTAACAGCATTTATAACTCCAAATTAGCAAAATACCTCCTATAATATGTATTTATGTGAAAATATACCCAAAAATAGCACTAAAAACCTAAAATTAGCAAAATAGCAGTAAAAACCGTAAATATGCAAAAAATAGCAAAATAAAATTTCGTGTATGACATCAGAGAAGTGTGAAACATATTTGTATCTTACTTTGGATGTTCTAGGACGAACCAATAAAAATATGCATTTGCTAGAACTTCCGAGCCCTGATTATGATATGAGAGAAAAAAAAATCCCCGTCTCGGACACGGCGCGTCGACGCGATAACGACTGTCGCGTACGGATCGCACACGTACTGTGCCGCTCTCGTCGTCCGCCGTGCATATTCCGCGCGTCGATATCTCCAATAATAATTGATTATTGTTTTTTTGCGCGCGTTTAATATTTTTCTACGAAAGTCCACACGTGACGCGCGGACAATACAACGGACGCGACGCGAACGGCGACGGCGGCACGCGCGCGCGCGACCGAACCGTCCGCGTACCTATACCGTCATTTCCTACTGTATAATACAGGTAGGTATTACAAATTCATCGTCCGTCTCGCGGTATTTCATAATATTATTATACGCCATGTCGTTCTCTACACGATACGTGTGCGCGATAATATTATATGGACAAATACGTTTGTTCGTCGAGAGCGGGGTCATTACGTTTGCGGTGCACGCGCCGTAATTGCCCGGCCGCCGCAGCCGTATGGCGCCAAACGGCGCGCGCGCTCATATACCGCCGCGGTGGTTCGACGACGCGCCGCACAAAAACGCCGTTGCGTGTCGTCTCTGTCGCCGACGACGTGACCCCGGGGATTCGTGGCCGCCAGAGCCCAACTTGGGGGGGGGGCTAGGGGGGCTGCAGCCCCGGGCCCCTGTTGATAATTAATTATTAAAGTGGCACTGTGAAATGTTAAGCGGGCTACACACGCGATTTGGTCGGCCCGACAGTCGGGTTGGCTGTATTATCAGGTCGTGTGTATAGATGTGTCGTATATATAGACTTACGGTACAATTTATTTATAATCTTAAAAAATTAATTGAATATAAAAAAATCAATATAGCAAAAAAAACTGAATTTACAATTTAAGTTAAGGGCCCGATAAAAAAAATTAGACCCGGGCCCCAAAATTCCTAAGTTGGGCTCTGGTGGCCGCGAACAGCGACACGGCTGCTTTTAACGCGATTAGAAACCGAAAAGTATAAAATAATAATATACGTATATATAGGATAGTAGTGCTCTCGCAGCAGTGGCGGTTATCAATAAGGGGATCGTCCCCCCCCAATTTGATATATTTTTTTAAATTTATCTCTGTGACCTAACAGCACCGACTCGTGTCACTCGGTCCAATAACGTTATGGTTGTGCTCCATTTTCGCCCCTCTTACCACCTTTGAACATCATGAGGCTTGATCGGTGCGGGCGATCGAGCGTATTTATAGTGCTTAGCTGACGACGGACTCGGTCGACCGTGTACAGTGTAAACGAGTAAACGTTAACGAGTGCGCACAGCGAGAAAAGAATCAATCCTTACGATCATTTCGTTTCATTGAAACACGCGAAATAATATTATTATTAATAACAATAACAATTGCGTACGACCGGTCGCCGTCAAACTAACCGCGACGACGTGGTGCGTCAGCCGACCGTAATAAAACGGGAAAAGAATTTAGTCACCAGATAGCGCTACGACACAACAATACAAGGGCGTGGCAGAAAGGTGCGCTTATAAATAGCGGTCCGAAACCATCGGACCGCTCAGTGTAGTCGCGGCGGTCGGGCGTGAACAACGTATATAATAGTTCGCGTCTGACTGCAGTGCGCGTTATTTATATGCTCCTTTCTACCGCGCCCTCTATGTCTTGTCGTAGCGCTATCTGGTGACTACTTTATTTGCCCGTTTTATTGTTATTTCGTTTACGTTCCACGCACGTTGTTCTTTCATTTTTCTATATTTGCATTTTCGTCTCGGTATACATTGATAAATCTTTCTTCTTGGTTATTACTCGTCGATGTGAATATTTCATTGGCTCCATTTTCGCCCCGCTCCCCTTTGATCATCGTGACGTATAGCCGCCACTGTCCTCTCGGTTCTTTTCACTCCGGTAACCGCGCTCTTTACCGCGATTGTTTTTTCTCGCTCCAGTATACTCGCGCAGGCGGAAACGTCGACAACAGACCGAATGTCAAGCGTAGGTATTTATATATTTTTATACTATCGATTATTTACAAAAATATTACGCGAGGTTTTTATTGTTTTTATCTCACGCCGGTGTCGAGTCCAGTGGCGTAATTGAGAAAAAAAATCTGGTGGAATGGAGGGCAACGAAAAAAAAATAGTCTCGTTCTCCCTCCTTCTTCATAAATGTATGTTCTTGAGTTGCGGTATTATAATTGTATACAATTATTGACAGATGTATTTTTGTATTAAAAAAATTCAAAAAATCATTCTCGACACGAATACATTTTATTTATTATACTTATTGAAAAAACTAAGAACAAAAAAAAAAACATTACGTATATTAATAAATATTTTAAAGCCGATTTTTGGCCGATCCCAAATAGCCAAGGACAGAGGCGAGGGAGAATTCGAAAGCCGAATTCGGTTTCTTCTAGCGCCGCATTATTTTCGTTATATGATCTCATCAATATTTACCATTTCAAGTCGCAAGTATACGTTCCGAGTATTTCTGAATATTTTTATTAATTTTAATCACTAAAAACGATACATTTTCCCCTCTCTGTAAAATTTTAAGGAGGAAAATTCTACCCGTTATCTCCATAATTACGTCGCTGATCCAACTTTTTGAGATAAAAAAAATCGTCATAGCATTCGGAAAAAATTGAATAAGTTTAACCGACATTAAAAAATGTAAACTGCACGTTTATAGAAATCGATCGTATTTTATATGATATAATACAGACCTCGTATTTCAAATTGTTAATTTTTTTTTTTTTATAAACATACCGGTAAATATCGGTATTTTTTTTTTTTTGTTAACAATAATGTGTACTCGACACAAAATAATTACTCGTTTCAAGCGTTAGAAAAAAACGAAATTAGTCTTTTTCGACAAAAATCAGAAGCGTCTCTTCGTACATTTACACTGTGCGTATATATTGCGTTTTTTTAAGGGCAGTTCTTTTGTCAAATACAATAATATATCCGTTCGTGGTTCTCTATCGTAAAATGCATATACACGACACGCGTGAAATTGTTAAATTGAAATTGTGAAATTGTTCACTGCAGACGCGGTTCTCCGCCATATAAATCCAACAAAGCTCTTTTTTTTCTCAATAAAAAAAAAAAATCCAAAACTATTATAAACCCGTGTAATATACGTCGTATACGAGGGACGCGTCCATAGGGATTGTTCTATATAGCTCCATAACGACCCGTTGTAGTGTTACAAAGTAGAATAACGTAGATTATTAACGATTGATAAATAACGATGTCTACGAATTTTTTTACCACGCCACACGGGCACTTCGTGTAAAAGCCGTTCAAATCTTTTTCGACGGCGGCGGGGAAAAAAAAAAGAAATGTCCAAACTCGTATTATACGAAGGGATTGCTCGCGCGACACCTATTGGACCAACGCCGTACAAAACGAATTCGCGCGTCGTCCCTGATGACAGAGGTCGTGCCGGTCGCCGTCCACGCGAGACGACGACGACGACCCTTCTACGTTTTTTTTCTGCACCACCCCCTAACACCCTCTAACGGATCGACCCTTAAACGAGAGAACGGCCCGCGGGCCGCGTTCCTGCGTTATGCCGAGAACCGCGTACCGCGCGTTGTGTGCACCGACGACTTTTGCGCGCGACGAAAACGAGTTTTTTTTTTTTCACATGAAATTTCTATGCGCTGCGTGCAATTTACCAAACGAGTCGCGACTTTACGGAATCCGGTACATTTCGTCCGGTTTTTCTTCTTCTTCTTCTCCGTATAGTTATTATATTTTATAACATATACGCGCGCTCGTTGAAATTAAAAATAAAAACGCGTCTCGTCGCGTATATAATATATATATATATATTATATATGTATGACGACAATATTTTATATATATATAGTACATGTACTATGTAGGTATATATATATTATATGTACTACGTGCACGCGTATATAAATTAATAACATATTTTACTGTTCGCGCAGTTTATTTTCCTATATAATCTATATATATTACGTGCATTTTTCGCAATCTTTTAATTTTTATATAATATAGATAAACGTACTCGCAGGTGTTATTCTAACGGGCAGTATAAGAATACCGAATCGGGTAATAGGAAATTTCAAATGGGCGGCAGTTGGCTCCGCGTGAATTTGGGCACCCTATATAGGTAGGTACGCAACAAGTAGGGAGTACATTTTTTTTTTACATAATTTATTTTTTATTTTTATTTCATATTTATTATATATATATTGTTTAGGATCCTCTAAGGTTCTTTGGTCATATTATAGAAAGGAATGGATCGAGCCTGGAGAAACTGATGATCGAAGGAAAGAGTGGGAGAGCACCAATGCGTCGGATAGACCGGATTAAGACCATCTCTGCAGGCTATCCCCTGGAAGAGGCCATTCGATCGACAGAAAACCGTGAGCTCTGGAAAGAGATTGTTGCCAACGTTAATATTGAGGGGGTCACCGAACTTTCGTTTTTAGAGGATGGACTTAAGAAGAAGATATATTTTTTTATACATATTTTTTACATTTTTATGTATAGCGGTACGTTTTTCCAAGCGTTACGAAATTGAATATTTTGTTCGATCACCGTATTTAAACGCGCCGTCTTGAACACCGCGGGATCTCCGAAACTTTCAAACGTTTTTCGTGGTTAAACTCGTTGAATCGTCGATTTAAAGAAACTGTCCCGAAACACGTGAGCGAGATTTGGTTTAAATGCGTTTTTGAGGATCCGATATTATACCTCAAAGCCGGAAAAGTGACAGAACTGGAAGAAGACACTCTATAATCATTCGGGGGGAAAAAAAAGTTTTCAACGTTAACCACCTCGGGCTTATGCGGTCTTTTTCAAAATCCAACAGTATCGAGACCCGTCTACGCATATGACTACCGAGGCCGTATATATTATATTAACGTCGTGTACGTTTGGATTTTTAATTTTTTTTTCCCCCAAAGTAGTCTAAACCATAGTAAAACAAACGTATTCGTCCTATATTTCAGACCGATATCGCTGATACAATTATTCGTACAACCGTTCACACCACTGCCACTGCAAACCCGTCTACAAATATAAAACTATATACACGCACAAACACTACTGAAAATGTATGCGAAACGTTTCGAAATTGTATATGTATTAGGGGAAAAAATTTTAAATATATGAAAAATATTTTATAAAAATTACAATGATGTGTGTTTTTTTTTTATGTCTGTACCCAAAAAATCTACCAGAAGGAGTGTTCCGATCTTTATGGTAACAGTTTGTTGCCGGCAGCAAATCGCATCTATAGTTGATACTTATTATAGAGGTAATTTTCCGATTTTCTCAAAAGCGCCTAAAAACGTAACGAAAAAAACCACCGAAAAAACAATAATCATATATATAAATAATTAACAAATTATTCATGGATTTACAAATAATGACAACGCGCCTATCTATTGTAATAATAAATTATGACGATGACGGTATATAGTGTTAATAAATTGTACACTTTTATTATTGCAAGAATTATATTATATTAAATTCCTATTATCATTGATTATAGAATAATCAATGATAATACGAGTGTAGTCTATAATCAAAATGCTGTTATTAATTATACTTGTGTTCTTATATACACACTATATTATTATATAGTATGTGTATTAATAATAAATAATATAACACCGTAGCGCGTGTTTGCGATAAAAAAAATGCCGCGCTTGTACGCGAAATCGCGTGTGTAAAACACCGAGTCGATATAAAAGTAAAAAGCGACAAAAATACCGAACGAATATAAAACAAAAAAAAAACCGCGGCGAAACAGAAAAAAAGAATCCGTTTTCGCGTGTATACAGAGCCGTCTTAAGGTAATGCGAGGCCAAAGGGCCCAAAATGGTTGGGGGGGGCCTTTAAATACTTAAATTACGATGATATTTTAACACATTATTATATTATAGCTATTAGAAATTTATACTTTTTATCAATAAAAATAAAAATCGCCAATTTTTATTAGAATCTCTATTACTTTATTTTTCATTGTGATAATTTCGAGATGTTAATATTTTAAAATTTAAATCATTTTTTATCATTCGAGATTTATTTACTTATTTAAATATCTAAGTAAAAAAAAAAAAAATGAACATAATATGGTATTTTGTAAATAAATTGGGGGCCCTTAGAATTTGGTGGCCCCGGGCCCGGGCCCTCCAGGCCCATGCCTTAAGACGGCGCTGCGTGTATATAAAAAAAAAAACACGAAACAGACGCGCCAGCGCTTTATTTATTTTATTTTTATATTATTCAAATAAATCGGGCCGCCGACCCGTTTAAAAAACGATAAAAATCCCGTCGAACATTGTAAATCGGCGGCGGCACCGGCAGTAAATATAATAATATAATAATACGTATACGCACGTGGCACATCGCGGGGAACGGACGGTGCAAACGCCGCCGCCGCCGCCACCACACCGGTGCAGTGGTGACGCCGCGTAGCGTACCGCCGGCAATAGTACTCGTCGTCCGAACGGGTCGTAAATATTGTCGGGACGGCGGCTCTTCGGGTTTTGTGTTTTTTTTCCTACGTCGTCGTTGTTTTAAACGAGGCCAACGCGCACACGACCGGACAACGGTTTTTTTTTTGCACTCGTTTGTCACAGTAGTCACGTAACGTTTTACAATAATATTTCATACATTTTCTTCGCGGATTTCCACACGCGCGGCGAAAAAAATAAAACGTTTTAAAACCGTGTAATAAACGCCGAGCGTCTTAAGCCGGTTCCACACTATAGTAAAAATTTACGTCGTGCGTCGAGTGTAGAATTCGCAGCAAATATTTACGCCGCAAAATATTATCTGACGAAATATTATCGTTTTAATTTATAAATAAATATTTTCGCCGTGCACTGGTGTTTCCGGGATCAACACGTGCGGATCAACAGTAGAATGATATTTCGACGCAAATCCATGTTGCGGCGCAAAAAACCCACGGCCGACGGATAGTGTGTGTGGAATGCGCCGAAAATACTCGTGTGCGCTGTTACGCGGCGAACACCGTCCACACACACACACACACACAATTGTATGCCGCACAAACAAATTTGTGCCGAATATGACGCACGACGTAAATTTTTACTAGTGTGGACGCGGCTTTAGTGTTTTACGAAATATTATTAGTAGTATTTCACCGGTCCGGTCGACGCGAACGGTATCTATCCGAAAGGGCGCTTGCGCAGCGCCATCTGACCGTGAAACGAGGCACCCGAAACGCCACGTCTAAAATCCGAAACTATTTCGTCCGCACTCGCCGCGATCGTCCCCGTTTACAACACTCCGCGACGATTACGTTATTGTATTTTCGTAGCGCTTTTTTTCTTTCTTTTTTCCTCCTCGTCCACAGCTTTCTTTTTTTTCCTAATTCACAACGCTCGAGTTCGGTTTTTTTTTTTCGAAATTCTCGGTCTCGTAAAACGACGGCCAGCCCGGGGGCGAACGCAGGAAAAAAAATTCGTGGTGGGTTTTTGAAAAAAAATGTAAAATTATTATGTATATACGCTATATTATATACTCTTACATATTATAATATGTCGCAGCTTGACTTTTAAATTTTCTCCGACGTTTCGGAGGGGGTCCTAACCCCCAAAACCCCCGTCTGCGTCCGCCTCTGGACTTGTCCCCGACGTTTAGTCGATTTTGGTAGCCGCTTCGCGTGCGTGGCTCGTCGGTAAGGAAAATCAAAAATTTTAAAACTCCGATTTATAAGGACACGGAGAAGGTCGGCCGAAAAACGCGTTGTCTACGTTATCTAGTTTTGTGTTGATTTTTTTTTTAAATTTTCCTCAGCGATTTATATCTACAATTATGCGTTTCAAATACGTAATATTTTAGGTGCGTACAAACAGCAAATAAGCAAACGATATAAAATACTAAATTGCATAAATAACGGGAATGATTTTACGATAGTGCGACGTTTTCGCGTTTAGAGTTAAGGACAGCCGAGGAGATCGAGAGACACGTTAGAAGAAAAAAATCCGAACGTTTATATCGGATGTACAGAGAAGGGCCTCTAGGACGCCCCCAGGCTTAGATAGACGGGAAGATCGAGGCTAGACGTGAATCCGGAAACGGTTTGGCAAGCTTTGGCATGAAATATAGGTGAAAATGGCGGAGAATTATTATGTTTGTCGGTTTGGTCTTGAAGGCCGCGGATAACCGGGAAAAAAAATATAGAGAAGGAAAAGTGATAATATATCGTGGAAGACTGTGAAGAAGAGAGAATTTAGAATTCAGAGAAAGTTTATACGAATCGGAAGGAAACCCTACACGCTAAACGGGTCGCGCAGCGACGGAAGGTAATTGGAACGTCACAAAAAAATCGGTACGGATAATCATCAAACGGTTAAAAACGTAATTGCGGGTGGGAATAATTATTTAAATCACAAAAGCTAAAACTATGTTTTTTTTTTTTATATACTTCATTCGAATTTTGAGAATTCGGTCGGTATTATTTCAGCTACGAGATAAAAAAAAAAATTCGAATTTCAAACGGTGCCGGGAAAGGGACGGTTTAATGCTGTAGAACTCTCCGTCAACGTAGGTTGATACGAGCAAAGACGTGTTTGGTATAGGATTGGGCGAGGCACGTTTTTATCATTCGAAACAGTCGTCGTCGTTCGACGAAAGGGTACCTATATTATATTATAATGTGTGATTTTCTTCGTCCACAATATTGTGTTTTTGTAATAATTCACGATAATGTCCGGCGATAGTGCCGCACCGTCAGGCCCGGGACACGAGCGCTTTATCGCGGTGTGGAATGCGCGCGGTGTCCTCCTAATGCACCATTAATGCGCCCCGTGATGACGTGATACACAATATGTATATATATACACTTTTCGGGTGTGTCACGGTCGTTGAACGTCCAACTAATGTATTCTAACAGAAAAAATAACAACCGATTTCTATTCGGATTTTTTTTTTCCTTTTTTTTTTAATTTTTCGTCGGTACACGAACACAATAAACAGCTCGCGGAACAGCTAGTTACGATGACGTGTCAACTGCAGGTAAAACGAGTGGTAAATAAAATACGCGCGAATGCTAATATCATGCGGATTAAACAGACAGTGGGTAGACTGCAACAATACCGCGTCGTATATATACGCGGTCGAGTAGAATCCAATGTGTGTCCGCATTTGTGGTAAAAAAAACCCCGGAAGGATTACGTTTCGCGTCTGTCCAGTTCTGTCCAGTGTCCGCTCCTCTAAACGCTTCATCGTTTTTTTTGTCTCTTGTCCCCGTATTTGGGTTTCCGTGAAAGACCCGATCTTTAATCGGGTCGCGGATACGCGTGGAAAGGTTCTGCGTGGACGGGACTAGGTTTTTTTTTGACCAAAGCGTCTTCTTTCCGTCGTCTTATAGCTGAATGCAACTTGCAGACGACACTGTCGATCACGGATTCTGCGCACGGATCTCGTAGTGAATCCCCGCGAGCCGTCGTTCAGGTGCAAAAACCATTTTCTTAACAGCAGCGGATCGCGTCACACCGCGGTGCGAAGAGTTATACGCGCAGGCTCGGACGTCCCGCGGTGGTGTGGTGAAATTTCTGATGAAAACGCGACGTGAATCTAACGTATACGAATCTTCGTCGTTGTTATCGATCGAATCGCGTGCAGCATCGCGGCGATCGTTCGATAATAATCGTTACGCGATATATAGGTATTTTAATTTATGCGAGAATATTTTGTACGTTTCGGAACACCCGTTTGTTCTGTGCACGGTATATATATATATATATATACGATACACACGATTAAAATCATTTTGTACGCCAGCGCGCGCACGCGGCAGGGTTAAAAGTCTGCATGATGTCAACGTCTCTCCTCGCTGACACTCGGACCTCCTATTTCATTATGGCTGGCAAACATGGCTGTGTGTGTGTGTGTTTTGTACTCGGAGCGCGCGGTCCCAAACGCGGCAGCCAGCACCAGCAGCTGCTGTCCGCCCGAAATTTACGAGGCCGCGTTCACACGTATACCGCGCACATACCACTCGCGTGCAACGACAGTAATGAAAATAACGAAATAATTATAGTCCTCCACGCTCGGATCCCCGTTTTTGTCATAATCCGTTCTTCTCGTCGTCACGCGCGAAAGAAATTAAACAAACTCTTCCCGACGAATTCACAAATTATTAGTTAATTCGTCTACATAATATTGTATGCGCGGCGATCGGTTTCAGGATTTTAATTGAATATTTTTCGTCTACTATTTTCGAATAGTATATATTTTATTCCGTTCCGCTGTTTACTGTTACGCGTTGTTGTTGTTGTTGTTGTTGTTACATCAGATAACATCGGTTCTGTAACAAGACACGTGTGCATTCTCGAGTACCTATATCATAGGCGTGTCTACGGGGGAGGCAGGGTGGGCACCGGCCTCCCCGGCGACTTAATTCTTGGCCTCTTGGCTCATAATCTACCGTGGTTGGAAGTATAAATATAAAATATTTAAAAAAAATAACTGAGTAGCACATTAGTTGATTGGCCTTATTTATTAGTTGTAACAGCATAGGAAACCAATTTTAAGATCGAGATAATCTTTAATTTTGTGGGGTGAATAAAATTCCACGTACTATATAATTGCCATACAACAAAAAAAAAGTCACAAATATAGATATAGAATATAGATCGCTGTAGTGAGTAAAAAATTTAAATTTTATAACTGGCCTCTCCAGCCATGGAGGTCTGGACACGCCTATGACCTGTATATATATATATGTACCAGCTGATTAATAAACCGGGTTATAGGACCTGCAGGTTTTGTCAGTGATTTGTCTTTGAGTAATATACTATATGGAGGAACGAAATTCAATTTTTCATGTTTTATAAACGAATATATACATATATATATATATATAAATGAAAAACATTTTTTTTTTAATTTTCCGCGTTTTTAATATCATAGCGATAATATACAGTTATAGTGTACTTGTACGTATCGGTTATCTAAATGTTTGCTGAGTGAGACAGAAGGTACTGGAACGCCTGATAACGAATATGGTCCATCCATTGTCTGTGATAATACCGAGACTCGTCCGCTGCGTGTGCAGTTGACCGCCGCGAGCCGTGCAGTCCTGCGGCGACAACGTACGCGGTAAAAAAAAAAAAAAAAAAGAAATAGGTGTCGTCGTGGTCGGTTTGACGAGCGCGCGCGAGGGGAAAATAAAAAATAAAAGCCGATTCACGTTGTGGCCGTGACAAAAAAAAACCGTCTTCGCTCCAATTAACACGAGAATTTGTAATACAAGCGCGCGGAGAGGTGGCAAAGAGGAGCGACTGCAGTAGTGTAATATAGTGTACGTATACAGAGGACAGTAATTTTATACGATTGTCGAACTGGATGGGGAGGCGAGAGGAAGATTTTTGCGGAATGGAATCGCAATAATTTTCATTGTTTCGCGGATAAAAGAGAGCTGGATACCCCTTTTAATCCTTCGCTCGCGACCACTGCCGTGCTCCTCTCGTGCTCCTATACTGTTATTTCCTCTGTCCCGGTCAAGACTTTCAATACAGGTATAATATACACGAGCGCGTATACCGGAGAATGCTATAATTCCGCGCCGTCTCGGATGGAAATCTCTGCTGGCAGTCATCACCCGAGGTACACGAGTATTGTAAAATATAGGTGCACGGCTCGCGTGTGTACTTGGACATAACTCGCGGACGTTCATTATACGACTACGGACCTATATATGTATATATAGGAGCGAGTAGACGCAGATTTCTATGAGTAAATACGCGTTACGCTTTAATCTAAACGTGAATAATTTTTATTTCGCGTTTTCTGTTTTTACTACTATTTAAGTGTGATTTTTCGACATTTTTAGGTAATTTTTTTTGTAAATTTTCACCGATCGGCCGAGGTGTAAAAATGTTATAACTATTTCGCTAAAAAATATCACCCGCGCAATCGGTGTAAAATAACCAACTATTTTTTTCTCGTCGAATATCGGGTAAATTCGCTTGCATAAACGTTTTATTTCCCTCACGTCTCAATAACTATATAAATAGAAATAAGGAAAACGCAATTATTTTTTTGATCCATCGCTAACAGGAGCTTTTCTATAATTTTCACCTGATATTGGCATTTTTCGTAATAAAAATCATTTTTCAAAACGTTTAACTCGCATATACTTAGTATTTGTGTAATGAAACAAATTTATCCATTTTTTTTTTTTTTTATTTAATATTAGCATTTTTTTTTTTTACAGTCATCAATTCCTTTACTCGTCAGATATAATTAATTATTTTTATTTTTGTTGTTTTCAGGGCATATTTTAAGATTTTTTCTTTTTACATCATATTATAGCGCGCATTCAGTATTTATATAGAATCCGAGCCTCACTATTATTATAATATACCTACGATATTAATAAGAAAAACGCACAGTTCGAAAGTCGAGATTGAAATCGTGTATGTATAATACAATATATTATAGGGAATATTGAAATTCCGTTGTAAATATCGCGCGTAAAACGGACGGATCTCGCGATTGACGCGTACACCGTGTGATTAAAATGAATTACGATCACGAACCCCGGGGCTACCAGACTGTGTATAATAATAATTGATTAAAATACATGTATATACGCGTCTTATACGAAAAAATATATGTGTGTGTGTGTATACAGTTTATAAATCATGTTATTATAGATTATTAATAATTTATGCGCGTCGTACGATTTGAAAAATCTAATTGCATGGTAAACGCCTCGCGCGCCAGCCACCACGGCCGCTGTTACGAGGAGACGATTTAAATATTTAAATATAGAGTGAAGAATTTTTACGTATCTAGTGTTATAATATTATCTGCAGAATTTCGGTGGTTGTGGTGGTGTTTTTTTTTTTAACTACTCACTCGGCGCGCGGTGGTTTAAATCGTTTTTTGAAAACAAAAAAAAAATGTCATCGAGTGTATATAAGTATAGAAATGCATTGGATACGTCACACGTATTCGTTAAATACTATAAAAAAAAAAACCGAATACAAGACGTTCGAATTTTTCTTTACTTAATTTCTATATGGCGAATAAAATCGTATTTTCGAATGAATTGTGAAATCATAAAATTGGCGCGCAAAGCGGAATATAAAAAAAAATTCTTTGAATTCAACACGTCGTATAAAAAGTGTTGTTACAAACGTTTTCCGTTTTTTTTTTTTTAAATTTATTAAACGCGATATTATTTCGGTTGAGATTTCGGTCAAACGCTTCTGTATATACATCGACGAGCGTGTATATAATAAGTGATATTAGCCGGGGCAGTGCAGTGTATTATGTGTACGCACGCAAATACCGCATGTTAATGGAAGATCGTTATCGTAATTAGCATACTCGTTTGTAGCGCACAGAGAAGTTCGTTTTCGAATAATTAGAATAATTATCACGATGTATAAATAGTTTATAAATTATAACTCATACGCATATTATACGCGGTACGCGCGCAGAGTGCACGAAAAATATTTTGTTCGAAAAATTAATATTAAGAATGGGAGGGAAAAATATTAATAAAACGAACAATTTTTCTTTCTCTATACAAGTTTTCAACGCGAATAAATAATTTATACGAAAAATGTGACGAAAACGATTGTGTGGCAAGCCAAAGGAAAGAAAAACTGCACTGATCGGCAGAGGTATTAAATAAGAATGGCTGCGATTTGTTGCGTGCAGGGAAGAGAGCGAAGAATTTCCAGAAACCGCTGTGCTTTAAAAATACTAGCGCGCGCGGCGTGAAAAAAACTAAACGATTAATAAAAATTATTCGAACGGGCTTTTTGAAACGCTCGCGGGTGATGAACAAAGCGGAAGAAAGATGGGGAAAGCGCTTCGAAACGTATTGGTGGCTGGCCGAGAGCGCTGCAGCGAGTTGTAATACGGTTGGACTGAATGGAGAACCGACAAAAGCGTATCATATCTACTTAACGAAATGTCTGGCGACGAGTGCGAAGAAAATCGATTAAAATCAAACTGTTAAAAAGATTGATCGAACAAAAAAAAAAAATTTGATGACAAGTGAGGCCTGCAGGATCGTCAAAAACAGAGAAAAAATTCGTTTCAAACGTCGGACTATAGGTATAACGATTTATGTGGAACCGAAGAAAGCGTGAAAGAAGATCGAACGCTGTACCGAATAATATATAAGAATATAGCCCGCTCTCTTTTGATCGGCGGCCGAAAGAATCAAACAGCGCGCGCTCTCGAATTCCGGTCGAAAGTGAACCGACCTCTCTTGCAGCGGATTCGGGACAACACGTAAAACGCGTATAAATACGTAACAATAACGGTGTGTGCGTTTAGTCGTTTGGCGGGGAATTATTAGAATTTTTTTTTGCCGTATGCGTAGCCGAGACGCGAGCAAATAAACCTCCGACGGGTATACGGAAAGAAAGAATGGCTTTCTTCTACGCGGTGCCGCGGCGGTGTATAGAAATTCTCTTTTTTTTTTTTCCTTTCCGCGTTACTTATTCTCTTTGACCTATCGCCACCTACCTGCGTAACCACCACCACCACCACCACCACCACCCGGTTGCGGAGGGCTCGTCTCGCTCGCCACCCCCGCGTCTCCCCCACCCCACCCTACCGTCACCTGCGCGACCGCTCCGGTAACGCGACCGCCGCCGCGTCGTCGTCGTCGCCACGGACAACACAAAAATATTCTCCCCGTCCACGGCCCCGTCCGTCCGATATACGCGCAGTCGTGTTTTAGGACCAGTTTTCATAATATACGAACAGCGTGTGTGTGTGTGTTATCTGCCAGTCGGAATCGTTGGTATATTTTTTTTCGTCTGACCTTGGGCCGTCTCTCCCGAAGAATGTACACACTGCATATATATACGTATACACGTGTTATTTCATACACGCTTTTATTAATACATATAAAAAAAAATATATATATTATTTTCACTCATATATATTATATATATACGAACGCGATACGTTGTGTCGGTAAATCATCGCGACACGGTGGGAAAACGAATCAAAAACTCTCCGGCAATCGTAGTGCGCTCGCGATCGCTGCAGCGACCAAAAACGAAAATGAAGAAAAAAATTCGAAGGCGCGCGCGAAGCGAAACAAAAAATATTTTTGCGCTTTTTTTCGGCCGTCCGCCAGAGGCGCGATTGACCAGGATCACGGAATTCCGGACGTTCGGGGCCCGGTTGTATAAGAACAATTCGTAGGACGCAGGGCCGTAGACACGGGGGGGGGCAGTGGCGTGCTCAGGGGGGGAGGTTAGGGGTTATATCCCCCAATTGTCTTTTTTGCCGACTTACAGAAAACAACTTATTAGTTATAAGAGCTGCAGTTTTGAGTCATTACTTAATACTGGTATTAGTGTGTTATAATTTAAATTAATTTTAATTATAAAACGATTTACAAGTGTACATAATTATAAGCTAGAAACGATTTTGATGAGCTTGAAACATAAACATTTGAGTTTTTGGTATTACCATGACAATTCATTAAAATTTTAAATGTATTATTACTATTTACTTATAACATCCCCCCCCCCATTGAAAATTCCTGGGCACGCCACTGGGGGGTTAGGGGGTTCAAACCCCCCCTTGAACATAGGAAAAGTAGAAATTTCAATTTTTTTTTCACGCACAACAGCACTGCAGATGTTACAATAAAATGTATGTTCGTATTTAGATTTTACCAACATCTTGATGTTAAGTAGATTTGCTATTTATGAAAAATAAGTACACCTATAATAACAATGTGTATATAATACAACAATTATGTATAAACGTTTAATTTGGTCTATGCCATTATAAACATTGATAAACATGATTATAGATTTTTGTGCTGATAAATCATTACGATACACGGTTATAATATAATGCACGAATCAAGATAGAACTGAACAACCCCCCATATAAAAATCCTATCTACGGCACTGGTAGGACGTACTCGATTTTTAAAACGTGTCCTTTGTATAGTCAAGCGTATATAACGTTTATTATTATCCTATGACTATGTCCGAAATAAAAAAATATATTAATTTACTAAAATAATATAATATATTGATATATCGCGTTCGAGCCGAACGGTAAATTTCATCCGATCTGATCACGGCGCGAGGTAGAAAGTGACGGAGGTCACGATTCTTTTTTTTTTTTTCATAAACCTTTACATTTTTTGTGCGAAACGTTCAAATTAAACCTCAATAAAAACATATCGTTTTGCACAAAATATTATTCTATAAAACCATGAAATATGTTTTTTTTTTATGGGCTAAAACTGATTTTTTATAATATATCAGTTCACAGGAAAACGAATCGTCGCGAAAACTCATTCGATTCGGAGTCCTCTGTAAAAAAAAACATAAAAATCCTATCTCTAATCATAATATTTACAGTAAAATTAATGCTAACTGTCTGTAATATTTAATTAATATACGAGTATATGTAATAACTATTTTTCTTTTCGGCGTACTCGTCAATAACCGTTTAGTGTTCGGCACGTGTTTAATACGAAAAAAATTCTCGTTTCTAAAAAAAAAAAAATATATAAATTTTCAAAACGCGTGTTTCGGGTGTGTTTTATGGTTCAAAATCACGGTTAGGCCCGGGCCTACCAGGCCTATCCGCTGGACACTCCTCGGCCGTCGACGACGAGTGTATTCGCTCGGCTCGCAAAGTCCTCTCTGTGCACGCGCGCGCGTGTACAGTCCCCACGCGCGGGCGCTAACGAAAATAAATCAAACGCATCCGGCGCGTTTAAAATAATATGCGATGTGTGTGTGTGTGTGTGTGTGTGTGTGTGTGTGTGAGCGAATATATCGTAACCTCCGCCGCCGCTGCTGATGCTGCGGCCCGGCCGAGACTGCGCTGGAGAGAGAGAGAGAGAGAGATTTCGTCGTACACACGTGTTACACGACTATAAATCCCATCGGTCTGTCCCTGCCACTTGTCTCAACCCTTTCACGCACACACACACACACACTGTTGCCGAACTGCACCTCTCCGCCGCCGAAACATTTCGCGAAACTCGCAGAGATTAAACGCTTACGCGCGTATAATATATTCCAAACGGATTTAAATTATTCAACGTTTAATCACAGAAAACCTTTGGTCGGCCTATATGTGTGTGTGTGTGTGTAATGGAGCGTTCTGTTTCACGCGACAAACGGCCGCGGGAAAACGGTTTAAGATTTATACACGGGCCGGCAATAGCGAAGGGAAATAAACGTATAAATAATATATACACGAGCGAGGAGGAAGGGGGAGAGCGGAAATTGTGTGGCACATCTGCAGCGCACGTCCCTGTACGAAGACGTATCGAGAAGACGAGCGTTACGGCGTAATGACTGGTTCACAGTGATCGAACGGGTACGACTCGGTGCAGGAAGTAAAACAGCCGAGTCCGATGGCAAAAAACGAATCTCTCAAAAGCGATAGAGTATAGCTTTTTTCTAAAAAAACCGCGCGGTGCGCAGGAGTTGCAAGAAACGTTTGAAAGCGATGGACTTGGAGAACACCGTATATATATATATATCTCATTTATATTATTATTATTTAACCGAAAAGACGAGCGATGCGGAAGTCCTGCAAATAATTGGACACGAAGATCGAGAAGCGGAAAAGTGATATATATATAAGTCCATATCGATATAACACGACGATAACGCGAATTTATTTATTAATTATATTTTATTTGTATATTTACGTTTAGAAAAAGACTTTAAAATATGCTTCTATATTTTATACTAAAAAACAGTAACACACGATTTTCATCGCTATTAACCGAGTGCGTATAATTTTTTTTTTTTTTTTTTGTAATAAAAAAAACTGTTATTATTTCTTTCGAAAATACGGTTTAGAAACAATTTTTTTTTGTTTTTTCGAAAATCGCCGCTTTACCGACATTTAATGTCGCGATTTCGTCGGCTGTTTTCGTTATAATATTTTCAAAAAAAGAAACATATTTATACGAATATTAAAAAAAAATTATCTTATATAACACAAATATAACAAATCGAATATTATTAAAAAAAAAAATTACCTCGAGTTTGAATTATAGGAAAACTATATGGTTGCAAAAGCGTTTTTATCCGATGGCGGTACGGCTGCTGCTGCTGCTGTTGCGACAGCAGTGGTAGTACGCGCGACACTCGGCGAACACGATCCGAACGCGCACATAATATACGTATATCGTTAAAATCGCGGAAAAAAAATACCCGTCCCGTAAAACCGCGCGAATATTGAAAACAAACAGAAATCCGGGAAAAACTGGCGCGCGACAAAAGTACGCGGAATCGCGTATTGACGTACCGCGCGCGGGAATCGCGCGGACGGGAAAACGTGTACCGAACGGATGGACGCGATTGACGCGGTCTCGCGAAACAAAATATTATACAAACACGTACGCGCGCGATGGCAACTGTGCGGCGTGCGAAGGGGCCGTCCTTGGGGGGTTGGGTCGCGGACGAGAGGCCATTAAAAAAAAAAAAATGACTTGCAGCTGCAGTGGCGGCGGCGGCGGCGGCGAAAGGGACGGACGACGAGGGACCCTCGCGGGAATCGAATAAAAATAAAAAAAACCGGTACACGGCCGGCGCGCCGGTGAACACCGTTGAAGAGCCGATTTTTTTTTTTTTTTTTTTGATATGTCGTCGACGACCCGACGATAACGCGGTAGCGTATCGTCCGCGTTATCCGCGCGATAAAGCCACGGCGCTTTTATGAAATAAACGATTTTCGGCGGCGCAACGATTTTTAGCGTATTAACAGAAGACTTGGCTTGATCGAATATGCTTTCGACATAACGAGACTACGAGAGAGAGAGAAAACGTTTTTTTTTTTACTAAAACGCGCCTCGCGAAGAAAATGAAATAAATATAGAAAAGCGTAACGAGTTGTGTTGCATGCACGATTGGATGTCGCTCGAGTGCGGGATTATTATGGGATAGGGTTTTTGGGGTTTTTGTGAATACGAAAGCGATTTCGAAATCGACGCGGTCCAATAGAAACGATCCTGTTTCGGCGTATATTATTTTATCATTAGGGCTAGGTTTTATGTGCGATGAAAAAAAAAATCGTAAAACATGTAGTTTATTTACAAAAATGTGGAAAAGAAAATGTTTACGTCGATACCAGAAACTTGTTTATAAATGACAATTAATAATTATATTTATCATTTGTTATTAATATCATCATAATTATTATTTATATTAATTTATTATTACGCATAAATATTACACGCGTTGTAGTGATGTGTGTTGCTTTAAAACTGTCGAATACCTAACGAACGGCGATTGGAACGATAAGAACGGATGTTTTATACTGACTGAAACTTCTTTCCACGTCACGCGACGCCTATACTTGAGCGTATGTGAATTACGCGATTTTAGTATAGAAATCGCATTAAGAAAATTTTCTAGTACGCCGTGGTGAACGCGTACGGTTTTATTTCGTTTCTATAACGGAGTTATTATTTTAAATACAAAGAAATATAGCGAACACGCGCGTCAAGTGAATACGGTTTATTTTTTTTCAAGGGTTTAGCTTTAATGGAATTTGTTCTCGTACACATAACGTGCTGCAGTGACTGCAGCGCACACACATACGTGTACCGTATAAGTGCTTATAAGAAAAAAAAAAAAATTATAAACAACTCCGTTCGGCCCGTTTTAAGGCCGCCGGCCTGTACGGAACCACTCGAAACGACGTATTTTTTATTCGAAAACTGCGTACGAAGACGGCGGGGAAAGTGCGTACCACAGCGGTTCAGAAAATTTCTTTTCCTCGCAGAACCCGTTGTAAAACCTATTGGAAATACTGTCGAAACCCGAGAAACGCTAAATTTAAATAATTTAATTTCGATAAATAAATTTTGTGCTCCGTACGTCGTTTTATAATATACTACCTATACGGTCACTGCACGGTATAAACCGTATAGCGTTTCGCGTGATTTAATCGTTGGTCAAACGAATCGGAAGCGGTCTGCACGCGCGCGGGAACGCGTAGTGTAATAAACAGACGTTTCCTATCGAGATCCTGCAGTAGTGCAGTAATAGTGGTAACGCTGTATGAGAAATTAGAAGAAAAAAAACAACAATGGATTACACGATACACAATATATAGTCTTTTCGTGATTTTTTTTTTCTTTGATTTTTTTCACTAAAAAAGCCCTCGACCAAAAGAATTGTTAACGCGCAATCCAGCATCAAAACGACGGGTTTGCAGCAGTTCCGCGCCGCGAGAAACTCCGGTGAGCGTCAGGGAGAGAGAGAGAGAGAGAAAGACGCCATAAATGGACCCGCGAAGTCTTTTGAATTCGAAAATTGTGTACGTGTGTCAAAGCGTTGCTCACCATCGCGTCCAGGTGGTGGTGGTGGTGGTGGTGGTCTTCGGGGCGCACGCATAACAACAGCCACAAAAACGTCCGCGTACGATATACATAATGTATACAAGCGACACGACGACTCATAAAAACCGGGTCGTTACAGATCCGTCTCTCGGTTTTCGTGCAGGACACCCAGCGTCCCTTTCTTTTCTTCTCCTCTTTTCACTTCTTTCCCCCGGCCCCGCGGGAAAGGGACACACAAATCGTCCGCGCACGTTTCGTCGTTTGATAATAACTCGCTGCGCGCGATCGCTTCAGTCACGGCGACGTTATGTAAGTGTACTGACCTTTTTTTTTTGGTGTACGCGTGTCTCGGACTGCGGTTAAATACTCTACTGCTGACGCAGGATCGTCACACTCGATGATCTCGGCCGCGCGTCACGATTTTGGATCTGAAAAAGCAAAAATAACAAACAAATAACCTATACCGTCCACGTGAGTTCTCTATATTTTAATTTCGTAATACAACGCGCGTAAACAGTGTACAAAATAAAATTAAAAAAAAAATCTCGTCCCGTTTTGTGTTTTTCGCGAAGTAGAATGGTGTAATCAAATATATCACGGCGTATATTCGCTCGGATTCGTCAAAGACTGTATGCGGAGCGCAGAGATTTGAACGATTTCCGAATTTTTCGATATTTCAGTATGAAAATAAATGTCGCTTAGCGGGGCTCCCTGGAGCCGTGTGACCAGTGGCGGATCTAAGAATCGATTTTTTTTTTTGGGGGATGGGGGAAATTTTCAAAAGTCGTTTCACAGGTTATAGATTTGAAAATCATATTTTTAGTTACCTTTATGGTATTACTATTATATTATATTGTTATCGTCTCAGAATAATAGCGAAAAAGTATTTCTTCACTAATAAGGGGATGACTTATTATGTTTTTAGGGAAAGAAATCGCCAGGCGAATTAATGTCGATCGGCCGTTTAGTCGTTAGAATTTTTTAGGTTTGTCGGTAAAATACAGAAAAAGTCCATGACCTTTTTTTTGTCTTATTGATTTTTTTTCTACTTTAATTTTTTTTTTTTGGTGGGGGGAAATTTCCTTCATTCTCCCTCCGTAGGTCCGCCCCCGCGTGTGGTATATAAACGGGTAAACAAAATCCATGTTATAATGTATTGAATGCAATTTCAATCGATTTTATCGATTTATTTTATTCGAAATTATAAAAACATTTATAATTTTCGAGTTTTTTCGTTGTTTAATAATTAACGTATTTATTGTGTGCGGCGATAAACAAAAAGAAATTATCTATTTTTTTTTTTTTCATTAGTAATAATTAGTCGAAATACTGTGAAGACAACAACGTTGGGTGGTTTTTTTTTTTGAGGTTTTTCTCAAGTTGCGCCGCTGGCGTGAAGTTGGCGGAGCAAAATGAAAAAATTTTTAAGAAAATGTTCAACAAATGTCGGGACCTTTCCAAAAATGACCAACAAATTTGTTGGAAAGGTTCTATTGAAAACTGTTAACTTTGCGCCGCTAACTTCACGAACGTCACAAAGGACGAAAATAATTTGAATACGTTCGTTTACGCGCTAAAACCGTTTTTTTTTAAAAATTTTATTAACGTTTTCTCTTTTTTCAAATATTCGATTTGTAACGTAAGAAAACATTGCGGATGACTGCTGCGACGGCGCACGTTCGTATCGCGCGAAAATAACTCTGGACAACAACAATTCGTCGTTCGGTTGTCGCCCCCGCGGCGGCGATGCGATGATCTATACGATCCGCGAGACTAAAACGTATTGTGTCTGCAGCCGAAATTATAACGAACCGTGAAATTTGTTTTCAACACTTACGCGACGATGTTTGCAAACACAAAAGCGTATTTTTTTTTTTCTTTTTTTTTAATCCTTAAAAGCGAATGAGAAAAAAAATATCATACCACACGCGCGAAACCGAAGAAAACCATTGTTCGAATCGCCGAGCGGTACAACATGCGTGTAATAGGTACACGTAAACGTTTGACCTCGGATTTAAAGGCTGTTATGACGGCAAAAGGACAGAAAAAATGTCTTTGTACGCTAAATCGATTGTATCGAGATCTATTGCAGCCCCCCCCCCACTTCTACCTCGTTATTTATTTATAAAATATAAAAAGACACGCGTACGACCTAATACGTATACTCTTTCCCTCCCTTCGCAAGAGTCAAAATATTTTCAAACTAATAATAATTATTGTGTACGAAGCTCCCGCGTAAATGCTGTTTTAAAAATATTTTTTTAAACGATCTCTTTGTGAAATTACGCGTATCACGCTTTATTTGTCGCGATTTGCAGAGGAAAAAACGGGTCCGTGGCATTCTGTGGAAAAACGATAACACAAAAGTCACGTCGACAGTTTAAAAACCTATAGCCCGGTATTTTAAAGAAGATTTTCTCGACCGAAAACCGGATGATAGAAAACCAATACCCTTCAATAACTGCTAACAAAAGTTTCGTTTTCAATTTTTAAAATTTTTTTATTTAATACACGCCGTTTCAAGTAAAAAGTCGTTTCGCTTATATTTGAGAATAATTCTTTTTTTTTTTTAATTTCACTACGTGTTTTATCATATTTTTTACACTAAATCAAAACGTATGAGCGGGTCTCAGGGAAAAAATTGTAGTACATTATAATTGATTACGGTAAAACGTCGAGCATTTTTCGAATTTTTTTTAAAATATACATTGGGCGCAGAGAAAACCAATAGGAGTTACCGTATAAAATATAAAGCGTTTTTAAATAGATTTCTTTTTTTTTTTTGCATCGTTTTCTTTGAGATGATACGCGTTACTATTTGGAAAAAAATGAAAACGAGCCTGCTAGTACTCGAGACATTGATGCGTAAACGTCGCGTGAGCGGTAAAAATGAAACGGAATTGCGATTGGGATTTGTGAATATTGGTATCTTTATTGAAAGTAATTTCGATAATAAATATTATTATTAGTTGTCATGACAACAGCTCACACATTACACGCAATTATAAATTGTAATAGTAAATTAATTAATATTATTAATATTGCGTGTAAATCGATTAATATTATTAAGAAATTTAATTATTAATTGTCATGACAACAGCTTACACATTTCCCGAGATTTACCCTCGTACCGCCGTAATCGATGTTCACCCATCAATAATATTCTCGCGGTACATATTTTCACCGCGAGCAATGTAACGCGGTGAATATTATGCGTAGCTCTCATAATAACAGCGACGATTCGTTTGAATAAAACGCGATTATAGTTAACGTTATTAAATAAACATTTTATCCTGTGATATATTAATCCCGGGCATGTCGTTATTATAAACGATATTGTAAAACGCGAGTACATTTCATTATATTTTTTTGGAATTTTCTCGTATTATACCGCGTGGTTTTCGTGAAATTCGCGTATTTAAAGGGCACGCTACGAGTACATAACATATCGCGTGCTTGTCGTTCGTCAGTAGCATAAAAAAAAAAAAAAAGGGTTCAACCGTAAACGATTATTAAAATGCGACTCGGCGTTGACGGTTCCTCGTGCACGTCACCGTATCGTTCAGAAATACGGTTTCGAGGTATCCGAAAATAAATAATTATAATAACGAACAAAAAAACGGTCGACGACATTTACGTGCCGTTTTAATGCGAGAGAGACATTTCACCGGATATAGTTTTACAAAACGTCATACGATTAATAATAAATGGTGGCGGCGAACGGATTATATAATTTATAATAATACATTATGATAATTGTACGAATTGCCGCGTGTGTGTACTCGAGTTTTCATCGCATTCCGTCGTCTCGGGCTCGTGATATCTTTTTATTCGGATCGTAAGATTTTTTTTTTTTTTTGTATACGAAAACCCGTTTTTTTTCTTCGCCTCTCTACATCGGTCGTACAGAGAAAGGCGATTCGTCGCCTTGTAATAGTGACGTACTTTTTTTAAAAATAACTCGCTCCTTTACAGTTTCGTTTACATGTATATAATGTAAACGTCACGATCCTCTATCGATTGCCGATACTTAGTAAAAAAAAAAAACCCGCAGGAAAAAAAAATCGAATAAATGAAAGAATATGCGCGAAATGAATAGAAATAAAAAAAATTAAATACAAATCAACGTTTTATACGAATAGTTTTTTTTTTTTTTAATACGGGCGACGACTTAATAATATAAATAATTGTATAAATTCAGTTTTGGAAGAATAACACGCGTATGTATAGAGAAACTAAACGTAATAAATTCCAAAAATACTTTAAATATTATATACAAACAGATTTAAAAAATAATGTTTTATACAAATATTGTGTTATATAATAACGGGCCATAATATATAGTTGTGTAACAACAACTATTAATCCATTGCGTACACAATTTCTTCGCTTGTTTTTTTCTTCATTTATTTTAAACTCTGTCTTTTCGTTGTAATATTCACAAAATTTCGCTCCGTGTGTGTGATTTCGTGGATTTTTTGTTTGTTTTCTGATTTGTTGTCGTATTTTTATTTTTCGCTAAACACCAGCAGACTCTTTGTCGAAACAGCGGTAGTAAATAGTTACACATACAACAACTCCTTTATATATATTTCTCTATTTTTTTATAAATACTCTTTGGCTTTATATAGGTGTATATTTTTTTAATATGTCGACTAATTATCGATTTTCGGCAATACTGTACTTAGAAAATTAATCAACAGGCGTATATACAATATATTTTTATACGAATAACGAATTATTTTGTAATATACAAAATATTAATTTATATATATATTATGTTTATTAAAGAGGAACTGGTTTGCGAATAACGTTTGAATAATACATTAACGTATAAATAATTGGATTTGTTTTTTGTTTGGCTTTCCTGCAGGAGAGTTCCGAACAATATTCGCCTTCTGAGCTGCATCGTCGAACGCGTCGCCTAATCCCGCGGCGGCCAGAGCGAGATAAAGCGAAATCGCTTTCGCCAAACGAAATACTTATTAAAAAACGCCTCCTTACAGGGGTAGAGACACAGCGAATCGCTATTATTTTTTAATTATGCCGAGTGTGTGTATATAAATTTTTCCCCCCTCTTCTCCCTCGGCTTTCTCCGAGGACAATATTATTCTCTTTAACAGCAGTCTTAAAACCCGTCGCACTCGGGGGACTCGGGCGATAAATCTACGTGACGTATGGCCGGAAACTTCGTCGGTCACGACCGCTGGAATGCCGGTATATGTACTTAGCTTCCAAAAAAAAAAAATATATAATAAGAGAAAAAAAAAAGAACACACGCCGACGGCGGCGTAAGTCACGAAACGTTTCGGATTAAAGAAAGAAAGAAAAAAAAAAACGTATTTTATCGATTTTCCACGTTGATACGGCGACGGCACGAGGATAAAATACGAAAAGATCGAGCATTTTTTTTTTTACCCGCGATTTTTTCGTTTATATATATATAAATGTGAAAAAAAAACCGTAAATTTACGTTACCGACTCCAAAAAAAACCGGGTTATATCTCTGTACGAATTCTGAACTCCTTTACACACGTACACGGACAACACCACGTGATGTCTACCCGCCACTTGTTGCCCCGTTTCTCGAGCTCGTTGTATTTATATTTTCGATACACTCGTTCGGTTTTCCGACCGTCTCCAGAGGCGCGGAATGAGCCGGTGGCGGCTGGTGCGAAAATGACCGCCGGGCCGTTTCCCGTGTTGAAGTTACGGGCCGGTTATTTGTGTGCACACAAAATATTGTCTGATCACGTTTTTAGTAACATTGTAGCCTATATGTAGACTGTTTAAAACAGTTCGTCATCGACAAAAAAAAGATAACGCCGTCTTAAATATTTCAAATAAAAATTTATTTTTTAATTAAATGTTAAAATATAAGATATTATATCTTTGTCGAATTATCACATAAACGTTAATTTTTTTTTTGTAAACAACGCAATATAACACTATTTGCTAAACACATTACTATCGTTGTAAAATATACTGTTGTTATAATATTATAATATATATATTAATATATTAAAATGTATTATTATTATTATATTAAATATAAGGTGTAATTAAAATTTGCCGTAATATTGTAATTTTATTAATTACAAATTTAATTAAAATAATTTATTGACAAGTGTGAAGATTTTACGATTTGCTATATTTTTGAAAATAAAATCGCTTCGGGTTCGTTCGAAATTCAACCGATTTCAGTATATGTTTTTTCTCTCCGTATTATCATATACGTTAGTAAACTCTACAAAATGGCTGTTTTTGGATTTTTAAACAATTTTTCGCGTTTTAAAAAAGTGAGCCTGCGTGAATCCAGTGCATTTTCCCGAAAATTGTGTTAACATTGGGCGGCCAATAAATTTGCCACTTGTGCCGTACTAGAGGGCTACTAACTACGCCTCTGATTGTCTTCTGCGGATTATTTTCGGAAACAATACTCTCACACGTAAACAATAATTGAAAAATAAAATCGATTTTTTTTAATAAATCACTCGTGTAATAATCTCTTGTCTTATCCGCTTTTTCCCGACTACAATTCTCCCTTTTCGCGCTATATATATATATATATATATATATATATAGATTCATTTTAATTACATGCACGCTATAAAAATATGTACACGACGAATACCGTTCGCCAAACGAATTGTATTTCTGTGTTTGCGTTTCAGTGCAAACGAACACGAGATAATATTTTTAAAAAAAACAACGCATCGTTTCTTCAACGTATACGTTCGAATATCCGTGTGTGTATGTGATATAATATTACGATTGCGTGTTTTGCGATTAACTCTAACAATTTTTAAACTAAATTAACGTTAATATATCGTTTAAAACGTAATGAAATACTCGCGTTTTGAAATAGATGACTCGCGTTTATTTTGTAAGTACACGCGTAATTAATTGCAAACCTCTGTAGGCATTTATAAGCTTCCATTCGGGCATTTGACAACATCATTTCCGTAATTTATGTTATTATATGGATTCTCATAGTATAATGTTAGTAGGACGTATAAGACAGTGGTTGTATATACAAAATATACACGGGACTACGAATAAAACATTTTTTCCGATTTATAAAATACACGTGATTCCGATTTCCTCCTCTCTCCCCGTATCAAAAATAAATAAATAAACGAACCGTTATGACGGTGCGTTATAACAATAACGATAATAGGTATCTGAAAAGGCGTAACGAATAGATTTCATAATCGCCTTCTCGTACGTATCTGTGGCGTAATTAGCATTAGGATTATAATCAGGAGAATCAATATTCTTTCATAAGAACAAAATATATAAAATTGTTTTTGAAGTTCGCTGTTTGTGTTCATTCGACTAAGACAATTAATGGGTGTACAAACGAATTATTATAGTTCGTATTTCAGATCAATTATTTTTGGCTTCACAACCATTTCGTTGAAGACTTTCTCGAGACGTATCGGCGGCTTAATTTTTTTTGGAAATTATTCGATTATAATGATCGTGACATTTTAGTCAATACTCCAAAACCGTTCCTCGTTCTCGCGGTATTCGCCGTCTGTTGACATACAAACGCGCGTTTTTCACGCGGTCCGGTTTTAGACAAGAATTTTTACAGTGCCGAGATGATTTCGATCATCAGCTGACCGTACACATTTGATCAGAAACACTTTATACTTTTTTTTTTCCATCTCACTAATAAAAAAAAAGGCCAAAGGGGAGTCGACACTAATACCTCTCCCCTTATTATTACGTCACTGGTACATATCAATATGTGTCAGAAGAAAATTATAAAGTTATAAACGAGTAATAACGACGAGAAAATCCGCGGTGTAAATAGATTTTCGCAACAACGGACGAATGAGATAAGCTCGTGTAACCGCCTCGTCGTCGTTTATTTTCTTAACACGCGTGTCTTGGCAATAAATTGGAAGGCTTGTACTTATATATATATATATAAATTTGTTGTTTATAACATATACGATTCTAACGTGAAATCCGTGTCGTTCTCGTACACGCAATCCCGAGGACTTATGTAATTAATACGTTTTCTTGCCGCCGCGTTATATACAAAAATAAAAGAAATACCAAACGTTATTACATTTCTGTGTGTGTTATTTATAAATGTATATAGAGAAAGTTATAGTAGTAAAGACGTTTTTATAAAACGCTGTAAAATAAATCACTAAAAACGAATATATTTTTTTTTTGCTATTAAAAATTTGTTAACGAAAAAATTCCTTTGGAACCTCAAATATGACAATTGATTTATTAAAACGGATATGAAATTCGTATGCCTTACGCGAATGATGTGTTATTGATTGTGCTTACATAATAATAATATAACGGAAGAGAAAAAAGCAATTCTTTCGACATGTATAAGTGTATACCTATACAAGTTTGTATATATATATATACGGATAGAAAAATCCTTTTTGACCAAAAATTCGTCTAGTTTTAGAGTATATAACGTCGAAAGTGATAATAATTAATTATTATACATTGTTTTAGAGATTCTAAAATCCACGGCGTATATACAAATATTCACGTGCCAATAACCTAACCTTAATTGCGCGTTTTTCTTCTTCTACAACAGTCTATGGGACCGTCTCGTCATATACATCCAGACTTCTATCCATCTTTATCTGATGCTCGTGCTTTCCAAACTGATCCTCCTCCTAGTTCTTGAACATATTTCTTGACTACATACGAGTATTCCCACCTCATTCTCGGTCCGGAAAGGAGCTCGATCAGCTCTACCGAAATCATATCGACCTGAACAATCGAAGAAAGAGCTCATACGATCGTATATGCCACCACGTTCTCCTCGACGCGTGAACAACCCGTTTTCGCTGTTGAAGACTCTTCCAGCCTACTATGGAAACGCGTTTTGGAAAAGAGCGAAAAAAAAAACGTAAATACTCGCGCGGTACGCGTAAAGGAAAAAGTGTCGGAGAATACAAACGAGAACGAGTAAAACAAAACCCCATCTTCGGGAAATATATATATTACGTAGCGATACGCAAAAAAAAAAAGTAAAAAAATAAACCGTTGGAAACTTTCTCGTTCGGGGCCCGGCCTCGGCGGTTTCTTATCGGCATCGCCTCCGGCCGTACATTACAATATAAACGCGCAGCGTCGCGCGCCAAAACAGTGGCGAAATAATTAAAACCGATACCATTTATTTTAAAGAGTCGACCGCGATTATTCACTTCATCTCGACTTTTGCAGCGCCGCGCGCAAACGGATACGTACAAAATTTATACGCGTATAATTGCGCGAGGCGCGGTTTTTTAGGACCGCCGCCGCCGCGGCCGCCACAAAAAACCGATTTATTCGTTCTGTCCTCTTCTTCGGCGGCTCCTTTTTCTATCCTCGTCGTCCGTTTTCTTTTTGTTTAATTCATGAACGCACCACAAAACCCCACCGTACCGATATATATATATACGAAAGCTGTTTGTATTTGTAGCACAGGACACAGGGACGAGGGTTACCACGCTCCGGCCCTTCCCCCCTCTTGACTACACCGCGAAGGGGTAGTTAATATAAGCGAACGGCGCGCATTTATCTCTGCCCCGGACCTTAATGCGTATTCCATGCAAATACCGCTCTCCTATATATATATATATATATATATATATATATACTGTCGAATAATAATAAGCGTAATGTAATGCGCGCGGTCGAATGGCGGCTGCTGCTGCTGTGGCGGCGGTGAGACGGTCGCGAAACCGATCGGCCGAAATCCACCGCCTCTCCGTCGTGGGCATACGAACGGACAGGCGCGTAGCCAGGATTTTTTTTTTTTGGGAGGGGGTCTATTTAAAAAATATAGGGAAAAAATTTTAATACATTTATAATATCAATGTAAGAACGAAAAAATTTCGGACGGTCTGGACCCCATGGACCTCCCCATTGGACACGTCACTGCGAACGGAGCGTAACTCGACCGCGGTCGAATCTGCAGTGCCGTCAATTGGTCGGCCGCAGAGGAGTGATCCGCCGTTGTCCGAAGGGATAGTGCCGTACGATAACGGTTTTTGCTCGACATTATTGAGAATCGATAAAAAAAAAAAAAAAAAAAACTCTTCTCAATCTCTCCGCGCGCATCGATCGCGCCCGAATAAATTCGCCGAGAAGAAATTTCGCGTTTTCGTCTCGTCGTATTACGAAAAGCGAGAAATTCATTACCACTGTAGGAAACCAAAGTTCGGATGACTTCGAAATATACCGGTACTAAACGAAGTGGTCGTTTTTTTTTTTTTTATTTCTGTATTTTACGCGACGCTTTCGAATCAAATATTCCGTTACTATTTATAGAATTTCCTTCGTTAAATACACATGCGGCATAACGATTGTTTTCGTCGCGTAATTTCACTGGCGTTATGCCGTTGACGTGACATGAGAAATACGGTCGTGCGCGGTGACACGCGGACTCTGGGAAATATGTGTACATAATATATTTGCAATTTAACAACTATAAAACGTGTACACACAGCTTGTATAGAAATCAAGCCGGTTTGCTAACTCAAGCGACGAGGCGAAAACAGTAATATTCGACGTTGCGCGTTTGTATATAATTAAAAAAAAAAAAATCGTGTTTCAACGTGTATACACTCATTTCGATATCATTTTTCGACATCTCTTTTCGATAATTACCGGAAAAAAAAGCCGTCCCTATAATCGGGACTCACGGAAATTTATGCGTATTTGTTCACAACGCGTGATGAAATTTTTTCAACCCATATTTCTGCGTATTTTTCCAATTTTTATTCCGTATAAACGTATTTTTTACGGAATTTTTTTTACATTTTCCCGTAAATATTCTCAAATGATTTTACTACAGATAACGCGTCGAAATCGATCGATTCAACACACGATTTATACGTAATAAAATGTTATTTTTACTATATAAATATATTATATACGCCGAGTTTATTCGTGCGCGGCAATCGAATAGGATCGCGTCGAAAACCTATCACATTAATTTCATTTTTTTTTTTTATTATTCGACGTCGTAATTAATAAACGTTAAATTCTCACCCCGCTTCGAATAATACTCAATAACTCGTTTAGTAACTCAATTAAATTTTTTTTTTTTTATAAATAAGAGCCAATAATTTCGTTTATATCGGACACAAATCGTCGTTTGATTATTCGCGAAATAAAATCGTACTGCTGCACCACAACGTTGTACGTTCTTTATATTGATTTTCGTGTAGAAGAACACCGCGCGATTCCAGTCCACAGAGCTCGTATTATTACATAATATAATATATGCGCGCTCGGCCTATAGGGTTTTGTGCGTTTTCGTTGTACGCTCGACCGCGCCGCGTAATCCCATTTTGTCTAAAAAAAAAACCGGAATATTCCCTGCGCGCGTATATCATTCCGGACGCGGCCGGGAACGGCGGTGTAGATTCTCGTAGATTTTTAAGGTAAAAAAAAAAAACCCGTCACGTAAATAAACGAATAAATTTAAAATAAAAAAAAAAAAACGTCTTCGTGGACACGATTTATTAGGGTATTTTTTTCTCTCTCTCTCTCTCTCTGAACCCGTTGCACCGAGGAGACATATTTCTTTGGGCGCGCGCGCGCGGATAATGCCTTAAGTGGTGGTCGCGCCAGAAAAGTGCTCGCGCCGCCGCTCTGTAAGGGCTCGGCTATTTATAAAAAAAATAAAAAGGCGAAAAAAAACCCTTCGTCCTTCGCCGATCTCGTCGCGTACCTGCCTTTCGTAAAGCGCGCGCGTACATATACGTATTACAATATAAAGGCGACGTTTTTTTAAAGGCCCATCGCGCGCTCGTATATAAATAAATTTCTGGAAGGAAGGATGGAAAAAAAATGTCGTCCGAGGAGGATAAAAAAATAAAATATATATTTCGCGGGACACGCGCGCACAAATCATTCTCCGCCGTCTCGCTCGTACATAATATATAAAATATATATACGAGCATCGGCCGCAGTTTTATTACGTATGCAAATTTTCGGAAAACACGCACCCCCTTCACTTGGCGTTGAGCGTGCCAAACGCTCCTCGGGCCATAAATCGTCGCGCGGGGCTGCAGCCTGCACGTCTCTTGCAGGGACAAATGTCGTTCCGCGCCCGGCAAAAATGAAAAAAAAACAAAAACAAAACGCACACACATTTTCCCTCGACGCAGCCTGCAGACGTCGGAATATGGAAAATCGCGTTTTAACCGTTCGATAAGCATTTTTTTTTTTTTCCCCGTTCTCGTCAAAACGATACGCGCCTCTGTGTATATATTTACGGGATTATTCGATGAATCATCAGAACGCGTTAACAAGACGGTAGGCGTTTTTTTTTTGGAGGTGGGGAGGGGTTGAGAGTGTAAATCTGAAATAAAATAAGTAATTCTATGTCCTATTTTCAAGAAGGAGATCCAATGTTAGTGTCAAATTATAGGGTATATCACTATTAGACATAGGATATAAAGTGTTCACAACGCTGTTACTAGAACGAATAAGCCCATATGCAACAGAGATTGTGGGGGAATACCAGTGCGGATTTAGAAAAGGAAAATCGACTGTCGATCATATCCATACCATCAGACAACTAGCAGAGAAGCATTACGAATATAATAAAGATCTTCACTTGGTATTTATAGACTTCAAACAAGCTTACGATTCCATTAATAGAAAAGAGCTATGGAACGTCCTAAGACGTTTGGGTATACCTCAGAAATATATAGATTTAATTAAGATGTGTAATAGTAAGACTAATTTTAAGGTAAAATATCAGCAAGAATTGTCCGAAAAGTCGAAGTAAAATCTGGTCTTCGACAAGGGACGCATTGTCGCCGATGCTGTTCAACATTGCTCTGGAATGGGTAGTCAGAACAGCTAACGAAACTCGGAAAATGGAAGTAGGTGAAGTTGAAACCATCCTTGCCTATGCGGATGATGTAGTCATCCTGGGGAACCCAGAGGCGAGGTGGAGCAAACCACAAAAAACTTTTAGAAGCAAGCAAGGTCATGGGCCTAGAAGTCAACCAGGGAAAACAAAATATGTGTATATCACGAAATGACAGTAATGTTCTAAATTTACAAGTAGATTCTTATGTCTTTGAAAAGGTAGAATCGTTTAAATATTTGGGGTAAATATAAATAACAGAAATAACATACACGAAGAAATAAAGAAAGAGTAGCTAGCGCAAACAGATGCTATTACAGTTTACTAAAACTATTCAAGTCCAAGCTATTATCGAGAGAGTCAAAGGTAACTTTATACACAAGTTACATGAGACCAGTGTTGACATATGGATGCGAGACGTGGGCCACTACAAAGGAGACTACTCCAAATTAGGTACAACAGAGAGAAAAGTACTCAGAAAAATATTTGGCCCAGTTTATATAATAATAGAATATAAATTATTATATTTTATTTTAAGAAAAAATTTCGGAGGAGGTCTGAACCATAAACCCCCCTCCAGCTACGGCCTTGCGCGTTAATATCGTTTTCCGCGTATAAACGAGAGACTTGTGGTATTGCGGAATTTATTTTGAATAAAAAAAAAAAAAAAATTGAGAGAGAAAAATATCGATTTTTTTTTTTAATCGAATAATTGACCGAGTGCGTATAGAAAACGTACGACTGACGTTTCAATTGATCGGAAAACGTTTTGAAAACGCGCATAAATTAAAACGTACGCGTAGGACGGAAAGAAAAATGAATTTTCGGGTTTTCGGTCGCAACCGCAACGCGTATACGATAAAGACTAAGAAAAAAAAAACGTCTGGGAAAAAATTCGGCGTTCTTTGTACAGCAACAATCCATAGGGAATATATTATAAAGTTTTGCAGCAAACGCGTATGTAAATGCGGAAATATCGCCGAGCGAGTAGACGATATTCGAAATTTGTAATTTGTTGTGATTATAATCGGAAAAAGCTCATTTATTGAGCCTACTTATTTCACGTGTCTAAATCGAAAACGTTTGATTTTAAACGATTTAAATCGACGCATCACGCATCACGTGAACCGTGGTTTTTTTTTCTTTTATAAAACGCAGCAATACACATTAAACCCGTTAATAATTTCAAAACACGTGAAAGTGCGTTTTTTTTCTACTACTTTTTTTTTTATAGGTTAAAAGAGTATATTTTTTTATTTCATACTCTCGCACTAAGTATTTTCTGCGCACAACTATATATTTTTATAGTGCACTATACGCGTTTCTCGAAGGCTCTTACGTTTCATTGTATACGCGACATTCCGTACGGATAGTTATATATATATATATATATAAAATATAATATAATAATAATAATAATAATTACGATTAAGTCGTCAACAACTTGTCAACTCGTATGCGCCGCAGCATCCGCTCCAGGGCCGAACCGGCGCATGCGTTTTTTTTATTTTTATTTCTATTTAATTGTCCTTTAAAGGGAACCTGGTGCGCGTACCGTACATACGCGGTGTACACCGTTCGACACACGAGTCGGCGACAAAGTTTTTGAATCCCGGCCTTTAGGGATTTCGTATGATTTCGTTTCTCGAAAAACTATACTGTATACACAAGAGACCGTTGTCGATTCGAATAAATCGCCCGATATATTATGCGAAGACAAAAGCGAAACTGTAAAAAAAAAAAAAAAAATCTAATCAATTCGACACTGATAAACGTACGTTTTTATGAAAAACTTGTCTCGAAAAGCGTGCGTTCGATTGCGTAGATTTCGTAGTTTCATTGATTTATCATCCGAAGTCTGTAGGTTTCGAAAAATATTTTGTTTTTTTTAACGTTTCCATCGATTACACTGACGTAGTCGTGCAAATTCGACGAATTCCTGCGTAGCTATTCTCGCGTGACAATCAAACGTAACTCACACATTTTCGTCATCGATTTCTTCTAATGTCACACGGTTTTCTAATAGTAAACCGTTTCGATTATATAAATAATACCGTGTTAGTAATTATTAATAACGCGATTAAACGCGCGCTTATAAAAAAAATAAAATTTATTTTTATTTTTTTTTTCACGTAAATAAATACAAATATTTCATATCGTTATTTATTTGTAATTAAATTTATCAGTTCCGTCTTTTGAGATTTTATAAAAAGCTTTTTAGAAATTTAATTGAATAATTAGTGTTTTATTACGTACACTATACACAGACATAATATTATACGAAATGCCGTCGAGAATTTGACGCTAAAATTTTTTTTTATACATAAAACCAGTTGTTTACGGTACCTAAATCATCCAGTGGACGAACGTCGGATAATTTAAATAATTTTTCATACGGTTATTGGGATATGTGTTATGAATAACAGATTTATTCCGTTACTTTTTCGCCTAGAGTTTTTTTTTTTAATCGCGAGTATTATTGCGCATACGGTTAAAATCGAACACACGGTTAACAACAAACCGACGAAATTATAGAGGAGATGACAAAAAAAAAAAAAACCTCGCATAAAAATCGTTAAACTATAGAAGCATAATCGAATAACCGGAATTGCGAACACGATTGAAAAAAAACTTTTTAGAGGGGCCGCGAAGAAAAGTACATATCGTCGAGTATATCGTATAATTTATCGAATTTGTAGAAATAACAGAATGCGAAATTAAAAAAAAAATATATGTGGATCCAATTGACACGCGAAACTGAGCGGGATTTTTATTGAAAAACTCGACTTGATCCTTATGATTTTTCAACGAAATCTTATACCTACAGACACACGTAATATGATATAATTTTTTTTTTTTTTACGGGTTTTCCGGCCTTTAAGACCATCCCGTAAAACAAATTTCCCTCCATCTTACTCTATCTTCAGCTACTTCTCTCCATTTTGCCCCTGGGTCTACTGCTTTGACTTCTCTCTAATATGATATAATATCTCAACAAAAAAAAAAAAACGTCAAAAATTCTAGCATTTAACGCGTTCACACGTGTTTGCCGCCGGTACGTAATGCGTAACGGATCACGCAGAAACGTATAATATTATGTATACTTATATAAAACATAATATACCGTTAAGGACACGGGGTTTGCACAGTGTGCGGCCTGTATAACGGAGTCCTTGCAGCGGCGCGTAGGAAGGACGAAACAGGACCCTGCGGAGCGGATACGCTCGCGTGTCACGTCACATACACGTGTGCCGCGCGTGTGACCTCCGCGCTTGACGCGCGCGCGCGCGTGTACGTTCCGAACGCGAACAATTTTTGCGCAGCTCGACGACGGCGGTTTTGCATAAATTTTCTTTTTTTCTTTTTTTTTATAAGCTACCGAGTGCTGTTGGGTGGCTGAACACACACGCGCGTACAAATTATACGTTTCACGACATTGTGTACGCGCGTACGTGTACAAGACCATAACACGCGGCGAGTAACCGGTAACCGCAGTAACCGCCGTAGCCGGCGGCGGCGCGCGCTCCCATTGGCCGTAATAATATTCTCGTTGCGCGACACAAAATTTCGTCTCGAATAATTTTGCATACGAAATTTCTCAACCCCCAAGGCCAGTAGACGACCCGCGTAAGAAGAAAATCGACGGTTAGGAAACCGCACTGCAATTGCTTATATACAGCTGGTCCGGTATATTATCGTTAAAAACTCTAGTAAAAAAATTATTTATTAACTCGTATACTGCAGTCGTACGAATCGTATTCACCAACAAACACACACGAAATGTCCCAAAAGTAAAAATATTAAACATTCCAATCAAATGGTCATCCTCAATAAAATACCTGGGCGTCCATATAGACAGAAAACTATGTTTCGCAAAACACGTCAAACTCACCATTAACAAAGCCACGGCAGCCACACACTTACTCTATCCCATGATTAATAAGAAGAGCCCAATACCTCCAAACACTAAGATGTACGTATACAAAACATATATACGACCAATCATCACCTACGCTAGTCCAGCCTGTGCATCAAACATCTCAAAATCCAGCTGGACGAAACTGGAATCTGTCCAAACAAAGACGCTGAGAATCATTACAGATCAGCCTTGGTTCGTGAGCAACCTAACAATAAGAAATTCAACAAAAATTAAAACATTAAAACTTAAAAGACGAAATCACTGAATCCATTGACAAATGCAAATCTATAATATCCTCCTCACCTTTTAATCGCATCTCAAGAATTGCCCAACGTCCCACAGTAAATTACTCAATACAAAATAGACCTATTAACTTCAACTAATACACAGATGACTTTCTAAAAAAAAAAACCTCCAGAAATAAACACCCTACACTCTGCTGGAAGCCACAGCTTGAAACAGAGTATATCAACAAAGCAAAAAAAGCAGTTGTACGATTCTCGTCGAATTACGTGTTATTTATTACGAATTTCGACCTCGGCGATTGGATTATTTTTTTTTTACGTATCTATCGAATCGTTTAAAGCTTTAGAATTTCAAAAAAAAAAACCGTTGATATAATACCTACATTATTTTATATTATTACGTTTTTCGGAATCGACCACGTTTTGTTTTTTTCCTGACGTTTCGGAGCCATATACTAGCACGTACTTACATACACTATTTATAGTCATATACTAGTAGTACTAGTATAGTCATTAGCAGTCAGCAGTGAACTGTAACTTCTGAAGACGGGACCTGCAACGGCTCCGGAACGTCAGGAAAAAAACAAAAACAGGGTCAATTCCGAAAAACGTAATAATATTAGTTTAAATTATTCTACATTATTTTGTCGTACGCGTTCGAATGGCACGGGGCACAAATAAAGGACGGAAGACAAATATTCTGGCACCGAAAAAAAAGCGATAAATGTCCCGGAGGCGATCGGTATATTCTATGCGATAAGTAATTGATAATTTTAAATTCCGTGTATTGATACGATCGATCGGAAAATGCTTTTATATAATGTCGATTTTATTATTTTACTAGCGCGGACACTGCGCGTGCAATCCTCGTTTCAATAATGACGGAAAGAATCCGGAAATGTGAAAAATGTTTTTTTTTCTCCCCCCGATGATATATATTCTCTTTTCGACGTTAGATTATTCCTCCGTCGGAAGGACTTTTTTTTTTTTTTCATAAACGTTTTTTTCTTCTTGTTATCCGATTCGGACTTATATTGTCTCAGTATCAGAACAGAACAATCAGAACGGAAAGTTATCGATTATCATAATGATTTGATTGATTTTTTTCTTCTTATTATCTCTAAATGTTATTACGACATGCGTATTTCACGTGAAACGTTAACCGCAGTGAACGGATCGGAATTTAAAAACCGATCATTTTTTTTTTTTTTTGCTCTTTTTTAAATGTAATCGGTAAAAATATACAGGTTATCGTTGAGGAAACGTACAAAATGTATACGGTTTTAAGTGCAATTGAAATTTGTATAAAAGAAATTTACAGAAAAATCGTGTGCATATTATTGTATACGTCAAAAGAATTACTTTACTGTGTGTAAGTACATATATATATATATATATATAAAATATGACATTTAAGAGTTGACGTTCTTTTTTCCGAATTGTCATTAAAAAGAAAAAAAAGGAAAAAACGTGACTGTGTGTACATATTATATGCCGAGAGATGGAAAGTTATAATCTATATAGACGTGTTTAGATTAGAGCCTTCAAGAATTATACGAAAAATCGTAATTTAACGAGGTTTAAAAAAAAAACCGGCTGCTCAGTACAAAGAATATAAATTTAAAAAAAATTAAAACTCACGAGCACATAACTCGTATTACATTTACTACGGTGACGACGGTTTTTTTTTTTTTTTAGAATATCAATGGTAAACGCGTCGAAATTTACGCCTGGGCATTAACAAAAAAAAAATAATAATAATAAAAAAAAATAGAACAAAATAATTTATTATAGTAATTTTCTACGCGAGATTAGATTACAGATAACGCGTTTTAATGAAGCAATTATGTAGTTTAAAGGCGATAAAAAAATATAAATAAATAAATGTACAATGACTATTACCGTACTTGCCGCGCGCATATACGTGCATACGTTATTAACTAACGCGCGTATTATAGTATACACGACCTGAAAGACAGGATGTTTATGGGATTTTAATAACGCTGATACGTTTTTACATCCAGTATTATTATTATTATTAGTTAGTATTCGAGAGAGAGAGAGAGAGAGAGAAACGTTTGAAATTGCCGAAACGTTTTATTAATACATAAAGATTATATCGTATTACTTATATTAATTAAATTCGTGAATAATTTGTTAGATTTGTTTTTTTTTTTATATCGCGCATAATGATTTATTATTACGAAGAATCACACGCGTTTCTACAAAAAAAAACGAGAAATCTCCTGAATCGTCGGAGCACGAGTTTGGAAATATAATATTATCAAAATATAAAAAATAAAATATAAATATTATCAAAATATAAATGTATTTAAAGCGATTTGTATTCGATAACTCATTTTATTTAGTTTCGCTTTAAAAAGAACGTGTAGACGTCGTTTTTAATATTTACGATTTTTGTACATTTCATGGGAACGCAAAGATGTCTAGTCCTTAATATATTCATATAAAATTTAATAGACTTTCAAAAAAAAAAAATCTTCGATTACAAATAACCGAACACATAATAATATATTATAAGAAAAGTTATTCTTTTTTAAATTCAATACCGGACGAAAAAACGTATAATTTTTCGAATCGTGTAAAAAAAAAATAAACAAACGTAACGAATGATATATAATATATTAAATAATAAAATATTAAAAACGTAAATAAATACGAGAATAAAAAGATGATACGTGTTGAAAAATAGAAATTCAAAATAAAATCTATAAATTTATAAATACTCGTAAATAATACATTTTATATTTGTACATAAATATACAATCGAACCGAATAGTTTTTTTTAAAAGTAAAGGAATATATAAGAGTCGCTGCTGTATCATAGTGGTGTGTTTATTACCGGTTTCGACGAAAGTCACTCGATGGCATTATGCGAAATAAAAAAAATAAAATTCGACAAAATTACGTATAGAGAAAATCGTGAATATTACAATAAAAAAGCAACGAGTTTTACAATAATAATAATAAAATTAGCCGAGAATTTGTGTACGTATGGAGAATTAAATAGTTTAAAAAATACAATTACGGCGTGTCGTTAATATTATTTAATACAATATGTATTTATATAAAACATAATTTTTTTTAAAACTGTATATTTAAAATAATGTACAATATTTGTGCGCGCATAGATTTGTATAATTAAAAGTAAATGTCTGTATAATATGCAGTATATTGCTTATTGAAACATAATTTTTTGAAATTTGTCTGCGATTGATACGCACACCAGACACACACTCTGTATAATATATTTTCATCGATATAATACAGATATCTGTGTACACAGATATAAGCGTTTATATATATATATATATATATATATATAACATTATACGCGTACAATATTACAGCGAGCAAAATTATTTTGTATTTAATAGTAACACTCGTAAACTCGAGAAACACAATAATAATCGTTAAAACCGGTGTCCATTCATCACGTACTCGTATATTATATACGTATGCCTGCAGTGGTGTACACAATATATAATAATTCTCACTAGTCGTTCGGTGTACACACGAACGCATAAAACAATCATAATATATATATATATATATAATAAATGATACACACTGCACGCTGGCGCGCGGAATTCATTTCAGGAAAATATAGCCACGAACAATTATCACGTCGGCGAGCGATTATATATTATTTATATGATTGAAAAGACCATTTTATACATGTATATATATATCGCGTATTAAACGCATATAGAGAAATTTAAAAGAAAATACTTTAAAAAAAAAAACAAACCTTCCTAAACGAATAATTAATTTATTGTTAATCGTTGTGGTATGGAATATAATTGAATTATCAGACGAATTCGCTAAAATATATATATATATATATATATATATAGGAAAAATATTAAAAAAAACATATATACATATATATACGCGAATTTGTACCACACAACTTCACTTCGGAGCAAAAACAACGAAGGATTGCGGATTGCGACGATTTTTTTTTGAAAAAATATTAATGACAATTCAGATTATCTGACCCGAATGTTACTGGGAATGAGGTTTCGTGTTTTCAGTACGTGTAGTTTTATATTTTACTGAATTAAAATGAAAATTTTATAACTGCACGTCGTTCCGTTTTGAAGACACTGACGACGAATAAACTGCAAATGATAATGTAGTCTAAAAATTAATCTAATTTACTCGATAACTATTATAGTAGTACTAGAACAATTATGTCAAACTATAAGGATTTTCTGATTCAAAGGAGTATAAATTTAGGAATATAACGTACGATCGAGACAAAAATAGTGCCCGGTATTCAATTGGCACCTCATGTGTATTATGTAATATTGCAAATGTAATTTACGCGATTTTGTCGTTGTACAGTCGGTTTTCGAAAAATAAAATGAATTTCCTATACTGCAATATTAGACATCTGTGTTTAAGTAAATTATTCAAAATTCTGCGTAATCCTTTTCGCGTATCGTTGCGGTTACCGATAAACGGGTATAATACGTATTGTATTATTATTACCACGTCACTGTATTATCATTACAGGAATCTAATTATATATATATAGCAGTCGTGTAAAACTGTGTTATCAGAACGAACGATTGAATTATCCGTGTCATTGTGATGTCAATACGTTTACGTTCGTGAGTTACGGACTCGTTCTACGACGTGTATAGGAGGTATTTGTCGTGCGATTTGCTATTATTGGTTTACACGAATAGACGTATTGTCCGTGTATAATAATATTGTTTTTTTTTTATTATTATAAATAAAAAATCATAATAATAATTGTAATCATGAAAATCAACAGTCGTTCGATTATAAATGCAGTCTTATAGATATGTAATCGTCGAAGAAAATAAAAATATGCGCGATAATTAAGAAATGTCAGTTTTAAAAAAAAGTTTGCTTATATGTATTTTGTTTTTTAGCTTATGCCCGAATCCCGGCACTTCCCGGTGCGCTAATTATTAAGTACAATATTTTCGCGCATTAAACCGCGAGAAAAATACATAAAATATCCCAATAATTAGGCACTGCAGGATACCAGTGGCGTAATTAGGTCATGGGTGGGGATCAATATTTTTTTTTATAAGAACAAAATATATAAAACTGTTTTTGAAGTACACGTGTGTTCATATTTAATCAATAGATACCAAAAAAATTATAATTCATATTTCAGACCTATTACTTTTGTCCTCGGAACCATATCGTTGAGTACTTCCTCGAGATGTATTGGCGGCACATTTTTTTTTTGCCAGCACAGACTTAATAGATTTAATCGACGGTAATAGTCAATACTAAATACTCGTTCCTCGTTCTCGCGGTATTCGCCGTCTGTTGACATACGAACGCGCGTCTTTCACTCCGTTCGTTTTTTAACCAAATTTTTTTATATACTGTTGATGATATTTCGATCGTCTGATTGTACAAATTTGATCGGAAACACTTATATTTCGTTTCAAAATTCCACCTCACTAATAAAAAAAAAAAAAGGCCAATTCGACACCCATATCTGCACTCGCATGATTACGCTACTGCTGGATACCGTGATAAAAAAAAAAATCTACGGTCGACCTAACCCGTTGCTCGTGTAAAATACGCGAGAAAAGAGTACGACGGCTGTGACGCGTCGTTGATTAATTAAAACGATTTGCGGTGTTACTCCCTACGCTCACACGCCGGGTATTATTCGTAATCGTTGCTCTAGTGTATGTGTGTGTGTGGAGAAAAACACGTCGTATTTCATTTTTAATTGGACCGTGTGTGTACACAGTGTCCGAGCCCAACGTTTCGGTATATCATTAAAATAAAATAAAGTAAAAAAAAAAATAAATAAAACGCTTAGAAAATAGAATCGACCGAGTCCACCTGTGACCGTTTGCGAAGGTAACGTTTTTTTTTTTTTACATAAAACGGATCGAAAAGAAGTGGAAAAAAAAGGAGAAAAACGAACGCGACCACCGACGTATGGGCGAGCGAATTACATTTTTTTTTTTTTAATATTCGTCCCGAGTGGTATTTTTTTTTTGTCTTGGACACCGTCACTGTACGTGCACGACGACGCGGAAAATTTTTCTAAATTTTCAAACCCGCGATTACCTACGTTCAATTCTGCAGTTTACTGTATTCTGTTGAGAACTTTTCGAACCGTCGAATCGTGCGGGGGGAAGTGTTTGAATTATGAATTAACCGATTCGAAAATGTTTTTTTTGAATCGAATCGATTGATGGCCCGCTCTTGAAATACGAGTCGGACATGCAAATTATCGTAGAAAGAGTTTACCGGTCCGTCGCGGGCACACAAAATTAACCGCCGAATGGAATTCGCGATTGACCGAGAATAAGATTTTAGTGATTGGCGAAGCTTTGTAAAGAAAGAAAAAAACTCGTTTAACTCGTTTGTTATTTTTCTGTACGTCAAGAGTGATGTCACAACGAATCCGACGACACAATCGACGGAGATATTTTCGGAACAAAAAGCGAACAAATGTTTGTAAACACGATGTGTAATCGATTTTTGACTTTTAAACACCGAGTTCGATACGAGATCTTGAATAAGACGTGTAGGTTTCTTTTTGATTGTATATTTTTGGTAAATAATAATATTTGCGAAAATTACAAATATGAAAACGCGACGTTCTGCAAAGATATCGTTTTTTCGTGCGACGTTGCTCGCGCTCTGTTCACCGTGCAAAAAACGTATCCGCAAAACGACCGATATAGGGCCGCGAAGTCGGTGTACCGAAATTAATTTAGTCGTGGGCTGCACGGGAAACTTTAAACGGCATACGAGAGAAAAAAAAAATGGCGAGTTCGATAATGTCCGTAAAAAAATAATATTGTAACTGAGAAGATCATCGGGTATTTAGGTTGCCCTATAGGATTCGTACGGATCGTAATCAGCGAGTCTCCTTGATTTTTTTGTATTTTTTTAACCATCGTTTATGTACGCGCGGATAGGCGAGCTTCTATATACATTCGAGTTGAATTTAATTAAAAATTACTCGAGCATCTCTGTAATAAGTCAAGAGCGTCTCGGTAATGTTTTTAAACGCATAAAAAAAGGAGGAGAATTCCGGAGATAGAAGTAAAGAGAAGAATTACAAACGAAATTTCAAATGTAAAGGGCTGCGAAAAGAAAAAAAAAAAACAATATCTTCGTTTAATACCGCGTTACGGGTCAAACGCAGATGTGTCGAAATCGTATAAAAAGTCGTAGTAATTTATTATTATTATTTTTTTTTTTACAATAACGGCCGCATTATTTACGAAATTAAACAACTTTCTCGATTTATTTTATTTTTATTTCAATTAATTACGTCTTTTTGGTTTCGGGGCGGCACTGGTTGTCTTTAATTGTACTACATAAAATAATCTCAGCAGCGATTTCGTATAGTTTTGCTCCACGAAAACCGAAAATCAACAGCGATTTTTCGCGAAAAATCATTTCGGATAACGCGGGATAAATAAATTGTGTAATTACGAATATTTTTGAATATGTGTTCGCCGAGAAACGTTAATCGTATTCGTTATTTTAACAGTAGATCGTTATTATGGTCAAACGCACGCAACAGTGCAGTTTTAAAACAGTGTACGAGAGAAAAAAAAAACAATTTGGCCGTAACGGGTTTCAAAGAGTTAAATACGTTTTTACGAGCGTAATTTTATCATAATTTTTATGGACGAATAATTTCGATTTTGGCACGCGTACATCCTCGGAACAGTAGTGCGCTAATAAGCTATATATACACGTGTTTTCATCAATGTCGTAACTCGTTCCCGTTAATATGCGTTATTTACCGTTTATTGACTTCTCCTTCATCATCCGCATTCGTTTGTGATATAAAAATATTATAATAATTTATACGTATAATAATAAATTACGACGTTTAAGTAGATACAATAAAGTAATACCAATGCGGCGACGAGTGCAGCACATAGTACAACCGATCGTTTTGAATAAATTTTGGAAATTTGTCGATTTTTGTAAATTGTATTTCCTCGAATGAAACCAGCTATATAGTTTATATTTATTATACTTATAGGTTATACTTATTTTTATTATTTAATTTTAGCGTTTGACAAAAAAAGGTATACAAAGCAAAAACGTACTTGAAAAAAAACACAATTTTCTTTATATAACGGATACTCTGCAGCTCTGTATTCAGAGCCGTTTTGTATACTTTATTATGTGGTGATCGCGAGTCACGCGTTGTAAACGCTTAGAAAAATACTCAAACATCACGGAGTCAGCGCGAGTATGTACGTTCGCTGCTTACAACAGAATGAATTATAGTTGATGTGTGAAAATAACTTGCATTACGGCCAGGAGACGTGATGGTTAAGTGTACGTACAACACAAGTGTGACAGAGCCTATTTTCCGCAATTTTTAACAAGGTGACACGCGTATAATTCTGTCTCGTCCGCTACGGACGCATACACACGACACTATACACAATGAAAACATTATATGTTAATTAAGGAAATTATTTTTTCCTAATCAAACGTTACAGAAGTTGAGTATGAATAATTGATAAAAAAAAAAAAAAAAAATTTGGACAATTCGACCCGAAGACTTCATAATAAGAGGAATTCAAATGTGTTTTGCCACGTAAACGTTATCCTAGGATTGCTTGTAGTTGCAGTGGCGGTCAAATTATTTTGTCATAAGGGGGGAATGAGGCTGATTTTTCCACATGAACTTTGATCATTGACAACATGAGTCATAATTCGAGGATATAATTTTATTATTAATAAATAGGTAATATTGTTAAAAATAATACATAATATCAAAAAGGTCTTTGGGTAACTGTCCCTCATTCCCCTCTCTGTTTGACCGCCATTGTGCAGTAGTATACGATTGACAAAAACTCTTATATTTTATGAAATAAACCATCTGTACGAATAAAATATATCCTGTACTCGTAGGCCGTTAAATAGAGTCCACGAAATTTCGTTTATTCGAAAAACGATTTTCTACATTTTTTTTATCTCAATAAAAATTCAACGAATTACGATAAGATTTAGAAAATAATCGAATCGAATATTTCGATAATATTAATAAAATTTAATCGAATGTATCGTCTACGTTTATTCCATTGATATGTAGGGAAATTAAAAAACCGATATCGTCGCGATTTGTTTTACATATAATTGAAACCGAACGATTTGAATATTATTATGAACGTTAATTTCGTTTTCGATCGTGTGCGTTAATCGCTACAGAACACTGCGCGCAATATACGCGAGATATGGCTAATAAAAAATTCAACGTTTCTCAAAAGCGCGAACAAACGCTTGAAATATTAATTTCGAAATTGGAATGAATAACTGATTGTTGCAGCGCGCGAGAACACCGCACTACAGTGTTTTAATTATTATTTAAACGAAATTACGTATTAAAACGTTGCAGTGGTAAAATTCATATTTTATAAATACAGTATAACCGCGTATAATCGAAATTAATAATATTGCGATAACGGGTGAATTCGTCGCGCGCACATACGTATTAAATATGGAACGTATAGAAATATTTACGCGAATTATATAACGAATTTTAAGACGTGTGTGTGTGTGTATGAAATTTGTCGTCGTATAGTCACGGGTAAATAATTATAATACCAGTGCTTTTTATAGCTTTATGCGCAAAAAAAATCGATCTGTACGTATTTATTATACATTTTACGTTACGGTGGCGAATGCGAGTATATAAAATCATATAGTGTTGAAACGTATGAAATAATACTTTTTTTTTCCCACGATTTAGACGCGAAATAACGAAATATACAAAAAAAAAAAACTTATCTATAACTACAGATAGATCGTATTCTTTACATATATATCGAACGCATATAAATCGAGCACTGAATTTTAATGATAAACGTCAGAATTTTCGTGATCAACACAGTAGACAGATGCGAGAGTTGTGGGAGGGAAATAAATTAATATTTTATAATACTCAACGTAAAAAATATATATATATATTGTGTCAATAAGAGAATCCACGATCGTACTGATATTTTTTTGAAAACGATATATTATTATATTATAAATCGCTGGCGGCATCAAAAAAAAAATTTTTTTCTGTACTCCACAAGTATAACGGACGCGCCTATATATATGCGATATAATTTATAGCCAACACGAAATTACAGTTGGAATATGTAGTTTTTTTTTTTCTTCTTCTTCTTCTAGAATTGTTATAAAATAATACACATGAAATATCGACGAAAACGGACCGATGCATCGCGATGGACAAAACTGCGCAGGCGGCGACCTAAAGTGGAAATATACGATATATACATTTAAGTGGAAACGGGTGGGAGAGGAGCAAAAAAAAAAAAAAAAACTGGTAAGAAAAACAGCACGAGGGAACAACATTCCATCAAATGTATATTATATAAAATATATAGCCTTGCGACCACGGTGGCGACAATGTCTTCGGCACAATATACATTATAATAATTCGTTAAATCGACAAATCTGGTTTTTTTTTCTATATAAACGTACATACATGTTATATAAACTCTTCTCCGTTCCCTTATACGTATAAAAATCTTATTTAAATTTAATTCCATACAATATAATATATATACTATACATTTCTGAATATTCGCCAAACACAACGGGCGTATATTATATTATGAAATATTTAACCGCGTTTTCAGCGTATACGTGAAATATGTAGCGACGACGCCAAGAAAATATAATTTTTTTTTTTGAAAAAAGGGGAACATTAAACTAGAATATTTGTACTTTTATAAAAATCGACAATTTATAATATTTAGATATGATATAATGTTAATTTTTAATCGCGTGTTTTTTTTTACATTAATAATAACGATAGAATTTTGAATTCATAATGATTACGTACGGTAGAAACGAAATGATAAATTCTTAAATTTTCACTATACGTTTTTATAAAGTACTATTTTAAATCTTTATATTTTCTATAAAAAATAATTTTCACACGTTATTGCAGAATCTTGTCGAAAAAAATCAGTACAAAAAAATAAACTTTAGTCAAACATTTAAATAATTTGCAAAAAAAAAATTTATCTAAAAAGAAAAAAAACTCTAAAACATTGAAGTCCTATTCTATTATTTGGACGTTATTTACTGTAAATGTATTTACAGTATAGGGTTTTATTTTATGGAAAAATTAAAAAAAATATATTGCACTATAGTTTAAAAAAAAAATCTCTAAAAATAAAATAAAAGAACGTCAATATCAATTCAATAATCTGGTGTCCGGTAATGGATTTATTGCGGAAGAGACAGCGGACGGTCAGGTGTTATACAGTCTCTAGCGAGGACAAGAGTTGTAAGGCGAGTTGTGAAATTAAAAAATTTATAAAAAAAAAAAAAATGAATATATTTAAACGCGTTTAATATATTATTGCGCGTATCGCGACTATTGCGATAATATCGCAGGCATCGTGCACGCGAGACGTCTAAAAGTTTGCAGCGAGTCTCCTGCTGATCTCGTGAAAGCTTTTCACATATATACGCCGCCGAGAGAAAACATGTATTGTATAATACAGCGGCATAGTACGAAATCGGATTTATTATTTTATTTTTATTTTTATTTTTTCTACGTTTTTGTCGTATATAATATTATATATTTAATATATGACTCGATATTTCAACGGAACGTGGGCGTGTGGCTTATAAGCACTGCGAAATATACGGACCACGCGTATAGCGATGTTCAGAGGTATGTAGAGCTGTTTTATACAATATATATATATATATAATATGCGAAGACCATCGGTTATAGCGTCGTGCTACAATCGAAATGAATCGGAATATAAATGGTTCGTTCATACGCGAGCAGCCCTGCGAATTTTATCTCGAAACGGCCGCGTCATCGGCACACATTATGAAATGGCGAAAACTACAAGAAATCTATAATATAATATAGTATATAATACCGGAAAGAAAAGTCGCACGCGTCACGAATACACAACGAAAGGTCTCGTACAATTTTCCTTTTCGACTTATTCCAAATCTGATGGATGATGTCCATCGCCGCTTTTACTATACGCTTCTCCGCGTCTCCCTGTTCTCATCACGCAGTCGTTGTCCATCTTTTATTTCCAGGATCTTGCAGACGTCTTCCCTGACTCGATCAAAATCCACCGTTTGTCTTGGTCGTGTTCTCGGTCATTTTTCGTCTGGTTTCCACATTGCGATCTCACGTAATGTCTGACCCTCCACCGCTCTCACAACGGCCCAGCTCATCCTTCTGCCTTCGACAATTCCTACATTACGTCTAGCTCATTGTACAGAGCCGCATCGATTCTTCGTTCATATTATGCGTTCTGATCCTCATTTCTTTGGCAGGAACCATAGATTTCGCGTAAGATGTATACATTTACTAGATCAATGATATATTTTTCAAATTCGCGAGACAATTTCCCTTTGGACGGAGGAAGGGTGTTATGCTTCATCAGACCTTACCGGCTTTTTGTCCTCTCGCTCCTCTGATTCTTCTGTGACTACAAAACCCGCGACGAATATAACAAAATAACACAGCGCGGTTAAAATAAAATATTAATATAACCTCGTACACTGTTCGTAGCCGTATAGAGTATAGAGCGCGAGTTATGAGACCGGGGGAAATGGATTCGAGGGAGAGAGATACAGTACTCCGCGTGTTTGACGGACAGAACAATCAAGAAATTTTCATTTCCCCCGCCGACCGGTCCTAGTCTTCATGACGGACGGGTCGCGTCTCGCGGACAATGACTACACGTATACCGAGTCGCCGTTGACGCTTTTAGTCGCAGCAATAATTTATAAACAATACTTTTTATATATATATATATATATAAGAGACAACGATTATTTTATTATTATCGTATAATTTTTTTTATGTTCCCCGCCAAAAAAAAAAACCACCGTAGTCGAGGCAGTACAAGGTCTCATATAAGTATGTAGGACTCGTACACGCGGAAACTCATAATTCGTAAGTAGAAAAAACGACCATAATGTACGCTCTGTTCAAAGAACGCGTATGAAAAGCGTGTAAGACAGTTGCGATCACAAAAGTTCGGGGCATTTTAACGGGATTTTTTAACGATAAGTCGACTGCGTTATGAAAACACGCGTAAGTTAGGGGCCGAGGGGTGAAAAGTTCAGCGTTCGATTTCTAAAATTTTCGCGTAAAGCAAATGCGTTCAAAACCATACAATTATGTTTCGTTTACATACAACAATTTGTTTCGGCAAATAAAATTTTTTTTTAAACGCTCGCGTAGAAAACTTTTGTTAAAAAACCGAATACGCGGCCGTATGGGGGAAAATGCTGTGTAAGGAAAAAGACACGGGGCCGGTTTCACCGACTGTTGTTAAATACACTCTTACACCGTGTTAGTTAACAATTTGTTTAAATTTAACATCTGGTTAAATTATATAAGTTTCACCATTACATTATTACTGTTAAATTCTCTTTGTTAAGTAACAAAATGTTAGTTGGGTTACCGAAACGGTTACATTTGATTCTAACGTTCGCATTGGTTATCACGAAATTTTAATAATTTTAATTTATTATAGTTGATCTATGGCATTTTAAAATGCCGATTAAATTTCAACAAGCCTATTTCGGATGGTCATTTTAACAAAGTGTCAAGGTTAACAAATTTCGGTGAAACCTAATTTTCACTAACTAATTGTTAAATACAATTGATAACATGTTAAATCGTTAACAAATGTTGGTGAAACCGGCTCACGGTGTTCGATTTGAATATTTACATAATATATGGCCTTCGTAATATTGTTTCTCTGCGGATCACTCGGCAAAGGACCACAGATATATTGTCCCCGAGTCCTCGCGATATGTTTTATACAATGATATACCGTTTTTACCGAAATGTATACGCGGAAACATCGGTCGGTTTTTTTTTAACCGCGGTATCTGCAAGAAGCGATTTCTACGATCCGAATAATATCAAAAAAGAAAAAAAGAGGGAAGACGATGGGGTAGAGTGGAAAGATAGCGAGCACCGCCGGAGAAACAAAACGACTAACGATTGAACGCATTAATACTCACGGATAAAAGCAAGAAACCGGCATAATGTCGGTGGCGTAGTATATACTTTGGCGACAGACCGCGCCGCACTATTACAATACACGTTATTTTATTATTATTTTCCTCGTTTTTTACCATAAATAACGCGTGTAAAAAACGGTCGAGCGTTTACAAAAAAACAGAAGAAAACAATACCGACCGAACCGTGCCAGAGACGTGTGAGACTGCAGTGTTTAATGAACGATAAAGTCTAGATAGGTACGCGCGAATATTTGACTGCTCCGTTGTATAAAATATATAAACGTATATAGGTCTCGACAATAATATTGACACATTAAATTCGCATTTACTCCGGCGGCGGCCGTGGATTTTACGATACGTTCGTAGAGGATACGGGGCAATATCAGAAGTGAGGAAGAAGAAAAAAAATATGAGTTTTTCTTCTCCTCTCGCCGTTTGTCATCGCGCTACGTATATACGTACATACAAGCACACATCGCGCCGAGGCGATTAAAATCCCATTTAGAACGGAATCGCGGAGCGGCTTATTGCTTTCCGCCCGAAAACAACGCCACTTTAAAAAAAAACCCCTTGCCGTGCCAACTCGCCGCCGCCCGTATACGAGGGGAACACGCGTGTATACATACACCACACGCCGCCGAAAACGGCGTTTCGGAGATTTTTTTTTTTATTTATTTCGTTTTTTTTTTTTGTCATTTTACGTTTATACGTACACTCGTCCTAATGCGAAATCGATAACGGTAGTAGTCCCTTTTTTTTTTGTACTCTCGTTGTATGCGGAGAAGGAGGCACGGCGCGCGTGTATTCGTGAAAATATGTTTAAAACGGGTTGCACAGGCGTGCGCTGCGGACATTTCCGCAGGCGTGCGCCGTGAAGAAAACGGGCCGCTTTTCCTTAAACGGGGCTTACGACCCCCTTACGTCCCCCCCACTCCAAAAAAAGGAAGAAATTTTATGATGTAAATTATCGATACGTAAAAAAAAAACCGTATCTGTTACTATACTCGTGTTTCACGACTTTTTTTTTATACGTTTCAACAAATAATCATTAGAAAAAAAAATAATAAATATCTTTTTGTAGTAATAAAGTATTATTACGTTAAACTAGTACGAAAATAAACACGTAAAACGTAAGACGGTAATCTTCTTTGGACAGGACTCAATATTTTAAACACTTCAAATGACGTTAATTCGAAACTGATTCGGTCAAAAACTTGCTCATCAACGGAATAAGAGTGATTTTATTCGTATGACAATGATAATAGTAATATAAAATAGTCAATATTCTAGGTATAAATTGTATTTTTAGTTTATTAATTTAATGCGCAATCGAATATTCTGCAAATATCGTTAGGAATTTGAACGAAAACTCGTCGGTGATCACATCTACCCACAAGAGCTGGAAATTTTCACAACTTTACTTGTTTACTTTAATTCGTCTATCTATAGTTTTTCTCCCTCGATTATCCGCCGGTTCTATAATACATGTCGGATTATCGAGACTGTATTTCAAGATCACTTTTCTTTTTAAATATTATTTCAACACACTTATTTAGCGTTATAAAATATCGCCTAGTCCTCGGATAACGAGTGTCGAAACGGTGAATTCACCGGGAACGCCATCACGATTTATAAGATTTCGCTCTATAACTATTACGTTGTTGTCCGTCGCCGCGCGGACTGCAGGCAGCAGGCGGAGACAACGCGGATGCTGCTGCGGGTGTGGCGTAAAAAGAAAAAAAAAAAAAACCAAGCGTCTTTTATTTATTACATAACATAAATTTTTTTTTTCCCACAGTTAGCAAAGTTGGCGAAAAAACGTCTCGTCCCCTCCCCCGAGATCGTGCAGGCGGCTGATGACGACGACGTCGCGTGTCAATATTAATTGATCGACGAGGACGGCAATGGATGGACGGCGATCGATGCGCCCGCGTAAATAGAGTTATCAGTCCATATCGGGGTAGTGGATCGCGAGTACCGGTTATCTGTTTATAAGGACGGCCGTCGTGTGTATAGTGGCTGCGGAGACTGGAGATGAACAAGCGAAAAGTATTAATAGTAAGTATGTTATTGAAAACCCGCGGCGGCGAGTGTTCAGAGTTTTGCGAAGGAAAAAAAAATGATATTTTCCTATCGAATCATCCTCGAGGGGAGTTTTTTTTTGCAAAGAAATAACGTATATCGTACGTCTCTATTTAGATTCCGAGCGAACAGCTATGTAGGACGCTATTGGTTTTACAATACAAGTTTATTTTTTTATATTTTCCGTGTATAACTTTTTTTGTAAAGTGCTTCGATTATTATACGATAACCCGTTTTCCGGTAGCGAATTTCGCTGCACTTTGAGTAGGTCGTTTCTCAACGATTTTAAAAACACGGCCCCCGAAAAAAATAACCGAAAATTTTTGTTAAAAACGCGATTTTATCAAAATTCATTACCCATTTCTCCGGCGTATCGAAAACGGTCTCCTGCGGGTGTCTTGAAGTGTACACCGAGAATAATACAAATACGTTTCGTTTCGAAAAAATTTCTTCAAACTTACTAGTGTGGCAATCGTTAGATGTCGAGCTATTCGAATCGTAAAATTTCTGGATTTTGAAAATTTTATACAACCGCGGTCCTTCGGCTGTATTAAAAAAAAATCTTGAAAATCATTAGTCAACGTTTTTTTTGCAGTATCAAAGTTGTTTTTTTTTTAAATAGTTTTTCCGATTTTAGGTTGTTTACAGAAGGTATAGATTTTTTATTCCGTAAAAGTGGTATTTTTAGGATTCAATGCACGGAAATGTAACGCAATACATGGTTAATGGTGAATTATATAATTTATATATATATATATAATACATTATTAATAATGAATAAAATTACACCGAATCTCAGAAACGTTAAATATCGAATGCAACGATTTTGAAATCGTTTTTAAATTTATAGTAATAAGAAAACTCTAAAAATCTTTGTATTTAAGTAATTCACTTAAGCGACACCCGCGGCTCTCTATCCCCCTTTTCTTTTTTATAGTTTATCTCGTTTATATGGGGGGAAACGGCAGCAGTGTCGCATTATCGTGTTTCTCAGTCGTTATCCGAAATTACTTTAAAAAAAAAAATGTAATATTTACACGATATAAACACGTTTAGTTTAAACACCAGCGTTTCTCAAACCGTAAACAAATTCGAAGGAAATATATAAAATTGTGTTTAGTGTACATTGTACTACACGAATCGATTTTTAGAATAACTCATTGAATTTATGAAGTACTTAAAATTATCTTTCATGCAATGACTGCAGGGGCTACGCAGATTTTTTCCTGCATAATATCTTAAATGCTCCACAATAGCGATAATGTGTGAGAAAAACAGAAAAATCAACGCGCTAATTGTCAATTTAAAATCTATTTTTTTTTTTTAATAACTTCTCAACATCTTGAACACGTATAAACGTATTTCCTAGGCCATTTACTTGGTAAAATTCGATAAATCCCTTAATTACAACATACTATATACGTTTTCGTGCACCGCGAATATAAAATAATGTTCGAACGTTATAGATATAATAAAATCGATATAATCGTGCGCAGAACGACTCGCTGTAAATGTCAGAAGTCGATTTCCGAAGGGAAGCGAATAGGGTTAAAAACGAAATGTTTGTACAATAATACAAGTATATCGCATCGGTCTTGTTATAATTAAACGGAATTTGTTATTGCGCAGGTGATGAATATTACGCATACGCCGTAAGAACAGAGCTGCGCAGAAACAAATGCCTGCGTCGTACAAATGGGGAATGACAGAATCTCCGTTTTGCTCACGCGTGGAGACGAACAAACTGGGGATATCTTCGAAATATGTCCGAACATTAAAATCGAATGCCAAACGGCGAGAGAAGCGATGCTGTGACGTGCACACTGAAATGCGACTTTGATTCAAAATAAATTACGTTTTTATATTGTGTCCTATACAATTTTCACTTGATTATTTAGTTTTTTTAAACTGTTTACGCATATTCGCGGCTATAACTGTATTGTAATCTGACCGAATGTCATGTGCGAAATAAATAATTAGAAGATATTTTTAAATAAAATCAGTGAGTGTATTAAATTATTATTTCGATTTATTTTTTTCATATAAAAGCGAATGAAATATTCCGTTAACTGTAGGTAAAAAAAAAGAAATTAATTCATTACGACTTCTGCAGTATACGATCTATAAACAATTCGCTATTATTTAAAAATAATACGAGTAAGTATACGTAAATAATAGTTCCTCAAATACTATGTGCCAGAAAGATTCTGCATGTTGGGAAAACGGGATAGAATTTTTGTACGTATTACTCGCAGTTTTTTTTTTTGGAAAATTTATTAAATGTATACGTATAAAAACACGGTTGATACACACACACACATATATATAGCTATTTGATAATAAATTTTGATATGATAATAATTATAGAGTACTCAGACACATATTATAATTGTAACGGAACGCAAAGAACTGGATAAAGGAGCGGTATCGCAATATATACGAGTATATAGTCTCCGTCGTCCGTCGTCCTTCTTGAGAAATTGCCGAGAAAATTACACGCGAAGGGATTTATCGTCGCGTATAATTTAATAATTTTAATAACATAATATATTATATAATAAGTCTTGGCGGTATACCGCAGTGTATATACATATATATATTATGCAGTATACGCGTATGTATGTGTAAAGGATTTCGTATAATATATATTATACGATGAAAAGTTCGGCGAGTTTTCGACCGCAATCGTCGCGCGCAATATCGTTTCGAGCGGGTATTTAGAAAGACGAGTGTATATAAGATTTTGACAAACTTTTTCTTATTTATATAAATACACGTTTATCTATTTTGTATTTGTTTACTGCAGTTTAACGATATACCAATATGGCGCAACCAGAAGAAGAACGACACTATTCGTATATATGTATATCAAGTGTACAGTATAGGTAGAAATAATAATGTCTACAAATAAAAATAAACGTTTTTATTCTATACTTGCTTAATATTATCACTATTTGATTCGGATTCATATATTCTATAATACATGTATCCTACTAATTTTTAATACTTACTGCGTCCAGAGTCCTAAATTAGTTGTGTCTGTTTAACTTTTTCATAAATACTTTGTATTGGGTCTATTCGTAAGAGAAAAAGTACAATGATCAGTGCCATCTTAAGGCATGGGCCTGGAGGGCCCGGGCCCAGGGCCCCCAAATCCCATGGGCCCCCACTTTATTTACAAAATACCAAATATTAATTTTTTTTTTTTTACTTAGATATTTAAATTTTAAAAAATATTTACGTTTTAAAATAAACAATAAAGTAACGGAGATTATTATAAAAATTGTCATTTTTATTAATAAAGTATAATTTTTAACAGCTAATACAATATACTATGTGTTAAAGGAAAAAAAAATAGTATTTAATGGCCCCAAATATGTTGTGCTGTCGGGCCTCGCATAACCTTAAGACGGCTCTGACAATGATTATTGAGTTACAGTACTATTTCGTTTTTCGTATACACTTAAAAATATATTAAATGTCTGTTAAGTATAAAACAATTAGTCACAGTAGAGTATAAATAAAATGTCCGAGTCACAATATAATGCGAAAAAAATAAAAACATTTGAATATCTAAGTGTCGTTATAATAGTCACGGCGTAATTCGGGTATCAATCACATAATTCTTGCGAATCCGATTTTTTTCGCAACACTTATTATTTTTGTATACCACGCGATACGCGAAATGCTGTTGGCTTCATGAAGAAGAAAAAAAATCGGTCCGATCGGAATTTCGTTTTTTTTTTTTTGTAATATAGCCAACGAGTGTAGGGGAGCAGACGTAGGGATAGGGAATTTTTTTTTAGTTTTCTACTCGAATGAAACACGAAAAAGTTATTAAAGTATTTTTTTCGCGCCCGAGCGTAGGTTTCGCGTTTTTTTTTTCTCGCTCCGCACACCGAAACTTTTGACGCGGTAATTTGTGATATATACGCTCGCTATATTTTAGTCTCGCGCGCCAGAATTAATCAAATTTTAGGTGCCATTAATCACTCGAGTTTGTGCGCGCACAAGGCGCAATAGCTGATTTCGTTGGCTCGCGACGTGGAAAAAAAACGAAAAAAAACTCTTTTGAAAAACGCTGTATAGCTGCTCGGCTATGTAAGCGCGGACGTTTTTGTTTTTTTTTTCCTCTCTCTCGAAATCTCGTTCTATTCACGCGCGCGTTTGTCCTCGGTATTTCAAAAAAAAAAAAAATAAAAAATAGTTAGAAAATTTCGTAGGAAAAAAAGAAATATAAAATATATAGTAAGGACGCGTATCTCGAGATTACAAGTATTGGCGTTTATAGACGCGCGCGAAAATTTCCCATCTCGTATATCAGTATTATTACGTCAAAAAAAAAAAGACAGAAAATCTTTATAAACCGATAAAAAAACGTATATTACACGTATTAAAAAAAGGAGGGTTTTTTTTTTAAAGATATTTTATACGTTCAAAACGTTTTTTTTTTTGTTCTTTTCGGACGATCATTTTATACACCGAGAATTTCGATAAAATTCACATATATATATATATGATATTATATACGTACGTTTTCCGCTCATACGAGCAGAGCAATGCGTCAAATATCAACCTGTGTGTATATATATATATATTGTTTTTTTTATCTTATTCCATTGTCGAAGCCTGGCGAGTATATTATTATTATTATTATTTTTATTTTTATATTGTACGAGCATTTCTCGCGGTCACGTATATTATATTCTTCGCGCGCAACACCATATATAATATAATATAATGTCGACCGGTGCGCAGCAATCTCTGATACCTCTCTCCGCCGCCGGTCTCTCTCTCTCTTTTAAACGTTCCTACGTGTACATAAATATTATTTGCGTCCGAATATATATATTATATAGTGGCACACACGTTGTGGACGATGCGCGAACATAATATATTTCCTTCGGTGTACTATATATATATATATATATATAGGTAGTGCACACAAATATTACTGTAGAAAAAAAAATGTTCGCGCCACCAGACAACGTGAAAAAAAAAATCTCTTAGCGCGTTGAGAAAACGCGGTGCACAATTTCCTATGATATTTTATTCGAAAAAAGAAAAATTCAAAGGAAATTTCGACACCACTTAAAACGGTGCACCGCGCGGTAGTTTCCGCAGTGCACAAAATACGAGATCTTCCTCTGTCGACCGCGCACAGCGAACGAAAACTGGTATTCAACAAAAAAAACCTATCGACAACGAATCTCGAATATTTCCATACGATATTAAAATTCGTTTTTGTCCCCTCATACTTTGTACGCGTTGAACGCGTTTTTTCCGTATACTCGAGACAGCGTTTTATTCGCGTTAAAATTCTCATATATATACTATACCTACGCGAATTCGGTGAAAATCGTTTGAGCCGTTATAAATAATACACAATATAGGTATGAAACGAATACATATATTTTATTGACAAATTTTCCTAATGATTTCTTGAAATTGTATTTCACAATCTACACGCAGCAACACTGAACACTGTATGAAAATATCTCGAAAATGTTTAACGATGTGTATATATTGTTTTTCGATTCAATTAATTCGAAAGCGCGCGGAAAAAAAGTGTTGACAAAAATGTATTCTATAAAGTACTTGCTGGGAATCCGCATTGAATATGCTCTTTAAATTATACCCGCAAAGATCAGTATCGATTAATCTATTATATTCTCTGCTGCACATTCGTTCTACTAGCGGGCAGTGATCGTGCAAAGAAAATTTATTATTCGTATGTATTTCTCTAAAAATTATTATTATTTTTTTAGCAAAATATATAGACTTAATAAAAAAGTCTAATTTTAAACGAATAATATTATAACGATAGTAGTATTGCTGAATACTGCAAGGACACCCGCTGTCATTAAAATAAAATTATCAATGAACGAATTTATTTTTAAAAGGGTTTTTATAGTCCGATAACCCGAAGATAAAACGCTTTGGATTAATAACCAGATTAACCTCGTTGCACACGTATACTGTTTTAATAAAACAATTTTTTTTACAAAAATATAAAACACGAATAACGCGTTAGAGAAGGTAGAAATCGAAAGTTTAAAAAACGCAATCGACTTAAGTGATTTAATCGCCATGCGAAATATCGAAAAACTTTATACGAATATACGGTGTACAAACGTTAAATTTAAAAATATTTTTCTTTAATTTTTTTTTGGTAAAGTCACTCGGGATCAACATTTAGGACCGGCTCGTTTGAGAGTATACAAATGGAATTGTAGAAAACGAAAATTGATTTGAAAGTCATATTAGTCGTACAAATTATTACTGATGGAGGACGATATACGTAAAGAATTGTAACGCCGAGTATACTCGTACGTTTATAAATGAATTTCTGTTAAAAAAACTATTTCATTTCGACGTGTATTTTATTAAAACGGACGGTTTTTTTTTATAAGACTCTTATAGTATTATACGCTTATATTCTTGTACTCATTCATTTTTTTTTTCGAAGTCAATGACACTTTTGAATACTATTGATCTTCTAAATTCAAAGAAAATAATAATTTCGCAATTCGTTTATTATTTCGATTAAAATATTCCGGTTACCGATTTATCCAGATATTTTCGGGGCGGGAACGAAAAATCGAGTGAATTTTTTAATTTTTCGCTGTCGCGTAACATTTACCGTATTATAATTTTGCGTGTCGTATTAAAACGCTTGTAATGTATATAAATTCGATATTAATTATTTTATTTTACTTGCTTCCGCGCATGTACGTGTAGCGTACAAAAATAAATAAATAACATTCGATAAGCAGACGAGATTTTATTTCCGTCCGTTTAGTTCGAACGGGGCGGGGGACGTGTATAAAAATAATATAAAAGTCTAGACGAGTAACGGAAAGAGGCGTGCGCAGTGCGTAACCAGAAGGCGATAAAGTCGGAGAGCGAGCGAGTGAGAAAAATTATTAAGTTAACGACGTGTAAACACGGGTTTTTATTGACGGTAATTGGTCGCGGAGCGCCGCGGCCGAGGCAAAAATATGGTCGAAACCAGGTCGTAAAACAGTCTGTGTGTGTGTTGTAACGCCGACCTAAAGTGCCGCGGAGGAGCGTGCCGCCGCCGCCGGTTTACTTGCGCGAGCGCGCGTGATAAAAATCACACGTACTCCCCCCCTCGTGTGTGTGTGTTTATGTGCACTTAAATTAGGCATGTTTATGATGCTGTTTACCCCTTCCGCCATTCAACGATGGAAAAACTCGTGTGTGTGTGTGTGTGTACGCTATTTCGTCTCGCGACTTCTGGTCTTCGAGAGGAAACAAAAAAAACGATATATACGTATTTAATCGATTTTTAAATAACCGAATCGGCGAGTACATTATATACATAATAATTATTCGAATGACTCACACACAATCAGTGGCGCGGTTTGGGCGTTTTAAACACCCTCAACGGTTTTTTTTTTTTTCCATACGTTTTAACCTTATCGATTTATTATAATTTTATATACTGTTGTGTACGTTTCATTAATTCTATAAGTAAAAGCATAACACTTCCGAAAACCCGTCCTGAAAATACGTTGATAATAATAATTATTTTTGTTTATCGTTTAGGTTATCGTTTTGTCACCCGACCGCGTTTACGAGCGTGATCATAGATGTCTATATAAGACTTTCGTAACGCGATGTTATATTTATTTATTTTTGATAATTTTTTTTTTGTACGAATCTGCAGGTCCTTGTGTTGTTCAATAAGAATACGAGAGAATTAAGCGACGAACCTAAAGAAAAATGTGAAAAATCTATAGTTTCATTGATACTTAAACCGTCCCTGCCCGTCGCATAATCCTGCCTACGCCAGTGCACACAGTAGTTACAAAATAATTATTGTACAGAAGGCAAACACTCGCTCGTTTTGAATTTTTTTCATAGACGGTGTACGTATAAAGGATACGATGGTCTTAATAACGAGAAGAAGAAAGAACGAAACAGTAGCGTTGGAGTGAAAACCACAATGGAAAAAAACCTATAGAAGGAGTCCTAGGAAAAGATGGATTGACGTGGTGGAGGAAGATCTAAGAACATTTGGGTTTGGGGACTGGAGAAAGGCGGTACGAGTTAGAGACTGTAGTAATGGCGGCGAAAACTCTTAGTAGATATGCCTGCAGAAGAAGATATATGAATATAATATATATGAATTGCGATGCACGTATAGTCGTAAGAAAATTTTCGTTTGAGCCTGCGGTTTTGCAATCTAAATTTATTCCCGTCAGATAAGGAAGAGTTATTCGACAGATAAGGAAAAAAATCTATTTGTGGCAAATACGCGTTACGTAATATACGAAAAAATTCGTTTCTGCCCAATTTTCAAATATATCTCATCGTACGAAAAAATAATTGTAAATTTTAGACATCTTTAATACGAAAAAATTTAAGAATTATTACCTGTGTAAAAATAATGTAATCGTATACGTCTAAAAAGAGGCTGGTAAATCGTATAATTTTCGTCAACGTTTTCTTTATGATTTCAATAAAATCGATTGTCGTCGACGCGTTTAAATGTTGATATACTCTGAAATTTCATACACTCGTTCCCGATACTTTTTTACCCGTTCATTTCGAATGTATAAATCGAACGAGACCTACGAATTTTTCTACGATTATATATGTATACGCATATAGTTCAGGTTTTTTTTTTAATAAATTATTATATAAGTCATAATAAATTAGTAACAATATATAGTTATAATTTATAACTATATATCGTTACTTCTCCACCCTGTATATATTACCTAATAAAATCACCGTATATACGATAATAACAGGACTGCAGGCCGCTGTTGAGTGCTGACTTATTTATGCGTATTATCGTTATGTATAAATACGTTAAATCGCCGTTAAATTGAGCCGTTTATATAAAAAAAAAAATAATAATAATAAACAATTTTCTTGAAAAAAAAATAAAAAAAAAACGATCGTAAATATTCGGCGAGAGGCTGCTACTGCTGATATATTGAAGACGGTGCACCGGCGGTATGTGTGCTCTCGGGCTGCCGCCGCCGTCGTCGCCGTCGTCGTGGCGCGTTTGTTGTTTATGATCCGTACGGTAATTAACCGTGCAGCGCGCGTGATCGAAATCGTTAAATAATATGATAATAATGTGTATATATACGCGTGTACCGCTGCACATGATATGATATACGTAATGGTCTGTCGTGTAAAATAACATCAGATATTATTATATTACACATAGACCCGTTGTATAGTGTCTTGTGTACAAGTGACGACACGAATTATTTTATTATTATTTTTTTGGAATTTTTTTTTTATCTTTGCCATAAGATTTGCACGTAATTATATACTTAACTTATATTAAAAAAATAGCGTCTCTCGTTCATCTGCATTCACATATACAAAGAAAAAAATATATATACATCGGCGAAAATCGGGCTTAGCCCACCAAAAAAGTCTAATTAACCACCCTCCCCACATCGAAAATGGTTCGATTCGATGTTTTATAAAATACTAATTTTTTTGTGATGTGTAAACATCTATATTACGGCGGTATGAGGGTAAATCTCGGGAAATGGGACGGGAATGTGTTGTAGCCGTTGTCACGACAACTAATAATAATATCTAATAATATTAAAAATATTAATTAATTTACACGCAATTTATAATTATGTAAGCTGTTGTCATGACAAATAATATTAATATTTATTATCGAAATTGATTTGAATAAAGATACCAATATTCACAAATCCCAATCAGAATTCCGTTCCATTTTTACCGCTCACGCGACGTTTACATCACACCAATATCTGGAGTATTAGCAGACACGTTTTTATTTATTTTTTCTACGCTTTTTCCCCACTTTTTTTTTAAGTTTATAATATTGTATATACGCGTATATGCTGTGTATACGCGTTAATGTAATTTTCAAAAAGTAAACGATTTTGTTTATAAAATTGATTATTTATTTATTTTTCGATCCACACGAAATGATAATTTCAAATCTAAATATAACTCATCTAATAACGCGTTAAAATCTTTTGGGAAATCACTCGTAAAGGTAATTCGTGTTATATATTTTATTTTCATTACGACTCATCCGTCGTTATAACGGTGCGACGTGTAACGATAATAGTATATTATGTAATATTAAGATCTATATGATATTGCGCATATTCTATTACACAGCAATGTGGGATATTGGAAAACGTATATAATTATCGAGCGTAGAGAGAAAATTTTTTTTGATTGATCCGTATATTGTCACAGTGACTTAGCCCATCCCTCCCAATAATGCAACCAGATTTTAGCTAATTAATATATATATATATGTATACAAAAAAAACCCCTGCGTGATCAGTGGCGTCGAACCCTATATATGTAAGTGGGACAACTACGTCGTCAAAAGGGCGGTAAGTACATCGTTTTTATAACGTGGCTTCAATAATAAATTCAACATTTTTTTTTATTACGTTTTTTACAACGTGCAGACGGATAACAGAAAAAGAAAATTTTTTAATTAAATTTAAAAACCATAAATACTTGCAGTGGATCTATGATCGATCCGGATTTACGCGGGTGAATTTAAACATAAAAAAAATTGTACGTCTTTATTTTTCTGTTTGTTAATATAGGTACGTCGTTAAGCGCGTGTATATATAAAGCGAGTTATACGATAACCCTGCCCTAACGCTTGTGTACTTGTCGATTTTTACGCCGTTTAAACGTTTTCCGCGCAATAAAACTCCTTTTTTTTTCTTCATAACGCGTTCACAAAGCTGCTGCAGCACGGCGAACGCTAAATATTGGTAATAATTTTGTGTTTGTTACCGCGAAAATCATGTGTTTTCGTTCAAAACACCTGGTACTCGAACAAACGTTAAATACAAGTGTTATTTAAAAAAAGCAGAATATTTATATATATATATATTTAATTAAATTGCATATTTATTGTTTACATTTTTTTTTAAATTTACCCACTATACACGCGAATTAATCTATAGAAAAAAAAACACTATATTTATAAACTCGAATAACGTATACATAAAATCGCGTATTGAATATTATACCGGTTGTGTATTTCTGATTAATAGATAGGTACATACATTTTAAAACCACGAAATAATAACGTTAAAAAAAAAAATACGATAAAAAAACTCTATAATATTTAATAAAAAAAAAAAAAATCAATATGTAAAATGAAATTATCCTATTATTTGTATAGGCATATGTTTAAGAAAAACGATATCGATAAAAACAGCAACGGATTATTCTAGTGCGATAACACGATATAGTCACGTTTATCGATATAAATACTGACGAGGGTGGGGTAAGATAAAACACGGAATTTATACGGATTTAACATAAAAAACATTGGGCGATTTACGCGTATATATAATACTGCAGATTACACACATAATCGAATTTCGATCAAAACACGGATCCCCATTATTACCGTTGGAAAAAGGCCACTGTTGCAGATCCGTTATAATATCAATGCCGTTACACTTATTGTACACAGCTGTACACCATCTAATAATGCGTTTAATTCAATTTTACTCGGGATTATAATATATATATATATATAGAAATAAAAATATTACTCAACTCGAAAGACAAGAATAAACTTATATACGTATACAGTAAGACTTACTGTAACTATTACTATATTATATAATACGTGTATAATATTCGTATCGAAAATATTGTACGTCACTCACCGGGGTATATAACGCGTGTCCTGCTGCTGCTGCTGATGGTGCGGGTGGTGCAGGTGTAACGGAAAGATTTCAGAGAGCAGACTGCAGACGTCGCAACGTGCGCGGTATTTAATGTGTGTTTAGGCAAAAAAAAAACAAAACAAAACGAAATAATAAGAAAATCGAAACCGAAAATCGCGAGTAACTTGAAAAAATTTAATAAAATAATAATAAAAAACAAACAAAACTATAAATACAAAAAAAAAAAAAAAAACGGGCCGAGTCAACAAAAATCGAATACCGTACAACGGAAAACTATAGCGGTTAAAAACGTGTAAAACGGTCGGTGCATTAGTTTAGCGCGCATAATTACGCGATTTAAACGAGAAAAAAAAATAGTTTTTATATAATATATATATATAAATAATACGACGTCCGAAATACCGTCGTCGTCGTCGTCGTCGTCGTCGTGGTCGTCGTCGGTGTGAATTTGTTGTTTTTTTACGGGGTTTTTTTTATAGCTCGACGTAATCCGCGATTAAAAAAAAACAAACAATATTGTAAAAAAAAAATTATACCGATAATATGAAAAAAAAAAAAACAAACGGGAAAAAGCGAAAAAACAATTTTTTTTTTTTACGACGATAATAATAATATTATTACACGGCGTGTACGCGCGTACAGAAGGAAAACGGCGGCGAGACGCGCGCGCGAGATATAAAAAGCTATATAAAGTGTGCGCGCTGCAATTGGTGTGTGTGTGTGCGCGTTGCGTTAACGGGCTCCGAAAAGTTTGTCCTTACAATAATGGGACGTGAATCGAAGTGTTGGGCGGGAGAATGGTTTACGGTCTCGGAACTGATAGAGAGCCCGGCCCCCTGCGCTACCGCCCGCCCGCCGGCCCCCGTTCGGTGTGCGGCCCCGCCGCCGCCGCCGCCGCCGCCGCCACCGCCACCGCCACCGCCGCCGCCACCGAGGGGGAAGGCAGTCGCATAAAGAATATGACCGCGCGGCGGCGATGGTAGCGCGGCGGTGGTGTTGGCGGCGGCGGCGGCGGCGGCGGCGGTGTTTTGTCGCGCGCGCGCGGCGGTGGGTGGGACGGGACGCGGTGGTATTCTCTGTGTGTGAGGACGAACGCCGGCGCCGACGGAGTAAGCGACATGCGAATCGGCCGTGCGTGCGACGGAGAAACGACGACGACACGCAAGCGGCCGCACCGCCGCCGCCGCCGCCGCCGCAGCGTCCACACGCACGCACGCACACACATACGCGTACCAGTCGTCCGCCGTCGACGGTGCGTGCGCGCGGTGCTCGTCGGTCGTATATCGCCGTGTAATAATAATAATAACGGCCCGCGCGCGCATTGCGCTTGTCCCGCCGCGGCCGCCGCCGGTGGCGGAGACTTACGACTACGACGACGACGACGTTTCCCGCGTCGCCGCCGAGTCGATAAAGTCGCCGCCCGTAATTTCCGACACGTTTACCATCACACGACGACGTGGCGGAAGGCCGGACCTTATATACGGATTTTTTTATACTTTTCCCTATTATAATATAGTCGAGCCGACAAAAATAATAAAACCGCGGTGTCGGGGCCGGGCCCGAGGGCCTGGCGAGGCGGCGCCTGCCACGGGCGCAGCGACGCGACGTGTCGAGTGGAGTGGAGGAGCGCAACATTTTTTTTTTGATACATTTATCAAATTTAATGTGTACGCTCATAATCGTAACGAGTAGAAAAATTTTTGAGGAGCGTTACCGTTGCTCGGCCCGCGGCCCTGCAGCCGGGTGTCTTTGGGAACCGAGTGGAGGAGTACTCTCGAACGTCGGTGGTTCGGTACACGGATTTGGAGATTTTTTTTTTTTTTTTAAGGTTCGGGCGAAACATTGCGGGGAAATCGTTGTACAGCGGCGGCGAGACGCGAAGAAGAGATTTGCGGATACCGGCACCGTCAAAATAAAGCTCGAAACGCGTCACGCGAGGTTTATAGTTTCTAACGGTGTTCTTATGGTTCGTCCGCACGGACCGAGAAAGATTTAAAAATGGTTTTTTTTTTTTTTTAAAGTCGTTTTGTAACACCCGGAATGGCGAACGATTATTTACAAAGCTGAAAATAGTGTGTAACGTCGCTTTGGTTACGGATCAAATCGATTAAAAAAAAAAATTAAAAGTAAAAAAAAATTTACTTTTCGAAATCGTCAAACAGCAAAGTCGGACGAATAAAAACAACGTCGAATTATGTTGCTTTTATTACGGAAAACAAAAAAAAATAATGGCGCGTACAAAACGAACGAATTTCTATTTTATACAGAGAAACGCTATCGTTCATTTGAGGTGGTGGCCAATCAGTATCGACCAATTTTCAGATAAAACGCACTAGAAAATATAATACACTTTGCCCAATTTTACAATTATTGTATTATAATATAATTATAATACAATCGATTTAATTCAATTTTAAATGAAATTTTCTCGTCTGTTCAAGACGCGCGTATAAAGCGATTATTATTTGTGTGGCGAAGACGGAGACGATCGTTGTGGTATGGATCGTTTCGAAATTCGCGCGAATATCAAACGGGAACGCGCGAGATTTAATCGTTATACTATTTCTCGGTGTTTTTTGAAAACGGATAATTTTAAGGATTTAATACACCTCGCAACTGCGGTCGACGGAGCCGACAACTACGAGGTGCTTTGCGTTACCGTTTTAGCGTTTAAAACGGGCACGAAAAAAGCGAAATAACTTCTTTGGACGTCGGCGGATTTCCGTGGAAAACTGTTATAAAAATCGAAAAAAAAAACCCGTATGCAATTTCTGTTCTTTTTTTCCTTTCCTGCCAGCGTTCGTGGACAATACCGATATAATCTATGGAACCCGTTCTATACCACTCTTAAGTGACTTACGTTTTATATAATATTATTACAATATATTGTAACGCGACCGCGGTAACAAAAATATTTAACGAAACCTCGTGCTCGACACCTGTTGCCCCCGCGACTCGGTGCAGCAGGCCGCCGCCGTCGTCGACGCCTTCCGTCTTTCCCGCGACCGAACGAACTGGCGCGAAACAAAACGAGTCGAATTCGTCCGAAATAATATTTCTATTTTCATTTTTTTCCTTAAAAGGATTGGAAGCTGTAATTAATCTTCCGTCGTTTTCCACACACAGAACATAGTAAAATAAACGTTTCTATTACGTCCCGTAGCTATTGCCGTTTCTTAATTTCCCGATCGACGTAGCGTTTGAATTTGAAGGCTTTCGTGAGGTCTACACGAGATCGACTTTCCCCTTCACATTCAACAATTTTTTTCTACACGAATCCCGCCAAAAGTAAACGAACAAAATTTAAACTAAAAAAAAAAAATTTGTTAAAACTCAATTTTTGTAGGTAAAAAAAAAAAATTTGTTTAAAAAGCGAAAAAGTCGTTTTACGTATAGTAAAATTCACGACGAAATCAAATCCTTTTTTAGAATCCTTATCGCATCACTAGGTCGATCGGTACGTATTGGAAGTATGAAACGCACTTTATTCTTTACTATAATGTTTCGTGCGTGCAAGGCAAAGAGAGGAAACACTCTCATCTTTAAGGCGCGAAGTTTGAATTTTTTTTCCCGCCACATTTTCTTTTGATACGCGTAATTATTACATTACAGTCTTTTCTCGCGAAATTCACGATTAAATTCGGCGCTCTTTCGTTTTTGAATTATTATTATAGTTTTTAACAATACGATATGACACTATCGTATACGCAATAAACGAACAGGATACAATTCGCTTTGTTTACACCGTATAATTTGCATTTCAAAAATTGAAAATAATTTCTAGATCGTCGTATTTTTGTTCTCGCGGTGATGAATACAGCGTGTTGTTGGAAAAGAAAACAATGCCTTCTGCGAATAATACAACAAAAAAAATTAATAAAGAACACCGTCTTCTCTGTACTGCTATATTATATAATATATATACGAATGGTAAATTATGCGGATTTTTTTTTTTACCTCAGTTATGAATGATATTATATTATGTATATACGCGTACGGCCCGATAGCTATTTTAAAATGATTTCATAATCGTTTTACAGCATTACAATTAATAAAAACGCTTAAACGTTCGTTTAACTGCAGACACGTAGTTTTGAAAATAATCCAAAAGGAAAATTAAAAAAAAAACATTATATCCGTGTATGTATATGAAAGGGGCACAATATCAAAAAAAAAAAAACTTAAATCGACAATAAAAAATAAATTTAACGGCTAACAGTACTTTACAACACTATGTACACTACTACAGTACAAACTGTTTAGAAATTTGTGAGTGTATACACTATTATACGTATATAAACGGAAATAATTGACTATTTTTATATACATTGTTATTTTCGGGTTCTAAAATAGAAAATAAAATAAACTACTTTATCCGAATCCTTGGAGACCGCGGGGGACGTTCAACGTTCGTGGGTCGAATCTACAAAAGTTTTTAATACTCTGTACATTTCGCCTGTTCGCGTAGAAAACAGAAAAAGGTGCAGGCCGAGAGTGACCGCGGCCGCGCAATAAAATTAATGGTAGAGAAGTTCGCTATAAGTTTGTACAGAACTATTCGAGACGCGACTTATATATATATAGTTTAGGTCGGTTCGGAAAGGAGGAAAGTGGATGAAATGGACAAAAGTCAAGAAGAATTTGTCGAGAGCAGGTTAAAAACGCTGTTCCTGCGGAACGCGAGGTAAATGGTTCAGGGGGTGAGAGAACACCTGTGTTCTATCCCGTTTTATACGTTATATATATATAAATAGAACTTATTTCAAAGACTTTGTATGTGAAATTCAATCGAATCGAAGACGATGTGTAAAAAATTCAAAAAAACTTTAATAATTCGCAAAACGGATTTTAAAACCTTTTTTTTGGGACATCGGAAAAAAATCGGGTTCCCTAGATATTTTAAATGTAATCTTATTATCTATTATTACACATCTAATTCGTATAATTTTACATATTATTTTTTCAGAAATTTTATCGTTTGGACATTTGTTCTAATTTTATTAAAATCCGAACACTAATTACTTAATTGCCCAAAATATTGCAGTCAACACGTCGAACTGTGCGCGAACACATGACAGTAATACAAGAAACATTCGTGGTTCACCCACAACTGTGTTCACAAATTACACCTAATAGATGCTGTAAATAATATATCATATATTGTTATCGATCGTAATCGTTAACGGATTATATTATGGCACGTGTGGGATAAGTGATAAAACGATCCTAAATAATAGTAAAAAATTCGTTTGAAATCGTTTATACACGTTGGGCTGCAGACTTATATAATAATAATGAATACTATTAATTTGAATTGGCTCGGAGCGCATTTCTCGTGACATGATTAATGGACGTTTATTATCAAAACACAACTATATAATACCGATTTATATTTAAATAATATAGCGTTGAGGTATAATAATATGTTCGGTCGTACCACGAAACTGCGTATATATATATATAAGAATAGGTTTTATCATCAAAATCGTAGTGTTTTTTGACTCGAATACAAAAATTTTTTTTGTAAAACCGTCTCGATAATATTCTTTGTAACAACTATGTACGCAAGTACATATAATAAATTCGCGGATTTTTTTTTCTTTACCGTCATATTTACAGAAAATATAGTGTATATGTGTCGCATATTATTCGTTCAATTAAATATTACCATAATTTACAGCTCGGTGAGATAGGTTAAGTATTTTTAATTTTTTTTTTTTACTCAGATGAAGTAAATTCCTCTATCAAAATACTGCAGATAAAATACAACCGAACTAGAAATTTTATCCGTAAGAAATGAACAATTTTTATCGAAATCAAAAACAGATACCGAAATAACCTGCAATACTATGTTTTCCTCGACCATTCGTGTTTAGGGAACAAATGACTTGTTGTAAGTGATAATTTACAAATATTCTAGGAAAGCCGAAAAGCTATATATACATATATATTTGTTAATATTGAATATCAGTTTCAAACGATACTACGAGGTATATATATATATAAAAAAAAAATTGTTATTACAATCATAATATGCGCATTAATTGCAAAATAAGAAATATTTATATACCCATAATGTTTTTAAGCGATATAATTAAAAGACATAAAAATCACGATTAAGAAACCGTATTATTATTTTTTATCTTTATAAAAGTATATAGGATTTTGATTTATCATTTCCTATAGATATATACCAGTATAATACATATACAACTCATAATGAGTATATCCTATAAACACTCATATCAATTAAACGTGTTATAATAATAATATACGACACACAGATTTAACATAACGGAAACAGATTTTAAAATATTTTTTGTTATATACTATTATTAAGCATCCGAATTATATCACGTTGGTGGACTGCGGCTAGTATTCTCGTAACCGAATAATTGATTATTGAAGAAACGAACACAAAATATTAATATAAATAATATATATGTGTGTTTAATATTTTTATTAAGGTAATATAGTCCGAATTTAATGTGGCCTCGCGGAATTCCTTTTAGATAAAATGAATAAATATTACAGAGGCCACGAATAAAATGGAATTTCGTTTTAGTCAACTGCAGCAATATCCGCGTGTTTACCCTCCGAACTCGAAAAAAAAAACATAATAAAATCCATTAGTGTCTCTGTTCACGCCTACAATATGTCTAAACAACTATATATATACAACGGGTGGCCATTAAATGTATAAGTCAAAAATGAATTGTTAAAAACTACTGGAACGCGGCAAAAGTGCGCAATCGCTTTATGATTTTAATATATTAAAAATAATTTCGCGAACAGTACCGATAGAAAAAAGTATATACAAATGAGCGGGATTCGGATTTTAAAGCACTAAAAAAAAGTACTGAAATATGACGGAAAAAATCTTAACGCGTACGCACGAGAAAATATGCTCTAAAAACAGTGAAAATAGCGGAAAAAATATTTGTTTTGTGAATTACAGTAAATAGATCCGCGCACTCCTATATCGCGTTGAAAAGGTAATATCTAAAAATATTGACTATATATATATATATATATATATATGAAATGGAAATATGAGTATATATATATATATATATACTTCTTTTAAGCGGTTACGAGATTTTTGGGAAAAAAGATTAAAAAATTAAATGCGCGTATTAGCGAAAAAACTGGGGAAATAACATTGAAAATCTAAAACGTTTAAAATATTATACGCGAAAATATGAAATATATAGAATTTTATACTTGGAATCATCGATTCGCATAAAACACTTTTTATAGCTAATTTTTTTAACTGTATTCGTTAGCAAAATATTAGCAAATGTTAACAGAATTCGAGCCGTGCAGTATATGTTTTGAATATTGTAAATATTCGTTTTTATATTTTTCTTTCATTAATACCTATAATAACGATAAAAATGCGAAATACAAAATAAACTATTATATATATTATATTATAATATAGTGTTTTCATTAATGAACCTCAGTGAATGTATATATATAAACATATACCGGGTGGTCGTCCAATTATTTATACATCACAGTTTGTGTCCACACACACACACACACACACACACACACACAGGCGAATTGAAGAGAATAAGAAGAAAAAAAAAAAGCACTATCCGTTAAATCTGCCGCGATCGAACAGCTGCCATGTTATAAAACGAACGCTCGTTTACATATTTTTTAAATTTAATTTATTCGAATATTGTTTTCACGTTTTTCCGTTTTATTTTCGTGTTTCGATAACGATATCATCAAAATAAATAAAGCGGGTTTTGTACGCGTGCATACGAACGCGTTGCCCATACACGCGTTTCGTTCGAATTTTTTAATAGAAAAACGCGCGTGAAACCTAACGAATTTCAACAGTCGAATTTCGTAATACGAAATAAATAAATCGAAGACCATCGGAATCAACCGACGAAACTATCGTTCACTATATACGTAACGCTATATTACGTGTTTAATATATAATTTTCGTATGTTAAATAATTGCAGTTGCTCGTAACGTTCGCACCTCTGCGTATTTACATACGAGAATTTTAATTAATGAAACGTTCTTGAAATACTCAAACCGTTGTATGCGAATAACGTCGTTAATGACGGCGTAAATATATTATACTCCGCTGTATATTTGCCGCGCTCATGTTTTCACGAACGAGTGGTGGACCAAAAAAAAAATACACTACAGTCGAATCTCTGCAGGTTATCGCTATTTTCTATTTCACATAAATATCTAAAGGAATTGTTTTGTTTTTTCTATTTGTAGGTACTGATCCGCCTTTAGTCGATTTTCGTTGTTTAACGCAACGTATTATGATAATATTTTTAGTTTTTTTTTTTTTACTCACATTTATAAACATTAAATAAACTATATACGCTTAAAAACGAACTATATAAATACGAATTTTCGCACGTGTTTTTAAAATCCTTAACAAACATTATATTATACATGGAACCGTTAAATTAAAATATAAGGAAAGTTGTAATTTTTGTTTAAAAAAAAAAAAAGAAATTAATATTTTTCACGTTTTGTCGTTACGTACATTATATTATAGATTATAATAAGAAAAACCAATTATTTATAACTGTGTACGTCGTGAAACATATATACACATATTATGTTTTCCTATAGAAATGCCTCGGGGTAGGCATATTTTAAGCGAAACGCATATTTGAAACTGAATAATAGTAATAATATTTATCTATATACGTAAATATAATACATATTATATAATATGTACGTTCGAATTTATTATAAATACTTATTTTTACGTATTAAAAGAATCCGGTATTTGATTTATACTCGTTAAAACTTTGTAGAATGATTACGTTCGGATTTCGCGCGTATATTTATAATATATTCAAATCAATTCTTGTAAGTTATTATTTTTTATGAAAAAAAAAAAAAATTACGTTCTCTTATATTGAGTATCTATTCTTTGTTGTAGCGATAACAAATACACTCTAAAATCTCTATCCAAGCGACATTCAAAACACCCAGCGGCTCGCTACCTTTTCCTTTTTTTTTTCTGTTTTTGAACATTATCCTTACACATTGAGTAACGACGAATTGAACAGAATTTGAATCGTATAATAAGTAGTGGCATTTTTTTACGAAGTAAATACGTACAAATACAGTATTAACTAGGGACTTCATACCCTAAAAAAAAAATCTTAAAATCGCGCACGCATTTACGCCCTGAAAAATCACCAAATATGCCTTTAAAATATATTATGTACGATCACTAAAATACACGCGTTCAAAACCAAAAAACAATAAAAATTAAATGACAGTTACTATTTGGCACCTGTATATATAGTAAAATACTTAATAAACAATGGAAAAACTATATTAATTTATATTGTTAACGTTACTTAATGATATTAAAAAAAAAAAATTTCGCAATACAAACTTACACCGACCGTTCAAAATATTTCATTTCATGTAATCCGCGTGAAGGTAGAATATAATCTCAGCGGTTCGAACAGAATAATTATCGAGCCAGAATAAGGGGAAAACGCATACGTGCCCGCACTGATTTCATCGAATGCTTTTTCAGGTATATACATATATTTTTTTATTAATTTTAAAAATAAATTATAAACTAATTTTTCTTAACGAAATACGCTGTTGAAATAAAATCAAAATAAAATATGCACAAACGCGCCGAAAAGAGCTGAAAACAAAAAAATAAATAAAAATTCTATAACCTCCTAAATATACTGCGAAACGAATTTTATATAACTATAAGCACGTACGTTTCGAATGATTATTAAACAGAAAAAACCACGCAAACTCCTAAAGTCCCTAGCCCTATAGTATAATATAATATTATGTACGTATTGTTTCGTATGTATACGTCGCGTCCGCGTTGTCGTTTCAATTTTCAAAATCTTCGGACCGTGAACGCCTGCAAGTCGTAAACGTGTAATGGGCACGGCGCGCCGGCAATAAGGAAGTACATCACACACCACGCGCGTTGTCCAACGGCCCAGGGCGCGTATACGCGCACACACTAAGAAGGCTCGATTCTGTTTTCTATTATTTTATTCCCTCAGAATGGAAACGGCAATGGCGGTGGTACACGAGAGTATATACACGCACGCAGTCTCAGAAAACGGCTGGAAAAGCGCAAATATACATGTACACACGCCCGGGGACTGATAAAACACGTTATTCGCGTGGGGCGTACACATCACCGGATAGTTTTATTGAAGTTTTCCGGTTTATATATATTTATATAAGCGTATTTTTTTATATATATATATATGTGTGTATGTGTACGTAGGACGACGGAGGCGAAAATAGGAAAAATACGAGAAGAAGGAGAAGAAGAAAAAAAAACGCAAACGACCGTGCCAGTAGTAGTAGTAGTAGTAGTTATCCGAACTGATCGACAATAAAATAAATATTATTTTAATGACGCCGAGTATTTATATATAAATACTCGTATAAATAATGTACTCGTACAATGACTGCTGGCAGTGATGTACGCGATTTACTCGGGATCCTGCACTATAAAAAATAATCGGAATAAAAACATACTCTATATAATATACTGCAGGAGGTCGGCAATTAATTTCGACGGAATTAATTTGGAAAAAAAATTTTCGAGGGCCAGGGGAAAATGTCTAAAATAACAGTCAATAAACGTATTTGTTTTTATACATTATAAAAATATAGATCAAATATCTATATATTATCATTATATTAAATACAATTAACGAGATGTTAAATCGTTAACAAATGTTGGTGAAAACCGGCCGATAATATAGTATATTAACGTATTATTAATCGCGTACTAATTTTGTTAACAAATTTCAATTAATATACAGGCATATATGACTCGCGTTTCAATGACCGGCCGTTACGGCGACGGTTTCCTATGTCGTCAGTTTTTTTCCGTTTACACCGCGATCGTGGTCTCTTTCCGCGTGCACGCCGATGATAGAGTTCCACGTAATAAATCTCCTCGATAAATCTTAGAAATCTCTGTACAGTTTTCTTTTTTTTTTTTTTGCTTAGCCGCCGTATTTCACAGCTGCTGCGTAAAGTTTTATTTTTTGTTCGTTTCGAGAAAAGCTTTGATTAAAAAAAAAAAATATTTCGGCGAGGCGTTCCCCCGCTTCCCTTATCCTACACTATATAATTCCGTTGTTCCGTTGTTCATTTCCGGTTTTAACACACGCCTCGGAGTGTGCTATTTCAACGGCATTTTTGACTGTTGTCGCGTTCAATAACGGAATACGGACACACGTAAATGTATAAATACGAGTGTATACGGTTCGCAGGAAAAAAATAACTCTATCGCTTTTGCACCGTTGTCTCGCGACAAAATCGTATAAATATTACACGTTTCCGACCGTGTTCAGTGTATAACAGTGTAATATTTATAAATATTGTAGACATTTACGCGATATTGACTTTTCTCAAACGTCTAAAACCGCGCGCGTTTATTATATTGTAACTCTGCTGCACCAGCCGAGAGGCTTTTAACGGGTCTCCCCCGTCGCGTCGTCGTGCCAATAACAAGCGACCGAGGCCACATAAGTGTACACACACACACACACACACACACACACAATTATGCGCGCGCGGCGTGTTTATATCGACATGTCGACCGTACGCGTCGCGGAAATCGTTCCGCGCGCGTCCGCCGGCCGGCCGTCTTCGCGTGGCCCGCCAGGAGTGTAGTGCACCGCACCGGCCGCGACACGAGCACCGCAAACGCGCGGCGGACGACATCCGTTTACACGTGTTTGCGAACGCATTCGAATCGCAAAATATACGATACGTATAGGTACACGGTATACGCGCGCCGATTAATTTTACACGCGCCGGTAAACGCGTACCGCAGCTGCAACGGAATTAATTATACTTAAACGAATATATTATTATTATTATTATTATTATTATTATTATTATTATTATTATTATTATTATTATTATTATTATTATTATTATTATTATTATTATTGTTATTATTATTATTATTATTATTATTATTATTATTATTATTATTATTATTATTATTATTATTATTATTATTATTATTATTATTATTATTATTATTATTATTATTATTATTATTATTATTATTATTATTATTATTATTATTATTATTATTATTATTATTATTATTATTATTATTATTATTATTATTATTATTATTATTATTATTATTATTATTATTGATGTGTAAACATCTATTACGGCGGCATGGGGTTAAATCTCGGGAAATGGGGACGGAAATGTGTAAGCTGTTGTCATGACAACTAATAATAATATTTATAATATTAATAATATTAATTAATTTACACGCAATTATAAATTGCGTGTACTTAATGTGTAAGCTGTTTTCATGACGACTAATAATAATATTTATTATCGAAATTACTTTGAATAAATAGTTACCTGCAATATTCACAAATCCCAATCACAATTCCGTTCCATTTTTACCGCTCACGCGACGTTTACACATCCAAAGTCTCGTGTACTAGCAGACTCTTTATTATTATTATTATTATTATTGTACACACGCAGTATAAATTATACTCGTAGATCCCGGATGTTGAAATCCCTATAAAAATACCTCCCCCAAAAAAATAAGCATTTATAATATGATAAATTTAGAAATTTAATTTATAATTTTAAAATTGTTTAAATTACTTACAGAATTTTTTTTTTTTGTCATTATTTTATTAATTACAATTGATACATATTTGACAACTATTGATTGTATTAGGTATTTTATATTTCTTATTTGAGCAGTTTTTCTTAATTTGTTATGGTTTTTTTCTTTCTTTTATAAAACCGAAATTTATGCACGAATTTTTTAATTATATAAGTGCAGACAAGTAGGATTCTTGTTTGACTTACGTCTACTGGTTATCGTGGTCCATTCGGAGCTGGAACCGAGATTTTTATTCAAGACAGATTTCTATATATATATATTTTGGGTGCCGAGAAGTGCCGAGAAGCGCAGCCCGAAGACGACGTCATCTTATTAATAATGTTTTGAATAAAACGGGCAGGCTAGAGCGTCTACTTTTGGTGTAACGCGGACATTTCGAGTACAATAATGTGTTTATGTAAATATGCACGAACAACAACGCCAAAAATGTTCTTTGTTAAGATCAAGACACGGCGAATATAAGACACGAGCTATGTAAACTAATATTCATAACTTAAAAGTAAAACAACTCTTTAACTGTTTGTATAAATCCTCGTGTCGTGTTTACAGTCACGACGTGCAGTGCGTCTCGGGAGACTCGTAAAGTCCAAACATAGATGCGCGGCGTTATGTTATACTATAAACGTATACGCTTATATAGTTTACCTATGTGCGTACACCGCGAATGCAATTCCTGCAACGTGCTGTAGACAAATCGAGACATTTTTAATTAAAAACGTGTAAAAATAATTGTCGATACACGTTATATGTACGTGTATAACGTCGTCCTCTGTAATTTTATTTAATTTACACATTTTCGCGTATAAATACCGATTTCGCTCGGCAAATTCAATCGTTAAAGGGAAACAGTTGTACTTGATGAAAAATTACGTCGCAAAATATATTTCAAATATCGAAATTTCAAAAATCTTTGCTATAAAGTACAAAAATTTAGTTGATTTAAAAGCATACGGAAATAGTGGTTTTTTTCTCTTGCGTTTAATTCTATATACAATTAGTGTATTACATATAGTAATACAATAAATGCGTAAATGTGGGAGCGTCCGGGATGAAAAACGTTTAATGAAATGCCCGACGGTGCAGGGGACTCAGTGCGAACGGACGGATCTGCAGTTTAACAATACCCAAACGATGCGGTCACTGGAGTGAACAACTGCTGGGCTGAAAGAGGAACATAAATCGACCGACACGAGACTAACTAACAAACAACAAATTAATTGTACGAAATAGAAAAAAAAATTGTTTCATTTTCTCGATAAAATGTAGTACAGTTTCTGTGTTTGACGACACCTCTAATGAAATTTTTCGATTCATAACCAATTTAGAAAGAAAAAAAAGAACCGCCGAAACATATATTATTTATATCATCGTCATCAATTATTAAAGGCCTTGTCGTCGAAGCGTACTCCTCTTTGTACGACGCCACACTCTTCAGTGAAACTAAAACGCACATTTCATGAGTTCTTGGATGTGTTCAAAAAATATTGTTTCCTTGGGCGTCCTCTTGATTTCTTCCCGGTTACTTCAAAGATGCTGGTGGTTTATAAAATCGCCGTGTCGGATGATGCGTCCGATTAACTTTATTGTTTTTCTCGATTCAATCGTCTTCATCGGCTGTCTCTTTTTTCTCGTACTTCTTCTAACACTATTGCTCATTGCTTTTCTTATCTATAGGTTTTAAGTACTATTCCGTGTTAAAATCAAACAATTTCTCCTCCACCCCCCCTCCAAAAAAAAAGCATCCGAGTACGATTTAAAAAGAAATAAAAATAATTTTCGGGGCGAGAGGAGAGAAAAAAAAAGAGTAGAAGTAATGTAGAGTGCGCGATTTGTGCGAAACGTAATTAGAGCGATTTCGCGCGGGAACGATAACGAAATAAAGAAGGCTAATTTACCGTCCAAGTGTAAGTGGGGTCAGGACGAAGAAAATTATATTGGCCCGTACGGTCCGGAGAGAAACCGCCGCGGGACGGCCCGCGAAGGGATATTATTATATCCCGCCGACTGTTGCTGTATACGGCTGAGCGCCACCGAGACGAATGAAATTCTTCGGCAACGCTACGCCGCCACGACCGCACCGGCCGGCCAAGCATCATTAACGTTAACGTCGCATCAATCTTAACCAGAAAGGAAAACCGTAATACGTTTCCCTTTACTGTTGTAAAATTTTATAAAATAGTATATATATGTTATAAGCGTTTTAACGCGTACGATATTGCAGTATATAACCCCGGCCGAGCAGAATTAAACGCGATTAAATATATAAATATTCGATTAGTTCAGGTTTTTCCCCACCGTTGCAACGAGATTTTTTGGAAAATTTTCCAACGCGTTTTTTTTTTATTATTATTAATTTTATATAAGTACATACGTAATTTGGCCTCCCCGAGTGAGAAATAATATAATAGTTTTGATTTTTTTTTTTTTTTACACGGTTCAAAACGATCCGTTACCATTAACCAGGTATTACGTGGTTACCTTAGACAGGGGCGTATTTAAAGGAGTAATACAGGGTGGGGGCTGAAACCCCAAGAAATATTCCATGTATAAATAAATAATATAACTATTAATTTTAATAATATAACATAATAATCGTTTGGGGGGCTAAGCCCACTAGCTTCTCCTTAAATACGCCCCTGACCTTAGGAAAATACGGCACTTATCGCTTATCAAATAATTTTAGTGCAGATAACTGATAAACGAATATATTATTGCTTTTCAAAACTACATAAATCGCTTCGCGCGCTTTTTCGTATGAATTTTATTATTAAATTTATATTTAAAAAACGGTTGAACCAGTTGAATTTTCGAACGTTCAATACGACAATGAATAAAGTTCACGTATACACATGAAGTTATCAATCAAAGATCCGTGATCCCGAGTAAACCTAACTTGCAGTGATAACATATTACAAAACCTGGTATACGGTAAAAACATTTGATCCCGCGTTAAAAACGATCGTTATGAATATTTTTTAATTTTATTTTTATTTTTTTTTTCAAATCCATTTTTAAAATATTAAAAAGTCGAAACAAAAAAAACCAATGTCATATTGGAATTCATAGTTTTCATTACAATAAAATTCGTTTATTTAATCAACATTTAATTTTTTTTTTTTTTAAACTTTATCGAGTATTTTGGAATTATCATTTCAGTACTTGAATTTCTTTTTTTTTTTGCTTTTTACAACACTTAACTACCGCGGTGATGACGAAATAAAATTTTGTAATGTAGTTTTTATAACAAGCGTTTCGGGTCGGCAAAAAAGCTGAGCAAACATTTCACCGGCACCGCCTGAGAAAATAAAAGTTACGTTTCGGCCGAGAGCGCGAACCGACTCCGCACTTAAACGATGCGCATAATCAAAGGCCCCGCGGGTTTCTTTTCAAAATTCGAAAGTTGAGGGTGGCAGATGCGAATAGACCTGAAAATATGGCCTGTGTTTCAAAGTATTTTCCATACCAGTTGGTAAGCAATTTTTCAAAAGATTCTGGACAGTCGGCCGTGTAGGTATGTATAATACTCCGTAAAGAATCATAAACAAGAAGCGTTTTTTTCTTAGGGCGCATTATGAAATTATTGTTTTAAAACATAATCTCGTTACTATTATAATTTCACGCTTACGTTTAAACGGCTCAAAATCTAACGGAGTTGTTACTGCAGTGCTAATGATTTTTGTAATCGATTTATATTTGTAATTGTTCAATCGAAAAATGTAAAAGGACTAAATAATAAGTTTCAACGTACTATTTTTGAAAAACGTAATAATTTCCAATTAATTATGAATATATATGTTTATATCGTTTCGTGTATTCGAAATGTGAAACACGTCCCCGAAGTTATTTACCGTGCGTCCAAACAAAATAGCGGTATTTATTATTGCGGTATTTCAATTTGGTAAAAAACACACTATCCGTTATTAATTATAGTATACCGTCGTATATAATATGTATAATATATAAAAAAAAATATGTACTTACATGTTGTATTTCAAAACGGAAACGCTCTATCCTTTTCCTATAATATGTTATTGTTGTATTGAGTGTAAATTTAGGTTGACCGCGAACGATAAATTCCATGAGTTATACGAATATACACATATATACGCACTTATATAAGTAATGAGCGTAGTGATGACACGTTTACCTTTCCCGAAGCGTATATTATAATAAATTATATAATCATACGCGTTTATAGATACCAACATCCTCTACCGGATGTATGATAGTTTCTAGTAAAAATTCAACTAATATTGTGCGGCGTACATATTACACCACTGCACCCACAAGCAGGGTTGGACGATAATCCGCAGTTATAAGCGCGAAAGTCGCATGATTACGTTTGTGACTTTTAACTCGTTTATATAGTTTCCAAAAAAAAAAAAAAAACTCTAAAAATTAACTCGTTGCAATATTCGTTGTGACTTTGAATATCGATATCGTTTACACATTGTAATTTTTAAATTTTCAATTACCTATTTAATGTAACGAATACCTATAAAACTTTCTAAATATAAACCTATTTGACTTGTTACCAATTACACGCGTTTCCAAACGTACCTTTTGCGTATCTCGTAACATATAGTTACACAGTTCAAGAGATATTTCCGTGACCAGTTACCATAATAATCGAGTAACTTGATCGTTTTTGCAGTATCCATGGAATAAGAGATATTTCTTTAGCTATTTAGACTCGAAATATTCTTAATAATCGAATAGAATGTTCACTAATACGCACAAACACACGATTTTCATTTTCTATACAAACGATATGAGCTCGCGGCCAAACACTTATTGTAAAAAAAAAAACACCAAACGCTGTTAATACAATAAGAATAGACTCGTATTATTAATGTTCAAAAAAAAAATTAATTTACACGGTTTTTAATACTTGTCCATTGTTTCCTATAGTCAGAGAGAGAGAGAGAAACAGTTCCCCTAGGCCCGTACTCCCTACTCTTCGCGTCCAACGCGGTCACGCCGATGTGTTTAAATCACAATATTATTATATTGTCCCGAAACATAACAGGGATTCGTCGTTCGCGCTGCGCCTATACTGCAGTCTCCTTCGTCGCGGTCTATTGTAAAATATTTAAAATAATTTCCACTGTGAATTTTCGATGGCAACAAATCATTTTTTTTTTCTCTCTCGGTACGTATATATACGTATACACGGTACGTTTATGTATAATAATTCTTTTATAACTTTTTCTATTATTACGCGATAATATACATTTTTTTTTTAACATAAAATAAGCGAGTAACGTTAAAGTATATATATAGGTACGCGGAGTGTTATTATATTACGGCGCGGTGCGGCGCGTATGGTTTTTCATCCGAACCGACTGTACCTATTGGCGGTTCTTCGGTGGGTGGATGGGCGGCGGGTGGTGCGGCGTAGCGGAGAAGGAGGGCGGTTTTTGTTTTCGACCCCGTTGAAGGGATAATAAATCAAGGGTGGCCGCGACCGGCTGTAAATCATTGCGCCGCGCGCGCGTGCGCGTGTGTGTATGTGCCGTACCCGACCCGGCCTGCAGGGTAGTGTAAGGTATTCGAAATGAACGAAATTAATCATTGTCAAAAACCCGTGCCCCACCACACTTTCGCCATGCCTACTAACCCACCGTATCCCTGCAACCCTCTGGGGCCGCGCGAGTTTAATTCCCGCGCGCGCGCGCGCTTTCCTACATCATCCCTGCGTGCAGTTAGTCCTGCGGTCCGTAGTCCTGCTGCTGCTGCCCGCCACCGCCGCCATACCGCCGCGGTGGTCTCCCCGCAATCTACGTATGCGTAAACGACGCCTCGTCCACCCGCAAACCGCGCTCGTCCCTTTCTTACGTCGTCTTACCGGTCTCCCTTTGGCCGCGGTGGTGTACGCGCCGGACGATTGCGGAAAACCAACGGAACTATATTATAACGTCCGCGGTTCTGCCACGACCACGGTATTATGCGCGCGACGCGCTTGCCGTGACCGCGTATACCATAAAAATATACATACGACGACACGATGATCGCGTGTGAAAAGCGCATAAATCGACGGCACCTGTCGCACACGCGCGCTCCCCCACGCTCGTATAAATAATATGTGCGTATATACGACTATATAACACGATAATCCGTCTTAAACGCTAACGACGACGGTTGGAAACCCGGCCGTGTTCGACATTCTCGTTATTGCCCCGTTTGGATGGACGCTATACGCACAGCTGGTGCGCGAAGCTGTGCAGGGGTACTATACGTACAACGTTAGCACCTGTCTAAACCATTCCAACGAATCGTACTATGTTGGACGTTTGTTGGAAAGAAATTTTCGAGATATTTAAATTTAAAATTTTTATAGTGCCAATAGTACTTACCCGGCACTATACGTACACAAAAAAACTCACACATCTCTTGTCCACAACATCCGCGGCTCGCCACCATTTTTTTAAATATTATATTATCATTATTTGTTACTGTAACTTGTTTTTATTGTTGTCGTCACCATATCGCTGTTATTTTTATTAGTTTAAGTGCGATACACTTATATCGTTAATTGTTATAATATAACATATAATATATATTATATTAATTACTTATCATATATATATTATATAAAATAGGTTATCTGTTTATGTATATTTCCAGAAAAATCCGACCAATAACGTGTGTCGCTCGTAATATTGGGGAATAGTCCGGCGATATTTTTGATTTAATTTTATATGCAATAATTTTGAGATGAAAAAAATAATTGGATTTTCGGCGTAATTTATTTAAGGTAATTAATTATACATGAAAATTTAATGCGGTCAAACATAAAAACGAATATCAGTGAAATTTATCGCCAAAAAAAACGTGATAATTTTGTGTTTCTACAACGCGACCGGTCGTCGGCGATAAAGCAATATGTAATACGTGAACCTAAACAAAAAAAATCGATACAAAACCAAAAAACCCTTAAAATATTTTGAAATAATTAACTTTCGTACTATACTATCGGGTTTGTAAAAATATGAGCACGAAGGTCGAGTGCAAGTATTCGAAAACGGAATCGTACGAAATATATTTGCGAAACGGCATCTGTAGGTCACTGTTCGAACTACGATAAAGTCAGAACTTTTAGCGTTCAGAAACTTTCTTAAACAATTCCGTCGACACTTTATCCCCAAGCAATCATTCGTCGAAACGTTTAAACATAAATTTTTTTACATTAAATCGATAATAATCGTACATTGTCTATTAACGTTCTGTACAAGAGCGTGTAAATTTTATTGGACGAGCTTTAAGAAAATAATTATAATATCGCATAAGGTGTTTTATGATTTTCATAGCTGATACGTTACAGACTAACTGTATATGCGTTAATGTTTAAAATTCTTAAGTAAACTTCTCCTTTTATTACTTCAATATTGAAATATTAAAAAAAAAAAATTTACGAAATATTTATAGGTACATACGATATAATAAAATACGAAATTTATATAAAATTTATTCTCAAAATTTCTGTCGACAAATATTTATCCGAAATATAATATGACAAATCGAAATCGTGTCGCGAAATACACATTACAATATGCATACTATTGAAATAATCGTAAAATATGAAATATGTAAAATGAAAAAAAAAAGCTGAAATATGCAAATTCGCGTATTTCAATTCGAAACATCGTGAAACGTATTGTGTATTTGACCAGCAAAAAATATGCAAATGCCCATGAATCGGATCCTAAAATTTATTATATACACACTGTATTCGGTGTGTTTGCCGAATCGTTCACGTATACCTGTACAGTGGCGATTATAAGGGGGGCGATAGGTGGATCGCCCCCCATGGAATTTTATATTTTTAAATTTAGTATATCTCTCATCTAAGAGCGCCGACTTGTGTCATGTAAGTTGGTCCAATTATGTTATGGTTGTGCTTCGTTTTTGTCCCCCTCCCCCTTTGAACATCATGACGTATAAGACTGGAATTAGTGCTCGACCGACGGTCGGCGCGTACGGTACCCGCTGACAGCAGTGTGCGTTGACCATCGGTCGTGATCGAGCGTTTAGTTCTTAGCTGACGACGAACACGGTCAGTCGTGTACAGTGTAAACGTTAAATAAATAGTAAACGTGTACAATAAACAAGTAAACAACGAGGAAAGACGAATCCTTACGTTCATTTCATTTCATTGAAATACATTATTAATAATATAATAATATTATAATAATTATTATAATAATAATAATAATAATAATAAATAATAATAATAATAATAATAATAATAATAATAATAATAATAATTTGTAATAGCTACCGACTAATAACTATTAAAAAAAAATGATAATAATAATTATAATAAAGATTGCACACGCGCGTACGATCGGTCGCTCGGTCAGCGTCAAACATCCGCATATACCGACATAGCGCGTCAGCCGACCGTAATAAAACGAGAAAAGAAAGTAGTCACCAGATAGCGCTACGAAGCAACATAGAGGGCGTGGCAGAAAGGCGCTTATAAATAGCGGTTCGAAACCATCGGACCGCTCAGTGTAGTCACGACGGTCAGGCGTGAACAACGTAGTTCGCGTCTGACTGCGGTTACGTACATAGGTAGTATGTAGTACATAAATAGTAGGTAGGTGACATAAATATTTTAATAACTACACAGTACACATCTGTTTATAAAGTTTTAATTTTCATACATTTATATCATTTAGAAAACAAATTCTAGTCCCTTGATTTTCTTTTTTCGGCGATTTCGTCGATTATTTCCTCGGCTCGTCCGGATCGATGTTATTGTAAACAGCCACCGCATATTGTATAAAATAAAAATAGTATTAAAAAATAAAAATCAATTATTAAATACAAAAATATTGAATTTTTGTAATTTTGGGAACGTCTTCTAAACCTTCCTCGATTTCCTCTGGGCTACACTGCCTTATTCTTTTATAACTCTAAAGTGTCAAGTTTTTCGAACCTAAGTTTGAGGAGGTGGATTAATTTAAATTTCTAAATCAATTAAGCTTGTTCTCACCAGGGGAATCTTCATGGTTTATTTTGAGAAAATCTTAGCCAAATTCTGGTTTTCTCCAAATACGAAATTGCCATTACTAAAAAAACTTGTTGTTTGAAGCCGAACCTTTAATTTTTCTAATCCTGGTAAAAGTTGAAATTTTTCTTCTTGCAATTGTGACGGTCGTAAAAATTGAGGTTAACTTTACCCTTTTTACGAAAAATTTTTTTTCTTATTTTTTCATAAATAGTTTTTTTATTTATGTAAAATTTTTTGTTCTGGTTTTAAGTTTTAAAATTCTTTCTTTTTTTTCTTATATTTTCTTTTTTTTTACGGTCCCTTTCATGTTCAAGTTTCCTGGAAATTCCAATCGATTAGCTGCCAAATTTTTATAATTGTTTTTTGAAATAAGCAATTCGCTTTGCTATTCTTTGCGGCTTAACATTAAGATTCGAATTTTATTTTTCCTTTTTTTGACCATTATCATTATATTTACAACTAACAGGTAAAATTTTTTTGTTATCGTACATGCAACGTTAGTTTTTAATAGGTTGATAAGTAACTAAAACGATTATAACTTCCACTAAACGTTATCGTGTTTTTCATTTTAAACTAAAACTTCCTTTATTTGTGTTCATTAGTTTCACCATTTTTTGTGACAATAATATTTGGCTTTTCTCACCCTTTGTTGACTGTTTTTTCTTTTCCATCAACAATTTTAATTTTTATTTCAAATTTTCCATTTTGACGAACCTTTTTTTTAATTTATTTTTTAACTTTTTCAAATTTATAATTTTTAAATTAATTTGTCGCCCATGTTAAATTTTCGTTATTCTAATAATCAAATTTCCGTAGGATAAGTAAAATACGAAATTTATATAAAATTTATTCTCAAAATTTCTGTCGACAAATATTTATCCGAAATATAATATGACAAATCGAAATCGTGTCGCGAAATACACATTACAATATGCATACTATTGAAATAATCGTAAAATATGAAATATGTAAAATGAAAAAAAAAAGCTGAAATATGCAAATTCGCGTATTTCAATTCGAAACATCGTGAAACGTATTGTGTATTTGACCAGCGAAAAATATGCAAATGCCCATGAATCGGATCCTAAAATTTATTATATACACACTGTATTCGGTGTGTTTGCCGAATCGTTCACGTATACCTGTACAGTGGCGATTATAGGGGGGCGATAGGTGGATCGCCCCCCATGGAATTTTATATTTTTAAATTTAGTATATCTCTCATCTAAGAGCGCCGACTTGTGTCATGTAAGTTGGTCCAATTATGTTATGGTTGTGCTTCGTTTTTGTCCCCCTCCCCCTTTGAACATCATGACGTATAAGACTGGAATTAGTGCTCGACCGACGGTCGGCGCGTACGGTACCCGCTGACAGCAGTGTGCGTTGACCATCGGTCGTGATCGAGCGTTTAGTTCTTAGCTGACGACGAACTCGGTCAGTCGTGTACAGTGTAAACGTTAAATAAATAGTAAACGTGTACAATAAACAAGTAAACAACGAGGAAAGACGAATCCTTAAGTTCATTTGATTTCATTGAAATACACGAAATATTATTATTATTAATAATAATAATAATAATAATAATAATAATAATAATAATAATAATAATAATAATAATAATAATAATAATAATAATAATAATAATAATAATAATAATAATAATAATAATAATAATAATAATAATAATAATAATAATAATAATAATAATAATAATAATAATAATAATAATAATTGTAATAGCTACCGACTAATAACTATTAAAAAAAAAATGATAATAATAATTATAATAAAGATTCGCTACGATCGGTCGTCAGCGTCAAACATCCGCATATACCGACATAGCGCGTCAGCCGACCGTAATAAAACGAGAAAAGAAAGTAGTCACCAGATAGCGCTACGAAGCAACATAGAGGGCGTGGCAGAAAGGCGCTTATAAATAGCGGTTCGAAACCATCGGACCGCTCAGTGTAGTCACGACGGTCAGGCGTGAACAACGTAGTTCGCGTCTGACTGCGGTTACGTACATAGGTATAGTAGGTGACATAAATATTTTAATAACTACACAGTACACACACACGTCTGTTTATAAAGTTTTAATTTTCATACATTTATATCATTTAGAAAACAAATTCTAGTCCCTTGATTTTCTTTTTTCGGCGATTTCGTCGATTATTTCCTCGGCTCGTCCGGATCGATGTTATTGTAAACAGCCACCGCATATTGTATAAAATAAAAATAGTATTAAAAAATAAAAATCAATTATTAAATACAAAAAATATTTTCAAAGTAAATATAGTGAAAAATATACACTTCGAAGATTTCCTTAAATACGTTTATAATTTTTTTTTTTATGAATAATGGTGTGCGACGCTCAGGAGTTGAAGACAAACGTCCTAGCACAAAAACCAATGTTTTCCAATAAAAATTCATTATCGTTTTATTACCTACAGTGCAGATAAAAGGAAAACATATTATATAGCGCATATAAGCGTTATACGTATATAACCGTGATATAACGTGTTGAACAAAAAAAAAAAAAAAAAGCCAAGGGGGGTGCCAATATCTCCCTAATCGTCTCCCTCCGCGACTGAGCAGGACGAGGAGGAGCAGGAGCAGGAGGAGGAACTTTTGAACAGGTGTATCAACAAGTCGCCTATATCGTAACGTTTTATGTGCATGCGGCCGCACTTTTAGTTAACTAGCGAATTGAAAAACAAGGGGTTGCGGCCGCGGAATACATTTTACAAGGGGTCGTCGCCGCGAGCGTGGGGAGTGGTGTACATTATGACCGCCACCGTTTGCCGCGCTCTCACAAGTACCCGGCGCGCGACTACAGACGATTGTGGCGACGACATAAAATTAAGTGCGTTTAATACACGTCACCATCACGCGAAATTCGTTCGCTGCAACCTCCTTACCCCTCTCACGACCCGAAACCCCGTTCGCGATTCTCATATCGTAAACACACCTCCTCGTAATACGCGAGTCGTCGGAATTCCATTCGCCACGTCTTCTGGTACTTTTTTTTTTTATAAATAATTCCCCTCTTCCTTTTTTTTTTATATATAAAAATTAATTTCGAAAATTTCCTCGTGGTTCGCGGCGAAAAATATTTTTGTTCATTAAATATACTTTTTTTTTTTTTTTTTTAGTACACTCTATACTATTTTATACCGTTTTAAATAAATAAAAAAAAAATGTTAAAAATTATTATTATAATGTTTACTATAGTTTGGTGAGAAATTGACATTTTCGACTTTTTCACCTTAAATTATTCGGTTTAATTGACACATAAAAAAATGCATTTTTTTCTTTATACATAATCAAATATAATAGTCAATTTTCTATTCACAAATATTTCTTACATTTCTTGAAAGGGCGAAAAATGCAAAATAATAATATTTCACTTTTTCGCAATATTTTTGTTTCCACCATTTTAACGTTAAATTATTGTATATTATATCTTTTGTCGACTGTTATACATTTTTCGCTCAACTCATTATTGAGTCGCGCGGTATTATATATATATATATCTGCGTAGCGAACAGTTTTTCGGATAGCACGAGCAAAATCGTGAACAGAATATGTTATTAATAATTTTTTTATCGATTTTCTTCTTATAGTCTTTTTTGAGCGGCTAAAAAAAAAATTGCGATTTTTTTTTATCTCCCGAAAATACTAAGCAATGACGATTTATGGACTCGAAATAATCTTCCCAGTCGGTTCCAGTGATTTTGTTCAAAATCCCCGTGAACTTATACGCAGACACAAGAAAACCAAATCAAAGAACACGCATAAAAATCAATGGGCAAGTCCACTGGTTTGAACAAAACACAAAACTAAGAGAAATTCGGCCAAATCACTTTTTAAACAGAAGAGAAAAAGTTATAATCAACAGACTCCTCATCTAATACACACGGTTACCTTATGGCAAAGGACGAAAAATCAATTTGGTGAACGGATCTCGCACAATAAAACACATAATTACTGCAGAATGCCACCAAACTGACATCAGCGAATTCGACATTCCCAACACTTTGGACGCAACATTAGGACCTGCAAACGCAGACACCGTCAATGAAATCTTGAAGTTCTTAAAAAAAAAAAAACGTGTACAATTTAATATAATAGAATTGATCAAGATGTAAAATTGTAACAAAACTAGATGTACCACAATCGATTATAACTAATGAACCATATTGTTTTCGAAGTTAATTAAAAAACAAAAAATATATTTTTTTAATCGATCGTCACGAAATTGTAAAAATATAATAATAATTTTTTCGTTAAATACGTGAAATGTGGTATATACTCTCTCTCTCTATATATATATATACATATATATGTTATATTATTGAAAAGCGTCTCGTATTTACAATTCGTAAAAGTTTAAAAATTGGAGAAAAAAAATAAAATATATAACCCGGATTATTGCCAAACCCCATATTATATATATATATAATATACGTACATATAGACCCAATGAAAGAAAATAATGGCCGACCATTAGGCTCGTACATATGACAACGGAACCCTATACAGATTTATATATCCACACAACTGGTACTTGATTTATGTTGGTAAAATCGGAATTACACATTAATCCGTTTACGGCCCGTATATGAAATATATATTTCCAGACGTATTTTTAGTTCTAAATAGTTTTCGAATCGGTTTTACATCTGCAGCAGTTTCTCTCTCTCTCTCTCTCTCTCTCTCTCGTATATTACCACCACACGTGGTACATATATACAACTAACCGGATAATATAACACCGCACCTCATCGATCACCGCCGTCGGTGACATTTCCGGAGAGCTGTTCGCGATAGCCTCATATAGATATTATAAATTTTACCAAAAAAGTTTCTTACATATATATATATATGTGTTTTGTGTGTGTGAGAAAACTTTAAGAAAATAAACTTTCCAAAGTGATTATTTTATTTTCTCTTACGTACTGATTGTTTCCCCCCTCTTTTATTAACGGTTTAAAAAAAAAATGCGTTTAAAAAAGATATCCTCGAACTTAAGATTGCCCGTAAAATGAGTGTATTTTTTAAATTTAAAACGTGTTCCGTACGTACATTGTATTGTGTGGAAATACGCTATTAGATAAATATATTTGATAAAATGTCCGCGTCATTTCACTTATTGTCACAATATCCGATCAGTGAAAGTATTTAAAAAAATATTTTTGAAAATAATCTAATGAAATACACGTTACAGACCGGCGAAAAATATTTTCGTACTGAAACCCGTGTAAAATGGCAATAAAAAAAAAATAAAATAAACATATTCATCGACGCATAAACACGAGGCAACTCATCTAATCTCGACGTTTTTCGGCGTGCAGCGTTAAAAGAAAAACTGGGCGATTTCAGCTATACGCCGCGTATATTATAAACATCTGGCGTGCTTTACGAGCGCAAAGAAAATTATTTAATGAAACGTTAAAAAAAAAAAAAAATGAAAAACTCATCGCGGCTTCTCTCTTCGTACACGTCTCCCTCGTAATATATTTAATTTTATCGTTTCTATATAGACGAGAATACGCGAAAAATACGATTTTTTTTTTATCGCTTGTATTCGAACGTGATGTATTTTTTTATAGTGGAAATTTCGAAATTTCTCTCTTGCCCGTCGCTAATGAAAACCCGTTTATAACCCGATACAAACCGTTCCGATCCGTCAAACCCCACCCCTCAAAAAAAAAGAGGAAGAAATCCTTTACAAAAACTATTTAATTCCGCGATATTCCAGCGATGGGGTTCCGTGCAAAACTGACTTACAAGCACCGCCACCAGCACTTTCGGGCGATATTGTCGTTTGGTGCTCGCGCGCGTTATCCCGGGGACCGTTTTCGAGTTCAGCGGATATGTATTCGGCGTTGTTCTTTAATAAAAACACACGCGACGCGAACGAAACATATAAAAAAAAACCATTTTAAGCTCCGTTCCCCCGGGGCTCGTATATATTATATTATTATACGCGATATAAGCGCGAGCGAGCGAAACGTATGTAAAAAAAAAAAATAAAAATAAAAATACGAGAATAAACGCCGTCTCTATTTATGTTTTTTTATTGTCGCGCACTCTTTTCGGATACATTACCGGGAGGTTTTTAATCAAAACGACCGAATGGAAAAAAAAAAAGGATTTTTTATTTTTAAATCGTATTCGTCGGTGCGGCGGGGGGACGGTCGGAAGAGAGGCGGCAGTGTTGTGACGGGACCGGGGGGATGTGGGGAATTTATCGGCAAATTTGTCCCGTATTCGAGTTCCCCGGCGGCTGTGCCGGATCGTAAATCACCGTGTCGATGGGTACGCGACGGGTCTTCCGCTACATTTGTTCTTATTTGCGGAGACTGGCGCGCAAATATAAATTTACGACGAGCCCGCACGTCGGCGGCGGATTTTTTGAGCAGGAAAAGGACGTGTAGAGAAGAGAGAGAGAGAGAGAGAGTACTGTAACACGCCGGGGCACTTGTATATACAATTTTATCAAGATAAACAGATCTAACGTTATTTTATTGCCGGTCCGTGATAAGTTTTTGTAAAACGGTTTTTTTTTTTTTGAAAACCGTATATCACCCGCGAGCGAGAAACGGGACAATCGTCCGAAAAAAAAAAAAAGAGAGAAATGGTACACGCACTACATATATTACTCTATGGAAACGGGTCTCGGTGTGCAATATAATGGCCTCGAAAATATTTATTCGCGAGTTTTTAATATTATATATATATATATATAAGTTTTCTCCGCCTCGGCGTTTTCTCACGACGCTCGATTTTTGTCACAGACAGATAGAAACTGCTGCGCGCTATAAGAATAACGGACGACGACGCTGAGCTGATGACGGAATCGATAATTGTACGTTATTTTATACGCGATATCTTCTTGTATTTTACGAACGAATACAAATACTTACGGACGTTTTAATCCGCTTGGAGGACGTCACATATATTGGCTAATAATCTGTTTTAAATTATATACATAATATGTATATATAAAACGAATTGTCGCATTCCGTATTTCGTTGAAGCGGTCAGTGTTTAGAATATATATATATTTTTTTTAAACGGGCGCGTAAAATAATAATTTTTATTAAACGATTTGTTTACACGAGCATTTTTAAATCGCTTATATACTTATAGATATTAAAGGATATTATTCTATAAGATATTATACGTATAATCATGCATATAATCACCGTTATTTTCGTAAATACTTATGACTCGGTGATGTTTTTCACAATATTTTCAAAAAAAAAAAAACTACGAATAAATTCCAACTATAAACGTTCATTTACAAAAAAATATTCGATTTATAAGACTTCTGATAATTTTTTGAAAATATTTAAATTTTGAAAAAGTTCTTGGTCATATATTTTTGGAGGAAAATTTAAAGATCGTGTCTAATAAGTTCTAAATAAAAAATATATATATAAATATATAATAATAAATAAAAAATACGAATAAATTAATAATAAATAATAATAATAATAATAATAATAATAATAATAAATAAATAAAATAAATAAAAATAATAATAATAATAATAATAATAATAATAATAATAATAATAATAATAATAATAATAATAATAATAATAAATAAATAATTTTAAATATATGTATTGTTTTTAAATTGTACTGCACGTATTACGAAAAGACGAAACGTATCCATTAACGATGAAATGTCGTGTCTAAATAAATTCGACGCCGAGTAATAAAACGAGACATTATAATATAAAAAAATTCTGTTGTCACATAAAATATACGATGAAGCTGATTACACGCTCACCTAACCGATTCACTACATATCACATCGTAAAAATTTTCGAGGAAATAGTAAAAAATTTAAACTAGGATTGGTTAACTTACGGGCAAATAGATTTAGCATTTTTTTTTTGTGTGTTATATTATTTTTATATATATCGTTTTCTATAAACAAATGTTCGCTTAGATTCGCTTTTTCGAACGCGATGAGTTATCGCTGCTATTAAAATATGTAATAATAATAATAATAATAATAATAATAATAATAATAATATTACCCTGCAGAATTGCAGTAAAGAGGTGCGAGTGAAGCGAAACGAAAACCCAACACCGCGCCCGTTCGTTTTACCCTGTCCGTATATATTATATACTTTTTAAAATTAAAAAAAATATGATGTATTTATAATAATTTAAACTGATTTATCTGCTTAATTTAAAAACAGTTAGTGTACGCATTACTCAAACAGATTTATATGGCCTGTATAAACAACACGGTTAATTTTAAAAGCGTATATTAAAACGAGTTATTTATATGCGAATTACTGCGAAAATAATTCTTAACAATTGTATACTGCCACAATGGCGGGCGAGGAAACTTTGTATTAGTTTTGAACTAATAAACGCTGAACACGATCGAGAATAATGACTGATGAGTAGGACTGGGAATTCGATGCTCTAAAAAGACCGAGAAAATACTCTATTATAATAAAAATGAGAAAAAATGCACTTATTAAATATAGCAAAAAAAAAAAAAACTAATTACGAAAAAAATATTAAATAATCGAGGTCTTTAAAATTGAGTTTGAAAAAACTATGTTATTTTCAATTATTCGGCGAGATTCCCGTCTTTGAATATTAATCTAAAAAAATAAAAAATAAAAATTTCCTAATTATTTAAATTATTTTCAAACGGCTCTAGTCAAATTGTTTTAAATTTAAATTTACGTTTAAAACGCTGCGAAAATCATAGATTAACGCTCTTGCAATTGCTTGAAAAAAATGTCTTTAAAAACAAAAAAAAAAAAACGGGGAAAAAATGTGAAATAAAATTCATGGAACAAGACAGATTTGTACTGAAACGTATACTCATAGAAAAAAAAAGAAACGCGAAATGCGATGAAACTCCAGTTCTACACTAATAATAAACGTAATAAAAGTGGCGTTGAAGTCGACTTTTTCGAAACCAAGCAGTGGCGCCCAAATGGAGGGCTTAAGGCGGTTCAATCGAACCAGGTAAATTACTGGTCGGTGCCTTGCTCGCGGTGATTTGTCTGCCCTAAATTATACGTCATATAATTTGAATTTATCAAATTATAATAGATAGCAATTCGTTTGTAATCGGAATAATAGTAAGGGGGGATCGAATGCCGGTTCACTGTTGAATGTTGAAAACGAGCGGGCGGACGCGTATGGTATTTTCAAACTGTCCGATAGGCGCGTCCCCAAAGGGGGGAGGCGAAGGGGCGTTCGCCCTCCCCCCCATAACAATTTTAAACGTATAAAATTACTTAAAATTTATATTAATAAATTACTTTATTACGTAAGCTTATTTGTAATACGGTCGCATTATAAAAAAAAATTGATTCAGTAAAATTGACTTAAGTCCACCCAAACTTTTGAAAAACACGCATATAGGGTAAAAATATTGATTTAAAAAATACGTTCGATTGCCCTTGAAAACTGTCTAGGGACGCCCCTGCTGTCCGAACCACGTATTTCGGACGGGCGCCACTGAAACCGAGCGTATCGTTTTATAACGCTACTGTTCGAAAACGACAATTATTTATTTTTATTTTTTTTAATTCGCCATAGTAACGCATAATACGCGTTGTATCCAAACCAGGCGTTTGCTGCAGTGTTTTATTTTTTTAAGTAATACAATATAACGCCGGACATAATATTGTCGGCGGAGCAGACGGTATTTTATACCGCAGAGCTGTTTTCGGCCACCATCAGGTCGAGAAAAAAGTTTATCTCCGTTGCAAAAGTCGTCGGAACGGGACGCGAGGACCGGGTGGTGAAGGCGGACCAGATGCAAAACTAGCGGCTTTTCACGCGGCCAATAAATCTCAAGGCGGGCTTGCGATTAGCGCGGTTCAGTGCGAGCACTGGCCCGTCGGACGAACGGACGGCGGTTGCCAAAACGAACGGCGTTGCGGCGCGCGCGCGTACCTATACACAGGCGTCCGGTTCTAAGCGATCTCGCGCGAAGACGTATGGCGGTACGGGGCGGCACGCGATAAATCCTCGCCGAGAAGAATTTAGTAGCGGCGGCGTACGACGCGGATTTATTCGGTTTGATTTTCGAACGGGGTCCGAAATTAAATTGGCCGTTAAAACGCAGAAAAAAAAAAAGGCCGTCGCTCCGAGACTCTGCCGTATCCCATAAACGTGCGTAAAGGCCGCGGGTCTTTGCCGAAACGGCTCTTTCACGGAGCCGATTCTGTACGTTTTATATCCGTTCCTCCTCGACGATTTCTCTTTTTTGCCACCGACCTTTGCGCGGAATACGAATACGCCGACTCGTGATCATTTGCGAACGCCTCTGCAGTGCGGAGGAGCGCTCGACACGTTTTTCCGAAATCCGAGACCGGCCGTACTCCGTTCGCCGAGAGAATGCGGTTACGACCGCGGGCCGACACGATGATAGTCCCCGCTCTCTCTCTCTGTCTGTCTCTTACGCAGGCTGCGCTCCACGAGTTACGATTAAACTGTGCGTACATACAGCGTGATTTACGTATTTACCGTGTTATAGTAAATAATTTATACTACGCCGCGGTGTATACGTAACGTGTTCAAAACATAACACGCCAATGAGAATTCGGCACAACTTCAGACCACAACGTCGGAAGTTTGCGGTGGCGAAGATGGATATATAATGTGGGTACGGACGGGCCACGCTATTTCATTCATGAGTGTTCGAAGAGAGAGAGACAGTTACCAGTAGGTAACTGCGTATATAACAGCCGGTTACGGTATCCTAGTCCGTAATCACAAGTCGCAACAATTCTTATTCAGTTAACAATTCACGCCTTTAAATGCATTTTAGAACATAAAAAAAATATAAAGTTTCCTTCTTTTTAACGTAAAAAAAAACGGTGTACTCTAAACGCGTTATTATAATTATTTTTAAATAATCAAGAAAAAAAAAATTATTAGTTACCGAATAACCGTATAATTAAAACCACGAGTAACCGCCGTGGTATCTATAGCGTTCTATACGGACTGTAATAAGTATATAGGCATTTACAATATAGTTATCTATATTAGTCGATTCACTACTGCGAGTGATGTCGCGGCGTGGTATGGATTGCATACGCAACATTCTCTCGGTGAACGGAGTATAGAATTTCAAATTTTGAATCGGTATTTATCGATATTGTAATAAAAATAAATGACGAAAAAGACAACCGAAATAAATAGTAACAGAGCGGTTAGGTTACCGTTGTTTTTTCCTCCGCTATTATTTGTTCGTTTTATTCGATTTGTCACTGCACGGCGAGGTAAAAAAAAAGAAATGTCTCGGCTAAAATCGGTATTAGACGGTGTAATGCCGAAAAATAAATTTAAAAAAAATATTTACGTATACGTGTAGTCTATTCGGTGCACATTTTTTCGAACACGATTTGAACACGGTCCAACGGAAATTTTGTCCGTGTGTTGAGTTCGTATATAATTTAAGTGATTTACGCCCGTAAATATAATATACGTAGGATTACGCGCATCTTTCTTGCGCGCAAAATTATTTTCAACAATATTCGTTTTTAACGTACTAATATAAACGATGATAAATCGAGTGAAATCGCACGTTACGCGTTATTTTCGAACTGCAACGTGTTATAATGAAATATTATATGATTCAGAACTCGAGAAAAATAGTCGATCGTGAAACGTAAATAAGGATTTGTGTACAAGGAAATTAATGTTGTTGTCACATGAGCGCGTGTCATCGTACGGCTTTTAATAGATCCATTTAAAATACCATGCCCTGCAAAGGAAAATGAAAACGCGTTCCATTAAAGTGATAGGCGTGTGTTTTTTAAAACGTGCGTCGTTAGTATATTATAGTGGATAAGCGAATATTAATTATTATGCTCTTTTTATAGTTTAACGTCTTGTTTGAATAAATATTACTTCCGCGATAATCGGAACGATGCGTCAAGACGTATAGAGGATATATCGTTGTGAAACACGCGTATTCCGGATACTGAATGTATTGTATCTGCAGTACCATATGCGTGGAAAACCGTTAAAAAATACAGGGTACATTATACGATTTTGGAATATTTGAAGGGTTCTCCAATTCAATCGAAAGGAGTTGATTTTTACTCTTTAAAATGCGCTTATAAAATCTCAATGTACACACTCACTTATAAGAATTTCACGAATAATGTGTGTTCTTTTTAACGTTTAACGTAAATAACATCAATCTACGCGGTACGTCAAAACGTTTTGTATAACGTGTTTTTTAATTAATATTGCTATATATATATGTACTCTGGATTAAAATAACCAGCGCTCGCGCTAATTCATATCGAAAATGACCGTTTTACACGAAGGGGGAGGAACGTTGTTAAAAATAAATATAACTAGTAAAATTGATATATTGAATACCGAACGTGGCGAATTATACTTGGACGTATCTTAGACGCTCCATAATTTTCCCCAGTCTCGACCGAGCGTTTTATACCCGGAGGACGTAATATATATTATATTGCATGGACCGTGCCATTAAAGTAAAGTATCATAAATCATAACGTGTTAAAAAACGGCAATGGATAGACTCGTGTGTGCATATATCTATGTATGAACGACGCTGATGACGAGCAATAAACCGATTTAGGTAACGAGTCGCGATGATACGCGTAAACGAAGTGCAGTGTCTTAATATCGCATACAACAACGGTAATAAAATAATTACCACATAACTCATAAACGATATTATTGTTTAAGGAACTGGTCGGAACCGGTCTAACCGTTTTCGGACTGTTTTTTTTTAAAAATATTAGTCGCGTGTACTTTTGCAGTACGCGCGACGTTTGCCGTTCAAAGACCGGTCAGACGAAATCTACTCCATCGCGTAAGCCAACGATTTCCCAGACAGACAATATTGAGACTGTTAATATTATTTTATGAGGGTTCTGTCACTGGACAACCTCCTCCTTCATACTGTTCAAGTCATGTTAATTATTTTTAAAAATTCACATTTTCTTATCGAACAGATTGTAAATATTCTGTTTAAAAAAATATTAAATAATTCGAACGGTTTAAACCAGCGTTTGCCAACCGGTGTACCGGGAAACGTCATGATTATTAATAATTTTACGTTTTGCGGTTTTCTTATCATCTGACTTGTATTATTTTGATAAATAGTGTAATCAAAAATTATTATAACTGAAGAACTCGGAAGAAGACACGAGGGTGTGCTTGTCAACCATACGACCTCGGAAGAAACTTATAACGAAAGGAAAAAGGGTTCAAATTTCTCACTAGATTTTTATAATGTATAACTTCTTCCATTATCATCAATAAATTTAGTATTTTTAATAAATTATGATTTTTACACGAATTTCCTTAACCTAAATAAACACACAATTTAAAGTTATTCCACAATAATTTGCTGATATACAATGTTACTTCGGTATTTAATATAAGTCTAATATTAATAAAAAAATAAAATATTAATTAGTGTCACGTCAGTGACACTAAGTAAATATACCTGTAGGTTGGGATTAGTGGTGTGCCGTGATTTGGAAAAGATTGGTTTAAGGTCTTTTCAGACGTGTCTAATCCATCAGAAATATTCAATATATTTATTCAATGTATGTGTTCACGCCCGAGCCCGGCCCTCGAGCCTTTCGAGCTGTCGTCACCGATCAAAAAAAAAAAAATTGTCGGTTACCGGATTTCCTTTTAGAACTCGGACGATTGAACGCGGATCAAATCCTAATCCGCGTTCGATGTCCGCGATATTTACTCGTCATTACAACACTGACTACAGTAACGATTTCATCACAATATATGGATAGCGAAAAATTGACTGGACTTATATATGGGAACTCTTATTGATAATTATTATAAACGACTAGAGTGATTCGAAATGTTATACATGGTTCTGTACTGGTCGAAAACAGCTAAAAACTAATATACATAAGACAAATATTCGTATTTTATGCGTCAACAAAGTCCTCGGAAACTACGTAGGTACTCGGATATGTGTGAAAGGAGGACTTGTTTTAATGATAATTTGTGGACTGTTTTGAGTTTATAAAAAATAATAAATCTATAAAAAATAAAAACAACACATCCAAACGTACCGAAATCTGTACAGAAGCGTTCGCTTGTCGATACGTTATATCGTACAAGAGCGAAACGCCGTTCAAAAACGTTCAACCATCACCAGCGTTTAATACATCAAATATCGTCGTTATACGACGTTCGCGACAAGTGGTCGATTTGCTCAGTCGTCGGTAGCCGGACACGGTAATTATACGGCGGCACGCGTTCGTCAACCGCCTCCGTCGATTGTTCATTCAACGCGACGCTCTCGCGTGCCGTTTTATTATTATTTTTATTCGTTATTACTGTTTTCGTAATCGTATACAACGTTTATTATATACGCATATAAAATACAATTTTTTTTTTTTTGCTACGCACTTGTTACTTTTTTTTTTTCATTCCCCGAGTTATACGTTACACGTTTTTATTTTTTTAAATCGTACCGACGGCAATGACCGAGATTCCTGCAACTCTCGGCCGGTTATACTCGCGGCTGCACGATCCGAGTTCGTATAATGGCGCACGTTCTAGAAACACACGAGTCTGCGAGATCCGAGCATTTTTAACGCGGTATACTGCAATAATGTCGTGGCGACTTTCACGGGTCGACAACGAAAAAATAATCCCCGGGTGAAAACTCGTAGAATTCATTTTTGCTGGATTTCGCGCGAATTCTTCTGATCCTGATCAGGCTCCGGAGGACGTGTATAAGTCTCAGCCGTTAAATCGTCACTCGGTTCTAGAAAATATTACGGCAACGACGTCCGGTTGTCTTTTCTGCCACCAGTCGTATCGGGTGATCGATACGAGTACAGCGGAGTTAGATTGAAATACCGATAGCCCTGCAGAAGTATACTGTACAAAACGAAAGAAAGAAATTGTTTTGTGTTTTGCTCTTGCAGAGAATGACTTTTCGACAAACAGCTGCAGAAAGGCCTTTCCATCCGTCTGTATACCTATTCGGAGCATTCAAAGACGGTCTTCGGACTACTATAGTGAATTTTGAAGAGCGGACCGACGAGGATTTTAACTCCGAGCTGCCACAAACCTATGAGTGTAATGCGTATTCGTAGCAGGCGTGAATCATTAACTAAGCCGATTACACTAACGGGCTTGTGTAATCTCGCGTCGTTCCACGACCTGCCCCGCCCGCTGATTTCTATGCGACTATAGATACGTAACGTTGCAAGTAAGCTCGACGAGTTTTCGTTTTATTTAGGTTGAGAACGAATGGTCTGTAAGAACGGAACGAGAAAGACCGAGTGAATCGGCTTCATTACATAATAATATGTACGTGGACTCGTGGATAGATTTTTAAAAAAAAAATTTTAATACTATATAATATTTCCAGTGATAGTTTTATTTATTATTTTACAAGTTAAATAAATTGTAAGAAATGAATTTGTCTGGAAATGTTCACGAGGGAATTCAACAGAGAATAAACGCTGTTAACAGATGTTTGTTTGCTCAAAGAACAGTAGTCCAAGACAATAATCTCAGAAAAATAAACTAACATTATATAAGGACATATATGCTTCCCGTTGCACTCTGTGCTAGTGCCAAGACTTGGCCAACAGCTAAAGCAGACGAACGAAACCCGGCAATATTCGAAATGAAAGCCCAACGTCAAATCTTAGGGGCCCGTAAAGAGGAATCAGCAGAACACTGGAGCGTACGATAGAAGAAAGTACCGAGAGATATGTCGCGAAAAGAGGATGTACGTAGTAGTAGCAGTGATGAAGAGTGCGGCGCGGGCTTGAGAACACGTGATCCGAGAAGCGGTAAAACTGTACGAGTAAGAGAACACTAGAGCATGGATGGGTGCGGACAGAGTACAGAAGGATCGTAACAAGCTGGGGAATCTATGAGGAGCCGTTAGAGATAGAAGGATAGGATGAGTGTTGGCTGCGGCGAAGGATTCGAACGGTCTGTACTAAGACAATGAAAAATATTTTTTTTTTTTTACCTAAACTAACCGCCACAAGTGAGAATCGTGCGTTACGTATTACACAATATAGAGAGTCGAGACTATTGTGGGAGCGCATAAAACGAATTCAAATAGGCCTCTGAAACACGTCAATGACGAGACAAAAGGGTTGGAAAACCGTCGCGCGTCTCCCCCAGTACATCGGAATTGGGTCGGTCAATGCGTGTCTGCTCGGAGAGAGATAGAGTCTCAGAGAGAGAGAGAGAATATAGATTACGTTTTCGGTACATTTAATTGAGATTCATGCGAACGCGGTTTTTACGACCGGGTTTCCTGTGCAAAAAATCGGTAACTGGAAACGAAAGAAATATCGTTCGGTCTCGACTTTATCGCCTTCTACTCCGTTTCTAATTTATTACGTCGGACTCAGCTTCACCGCACACACACACACACACCGCAGTCGTCTCACATCTGCGAAACAATACTTTTCTTCCGCCACAGCCACCGCCACACGGTCGCGTCTCGCTGACAAGATAGAAATGCGAGGAGTTTTCTTCTCCTTTTATTATTATTATTATTATTATAGTCGTTGTTATTGTTTCGCTCGCTATTGTCGTGGCCGTTGTCGCATTGTACACACTTTTTCGATGTTTACAGAGAAAAAAAAAATCATTAACCACGTTTCCTCGGAGAAATGGAGAAAAAAACGCTTCCGCTCGTCTTACGATTTTGACGCCAACTTTTCCAAAAATGCTTTACGGCTGGACGAGCTCGCCATAAAACTACATAAACAACTGTTCATAAGATTCCCGGAATAGTTGACGAAAACGAGCGTATAAATATTATTATGTAGGAAATTTAAATAAATTAATCGAATCTTATAACGCGTATATATATATATATATATATACGGACACACAAAATCCCTTTTAAAATTATTATTATATCTGTCCCGAAATCCTAGCTTTTCCGTTGGTCCCATCAAGGTACCGCGTTATGTCGCTGCCTCGTATCTCCCTTTTGCCGTTTTAAAAAAAAAAAAGACGGACGTAATCTATCCTTAAACGACTTTCCGCTTACTGCATCCTGTGCGTAATGATCCGGTAAAATACCGCACGCTCTTCACGTTCTGTTCGCCTGTCTTATTCCAAAACGCCGCACACTCCTTTTCGGTCTTTTCGTATATTCCTTTCCCAAAATTTCACATACCTCCGATATCTCCTTAATCGATTTTTCGTTACGTATTTTCTTCCTCTTCGCCATTTTATTTGATATTTTTGCTTTTTATTTCCTTATAACATATACATTGTATACACATATTTTTTTCATATAATTACATTTGTATTTATTATTCCCGTTGTAATAATTAATGTAAAACATTTATATATATATATTAAAAAGAGTTATTTTTAAACTAAGCATTTACGTAAATACGGGTGTGGAAAAAATATTATTTTTGAATCGTATACAGAGTTTACTGACAGAGAGCTGCAAAAAAAAAAAAAGAAGAAAAAAAATCGAATCGTTTGTATACCGTAGCCGTGCCGCGTGTAATTCGTGTTTTCTTTACCGAATCTTATATACGACAATAGGCAAAACTGATGCGAAATACTTTGGCGAAATATTTTTTCGAAGCAGAACTAATCGTTACCGAAAACAAGATTACAACAACATTGTATAAATCATCGGTGTTTGCAAATATTGGCACAATGGGAAGGCCCGTGTTCGTCCTTGAGCAATAAAAGCAAATTTCACGCTCGATATTTCTTCGTCCTTTCCTTTAATTTATATTAAAAACACGTTCGCCGTTATAAATAAACGAAACGCTCGTGGCCGCTCTCGCCGTGTATATTTATTTTTCCGGGCTGACTCGCTCTCTTGATTTAAATATACGATTTAATATATAGGTACGTACGCACGGTTTTCCAGGATATTAGTATAAACCGCCGTATAAAAAAAAAAAAAAAAAAAAAGTAGAGAGATTTTTAACTCGAAACGTACCGGAAAATAAACGACGTAAGACCGCTTCAGTGATAAAAACAGATATATTTTTTTGTTTTAATATATTTCGTTAAAATAAATAAAACTCCCGTTTTATTTTATTTTCTTATCCGTATAATATATTGTATGGCCTCTATAAATCTTGTATCCCCTATTAAATAATTTATTTTTCAGTATACATATTATATACTCGTATATACATTTATAAATGAAATATATAAGAAATTAATTTTTATTTTTTGAAATTTATATAAATTTTTATCAAAAACAATATTATCGAAATAATTGAATAGATTATATATATATATATATATTAAGTCTATCGTTGTTAACCTGGTATGCACACCTAGGACACAAATTTAATAAACGGTAAAAGCTCGATAACTCAAAGCCCAAAGGGCGAACAAATTCGAGTCGTTAAAAATTCTACATTATTAAGTTTGACATTCTATATATTATATAATGTAAGTGTACATACCGTTATATTTGATACACTTAAACGCTGATTATTGGCTTTTTACTATTGGGAGATAATTTTATTTTAATTTTTTTTGTAAAATATAATTTATTTATAAACATATTTTACGCATCAAACATATAATAAGTAACGTTATTTTAAATCGTTTAATTATCCCGTCAAAGTGTATTGTTCAGTGCTTTTGAAAAATTTTAACATTGAATATATTTGTACGTTTCCTTCCCCTCTCTCCCCCTACAAAAAGTTTTGAAATTTGAACAAATTGTTTAATTATATTACTGGAAATCAAAATAACAAAAAAAAAAACGTATGATTTCATTTATTTTCTATATTTTTATAAAATATATTTTATATAATAAAGAAAATATATATACGGGTTATAATATTATTATAACCCGTATATGTTACTATTGTTGGAGGTGTGTGTGTGCAATAGTTTCTAATTTAAAGGAAAGAATTTATAAATAATGTACACATTCGTAGAATCAAGGCGTTCTCGGAGTAAAGCGATTTTATATATAAACACATTTAATATTACCACCGCGTCAAATTCGAAAAGTGTAGGAAACCAAACAGGTCGATTGTACGGCATTTAACAATAATGACGACGACAAGGTTTGAATTACAAACATGTATTTCATCATATTATACATATATCTCTGGTATCGTATACACGTATCTATGCCATTATATTATATCAGAAGGCAGAGTTTGTACGCAGTTTGTAATCGCAAAACTCAGCAACTACTAAACATACTGAATTTAATGAACATTTTACAAATATATAATCTCTGAGCCAATGTTACTGGCGATTTTTCATTTCACTATCTCACAATCATCAGACAGATAACACTAACAAAATAATGGTTTTTCGGCCATGTGACGGTATCTAAACGACAATTAATTGTGGCAAAAAATATTTCCAAAAACAAATGAAATTTCTTTTACGTTATTATGTTACGATTTGTTAGAATTCAAACGTCGAGCAGAGATTACGTTTGTTTTTGTTTTGGAAAAAGTGATTTTTATTTCGTCGGTCTAAGGATTGTGAAAACTAGAAAACTATAGAAAAAACGAAAAATCGCGTTATCTTGGAATCGTTTGAGCAAGACTTCTCGGATTTCTCTTGGGAGTAGTGCAGAACAGGCTCTACGTGGAACTCTCATAAGAAACCCTACAGACTTCTATCGCTCGTCCCTTCTATGATCCCGTTGTACTTCACCTTCCAATTTTAACATTTACAATTTTTTTTTCTCGAAAGTCTCTTCCACGTTCGCGATCATAAAAATATTTAATAAATTACACGATCGAACCTTCGAATTTGCCGGGATAAATACAAAACGGACAATACTGCACGCACAGGCTTAACCGGAATTGAAAATGTACAATTCTATAGACGTATTTTGTTGAAGATAGCGGATCCGGGGATCGGTAGTAATATGCTTGAACGAGTCGAAAGAAAATTTCTTCGTTTTATGGCGCCAAAATTCAACATTCCCTGCGTCTTCCTCGCGGTTATTCTCCCGTTCTTCGTGTCCCGAACCTTTCAAGCGTTGCACCGGACCGCAGCACGAACTCGTCCATAGACTATCCTACATGTCCAGACTCATGAAATTTACTCTCCCGCATTGACTATCTCTCTGAAAATTTCAAATTCCCGTCCCGTCCTACTCGTTTCTCCGTCTCATTTTTTCACTCCTCGTCCCTTTTCTAAATCTCTTAATAATTTTCATACACCCTTCGCTCGCGCGCTTCGTAACTAACGACACGATCATCAAATATTAAAAATATCATATAGGCGACTTAAAAGGAAAAGTTATCGTCGCAGGACGACGCGCAATATTATTATTATTATTATTATTATTGACCTCATCAATAATAATTACCGCGCGTCCTGGAGAAAAAAGAGTGAATATATTAAAAAAAAAGTATAAAATGCGAGATCGATGCGAGAGCCTGTGCGGCGTGTACCTATATGAGCAACGGCGGCGGCGGCACCGTTAAACGGGCACTTTGAATGCGACTCTCGTGCCGCCGAACGTTGGCAGAAACCGTTCGTTCTCCGCGCGCGCCAATACGAATGCGGTGTAAATAACTGCCGCGGGCCGCCGTAGCCCGAAGTCGAGTGAGAGAGTGAGAGAGAAGTGAAGTGAAGTGAAGTTACGGCGGCGCTGCCGCGGCGGGGAGGCAATACGTCCGTCGCGCGATACCGGTGGCGGACGAGGAGAAAAATAAGACAGATAACGCTCGTTGAATATTTCGAATGCAATCCGGCGGTTTATCATTTCTTGGCGGGTGGTGGTGGTGGTGGTGGTGGTGGTGGTATTATGTAATATTCGTATAAAAGTACGAGAAAAGAATAAAAAAATTGGTGTGTGCGCGTGTATATGGAAACGCTCTCGTTTTTTTTTTTCTTCTCTTCGCCGCGGTACGCGCGCGTATCCGTATAAATCTCCGGGAATCGAGAGAGAACGGAACAGAAGAGAAAAAAACGCTCTTTTTTTTCGGCGACGACCCGAACGTGATAAAGTGTCCCGAAGGCTTTTATTTTATTTATTTATTTTTTATCTCGAATTTTTCGAAGACGCGCGAGTTTCCCCCGAGCGACGTTATACACAGCGCGGTCTGCGTACAGGGTGCAGAGCACACGGAGTTTTTCCAGACAGGAAAAAAAAACTCGAGTATCGAGCGGTAAAAAAAAATCGAATTTTAATTAGGCGCGCGCGCGCGCTCTTGGAATCGCTCATAAGCCCTAAAAAAAAAAAAATCCATCGCACCGATCACGAACCGAGACTTGACAAGCAATTCGAATTACCGTGCCCGGGGAAGGTGGTGACGCCACCGAGGGTCGCGTCGAACTGCACTCGTAGCACTCCTGTCCAGTTTCGTAACACGTTCAAGAGAAAGAACACGAGAATTTTTCGAAATCCCGTAAACGTTTTTCCGGCTCGTTTTTCTTCGGTCCGTCTGTATTTCTACAAATTCTCTCGTCTCACACCGCCGCCGCATACCGTAGCGAATATCCCGGAGCGTCGTGTGCTGGTGGCGTGCAAAAGGAGAAAAAAAACGATATACCCGGCGCATCGCGTTACACGTCACTTCGGTTTCCGTACTGTTTTATTGGCCCGTCCCTAACACACGCACACTGCGTAACGATCCCTTTTGTCCTGTCCGTACCGGGAGAAGGAGAGAAAATATCCCGGGCAACGCGGCCTGCACAAAGCGAACCGGGCGGAGGGAGAGAAAAAAAATTATAGACCCTCGTGTACGACGGGATTTCGGATGCGTTCGAGTTCCGGTGTAGGACGCGACCTCTGCTGCGCCTTCAGAGTTCGGGTAAGCCTGCAGTTGCACGGGTAATATTATACGGATCTGTTTTTAGGCTCTCGATTTAATATTTATGCGCTTGTGCGCTCGGTCGCAGGGATTCGTGTCGGTGGTGGTGGTGGTGAACGCGCGTCCCCGTTTTGTCCCGAGCCCTTTATACGAGCCGAGTCTGCGAGAAAAAATTAAGTCTATTATAATATGTAATCAGCGGTCGAATTGACCCACTTCTTTTAGTTAGCGTATCCCTTCCTCCCACTCATTTCGTTTAAAATTATTCGCCCCTCTCGGATTTTTAAAAATCAAATTTTTTATAATTCTCTATAGTTGTTGTTTAACATATTTTGAATCGTTTTTTCTTTTTATTCTTTAAAAGAACTCTAGTTTGTTTTTCTAGAATTTAAAACACTCAGTAGATTTTAACGCGTCGCGCTTAATCACAAACACAATTATTTTTTTTTAATAAAAAGAAAACATTCGAATCAAATATTTAAAAATATTTTTTTTATATATACATTGTACGAATAAAAAAAGCATACGTTTCATATTTCTATGAAAACAAAAAAATTTACGAATTAACAGGATTAATTCCATCTAGTGACGTTATATTTGAGAACGATTTGGACCCCTGGTTGACGACGGGCCGGGTATTAGACGGGAATGAGCCGGTGTCGTAGCCTTTTGGTTTAAAAAAGAGACATTTTTTTCTTTTTTTCAACCAAACGTACCGTTCTCGACTTTACCACCCCCCCATTTAAAAACTTCAAATGACGACACTGCTTCCAATCCTCCACTTATTTTTGATTCACTTCGATCGCCGTCTGATGTGTGGTATACGCGAACACGCTTCTGCCGCGTAATAACCGAAAATGTCAATATTTATTTCTCAAATAATCTTATAAAAAACTAATTTATTTCGCGAAAACGCATATTATAAATATGTTAAACACTACAGCACCTATTTAGATTTTCCTTTAAAAAAAAAAATACCCTGCAAAAAAAATAAAACGTAACGATAAAATTACATTATCGTTTTGACATATATTTATATGTAAATTAAATAATATTAAAAGGAAATACATTTTTCATCCGAGAGATATTTATGCTCGAAAATTATTCTTATTTTTTCTCTCTCTCTCTCTCTCTTTCTAAAAGTTATTGGGGCGTGTTTATTATATATATTCATCGTATGTATAAAAATGTTTCTTCGGCGAACAACATAAATAAAAGAAAACAGCTATAACGCGTTGAATCTTGTTTAAAAATACACACACACACATACACATTTTTATGTTTGTTTTATCAATAGGAATTCGTATAAAATTCAATTTGTGTCGAAGTAATTTGATATTAAAAATATAGTAGTAACTTTTTCAGTAAATTATATAGACGCGCGTCTCTCTCTTTTTTTCGACACCGCAACGCGATGAAATATTATAATATTTTATTACAAAATATTTGTGTCTGTTATTTTTTTCTTGTTTTTTTTTTTTTGTATGTAAGTAATAATACATATATCGATAAACATTTATTTATAATATTTAAAATTGTATTATTATAATAAATTCGGTGTTTGGTGTACGATATCTATAGACGAATAAAGCCGATAAATAATAACTCAAATTTTTCAAACGTTTCGTTTTCCGGAAAAGGTTTAAAAATAATAACGCGCAGATATCACGTGCGGGCGAATAATTGATAATTTTTTTAAAAATTAAAATTAATTATTTGAAATTATTCCTTACAGCCAATATATATAAAGACAAACTGTTTTACATATTATACGTTTTCACGTGATTATCGTTTTGGATATAATGAGGTTTCGGTGCTCGTAAGTCATAATACAACCTATTGATTTGTAGACGAATAAATTTATTCTAAATACGTTTTGTTTCTTAGCGATTTTAGCTTGTTTTTAAACGGTGATGAAGGATAAATAACAATAATATCTTATAAAATTATTGTATTTACAGGTGTACCGAAAATTTCGATTCGAATCACATCAACGCATCGAATTCGACACAGACTTCTTTGCAGATCCAGTGAAGTGAAATATACGCAAGTATATGTATGTAAAACGATTGCATTTATATTAAATTTATTATTATAAAATGTATAATTTACGTCGAAATTTTATTATTTCAGTATACCCGGTATACAAATTGGGAAAACGAAATATTGTTTCAACGACCACGTTTGGTTACTCGGATTTTTTAATTGGCCATCGCAATGGAACACTTAAATCTCAACGTAAACGCATAATATAGTCAAATTTTTTTTTTACAAATATTAAATTTCACACTAACGAATTTGTAGTTGTTTACAATAATTGTATGGAATTCAAAATTATAAATTATAACGTTAATATATTCATAATTTATGTTATATAAACATTGTCGAATTGTGTTTTGAGTATTGTGTAAATAGTTTATAAAATCGCCGTATTTGTCCATGCATATTTTTACATATAAATTCACGATTTTACAAATTAATTTATATACTTTTTTAATAGATCTATAAATCTAAACGCGAATTTCGTTATTAAAACAATTTTTAATATTCCGGGCCGACATCTTGGTTTGAAAAATTATTTTTTGTTTCAATGCCAAAAGATTTTATCTTTTGACAACTGCAGCAGCACACACGGCATTGCAGTGCGTGTATACCTACCTACATATACGCGTATGCAAATTCGAAATTTAATATTACACGAATGATAACGACCTTGACGGTATATAAATATTTCAAAAGGTTTTCGACGGATTATTAAATTATTGGCAGAACGTAACGCGCGCGTACTAAAAAAAAAAAAAAAAAATTAACATTTCAATTCGATGAGTTAAAAAATATTATCGATTCGTTTCTCGAATAGCTGTAATAAATTGTATCGAACTCCAACTGGAAATGTCGGGCGAGTTAACTCGTCGGCGGGTAGTCAAGTCGAAAAAAATTACTTATACACTTTTTCGTTAACTTCGAAAGTTCATTTAAAAATTAAAAACTTTTAACTCAATTAAAAGTTTTAATTTTGCAATTGGCGAGATAAAAACGAAATTATTCCGTCGTCTTATATAATATTATTACTTTACCGTGTAAATGTTTATTTAATAATAAATCATATCTTGCGGGAACATAGTATATATTCGGTGTATATTTGTAATATAATTTCCAAATTATTCGAGTCAATAGAGGAGAATATTACCTGCGATATATCGTTTTTGATAGCTCGTCTCATACACTGTCATATATACTGTTTTATAAATATATAATTGAACAGAAAATTAAAAATTAAACTAATTTTCGCAGATTAATTTTTTCTTCTTCTTAAACTACTTATACTATAGAAAAAATAAAAACTCGCGGTTAATTTTCTCCTCTATTGACTCCAGAAATTCGTACGTTTTAATATAAATACATACCGAATGGTATGCGTATGTTCCCGCAAATTGTGATACATACATTGTCCGTAAGACATACGGAGACAACAATTAATGCGATTACAGCACAGAACAGATGAAAGCATAAAGGACAATTCCAGTGTAAACGAAAAAGTGACGGCCATTTTGCCGTTTGCTTTTCTTATCTATATTTAATATTATCAGTTCGAAATATCGATACTATTACGTGGACTGGCGAGACCGGTGAAAACTTATATTTTTTTAAACCGTTTAAACTTAAATTTCATTTATTCTGTACTCATACTTTAAAATGTAATTAGTAATACGCGTTATGTCGACTTACAGAGATTTTTCAACAAAAAGGCACTCGGATCTCTGACAAAAAATTATGTTTACAATTTTAGTTTCTTCGAAAACGGTCACACTGGATGGCAAACGAAAAGACGTCCGACGCGTTTTTGTGTGATTAATATCTTTACTGTGTTCATTTTTTTTATCACTGTACGGGGCCTGGTTATAGCCACTGAACTCAATATACGGAACGCGTATATCAATCAAAATATGATCCCACATAGGCACATGCATTCTATAAGTTGTAAAAGTCATGGAGAATACGACGAAATATAGTTTTTTCCATGATATTTATCGTATTTTATTATTTACTCTGAGATAACAGGACAAAAAACGACGAGTTATTATATTTTATTATCATTATAGGGGTCCTCCATTTTTCATATACGAGAATTATACAGGATGCGCGTTCCGTGTATTGAGTCCAGTGGTTATAGCGTCCTCTTAAGCAATTCGATTTTTCACTTTTCACTCGTTCAAACGCGTCCGTATTTTCCAGCCGTTTCAAAGTGATTAAAAAAAAAGAATTCTCGACGTTCCGTCGTGCGTTTTCGCGTGTTAAATTGCGTATACTTCTCAGTAAGTATTTCTTAAAAAAAAAAAAAAAACGATATTTCTGCACCCGCTTTATAAGTATATTCTTAATGCGCGCGTCACAACGAGCCGAGGTCGGAAATTTTCGGTATAAATGTAATAATAATAATAATTATTATTATTATTATTTCGCGTCGACGGGCTTTAGCGCGGCGAAACCCGATAAGAGGATATAAAGGTCATCGGGCGGCGGAGGTCACGGGGAGTCCTGACTAGGGACGGCGGCGCGCGGAAAGGATCAGAAGTAATAGAAGTAGCTCGCGTGCGTGCGCACTTTGATGGCGGGCAAAGTGGCGGTGGTGGCGGACGGAGGAGCGTAAGGGGAAGAAGCCATAAATAAATACGAGGAAAAAAGCCAAACTGGAATCAAGATGAAGGGCAGAGAGCCGCGGCGAAACGTGGCCCGGTCCAATATATCAGCGCCTGCAATGCGGGATTTCAAAGCCTAGTTGATTTATAACGGAAAAGTTGAACTTTTCCGAACAGGACTTTCGATATATATCTTATACCCGTGGCTCCTCTCTCTCTCTTTTTTTCCTCCCGGCTTCTTCTTTATTTTTTTTCTATTTTTTTTTTTTTTTTTTTTTATGTTTTTCTCTCCGTTCAGTAACGACGATACGATGCTTATTTATATATAATATATTATTATATAATACGAGTGTGGACCGATAACGCAGACGCCGGCGCGCTCGTCCTATTTATATATATATATATATATAATATATTGCGCAGTTCTTATTTTATATATATATTTAAGTATATTAAATCACGCCACGTTTTATTTCTGTATTTTAAATAATATACTATTTTTATTAAAAATAAACTCGTACATATTATATAAAATGTATGTATCGTGTCGGTGTAATTGAGAGAAAAAATACTGGGGTTGGGCGAAAAAAAAATTCGTGTTCATTACTTTCCCCTCTCCTTTTGAATTCGATGTCTAGTTTTCTCCGAAGCCGTTCGTTATACGAACTCATCGACTGTTACCACTTGGAATTCATCTGTATGATACAAACTATCGTAAGTCGACCGATAAGCTAATAAAACGATAGCTAATATAATCGTCGTATTTCGAAAAATATTATTTTTTTAAACGCTTTAAATCATTCGACGCGGTATGAACCTAGACAATTAAAACACATGGCGGGAGCACGTGCGAAGTGATAAATTTGCTCCCTCAATAGGATCGTACGGGGACAAAAAGTCGTCGTAAAGTATTAAAGTTAAAAGAAAAGAAAAAGTAATTGTATATTTAAAGTGATTTTAAATTTATTTTGTTTAATTTCTTTATAAATATCTATAAAATCGTTTCAAAAATGAATTTATATAAATATTATGTCGTATATTTAAAATTTCCGAGTCGTTATTTATCTATATTTAAAAAGCATTAGTATGATTGTTTTCTAAAACATGTTACGCAAAATTTGAATTCGGATTAATTAGCTTTCATGCATTTTTCTTTAAAGACTTGTTCTTTATATCTATATTTAATAAGCGATTGTATCGATGACTCTATATTTTTATTTCTTATTCTACTTATGGTTATATATTATGTAAATACGTTTTATGTAATTAAACGCGCTTATAGTTCATATTTAGTCTATCGTATGATCGACGATTTTCGTTATACGTAGACTTTTTCGTTTTTCGTGTCAAAATGTCTGGAAAGAAATTGTTAAAACGGTGCGATTTTAGCGTGTTGCCACATTTTAAACACGCGATTAATTAAATTCAAACGAATATATAAGAATCGTAAATAATGAAAGGATATCTCGTTTAAAACGGTTTCAAATATATTATATAGTTTGAATTGTCCGTTCGTTTTATTCTCGCGTAAATCTTATACGAACAGCGAACTATCTAATTAAATCTAGTAAAAATGTTTAATTAAAATAAAAAAAACGTTTAAAATCTAAAAAAAAAAACTGGCGTGGGCGTGATAGATTTTGAAAATTTATAACGCAATGACTATTTAATGTATATACTATATAATAAATAAATACATAAAGTCATTACGTTTTTTTTTTTCAGAAATTTATTTGCTGTACTGCGAGTTCAGCGAAACGCTTTCAATTCAAGACATGTATAAACGTTAATAAAAATAAATAAAATAAAAAAACGTATAGGTAGACCACGTACGAGGTGAAAAAATGCTGTAGAGAAAGACATCGAAATGTTTGGAAGAAATGTGTCAGTAAACCTGGCATTTGATAGGGAAAGATGGAGAGAATTGCTTGTGGCAGCTCAGGTCCTACAGGGACCGTTAAAGAAGAAGAAGAAGAAGAAAAAAACGTATACAATAAAATGCGAAGGAAAAACGCGTTATGAGTTAACTTGAAATCAAACTTACGTATATTATCCAAGAATAAGAATACGCTGATATATATATTCAGTCAAATGGATTACGTGATTTACTTAATAAGTTTAGTGTACAACGAATTCATCAAAACATATTTATATCTAAACGTATAAATTCGGCTGTCTATATTGTACACGAACATGATATAATATAGTTATTACGAGTAACATTACAACATTACGGTGTAACACGTAATGTGTTATACAGTGTGGTAAAAAAAGAACGATTTTTAGCTATAAAAAAAAACCACATTTTTTTTAAACATCGAATCAAATACGAAAATTTCACTTGTACGTAGCTATTATAAATCATTTTGTTTTTTATACGTAAAACACAGTATAATGTAATATAAACGTTTTAATAAAATCATACGGCGAGAATCGTCTATATATATATATATATATATATATATATATATATATATATATATATATATATATATATACCGATTTTCTGCTTTTTTTTATTCCTACTCGTGGTATAAACGAGTTTGATACGTTATAATATTATATTAAAATCGAAATCGGTTTCGTTCGTGATGCTGTGTGCAGCGCAGGCGTATATATGGACGCGATATAGTAGAAATATATATATATATTATATGTACATAGTCGTTTTTTATAATATATTAATATTTTCCCACCCAAAAAAACATCTTTAGAGACAGAAAGAGTATTATTATTATTATTATTGTTATTTATATATATACACGTGTTTAGGCGACCACCAACGTGATTAATCGGGTTAAATATTCAACTTCTTGCGGTCTTAATTTCGGCTGTTTGCGTTAATAAATCATAACGGCTGCGCTATAGCCGAGAACTTGTTCACAGCACATACGTATATATGTATATATTATAAACTCCGATCCTTGCACAGCAATCCACTGTATACACGCGGAAAACCGTATTATAATAATTATTATTTATTCGCTCGAATAAATCATTACCATATATATATATAATACTATTTTAATATATCGTCAAATTAGAAACGGGTTATTATTATTGGCACCGTGACCGTGCTGTGACACGACGTGTATCACACGTATGTAACACGCGTAGTGAATATAGCTGCAGGATCGCAGAGAGACGAGAAAATTTTCGTTTTTTCCTTACTGCACACCATTACGAGTTTGGCTTTTTTCTTTTAATTCACACGCACAGTAAAACGATAGAAATAAACGAAATAAAAGTCAAGTACGCTACAACTCTTTTTAATACGTCGAAATTGGAAATTTGAATAGTAAAAGACGTTTGAAATAATACAATTTATGGCAAATGTCGTACACATTTCGATTTTAACGCACTTTAATTTCCGTATTGCACAATTATACGTTATCGTATTATATGTTAATGTTAACAAATATTATAGAAAAAATAAATACCGTGCGTAGTATTTTATAATACTTATACACTAGTCGTTTCTAATTTAACTCGATTTACATACAGATCTCTGCAGCACATACGGATTAATCTGGAAATCGAATTTTAATATAATTTATTGAGTTAAAAATTAGTTAAAAAAAAAAAAAATGTCGAGTTATTTGAAATTTCACTCGTTTTACGTCCGACGTTGTCAATTATAATTTTTCCTCGACCAGGAACGGTATTATTGGTACGTATAGCTGGAAAAAATAACGAAAACAACTGCGGGACACAATTATACAGGTAAGTTTGTATGTTTGTTCGCGAATTAACCAAATTATTCTAATAATAAATTTTCATTCGAAGTCGGTTCGAATGCAAAAATCCGTAATTTCAAAATGAATAATTCGTAAAAAATGAAGCAACCGACCGAAAACGCTATATTATATTACATAGACCGCGCGGGGAACGTCATCAATAAAATTTCAAACGTGTCACTCCGCTGAACCGTAAAATATACATATACGTTTATGTAAGTTGAAGTCGTTCGGTTTATTTTATTCGTTTTTGTAATAATATAGACGGAAAAATAATGCGCGTCGAAATTATATTTCAATATTAATTTCAGGTTTTCAATGGAAAAATACAAATCGAATATACCGGAGACCGCGTTAAGTAATATAAAATTATTTAAAACTTCCGTATTCCGTCTTTCGTATAGGTTTTCCGTATTAAGAGAGAGAGAGAGAGAGAGACAAGCACTAATAGCTAATTTTATTTGTTAGTTAAACGAAAAAAATTCTATAATAGTGCATTGTAATTTCCTGGAGAATAGTGATTCGTGTATCTAATCGATTATACGAATTTTCAGCGAGTACGTATAAAAGAAAAATTGTTTTCACCCTCAGTAATGGAATCGGAACGTCTATAGCCAGAATTTTCGCGTTAAAGCCAACCCTTATTATATTAAAAACGTACATTTCGAGAATAATTACACGTTTAAAAACGCTTTTAAATGTTTCTGGTATTCTATACGAACGTAAGTGTATTTCGAATATTTTATATATAAAATTATTTTTCATTTATTAACTCATAATATATGGCTAAATTATGCGTTTTTAAATCGTTTTAAAATATGCCGAAAACAGAAATATTGATCTTTGTTCGTTGTTAATAACGTTTAAAAATTCGCGTGAATTTTTATTTGAAATGAAAAAAATACGCGAAATAAGCAAATATTGTAGAATAATATAATACACATATTACTTGACGATTTATGTGTACGTGTATTTGTTTTTATTACATATACATGTACGTATTAACGATAAATATATTTTAAAAAATCCGAAAGTTTTGTATTTGTTTTTTTTTCAGAATCGTACACAATTGCTTTTAAATTTAATGACGCGCACACTTTAAACGCACTAACTAAGATTTATTCATTTTTAAGCCACTCATTATTCATTATATGCAATGGCGAATACACACGTATATATATAATATATACATACGTGTACAGAATAGAGAATAACATTTTTCTTCGTGTTTCTTCGCTAGAAAATTGCTTTTATAATGCTCGTGTTTTATACGCGGAGAACATGTTTCAGAAAACACACTGCACAAATTATTTATATGTGTATACGTCACGCAGAACGAGAAGAGGGAAAAAAAACTGGAATAATAAAATATATTTATATAAAAACAAAACCGTGTTATTTATTCAATCCATTAAACGGGTTTTAATTTGAAAATTAATAAATCATTTAAATGATTAAAAGAAAATCGGTAAAATATATATATGTGTGTGTGTGTGTGTGTGTGTGTGTGTATACGTATAGTTACGTGTATGAATCTTTTTTTTTTTCTAAATTTTTGTAAAATTATTCCTATTGGATATACGGAAACGATACTTTTAAAAGTATTATTGTCGGGTTTTAAATTAAAATGAAATAATTAAATTGTTTAAAGTTATTGTACATTTTATACTTTCATTAAAATTGTTTTTTTTTTACGTTTAATGTTATTAATATTTACGTTTATGAATGATTTATACGTTATTTGTTCTTCTCGCGGTTTAACGTTCAATCGATTGCGTTTAGGAGTAAATTTTCGCCTTAAACGTTCGGATTCTAAAACTTCCGAAAAACGTCCTAAAAAGGGACTATGAAAAATTTTTTAGAAAAAAATGAATTATTCTGACAAATGGCACGGTCGCGCTCATCACCGAAACTACGTTATATTAGGGTAAAAAAAGAAATTTATGAATGCATTGGATGTAATCGGTTAATCGCGCGGCAGGTGATTCAATAAATTTGAGAATCGTTTTATTAAAAAAAAAACCAATGCAGGTGTTATCAATATCCGACGTCGTATTAACACAAAATTCGATCTTTTAATTTCGATTTCGTAATATTACTAAAATAAAAAAAAATGATAGGACATGCCCCGAGACACCCAGAAGAGTTGCATAATATAATTATAGAGGGTACGATAGAGAAGGGAAGAAAACTGTAGGACGTCCTGGAAAGTATTTTATATAGGACAAATTAAAAGAGATGCAAGAGTCAAAACCTTTAAGAAACTCAAAGAAAAGGCGAGCGATCGGTGAGAATAGAGAATTGAAGTTGACCTTCGGGTCAAAATAAATAAATATTACTAAAATTAGGTTAAAAATGATCCAAAAAAAAACTAAAAAAATGTTATTAAACATAAAAAACCTCGGAAAACAGTAGACACTAGTTATCGTGTCGAGCATTTCAAGAAAGAAATATCCCGAGCCCTACATACGTATATAATAATTAAAACGTTACGAATACGTGTCCTGCTGCACGCGGTACTTATACAGCTGCAGTGTCATTCGAGTTAGAATTAGCATTATACGTATATGTAACGCGTTTAATTTCGCATAAAACTGTTGATTTTTATGTACTCTCTGCACATACAAACACACACACTCGTCGCGTCCCGGCACATGTAAACGCGCGCTCGAGGACGTTTTTTACGACCTGCTATTGCAACGACCGGCTGCTGCGGGGTGGCGGCGCGCCGGCCGATTCCTCGTATGGCGAACTGTTGTTGTTGTTGTTGTTGTTGCAAAACTAATCGGAACGCGGATGAAGGATTATATCACCGTGAACTTTGTTGCAGGTTCCAATTTAGTTTTCGGGGACACGGAGCAGGAAAAAAATAAATAAATAAAGTAACGCGGCGAGTAAAAAAAAAAAGCTTTACACGAGTATGAAATTTATAGACCAGAGGAGTAAAAAAAATAACGAAAAACCGAAAAAAAATAAATATACATATATATATAACGCTCGAACGTTTCGTTGATAAACTTATTATATAAGTAAACTCACTTTGCATTGTAACGCGTTATTACGGCCGTATATATTTAATGTAAAGTTTTTAGGAAAACACGAGAGGAAAAAATGTATATACCGCTGTACACACGTAAAACAGGCACCAAACTTTTTAATATCCAAAAGTGTGTGTGTGTGTGTTTGTGTACGCGCCTGCTGGTACAGACTATATGCCGCGCGTAAGGATCCCTCAAGGCTCTCTCTCTCTCTCGCGAAAACTCCGGTCATAAATAATCCCTTCAAAGTTACTCGCGTTGCCTGCAATTCGGTCCCAACGTAACGATAACTCATTGTTATCTCTTGACCCGGGCCCGTCGTCCACCATTATCATTGCTCTTTTCGGTCAGCCGCCACCGCCGCCGTCGCGGTGTAACTTCGCGAGAACTCGCGAGAAGTCTTATTATATTAACGCGTTATTATTATCATCTCTCGCGGGGCCTCTATCTCAGCGGAGATATATCTGGTCCATGACGATATCGGTGTCCTCCCGTTCGAATCGATGATCCTCCAGAGACGCGCGACTGCCTTGCAGCAGCAGCAGCAGCAGCAGCACACTCTCGTAACGCGTATTTAAATATACGCGATACGCGCGATAAATGGCGTGTTTCACTTATTCGACTCGCGTGTATATTATTTAGAATAATATTTTTCTAGCCTCGACCTGATCCGGCTTCTTTTAAGGGGTACAAACCGTTATATACAATTATAATGACACTCGATTATTGTGCACGTGTGTAATTTTCAACGTTTTAAACTCTGCAATCTTAAACTATTATTAACCACTGTCCTCTGCTGGATTTGGCGTTTTTTTTATTGTGATTTTCAAGACAATTGATGACAATTGCGACGACCAGAGTAAACCGCGGTAAACGTTTGTATGTTGGAAACGACGCGATTCTGACGGGAACGCTGAGCGACGAATATTAGTTTTCTTCTGGAGACTTTCTATTTCCAAAAACGTTTATTCTCCAGGAATCGCAAAAAGTTTTCTTTTTCAACGCAGCTAAATCGTTGGTTTAATTTTTTTTATTTTCGAGATTTCTGCAACTGTGAACAGGACATCTCTTGCAAAACGAGAGTCTCTCTTTTTTTTTTTCATTGTGATTTGCATCGAACCTTTTTGACGTTACGATAAATGTCTACTTGGCAATATTTTCTATTCGTTCGACAATAATCAGCCGAAATTTTCACTCTACCGAAATGCAAAAACGAACGCTTAAACGTAATATATTGTGTCTGACGTACGGACAATCATAGATTCGTAGAAGAGACATTATATACGTTTGGGATTATTTGTTCCTACAAAAAAAAAAAACCCATTGATTCTGTGTTATCACTATCTGACGATCGTAATGCAATGGAAAATATAAAAACAAGTTTTTTTTTTGTTCACAAAAAACATTGTCGTTATATAAACAAAATAAACGATAAACACTCGCTGCAGTCAGTCTCATCTATATGCGTGTTTTTTACAATACGTTAAAGTGTTCCGATTAATAGTTGGCTTTTGGGCCCCGCGCGGCTCGCCTTCAAGCGTTATCGCTCGTTTAAATATACAAAACGAGTAAGCGTTTTAAAAAAAAAAAAAAAGAAAATTGCCATCGATACCACGTTCTGAACACAAGAAATACTCACGCGGTACGTTTTACAACGTCTAATCGCAGCTATCACACGTATACGTATTTCGATTCGTTTGCAGTACACGAAACTGGAATTTATCCGTTTTCGTTGAGAAATTTGCGACCGAAAAACGTGTGTAGAGGAGAAAAAAATTCACTATTTTCGCGCGTTCGTTATTTGAAAGGCCAAACCTTTCAGTCTGTCGCGTCTCCGATAATCGGGCGTTAAAAATACGGTCCAGTGACACCGTGTTAAAAAAAAAAAGACCTTCTTCGTGTCCATCAGTGCGCGCGCCGTATGGACGTCGCGAAAACGAACAAGACTTGCGTCCGAACGCGCGTTTTAGAAATAGGAATTTTTTTTTTGTTTTCGTTTCTTTCATTTCATCGCTCGTCGTTCCTCTCCGCCGCGCGCGCGCGCGCGACCACGTAGTCTGGTGGTCCGCGTTTATTGTTATTTTTAACGCGAGACCGAAAATAAAAATTAAAAAAAAAAAACCACCACGAATAACGGCGTGTCTGCCGCTGCAACGGTTACGAGTCGCGTACAGCAGACCGGGCAAAAAAAAAACAAAACACCGCCGTCGCGAGACCCAGTCTCGAAAAACGAATATTATAAATATAGTCTGGTGCAGTGACGGAGACTAGTGGCGAAAAACCACGAGAAACGCTCGCGTAGAGATCTACGCATTATAATATTATATGTCGGACTGTACGCTTATACCTACTCGCGAAACGCTCGAAATAAAAACAGAATAATAATAACGACAGTGTATGACTTGACGGGTTAAAAAAAAAAATGGAAAAAAATCTCCGCATAAATCTCTCGCGGAATCGGCTGGCGCGTCGGTCGCAGCAGCCGTCGCGCCGGAGCTGACGCGATTTCGCCGGCGGCGATCGCTCGTCCGCGCCGCGAGCGCGCGGTTATTTATTCCGTCGTTTTTTCGACTGGCGCGCGCAGCGCGGTGTCACACGCGCGGCAACGTTCCAAGATTAATTGCGTGTCGACCGCCATGTCGTTTTGTGCTGCGCCTCGGCCATTAAAATTTACTGCCCGAAGTGGATGGTGGTGTGCGCGGGTATCGAGTGTGTATAATAATATTAATTTTATTTCTCTTTACTTTTAACTCGAGGGGGGGGTTTTGGAAAAGAGGCATAGGCGTAATTTGGGTTTTAAATTTGAGGGGGCCTAAAATTTCCAACAAAAAAAAAATACCAGTTAAAACCTCTAATCACAACTTCCTATTAAAACATATTTTTATACGTTATTATCAAAAAAATCGTATGTTTCTTCATATATTTTGAACCTGGTAATTTTTAATAAAAATACACTTAATTTCAAAAATATTTAATTTATTTATAAAAGTACTTATAATAAAATATACATTATTATGTAATAATACTTATAATTGTATGCGGTGATTTGATAGGGCAAATTTATTTAAAATATCTTCCGTATTAAGTTCTTTAGAAATGTCTTTTTCAATATAAATTAAAGAAGAATTCGAAAATCGGTCCTGAGACGTCGACGTACGTAACCAATTCTTTATCCTCTACTTTAACATAGTGAATTTATTTGGAAATATTTGAGGGGCTAAATTCATCATTGGGGGCTTAGCCCCCCAAAGTCCCCCCCCCAAATTGCGCCTATGAAAAGAGGTAACGTTTTCTCTCGTTTTGTCTCGCGCGCGCGCGCGCACGCGAAACGCTGTGAAACACTGGGACGTTTCCCCATTTTACGAGTATATATTACTTCCAGCGTACCACCGCGACCGTTCCGCTGTAAACCGCGGTCAACGTATCGACGGTTTTCCGCGTTAAAGTCGAAATTAAATTAATATTTATATATATATATAGATACGTATTATTGTCTTTTGAATTGATGTCATTGCGTTTTTAATCGATTTTTAGCACAACGAAAAACAAAAAAAAAATAGAACGTCTCTTTCTCGTCTAATTCTTAATATATGGATCTTCATCTCCTTGGGTTTTACTGCTGCAAGAAGTATGCGCGCGTTAGGTGATGACATCGGTTGTATATTATGGTTACGTAAAATATATACCGAGACGCACACGTGCAGATGCGAACCCTGTCGCCGACGCAGCAGCTGGACCGGCACGTCTCCAAAAACGCGCGTACAAGCGTCCACTTTGGCGGAAAAATCCTATACATATAGCGAACGGATTATTATTATATGTAAATGCGTATTTTCATTGGAATAAGGTGTATAAATTATGATAAGCATCGACGTAAGCACGGTTTAAACAGTCTCCTCATACATTAAAACGATGCCAATTTTATCCTACACGTTTTAATATAATATTATATTTTCACATTATAATTTCTACACATTATATTATAGTATTCCAATCGTATTTCGACGTTTATCTCGTAGAAACCGCGGTACGATAGGGCGGAGAAAAACACCGTTTTTATACGTATTTACCGACATCGTTTCCATCTAGATTCGCAGCTCGTTCAGCCGTTTTGCAAATATTTTAAGACGACATTCGATAACATTCAAAAGAATGCATTCAACGCACGGGATTAGAGTAAGAAAAAAAAATACTTTTACTCAATTCGTATACTTTTTTTTTTTACGTAAATTAAATTAAACTCGTTTTCCTCGCATATTTTATTAAATCATAATTATCCGATATTATTATGTTGTATTTTTAATTGCACGCGTAAATCCGTTCCCTTCTCAAATATTATACATTATACGACAACGACGAGATGAATATTTTTCTTTCTTTTTTTTAAATATTTTAAATATTAAATGCGTACCGACTCCAAAACTCGTTGGGAAAACTCTCGACACTCTCGTTCTCGTCTATCGGGTTAAAGTCACGGTTTTGTATCGAATACATAGCGGTGTACCTATATAGATAGGACACAAATAAATTTGTACTGCAGGCGACCGTGGGCCTCGCGCCGCTCACCGAAACGTCTACGCGCGGCACATATTATACGCGAGTGTGAAGCGTTTGCTTTTCGTGTAAATCGCACCCCATAAACAATAATCAACATTTTATTTTATCGCGGTTTTATATTTGTTCGTAGATCCATATATATTATATACATATATAGGATGTAATAAATATCATTTTATGTATATATATATATATATACGAAAAAAAAATATAACTCGGTATACGCGAGCGCGCGCGTCGTGTAGTGTGTAAAGCAAAACGTTTCAAACTATAAATATTATGTAATATTTATGTGTATTACGCGCGCGTTTAAAAATCGACGAATTCTACGAGAGAATAATAGTGTAAAAAATTTTGTGCGTACATATGTATTTATACAAAAATTACGAATACACATATGTATAATATATATATATATGTGCGAATATACAATTAAGCCAAAGAGTATTGTGCGATATACATTTAAGTTATAATAATAATAGTCTTCGGCTCGATTGTATATTCGCGTATACATATACGTATACATACGTGTATTCGTATTTTTTATACACATATTATATGTACAAAAAACTTTTATCCACGACAATCAGTTTATAGTGTGTTTTTGTTTCTATTTCTTTAACGTATCTTTTTTTATCTCTTATTTATTTTATTGACATATTTATTAATTTTTTTATTTTACTATTTTATTAATAATAATATGTTTTTTCTGTATTTTTTTTTTTGTACGTCTGGTATGCTTTCACATACAAAAATTTATATTTGACTATTTATAGATGACGTTGCAAGCGTTAATATTTTTTCGCCGGCAAGAAGAAAAATTCATCACTCTTTGATTATTTTTCACATCTCTGCGATATTCGTATATATATATATATATATTACACACATACATATATATATATATATAGTTTTAATTCCATTCTATTTTGCTTTTTTCATTCAAAGTTTACTTTTTTCTATAATTTTATTTAGACACAAAAGTCAGACTAATTTAATTTCAAAAAAAAAGTTCGATAACCAATTTTTCCTCATATACATTATCGCGCAAATCGATTTTTGATACGTAAATCGAAATTACGTTGTTCCCCTCCCCCCCCAGTTTTTGTACATATTTTGTTCTAGTGTAATAAAAAAAAATCAAACATTTATTTCCACAATATAACCTAGAAAACTATCTCCCGTAGAATTCACTTAAATAAAATGCGTTTACATTAATTTTAATTCGAACGGTCTTCGTCGAAAATAGCTTGTCTTCTCCCACATTCAATAGCGTATAATATAAAATCATTATAGTTTTCCACCAGCCAAACGATTTATTTTCCCGAGTGCAACGGTTTTAATCTAACCTAACCTAACGTATCTGTTTGTAGTGGAAGAAAAAAAAATACGCGCACAGATAACCGCGACCACTACGAAACCAATAACCGCGCTATATCACACAGAACGGCCACGCCCGCCGTTTACGCGTCTTCAACGGCAAACCTAACGCGTTTGTCTGCGATCATTTCAAAGGGCGAGAGAAAAATTGTTCAATCCTTTTTTTTTTAAATAAATTTTTCGCGATAACGCGTATAATAATATAATACTACGCGGTTCGCGCGAGCTTAAAACGGGGTTGGGTCGAACAAAAACAATAGCACATCATCCGCTGCGTCGCGAGCGTTATATATTACACATTTGCGTATATGCAAATACACGTAACGTTGTATAAAACATTGTCATGAACGCGACAATAGGTGCAGTCGACGGTGTGTGTTATACGACGCTCGTTTTTCATATACCGCACGCGTATCAACCGTGTGTTGCGCGCGAGAAATACTTTTTTTGAGTGGGCCCATCAATTTAACTCGAAAAATTTAATATATTATACGTATAGTATAAAATTCGAACAATCGCGCAGAATAGTTGTTTATTAATTTGATTTATAAGCCACACGATCGCCGTGTCATAAATTACGTTTGTGATTGATTGCATGTGTGGCTATATATTATGCGCTCTTTGGGAATACGGATTAAAATAATCATCGATAAAAAAACACGTTTTTCACGCGCGTCATCTCAGATTCCGCCAATCATCTCTTGCCGGAACAACGCGAGACAATCGTACGAGTGTAAATTTATTTTCCAAAAACCGTAAAAATATAAGTACCTACACGTAATCACACTTAATATTGAACATCCTTTATTACTCGTCTCCTGATTCGCGTTTCAGTACCAAGTGAGTGTAATCTCAAGGCGTACGATTAAAATAAGAAAGAAATAAAAGTCATTTCGATATTCTTCCGCATTACAAGGCGGACGAAGGCATAGTTTTATTTTACGTATAATACTCTAGTTTGTTGGTAATTAACTTTTCTATTGAGACGAACGCGTAATCTTCTCAGTGTATTACACACGAATACTGCATTTGTTTGATTAAATTTTCAATTTTTTTTTTATCTCTTTTGTTTTGATAGCAAAGAGCCAAGTGCATCGTGTAATCGTTTTTTTATCGTCGATCTGTTGTAAGTTTCATTTTAAAAAAACTCCTTTTAATCACGTGAAACCGGTTTAACTGAAATTCGTCCGCACACTTTTTCTAGCTCTAAAACGGATGAACCCGTTCGATTTGAACATGTAAGCAATACCCGTTACTGCAGCGTTCGATCGTGATGACGACGACGGATATTTTGTTAGAAATAAGTTGATCGCGTGGATTCTTTGGTACCAAATGTACACTGTGGCCGTCAGTGGAGAATCGAGAATCGCCTCATCTCACTTCCGGGAGACCGCGAATCAAGATCGTGTGATCTCGCCACGCGCGTATCGTTTCCTATACGAAATTTCGTCAAACCATCAATGATAGTAAATCCGCGAACCGTCGACGTGCTCCGAAGGAAGTAATCGATTATCTCTTGTGCCGCGAGCGGAGCTGTGAAGCTGTACACTTACTGAGGCACAGCCTGTAATTTTCTCGACCAGGTATGGGGTCTTGCACGCTAAACGAGTTATCTTTTGTACTTTTTTTTTTTTGAAAGAGTATCGTTTTTTTTTGAGCAATTTTTCTTGATACCGTGTACCTGTCACGTGAGTCACTATAAATCCCATAATATATCGTACGACCCTCGCAACCGACCCTGCGCGCTCGTCTCGTGCATTATTAATTATAACGAGCCCGCAACGCGCGGCCGGGAACCGAAAATTTGCCGTGTACTTGCGGCCCGCGGTGCCCATTAATCGTCAGCCGGTTTAAATTTCATTACTTCGGACTATCTAAATCACCCCGGGCCAACTTACAAGGCGGAATACGATACGTGCGGCACTCTAATTTCGGATTCGGGAACGCGCGTCATCATCGTGTGTAAATTCACACTCCGTTCACATAATATTTTACGAATAAATTCGTACACGTAATATATTATATGTGTAAAGGGTTCGCAGACTTGTAATGGTATTCGAATAACGTTTTGAATACATTTACCAAAAAAAAGAGATATTCCGGATATACGCTTTTACTGAGTGTATTATTGTATTCTTCATAAAAAAAAAAACTTTTTTTTTTGTCATCAACCACGAATAAATAACGATCGATTTGTGGGGCGGGGGGAATAATACGTTTGCGCGAGTTTTTATAATATTTTGCTGCGGCCCAACTATCGGATGAAAATATATTTTAAGAATCACATAAAAACTCCCGCACGAATTCTCTTACAACACAATCACTGTGAGTATAAATAATCGATTCGTATTGACTTTTGTGCATTCGTATACGTTTCAAAGTAGACAATGTAAAATTCGAATAGACAGTGAAATGAATAGACTATAGTATGATAATTGTCGGTAAGTATTGTTACTTTTTCAAAAGTAAAACGTTGCCCGCGGAATCACCCGAAAAACGGGACGAATATTTGTTAGTTTTCATTGAAAACCGGTGTTGCGACGGCTGGTTTTCGACGATTTTTTAAGTCGGAAAAAAAAACCAAATTAAATCGAAACAAAAATATATCGTATATTACCTATCGGAATCGACGTAAATTATTGAATTTTCTACAAAAATTTATATCAAAGAGTTTTTTTTTTCTTAATTTCTTAAAAACAAACAATTTTACCAAAAACTATTAGATAAAACTAGTGTTGAAAATATAACGTGAAATTTTATACATGATTGTCGTTTTATTCGTTTCTTCGTTGAAAATTACACGTCCCCCGTTTCGTTATTATCCTGCAGAGCGTTAATTTTCAAACTATTATTTCAACTTAGCGAAATATTTACTCTTGTCTTTGTTTTGACGGCACATTAAACGGTAATTATTGTAATTCTCCGGTATATTACATGTACACAGGATAATTACTCAATTCAAAAATAATTCTTTAATTTATATTCACCTATTATAATACGTGTGTACACACACTCCGTTTACGTGCGCGTATTGGTCGAGTGCGCACACAGTATATTATAATAATATTATATAATTGCAGTGTATAAAGAAAAACGCGGATAGCCGTAATTATATGTATATATATATATATATACGATCGTGAGTCTTAATTAAAAGCGCATAACTATAAATTATGTGTTAATACGAAAACCGTGTTCAACGCTCGTAATATTAGAAGAAGAAAAAACATTGAAATATTTGGAAACGCGTAAAAGAAAAAAATATATATAGAAAAATTATACTCGTATTTGGCGGACAATTCGTCTCGGGTTCAACACCTATGAATTTGACTATTTTTATTCGAAATTTATACGACAAAAGTGCTTCGCGTTTTGATGTTTTTGCTTTTATAATATAACCACACATCTACAATGTACACAACACTATAAATCTTATGTAAGAAAAATTAAAATCATAATTTGATATAACTACGTGAAATAACGCGCGGTTATATTGAAAATTCGTTTTGGTTAGGTTAATTTTTAAATACTTTTTTAAACTGTAATAATCACTTTACACTTTACCGACAGAATCGCACATTACTTGTCGTCGTACCTCGCTGCAGCCCTCGTTCGACATTCTATTAATTCCAATTATTTCCTTCGTAATTTCAAATCATCGCTGATCTCCGCAAATTTAATGATCTATTTTAGTATAGTTTTTTTTTTTATTAATTTTTTTGTGTTGTATTATTACGATCACTCGTAATTGTCGATCCATATATTATGTTAATGAAGTCTAAAAAAAAAAAAAAAAATAGAATACAACTCGCGCGAAAAAAACCAAAGACAATTTTGTAATTGGAATTTTCATAAAAACAAAATTGTACTTTTCTTCTTCGTCTGTCTATAAAATAATAATAATAATAATAAAAGGTGGCGAGCCGCGAGTTGTTGTGGATACCGCTTGAGTGAATTACTTGGATAAAGATTGTATAGAGTTCTGTTTTCATTATAAATTTGAAAGCAATGACAAATCATTGCATTCGATAAAACGATTCTGAGCGGAGCTTCGGTGTAATACACAACTTTTCTGTACAAAATTAAGGTAATATATGTCTGACGTTGTGTCCAAATTTCAAGTCAAAAAACTCAATATTAAGTGTTTTACGAATGAAAAGCCCCAAAATCTAAAAATAGCCTAAAATTGAATAAAATATTTTGAAAATTTGTTTAAAGTCTTATAGTATAAAGATACAATTTTGTTGAAAATTTCAAGACAATAGATGATGAATGTTTTCGAAATTATAGCGAAAAAGCTATACGTGATATTGACGATATCCCATTTTTAGCGGTTTTTCGTAATTTTTTCGGTAGTTTATCGCGTCCCGTTAAAAAACTATTGAGAAAATCGAAAAATATCTCTCTAAAGTATCAACTAGATGCGAATCGCTGTCCGAAACAAACTGTGACCAAAGAGATCGGAGCAATCCTTCTGGTCGAAAATCTGTACACAGGATAGAAAATAATAATAATAATAATAATAATAATAATAATAATAATAATAATAATAATAATAATAATAATAATAATAATAATAATAATAATAATAATAATAATAATAATAATAATAATAATAATAATAATAATAATAATAATAATAATAATAATAAATAATAATATCGTCGTACCGTTGTTCTATACGATAATGTTACGTAATACCAGGTCCGTATTTTTATTTTTTTGTTATTTTCGTGCGGCCCCGAATCCGGGGGGGCTCGCCGCCCGCTCTCCTGCCGCGCACAACAACGCTGCAGCAGCAGCAGCAGCAGCAGCAGTGCCGCGGTGTCGACCTGACCGCGCGCGTCCCCGTCGCCCCCGTACGGAACGCGGGCAGCGAGCGAGCGCGCGCGCGCGCGCGCGGCCATTCGACTCGCCGGGTGATTTATTATTCGCCGCCGTCCTCCGGACCGCCGTCGGTTGATGGTGGCAAGTGAGGGACGCGGCGCGGGGTATTGGAAGATACGCGCCCGAGCCGCGGCGGCTGCAGCGCGGGGCACTCGGCGGGATAAAACCGGCCGCGCACACTATACTCTATACGTATATCCACACGGTTCCGTTTGATTTCCTAATTTATGCGCGGCCACAAAAACCTCGTCGGAGATTTATTACTGCGGTCCAGAGACGCGCTCTCTCTCTCTCTCTCTCCCGCGCCCGCCTTTTTAATATTGTATAAGTCTCCGCCGCCGGTCTCGTATTCTAATGTGAAAACTCCCAAACGCCGCGCACGATATAATAAGTCTTCTATTCGCGGCGGCGGCGGCGGCGGCGGTCGACCACCACCGCGCGCGGGCGCGCGCGCAGAGAACAGAAACGGAATAAATAAATACAAAAATATAATAGCAACAACGGCGGTCGCGCGCGCCGTTTAAACGAAATAAAACGTCGCGGAGCGGCGGAACGAGCGCGCGCGCGATAGGTGTGTACTCTCGCACGCGATATTTTAACGTTCAACGCCCGAATTATAATACACTCGCGTTTTTTTTTCACCTCCCTTCACACATTCGAGTACGGTATTTAAAGTGTTACACGTGTCTGCGTACGGTAACGCGCGTGAAAATCGATAATACATATCGTTATGTAAACGATCGTTTTACACGTGCGTTAAAATCGGAGCCGTAGCAAAGGAGGGCGAAGAATTTAAGAAATTAAAATATTCTTATACCTATAATAATAATTAATGTTTTCGATTATTTTCAACGATAATTGATTGGAAATGAAAAAAAATATTTATAAAATTATAAATACACTGTATACATCAGTGGTTCTCAACCTTTTCGATTCATGTCACCCTTATCCACGAGAATCCAACAGTGCGTCGCCCTACTATCGACATATGCGTAATGCACTGAAATTCTGAGTTTTAATCTAACTTTAAGTTATTTTCCCCGAGAATTTCGTGTCACCTCTACACTGCGCCGATGTCACCCCAGGGCGACATGTCACACCGGTTGAGAACCACTGCTCTACATTATAGTTCTGTGTCGAAACCGGAAGGGCGCAATTTTAAGTTTTTTTGCCCCGTGCGCAATATTCAGCAGGTGCTGTAGGTTAAACAACAGATGACACGCAGACCGAGTATTAAACGATTCTGGCTCGGTAAAATTCGATCGAGACACAAATTTTTTTTTCGTCTACAATTGATATACTAGAAAATAATATATACGATAATCTTTAAAAAAAAAAATTAATTTCGGCCGAGTCTTCTACACTGCTATTCGGTGCGTGAATTGGGGGGGAGGTTATTTAAAAAAATAGTTTAGCTCATCCCTTCTAATTTTTCACTGAGAACGAAATGGAACGGTCAGGACTATTTTTACAATTTTATTGAATTAGCGAAAATAATAGAAATTCCTTTAGATTTTTTTCTTTATCGACGCCAAAATAATATAGAATTGATGTTGATATTAAAAATGCGATGGACTTATTTAATTAAAAATATAGTGATGGCTGAGGGGGTGGAAGCGAAGCCCCCGCGAATATTCGCTTCGAAACGCGTATATTTTATAGTTTCCTATTTCAGAAAAGTATGAAATCCGGAGAGTTAGGCCATCAAAAAAGTTTTTATACGCGGCCCAAAGAAGTGTTGTTAAAAACGCGATTTCGTCAAGATTCGCATTGTTAATAATAAATAATATTTTACACCGGAACGCCGCCTCTCACAATATTTTTATCGATAACGCATTGATTTACTGCTGTAATAACTCTAAAATCTTTATCTGCAGAGTAATTCCACTTAAGCCACATCCCGCGGCTCGCTACCCTTTTTATTATTATTATTATTTTTTCTTTTACCAAAAATACGGTATCTTAAACGCACGGAAACCCGTTTTATTTTATCAAATAGCGTTTATTATAATTTATTATTATTTTAAAAATACAGTCGTTGTAATCGTCGAACGACAAGCGGAATCTTTTTTTTAATATTTCTCTATTTACGTATAATTTTGTTCATATGACCGCGTAATGGATCAATTACAGGAACCTCATACGGATAACGGAACGAGTAATGTGTTTTTTTTTTAGAAACGTTTGGTTTTAAAATTGAACGTCTTTCAACGCGTGCGTCGAAGGAAACAAGTGATATCCTTGAGGCGTCCTGCAACGTTCAATCACTATTCGTTTTTATCCATTTATTTTCTACGACTCGGTTAAAAGGAGAAAAACGCAAAAAAAAAAACACCGGTTACGCTCATATTTTTTTCGTTTTTCTTTTCAAAGATTGTATCAAAGTCTTCCTCCAAATATTGTTGTGGCGAATAAAGAAGATTTTGTTGTCGCGGTCAGACCTATAGAAAACTATAGGTATAGAAGAAAACCGCGACCGCTGTCGCGCACTTATAGGTACGCGTGTCGTGACCGCGGTGGGGCCAGGGTGAGGGCGCCGCGTCGGAAGGGATTCATTTAATATGTGGACGTCGCGCAGGATTTAACCGGAAAAAGGAAACCAATTAAACGGCGATATAGCGAGCGGGGTCCGTGTAATACGCGCAGGGACAGTGCAGGGACGGTGGCAGCTGCAGATGTTACGCTCTTCCGTGCGCGGAGGAGGAGTTGGCGGCGTGCGAGAAGGCGCGGGCCGGAGGAAAAACGGCGCGAGAGCGCGTCGTGCAACGTCCGAAAGCGAATATAACGCGCTGCTGCTGCGGGGCCCGGCCACGGGGTTTTCTCCCGCCGCCGTGTCCCCGCGGTCCGGCGTACGCGCGCGTATGTGTGTGTGTGCGTGTATGCGTGTGTGTGTGTGTGTGTTATACGCGCCACCGGGCTTCTCCCGAGAACGGTTAATCCCGTCGGCCGGCCAGTCTGGTGGTCGGGCGGTGCGCGAGAGAGACGGCGGCGGCGGCGGCGGCGGATTTAACCGTCGTCCGCGCATAATATATACACGCCGCCGCCGCCGCCGTGTATAATACGCACGGGATAAAGCAACGTGTTTATGTATATACTTGAACCGGCCACCACTGTCGCCATTCATCAGTATTAAAAGCTCACTGCGACGGCAGCGGCGGCGGTCCGCGAGCCGATATATACTTCCCGCCGCCGCCGGAGCATCCGACCGCCGCCGGGCTATGCCTCGACCGTCCATAATAATATATTATTCGCTCGATAGTAGTAATCGTTTCGTTATTTATTTTTTTAATCGACACGCCGTCAAACGGTTCTTTGAGAAACGCTTTTGTTTTTCGAAATATTCGTTATTACATTGTATATTTTATAAAACTAAAAGTATAAATATACACGTTTAGGCTTGGAAATTAATAATACGACTGTTTATAAGAATGAAAAAATATATATATTAACGTAAATACTAAAAAGTAGTGTGCATAGTTGTACATAGTACATAATTTAAAAAAAAACAGCGTAGTGACCAGAAAAATAAATAAGAAAGAACGGAATATAATATATATTGTACAATATTGGGACACGTAGATTAATGTTAAATTAAAAGGGAGAGAAAATTCAATGAAGAAACGCACGACGTATAAATAAATAAGATCACCGTTTATAGTTATGACGGAAGGACGAGACGAATTAAGAATACTGTCGATACGGTTGGCACGCAAAAAATAAAGAAAGAAAGCCCTTGAAAATGTATGCGTTATTAAACGATAAAATAGCAAAAACGAAAAGTCAATTAAACAAGTAAGGAAGTGCTAAAGAAATAGAAATAAAACTATAAATTAATAGTAGCGAATACCAGAAAAAAAAATGTGTATAATATAATAAAAACATTAATATATTTTACGTGTGAATCAAGCCAAAGAATATTATGGAAATAAATGTATGAGTTCTTTTTTAAAAATAACAACCTTATTATAATATTATTTTTTATATAAATAATACGAGTATTACTAACGCGCTATAGATGAATATTCTATTAGCAATTCGATTCGGTTTTGTACGCAATTTCAACGACGTTTATTTATTTATTATTTATTTAATAATAGAATATTAGAAACAAAAAAACAAAAATCGATTAAACCAATACGAGAATGCAAAAGATATGCGAAAAAATAGAAATAAATAATAAAAACTATAAATTATAACTGGTAAATAAACAATTTTGTATATTCGAAGAAAATATATAATTATGTGCATACAAAAAACAAGCCGAAGAAACCGGTAGTAATAACAAAACGAACAACAACTCCCCTGTACTGTATTTCTTTATTTTTCATAATATTTTTTTTTTTTTTTTTGGCTTGTACGTTCGCATACACGCGTATATTTCACATACATTCGAAATTTAATGCTCATAAAATTACAGTGGCTGACTCTTATAGTGGCATGAAAAAATTCAGAGAACCTTATAATATACTCTAGTACATACAAAAAAATTCAAATTACAATAGTATACAATGTATTGGTTTAAATCCGTTTGACATGTCACGATTTCCGTCGTTATCTTTAATATCAATATATATATATAGTTCTCTAGGTTTTACACAATTACTTTTTATTACTCGTCTGCTTGCTCGCGCGATTTACACTCTTTTATTTCGTGTCCTCGACGTCGTGATGATATTGAAATACGCGTATGACTTTCGTCGTATACTTTTTCATCCTCCTTTTTTTCTCTCTCTATAACGAAATAATTATTTATTCTCTTCTTCGAATCGGAATCCTGTTTTTGTTCTCAATTTATTCTCTCCTATTTTTTCCAGTATAATATATAATTTTATTCTTTTACAATACCGGGTTCTTCTCTAATACTTGTTTACGTTCGTAGTTTAGTATTTACGTATATAATGACGAATATTTCCCATATAATTATTAAACGTATAAATATTTCGGACACGTTCGAAACGTTTTAGTGATAATCGACAAACGACGTCGTGGAATAGTTTTAAAAACGCAATACCCGGTTTAATTGGAAATCATTAAAATAGATCAAAGCAGCCGTAAATTTGACGGTTTTCAAACGTTTCGACTACCGGAAATCGAAGGTTTTTCGGTGGGATTTTTTATTTTTTTTTATATGTAATTAACATAACTACAGTAAGAGTAGCATTTCTAAAATCGGAAACAACACTACGAAAAACAAACCGCACTACTCGACGGCTAGCACACGGACGAACAACGCGCGCGCACAGAACATAATATATCAAATATATTTGAAAACACTGGACGCGCCTTAACGTGTTCTTTTGTGGTGGAGATGTAATAAATACTGAGCTATTATAATACGCATATGAGTATATGACTGGTAAAATAATCGTCTACACTTACCGTCGCGAGCAGGTGGTTACAGCAGTTGTTTTTATAACGAAAATCACGAATTATATCTCTCGAAATATTTTTTTTTTTTTTTTCTAGAAAAATTTATACGCGTATAATCACCTGCAGTATATTGTCATGACGTGTTTTCCATTCTTCTCTCCTTTACAAAACTTCAAACGGTCCCTGTATACTTACCAGTAAAACGATATTTCAATACAATTTTTCCTTTTTTTTTTTTTATCTCGCAGATATTTTACGTTTTTAAAAAGTAACCGTATTGGATTCTGAGCGGAGCGTGGAAAGTATTGGTTTTATAATGATGTGTGTGTTTTTTTTTAGTTTTTTAATCGACAAATTTACCAGAAGGAGTGCTACGAAGTATAACGTATGGCAAATTTACAGGAAGTTAATTTTATCCGACCGGTACTTATACAAGTAGATCATTTTTCGATTTTCTCGAAAACGCCTAAAAAAAAAAAAATAAAACCGGTAAAAATGCGATTTCGTCAAAATATTTCTCCGTAATTCCGAAAACGATTACTCCTAGAGTTTTGAAATTTTCAAAGAATAAATAACTTTGTACTGTGTACTATTACGGAGAAATTTTCATAAATTTTGTTTTCAATTCTAGGCTATTTATGGCATTTATAGAGTTTTAAGGGATTTAAGTCATATAAAAAGTTTAATTTTTCGTTATATGACTTGGAAATTTAATAAATTGTCATTTCGTACGTTTTAATTTATGAAAATTTAATATAGTTTTTTAACGTTAAGTTAAATTATACACGGGATATATTTGATATTATTTATTTATGTATTTGTATTATAATATACGTATATATATATATATTTGATATTTTAAATAAATAGCGTTACACCGGAGCTTCGCTCAGAATCTTTTTTATCGAAAACAATATGCATTGCTTTCTGTGAATTTTATAGTATAATATCAAGTCTCCAAACTCTTTGAGTAGTACGACTATATTAATTTACGTGACTTCCAAGGAACATTCGCGGATCGCTGATTTTTTTTTTTTTAATTTTTGGTCAACCGAGACCAATACATAAACGCCGAAAATATTGTAAAACGTTTGTTTACCATACTTTTGGTACTTACCGAGTACATAATATATTATATAACCGCCATGGAAGACGGTACGCTGCAGATACCGGTGAATGATTTGCGCGCGTTTGCCGCCAATACGAGCGGTCAGTTTGCGGAGGGTGACCGCGCGTCCTGCGCGTATAAAGTGCTGACGACCGCGGTAAAAACCTAATATTTTCCCCGGTATACCGAACCGCACGTCTTGACGACGGTACGGGACGGAGACGGAGCAGGAGACGAGAGGGAGTAGAAGACGCTCGCGGGAAGAATATAACGTTCCCTGCGTCCTGCAGGACCGCAGCGTGGCGTTCATCCCGTTTAATTGGGGTCCAGTACACACTTCCCTACACCGCGTGTAAGCCTGCAGCACCTTCGGAACCCAGGCAATTTCGCGACGTCCCTTCCGTCCGGACCCTTACTGCAGCGGCCGTTTATCACTTTTTGTCGTTTTCGCGCGCAATTTTTCTCTCTCGTCACAACAATACTCTCTGCCTATTCGCATTAACGCCACTTATACACACGTCGTATATACTTTATACACGGCGCACTTTTACCACAAGTGGCGCACACGACGTATAGAGAATTTACGCCGGTGACGCAGGCGAAGAGCGGCGCGTTATAATTCATATTATACACGTATAGAGTTTCCCGGCTTCGGCTGCAGCAGCACCACCACTCGTCGTGTCGCATAACTCAAAATACGTTCCTTGCACGCTGCCAACACGAGCACATAATAACAGATTTACACGCACCGGACAGAGTTTTGTTACAGTTTAAACGGATATTGTCGGAAATCGTACGCTGATCTCGTTCGAAAACGAAAATTTAGCACAAATTATATCGCTGCGATTATATGATATGCGACGTTTATTAAACACTGGAAATTCTAGAAAACGTCTTATAAAGTACGCTAGAAATTGTATACGACTTGGGATTTATAATATTGTGTCAGTTCGTATTTTAACACATAAAACGGATAAAATCGATAACACCCGATTTTGAACTAATGATCCACGCACACTCTTACATTACGACTCAAATAACAGTTCGAACGAAATTCCGGACCCAGAAATGTATATGTGGTACAAGAATTGAGAATTCATAAAAACGGTTTTTTTTTCAAACGAATCGAAATTATAATTTCGACATTGTACACCGATATTGGAGATACCAGTAATAATGTAGAATATAGTTTATTTTGATATTGAATAAATTCGAATACTTAACGTTGTATATATTGTCCTTTACGTTTCTCGTGCAATAAACATTTGTAGGGTTCGGGGGAGAAATGAAATAAAAAACGTTTGACAGAATATAGGGTTGATTTCCGGCCCTCTACGGGTTTCCGTTTCCTCGGTAGGAAATTTGCCTGAAGTGCCATCCAATAAAAATTATTTAAAATATGCTCTGAATTATGCGCGATATTATGTTCAACGAAATACGCATTTAATACGCGAAATAAAATTATAATAGTTTTATTAATATTTTAAGAGAATTAAGACACAATTACTATAACGCGTTGTATTAGACAATCGTATATTATAATGTACGATTCAACAAAATGACTCGAGTAAATTATCGCTACGGTATTTTTAAAGTATTTCTTTCGGCTCGGCGAAATAATATGCGTATACGGATTTATCCAGTAGTTCGAAAATTCTAAAAAAAATACCGTATTTAATATTCGAAGACTGCTTAACGGTTCGGTCATATGCATATATAATCGGCGGAAAGAACGCAATAAAACCCGCTGAAAATTCTCGCTGAACTCTCCGATAATGATTGGACGTTTGGAATTTTTTATTATAATTTTCCGTTTTCTAAATTCCCTAGTAAATATTATATCGAAATAATCCAGTTCTATTTGCTCGACGAATAATTTATTACTATTCTATTTATATACACGTGTCTGCGTCCTGTTTAATTTATTACTAGAAAAAAAAATTTATATATATATATTTTAATTCGAAATATTATTGTATAAAAACCGTTCGCGTAGCTGGGACGAAATAGTTCTTGTGTTTTGTATTGAACTCCCTGCAGCCCAGAGAGAAATCGAAAGTACGCGCCACTGCGTAACTGTATAATATATTACGTTATGTGTTTTGTTTTACTCTGTCGTAAATTAATATGCACAGGTTTCTACGACAACGCATATAGGAACGTCACACGCGCGTATACATATTAATATATATATACCGAGAGGAAATATAACTATTCGGTGTTAATTCACAAAAAAAAAAAATAAAATAAAAAGTATTTTAAGGGGAAAAAAACTAAAATAAAGAAGATCGATAGATACGTATAATATAATATATTTATTCGTTCGTTTAAGTGTTTTCACAAACATATACTGTAGAAGAACGGATCAGATATTTGGTGTTGTCTTTTTTTTTTTTTCCGGTGATTTGTGTTTTAATATATTTGTACGCAACGAGCTCTGGCCTAATACCATAAATTTAAATTAAATAATGATTGAACAATAAAAAAAAGGAAATAATAAAAAAAAGATCACCGGTTTAAGCTCGGTGACTAAATATATATATATATGCGAGTAGGTGTCGTATATATATATATATGTATATACTTGGATTATGTAGATTTGTAAAAGCAGGCAATTATTCCATAGTCTTTTGCGAATTATATCGCAGCGGTATACACTATATAATTGTTTTTCGGCAATTTCCTGGGCGCTTTGGCCGCGGTTCTTTTCCCGTATACGTATACATATATCACGCAATAAACTGCAAAGTGCTGAAGAAAAAAAAAATACAATAATATTCTCGTTTTTTAGGCTTAGGAATTTTTTTTTTTTATTATATATTTTAGAAACACATCGATATTGCGACAGAAATATTACACAGATAAATCGTTAATTTTTCTCGTCGTGCGCTTTCTTATATAATATTATATTGCGTATACGTAAGTATAGGTACTTAATATTATATTACCATATAGTAACTAACAAACAAAAAAAAAAAAATTATTTTCGTTATGTTTATATGTACAAAAAAAAAAAAAGAATTTCATAAAAATATTATCCGATTACAATGCGCATAATATAAAAGTGTTATACGATAAATTAGTAAAGGAAAAATACAATAATATTGTAATATATCGAGTAAAAACAAAATTTCACACACATTACGTTATTTTCAATTTTTATTTTTTCCAACACCCGTTTATCGTTTTATATTCTACAGTAAAAATTTAACGGTTTTTTTTTTTTTTTATTTATAATAAAAACTACACGTGAGTTTACTCGAGAACAACATTATATAATAAAATTGTACCTACCAAACGATAAAATAGCGTATTTCTTTTATCCTTTCATTTAAAAATTTTAAAAAAACACTACGCCTAACGTATTATTTATCTCTAAACGTACTATATTAAAATATAATTATTTTTACTCGACATTAATTCTACGAAATATACGTCTAAGAAATAGTGAGTATTCGATGCGCATGTATACAGCTGCTAACGAGTCTACATTATAAACAACAGTATTCAAATATTCTACTTTTTAATATAGATATTTAAAGTTAATAATACTCGTTTATACAAAAAAAAAAAATCATTATTTAAGCACAATAAATTACGTATAAGAATACGCGTATACGTATATATTCAAATGATTTATCTCCCATATAGTTTTGTAAGGTGTATTGGCATAAATACACGTATAAATTATAATAATAATAAATTAAAATCGTATACAAACATCAAACATATATTATATAAATAAATAATATTATATCGCTGTTTTATGTGCGGATAATAATAATTAGTGTTACTTGGAGTTGCGTGGAACTGATGTATTTCACGCCTCGTATCGCCACCACCGCCACCGCCGCCGTCGCGTGTTCCTTGACCGTGTGTATATATATATATTATTATAATAATATATTCTGCAAAACAAGCAACGCAAGCACATACCGGTTAGAAACATGAAATGTTTTGTACACTTAAAATTATCGCAGTCGCTATACTTAACACATTGTACGCGATAAAAATTTCGGCACGGGAAAATGAATTTCAAATTTTTTTTTTTGACAAAAACTACTTAAAAATCGAAATCGTTAAGTGTTCGATTTGTACGTATCGCGGGTGTAGGATGTGAAATTTTAGCGGAATAAAAAATAAATCGTTTAAATACATGAGCGAAAAACGCGTTTAAACAAAAAGCACGTCGTGTGGATATTTCACTAACGACCTTCTGCAATTGACTCGGGTAAAAAAATGTTGGAGCACATTGTGCCGTAATGAATCGAATGATATTTCTGAATTCCATTTGAATAGCGTCGAATAATAAAATTGATAAAAGGAATAAAAAAACATGAGAATTCTTCGTTCGCAAGAGCCCCAATTATGTATTTCGCGAATGTATCTCGTAAGCCACAACGGCGTGTGTTGTTTTTATACGAAACGTCTCTCACTGTCGAAAAACTTCGTGTGACTCTTTCGCTTAAAACGCGCAAAAATCGAAAAAGATTTCGGTAAGTATACCAATAGGCGCAAATCCTCATTAAATCCTAGGGGTGCTAATTAAGCCCCAACAAAAATTACTAATCACGGACACGTGAGCGGCTTCGCCCTATATAGTTCTCAATAAGTGTATCATATACATATTTTTAAATTAAAATGACTTAAGAAAATAAATATATATATATATGAAGTTTTCGTTTTAATATCAATTATTTTATATATTAACAACAAAACAATTAATTACTCGAAATATTATGTAAATAATTGCTCAAAGAAAAGTTATTTTAATTGTATTTTTAAGATACTAAAACTATTTCAGTATTTATTTCAATATGTATCATATGATTATATCACTATATGATCAGTGCATCGATTTGTATCAATGGAAAATATTGGGGGGGGTGCTAATTCGTATTCTGTGGATGCTAAGCACCCTTAGCACCCCTGGGATTTGCGCCAATGAGTATACCTGCAGTGTATAATGCTCGTTTCCACTATTTTTTTTACGAACCGTCATCGTCGCCTATACACCAGACGTGTATAAATAATAAATATATATATATTAATTTTTCGAAACCCGTTTGCCTAATATATTGTTATATATTTTTTTCACACGATAAAATAGTGAAAACAAAAAATAAAATAAATAAGCGAATAAAAAGGGTACGCGGCGAATAATCAGAAATAAAAATTATTATAAATTGATACCTGCAGTTAATACGAAAAAATATACCGTTACGAGTTGCTGTATTCAATTTTTTTCGTTTACTACAGCGTTTTCGAAAAATAAGAATTCAACGTCTTCGGGTTTAAACGAAAAAAAAAAAAACACAACAAAAACAGAATTGTAAAACGAACGAAATTACGCGGAGAGACTAAAAGGACATTACAAATTAAAAGGCGTAGAAAAAAAAATTTAATTTTGAAAAAAAACGCCGAAATTTAAATCGCGTTATTAGCATAGGCGTGCGCACAGGGTGTGCCGGGTGTGTCGTGGCACACCCCGTGGCTTTTTGTACAACTTTCATTCATTCGGGGACTTTGTTTGAATTTTAAGCTATAAATAATAAAAATTAGAGAAAATAAATTAAGCGCTCAAGCAAAATTTTTTAATATTCTAATGTAGATTACTAACCACTAGGTATATAGGTATATACTATATTGTAAAAATATATCTAAATGTTGTGAAGCACAACATTTAATCAATAAGTTTTTATGAATTGATATTTTGCATTAAATTTATCCTTTTTATAGGTTGACAGTTAGGTTAGATTTGCTTAGGCTCATATAAGGGAAAGCGGCCCAATTTTCTTCATGGCACACTCCATACAAAATTCCTGCGCACGCCTATGGTTATTAGCGAATTAAATTTTCAAAAAAATCCACCCCGTCTACGTTACGTTTATATAATATATATTATATACTCGTAATATTATATTATATTCACGTGGAAAACAATATTTTAACAATATTATGTTATTTTTAACACCTCCTGTATAACCCCCGTATTTATTTTATTTTTCCGCACAATAATACTTTTTGGCTCTTTGGTATACATATATATAATATTCGCGAGTACATATTTTCATATCTTTTTTTTTTTTTATATTTATACAAGACTTTCGGTTCGGCGCCGAGTCTGACGGTATAGTTTTTATATTATGCTTCTCGTCTCGGATAAAAACGCGCGCACATACGGCGGTGAAGTCTCGGAGCCGGAAGTTAACGCGTTGCTTCTTTTTGCGGTTGGAAAATACTTTTGGAAAAACGCGATACAATGTAGCTGTGTATACGACAAAACAAGTCGTGCGTGCAGGCGGCGCGACGTGAGAGGAACAGAAAAACGGCGGCGCTGCGGCTTTTCCGGTTTCCGTATAAGCGCGTCGGGGGAAAAAAAGAAGAAAACGTCGACGACGCCGGCAAAGAAGACCCGACGGCGGCGCGCCTCTTGTTCTTCGCCGTCTTGCAAATTCAACGCCGCTTTTTTTATTCGTTTTATTTTCCAAAAAAAAAGAAACGGAAGGGTTTCGCACAAGGCATTTTAGAGTTTGGGCAACGATTTCCCCATACGACGCGCGTATTCGGCCTACACACCGAACTCGATACACGGTGTAATTCTCGTGTATGAAATACGGACCCCTACAGTGAGCCGCCATATGCATTCCGTTTGTATTTTTCTGTTTTTGTTACCAACTTCACGTTATGTAAAAATAACCTATTTTGGTGCTAACATCGATGTACTACGAGCACGTCGTTTCGTGTCCCGTTATCGCGGAGTATAAATAATAAAACACGATAAATATCGTGGAAAAAATTATATTTCATCGTATCCTCCATGACTTTTAGAATGCATATGGCGGCCTCCCATCATCCGGGGTCACGTTTCGATCGACATACGCGTTCCATGTATTCAGTTCAGACAGTTCAGTGGGCCTACTGTTTTGTGATGGCGAGTATAACTCGGCGCACTCGCCGAAATATTCTTCGAAATCCGTCGCGACGCGACCGGAAAATACTCCTTTCCAAATCGCACGTCGTTTCGAAATCGACGGCAAATATTATACTAGTTTAAATTATTTTAATTATCACCTAGTCAAGTACTGAAAAATCAAGATCGTCTTGGGCGATGCTTTCCTTTTCATAACGTACGAATCTAATTTTCGCATTTTTTTTTTTTTTTAGTATTATTTGGCTTTTATTATTATTATTTTTTTAGGGAATTTTTTGACATTTCGACGTCTTTTTTTTATTATTTTAGGCCAGTTTTAAACTATTTTTCAATAATCGACAGAAAAATAACGAGTTTACTATTTTTTTTTTTATCATTATTTTACGTAATTTTTTTTTCACTTAAAATTTAACATTTGTGCACAAATTTCAGCATAAAAAAATATACGTTACACTGTAAAAAGTTTGAGAAAAACTACAAATAAAAACTACGTATCGTAATAATACATATATACCGAATACAATATAACTATCCCTCATTCAACTCCGTGCGTATTTATTGCGGCCATTCAAAATAACACAGCTTATATCGTATGCGCTTGTATATTAATCGTAATCCGTAGAATAGTAACTGAAAAAAAAAAAATAATTTAAATAATTTTGGCAATTTTAAAGGTTTTTTTATGTTTTTAGATTAAAAATTAAATTTTTTAAGACAATTTTTTTTGTATATTTATAAGGCATTTTTTGTGTTTTTTAGATCATAAACGCGTCTTTATTAGGGCGTTTTTGTAGTTTTTTTTTTTTACAGAGCATCAACATCCGAGCTCTATAGTAATAAATAATATGATTATAATTCGTTTTATTACTACGCATATATACGCTTTTGACACTATATAATATGTTGTATAGCATCACGAACGGATTTATCAACAAATATTTTCTTATATATATATATATATATAATTTATATTTGTTTTTTTTTTTATAAAGATATTTTACGTCGTAACAAAACGTTAGAAAGATAAATAACCGCCGCCGCCGAGTACGTTTACTACTCGGATTTATATATATATATATATATATATAAAAGGGTATAAATAATATTACAAATTTACAATGGCGTATATTCAGTGTTTTTAAAATATGTATTTGTAAATTGTGAACAACATAACTTTTCAGACATGTCGGAGTTATCCCGAGACACACGCGCGCGCGTATTTATCGATTGATTTACGCGTTTTTTTTTCTCTCTCGTATAAGTATAATAAGTATATGAAAAAAAAAAGACCGACCTGTACTGAAGTTTTCTAAACAAATACATATGTACACTGTTCGGATTTGTGAACCGAAACCGAAAACGACGGAAAACTTTTCAAACTCGGTGTATAATAAACGTATTCCGGGGAAAAAAAAAAGAAAAACATTATTTTTTTTTTTTAATATTATATAAGCGACCGGCAGGAATAGTGTACAATACGTATAATACGTACTGCAGCTGCAGCGTTTGCAGTCATGAGTGAGATTTCGTATAAACTTTGTCTGCACCTTCACATCATCGCGAACACATTGACGTCGAGTGGAATTAATTGATTTGAAATGAAAACGACAAAATACGTACGTTTAAAGCGATCAATAAACGTGTATATGTAAGTATTTGTGACACGGGTGTTTTGAGTGAGAAAAAGCGACGAAACCATAGTCTCGATTATGCATTGGAAATTCGTTTACATATGCGTGCGTTAGTGGATACGTATATGGATTGCGTTAGATATAATATTAACGTACTAATTAATATTTATTTTTATATTTGTTTCATAAAAGAATGAGTTATTAAGTGTTTGCTCTATTATCGTATCAATTGAACAAAAATATTACAAATTCCGTCTCGGTTAAACGCGTATGATTTCGCGGACAAAGACGATGTTTGAGCAATGATTAACGGAGAAAGTCATTCGGTCTCTCGCCAGATTGGTGAAAATCGTTAAGGATGTTGTCTGAGGTTTATAAAATATATGAAACTTTATACCGGGGAAGGAGAACTCACGTGAAGTGGCGTGTGTTAGTTCAACGGCACGCCAGAAAAAAAAAATTGAATGAATTTTGATAAAACTTTATAGACGGATCGGTTTTTAAGCGAGTCGCGATCGATCTCTCACGTGGTACACATTGAAAATGCTTGAATTGGGGATGCTTATTAAAAAAAAATATATATATTTTACCCCTTCTGATTTTTCACAATGTGACGATGAAAACGTAATGTGACGGTCAGGACACTTTTACAATGAATTAAATATGTCTTTAAATTGTGTTATATCAACGGCAAAACAATATAAAGATTCGATGTTGATACATTACAAATTTAATAGATTTATTCTACAGAAAACATAGTGATTGTTGAGCGGGGGGGGGGGGAGTAGCGAAGTCCCGACGAAATTTCGAGACATAAAAATTTTCAAAGACGCGCATTTTTTTTCCCACACAATTGCATTTCCGTTTTAATTTTTTCCCCGATTCGAGCACTGTACAACGCGTTACAATTACGCGAAACGAGTTTTAAAATAAATAAATATAATAATAATTTTTTTTTTGCGCACTCAAACGCCGCGTTATATCGGTTCGCGATATAATATTCGTTATTCGCCGAGTCGAAACCCGCGAAACGCGCGGTACGCTTTTACGTTGTTATACGCATTAATCACGCTCGAGTTCGAAGGTATTTTTTTTTAATTCTCCGGCGGCGGGGTGGATTCGTTTTATTCGTTTTTTTTTTTATGAAAAAGCGAGAGAGAGAAAAAAACCGAACGAAAAATTCTCGACAGAAAAAGACGTTTGTGCGAGTGTGTGTATATAACAAAAAAATAAATCCACGTGCGTCGTAACCCCCGACTGTCTTATACGTATTATTATATAAAATAAATGTATACGGCCGACCGACGGACGGACTTGCGCGAGCAATCTGCCCCGATCATCGGACGTCGCGTCGTCCGCGCGCGCTGGTAATTTATTGTCGCGGCGGTGCGGGCGGAGAGGCGCGCGCGCGCCAGAGAGCCGATAGGGACCGACGACGCGCGGTCCGACCGAGCGCCCACGCCGTTTCCATTAAACAACATGCTTGCTTCGTCGTCGTAGACTTCACAGAAGAACACAATTCATATTATTTTTTTTTAAATATATTGCGCGCGTGTGTCTGTATGGAAAATGTACGCGTTTCGTCGATAAACGCGCGCGTATTATCCGGACATCTTTTTTTTTTATTCCCTTGTGGTTTTTTTTTTTTTTTTTTTATATACATTTTTCCCTCCGTCCGTACAACTCAATAAACTCGGAACAGTCGTCCGCGACAATATTGTAACGTCTCCCGGCACGACCAAGTGCTTTTTTATATATATAAATATGTATATATATATATATATATATATATATATATATATACTCATAATAACGTCGTAAATATTATATCGATAACGTGTAAAAGTCGATATAATACGACGGTCGATCCCCTCGACCCCCGAGTCGGCTTTCGATTCATTTTCATTCATAACGATTTTCATTTGTTTTTTGTAAAATTAATAAAAAAACGAGTCCGCTAGTATAGGTACTCGGTGTCTACTGATGTGATGTAAACGTCGAGTGAGCGGTAAAAACGGGATTATGATTGGGATTTGTGAATATTGCATATTCAAAGTAATTTCGATAATAAACATTATTATTGGTTGTCATGACAACAGCTTACACATTACACGCAATTTATAATTGCTTGTAAATTAATTAATATTATTAATATTGCGTGTAAATTAATTAATATTATTATTAGTTGTCATGACAACAGCTTACACATTTCCGTCCGTTTCCCGTGATTTACCCTCATACCCACGTCATAGATGTTAACACGTCAATAAATTTTACATTCCCCCCCCGTCGAACTGCAGTTATAATATTTCTAAATATTACAAATGGTTCGAACGGCACGAAACGAATAAGTCGATTTTAATAAGTTTTTCTTTTTTTCTAGTTGTTTTATAACGTTTAACGAAATATTGCTGAGGCGAAAAAACGATTTCAATTACATAAAACGTTATTTCTACACCGAATCGACTTAATATACGTACAACATGCGTATTTTAACAAATTTCTATGCACAAATATATATATATATATATATATATAAATGTATAACATGTGAATGTACGAAATGAATCTATAAAGTGTATTATGAAAAATAATGAAATATATATAACAGAAGAATTGTTTTAATCGAATTAGTTTATATTATTATCTCTACCGGGTTCGACGAAAAATCATCATTACAGGTATTAAGCGAAAAACGAAAATACAACAACAAAATAAAAAATAAAAACGAACACAAAATTACACAGAGAAAATTATAAATATTACACAATAAAGTTTAAAAAATAAAAATAAACGAATTTAATACAAAATTCATTTTTCATAACGCTCTTTAGCTTGAATATTTAGTATATACATTCACATATTCGCATATGATACGAATAATGTATTATTTATTATTTCATTCGCGTATATCCTTTTCTAATTTTTAATATTTTATTAGGTACACAGAGGGAGCCAACCCCCTGCGGCCCTGCCAATGAAATATCCACATCGACGAGTAATAACCAAGGAAAAAAAATCTATTAATGTACCAAGACGTAGAAAAAGAAAGAACAACGTGCATGGAATGTAAACGAAATAACAACAAAATGGGAAAAGAAAATAGTCATCAGATAGCGCTACAAGACAACATAAAGGGCGTGGCAGAAATATTTTTATATCAGTTTCACACACACACACACACACACACACACACACACACACACACACCGCAGTCAGACGCGAACTACGTTGTTTACGTTTGACCGCCGTGACTACACTGAGCGGTCCGATGGTTTCGGACCGGTATTTATAAGCGCCTTTCTGCCACGCCCAATATGTTGTGTTGTAGCGCTATCTGGTGACTACTTTCTTTTCCCGTTTTATTACGGTCGGCTAACGTACCATGTCGGTATATGCCGGTGTTTAGTGTGACGCTGTCCGAGCGACCGATCGCTTTCTTTATCATATTTTTTTATTATTATTATTATTTCGCGTATTTCAATGGAATTAAATCAGTGTTTCCCAACCTGGGGAGCGTGTAAACATTGCTGGGGAGGCGCGCAAGCAGTCATTACGAAGTAAAATTTTATTTATTGAATTATTTTAATCTTACAATGTAGGGAAAAAATGAAAAATTAAGTGATCATTTTTTTCAATTTATAGGGGAGGCGTGAGATTTTTGAGAATCTATAAAGGAGGCGTAGGATAGAAGAGGTTGGAAACCACTGAATTAAATGAACGTAAGTATTCATCTTTTCTCGTTGTATACTCGTTTACACTGTACACGACCGACCGAGTTTGTCGTCAGCTAAGCACTAAACGCTCGATTACGTCCGATGATCAGCGCATACCGTACGCGCTGATCGTCGGTCGAGCACTAATTCCAGCCTTATACATGATGTTCAAAGGGGAAGGAGCGAAAATGGAGCATAACCAAAACACAATTGGACCAACTTACATACAAGTCTACTACAAGTCTGTGCTGTTAAATCAGAGATATACTAAATTTAAAAATATCAAATCCCGTAGGGTTGGGGTGATCCATCTATCGCCCCCCCCCTTGTAACCGCCACTGGGTGGTGGTCGCGGACCACAGCTTAAGAACCACTCGTGCTCCGTGTAGACGAAAAGCGTGACACGATTTAAAGAGCGATTTATCGACGCACGTCGATTGTCGACCAGCCAAAGAGTATTCTCTTTTGAACGCGTTCAACATTATATGGTCGAACACGTGTATCGCATAATATTATCACGCGTACGTAATAAATATTTTTCTTTCCTCTCCCAACCCCTTCCCCCGCCGTCAACTGCGCAGTGTTTAATGATCTCCGGACGACGCGACGAGGCAAAAAAAAAACGTTTTTTTTTCTCTCCAAAAAAAAAAACGACCTTCCTATTTTCGAAATGCCGCGTATAGCATAGCAGCCGCTAATGCAAACGATTTTTCAACCCGTCTCTCGAAACTCCGCGTCTTCTTCGCACGTTAAACGATAGCGGTTGTTTAATTTGAAATTTACGACCGCCGAGGTAATTTTATGCGCCGGGTATGGCCGATAAATATACGTAAATTGTGACAAATATCGCGTCGGATTTTTTTTTTTTTTTTATACCTTTTACCTTACAAAAAAAAACATACATACACGACCGTGTAAAGGCCTATTACCGCGAAACCGGGTTAAGCCGGAAGAGGGGGAGGGGGAGGACGGAAATATGTTTCCGACTTGAGCATTTTGTATGGCGTATTTATTATTATTATTATTATTATTACACGGCGGAGGGTCGGTCGGCGCGGGATGCTGTGTGGCTATAATCGGGCCGCAATAATTAACCCGAACGCGCTATAAATCAGAGACGATAAACCGATTTTACGTTTTAAAATAGCACCTCCGCTTTAGGATCCGGCCGGATGAAGTACAAGCCCCACGGGAACGTGCGCGCCGCCGGCCAAAACTTTAACCGTATCTCCACCGCGCGCGTCGTCTACGAACGCTGCAGTATATAGACGAGCGTGTATTAAGCGCGAGCACTAATATTAGTGAACACGCGCATGTCGTCATAATCAAAACGAAGTATTAAACTAAAATAAACTCATATAACGAATTATAATAATAACGCTGCAACCACGCGAATCGGCGACCGGCCTGGAGACAAGGGCGGGTCCAGGGGGACGGATTGCTTGCCTCCCACCCGTTAACGTAAAAAAAGACAATTCTATCAGTATTTATTTGTTTATTGTATACGTATTATTACATATTATATCATACGAGAGCAGGCCCGGACTAATGGGGAGGGGGTAGAGGGGCGTAAGTCCCCCAATCGAAAATTGAGTATTAAAAAATGCTATCGTTTTAGTTTCCGTAAAAAACGTGACCAAACTATATTGACTTTCGCCAGAGATAAAGCGAGGGAAAAAAATGTTTTAAAAATGCGTATAATATTATAATGTAATAAGAGAATATTATAAACTATATAAAATATTGTGTAATATTTTAAGTAAAATTACTCAATATTATATATAGTTTAAAAATTTCAAAGTGCGCGATTTCAATTTTTGAAAACAATTAATACCTAATGTTATTTCTAATTATGTTATTTTTATATTGAAGACCGAAATGTCTATAGGCCCGCAGTGTTTTAGAACTATTTTTATTGGAAATTATAACATGTGTTTGGCGGAGTCCGAAATTCACTGCGTGCCCCAGGGTCCAATATTCTTTAAAACCGAGAGCAGAATGTCCGTATTATATTTCCGTACCATAAACGCGCTTCTTAAAATTTTATCGTCTCTCCCTGTCGGCGGTGTTGCCTCAGCGGAAAGAATAGTCTCTCGTCGTCGAGAAGAATTAAAACACACTGTAGAACGCGTAGATAATACATGATGGATAGGCCACGTGTATACAATACGTGTAGCGGGCAGCGTTCCTGAATAAATTAGAGAGACAGCAATAATTAATACCATATCTTCCGTCCTACTCAGCAAGAAATTATTTTTTGTTCCACGAAATAATAATTTGTTCCATGAAATAATAATTGAAAAATATTACATTCTACGTATCCGGTTATCTGAATATTTGCTGAGCGAGACAGAAGATTCGGGAACGCCTGCAGATAACGAATATACGGCCTATCCATTATCTATATATTATCTGTGGTAGAACGTCAGAAGAAAGATCGTCGGATCCGGTCGTCATTCGCGCGCATAAAATTCGAGCGCGTAGACATATTGATTCGGCAATCGATCGGGCATTTTTTTTTCTCTTCGCGCATATCTGCAGAGATACCGCGGTTACACGCGTATATATTATCATTACCGAGTGTACATATTTATTTATATATACGAGACCGCGCGAACGAATTGTATGTGTATATATATTTTATAAAATCGTATATTTGATTTATTTTTCGGAATTTAGAAAACTCTATGTATTCGTACGTGTGTATACGCCATAAAAACGTCTAACGTCACGTAATAAATATAAATAACAATAAAAGTTTAATTTTATACCGGTGATGTAAAAAAAAAAAAAAATAGAGGGATGATAAACGCACGCGAAATCGTATATTTATCATATTTATATACATATATACGGTATATATATTTTTTTTAGGCGTTTTATGCATAGGTACAACAACAGCGCGGTATACTATCGTACAATACGGTTTTGAACATAATAATAATTTGAAAGCGCGTCGCAACACATCACGTCGTATTATCGAAGACGGATTACGTCGCGTGCGTGCACTAAATCCCAAGTATAATATTATAAGTACATATTATATATTAATAATACGAGTAATATATTATCTTATAAATAATATATATACTTTTGTGTATAACATAATATATAACGGCGGGCTGGGCTGGAGGATCTTCGCGGCGGCGGCGTATTGATATTGATTGCGGTCGCGTCCGACTGCTCGAGAGATATACGGCCCCGGCCGGGGCACACGCCGAACGCGATTTGCGTTTCCGAGCGATCCAGAGATTTATTTCCGACGCGGTAATATTATACCGTAAGTATAGCGATTTTTCACGTTTTCTGTGCGCGATTTTCCTTCTTTTTTTTCCCCCCATCCTCCGTAACTCTTTCCGAGTTCTTTGATGCGGTTCGACGAGAAAAAAACCCGTATTACTCCGGTCGAACAAACGTTTCGAGAGACCCGAAAAACATGTAGTACATATGCATTACGCACGCCTTCAGTGTAAAATGCGGAAAATTTCACTATAGTCGGGCGAATGAAAAGTGGCCGCTGATCTTTACGCTCCCGGTGGTGAAAACACATCAGGTTGGGGTAAAATAGTTCAGTTATACGTGCTAAAATCGTGATAACATTGATATTATAATCACAGACATAGGCGTGTCTACGGGGGAGGCAGGGTGGGCACCGGCCTCCCCAGTGACTTAATTCTTGGCCTCTTGGCTTATAATCTACTGTGGTTGAAACTATAAATATTAAATATTTATAAAAAATAACTAAGTAGCACATTAGTTGATTGGCCTTATTTATTAGTTGTAATAGCGTAGGAAACCAATTTTAAGATCAAAATACTCTTTAATTTTGCGGGGTGAAAAAATTCCAGGTGCTATATAATTGCCATTCAACAAAAAAAAAAAGTCACAAATATAGGTATAGAATATAGATCGCTGTAGTAAGTAAAAAATTTAAATTTTATAACTGGCCTCCCCAGCCATGGAGGTTCTTACTCGATAGGTTATAATAGCTGTATATTACGTGATAACAACAAAATGATAACGCATTTAAGATTTTTAATTTCTTACTGATTTTGAGGACCCCTAGGAAAAAGGTTGCTAACACATTGGCCAGCGGCCACTTTTCATTCACCCGACTATAGTCGAAACGACCATCACATTTTCCGTTTCTCTAAACTGCCGACAGATCCCCAATTTAAATTGAAAAAAAAAAAAATTCCAATTTATAAATGAGTGTAAACGGCTGTGATTAAAAGTCACACCGACGGAGATTGGTCGGGGCCCGAGCAGTGGTATAACGATTTTCCGGAAGTCACGCTATAAAAAGACCGAACCTTTTTCGCGATTACCAAAAACGAAGTCACGACAACGTCCATCGTCCGAACCCGCGATGATTTGTGAGGGGAAAAGCATAGAGAACGAACAGACGTATTAGTTGCGGAGCGGTTTACATTTAAAATTGTTCGACGAACCGCCCGATAGGAATATTGAGGACTCCGGCCGAAGAAATCAATCGCTGCGGTCGGGCCTACTGTTGAATGCAGAGATTACATAGCACACCGTTGATTACAAAGATTATTTCGTGTCATTTATAATTGGGCAACGCCATAATACGTAATTCAGCAGTATAGTTTTTTTTTTTAAACAAATTGAACGCACTTTGGAACAGAAATGCGTCCTGCAGGAGGATACCGGAGGAAAAAAATATTCATCTCGTTTCTCGACGCGATACACGCAGGTGTACACGGCGTTCCTTATAATATTGTATATAATATGCAGTATAACGTGCAGCAGTGTGACGGACTCGCGGCTTACGAGCGTGCGAATTGTGTATTTATCGTTTTTACGATAGCCATTTTAACGATTCCGGAATATATTTCGTATATATCTCACGTCGTGCAGTACGCGCCGGACTCGGCCGAGTCGCACGTCCGAGGAAATTGGAAAATATCGCCCCCAGGACCGTTTAGACTCATTCGGATGCGCGCCGCGCCGAGTTGTTTATTAATATATATTGTCCGGTTTATATACGTACATATATATATATATATATATATATATAAGAGATATACACGAACCCCGAGGAGTTATTGGACGCGAGGAAATCCTGCGTATACTGCGCAGAGATCCACTCGTATATGTACATATATACACATACACCACACCAGACCGCCGCAGGATGCTGCAGTGCTCGGTCCCGCGGAGACGCATGGCCGGTACGTGACACAGTCGCATATTGTGCGAAATTACGTCTTCCGGACGCGTTCTCCGCACGTCTCGGGGATACGCCGCGACGATATTAAATTTCCACCGACAGCGTATAATATAATATATTTTCCCGGTAAATATATAATATATTATTATTTCTTCTTTCTACTACAGTGGATTTCGGTATTTAAGCCCTCCAAACGTATTTGCCGCCAACGCAATTTTTATTTAATTTTCGTTAGGTGCATTAGTAAAGAAAAAAAAAACCTCCGAAAAAAATTGTCCGATTGTCCAGTTCGAATTCTGCACTTTTAACGCGCGGACAACCAACGAAGCGTTACTGTATACATGACAATAGTAAAAATAGTTTGTAATTTTTTATCAATCTTTTTCTTTGATTTTTTTTTTTATTCAACTGACGTCTGCGTTTATATATATAGCTTTGGGATCAAATATATATGTACTGATCTTTGCTAGGTCTTATGAAAAACTACAAAGATTTTTTTTTTAACCATAAACACAATATTTACCGAACGAAATTCAAATCGTAGTTAGAAAAATTGAGTAAGAAATTACACGATTTTTTTTTTTATAATATATTCTTTTACATAATAATATTACATGAAACGCACGTTGCTATAATTTTTTTCGCGTATATAATAACACACGACGTATTCGGATTTTATAAGTCGACGTCTTATAACGATTTTATAACATTTTCGTACGGTAAAGAAACTACATACATATAATATAAAAAAAAACTCGATTCGAAGGATTGCTAATGGAAGGATATTTTAATCTCCCTTTTTTCTTTTATCCGCGAGTGAGTATTTATACGCTTTAAACGAGATTTAAAAAATTCGCTGCAGGTGTACGAAAGAAATATATATAGATTTATAAAAAGGGTTATAAAATATGCTGCCTACTCCGCCTATATCGGAAAACGTTTCCGAGCACTGCAGGTCTACGCGGTTTCGAGAACTGTAATTTTCTATTTTTTTCGACGCGATTTCGTCCTCGTTCTTCGCAAGCGCGTACAAACAACGCGCACAACATGATTTATACGTATACGTTATAATACTTTTCTTAATATTACAATCGGTCGTTTATTTAAATTTAACGACGACGACGACGACCGGTAGCGGATCCGTACATAATACATACGCAGTTTTCGTCCTCGGCGAACGGGTGACGAGGCGACCGATTTATCCCGGCATATTATATTATTTACATATATATACGAATATTATAGTACGTTGCTGTGGCGGGGCGCGCTCTCCGACAAATTATTGCCGTATCCGATCGTCTCCCGTCCGGTTACTATTATATTGTATTCGTATACGCGCGTATTATTTATTTTTTAAATAACGCCTCGGTTACTTTATTTGGCAATATTTGGCTGTTTAAAACAGATTGCGTTCGCAATACGAAGAATAAATTAACGAAATTTATATATATATATATTTTTTTTTTTACAAAATTTCGCTCCTTCGATAAACTTGATACAGCGGACAAAGGTGTAATTTGCGAGTCGAGAATTTCCGCGACATACTTTCCCCGTGAGATTAACGTCGCGAGTCTGAGCGTTCTGTCAGAAATGTGTTCAATGAGTTCCACGAGAAAGGCGTGAGGATATTTTTAGTCATTAATATTGTAATTGCGAATAATTTTTGTGCGACCTGCAATGCGAAGTCTAGTTAAAGTTTTCGTGGGCTCATCCACACTTTGTTTGATTCCGCGTGGAGTTTTGTACGGGATATACTTGTTGACACTTTTGCCGATTACACATTATAAGAGTCTGATTAGATTTATCTCGTTCGGTCGTGATTTGAAATGCATGTTATTGACTGCAAAATTTAACTCCATTTTAGAATAGTTTTGTAGTAAATTCGTCTTTTATACAGTACCGTGAGTCACTGCGTCATATCACAGTGAATATACAATGTATTGATTTCCACTAGTCTATAGTAAAATAACGACACTGTATTGTATCAAATGCAGCGATTACGTAATTTTTGTTTTTTAAATATTATTGAGAGATTCGATAAATGGACGCACTCGAAAACAAGGCGAATAAATGAAATTCGCTAGTGAAAAATGTGTGTATATATTTAAACCGGTAACGGTTCTAACTGTATTTTTCTGACTTTTGTACCCAATATAGTAGTAATCGGTTTCATTTCGTTAAACCCGATGGATCTATTTTTTAGTATCGGAGGCGATGAAATTTGAGAGGCAACGTTTTAGGCTTTGTTTAGCGGTGATTTCGTATATACATAAAAAAAACTTGTAATTCCCCCCCCACCCAAAAAAAAAAAAGAAAAAAGAGTCTTAAATGTTCAAAACATGATTTTTTAAAAATATATAGTCTATCGACGAGCTAATAATTAACGTATACTTATCGATCATTGCTTGATTCTAAGACTCGAGACGCCCATCCGCCTCATCTCCAAAGCCGCCACTGATATACACAGAAAAGAAATATCGCAATAAACGTCATCGTAAATGGTCTCCGTTGAGAATTTAAAAAAAAATAATATATATATATATATATAAAACGATTGGATAAATTCGATACGAACTGGTATCGGCTGTTTATATCGCGCGGATAAAGTGGAACAAGCGCTGAAAATGACATTGTCTCGCGTGTCGTCTAACACGCACGGCGTCGCACCGCGCCGCGGAGGGGAATAAAACGCAATAAAAACGATACCGCGAGGGGCCGCGAGTCTTTTCCGCGCTTTGGCGGTGCACACAGCCCGTGCAGTATTCGCGCGTCTGTTCCGCACGTCTCTTTGGAAAAGACTTTTTTTCCCCCTTCCTTTGCCTTCCTTTTAAACGGTTTCCGAACGCTTTTCAAATATCCTCCATAAACGACTTTCGAATTCCGGAAACACGCGTTGGTTACAGCAGCCGGGTGGGAGGACAAAAAAAAAAAAAACCGAAACGAAAAAAACGATGATTTATACGCGTATAGGACACGTATCCGCCGACATTATCGGATCTGTTCCTACTTACGATTGTGCAGCGTGCGAAACGGTATAATAATAAAAGAGCAGTTTAGCCGCTCGCGTCTCTTCTTTTCCGCGGCCTTTACTGCGCGCGCAGCGTTTGTGGCCGCGGATCGTTCGTCCGAAATGAATAATTCAAAACGCGTATATTACACGTACGCGACAATTTATTGTATAAAAAATAAAATATAAATATGTGTGTGTATAATGCGCGAGAAACGAAACGGAGTACGTATATATAAGGGCGCGGAAAATTGTAAATTTGCGGTCTTTTCCGATTTTTCAATCGTTCCGATCGGTCGACGCGTTTGAAATCGGTCTGTAAGTAAAAAAAAAAAAATCCTAACAGACTTTCAGGGAATTATTCGAATTTCCGATGTGCGCGATATTTTCTATTTTATTAAGCGAATGAACACTAATTTCGGCGTTACTGTCTTACGTTTTCGGTAAGACGTTTCGATATTTGTGTATACTTTTTTTTACCGGAATTTCAAACGCTTAAAATGACTTTCAGAGGTGGCCAGTGGCAGCCTTCTGAAAAATAAGGTCTGCTGCTCACCAATGGCGCAATTAGGAATTCGTTTCTAAATGGGAGGGGGGAAATAGATATTTTTTCATATTTTTTTTTTTTGCAATCTGAAAAATGAAGGATAGCGGATGTATTTTATTATTCAAATGTTACGCGGTTTTTCCGCGAAGCTTTCAATAATTTTTTTTTTTCTTAAATAATTACATTTTCGTTCAAAACCGTGCACGTGCAGAACCATATTATATACGTGTATACATTCTGATTAATAACAGTTATCAGTTATTTTCTTGTACTTAAAAAAAAAGGCTCCGGAGTAGATCTATCCTTCTAATATTCTATACCGCGGTTACTTAGAATACCTATAATTATTATATTCGTATTGTCGCGCACACGCCGATCGACGCGCGTGCGCGCGTAGTTTAATTAGAAAAACGTACAAATTGCAGGGACTTTGTACATAAATAATGCGGTTAACGCGGTATATACTGCGCGTATTATCGTGACCGGACACACGGTTTCCCGTCGACGGCCACCTGCACCGCCGTTAATCATTCGAGCGGCGGCGGCGCGATGTTAACAATAATAATAATTATTATTAACGTCGTTATCGCGCGTACGTCACACGCAGCCGTCACTCCCACCGCGCGAGATTTCGTCGTGACTCGAACGCGATTTTCGTGATAAGAGAAAAGAAAAAATAATAATAATAGAAAACCATAATATACGCGACAATCATTCAAAACAAACGTGTGATTTTTACGCGATAATTGTCCGTGTCACTCGTATACGTATAAGCCATTTATGGCGTTAATCGTCCGGCGATCGTCGGGCGAATTTCAATTCCGTTCGAATATCGGCCGATTTAATTTCACCGTAAAATACGACGTTTTTCTACGAGAGAATCGGACCATCGGCGCTGCGTCGGCGGCAGAGATTTTGCGCGGGGCCCGGCGAGCATATTAACGTTCTGTACATTGGTGCACGACGGCCGTTTCGTGATTGGTCCATTCGAATTTACCGCCGGAATCATATTAATACGTTCCATGACATTCGTGTTATCAGCGTATTATCATTATATTATACTCATCGTAACCATAGACCTTCTACTAATAGACGGAGCATGGTAGTAGTTCCTGCGGTCCACGGTAGGTGCACTGTACATGTTGTTCTACGCTTCTGCGCATGTGCAGAGGACAAACCAAGTTGTGCAATATTACTATACAATAATACGATACTAACATTGAATTTTGATAAATGATAATGAATGTACTCGTTCTTTAAATATTGTTTTATTAATATTATTATATAATATAGTATATATAATTAGTATTACATAATATAATATATAGTAACATAATAATTTTCACATAATTTTTTCTAATTGTTATTGGAACAATATTTTGTACTAGAGAATCGGCGTCACTGCACAACTAGTTACTCAAAACCGCAGTACCCACCCGCACCCCGCCCAAATGCTCCGTCTGTTAGTATAAGGTCTATGATCGTAACAAGCACAGACATTATAATATATAGACCGCGATTAGAAAAAAAAGTACGGAGCAAAGATATGTGCGAGAGAGAAAGAGCCGTTTGCGGTTTTTTCATGGACGAATAAATAATCATGTATCACCATTCGCTGCGGATCCGGGATATCTTGTTGCCACAATTCTGTTTTATCGTCCGTGAAAAAAACCTCTTCTATGGCTGTCTCTCTCATAGACCTATTAACTATAATTAACGGGTCTATGGTCTCTCTCGCACATACCTCAGTTCATTATACGATATGTGATACACTGGTCGTTCGCGATCTATTTATTATAATATGTCTATGGTAACAAGTACTACGCTCGCTTAGACACCTCCACTCGCTACTTTCTCGAGCTCCTGTCGGAACTCGAACTAAAAATATCCATTGATTTGTTATGAAAAACCACATACAGTTACTCTGGAGTGCGCATGTTTGATAATAAATAATAATACACTGACGTCACAAATGTCATGGAAAACAATATAATTCCGCATTGATAATTTCCGTATTTTATTTTTCCGATAAAACGTGCGCCACCTGACGACATACTAATGATAACAATGTCAACTGAGATAATTGCTATAAAATTTAAACGGCGGTAAATTCGAATAGACCGATCACGAAACAGCAGTCGTGTAGCAATAACGTACGTATTAATATACGGATTTTTTTCGTGACGTTTCGGAAATTTTTTTTGTAAAACCAAAAAAATAATTCTTTCCTTGCGAGGCCCTAGTACGATTTTTTTTTAAATTTTACATCATTTATTTACTTTTTTTTTTACGCTTAAGATCAAACGTAAACTCTTCGAATATGGCATAGCGTGCAAAAAAAAACTGAATGTCTTCGTGATTTCGCGAATTTTCTTTTTTGACATTACGGAGTAAAATTTTTAAAAAAACCTACGTGTTTTATTACGCTTTTTCCGCCCGCCCCGGGATAATGAAAAAGAAAACGACAATTCGTTCGTTTAAAACGGTCGCGGTAAACACTTGGTAAAGGCGTTTGTTATTCATCCCCTGACAACCGGCCGTTTATGTAAAGCGCAATAAGAACATAATAATTACAGTAATGATAATAATTATTACGAGTAGGTGTTATTATTGTCTCGCGGAAATTAACGAACGAGCCGCGAAAAATCGCACTGTAGTTGCAGGGGTGCGCGTTTTTTTATTTTCCCGCCCCCTTTTTTTCTCTCTCTTTCACTTTCTTTCCGACGACTTTATAATATCATAAAAAACCGCGGCGCGTATTGCACAAATATTCTTCAACGAGCGCGCGTATAATTTTCGACGACCGCGACGAACCGTAAATCGTCGAGGGGTGGCTAAAAAATTCGGTATTTCAACGGGCGAGAAAACGTCTTACAAAATAATAATAAAAATGGTAATCGTGTATTGTAATGAAGTATTTGCTCATAAACATTGAAACCCGTGATCTCGAGACGACTGCGTCGCAATAATAATGAGCGCGCAGGGCGACAAATCGACAAAACGACCGAAAAACTACAGATTATTGGAATTTCAACCGCGCAATTAACTTTTTTTTTTTCGGCGATTCACTATAGGTAAGGATAGCCGATAGCGAAAAAACGAAAATAATGTCTAATTCGATTGACAAAAAAAAACCCAAATAAAAGGCCATTTTTAATCGGGATACTGTAATTTACGAATCGTTTAGCGACGAAATATTGTCGACTTTAGTAAGTTAGTACTTACCCGACAGAAAAAGAAACGAAAAAAATTGCACTAATATATTTTATAATAATAACACGCAATTTTTCAAATTCTCTCTGTCCGCGAGGAAAAAAAATTGACGGACTCGATCCGGAAACGCGATACCGAACAATAAACTAACAATTATATACGAAAACAGTACTTATACAGTTACTTACCGCGAAAACTTAATTTGATAAATTCGAATAAGGAGTCAATATCATATTATCGTTTATTTATTTATTTTTTACCACCGAATTCTATAATTGCTTACTCGCGACTTATGGCATTACATCATATTATTATGTGCGGTCGGTTAAGTGCGTACACAAAACAGTTGGCGGCGGTCTTGAAAAACGTTCAAATTTGCAGGTCATCAATAATATTATAGAGTCGAATTTTAGTTGAAAACCTTGAACGTTTATTGAAGTTCTGGGTTTCTGTCGTTCAAGACAATCCGTAAAATTTCTACGAAAACTATACAGCAGAAATTATAGCAGACTATATTATATATACGTATATTAGGAATCCGTTTCTGCAGTATACAAAGACGAGTTCAAAAACCGAAAATTTAAACTGCATAATATATTTTGCGAATTTTAGCCAGAAAAAAATTGCATGTTTATAATTTTTCTTCTATTTTCGTTCATATATATATTTTTTTTTGTAAAAACGATGGTTTTTCTTATTTTTACTATTACTATATATAAAAAAAAAGTCAACGGGGATTTGAACCCTTAAAACGCCCCTGGCCACGCCTGCACTGGCCTTAGCGATTCGAAAAATTTTACGAAATTTCATCCATTTTGCGTATGTGAGACACTGCAGTTTATCAACGCTGAATATATTATGAAAATCCGTATCGGATCAAATATGTACATCGCGATTACTGTTTTTTCTCTTTTTCTTTCCACTCGCTCATTTTCAACTGGTTTTCTTTCGTTTCTTTCGGTGTATCCCGCTGACGGAATAGCGTCGTTCGGCGCGGGAGGACCACTTGTGCGGTTGAACTTCAAACGTCGCTGGCTCGCACATTATATTTATTATAATAATAATAATACGCGCGCACTTATCGGTCACGCACATCGCGCCGCCCGATCTCGTCTAATTGCCGCACAAACGTGCGAACCGCGCGGCTATTTAACGGTTAGAAACGGTCACGACGGGGACGACGCGTTGCAGTAGGCCATACACACTCGATTTACCGGCGAAATACACGCTTGTTATAATATGCGTACAACGAATGCGTTTGAAAGGAGAAAAAATTTTGTGCAAAAGTAACGCGTAATTATGTATATATATAAAAAAAAAATTAATTAAAAATTTGCTATCGAAAAGATTGATAATAACGTTGTCTTGTAAACTCAATAAATTATTAATACGAGTCACGACCATAAAAAATACGAAACATTTTTATTTAAAAAAAAAAAATGTTTTTAATATGTCCATATAAACGATTACTTCTATGTACGAATGAAATCCACGGTTAGGTTTCAGACGGTTATAATTGCTTAATATAGTTATAATCATGGTTAAATATCTGGGTATGACAACAGATTTGTGATAAGCGGGTATGATTTTTTCTTCTATGGAAGTGGTAGCACTTCCATAGAAGAAAAAATCGTTATCATATTATTTGTTAATGTTGTGCGAGATGTTTTGATTTTGTGTTGTGTTTATCATTGTTTTTTTAACAGCGAGTGCAATTTTTCATGGAAAAAAATACGATATTATTCTTTTCTCCACGGATGCGCAAACCTAGTCGCAATTTGGACAATCCGTTGTCATACCTAGATATTTAGCCATGGTTATAATCTCCTTATAAGTACGCGGTCATCTATAGGTGTATACGTAGTCTCCTCAAATCACAACGTCCGTCAATAAAATCGCATTCCTTTCAAAGAACCGTCGGTGAAGTCGTCGTCGTACTCAAATTGAGAATTAAAATAGTAATTAATAAAAGAAGCGCTTTTTGAAAAATTTATTACTGCACGCGTATAAAATGCAATTAATTTAATTAACGGGGCGATACCGTGAATTTTTCTAAGGGAGCGTTAAATTACACAAGGAAAATACATTTATTTTTTTATTTTTGTGATAATTGATACGAAATAACACGGTAAATCTTTTTTACGCGTCCGAATCATATAAAAAAAAAAAAATTAAATTAATATATAATATTTAAACGAAAATTCTAACAACCGCGGTTGGCAAACGCGATGAAACCCGCGATTTATGCTTATTACCCCTGTAATAGTAAACGAATCGTCTAATCTCTAATGGAAAAAATTTTTAAAAAATATTAATAAATTCAGTGCGCCCGTTTTGGTGGCCTATATAAGGAACACACGTACACTCGCGTTCTTGTGTATATTAAATAACGTATTTTTTTCATTAAATTTAAAAAAATGACTTTTTAAACGGCCATTACATAAAGACCGCAGACTCGCGTTATCGCTTCGTTCCGCGCGTATATAACGATGATATGAATGAACGCGGTTCTGTACATATGCGACGGCGGTACACCGCGCCACAGCATCTCGCCCGTGCAGCGTGATGCTTTCCCGAGTACGGCTTTTTTTTTATTATATTACACGTATATTTGTATCTAAAGTGTATATATATATATATATATATATACGAGTGTAATATTTATTTGACTCGATTAGCGGCGAATACGCGTTGTAAACAGGTTTTTTTGAATTCAACACGCGAACAACAATGAACTGAGCAGCAGCAGATGACGCATATACGAGCAGTGTTCTCATATTCCCTGCAGGTCGCTGCAGAAAATATATGCGTACCTATATAATATATATAATATACACTCGTTTGGGAGACGCGCTTCTCGTAATAATAATTCATATATGTATACGAACGCGTTATTTCTGTATATTATACGGTAGAACGCGCTGCAGTTTTATTGTGGATAGTCGCGTATATTATATACAATGGCGTAAATTTTTTATTATTTTTTTTTATTATTCCGTTTGTTTTTTTTTTCGATATTTTTTTCACCGAGTCCGACTCCCGCTAGATCAGCCACAAAATTCCGATTACATTATTCCATATACTATTCACATATTCGACGACTGCAGCAAACACAAGAATACGTATGGCGTATATAGTGTACTGTAGAGATCTACGACGAATATTGTGCGAGTTTTTCTATTCGTGTGACGGCTAACAAAAACGTGTGTTGGTTTGTCAAAACGAGTCGTTTCGAACAAATCGAATTCGTATTTATACGGAAACTACGTAATAAATAATAGAAATTTTTTTTTTGTCATGCGAGGAAAATGTGTGCGGAAATACGGTAAAAAAAGCGTTTGAAAATTGTCCAGAAAAACTGGTAGAGTCGTGCGCGACGGGACGAGAGGAAGTAAACCGGCAAAACGTCCTTATACGTCCCTCCGGCAAAGCGTATTACCTCTGCTGCAGGAGACGCGCGCGTTAGTTTCGCGTGACCAAACTCGCGACGAAAATATCCGATAGCGTGCGGCACGCGTAAATAAATTTCCCCGGAGACGCTGGCATCGCGTAATCGGCCGAAGAAAACTGCTGTGAGAAGATTCCGAGAGTGTATCGCGCGTATATTATTATTATTATTATTATTATTATTATTATTATTATTATTATTATTATTATTATTATTATTATTATTATTATTATTATAATTTTTTTCAGTGGCGTAACTGGAGTTACAAAAATTATTTGACATGACCATACGTCCCTCACAAAAAAAAAAAATAATAATAGTAAATAATATAATAACATCGACATTTAATAAATGTATATTTTAACAAAAGTTATGAAAGTGTTTTGTTTATAAATTTCTATTTGATTAAAAAATAATAATTGTAACGTAGTTGAGTTTCTTACGGCGACACTATTATTTACTAATTTAATTAATGTTTTGTATGCCTATACAATACAAAAATGATAATTGGTTTATTTATTTATTTTTACTTTTTATTGTCTATGGGTCGATTCAATATTTTTTTACTATACACATAATGCAAGCAGTGGAATAATATATGAATACCGTAGTAAATTTTTTGGGTGGTACAAATTAGCGTGTTTGTATCTCCAGAAAAATAGCAATGCACCCCTGCGCACACCACCAGTTAATGATTCTTTATTATTATTATTATTATTATTATTATTATTATTATTATTATTATTATTATTATTATTATTATTATTATTATTATTATTATTATTATTATTATTATTATTATTATTATTATTATTATTATTATTGTTTTTATTGTCATTATTAGTGTTTGTATATGTATTATTATTGCGGTATAGCGAGGGGATGCAGGTTCGACGAGGTCTCTTTAAGAACTCGACGCGCGAGCAATATGGCGTCGCCGACGACGGCTGCTATGCTGCAGTATTATACGTTATTAGTCGTTGGCGGCGGTCGTCATCGCCGCCGTCGTCGACACAGTTTTGCCGCCGCCACCCCCCTCGGCGGCTTATTTCATATAAATGTGTGCGCGCGCGCCTACATAAAGAGCAATGGTGTAGCACTACGGCCGCAAACTTATAATTAACGTTATTACAAATTCAGTTTTGAAAACTGCGAGAGTCTCTTCTTCACCGCCACCGACGGCGACGACGGCGACGACGGCGACGACGGCGACGACGACGACGACGCGGAGAGAACCGAGTGCTGCACGGCGCGAGATGAGGGTGTGCGCGAGCGTAAAACAAAAACGGTCCAGCGCCCAGATTAATATGTAATAATTCACATCTGCTATTTTTGTATAATAATTCTTGCCCCGCCGCCGCCTCCGTCGTTTTTCTTTATTGCCCTTGTATATATATGTACTCGTAATATATTTGTGTGTGTGTGTGTGTACATAAGCCGTGAATCTTCGCCGCCGGCTCCGTCTAATTTTCCCGGAGCTTTCCATACAGATGCGACCCGGCCTCTATAAAAGCTGCAGGCTATACGCAGCATCCTACTCCTATATATATATAACATTGCGCGCTCGTATATACAAATACGCTGTGCAAGGGCGGCGGCGTCCGACGTGATTTGTTACCGTCCGAGCTGACGATGCATATATACGGTCTAGGGGTGGTGAGGGGAGGAGAAAAAGGGGGGGCTCGGATGAACGCGCGTATATAACGTCGTTTTTCATATTTTATCCGTTTTTATTTTTTTTTTTTTTCGTTCTGGCGTCGTTATTATTACACTGGCGCATGCCCACGCTATAACGCGTTGCTTTATATATTATTATATAAAACGGCGTACGAAAAAAAAAAAAATCGAAAGAATTCCAATAGCGACAACGGCAAAACTGATTAACGCGATCGATTTCGTATAATTGTATAGCGCTACAAGGTTTCTTCTTGGGTGGGGGGGAGTTTCTCAAACGTTTTATCGAATATTTCCTATTATCACTGCCATACGATTAATAAAATAAATAAATCCTATTGTCACTATTTGTTCTCTAATTTTGTAATAAACTCATATTATATATTTATTTTTTTATAGTGTTTACTTATAAGTCATAATTATTATAATATTTTAATATACTTATATAGTCTTTGAATCGAATTTTACAAAACAAAAAGCTACGGCGGTCGTTTAAATCTCAAGACCTCCCCCTTTGGGAACGGTCCTCACATGCGGCCGAGTTTTAACTCCATTGCAGCGCTGGTTTAGACTTTTTCACGTTATACAACACGCCTTTCGGCGCGTTTTCTAAACTCGTTTATACAACACTAATTACGAGCGGTTTTCTCAAGTTTATTTTATGATATTGAAAAATTAACAATAAAAAATTGGTGGTTTATTTTCTTCGATTGTTGTCGCTGTGGTGAAGCACTACGACGGCATCGGAAAACTAATTGTTGTTTTGAAATATTTAACGGGCTGTGCAGACCACTTCGGCTCGTGTAGTTTCGTTAGTGTCTGAAGACCGCGGCCGCGTTGAATTCGTCGCATTTTAGGCCGGAAATTATTTCCTAACTGGTATTTAATGTTCATTTTTTCTAATTTTGTCGACATCGATTATTGTATATAGATTCCATATATACGTATATTATTATAATAATATTAAACATTTTTAAAAAAACGAGTCTGCTAGTACTCGAGACATTGACAACGTCGCGTGAGCGGTAAAAATGGAACGGAATTGTGATTGGGATTTGTGAATATTGCAGGTATCTTTATTCAAAGTAATTTCGATAATAAATATTATTAATAGATTTCGTGATAACAGCTTACGCACATTTCCATCCCATTTCCGAGATTTACCCTCGTATCGCCGTAATAGACTTTTACACAACAAAAATTTGTATTAATTGTGAGTGATTGAGAGTATAAAACGTTCCTGCGTATTATGTTTTACACGGGGAAAAAACAACAGTTTATTAAAAGTTATTATTTAAACGTAAAAAGCGATTATTTTCGAGAAAAAAATAACACGTATATGTAAACGCTATTATCGATTCGGTGTACAACTCAGTGCCATTCAAATAATCACGTATATTTCGATTGTAATTCGCGGTTTCAATTCGTAACTATTATGAGGCGTAACAAATTTATTCGTTATAGTTTTGCGGTGTTAATTTGTAAACGAGGAATTATATATATATATATTAAACCAGCAAACACACGTCGATGACTGCTTATACCCTTTTATAAACATCAATATAATTACTATGTGTATTTAATATTTGTGTTATTGAAATCTAGTAAAACCCTACGGCCGTAGTCAAATGCACGTATAAAACAATTTTAAAAATCGAAACGCTTAGTATTAAAATACTCTTATATATTATATTGGATACTTAAAAATTATATACGCAGAATATTTCCTAAGAAAGTACGTTTTTATAATCGACAGACATTTAAGCGTTTGACACGATACTTATACAATTACATATGTACAAAAAACCGTTTATCAATATGCATAATATTATAAACGATTTCTTATAACTAGAATTTTGCTGATATTATAAAATCTAATAGTCGTATAGTAACAAACAATATACAAATAGTGTTGACGTTATATTATAGGTACGACCAATTTCCTGTAGATTGCCAAGACCTATGCGTCCAACTGCGCATACCGATACGACGTATATATTTACAGAGGAAATATTTATATTTGTCGCAGGAATTCGAGTGTAAACCGCGCTTTTTCCACAATATTTCACACACGTGTTGGTCCAACAAAACTCTGTCGCTGAAATCTTCCATATTACAAATTGTCCATATGAACTTATTGCAATATATTCGCGCTTGTTTTTTTTGTTTGCGGTGTACGCGTGATGTCATGTTCTTAAACTCCCTTCCAAATTTAGATTTGTAAATTCGAAAGATAATATTCGCGATTTAAAAAAAAAAATCATTATTTTGAAGTGGGCAAACTAATAACGTTTATTTTAATTTTTTTCCTCTAAACACTCCGCCACCAGCATAGGCGTGCGCACAGGGTGTGCCGGGTGTGTCGTGGCACACCCCGTGGCCCGTGGCTTTTTGTACAACTTTCGTTCATTCGGGGACTTTGTTTGAATTTTAAGCTATAAATAATAAAAATTAGAGAAAATAAATTAGGCGCTCTAGCAAAATTTTTTAATATTCTAATGTAGGTTACTAACCACTATAGGTACATAGGTATATACTATATTGTAAAAATATATTTAAATGTTGTGAAGCACAACATTTAATCAATAAGTTTTTATGAATTGATATTTTGCATTAAATTTATCCTTGTTTTAGGTTGAGAGTTAGGTTAGATTTGCTTAGGCTCATATAAGGGAAAGCTGCCCAATTTTCTTCATGGCACACTCCATACAAAATTCCTGCGCACGCCTATGGCCACCAGACGAGAAATACGCGCGATCGTTTCTATAAAGAAGCGTGCCGCAGAAGAATATAATAACAACGACAATTCGATAGAATCCGCGAAGAGTCGCCACGGCGGTGCGGCAGCGGAGAATATCGAATAATAATATTATTGTTCGAATTTTAATCGAAAACTCGGTTAATAAAACACGTTCGGTTTTTTTCCCGGGCACTACACGTATTTATAGTGTAATGACTAATTAAAAAACGAAACGGCGGCGGACTCGTTTGTGAATTATTCGCGAAACACAAACGAGTTCCACCTGTTTTTATTTCGTTGGTTTTTTTTTTCTCTCCTTTTTAATTTTATTACACGGCCTCGCGTATACGCGCGCGCGCGCGACCGGGTCCCCGGCACTCTCTCCAGCTCCAACACCCGTCGCCCCGTATACGCGGATTCGGCGGCGGCGGTGGCGCGCGCGCGCACTCTCGTTATTTATGTGTAAAAAGGTATTCTCTCATCCCGCAATTTAGTTTTTAAACGTCCATTCTTCATTTTCAAGCCATATTTAAAAACGGCGGGGAAAAAAAAAAAAAACGAAAAAACATACCCGAACTGCAGGCCATATTCGCGCAGCCCCGCGCGTATACCGCGATCCCCTGCGCCACCGTTCCTTCCGTTTCTTTTTCTCGTTTCGCGTGCCCGTCCTTTTTGTTTCTCTCTCTCGTTTTTTTTTTTTCCGTTAAATTTATGTCCCTGACATTTGTACGGGAATAGCCCGCGTATTACGACGACGCGGGACCAGCGAACCGATAAATTCGTTTTGCACACCGGCGCTTTTTCCTCCCTCCCCCGCCGCCGCCGCCGCCGCCGCCGCCGCGCCCCGACGTAGTCCCTTCTGCCCGAGACACGAGACCGTCGCGTCGTCGGTCGCGCGCGCGCCCGCGAGTGTCCCCGGGCCCTCGCGCGGCCTTATCTGCCGCGCAGTCTTCTGCCGCGTACACCGCGGTATATATACACGCTCGCAGTGGTAATACATATTATATAAGTATACATAGAGACGGCGTGTACCGTAATACTTATCTTCGGGAGCGGGTAAAGGGGAAGAAAAACGCGCGGGGCCGAGAGAGAGAGAGAGAGAGTTGGGTGGGGGGAGGGGAGGGGAGGGGTTGAAAAAAAGGACGGAGAGGGTGTAAATCCCGACGGTGTACGCGCGCTGACGCCGTAAATTACGACTTAAAATATAAACGTCGAGCGAGATAAATCGCATATTTATATACGCGTATATAATAAAGGCGAAAAGCCGAAAAGGAAATATTTGTTTAAAAATTCGTCTCGCTGGAAAATCGCTGGATTTTTTTTTTTTTTAGAGCGAAGCTTTCTTACGGATGCGACCAAACCGCGAAAAATAAAGCGCAAACACATAATAACATAATATATAGGTATACACCCATAGATAATATATAATGGATATGTCATGTGCAGGCCCGTACTGGCTGCTCTTATAGGGCGGTTGCTGAATCCTATAAGGGCGACTAAAAAAATTTTTTTATTTTATAGTATTACCGATTAAGAATCTTAATTGGTTTAGAACAACAAACCAAACACCAATAAACCGCATGAAAACAAAATGGCAATGACGGCACCAAAATGTCTACGCGACTATATAAACGGTGTACCTATTATATACGTATGAAAAAAAAAAAAACATTTTTTAATAATATTATATTATTGAATTTTATCCAGTTGTAATTGGAAAATTATCGAAGTCAATATTTCTCTATAAAATCTGTTTAACAGACGTAATTTCTTTAAATTTAATGGGCGCATTGTGCCTCGTAATTTTAAAGGGCGCATCGTACATCTGCCCGTTTGCCCGGTGGGCCAGTACGGGCCTGGTCATGTGTATACAGAATGCATAGCGGGCAGCGTGCCCGAACGAAGAAGAGAGACAGCAATAGGTCAAGTCAGGTAAAATCATATCTTCTATCCTACTCAGCAATAAATTACTTTTTGTTCCACGAATTATTCCGTGAAATAATGATTCTCGCCTATATCATGTAGTATGATAATTGATTTCTCATGAATGCACAAAATTGTTTACCGATTTTTCGGATTTTACAGAATTGTTCCAAATACCCTCCTGAAGTACTGAGTGTCACCACGTCGCCCGATTATTCATTTTTTTTTTTTGTCTGAGGGGAGGATTGTATTTAAAGGTTGTGGTTTATTAGCGTGTCATTTAAATAATTTAACATTATTTCTGTTTGTATTATGAGAGTTGTATGGAAAACATCGATCAGTTTATACCACGACTAGTTCAATTATATAAAAACTACACACGGGCGAAGCCGAGTAATTCAGCTAGTAATAATATAAAACGACAAAATGTACAATAATATAGGTACTATACATAATATTGTTATCTATATATATGATATCAAAATATTTGCTGAGTGAGACAGAAGATTCGGGAACGCCTGATAACGAATATTGCCTATCCATTATGTATACACCGTTCACTGTTGCAGTGTTGCCAGACGTACGATAATTGTATCGTATTCGTACGATTTTTATTGTTCGTGTACGATATGCGAATCGTTATCGTACACACAAATACGAGAGTTTTAATGTTTTTTAATATTATTGTATAATTATCGTTTGACCGTAACGTATATACCATACTTATCAACGATAAGATACTAGAAATGATATGTTTGACAATAATATCGCAGAATAGAATCAATATAATTAATTATTAGTCGTCACATTGCATGCATATTATGTGCGTTCCATTGCGTGACAGTCATTCTCGGTTTGGTCGTCTCCGTAACCGGAGTGACGAAGCTTCGATTTCGTCTAGAGTCTCCGAGACCCAAACGCATAGGCGGAAATAAGGGGGGCCTTAGGGGGGCTAAGCCCCCCCCCAAATATCTTATAATTTGTATGTATTTTGAATATTTGACTAATTATGACTGATGTTAAAAATGTTAGCCCCCCCAGAAAATTTAATAGATTTCCGCCTATGCCCAAACGGTCTCTGTTTTACTGTGTACGAGTTGTTTTCGAATAGAAACAGAACGATCGGGCGCGACGATTCCCCTTAATTACGGGGGAAAATAATAGAAAATAACGATTTCGCTTAACAAATTCCCCGGTGTCTTTACTCGAAACGTTTTTCGAAATTCTCTCAGTACTTACATATAGTTCTCTAATTAAAAATAAACCGTAAGAAAATCTGATTTTTACCGATTATCGATTTTTAATCGTCACCACAAAGGAAAAAAAACTAACCGGAATGCATAACCGTGTCCCGCGGAGTCTTGAAATTCACACCGAAAATTTTCCAAAAAATTTTTTCCCCGATTTTAGGCTGTTTATATAGCGATTATTATATACGAGTCGAACTATATTCGAGTCGTAAAAATAGGTAATTTTCGGTTTTAAGCGATGAACATTCTATACGACATTGGTCCTACGCGCGATCGTCACTTCAATTGCATTGAAAAAAAAAAATCTCGACAATCCTATAAGTCACAATTTTTTTTTTATCGCTTTAAATTTTCCGACAAAGTGTCATTTGCACGCCGAAGCTCCGCTCACAATCGTTTTTTGTTGAAAGCAACGCGTTTGAAATCGCTTTCAGATTTATATAGTAATAAAAAAAATCTCTAAAACTTTGTCCAAATAATTCACTCAAAAACGACACCCGCACGGCTCGCAACACTTTTAAAAAAGTATTTTTTTTTTCTCTCTCTTATAGATTTCGAGCGAAACAGAAAATTTCAATATTTTCCGCCGAATATTTACATATAGTGTCGTCTAATCCTATTCATTCAAACGAATAAACGAGGACGACCGGATCATGGCTTTTCCATTATTATTATTTTTTTTATTCTACCCAGACTCTTTATGTGACGTATACGTTTATCGCACAAACACGAAATAATTCGATATAAATTTAGATCGTCGAATTTTTTTTGTAGTTTTCACGTTAAAAGACGAGTAAAATTCACACGTTTTTTTTTTTTTTGTATCGTATTAGACTACTTTTAGACTGAATCGAATTTTTAAAAAACGTTTCTAACTCTTTGCAATCGTTAACACGAGGTATTTAGTCAAGTCCACTGATTATCACGATTATTATTCACTTCTCACCGCACAACGACTGGACGACGTAATATATATATATATACAAATAATCTGAAAATCGCCCATCCCTAGGGAACGTGCTTTTCCGATCCTTTCAATACAAATATTGTCTATAATTTGATAAATGTTTCTTAAAAAAAAAAAAAGTTGGAAAACATTTTTTCTCATTTCTGTTTATATTTCGCGCAAAATAACGAATTTATTTTTAATAAAAATAAAAATAAAAAAAATCGTAAAAAATCTACTCGGACAAAAGTATATTCGTATAAAATTCTAATTATCCACTTTTAATCCGTCTATATCGTGTCGACGAGTGGTTTTGTTTTTAATTTAATCTCTCAAGACTACGAAATAAAATCAAAGTAAATTGATACGTTTCCAAATCGTTGTAAATTATATAAAATAATCAATCGGATTCGTACAAAACACTGGTCTCGCGGTTTTAAACGTGTTCCGGTATATTATATTGTTGTAATATCGTTCCGATTACAAAATAGAGTGTCGCACACGGTACAGCACATTATCGCCTAATTGACCGCGCGATTCGGTCAGTACGGCGTTAAGTTTGTCGACAAAGAGACGCGAAAACGGGTAAGAAATAGAAAGGAAAGAAAAGGATATTATAATATTCGCTCGGGCGCTTTCGCGCGAGGGTGAAACGCGTATTATCCATTAATAGATCGCGAAACAGTTCACGCGTTTAAGATAATATACACTTTAATACGTGTAATCCAATAATAATAATAATAATTTACCCGCCGCGTGCAGGGAAGATTGTTATTAATTTTTTTTTTCTCTCCCTATAGTTTCGCCGAACAAACGACAGATTAATTTTATAGGTCACTCTACAGGACGCTGCAGCAACGGCCCGTGCGAAAGACGCGCGAAATCATTGCGGAAGAGAGGGATAATCTTGTAGTGCGGATGCGGAATAATAATCGGCCGGCAGATCCGCGAAAAATTCTAGTCTCATACAATATTCGTTTAAATACGATTCGATATTATTATAAAATAATTCTATATTTCTCTCGTTCCGATAACAATATTATTTTTATTTTAACGGCCGATCGCATCGGTCACCGTTACAAAACACATCGTCCCTGCGACGGCGATTTATCCGGAAACGATCGAGTGGAGGGAACGGGGGGGCACATTACGTATCGCGCGTTTATGTGTCGAAGTCGTCCCGCCTATTATAATAATATATCGACGCGACTATTCGGCCGCCGCCGGTTCTAATAAATTATTTTCCCTATAAGAAAAATACCCTTTCGATGCCAGCGCGCCCTCCGAGCTGCTGCGGCTTTTGTTTGTGTGTGTGTTTGTAAAGTTTATTTTCCCGCCAGCTCCTCCTCGTCCCTTTGAAAGTTCCTCAATAAACCCTAAGTTTACACGACGATATTCTCTCTGTCTCTTCTCCCCCCCCGTCCCGTCCACTACCTATCTACACATCGTTTTTCCGTTCTCTCTCTCTCTCTTGTTATATAACTTATATAATACACATCTCTACCGCGCGCCGGTATAATTTTATACCAGGTGAAATCTACTTATAAAATATATATATATATATATAATATGTGCGCGAGATGAACTCGCTCCGTTTACCCACAACCACGCGCCAACACAAACTATATATATATATATATATATACACAGCACGCGTTCTCCTCACTTTTTCTTCTCTCCACTCACTTTTTCTTCGCGTCTCGTCCTAACTAATTTTAAAGTTTTCGGCAGCATAAATTACACCGCGACCGCCGCCGCCGCCGCCGCCGCCGCCGTCCACGTTCCTCGCAGATGTATTATTGTACTCTACGGAATTTTTAACCCCGTCCAAAACGTATATATATATATATATAAAATATACACACCAGCGCACGCATTATAGCTGGCCGATGAAAAATGTACCGACCTTAAAGTTATTAATGGTCGAACGTGTTACCCGAAAACGTTGCGCGCAAACTTTAATTTATTTCCATCCCTGCGCCACCATCGCCCAGCAGTCCTGTGCCGCGCGCGCCGTCGTATACCTATATACGTATGCGCGTCGCTGTTTATATTATTATACACTTCACCGTGTAGAACGCGAGCATAAATAAGTTCCTGCGAAGCCCGTACCGGAGGTCTGGTATTCCAAAGAGAATAAATTATTATTATATATATATTTTTTTTAATCGAATTTTTATCATCATTGCTTCTCCTCCGCCGGTATATTCAACAAATTAACGTTGACGGAGAAAAAAAACCGCGTTCACTATGGTTATTATTTATTATTTATTATTATTATTTATTATTATTATTATTATTATTATTATTATTATTATTATTATTATTATTATTATTATTATTATTATTATTATTATTATTATTATTATTATTATTATTATTATTATTATTATTATTATTTTATAAAACGATGTACGTGGACGGTGATACAATAAAATTATTGGTGAGTGTAAACTCTTTTTCGTCTCACTCGATGACACTCGGAAGTATATGTCATTCGAAATTAGATCTTTCGCGCTGACAAAATTGTCAGACTCTGGTTGAACCGCGACTTCTTCAAGCGCGTAACGCTAATCGTTTGTTCCGAATTAAAATCGTCCGGATAAAAAAATAAATAAATAAAACGATGTTCGATGCGATAAAATACGTTTTACTGGTGTTGTAATAATAAATCGATCTCTATAAGAAGATGCATTAACGATTCCCTTATGGATTCTCACAAAACCAAAATCAGGACGTCTCCGAACGTTGTTTTCTATTTACCGCGCGTTTTACTCGGGTCGTCTTAACAAAATGTATGTACACGAACAAAATCTATTTTTAATTACTATAAATTATTTTACGCTTTAAAACGACGGGCGGGGTTTTTTTTTGTTTCTTTGGGGAACTGATCGACAAAAACGCGCACTAAATAAATGTAAAAGATTAGGTCCAATGAGTCTGCATATATATCGTATACATTAAATAGCCTAAAAACGGTCTGATAGGCTGCTGGGCGTTTAAAAGATTCATGATGATGGCGACGAAATAACGTCGTTAATATTATACACTCGCTGCTGTATACAATGAAGAATTATTGTTGAACCGTTTTTAATACTAAGTGCGTTCTATTTTCGTCTCGTTCGAAATTAACGATTTAACAAAATAAAATACAATGGTTAAACGCGTTAATATGTATTCATACGGTATTATTTATTTAAACAAACGGTTTGAATTTTCGGTCGTTCGTATAACCGCGGGAAATTTATTACGAAATATTTCTAATTTAATTTTTCGTCGCTTATATAAAATTTTTTTTTGATTTCGCGTGCGAATCGAAAGAAAAAATAATTTTACAACGGCAAAGAATTGATTTTGTGAGTTTTTCAAACGTTTTTCAAATCGAACTAGATTCGAAATAGCCGTATGGATTCGGACTGCATGCAGTCGCCTGAACAAAAATATCATATCATCCGATGACTGGTGTGTGGACAGACCTGCGTAGACGAAGAACGGTTTCGAAACCGATTTAAAATTTTCCAAATATATTAATTTTGCACGTCGTATATAATGTTATGTAAAGAATTTTTAAATTTCGCTAAATTAAAAAAAACGCGGATTTAGCACGACAGCACAGGGAACGGAAAACGTGTAAGAGGAAATTCAAATGATTTTAATGATTCAATACAAATAATAAAACATAGCGTATACCGTTTCGAAAGTAAAATCCGATCGTTCTCTCCGGCCGTATATTGATCGAACGAATGAACTATATAGTGATTTCACAGAGTACGGATTATTGAAATTCGTACATACAACAGAAGAACAATCCTAAGTATTTAAAACGACACAGTATATTTCAATATTTGGCAGTTAGATAGTATTCGTAAGACGATCCGTTTTGTGTTGGACCAAAAGTATTCGCGTACGCTGTCACTGCGAGATTGTCTTTAGGCGTTCAGAAAGACTGGACAATTCGAAATAATTTTAAATCATCGGTGAAAAGCGAATAATGTGAATTGAAAACCCGGCCGAGAACTTTATTAAATAAAAGAGGTATTACGCTCTTGAAGAATCCCCCGGATTTAAGAATTGTATTGTGAGAAATCGCGTAGTAAAAGACACTCGTCTGATCCTTCGCAGTACCAGTTCAACGCTGTTTATGCGCGCAATATATTCGTGTTTGAATTTGTTTCTCACATATATTACTTTAAAAAATATATATACGCAGTGTCTACATAGTGTATCGAAAGAATAAAACGCGTATTTTTTTTTTAATTTAAGAAATACAGACATAAAATTTAAAACAAAAAAAAAGTTTTATCTCCGCTGCAGCTATAATTTTAAATAATATAATTAATTTGAACCGTGTAACGTTGTAAAAATAATAATAATACTGTCTTCGCTCCGAAAATGTCTTTCGCCAACAGTGATAATATTTATATATGCGTGTCGGCGGTAATCATAAATTTTATCCGAACATCACGTGCGGAGCGTTGATACATATATATATATATATACTTTGTGTTTTTTTCGTTGTAATTAATATAGAAATTTCTTTCATTTTATTCGTTCGTTTGTTCGCTAATCGTGGGAAATATTACGCGCAGTATATGACGCGCCACGATACACGCGTATCACCAGTGACGGCTATCTGTAAGTGGCCTAGACAAATATTTTGTGAATTAAACATTTTCTTATTCAAAACCTCAACGGGTGAAATCGAGTTTTTTTTTAGTGTTTTTAACAGTGTGTTTATTGGTTTTGTGAAAATCGGAGTTTCAAATGGAGAAAAAGTTGGTTTTTTTTTTAGAAATAAATAGAAATAAGCGATTCGGTGGAAAACGTGAACGTTCGCGATGAGAGACAAGCTCAGAAGAACGTCGCGCATCGTCCACGACACGTGGGGTTTCTTTGTTGACGTCGCTCGTCGTTATAGTTATTTGTCGATATTTAGGCTTCAATTATTTTAAACGATTAAAAAAAAAAAAAATAGTTTTACCTCGTCGATTTCGAAAGGAACGTTTTACAACCAGTCAAATGTACGTTTATGGTAACGATAAAATATATGTGGACGCAGTTAATCCACGCGGTCCATACACGTGCGATGGACTTGGGTTAAATAATTTTTTTAAAGCATTTGGAACACTACGCGTATTCTGAATATTTCGAAAAAAAAACTATTCGGAATATGTATTCGAGTACTTCGTGACAACACAGTATTCCCTGAGTATTTTGAATACTTCACAAAAAGTATTCCAAATACTTTAGAATATATATTTTTAATATATATACTAAAATTATACGAATATCGAATATTATATTAATTACGTTATTATTTAGTTGAATATAAACAATAATCAATATGTATTTTTATGGGGGTTTAGTACATTTATTTTTTTAAATTCTGTGTTTATAAACAAACACCAAATGTATAGGAAACTGCAAATATACGAACAAACACCAAATGTATAGCAAATGATAAAATAATTTATGTCGTTTTAAATACCTACTGCTGTTACTATATATAGTCCCTATTCATATTTTTTTTCTGAAATAATTACTTTTTACGCATTTTAAGTAATATAATAGTTTTTTTTTTTTTACTATTTAAAATTATATCGAACTTTAAAAAGTGTTCCTCAGGACATTGTATTTAGAAAAAATAATTTAAAATACCGTGTTAAACAAATTTTAAATTTAAATTAAAATAATAAAATTTAAAATTAAAAATTAATTAAATTTAAATTAAAAATTTAAATTCAAATTGAATTTTAAAAACATTTCTACAAAAAAGTATTCCGAATACGTATAAAACGTATTCGGAATGATTACTATCCGCACACTTGTTCTGCAGCGCGCGACGACTGTTACACTATTATATATAATTGTAGCTGGTAACGGTGCGGCCGACCGACGGCTGAGAGAAACTCGGGGAAAACGAACAGTCGGCGGCGCGTTATTATTGTTTCGCGACAATTTTTTTTTTTTTTTAATATTATTCTCCTCCGTTCCGTGGAAAAACAAAGGCCGTACGCGCGCAAAAACCCGCGCGCTGTTTTTTAAACTGTTTTACGCGCGTATACTGCCGCGGCTTCCGTGCGTGTCCCGCGAGATTTTCCCCGTCGTTACGATATTCTGTTAACGGCCTCGAACGCGTGTAACGTTATACGATTTTCATTGTACGCGAATACGGTGTGTGTGTGTTGGTTGCGCCTCCGCCGGTCGCGTTAAAACGGACAAAAAACAATGCGCATTTAACGTTCCCCGAGCGCGGGCTAGCCGGCCGGATTAACAACACACCGGCCGTATACGCGCCGTTCCGACGACGGCGAAATTCGCACCGCACTGTCCGAGACTCTAAAACAGACGGTGTCCACTGCAGGGTAACGATTTTTTTTCGATGTGTAAACGTCTATTACGGCGGTATGAGGAGGGTAAATCTCGGGAAACGGGACGGAAACGTGTAAGCCGTTTTGTCATGGCGACTAATAATAATGTTTATTATCGAAATTTCTTTGAATAAAGATACCTGTAATATTCACAATTCCCAATCACAATTCCGTTCCATTTTCACCGCTCACGCGACGTGTACATCACATCAGTGTCTCGAGTACTATAGCAGAGTAGTTTTTTTAGATTCTGAACGGAGGAACGCTTTGGTTTTTAAAACGACGTGGTTTTTTTTTTTTGTTTTACGTCTGTACTCAGAAATTCTACTTGCAGAAGGAGAATATCATACCTTGTTTCCGATACAACGAATCACGCATCCACGTGCTATTCAGTTTAAGAGTATACCGGGACGCGCACGATGCTTGACCTCCCGGGCGGCTAATAGCGTCTCTGTCATTGGCTGTTGCCCCCCCCCTCCCAGGCGGCTAATAGCGGCTCTGTCATTGGCTGTTTCCGTCGGCAGCAGTCGGTACACAATGCCGTTTCCGCCAATCAGAATACCGATAGAAACTCGCCTGCGCGAACACGGACCAATTTTCGTCCACCGCCCGGTATACTCTTAAACCGAATAGCGTATAGTCGCAGTATTTTAGAGAGAGATAATTTTACAAAAACAGAAGAAAAAAAAATTCAAAAACTACCGAAAAATCACGTTTGAAAACGTGAAATTTCGTCGAAATCGATTATCGCGCTATTTCTTCGTCGTTTTATGGAATTGTAGCTGTGATGGTAATAATAATAATAATAATAATAATAATAATAATAATAATAATAATAATAATAATAATAATCGGTATGTGAATGACCTAATTAAAATTATTGTATTCAGTTTAGGATATTTATATTATATAGGTGTAATTATCATTTTGTGTTATTCAATTATTAATACGTATAATTGTTTTGAATATTATTCATTCCGCGTTCTTTTGCTTGTCGTACAATATTTCATCTCTAATATTTATGTTCCATATATTTTGTATATTCAATAAATTAAATATGTTTAGTGTTCTAATATAACAATTACCGAGTAATATTTATATTGGAGGCATTAACAGAACTATATAATGGTTATAGAGAAACTCGAAATATTCGCCGAACACGTAACTTTTTATTATTATATCGGGGAATTTTTCAAAAAAAATCGTTTTCGACTTTGAGCTATTTACATAGAAATTATAGATTTTAAGATATAAAATAGGTAATTTTAGATGTAAAAGAGGTAATTTTTGCGGTTTTAACGCTTAAAAACGCGTAATTTGACATTGGACGTACGCATTACTATATTAAAAAAAAAAAACGTTAGTCACCATTTTCTTTTGTATTGAGAAAATAATTATACTATATAGAATTTTATATTTATTAAATACATTTTAAGTACGAAATTTTGTTATAACGTGTGTATTATTATTTAAAACCAGACAAGGCGCGGTTTCCGCGCGCCACAGATTCTCTTTTATTTCATTTTTAAAAATATAATTAAAATAAGTAAAGCGTTTTAATTTCAAATTGAGATGTATATAAAGAAAATGTTTTTAATATTTTCAGTCACCGCTATATAATAGCTACAATACGATAATTACACGCGTGTATTGAAAAATTGTTTGTATATACAATAACTCAACTTATGAAAAACAAAACCATTTTTTGGACAATTATAAAACGGCAAGTATAACGAGGCCAGCAAAAAAAAAATTCGTTTTTTTTGGGGGGCTGAGAGTATAAATATGAAATAAAATAAAAATAATAATACCTACAATAATAGTAATGTGGGGAAACGATCGTAATTTTTTAAATGTTTCAATTAGTTTATGATTAATATTGATAGCGGTATATTTATATAAAAAAAAAAAATTGCCCTCATTATAATACAGGAAAAACGCAAAACGTTGCGCCGGCATCCAAGCGTAAATTGCCGCCACGTCGGAAATTTCATAATCGAAAAAAAATTCATATCTGCTGGCGTTAAACGTCTCCTCCAAATAGTCAAATAGCCCTCGACTAATTTCGACTATTTTTGTGATATCGAAATACAGCCGAGCTTCGGTGCCTATATAACGACTTAAACACGGCGCCGTCGATAAATCGTCGCGGCGCGCGCATAATATTACAAGTCCAAATTATCGCGTTACCAGTGTTAACAGGTTCTCATTATTACACCACCGTCGCGGTGCGCAATAACTGCAGCAGTTAACGACACACCTACGGCACCCGGGCGCCCACCGCGACAATAAAATTGATGCCGTCGGCGAACGGGACCTTCGGGGGACGCGAATGTTAGTATACATAAACGCCGAAAAACGTTGTTCGACATTCGTTTTTTTTTTTTGCTTTCCCATTCCCCGTATAATGTGTCGCGTGAGATATGTTTTTTTTTTTTTTATGACAACGTTTATGCATGTATTTATTTACGCTTTATGTATATAATAAATATCGGGGCAAGGGGTGAGGCTGGGCGACGGCCCGGGACGGCGATTTTTGTCCAAAAGTCCGTTTAAAACCATATTTTAGTAACCGAATTTTCCTTTTTTTTTTTGTACCATTATTTTATACGTTATTAATTCGAAAAAGAATATTTAAAATTTATAATTAATTATTTCGAAAATACCGGAGAGTTTCACTCACACGAATCCCCCCCCTTCCCCGGTTCTTTTATATCGTTTAAAATTATTGTATTTGTCAAAATCGATGATTTTATTTTTGCGATACACAATTTTTTTTTTATATTACGGTTATTTAATAGGTAAATTTATATAATTTATTGGGCTCAAGACTGTAGCGTTTCGGACAGGAATATATGTGTGTCATAATTGAATATTGTTAGTGAATGCGATTGAATTTGGGGGACGGGTAAATTTACAACGTATCAGAACGATATACATAATAACGGTGGACATTTATATTATTAAACTCAGGGTGGCAAAATGATTAGCACCGGTATTGTAAGATACGCGCGGATTGCGCGACGTTTATAGGAAGTATGGCAATCGGTCAGTGGCGGTTATAAACGGGGGGCGATAGGTGGATCGCCCCCATGGGATTTGATATTTTTAAATTTAGTATATCTCTGACGTAACAGCACCGACTTGTGTCATGTAAATTGGTCCAATTATGTTATGGTTATGCTCGATTTTCGCCCCCCTTGAACGTTATGTAGATATAATGGCTGGAATTAGTGTTCGACCGACGATCAGCAGCGTGTACAGTACGCGCTGATCATCGGTCGTGATCGAGCGTTTAGCTAACGACAAACACGGTCGACCGTGCACAACGAGGAAAGATGAATCATTGCGTTTATTTCATTGAAATAATGTAATTATTATTAATAATAAAGATTGCATACGCGCTAATGATCGGTCGCTCGGTCGGCGTCAAACTAAACACCCGCATATACCGCCAAAACGCGTCAGCTGACCGTGATAAAACGGGAAAAGAAAGTAGTCACCAGATAGCGCTACGACACAAAATAAAGGGCGTGGCAGAAAGGCGCTTATAAATAGCGGTCCGAATCCATCGGACCGCTCAGTGTAATCACGGCGGTCAGTCGTGAACAACGTAGTTCGCGTCCGAATGCGGTGTGTGTCACCGCTATTTATATGCGCTTTTCTGCCACGCCCTCTATGTTGTGTCGTAGCGCTATCTGGTGCTACTTTCTTTTTCCGTTTTATCGCTATTTCGTTCCACGCACGTTGTTTTTCCTTTTTCTACATCTGCATTTCGTCTCGGTACATTAATAGATTTTTTAATTTGGTTAGTACTCGTCGATGTGAATATTTCATTGGCAGAGGGGTTGGCTTCATTTTCACCCCCCTCTTGAACATCATGTATAACCGCCACTGCAATCGGTGGATATTCGCGTTTGCTCATACAGTTCGTTTACACTAAAAAAAAAAACACGACCGTATTATTCATGATGCAGACTACAGAGTATAATGCGCGAGACGTGTTAAAAAAGAGTACGAGGGGTTTGTAAAAAAAAACGAAAATCCATTTGAAGACCGTCTGAAACGCGTCAACTTCGATATACCGTCCTCCTCCGTTAAGCTGTTATTTTACAGCACCGGTTCCAAATGTGTTCCCCGAAACGCCTATGTACTCAAACGGAATTTATTGATTTCAGCTGTTCAACACACTGATTGATAGTGTTCAGTGCGCTGTATCTTTAGTCCGCGGAGAAAAATAAAAGTAGCGTACGCGCGGAGTCTGGTGAATAGGGAATATTTTTCCAAAAAAAAAAAATCACAAACTGAGAGATTACTGTATAATATACAAGACCGGATTTAATGAAGTGTTGCAGAGCGGACCGCGGCACAAGGGGCTCGCGCGCAGTTTTGTAATTCGTGTTTTAATCGTGATAACGAATTGTAGCAGTGAAGAAAAATCGTCTTCTAAAAAGAAAAAAAACACGTACAAATAGACCGGTTTGCTAGAACGAACTGTGCTGAATGTGATATGTTTTAAGAAAACTTGATTTTCAACGTGCAGTTTAGGTAAGAAAAAAAACGTTCCGACTCATATCGTTTTCTAAAAGTTAAATTTCCGTTTGAGCACATCGCATTGTGTAAATTCATATGAATTAAATATTATATTTCTGTGTATAAAGACAACGATCGGTTTTCGCGTATACGCTCCGCTTATTTATTTCTCTCCCGGGCAAATTTTTCCCGCGTACTTATAAATTTCACGCCTCGTAGGAAATCGAACGGCGAAAAAGTTTTGTAAAAAAAAAAAAAAAATAAACCTCGTGTGCGTTCATAATACAATTTTGAAATATTTTTTTATTTTCTCCACAAAAAAAAAACTACTTATTCTTAAGTTTCACACTTTGAAGGCGACTATATATATATATATAAAGTTTTATTCGTGCGCGGATTAATTCGGAATCTCGAGAACCACGAGTGTGTGTGTGTGTGTGTGTGTAAGCCCCTACACACTACGATTTTACCGCCGTACCGTCGAAAGTTTTCTTTAAACGCGCGCCGCACAAATCCCTCCTCGCGCCACCCCGCGCGTCGACTGATTCGTTTTTCCGCCGCTTTCTTCGCGGCAATTATCGTTAAATCTCAGCAACAGATAGTCATATATATACGAGTATATATATATATATACCAGGCGTACAGCACAAACACACTATACGCACGTACTGCACGTCCATACCGCCCACTGCACGTCTCTCACTCCGCGCGTGTACAGGTATACGAGCCGACAACACAACAAACCACACACATGTACCATACCAGAACAGTGAACGGTGACGGTGTAGAGGGGAGGGGAGGCGGGTAATTCTTTTAAACCGCCGCGGGGAAAAGTTTTGCGCTACCACCACCACACATACGTATAATATACCGCCGACACGCACGTACCCGCGCGCCGTCCGTCGTCGCACCGCCAAACGATCCCGGTTTAATTTCAACACGCGGACGAGGGATGTGGCAGGGAGAATACGAGAGAACCCGGAGAGAGATAAATAACACACCGCCGGGATATATCATATTAAAGTTTTGTAATATTTCCCGGCAGCATTTCTGTGCGCGCGCGCCTGCGGGGGGAGAGATCGTTTTACGGGCTGCACCGAGCAAATTCATCTTGGAAATATTTTTCTTGCGCACTGCACGGGCGGGGGCCGGAATGACGTTTCCGGATGAATTATCGCCGGCGACCGATGGCAAGTGCGCGCCTCCCCATCTTCTCGTGCTGCTTGTGCGCGCCCGTATTTGATATATATACGCTCGAGAAGAGGCGTGCAACGTGTCTCCTCTCCCTGCAACGCGCCGCCGCCCGGTGGTGTATACTCGTCGGTATTCTCTTTTTTCCGCACCCCGTCATCGACCGGCTATTTTTTTTTCTCTTCTTTTTCCCGGAATATTATTATACAGATTAAATTTATAGACGACTTTATACGTTATACACACACACACACACACGAGTTATTTTTCCCTCCTTATCTGTTATACATTTCACCAGACCGTGTCGCATATATTTTTATATCCGTCGTTTTGTTATCACTATATTATCGAGACCGTTTTGATCGCGACATTCGGTTTGCGTGGAACGTTTCTCTTTTGAACGCAGATTCACGCGTTACCGGGGTGGCCGGCGCGACAATAGATAAGAAATATATTGATAGGCTACTCTCGTATTGAACGTGCGTGGGGTGGCGGTCAGTTTTAAAAATTCGTTCAAAAATACTGTTGGTGTCATCGAATGTGCGTGTAATTCGTAAAATCCACAATCGATTTCCGTAAAGCCGGTACATGATGTAATTTGCCCTAATTCATGCAATTTTCCTGCCGATCTACGCGGAATCCAAAACTCCTCACGAATTCGGCGCAAAACTACATACACTATAAATCCGCGACCTCGTACATAAAGTATTTACCCCGTGCTCATTTTACATACCGATTTACGCGTATCTGACGATTTCGGTGCTGCGGTTTTCGGTTCGTAAAACAATATTTCTCTTTCGCCCGTGTGCCGTTTTGATATATATATATATTATATGGGCAAAGGCACGAAAAGGCCGGTAATAATAATAATTACAACAGGACGACGGAGAGAGGACGAAGAGAGTGTTTCGGGTAAGAAAAATCGTTTGTTTTGGCAAAACGCGACTGTTCCCACCCGCCGCGCCAGCGTCGAAACGTAATCTGCACCGCGGCCGCGGAGACGGTGCGCGGACGACGATGACTTGCCGGCAGCACACAAGGTGAAGGTGAAGGCACTGAAGGTGTGATAAATTTCACGAGATTTTCGCCGCGAGAGCGAAAATGTTTGGCTGTTGCAAGCACACGAATTGAAACGGTGCACAATAATATATAGTGAAACGACTAAAAATAAGTCGATTTTCCGGCAGAGCCGTTTAAGGGTTACACGCGATGCTTTTTAATTTTAACATTTTTTTTTTCTGGGGGAATCAATAAAAGTATTTACTTTTCATTCTAACGATGACACAATTTTTTCGATAACATTAAGAATAATTTTTTTACCTTCTTTTGAGTTACGACGATATTGTCGAAAACCGTCTTTCACACAATATTGATATTTTATCATATATCCACCATTATATACGACGACTAAATGCTTAGGAGCTTAGGAAAACAATAATTTTATTTTATTGATTAATAAAAAACAAAACTTTATTACAAAAAAAAAAAAAAAATGTGTAACATATTACGCCGTCTTGGTATTCGATATGGCTCGTGTCGGTGTTTTTAATTATTTTCAATAAAACTGGCACGTTTTGATACGAGTCACTTTAGCCGAAAATTAACGATGTCAGGACACAAGTGGAATTGAATGATAACGAATTAGCGATTACGCGATAACTGATAAGGGAAGAACGACACGATGGTGACTATATATTGCGGTTATTTTTTAAATTATAAAAAATGTCGTTCTTGCGCATAAAAATATTGGTATTTCGCTATAACTTTTCATAATAATCTAGAAAATGGCAATTTTCGAGTTGTGTGCATCATTCATGTGCACCGATGACATAATACGGAACGCTCCGCCCGAGAACAAACGAACTGCGAATACCCTCTTCCGATTGGCGGACACAAATCAATGTAGACACGCACAAAGATAGAAATTATTGTGCCGATATTATACGATATTATTGTACAACTCCTTTATTATAAATAATGATAAATTATTCCTATAGAAATTGAATGGATAACTTTTTTCTTTACGTTCTCTCGGGAAACAGACACTTTTTTTAAAATTTACACTGCACTTTTTAAAAATCTCGATTGCAATATGTTGGCAATCTACAAAAAAAAAATTCTCTATACACCCTAAGGACAGATCCAAATCTTATCTATTGATATAACGGTATAAGTCGGTCAGTACTATATTATTGCGTACTGCTGAAAAGCGTTTTAAACGAATAAAAAATTACCAATGCACAGCAAAAAAAAAAAACCGAGAATTTTATTTTTCTACATAAGTAATGTCGTTTATTGCGTATACAAGAAACGAAATCTTTAAAATATCTTTTTTTATTTGTGCGTATACTTACACCTGCGTCTATGTAATATATAAAATAATATTGTATAACAATAATAACGTGCCGATAAAGATGCATTCCCCTAGAAGAAAACGCGCGTTATTGCTTCAACGTATTTTTTTTTTCTTTTCTATACGATATTTTATATTTGTTTGCCAGCTTTTTTTCTCGCGCTCCAGTTATTTATACGACTTTTGACGACACTTAATCGTAAATAATAATATTATATATTATATTATTAAGAAACTTTCCGAATTATTTTCATCGTTATTTTTTTATTTATTTTTATTATTGTTTGGTACTTATTTTACTCATTTTTTGTTTGTTGACACGACTCGTAGAATATATCGTTACACAATTTAACGCAATTATTTTTTTAATACGAGTAATTTTGTTCGTGAAATATTACTGGCCTTACACAATTACAGTTCTCGTACACAAATATAATATATTTATTTATTTTTATTATATTCGATTATTATTATTCCTATAGGATCCACGTTTTATTCCACGCGTTATACTCGTATATTAAAAATGTACCGTATAGCATATATGTATTATATTAGTGCAAAACCTATAATGCAATTTAAACTCTGTGTAGATACTTATTTCTTCCAAAACTAAATTTACATAAATATTATGTTGTATATTTAAAATTTAAAAGTCATTACTATATATATATATATATATATATTAAAAGTAATAGTACACACGATTATTTTCTTGAACACTTTTAGCATAATTAAAATTCGGATTGTCTATTTTAAAATTTTTTTTCACAGACATGTGTCCTTTATATTAATTTATTGGTTTTATCAATATAAAATTCATCGCAATTATATTTAAGCTCGTAAATTCCAGAATAATTAATTCTGTTATATCTTCTTTGTTTTTGGAAATAGTTCTATTTTCTTTATTCACTTTTTATAAGTATCACGTAATGCGATTTTAATATTAATTAATATAATAATATTTCTACACAAATTATTAAAAAAATTCAAAAATCATAATATATATTATGCATTAAATATTCTTATTTCCTTTTTTTCCACTTGTAACAAAAAAAAAAAAAATAATAATAATAATAATAGCCAAAAACTTTAAAAAAATTTTTATTTAGAGACATAACTATAAATTATTACGTATACTTTTCTGTGTAGATTTGATCGCGTTTATTTATATATCAGTATCGTTGTCTATATGGTCCTCGAGTATTCTGAGAAGGATCGATTCACAATGTATTTTATACGTATACTTTTTCTTTATAGCAGAATTTCGGGTCGAATTATTATAAAGCCTATTATAATATTATTTTTGTGCGCTCCCGGTGCAGTATATAGCCCGTTTCATGTTTGAATAGCGCTACGCGTATAACTGTTAATATTATATGTTATATAATACGTGTGCGTTATGCACACAATATTTTATTATAACGGTATTCAGTCCATTCTATTATATTATATTACGAGTATGTATACAACTGGCAGAAAGGACTGCAGAAGAAGGAGGAAAACAAATTGTGTGTTTTCATGAACGTTATTGGAATATTTTGTCTGTCGGCCTGCGCATGATAACTGCGTTTGTACAATAGCGACAAAAAGAAAGAATTTAAACGAAAAATTCCGAGTTTTTAATAATTGCATTTACTGTATTAAATCGTTCACGGCGATGACAAGCGTCTTTCACGCGATGACTTTGAAATACATATAGGTGACACGAGTATAATATGTTAAACCGCGTGCACGGGTTAAGGCATGGCGATAATTCGAATAACGTCGGTATTGACTGGAATAGAATAAATTTGCCACGTTTTCGGTTTTTCAAAAATATTTAACACCATTATATATTTTTTTAAATTTTACAAAAAAAATTTCCCATTCACTACAAAGAATTTATGTACAATTTTATCGTTCAAAATTATTCGTATATATAAATAATTAAAAATTCGAATATGTAATATTCTATTATATATATATATATTTTATAAATATTACGATTTAAAAAAAATGTCACACCACGCAAAACAGGCATATTCAATCGGAATTACGAGCAAAGGAAAATTGTCGAAAGTGGTTTTACTCTCTCTCTCTCTCTCTCTCTCTCTCTATATATATATATATATATATAAATTTGTTTAACGTTAAAAAAACGTATATGCGAATTACTATGAAACGGAGATATTAGATTTGTATATTGTGTTATTTTGAAATTCGAAAGCAATCGTTTTATTCGAAAAACGACGCCAGTATAGCGTGTTATTATTATTATGAGGGCTGCTAATTTACTACACAATATATAAATACCAATAAAAAATACGTTTGAAATTCTTAACAAAATACGATTTATAATTACTCAAATACGCATTTAATACGTTTAAAAAAAATGCATAAAAACAATATTTTAAAAGCGTAGGAAATGTCAAGCCGAATTATATAAAATCCTATTACCTGCAATGTTCGTTTTATAATTTTGCGAAAAGTATTATTATACATTTTTTATTTTAAATTTAAAACCCTCTGAAAACTGTTACTAGATGGTAACCGAGGTCTATGTATATAAAAGAAAAAAATTGATATTTTCAAAAAAATCGTAGAAAATCGACGACATTTTCTAAAACAACAAATAAACGATATACGTATATTTATAAAACGGTTACGATTCGGATTTTGCGAAACAATTACAAAATTTAATTAAACGCGTTTTAGTCTTAGCTGTATAAAAAAAAAAAATACATATCGTTGCGCTCCGGGATTTTCTAGTAAAATATTCTTACAAATATATTGTATTGAATAATAAAAATAAATTTATTACATTTTAGTCTAATAATGCGCGGCCTTCTATATACTATCGCGTCTTATTATTTTTAAAAAAATAACCATACTATAGTCGGTATTTTAATACTATTTTCAAATTCTTATGTTATACACATAATATCATATACGAGAGTATAATATGGCCCGAGGAGGATGAGGTGAAATAGTCGCTTATACATATATACCTACGCTCGTAATAAATCGCCAGCACAAACGATTTTTATATTACATATAGGTGTACACTGCAGCAGCGCGATGAAACGTCTTCATTTCCGCGAGCGTATATATACCTATAATGTTATATTTCATTTTAAATATTTCATTTTCTACTATATAATATAAGAGAACGGGGCGCGAGCGGTGTGTTTTTTTTTCGTCGTAGTCGTATCTCTCTCTCTCTCTCGTACGTATACGCCAAATATATAATAATATATATTTGTGTGAAGAAGGATTATAATATAGAGTGCACCGCAGACACAAAAAGACATGTATATATATATATATATATATAGAAAACGAAAATATAATAATAACAACAACGGCAATAATAATAATAATATAAATATTATTATCGAGCGAGAGGCGCGCGCGCCGATATTTATACGTTATTTATTCAAATCCGGAAACGACGACGCCGCCGCCGCTATAATAGCTCACCTCGTCTCGCCACCTGCACTGCAGCCGCGCGTACTACCGTCGCTCTACACTATCCTTTCCCTCTGCGGAAAAGCTCTTATTCTTTACCTCTTCTTATACCGATTATTATTATTATTATTATATATCGCGTACGCGCTGCTATCATATAATGTACAGCGTCCGCCGCGCCGTGCCGTATACGATCGCGTATTCGACGCGCGTCCCGCCGAACGCGAAAGATTTACGACCGACGCGCGCGCGCGCGTATATATATTCGTATTTATTACTAGAATTATTATATTATTTAAAAAAAAAAAAGAAATATATATACTTTTTTTATATTTTATCGTTATTTTATAAGCTCTACCGCCGCCGTCGCCGCCGCCGCCGACGCGCGTATATATATATTATACGCTTTCTGCTGCGCAATATAATCGGTAAATATAATATGAGGTGGCGGCGGCGGGTGCTGCGCTCGCGGGAACGCGAGGTCTAAAAACGATGATGGCCGCCGCCGTAATAAATCTTCGCGGGGTGGTGGTAGCTCGGCGCACGGGGTGCAGTTTCGCCGTTCTCCGTTAGAAAAATGCGAAAGAATTTTCTTTTCCTTCTTCTTCTTGTTGTAATTTTACGCGCGTAATATTCGTATAATTTTTTGTCGCACCAACACGCGACGTAAATATTATTATATAATCGAAAACTATTAGTGCAGCGCGTATATTAGGTGAAATTCGTGTTGAAACCACTGTCGTTTTCCATATACGAACGCGTATTATATTATGGACTTAATTTAAAATTTAAAAAAAAAACAGAATTTATTTATTAAATTAACGCCTCGAGTACTGCGGACAGTTCGTGTGTACAAATCAGTGTTTAAAGTAACGTGATGATTTTTGTGTAAGACAATAAATTTGCAATATTATATAGTAACGGTGTCCGGGATATAAGGTTGATTATTATAAAGAAGAAATAAATTTCCTCGGGGACAGTGTGTCAAGCGGCGGAATATTATGGCCAAATAATTATTAGTGCGATACGGGTTCCCGACCACTTCTATTCTTGTAGATTTTCAAAAATACCGTGCTCCGTCCTATGAATTGAAAAAAATCGATCGCCTTTTCTTTTGCGCTCCCCGTGTTGGAAAACACTGATATATATATAAACGATATAAAATAACTATACTGTTTACATATATTACTATATTAAAAAAAATGCATGCAGATATATCGGTATACCGGTGTATATATCTTGTATATTATGTCACATTTATTTTTTACACGTGACAAAATGTTACCTATAGCTTAGTCCTCGTCTCCTCGTACCTATAGACCGACGTATCTATATCTATATAGGTATCTATAGATATCTGTATATATATATATATATATATATATATATATATAGATCGCGCTGCCATCGCCGTTCCAATGTAACTGGCAACGACGGAATAGAAGTGGGGGGACCCGGCCGGGTGGTGAGTAGAGCCGAGTTCATGACGTCATGGTAACGCTCTCGGTGTCGCACGAATTTATAGAATGACCCAAGCCATTGGACGCGTATACATGTCGAAAATTCCTTATATACGTATAAAAAACGCGACGGACGACTCGTGCAAGAATCATTTTTTTCTCCCCGACCCAAACGTATCGTTTCTATTTTCATATTGACCCGCGGTTATGGCGAAGCGCGCGGAAATGCGCACTGCCTCGGTTTCCTGCGCAGTCATTAATACGCACTGCTGTCTAGCAATATACGCGCTCGCGTGTTTCGCGTATACACCGCGTCCCGAGTAGAAGACCGGGAGCTGAAAACGAAATATCTCTTCTACGACCATCGTCTTTAATATCGTTAAAACACACACACACATATACGCGTACAATACATACATCATCCGAAATAAACGACACACGCGCGTATACGCGACACGTATATTTATATAAATAATAGATACGAACTCACATACACACACACACACACATATAATATACGAGTGCAGTATATTACAGTATTAAACAAATATATATACGGAACGCGAGCGAGTATAAAATATAAGAACGCAGAAAAAAAAAGGCGAAAAATACGATATGATAAACGAGCGTTCGATAAATCGTACATGTATGTACGGCTTTTGGGGCGTGTCGCTGCATCGTTCTATATATAAATACTATACACGCCGTATATCGTATATACAGAGAACGATACCAATAATATAATAATAATAATAATAAATAATATTAAATAATAATAATGATAATAGCTGCTGCAGCATCAGCAACGGCCGCGAGAGACCGCGTATTGTTTGTGGCGTATATATATACGAGTATATAGTCCTGCGGCCGGCGCGCTTTCTATTCCGCGCGCAATATTCCGGACGACGACAACGCCGTCGTTGTCCTCCGCCTCCTCGGCAAAGCACACTGGTCGGTTTTATATTTTCTATAAAATATCGCTACATTTATTATATATATATATATATATATATATACGAGCTTTTCGTGTAGTGACACGGCGCGAGGGGAGCGAGCGGAACGCGCGGCGGAAATGATGAAAATGTAATCTCTCGCGCGGCACACACATCCTGCTCCGTTAAAACCCCGTATATATCGGCTCTTGAATTGGCAAGAAAACGGTAAGGGGGCACGCACTCTAAAACGGCTAGAAACACTGTATATTTTATTTTATGACTATATATAATAATATGGATAATAGTGATGAGGAGTTGAAAATCTTATGACGAGAAATGGATTTCAAACGTATCAATAGATACGCGATTGAAATTAATATTATTTATTTCAATCGCGGAGAAAAAAAAAGACTAAACGTTAAAAAAAAAACGTATTTTGATTTTTATAATGTATTAAAGTATTAATTAAATTTAATAGTGTCTAATAGCTTCATCGTCGTCGGAACAAGCAGTATTACGATTGTATGTTATTATTATAATATACATTTTCTAAACAAAACCCAATTATAATTTTGATTAAAATATAATAAGTTCTTAAACATTTTTTTTTTCTTGCGGTGGTGATAAGGTTAGGTTAGGTGGTGACGTTAAATAATTTTTGCACATCTAGTACGTATTCGCTCCTGTTACGTCTGCACTAGTTCGCGCCTAAACAAAAATACGAATCGAACCAGCGTCTGCACACGGTTATTACGACGAATACCAGGCTGATTTACACGTTACCAGTTGAGGTTGCCAATAAATGGATGTCAGCGACTGTTAAGACATGCCCGATGTCGGAAAAGCCATAGCGAGTCAGTGCCAACAAACGTTTTTCTTTTACTGGCATGACGGCTAAACTATCGCAATGGAACCAGTTTATTATACGATCAAGGAGCACTGCAACTCGCGCACTACTACGAGTCGATACACACCACAACTACTGTAACAGCGTATAGCTGTCTTTGTGTAAACGGTACAGCACCAGATAAGCCGGACTTCCAGTCACCACACGCTAGTACACTTCCAGTCAACTTACCAGCTATTATGCCCTCATGGGTCATTACATCCTATCTTCCGGTCATTTTATAAGAATTATGTGGGGGTTGCTTATTTTTTCTTCCATTGTCAAGTTACTGTTTCTTCCATGCCTTAAACGCTACAATATGATAATAAATAATAAACATAAAAACAGCAAATAAGCACTTTTGTTGTGGGTGGGATTGATCTAATGAAGTAAATACAGGTATAAGTAGTCAAGTCAGGTATTCCAGTCATCAGGGAAAACTTCGGCCAGGTTACATATATTTTTTTATACATAATATCGAAATTTGAAAATAATTGTTATCACCGTGTATAATTTTCATCATAGATAATGAATATAATAATTTCATCGCATAACCTTAAAACATACCCTGTGTGACAATGAGAACCTTTCTAATAGCGATTCAAAACGCAATATCACTTTAAATATTCTATGCTGCGGTTGGACGTGTGCAGCAGTCACTATACAGGAATAGGATAGAATAATAAGAAATGAATACTTAAGGGACGGTGTAGGAGTGTAATGTGGAGAAAACGCAAGAGAATAGTCGATTCAGAGGCTGTGACGGATGTTATATGGATGGATGGACAGATGGAATTTAGGGCAGGTCCGTAGCCAGGAACCTTTTTCGCGGGGAGTAAAAAAATTAAAGAATAAATAAACTTACTGACAAAAAATTCACGTTCATTATAATGGAAATATATTTAAAAGAGATTTGTTCATAGAAAAGTAAAACCGTGTTAAAATGTGTGAAATATCGAAGGGGGTTTCAGCCCTCCCCTGGCTACGTGCCTGATTGAGGGCGATATATGAAGATTGCCGGTGTGAGTGTAAAAGAGGTGCGAGATCGCGCATTATGGATGTGTAGGATAAACTCAATGTAATAAGACTTAAAAGAAATATGGTACAGTATTTGAACATACGATATTCAATAATATTGTTGATTTGTTGCGGTTTTTATAATAAAAAAGAGAATTCCTCCTAATTTTACGCATCACGTAACACCGCGATTACACTTATTCGTTTTATTTATTATTTTTTCCACTAAGGATATAAAAATTATTTTTGTGAATCTGTTTTTATAATGCCTGTGCATATTATGTTGTAATGATCAGCGTATTAAACCGTGTTCTGTGTTATAGAAGACAAAACAAAACGGTATATATATATAATATTAAGACGAGTATTCCGTCGAAACGTATATTATATATAGAATTAATTCGATTAATGATCACAGGACTCGCGCGATTTTTACGATTTAATATTATATGTGAATAAAAATTAGCCGAGAAAATTGTCACGCGATAAAAAAAAAAAATCTAAAAAAAAAAATGTCGACTAAATACGTCGTTATGTGCGCATATTAATAAACTACAGGGGGGAAAAGTGCGTATGTTTTATATAAATAATTTATTAAATAAGTATGCGTTACGTACTACTGTAGCAGACGGCTAATTATAATATACGCCAAAGACACGTGCGCGGTATATATATATAAATGTATACAGAGTGTGTCAAGGAGATCTGATAAATGCAATAACTTTTTTTCTATTTAATATTTTTACAATTTTTTTTTTTGACAATTATTATCGCTTCATAATGATAACAAGTTTCTTTTTTTTAATAAACTTTAAAAATTAACAGACTAGTAAAACAAAAAAAATATTTTAAATACCAAAATTCGTTTAAAAGGTATATTTTTAGATTGGAATTATTCATATATTTTTATTGGCTATCTCGATAATTGTTAAAAAGAAAATTGGATAAAATTTTAAGTCGTTTACAATAAAAATTGAAAAAAATCTTTATTGTATCGCGAAAGTATTACAATTAGTAATTACACACACACACACATATATATATATATAACACTAATAGAACCGCGAAAATTATTTAGCGATTTTCGGATCTCCGTGACGCACACTCTTTTGTATATTTATGCAAATTATTTGTATATGTATAGGCATTTTAAATATATAAATATATTCGTAATAACTAATAATATTTTGCAGGGCACCCGCGCGCTCGGAATTCGGTCGAACGTTTACGCGCGCGAGGGTTAAACGCGCGCGCGTCTTTCGAACGCAGCATCCGCGCGGGAACACCTCCGCCGCCACGACGGATCCCTTATTATTGCCATCCCTCATTTTATTATATATATATATATATATATATTATGCATATACGTATAATATATTATATTCTTTTTCGTGTCTCCTAACGAGCGTGCATTGTTCGTGACGGAAAAATTATCCACGGTATCAACCGCCACGCACGCACGTCGTCGTCCCTCCTCCTATCGATATCTTATACATAAATATACGTAAAATATAACGAATATATGTACTTAAATTTATCAACGGGACGAAAAAAAAGAGAAGAAGAAGAAAAAGAGAAAAAAAAAACGAATAAATTATATTTATAAAAAAACTCCCCCTCGTCGCGCGATTATACGTGTATATAATACGATATGAGTGCGTATACCGAAATAGCTGCTCGTTTATACTGATGCTGCTGCTGGATCAAAGAATATTATGCTTTTCACACGCGATAAAATGAAAGATCTTCGGGGAAAAAAAAATGTACAAACTCGGTATATACATTGTATATACCGCGATGGGGTGTGTAACGAGGAGGGCGCAGATTTTTTTTTTTTTACTGATTTAACGCGTGAATCGAAAAAAAAAAAATGACACCGTGTTAAAATAAAATTCCGTTTTCAGTTTATGAGATATAAATTGAAAATTATTCTTTCGCTTATACACGGCGAATTATTATTTTTATTACATTTATAATATCCTCATTATGCTTACACGATAAAACGCGTGTTTTATTTATTTATTAGTGATTTTCGACTCGGACAACTATCATCGTATTATGGTTCTTTCCATTATTATTTCGCTCATACTAAAATATTTTGTTTTAACGTTGAAAATATTTGTATTGTATTCTCCGTTCGGGACACTAAACGTCATGTTGAATTGACGAAGTCATTTCTCCTTGCACGTAGATTTCACGCCGTTCAAAAAATATTAAGCGCTCAGAAAATATAAATATTCTCTCCGAGTCAGTGGCGGTTATATCAAAGTCTTGAGGGGAGGGGCGAACTCAAAATCAATGGTGAGCCAACGATCTCCCCCCGATCATTGAGTTCAATTTCCGCCACCTCCCCGCATTATCAGTATTAGACTCAAATCAATTACGGATATTTTAGATATTTTAATTGAAAAAAAAAAAGATCCACGTCCTCTTCCGTTGACGCTTTTTGAGCAGGCCCGTATTCGAATCCTGCTCTTTTTCAAAAGTTTAGTACAGGTATTTCACCATTTAAAATATGTATTTAGATATACTAAAATATACTCCAAGGTGGTGAGGCGATCCTCCTATATCCCCCCCCCGCAGATATCCGTCACTGCTCTGAGTTGTGTGTTACCGTTCCGTTTCGATTCTCGCGGTATCATCGCGAGTTAGGTCGAACAAATATAAATTTTTTTTCTTGTTTTACGTTTTACGAAAATCGAAACCGTAACGCGTACAAACCACGGTCGTTTTACTCGCGTCTTTTGTACTGCACGCGTACAATTTTCACTACACGGAGAATGAAAGAGAGAAAAAAAGGAACGTGCCGCCTTCTAAAGACGAATGAGTCGTACCGATCATACACTACACTGTTTCTACCCTCTCGAAGATTTTTACTGTTACGGCTCGGGTTTTTATGAGCTCCGAGGGCTCCATAACCTAACGGTACACGCGTACGTACACGACTCCTGCAGATGTGCGTTCGAGTACGTCCTATAAATTTTGTCCCATTGAATATTTAGGTCAGTCCAGTGTGTCGCCTGTGTGTACCGTTTTTCACCCGTTCGTAACAAAGCGGCGCCGCGCTGCACATACTATTCGTATATACTATTCGTGTATATTGTTACGTATTATTATTGTGGTATTTTCAGCGGGCCGAAGCCCCGCTGCATGATGTGACACCGTTTCCTCGTTCTCCGTAACCGTTGCAGATGCACTGTACCCACTCGCTTAAACGTATTTCTACTTTGTATTTTCACTACGGGCTTAGGCACTTGATTTTTTTTTCTTGAAAAATGTAAAAATTAACAAAAATTTCATTGCGCGCAGCGTATTTTAACTTTATCTAAATCTCGTTGCTTTTCCCGTACACGTTTCTGCCAAAATAATTGGTGTTTTTAAAACAAATATTTAATTGAAAATCGAGAAATTTTCGTCAAAACAATATCGTATTATTTATTTTTGAAATAAAAAAAAAACGCGGTTCGTATAAATTTCGTATAAATCATAGACAATTAAAGACATAGGTTAAACTCGACATACATATATCACGTATATTGGAATACAATTTCAACGCGAAATCATACGTCTGTGTACGTACATATATTATTATTATTCAGTTAACGCGTATATATTATCCATAAATCGGTGAATAATAACGTTGTCCGATATAAAACATAATTATAATCGAGTCCCCGACACACGCATAATATACGTTCGAATATTATTTGATATAATATATCGCGCGCTATGGGTTGTGGCCGAGTCGTACGTGCTGAGGCTGAAATATTGCCTCGTGCAGCATCACACCTTTTTCGTCACGTCTGACGACGACGACGACGACAATTCGGTGGTGGCGATAGAGAGAGAGAGAGAGAAAAGAAGAAATTTCCACAAGCAAAGGTCGTGGGATTTTTATCCTGCCCCGAACGTACAACTGGTGGTGAATTTTCGATGAAATATCCTCCCTATTCGTTTCCCTATACAGTCTTGTAGAATATTCGAATATTTCTGTTCGCACAGACGCGTGTTCAAATAAGCACTTTTCGCATGTTCTAAATGATTTTTATTTTTATTTTCATTCTTGCAGCAAATTACGTTATTTTATGAAATTATCGCAATTTTATAGAATAAAAATGAAATCGAAGAATTTTTCCGATTTCTATAAATTAGAAACTGGTCGAAAAATTACGTATATTAATACAGACGATTGCCCGGTATACAATCTTTATTACTTTCGATTTTGGTTTTATATAATATATTTATGTTTCCGTAGAAAAGCTTGTTAGGTATTATTCGAATACGTATTTAGAATACGTTAAACGCGTTATTTAAATAAACATTCAATATATGTTTTTTAAAAAAATATTATTCGAATATTTATATTCTATAAACTAATAACTTTTTTTTTCCAAACGATTCGAATACTTGTCAAAAGTATATCATTTATCAAGTGTGATTTGTGTGTTACCATGTATATCGAAATTCCATTTTCGTAATAAAAAAAAAGGAATTGTAAAAATAGATGATATTATGTTTGTATAAAAAAAAATACTTTTTTTATATAAATTTCCTCTTTTTTTTTTTTGTATTGTTGTAGTATACGAATTCGGATAAAATATTTCAGTTGAAAAGGCGGAGGACTCGTTGCAGCATCTAACTTTTGAGACGCTCGGATGTTTTATTATAGAGACAGTATATATAGGAAATAAATCGTTATACCGTATTTTTTTTTTTGCTCAGAAGGACTGCGAACAATATTTAAGAGACCTTTACGGACGCATACCTATACACGAATAAATATAGAGAAATAATATATATTTTATATAATAATATAATAGTGCGGAATTCTTTCGCGAAACCCCGTATATTATTTCGGGATGAAGAAAAAAAATTTGTCTAAAACATCTGAGCGTGAAGAATTTTCTCGTCCCCTCCGCTCCTCTTTTATCTCATACAATATTATATAATACGCACGCTCTTAAGACGATAATCCGTAATGCGCAGTGTACGCGGCGGACCAATCCGATAAAACGTGTGAAATAAATGGCACCGAACTCAATACACGGTACGCGCGTATATCAATTTATTAAAATATGACCCCGGATAAGGAGGCCGCCATATGCGTAGATATAAAAGTCATGGAGGATACGATGAAATATAGTTTTTTCCATGATATTTATCGTATTTTATTATTTGTTTCGTGATAACGGGACTGTAAAACGACGTACTCGTAGTATATCCACAGATTAGATGAATATACAGACGGATCACTCGCGATTTAAACAAAAAATAAATGACGTCATTCGAAGAACACCCATATCAGTGTTACCGCATGATAGCACAATAATATTTACCTAAAATTTAAACGTTACTCCCGCGAGGTAATCTATTTGTGTTGTTTACATAATGAATTCTGGTTTGACGATCGTGTCGCATAATGTCTCGTGTCAAATATACTCGTTTCATACACACAGTTGAAAAGCAATCGGTGCTTAACCTGCGTTAAATTTTTACCGGCACGTGATAACCATTATTACGATAATATTATTTGAGATATAAAAGTTGTACGATAATATCGTATAATATCAGCACGATAATTTGTATCGTCGTGTGTGCCTACATTGAAATGGGACCAAAAAGGGAACCAATCAGAAGAGCGCATTTGCAATTATTTTGTTTTCGGGCCGAGTGATCCATATCTGTATTCGTCTAATCCAGTGGTGCGCAACCTTTTTTGATCCACGACCCCCAAAATTATTAATAATAATTTTACTTTATATAAAACTATACAATAATGTACATAGGTCATAGCACATAACTTTTTCATTCGGTGTAAAATTATTGGCGACCCCCTAATAAAATTTCGCGACCCCCAGGTTGCGCACTACTGATCTAATCTGTGGTACGTCGATGTTAGCGTCGAAATCGGTTATTTTTACATAACGAAGTCGGTAACGAAAACAGAAACGGAACGCATATGGCGGCTCACTATATAATATATATAGACAACCATTTTTCATACACGAGAATTATTATACAGAACGCTCTTTCCGTGTATTGAGTTCATATTTTTTTCCTCTTATACATCCCGGCGTTCTCTTGTCACTCTTGTCTCGTGGAATTAAAGAATTTAAAAAAAAAAAACACATTTATTTTATACGTAGCGGCGTAAAAGATTCGTCGTCGTCGACGGTTCGAATACACGACGCGATAGGAGGTACACACACACACACACACACACACACACACACACACACACACACTATCGCCCTACAGACTACGACGAGCGGTGATACGGATTTTCATTTCGAACGAGCTTGTGCATCATATGTGTGCGTGTGTGTATAAATCACGATGATTAATTTCACGCCCGTTTCTCGACACTCGGGTTTTTATTTCTCCTCCTCCTCCTCCTACCGCCGACCGTATACGTTTATTTCTCTGTGTACACATCACACGATAGCTGCACACGCATACGTTTCTCGATAATTCTTTAAACTCTTCTCTCGCTCTCCGCCGTCCGTCCGTCCGTCACCCACCCACGTGGAAGACCCCCCCCCGTCCTCGTCCCCTGTACTCACACACACAAACACACACGTAATTTAAAATACGTAACTCGTACCCACCTCTATATACGCGAGCGTTACATACATTTTCATACGGCCGCCGCCGCTCTCTCTCTCTCTCTCTCTCTCTCTCTCTCTGTATATATATATATATATATATATATATATATACGCGGAATCGTATTATTTTTACCACCCTCGAATACACCACCGCACGTATTTCAACAGCAGCAGCAGCAGCCGGTGCCGTCGCCGAATCGATATCGCCGAAAACGTGCAGTGTATGTATGTGTATAATATAAATGCGTGCGCGTGTAGAAGAGAGTGCAGTAATACCCTCGGCGGCGGCGGCGGCGGCGATTAATCATTCGGCGCGGCCATAAATCGCGCGCGGAGTCGGCCGGGGTCGACGCGCACTCGCACTACAATATACGCGCGCCCGCCCGTGAGAGTCTCCGCGTGTATAATTTTTTTTCTCTCTCTCTCTCTCGCTCTCTTCCTCTCCTACGAGGAGGGACCTGCCCGTCGAGGTGCGCGTGTGGCGCGCGGGAGTGCGCGGGCGAGAGAGAGAGAGAGAGAGAGAAAAAACAGTAACCCGAGGGGTTCGGCCCCGAACCGCGGTATATTATACATGGACGGACGGTAGACATCTTGCCGAACGGTTTCGGCCGCACCGAATCGTCCTCGGCGACGACCATTAACCATATTGTACGACCGGTGAAATTTGAGTCGCGGAATTTCGTTTCTCGCGTAAAAACCTATACGGGTCGATGACAAAAAAAAAAAAGGCGTGCACGCCTAACAAAAATCCGCGTGTATGTTCTGTAAATACATTTGAAATGACGTTGGAATCGGCGACGCGCCGGAACAGACCGTCGCGAGTCGCGGGAACGGGGAGGAACGAGGGTGTTCGCCAAGACCCCTCCACTCGCTTTTCGGCAGTCGGCATAATTACAGATAAAAAATTCAGTTAAAAAAAATTCAAATATAAATATTGAAATCAGAAAAAATATATACTTTACGGGCTATTGACAATTTTCAATATTATTTATAGCGCACTAAAAATCTGCGAGTTCTAGAGGCGACGCCTTGTCGTTGTAACCGTGTATTCCTGCGGCTTGCTGCTTCCTTGAGTCAAGGTCTTCCCCTCTTGGTCGTCTTCCCATTACTCTACACTCGAAAATATCCTTTAAAAACTCGTTACGACGAATAAGATAACCGATTAGTTTGATTTTTCTCTTCGCGATCGTGTCTATCAGACATCTCTTATCACACTATACTTCTTCTAATACCCTTCCATTGGTTTTTCTGTCAGTCCGTCTGCGAGCGTTAATCGAAAATAAATTTTCCCCTTCCAGTTGCAGATACTATCGCGTCATTCGGCACCGTCTGCCCGCCAAAATATTTGCACATAGATAACAACAGTGTAAAAACGCACGGATACAAACACGGACTTGGTGAAAATCCTCCGCGAATTGTGATTTCGGTAAATACTTCGGGTTTTCGAGCGAAGCGAGACAATTTTTTTATAAATCGTCGTTATTTTGAGTACAAGTCGTCAATTTCATTGGACGCGATCCCTCACAAATATTACATAGCGCAGGCTGTGACGATAATAAGCCGATAAAAACATAGACCCGCGAGAGAACATGAAACGAACGGCTTTTATATGCGGAAAGCGATATATTTTGTTCGGTAAACTTTTCGAAATTACCTCTACGCGCGTTTTAAATAATTGACCACCACTTGCCGGCTCAACGGCTCGTTTATTGCTTGTGTTCGTGACTAACAATTTTTTCGCAATCTCGCCCCCTCCTGCCTGTTATACGCAATAATACGTTTTTTTATTACGCGTACAATATCGCGCGATAGTTATCATCGATTTGATAAACGTTTGTAAAAAGATTAATTATTTTGTAAATAAATATATAGAATTCTATCAGTATTTTGACGAACACGCATAACCAAGCGACTCTGCACATGTAACGTGATGAAATCGCTCTTATATATATATAGTATTATCTTCTCGCGTATTAAAAGCAATCTTTTCTTTCTTTAAACATACTCTCGCTGCACATCTGATATTTATATATTTTAATATTATAATATTTGTCGTATTGATTCAGTAATTTTCACGAAATTCGTTGTTTATATAATATTTTCTATCACACGTATAAAGAGAGTCGCGGGAATTGAGTAAATCTGTGTTGTTATTATTTTATTTTATAAACGCATACACACATACAGACGCTTACAGAAGGAGAGAGAGTAAATAAAGCGACAATTTCTTCACATACACCAAAGTCCGACTTCTAATCAAATCAACGTATATACGATGACAAAATATCGTTAAATTGATTATATTTTCATATATTATTAGTGAAAATACTAAAAAAATAAGTACGGAATACGAATAAACAAAAAAAAAGTAATGCAGTAAAACTGACCCCGTCCGACTCGACACAAATATAGACAATGAACAAATAAGACGACATTCCACATAACTAGGAAGCTGTATAACGGAGAATGGCCGCAGCAAAACAATATTTAATATAATCTGCAGTATAACACGGGCGAAAAGCCAAACACTGACTACTAATACCGTCAATAAGGGAGAAATTCTTAAAAATGTATGTGTGGGGTGTGGATGCGAGACTTGGACAGTTCAATCGACGGAAAAAAAATTAGGTTGGAAGCCATTGAGATGCGATGCTTCAGGAAAACGCTTAATTGAGCCTGGACCGTAATGGTGACAAATACGAAGAAGTACTAAATATGCAAATAAAAGAAAAGTGACAGTAGTGGAAATGCTTATTCGATTAATAAGAAACAAGTTTATATGACACGTTTTAAGACACGACAGCTTATTAAAGGCAATGATCGAAGGAGACGTCGGAAGGATATACATTATCCGAATAACGGAGGATACGAATAAGGAAAAATACAAGGATCTGAAAGAATTAATAAGTCACAGAATAGAGAAGCACGGAGAACATAGAAAAAAAAACCATTAATAACTATAATAGATAGAGAGAAATATATTATTATAGCTTCGCGTTCGGCGCTCGTTTTATTACAAATATTAAAATAATTTAAGCGTCGACATCGAATCGCGCAGTACGTCGATTTCGATGAAAATATATTTAATTTTTTTTTTTTGGAAAAAATCTCGTTTGAAACCCAACGATTAGTTGTTAATTTTGTATTTTATATTTTCGTGCAACCGACGTATTATTATCTTTTCGGGCGCGGTACAAAACGCGCGTCTTGTTCGCGGATAAGGTATACGCGGTATGCGGTAGGTACCACCGGGTTTCACAAAAAGGTGCGAAATTCCTGTTTTACTTTGGCCAGAATAAAATTTATAACGTAATTTATTGCGCAAACTATATAATATGCCTACATACACGGGCGGCTATACACTGCGGGCGCGCGTACGTTTGCGAAGGTCGACGGGTACACAAAAGCGTTTTGGGTCGCGCGTTTCACCGAAGAAAATCGCGCGGCGGCCGTCCCGCTGGGCAACGCTGCAGTGCGTCAAACACTCGGCTAGCGCATAGCACTAGCGCTGAATTATCGACGAGATGGACAAAAAAAAATCAACCGTTCTGGTCGTTTATACGAGTACAGCCATATACGGTTGAGAGTAAAAAAAAAAAATACTATTTTTTTTTCTCCATTTTCATCCCAAATATTTTGATCGGGGCCTATTTGTCATCAATTTGTTTCGGCGAGAAAAATATTACTGCCCCCCCGCGCGCGCGCGAAAACACACGAAGCGAAAATAAAAAAATTATGTTCACATATTTCGCGCCACCTACTGCACGGCAGTATAATATAAACTCTGTAATATATTACCTACCGTTCTCTACAATAACTACATAATATATATTATTATTATTATTATTATTATTGTTATCATTATTGAATACACGTCGTCGCCGTAACGTCATATATATATATATATATATATATAATATAAATTCGTCGTCGGTGTTATAATAAACGTGCGATACGCTCGGTATATAGCCAAGTGTTTATTAAAATATAATAACAATAAATTAAGACTGAAAGTGTATAGATTTATATGCCCGCGTATAATTGAAAAACTTATATTAATATATTATACATACAGTGCATTGTAGAATAATGTAGAATTTGGTATCGTTGAATACCGTTTATGTTTATAGTTTTTAAATAGCGCGCGTTTGAAAATTCAATAGGCCGATGAAGCTAAGGCAGCTGAGACAGCAAAATAAGTAGAACGTAAAAGTAAAACGTGACGCCTAAGGATCAGGAGTGCGATGTGCGGCTGTATGACATGCAGCTGATTTTTACGTGTTTATTGAAATTGAAATTATTGAATTTTGTTTGTAATTTTTTTTTTTATTGTGATCGTGTGTTTTTTTTTACGTCTATGCCTAGTTTAGGTATGTACAACAGTATGTAAATATAATACATTTCTCTGTATAACGCGCACATCATCGTGTAAAATATCTTGGTGCAGGCGGTTTTAGCGTATATTTAAGGTGACAAAATTAAACGCTTATAGGAATGTCCGTGTCTGAAACGTGCAGCCCAAATACGTACGATTTCCGTAAAATAATACAAATTTTATGCTACGAGCATATATGTTTGTATTTTTTGAAAAATTTAATAAATTTACATTTTTGAAAATTTAAGTTTCTCACTCGCTTCATCGCCGAAACCGTCACTCATGTAGTATCGATAAGTGAAAAGGTTTGTATAATAATCCGAGCGGTTGCAAGGGTAAAAAAAATAATAATATTATTATTGATGATATTTTATTTGTTTTGTATTGTTGACAAAATTAACAATAATACATGTTTAGAAATGAAAACCGTATAGGAAATAAAAAGAAAATATAAAGCGATTATAAAAGTAGGTAGAGAAATAAAACGCTGCAATAAATTGTACAGGAAAATGTCAGTATGAGCGAGAATAACATGTAATAAATTATAAAGATATAATATGTACAATAAATATTATTATAGACGAATAGTGACTGCTAATATATTTATCGAAAAAGTATTATAGTGTGAATTATAAAATATTAAATTTGAATTTGAACCGTTACAAACGTATATAATATTTTTATGATTTCGATTACGTAAAATTGACAATGCATATATTTATAAAATTGTAATTTTATAAAATAAATCATGGTTTTGGAGACGAAAAATATCGGAAAAAGAAAACGTAAAGACGCATTTCGATCGGACCGCTGATAATATAACGATAATAACAATATAATATAATACATTAAATATTAAAACGAGCTATATCTCAGTGTCGTTATTATAGACACATAAATAATATTGCATACGACATATTGTACAGAAACTAAAAGACGCAAATTTTCATGATTATATTGTAATATACGTATAGTAAAATGATATAATAATAATTATTAACGGATTAACAGTATATTATGTGAGGGGGGAATTCGCAAGTAAAGTTTCGTTTAATATGAAAATTTACGCGTTTCGCCCATCACTATAATATTATTCAAATCGCATATATAAGTCTGTCGTTTTTTACATAAGAATTTCTACTCGAAACATATTTTATTACGATGGAATTTGATGAAAATATAATTTGATGCCAATATATTATAATATATGTGATGTATTGTAGGTAATAATAACGCTTAGAAAAAGAGTGCCTGAGAAATCCAAATGTGGCGATTTTGTTTTCGGATACGATTCTACATCAGTGATTCCTAAAAGTTCATAATGAACAGAAGTTATAAATTGCGGCTCTCTCTCTCTCTCTCTCTCTCTCTCTCTCTTTCTCTCTCTCTTCGTTTTTCCGAAATTCTTTACGCGATTGTCAAAATTTTCGTTTGCAATAAATTGATAAATCGACTGTAGATATTAATAATAATAATAATAATAATAATAAAAATGTCAATCGCTAAGTTATATGCGAATTTTTGAAAATAATTCGCTCATCGAACGATTCTCGGTTCTCGTAATGAATTATTAAAAACATCAATCGGACAAGATATAAGTGACAGTGATATTTTAGAGAGAAAAAATGTATTCTGATATGGAAAAGTTGCACTTCCAATATGACGTATTATATGTATATTCACATATTATAGCACGTGAAATGACTGAAAAATCTAAATCAAAACATATGCGTGTATATAAGTTTAAACACATAGTTTCATATATGTCGTAAAAGTCTGATGATTAAAACGATTCCAGACGAGCTTTAAACTGATTTAGTTATTAAAATGGTAAATCATGAGCTCTTTTTCACACTCTTTTCTTAAATTATTTTTTTTTAAGATTAATATTTATTATTTGTTCATCACTTAAATATATTTAACAATTTTCACTGACACAATCTATAAAACCCTCAGCTTTCAATATACGGCAAGAACACTGGATAGGCCTGACTAATAAATTACGCGAAATCAAACGAAATGTATTACAATACGGCAATCGTTCGAAAAATCTCAAGTAAATCATTATTAATCGAAATCAAACGAAATGTATTACAATACGGCAATCGTTCGAAAAATCTCAAGTAAATCATTATTAATCGAATTCGAATCGGATGCACTAGACGACTAGACTAATCGCATGGATATCTGTACTTCGCGCGACACATTCCTGATAATCAATCATATATTATACAAACCGAGTGCGAGTATATTAACTGATATTGCCAGCGAATTCCTTGCGCAACGATACATTCTGATTCGTCTGTATCCAGTCTGCAAACACGCGGTCTTCAAGCCCTCGCCGCCGCTCTGTCATCATAACTCTTTCCGGCACCTGATCCTCCCTTTCCGCTACCGTATGCGTCGCGCCATCTGCGCGCTCGTTTCACTCACTCGGACGAATTAAACAAAAAAAAAAAAATTAAATTAAAAATTCTTCTCTTAATTAACAAACGTCTACGGGACATAATATATACGTACACGCGCGGTATTACACACTGGAGTTTTGCCCACTCGTTATATTTTTATGTCGTCTGGCCGAAAAATAAAAGTAATTTTTTTTTTCTCTCTCTTTATAAATTCACTCTTTTATGTACACTCGCGTAGCTGGTGTGTGTTTACAGTCGGTGTCGTTTTTTTTTTACATTTTTCAACGCTCGGCGTAATAGTGTATATTATTCGTATATTATTGTACAGCTGCAGCAGAACGGGAGGAAACCCGGCCACGTTATTTAATTTCACTAATTGCTGCGTTCACGGAATATATTACACACAAGAAAGAAAAGAAATTTTAATAACATTGGCGCGAAATATCTTTTTTTTTTAAATGTATACGTACAACGACGATCGTATAATGTGCTGTTCTATCTTAGCTCTCATCGAGCGACATATTTTTCACGTTGTTTCATATTTTTATACGTATACAAGTTATAGTCAATGAAATAGGAAGGGGGGGAAATATATTCATTATAAAACGGATTATCGGCAAATCGCGAGGTGAGAAATTTTTCGATACAGGCTTGGAATTTGTCATGTACGGTTTCGCGTGTACCGGTCGGTGGAAATTCAACATTCTCAGATATTTCGCGGAGAGATTATTCTTTTAAAAATATTTTTCAAAAAACTAAATACCCAAAAACTTCAAGTGCAAACCGATTGAGTTTATCGATTTCGTTTGTTTACAATATTCGAACGATAAAACCGTTGTAGAACACTATGGCTGTAGGAAATACTTTTAAACAGTATTCAAACAGAAAAGTCATACAAATAAGTATAAATAATTAAATTGAATTAGTTTACTCTAAGGCTTTCAGTAAAAATATTGTTCTCTCTCTCTCTCTCGTAGACAAATCGAAGGATATCAGCAAGCGAATAACGTCGACAATCAACGTAATTCGGCCACGTTAGCCGCGTACAAATCACGTTTTAATTAATAATTTTTACTGCGTGGCATTTCAGTCGAATTTTCTACCGAGAAAACGGAAACACGCAGAAAACCGGAATTGAACCCTATCCCGTCAAATTTCATTTCTCCTCTGAACCCTACAAACGGCGTGCACGAGAAACGCGATGAAATACAGGAACGTCGAACACAACAATTATCGACTATCTATCAATATTAAAAGCTCGGAAAAAAAAACGAGTCTGCTAGTACTCGAGACATTTTTGTGTAAACGTCGCGTGAGCGATAAAAATGAAACGAAATTGTGATTGGGATTTATGAATACTGGTAACTTTTAAATATTATATTATTAGTTGTCATGACAACAACTTACGCATTTCCGTCCCAATTCTCGAGATTAACCCTCGTACCGCCGTAACAGACGTTTTCGCATCAAAAATACAATTATTATTAGAACAAACTGTATAATATCTATATATTACGCGTTATTATGGCGTACGATATGGAAATTACGAGTGTGAAATACACATTTTTTAAAATTTTTTATACGAATTCTCAACTCTCGTCTAATATGTACGCGTTTCCGGGTCCGGGATTTCGTTCGAGTCATATACAGGATATAGGTGTGTGTGTGTGGATCAGATCTCGTTCACCACCGGGTGGCCAGCTAAAACTCTGCATACGTTAAAACGCGCTCTGCGTTGTGTTCGGCAGAGGGAGGGGAAAAAAGTGTGAACGAAACAATAATAGTCGATATAAACGCGATGCAGTCATACGCGCGTTATTCAATTTTCTGACAGCGGGTGACGATTGAAATTTTTCCTAACCGTACGTAGAGCGTTGGGCGAAATTCGACTCGGGTCTCCCCCCTGCCAGAGTCGAATCCGCCGTATAATAACGCGAATTTATTAAAAAAAACGCGCGCGCGCGCGCGGCATACGCACAGATGCCGTTCGCAATCCTCTCGTCGGTACGCTCCCCCGTCTCGGATTATTGTAATTCAAAACCGCGTCGAAATAACGACGATAACAATACGACCGCTGCGTTATAAAATATAAACATACAACGGCAGTTCCGAGCAATTAAAAACTCGCCGCGGCGCGTTTAAAATCTCGTCGGTTATTCGAGCGCCGTTTGCGGCGGCAAACCGAAATCGGTTTCTCCTCCGCGCGCCGCCGGGGCGACGGCTCGCACGGCCATCGTGCGTTGTACGTACGCCGCCGCCAATTAAAAAAAAAAACTTCCATGGGTGGTTCCGGAGGGGGCAAGGAAAGAAAAAGTTTCGAAACAAACGTGGGGGACAGCTGGAGAGGAAATATATATATATATATATATAAAAGTGGATCGCGTGAAAAACGAAATAAATAACCGCTCGACGCTTATATTTACGACCTTATTCCCCCGGCCGGCGATGGCGATGCACGTATATACGTGGTGCGAGTCCAATCTTGTCCCCGTTAAACTCCCCCGACAATCATAATAACGTAATAGGATATATACGCGCCTCGGCGCGCGCGCGCGCGCGCGTACAAGGTGCAGTTTGACGGTACGCGTATAATGACTTTATAGTGCGCAGCTTCCATCTCGGGGGTGTCGTCTGACGACGGCGCGTATAAAAAAATATATTTTGTGTGTGTGTGTGTGTACGACCGTCGTATACGTTATACGTGTATATACGCGCGATACACCGGAAACGCTCGTTTTCTATATAACGTATAAATAGTGCGAACGACGCGGTCGCAGCGGTTCTGTTATTATCGCACTGCAGGACACGAGCGGCGTGAAACGAATCGTTCCGGAACGTCATGGCGGTTCAGTGGCGCGGACGGAGTGCGAAGCAGTCTCGGGCCGTTAAAACCCGTAAAAAAAAAAAATGGTTCTCGTTATTGGAAAACGTTGGAATCGTATTCGGTTTATTGACGTGAAAGCCGCACGTAAAAGGACAAAGGTCGAAACGGTTCGGGCGTGTTAAACGGACTGAAGCGAAGCCGAAGCGACCGTGGACTGGCAACCAGAAGGGAAGAGACCAAGGGGGAGGCCGAAAAAACGCTGGGTAGACGCGGTGAAACGAGACGCGGAGAGACTGGAAATTACGAACTGGGAATCCAGTTGGTACGGGATCGCGGAAGTTGGTGAGCGTTGACAGAGGCGGCGAAAACTCGTACAGAGCCGTGAAGCCGTATGGTGACGATGATTACGTGAAAGTAATTTCAGTGCGCTTTACATAATATAATTTTATAAGAAGTTCAGAAACAGGTACGGCGCGCGACATAGAAATAATATTGAATAAGAGAAAATGGGTTTTTTCGGTTTTTACTCGATTGTAGAAAACGCGACGAGATTATGTACGAGAAAATTCCATAGTTTTTTTTTTTTAAATACTGAAGTTTTATATTATATCTATTGAAAAAATCTACTCTTTATAAAATCCGTAGGTATATACTATAACGTTTGATGCGGTAGAAGTTTACTATACGAAAATGGGCCAAGTTCACTTCGTTTTGTATATAAAGGGGGGGGGGAGGATTCGTTAATTAAAAATTACTTAACCACCACCCCCCGGAGAATAAAAACGAGTCTGCTAGTACTCGAGACACTGATGTGTAAACGTCGCGTGAGCGCTGAAAATGGAACGGAATTGTGATTAGGATTTGTGAATATTGGTATCTTTATTCAAAGTAATTTCGATAAAAAATATTATTATTAGTTGTCGTGACAACAGCTTAAACATTTCCGTCCCATTTCCCGAGATTCACCCTCATATCGCCGTAATAAATGTTTACACGTCAAAAAAAATCGTCTCTGCGCCACTGATACGGACAGTGCACAGTCCACGGGAAATTTATCGGAGATGTCGATAAAATCGAACATGTCAAAGAGTAATAATAGTTTTTTGGTTCTTGTACGTTTAAAATGTATAAAAGTCTATTACACCGAAATCGTCTTAGTGTCGACGAAACGTCTGTTTAATCGATAATGATTACTGCCATTTTTGATTTTCAGAAAAAAAGCTACTTTTATTTTTCTAATTACTACTGAACTCGGTTGTGATAAGTAACACACTGCACGTGCACCGCATACAATGTCGTTCGTATAGCTCGAGTTATAAACGCGTTAAGTGTTTCTTCGAACGGTTTTTTTTTTTTTGAAAGGCTTATATACGTAAAAATATTTGACGTTCTTATAAACTGCAGTGTGCGGCACGGTACCGTATATAATACGTGTGCGTGGGCGTGTACGAGATAAATAATATGAAATATGACCCATTTCTAGAATATTCGATATTTTTCAAAAACGCAATACGATTGTATATAAAATATATATTTCTTTTTATTTCGCTCGACGACGGAAACGAATATATATATATTTTATTGTGAGACAGAGAGATACGCGGCGCGCGTATACGCTCGTATATAAAACAAACATTAAATATATTTTTTCAACGTTTTCAGCGCGCGTAAATTATAATATTATTATAAATTATATAAATATATACATATTATTATTGCGCGTTATATACTTCCCGTCTCGACGACTCGTAGAGTAACCATCGCGCGATTTTCTACTCTTCGTGTCGGACGTCGGTTAGGTTTTTATTATTTATTATTGATGTGTTACTCGAATTTTTTTTTCTTAATTAAACACTTGTTTCACTAAAATTTACCAAAATCCAGAACGTTTTTTTTTTCTCTTATTCCGATTATTCCGCTTCTTCTCTTCTTCAGGAATTTTACCGAAATAAATAATAATTACTCATTCTCTACGATTAGGTTTTTTCTTCTTTTATTACAAATCGTGTATCAGCACGCAATAGAAATTCAAAATTAGCGCATTTTTTTTTTTTTTAAATTATTTATTACTATTATTTATTTATTTATTACTATTAATTATTTATATTGGTTAAATTTGTATTTTATTTATTTATTTTAATTTATATTAAGATTTTGTTATTATATCAATTGTTAGATCAGTGCTCAGAAAACAAATGAAAATGTCTGGGAAACACTTCTAAGCGTACGTTATCCCTCGATAAATACAAATTAAAATGAACGTTTTAGTTCAAATTTTGATCGGTTTAATAAGTCTTAGTAAATTTCGAGGAGCAGCCAGTAAGTCGAACAATATCGGATACATTGTTTTAAAGCTATACAGCATTTATATACACTAATATTTATCTCGTCCTAAAAACAGCCAAATAATCGCCTGTTACGATCGCATCACCGAAACGGAAAAATATTCGAATTTTTAAAAAGAATTTTTATCGTTACTTTAAGCTGTATATTTTACATACACAACGAACACGTTTTTTTTTCCGCAGGTACAGAGCAAACACACAAATTACACGCGGAAAAAAATATAAAGACGATATAATTTAATACAATATTATAATGCGCCGCGTACAGTAGTTGTAGCTAAAGATAGGATTTATTTAGGGTCTCGCGCAGATAATTCCGCGCCGCGACTGAGGAAGCGCAGTGTACGCCGTTTTTATTTCGTTTTTAATTCCTTTTTTTTTCTGTTTTAAATGTGGTTTTACCGTGAAAAATTTACATATCTCCCGGAACTCGAGGGATGCGAGCGGGGCGGAAAAAAAAAAGAATCTCAGCCGGTGATCGCGAACGTGCTTCGATTGCGTAAAAACGGCGACGCGCGTGATTTCGCGACCGACCGTCGTCGTTGCGATTCGAAAAACGCGCGAGTTCGCGTCACGTGACTCTTTTTCTATATCATACATAATATATTGTCGATTAAAAGAAGAAGAAAAAAACGTAATGACTATTGAATTCTGGATCGTCAATTTCGTCGTTTTCCTCGCCCGAAAAAAATATCGACGTTTGGTAAAAAAAAACTGTGAAATTTTTTTAAATTTCCCTTATATAATATAATATTTTTAGGAAAAATTTTTTTCGTCCGTATTTATGAACGCCTTTCGAAATCTTGAAAGTTTTAACCGCCAATTACGGTTATTGTCATAATTTTTACGAAAATCCATTCGCTTTTTGGCACATTTTTTTTTCGCGTCCCGCAACACTATAGCAGCTATTATCATGACGAATGTCCTCGAACGCTCACTCAGACTGCAACCACCGCGAGCTCGTGTCGGCATTCAAATCGAAAATATCCTCCGATTTGTTATGAATAACCGTTTCAGGTAAACAACAGATCTTGAAATTTTATTTTTCAGGATTTTAGCGCTCAAATATTTGCCGTTAAAGGTTTTCGAGTCTTCTAAAATTCGTTATTTACGAGTATAGATTTTATAGTTTTTATTTTCCATCTCTATTTCTTTCGCATATCCTTTTTTTTTTTTTAATACTATTTTACCGTTCACTTTTTTGTTTTCTCGTATATTGTTTTAATATCTACTGTTGTATATTTTTGTATATAATATGATTCATATACGTGTATTGCTGTAGCGCGCGTGACGGGCATGCGTTACCAAAATTTGAATAATATCGGCTGCGGCGGCGGTGGCGGCTGCGATTGAAACGGATCTCATGATTTATGTAAAAAAAAAAAACATCTGTGTGTGTGTGTGTACAGTGAATTTTCGAAACAATGAATACCCCTTCCTCCTCTTCCTCCTCCTGTTTCTCTACCGAAACTCCAAAACTGGACATCTTTTTACTGACCCTGTTCAACCTATCTGCAGTATGCGCGTATAACTGGTTTTTTTTCCTCCGTTTTCGAACCGAGTTTTTTTCTTAATTTTTTTTTTCGTGTCCCCCATATTATGTACATTAGCACAGATGTTTTTATTTTATTTTTTTTTTTTTTTTGGACGAGCACTCGGAAATTCAATGAGCTCCGCCGCCGAACGGGCCAAAAGACGACCAACTGCTGTATATTTTTTGTTATATAAATACACTGCACGGTCGAGGCAGAAACGCGTCGAAAAGAACTGTGTGTAACGCAGTCAATATAATATAATATTATACATTCTGTCCACTACAATTTATTATTGATACGCGTATTCGCGAAAAACCGAGAGTTCGATATTATTAATGGATAATAAAAACACTAGTTTTTTTGGAAAAATAAATCCGCTCGCCGATACTCGTGAAACCGGTCGGAATCTCGTTGCACGTCGATCTATTCCAATAGACGACTCTTAGAATAGGACTCGGAGGGAAACGGGAGACGATTTAACTTTAAAAAAACCGAAATTCTGTAAAATAGGTATACGTACCAGGTGATCTTCGCCTCACACGGGTTTCAAGACTTTTACAATAAAATATCGGTTACGTTAGAATTATCGGACATATTTGCAACGGTTACGGTTTTATTTGCCGCGCGGTGCATGATTTTCGTTATGCCGTACAATTTTTTTAAATAATTTTTTTTTTTTGCGTTAAACTCAATAAAGGTCTTCGAAAAACAATTTCGACATCCATTACAGAAAATGAGTGATGCACATACAAGTCACTGGCGGCGGTTTATAGGAGTCTGTTGTAGCACATAGGACAGCAACAGTAGCGTACGGAATTTAACGTGCGTTACAAATAGTATACATATTATATAATAATTGACGTATTTGACGAAATTAAAACGATTTAAATGTTTACATCGCACACTATAATTTATGTAATACAATAAATATATATATTGAAAAACGGCAGTGGCAGCTACTGTGCGCATTTATATAATATATATAGCGAAATATCGCCGAGTCCGATAATAATAATAATAATTTATATATATATATATATATATTAATATTAACAACGCGAGCCTATCTTTTTTCGTGTTTGAACAGCGTATATATTATAAGATATATATATAGGTAACTATGGTAAATATATAATATATAAATATACGTATATAATAAGTAAAAGTATACGCGTGCAGTATAATTAACGAACAAAAAATCGTTTCACTCTCCTCTCCTAACCCCCCCGTCGTCGTAATATAATTTACATACGAAAAATAAAACGATAAATTATCCCAGCCGTTCTGTCGGTTTATATTCGTATATATTATATACACGTGTACTCGGCGTGTTTTATATAACGTGTGACGACGAGGAATAAAATTCATTTTAATTTAACACATCAACTTTTAATAATCTTTACACCGAGTTCTCATTATTTTCCAAAGATTTCCCGCGGGATCCACCGCGGGTAGTTTGTATTTATTATACGAAATCCGCGTTCCGCGCGCATCCTATATATATATATACGCGCGTGTAATGAACGTTATACTGCACCTCTAAACTATCTGCACGTTATAATAAAAAAAAAAAAAAATCCGATACAAATGTCAGTATGGGCGCGATTTTTGAAAGAATTGAATAAAAAAAAAATGCAGAGAAATTTTTTTTTTTTAAGTTATTATATTTTAATTCGAAAGAATATAATAATATAACGGGATGTCCCGATTTTCAACGTTTAAAATATTTACTCGGTTATTATACGCGGCGTTACAAATGTTGGAGACGAGTCTTTCTAAAACCTTTTCAACAAAGCGTACGCGGACTTGTTGGACGCTTTTTTTTTTTTGTCAAAAAAAAAAACTCCGCGAGTTTATCGACATTAAAGTGCCAATTTCACGACCGACCGATCTTCAAAAACGATTTACAAAAAAAAAAAGTGTTCGGATAACGAAAACGGGACCAGCAAACTTGTACTTCGAAATACTCGGACTAGAAAATAACGTCTGACAATTTTAAAAATAGAATATAAATAGCCGATTTACGCCCTATATAGCACTACATTTTTTTTGTACTCGGGCAAGGAAAAATAATAAATAATTTAGTTGTCTTTTTTAGATTGCTGGTCGCGCGTCGTAAAGTTATCGCTACGAACTTTAATCTCGAAAAACCTCGCGTGATTTTCTTTGATACGTTGTAGCGCCTTTATGGGTATACGCACTCCGAACTGAATATGTTTTTCCCGACAAGACCTAGTGTGATTTTTTTTTTTTTGAAAGGTTTTAGAAATGTTGTTTCTAAGATCGTAACGCGTCTTTTATTATACCTTTTGATATTTTTCATAATTATTTTCGAATTAGTCAAAATTTTATTATACATATTCGTCCGTAGTGTCGTTAATTTTTACTTGACGTTTCATTTCAGAACTGATACAAATAGCAGACAGAAATCAGCAGCAAACACGGCAACGAAACGAAACACCACTGCACGTTTTGAACGCGAATCGCCAGTAACGTCGAGAAAAAATTGAAAGACATATGGATGGATACATCCGAATATAATGTGATAAAACATGTTTTTGACGATTTATTTTTGTTTTTTTTTTCAAATTCTCTCACACGCTGCTCTTACACACCGGCACACAAGGGCGTAAAATTATTTAATGTACTCGCAGAGTTTAACCCGAGACGGTGTCGTTCTGCTGCAGAGAAGGGGATAAATCGTCGTCGTTCATCCGCCGGAGTGCCGTCGCGTCCTATGATTTACGAGTCGACGAAATATGGCCGCGTGTGCAGCGGTGAGTCTGTACACATTGCACGACCAGTGGCGTAGTTACGATTATTTTTCTGTGGGGGAAGGGGTTCGAAGGAATTTTCGTAATGAAAAAATCCCTCATAATCACAAAACAATGTCGACTATCCGATTGTTGTGTGATTATAACGAAAAAGAGAATTTCCTAGATCTGCCACTATACGAGTACAGTATACACTGCAGTTTATTAATGTAAAATGTTAAATTATTCGTAAAATACAATTTTCTAGAATACCGTGCCATAATATCGATTACTTCGTCAGGTAATATAGGTGTGGTTCGATGTACATGCTCGTTCTATAACAAAAAATAAATATAAATATAATAGGAGTTTGGCGATGTGCGAAGAATTTCTAGTGATTTATGAATATTTTGACAAACTATTGTTTATCGTGTAATGAAAGTACATCAATGTTAGTATACGTATATTATATGGTGTTTGAGACTGAGTCTTAAAAGATAAATTTTCCACAAGTTTAATTCTGCTTTAAATATGATTAATGATCTACAAAAAGCGTATGAAAATTTTCAAAAGCTTCTCGTTTTCCAGATAACATGTACAAGAATTAGCTGTAAACGAACACTCAACTATACTTACTATGTAGGCATGTAATAATAGTAATAAAAAAAATTCCTAATTTGCTTTCAGAAACTTGTATTATTTAACAATAATTAAATTCTAATTGTGAAATAAAATATAATTACTGCAATTCTATAATAATCTGCTCCAAAACCTTGATATTGAACATTTCAAATCGTGTGAAGGTTTGCTCGGTGCAGATTTCGTCCATACTAGTAATTCGTTTTTTTTTTTTTTTTTAATATTCAGATATCAATGACATTTGCCATTTTCTATACATTCGAATTTTAACAATAATAATACAGTGAAACTTCCATATAACGAAGTCGAATAAGCAGCAAAAAAAATTCGTTATATAGAGGAATTCGTTAAATAGAATTACGTATTTTTTTCAACTTTTTTTTTATTATTTTTTTATTATGTATATTGTATGTATGTAAAAACAACATCAAACATCATATTACAGTTTAATTTAATTTTTAACCTTAAATATAATTTAAAAGAAATAATCAGTAAGTTTTGTTTGCTTATTATTTTTGAAAATTGTCCTTCTTTCGTAAAAAGTTTCTATATCGTCAAGTTTTAAAAAAATTTCATCGGGAACATTTGCTTCTTGTCTAAAACCATTTCTTACCACCGATAAAGCAATATCTTTTTTTTTAACACCTTTATCAACTTCGTTTAAAATTTCAAATTTATCGGCGATGGATAAACATTTACGTTTTGACATTTTTTTGTACGAACGAAGAGAAAACGAAAGAATGTATACTCGTTTGCACCAATATTGGAACTGAAGTGTACTACAGTAAAATTAATCAGTTTGCCTACCTTCGGTGTCTTATCTTTGTCGGGTACATTGTTCATGTACAATTTTAGAACTATGACATAAACTATCAATTTGATAGTGACAACATTTACAAAAACTGGTTTTTATCGAATAATTATTTCGTTATATAGAAACATCAGATTCGTTATTTGGAGATAAATTTACGTGTAATTAACAATGAAGGTCATAGTTCTTAAAAATATTTCGTTAAACAGAAAATTTCGTTAAATGGAAGTTCGTTATATGGAAGTTTCACTGTAATAATAATTTATACAATCCGCGGATGATGTCACAATAAAATATACATATTTACAGGATGCCACCAGTATACAGAATAGACATCACCAAATTCAACATTCCCAACACCTAAGACGCAACACTAGGACCAAACACAGACACCAACAATCAAATCTTAAAGTTCTTAAAAAAAAAAAAATCTTTTACGTATAACTTAATACAATAAAATTTGTGAAAATGTAAAATTGCGAAAAATTAGAAATTCTACAAATGTTCATAACTAACGGCCATTGCTGTGTATGTTAATTGAGATCAATAAAATAATAATCATAATAATAATATTATTTAGCTAATATTTTATTAGTTTTTTATTTTCAATTTTCGCCATACGCGATAACCTACAGAACCGGATAAAGCGTATATATTATAATAATTTATGCGTACAAATATTAACGGTAGCGAACGCGCGTCGTGCGGAAGGAATAACGAAAAAAAAAATCGACTTGTACCACTAGATTCCGGGAGATATATTTTCCACGTGTCTTTTCAAAAAAAAAAAACGTTTCAGCAACACGTACTGTCATACGCTGCAGGATTGACAATGATTTCGGTTTTAGATCTCTCTCGCACTCTCTCTCTCTCTCTCGTATACGTAACTGCAGGATAGTCTGCGCGGGCCGCTGCAGGATACCGCTGTATACGACGCGTCGTATTTAAAGGTATACCCCGACGCAACACGCACGGTGATTTTTATCGAGCAAATATACCAGCATAACAACGACGAAAATCGAAAACGATCGAAGTGAAAGCAGTGTCAGCCGGTACGTATATATGATATTATAGCAGGTGTAGAAACTCCGTCCGCAGGTAAAATACAGCTACAACAGGGATGATGAGGATACGTACGCGGATTGTATAGGCACCGATATATACTGCAGCGCCATTGTCCGGCGAAAGGGACAATACACGCGTCTTTTCCTTTCGTTTTTCGTCGTTGCACGAATACCGCGCGCTCGAGTTTTCGGATCGATTCGCGCGCGGTACGGATGGTGTTGGAGGGGGGGAGTACGTTATGATTTTACACAGTATAAATAACGCGTATCGGCGGTGGTGATGCGCGTACAGCGGCGTTTCCATTCCTCCCCAAAAAAAAAAAATTGCTATTTTTAAAATTGTATTTCGTCCATTGCGAAAGTATTATTCAGGGCGTATTATTATTATAATATTAATTACTTATATTATATACGTATATAGTCCGGAATCTCGAACACTATACAATACTATACGCAGGGGCGCCCGCAGAGAATTATCTCGGAGGGTGCAAAATTAATTTTACATTTACATACAATACAGTATTTAAGGGGGTACAGGAAGCTCGTCCCCCTCCCCATTTGCTGTATTTATATATTTAATAATTATTTACATTACATTTTAATTTTTAATAAATTTTACGAAGGTAAGCAAAAAATCAATGTATATAATATACATGTTATATAGTAATGTATGTATAATAAAAAAAATGAAGATTATATTAATCAAATAAAAAAGATAAACACTCAATCATTAAAGCAACCATTTTCAAAAAAAATTATTTCAGTACGTGTGAAATTTCAATAATGACTTTTGTTCATCAGAAAATCTCAAAGGGTGCAATTGCGCCCTCTGCCCCCCCTGCGGGCGCCCCTGACTATACGTATGCGAATACGCGAAATATATATATATATATCGCAATATCCCTCCCCTGCCCATAAATGAGAAAATCCTAGCCACTGCAGTGGTGGCCGGCGGGTGTTGTGAGAGGTGAGGCGAACGTTTTATGTCATTTTTAAAATAATGCACTCGAATGATCTCCTAAACGTACCAACCACATCAAATTTGCAACCAGAAAATTACTATAAGAACGTAAAGATAAAAAGAATTAATTCACAGTAGTTCAGTAATAAATCTAGTAAAATGATAAGAAGTTTGATTTTTCGACACGGAGGTACGGGCACCTATATATAAACCATATTATGACCTCCGTATGTATTCTGATAAATGACTATTGTACTATCGTAGTTCCGTACGGTGAACGCGATCAGAATGTGATATTTTGTCGTTCGGTATCATATAATCATGTATGGAACATAACGGTGTGCATCTACATATACGAGGAAATTTCTTATCCGCCTCAGTTTATCGAATAAAATTTCGAGCTCCCCACCACTATATTGATATCGATATTTACACAGAGCGACTGAACCTTTAAATTGTTCGCCTCTCGAGCCGGTCAATGGCAGTTGTCCGAAAATGATAACAGATTTGAGATTGATAAAGGTTTGAATTCGATAAAGTACTGCCAACCATTGCTAACAAAATTATATTTACGTTACACAACACACTACAAAATTCCAAATACTCTATAAACTATAACATAAACAAATATAATTATTATCCTCTGTTAATATCATAATATAACTTTTATCGTATAGCAAAACAGTACACATACAAAAGGAAAAAAAACATTGGTCTTTAAATTTTTGAAAATGTTATGTTGGTACAATTTCGACGACGCCATTTTCGATTTCATATCTGTTATCATTTTCGGACAACTGCCCCCGCCGACCCCTCTCGAGCATTCGCGGGGCTATACTATCGCTTCGCTGTTGTCATGACAATAATCGTCACCTTAGCCGTCGCGCACGATATCATTTATTACACTGCGATCAGCTGAAAAACGTTTCTCTCTCGCGCCTTCTTCGATTGCCGGCCACAACGGTCGGCGGCCGAACCGATGCTGCCGCGTGACGCACGTGCTGTGCTCTTTCTCTCCGGCTTATCAGGTGTTATCAGTAAAAACTTAATACAATTTTTTATCCAAATCGTTTAAATTTGAAACGCGATTAAATTTTTATAACGGGTTTTATTCATTTATTTCACCAGCCACCAAGTGAGGCCGAGCCTCACTTGCCTCATCCGGCCAGCCGCCACTGAGCCGCTGTCCAGAGGTACACTGCGCGGAGTACGAGAATAAAATCGTTATTAAATCATTATATTTGTATAATATAGCTGTCGAGGAATTGTGTGGCGCGAGCAGCAATGAAAAAAATGTCCGTATATATTCGTTTTTTTTTTTTGCTCTCGCGTTTCGCGTTCCGTTCCCATGAGCCGACCGCTCGTGTGTGTGTGTGTGTGTGTGTGTGTGTGTGCGTGTCACGTGTATGTGCGTCCGCGACACTAGGAAATGGCTGAACGCACACACACACACACACGTTCTTCCCACGAGCAAAGCGTCGACGGTGTTCGCAACGCGGCGCGTACTACGGTGGGGTATATAATTTTGTATTTTGTCGGACGCGCGTGGGCCGAGAAATTCGCCGAAATTGGAATTCCGACGACGTGTACAACAACGCGATGATTTACGCGAAAAGTCACACGCGTTTGCGGTGACGATGATAAATCTTAGAGGACCACATATAATATTATTTCGCTTTTAACTATTCGGTACAGTAGACATTGTACCGTCATCTATTCGGTAGTGTTCGTTTCGAATAAGGAGAAATGTATACTAGACTATATTATAACGGCTGACGATACACAGTCAGTGGTCGAAGTTAGAGGGGGAGTGAATATGAGCCGTCCCGAGAAAGGGGGCAAATGGAGCAAGTGCCCTAGGACGTCCAAAGTATTATGAATGCAGGGGGCGTCAAAAAAAAATGAATGACGAAAAGAAAAAAATTTGTTGTTTTATTTTAGACATTAATTTCCCTTGTATCTATATGATGATTTCGAGGACGAGTGTATTTACTATTAAAATATATAAAATTATGTAATTAGATATTACGTTAGTTGTAAAATTTTTTTTTTTGGGGGGCGTCAAATATTATTGCCCTAGGGCATTATCGGTGGTTAGGACGGCACTGGAGGGGGTACTTAATCACAACTATAAAAAGATATAGTTCACCATCAAGTTTAATAAGGCCGGTGTTAGAGCCTTTTATTAAAAAAAGAATTTTTTTTTTGCTTATTTTTCAACAATAAGGACCGTTCACAACTTTGTCCCCCCCACTTTCAAAAGTTAAGATCACGAGACTGCTTCCATCCGTCCACTTATTTTGATCCACTTCGACCACTGTACTTGGATCAAAAGAAGTATAGCCATAAAAAAACCACTACGCTAAAGCAGTGGCGCAGAAAGCGCTATATATAGAAATGGGACTAGTGAGGAAAAAAACGAAATGTACGATAGTGAAGAGAGGCGATCGACTGGACCGCAATGGAGTCCTAAAGATAGAAAATTACTCTTCTAAAAAAGTGAAAATATTTTCAAATATCTATAGGAGTCGCAATGAATATCACGAAGAAATACGAAGATTAAAGCTGGGAACAGATGCTATTTTGCGCTGTAAAAAACCTTCGAGTCTAATACTAATATATAAAAAAAGATGGAAACAGCGATTATACAAGGTTTTAGCTAGCAGGGCCGCGGTAATTCTATATATACGCGCGTGTGAAACGTGCGGGACAACGTCAAAAGACAGTTCTAGAAGATAGAAATTCCTCCGACGCGTTTTTTTGGACCAAATAATTGAAACGGGAGAGTACGAAAAAATGAAATCAAAGAACTTTCGAGAAAAGAATGTAGGTATGATACAAAACAATTAATAAGGAAGAAAAATAAACTGGCCGCAGGGACATGCGTATGGAGATCGAACGATATAGTACTCAAGTGGAATTCAGCAGAAGGTAAGAAACCATTGGGTAGGCCGAAGAAATGATGGATTGGCGGACTGAATCGGGACTTTCGAATATTTGGGGGTCGATTAGCCGGGAAAAATCGCAAATAATAAAGAGGAATGGAGGAAACTGTGTGGAGCGGTGGTGAGACGTAATGGCCTTTAAAAATCCAATAGAAGAAGATATTATTATTATTATTATTATTATTGTGTAGGCACAACCAATAACAAGTATCGTTCGAATACGGCATACGAATTTCATATTAATTTTAATAAATCAATTGTTGTATTTGAGGTTCCAAAGGAATTTTTTCGTTAATAAATTTCTAATAGAAAAAAATATATATTCGTTTTTATTTATTTATTATTATTAAAACTCCGTAATAATCCGTATATATTTACACGCGCGCTTACATATTAAATATTATATTCGAGTGTAATAATATTATTGCATTCCGCACACAATTATACAAATAATATTTTATAACACTATAGCTGAATTATCCGGTTTCGCGCGTGAACATTTTTGGCCCGTTATGAAACGTAATATTATATTTTTAATCTTCAGAAACCATCATTATTGAATTATAATAAGAAATACTGAAGACAAACACATGTTTTATCACGTTTACCCTGTACTATATAATATAATTTTTTTTTTTTTATATATTACGAATTGTTTTTTCTTGTGAAATTATTTTAAATTGCCATACGCGTGATTTGAACGGTATATAACATAGTGTGTGTGTGTGTGTGTGTATTGAGCCGTTCATAAATACATACAAAATTAATTATATTAAAGTATTTTTTTTGTTTATTACAAATTTACATCATAATTTCGATTCGAACGACTTCTGTTATTTCTATAAATTTACATTAATTTCGAAACGTATTGATTTATTTTTATCGCGTATTTCTCTGATATTTTAGAAAATTATTTTACGTTTTTTTTTTTTATTAACACGCGTCACATTTTTTTTTTTTAAATAATAATCCTCAGGCTCTCTATTTCATATTCGTATATTATATATTATACGATCCGCGGGGTGTGTTTGCAGGCGCCGCGAAATAATTATACGATTTTTCCGCCTCGTTTTAATTTCCAAAAAAAAAAACCTGTAAAAATACTAAATAATAATTTTTTTTTTCCCGAGCTCGCGCGCCTCCGATTTTATAATATATATGCGTGTATATTATAATACGTTCTCGTTCGAAAACGAGAGTCTCGTTCCGAACGCCCACGCCCGCGAAACACGAATAGTAATAATATAATCACGATTAAAAAATAATAATATCTACACGCCCCGCCGCTATTATTATTATTGTTTTTTTTTTTTTTATTATTCATAATCCGATATTATTATATACACACGTTATAAGCCGCACACTTGATAATATATAATAATGTGCGCCCGGTAATATTATTATAAAATTCTGGATTGCTCAGCTCGCCGTATACGGAGGGAAATAAAAAAAAAAAAAATTACACATATACGGTCAATAAATCATAATAAAAACACGCGCGTTGGACGACCACCAGATTCGTGTGGCGCGGACTGCGGTTTGATTGATTGGATTAAAAAATTTTTTTTAAAACCGCATACACCGTGTTTTGTGTGTACGATAATGTACTACTATAATACAGGGTGTTTCACGCGGAAATCTGACAATTAATGCTATAATTTGTGTTCAGTTCAATATTTTTGAGTTTTTTTTTTTTTATATTAAATTATACTAAAATAGCACGTGCGCTACAGATTATTGCCCGTAACCTAACCTAATATAACCGTGACACAATGCGAACCAATAACCCGGTATGCGATATACGTATATGAACGCCATATAGAGAGTTACCTATTACAATATAATATACGCGTGTATATATAATGATAGACTGGTGAAAAAACAAAACACCGCGCGCAAGAACATAAAATATGAAAACCTTTTGATGATTACGTGTTATATATATTATATTAGCATACGGCATCGGCGTAAAACATTTTTTTTGTAATTAAATAAAAATATCAACTAAATATATGAATAAGTAAATAAAGAAAGTTTTTTTTGTAATTAAAAATGATAGTGACTCGGCGGCCAAACGTCCCCGGACTTCACGGTCCGTTCGGCAAAAATGCTCTTTTAAGGGCTACAATTTATTAAACATTGATTTTTGTATTCATAAAATATAAATTGTTATTTAAATACAGCGAATGGGAGGGGGAAGCACTCGAGTCTGCTGTTCAGGTCCGTTGTCCGTAGCAACTGAATACTGCGCCCGGGACAAAACTTAAAATTGCGCCCTTTTCGTTCCAACACAGATGTAATAGATTATTAATTTTATAAATATTTAATTTTAATTTGGATAAATCATCGTTGAAAATAATCGAAAATAATATTACGTTTTTATATCGTTATTATATTAATTTTTTAATTTCTCAAAATGTTGCGCCCGGGGCGCAGGCACCTTTCGCCCCAGGTGCGGCTCCAACGGGGGCCCTAGGGGCCGCGGCCCCTCCCATGAAGCCTGTATTTTTCTAAAATAATTCATATTGTCTATTATACTAAAACCGTAACTCCCGGTTTCTCTTCCATTGGTAAAGTAAGACCTTATTTTTTTTTTGCTTATTATGACTTAGGACCCCACATAACCCAGTCACTGAAGCCACCCCCGTTTCGCCCCCCCCTTGCTACGGATCTGCCCCCCGTGCTTCCCTTAAACATGTCACTGTAGAATTTAATAATACGTCGTTTCCTCGTAAACGTTTAAAGACATTCGTCCCGTGCAGCAATCGACTCCTCCGTCACAGCGCGCGTGTGCGAGCACGTATACGCGAGCGCGTTCGTTTATTATACGGTTATTTACGAACAGCGGTATATATTACGCGCGTAAAACCATGACCACGGTCAACGGCGGAAATAAAGACGCGGTATATGTACCTATTATTATTTTTATTATTATTATTATTATTATTATGATCATCGGGCGGAGGGGAAACGAGCACATAAAATTCTATGGTTATGTGTCGCGTCGCGGCAGTCATTGTGCCGAGGCGGCCGACCCAAACAAACCATAAAAACGTACGATCGTCCGTGCGCGGTAGGTTACGACCGCGGCGGCGGCGGCGGCGGCTGCGCGTGCGGCGCATGGCGACATCTGTCGGCACGTTCGGCTGCGGAAAAATCGAACTAACCGCGGCCGACAGATCGCAGGCCGGCCGGTTCTTATCCGCAGGAACTCGGAGCGCGGCGAATTTTTAGATTCCGAGCGGAGCGGAGCTAGGAGTGTATCGGTATTACTGCAAATTGCAATGGCGTGTTATTTTTTTGTTATGTCTGTACCCAAAAGTTTTGCCAGAATTAGTGCTCCTCGATCTTATTCTTATTTCTCGACATTGTTTCAGGTAGCAAATCGAATCTAGTCGGAGAACTTTATGGAGAGAACATGTATCGATTTTCTCGACACTTTTTTCCGAGTATCTATCTGAAAAAACTATCGAAAAGTTACACATAAAACAGAAAAAAACGCGATTTAATCGAAATTATTTCTTCGCGATTTTGGAACTAACGGACATGGGACATATAAATAGACTTGGAAGTGTTCACCGAATACGTAAAAGATTATAATAGAGAAAAAATATTTTACCAAAAAATTACTTTTGATTTTGAGACTTTTTTTAACGATCATTATAGATGTTGAGGTACTTAATTCATAAAAAGAGGTAATTTTTGGCTTAAAAATTTAACACAACGTCAGACCCGTACGTTACTTCTCGATTTTTAAAAATAATTTCTTTTTAAGAATCGACTTGGACTAGTTTAAATAAAATTATTTTTCACACGACGATTTTCGTCACGCGTAAACGGTACGGGTTCAGCTAAAAATCTCGACGAAACCCGCGGTGGACGGGAAATTCTTTACAAGTTTTCGACGGTTTCGTTATTCGGATTATAGTCGCGCACCGTTCGAACGACAGTCTGTATCGCTCTCTACCGGCGGCTTGACGCGGAAGACGACGTGGGTCGCGCACGAGCCCAACGAGATAGGGCACGCGTTACGCGCGGACGCGACACGGCCGAGTGTACGTTGGGTTGCCTAAGCGGCCATTCGTTCGGCGTAACTCGTGTATGACGAAAAATAATAATATTATCGTGTGGCCACGGGCAGTACCGTCTTGAGGCACGGGCAGTGGCAGTGGTGTAGCAAGGATTTTTTTTGGGGGGGTAGGGGGCTTGGGCTGAAAATTAATTAATTTCTATGTTAATTATTAATATGTATAAACCGTACCCACTAAAAACCTGATTATCTATTCATTTCGGGGCTGCAGCCCCATCAGCCCCCCTGGCTACGCCACTGGGCAGTGGCATCATTTGGTGGGTGACAGGGTGGACATTTGCCCCCCTTGTTAATTGTGGGCCGACATGATTTGTGCCGATATGATGTTGAACAATAGTTATTCTGACCAAATCTGAAGTAATGACTATCGAGTTATGAGTAGTAATAACAAATCGCGTGGCAAACAGTGGATTAAAATTAAATTACCAATAAAATTTAAAAGTATGCAGGTCATATAACCACGATTAAAGGCGATTAATTCGTGGTTACAGCTTACCACAGTTCTGGATTTTTTTCGATAAACACGGTTATCGTTACCTAATGGCAGCGCTTAAATTATTATATTCGAAAAATATACGATGTACGTTTGACGGTTTATTTTTCAACGCAGACGTACTATAACCTTAAATTATTGATCATTTATAAGATGCGCGGGGAGATAAATTACTTTTTTCTTTTGTAATATATATATTTTTGTTTTACCGTGTACGAAATAATGGCGGACATATATTGCAAAGAGATTTCGAACGACACTAAAACCAAAGAAAAAATTAGTTAAAAAAAAAAATAATAAATTTCAACGGACATCGTTGGGCCGATGGTAACACGGTTGTTTACGATAATTATTATTATCGAAGTGAAGCTGACCGTAGAAGAAAAAAAAAAGATTCTCCTTCGAGGTAGACTAATAGAAAAATAATAATTAGTCGGGGCTCTCGGGAGAGAGCTCGTTTCGTATATATATATACGCACAACACCAGACGCACTCACACACACGCGCACTTAATTTTACACGCCTAATGGACTGAGCGTATACGTATAGAGTCATAGAGAGCTATGTGCGACGCGGTACGGAGCGCTTAATGGAAATCGTCAACGATAAATATTCGTCGTGCCGGACGATGACGCTCATATCCCGGTATATTACACACCCCGTTCCATCTGTATGTACGTATATCGTCTATATGTTTTGTACGAATCGTTTCAGACGTCTATTTTCTCACTTCGGAGGTCTTTAACCCATTCGTTAGAGGGATTTGTGGAATCGTGACGGTGCGCGAGTGGTGGTGGTGTTAAGCCGCGTTTACACAGTTCACTCTTGACGATCGTTTTGGATGAATCATCCAGAGTGAAACGTTAAAAATTAAAACGAACCGTTTGCACGGTTCACTATAATAGATGATCACACCTGTCGCATTGAGTAATGAGCGAAATTATTGTGTGATAACCGATTTACCGTGATTTTCTTATCAGAGCAAGATATCAAAAACAAAACCGCGTGTTTGAACATTCACTGATATTCAAGGTGAAAGCAGTGTTTACACAAATCGCTTTTGATGATTGAACGTGGGCGATTCACTCGGAGCGAAGGAAAACCTAACACGACCCAACTTCGTTCATCGTTCCGTGACGACCATCACTTTTGGTGATTTAAAGTTTACATTGTTCATTATTTATTCACTTCGGACGGTTCGTCCAAAATGATCATCAAGAGTGAACGGTGTAAACGCGCCTTTAACCAAACCGATTCTGAATACCGGAAACGATTTTCGAAAATAATATTTACTAGACAACTACACATTTATAAAATATACGCGTACGTTATTATTTTTAAACAAAACTTTTCCCGGATGCGTTCTTGTGATTTGGACGATTCTTGTGGTTCGGATGACTGTGACGCGAGTTAATTTCTATAGGTCTATAGGTCTATACTGTCTATCATAATAATAATAATTAGCGACTGGATTTATCGAATCTGAACGAAAAACGTTTAATTCCCGTCACTATAGCAAACATTTTTTTTGCATACTGCGAGTAATAATAATTGAGATCCGGAAGCCTAAATAATTTTCCTAAATTCATACAGACATATAATATGCGAGAAACCCGTAAAGTGTCGGAGGAAAAACAAATAACAATATATACGCCTATATAATAATTATTATCATTTTCATTAGATTCGTTTATAACGTTTAGTTCTCCGTTTTTCACGATCTTTCGCAAGCACTTTTAATCCGGAATTCATCTATGTCTGCATCTTTTTTCAGTTGAGATATACACGAATTTCTCGGTCTTCTCGACGGTTTTCGTCTTTCAATTGCGCACCTTCTATTGTGCGGCTCTTCGTCTGCGTTGCGTAAAACGTATAAACCCATTATAATCCATCGACGTTTTTTCACGATTTTCGTTATATGTATGTCTTTGATTCTTCACCTCTAGTAAGTACCTACTTCTTCATTCGTTACTACTAGTATTTCTATATCCAGTTATTTATTTCTAAAAACCGCAGTAGTTTTGTTTTACTCGAAATTATGTATGCATATTCATTTGCCGCATTTTGCGTCTCAACCAGGGGCTTTCTGAAGGTAGCATTTCGTTTTTGCTTTAAGTATATACAATGTCATCCGTAAATCGGATCAGTGGAGTCAATACATATACCGCCCATTTCGATTCCGAGCCCGTTGAGTTTACCTTAAACTTCTTTGATATACTTTTATTATTATTACTACGATATAAAATATGTATTTTATATAATAATATGTAGCTGCGCATATCGTATTTTCCTATCCCACTCTCTCACTCTTTCTATCTCTCAAACGCGCGTAGGTTTTCTCCCGCGATGCTGCACGTTCAAGATGGCATACAATTTTGTGCTCGTAAATCTATCGTCAAGGTACGGGAAATATATATACATATATATATATAGAAATATAATTCAAAATGTATATATTATATTATAGCTGTATTATTACAACGCTCGCTTTGCAGGTCGGAACGCATGTATATATATATATATATATATAATATCGTTATATTATTATATTTTTTCTCCCATATATACGCGTACGAATAAATAACGCGCGCGTTGAATATATCCGTTCGAACGACGTAATTTATCATAGGATATTTATACATATATTTCAAACATGTGTGTGTATGTGCTACATAGTTTTTTTTTTTTTAATGCGGCATGAAACGGACGAATATTATTCGAAAAACCGACGTTTGTATACCGTATTCTCCTGCAGCGTTTAAATTTTATATTAAAATTTTCTGATATTTGGTGTTTCGTTTATTTTCGACGAGTTGACGATGAAATCAACACAGGATAAACGATTAAAACACATGTAGTTTATTTAAATGATCAAAAGTCAATCGACATGCTTTCGGCTTTTGCATACTTTCATTTTCAAAACTTTTACACTCCTGCATTATTATTTCATTTCCAAATTCAAAAAAAAAAAGAGTTAATTCATATATAAAAAGAAGATAGATAATTTATAAGAACATTAAACAGGATTTTTGAATAATATACATTTAAAGTCCGAAATTTCACGCGTTTTGCGAAGTGTCCGGATCCGTCGCACAAAGTAACGTTTTCAACGAAATAGAATCGGGTTGCTGCACCTATCAAATGTTTTTAATTTTTCAATACCTCTACAAAATTTTGGTAAATTAAAATTTATAAAGAAAAATGCACATTTAATGGTGGGTACAAGAAAACCACTAAGTCAGTACAAGTATAAAAATTGTTTATTCAATCGACATTACGGAAATCTAAAATGAAAAGCATCTGGTTTACGAATAAACACTGCAAATGAATCGTTGGATTATATGTTTTATAGTATCGAATATTATTGTAACGCGTCAAATAAAATTAAAGATGTTAATTACGTTTACTAATGTTATTATATTAATATTCGAATAATATATATATATATATTTTGATTGGATCTCGTGAAAATAAATAATTTCGCTTGCGAACAATATTGGCTTTGTACAACAGTACACATAACGCGTTATGTACACCGATTTCTGTACAATTTTCGAAGTGCACAAAGTGATTTTTTTACAGAGTTTATCTACTGTTCATACGAGAGAGTTATTTTTATTTAGTTTTTTTTTCAACCCATAGGTTGGTTTGCAAATTTTCTTCTCCGTTCTTCACGGCTACTCACCATTTATTTTAGCGCTCTATAGATTCCATCTTCTGCATCTTTCATGATTTGTTCGATAAATGAATTGTGAGGTCACCCAGGTGGTCTTTTCCCTTGAATCATGCCTTCTAGTATAGTACTATGTAGTTTTTCTGGATGTCTTAATATGTGTCCCACCATTTTCCGTCTTCTCTTCATAATCGACCATATGAGTGAACGTTTCTCATCAACTATTTCCAGTATGTATTATGCGCGAAACATACAAAAATCGTCGTGAAAATAATCGCGAAAGCGTGTAAAATTCCGGAATTCGCTTGTGACACACTAATAATTCTATACCGAATAACATTCATCCCTATTAATATTATAATATATTCGTATAAATCCTTCCCGAGGGAACTCCGCCGCGGCCCGTCGATAATCACGACGTTAATAATAACGCGTATAACGCAGTGTTTATTGGGTTTAAACGATATTTTATGTGGTATATGTACGTATAGTTTAGTATAAACTAACCTAGGATTACCAGATTAAATTTACCGAAATCCTGAATATATTTCTTTAATCGCAATTCCTATACCTTCTCTTTTTCAGTAGTTTTATCGAAAAAAATTGTATATATTTTTTTATTACGCATTATTATTATTATTATTATTATTATTATTATTATTATTATTATTATTATTATTATTATTATTATTATTATTATTATTATTATTATTATTATTTACATAACGCAGTGGAAAATTATCACGTCTCGTGAGTCGAGTCCAAAGCATATTATTATATAGAAAAAAAAATGTACGATATAATATATTATGTATTTAGTATGGGAAAGAAAAAAATCTTTGTAATTCGTACCTATATAATCCGTGTGCACGATGGATTAAGTTATGAGCATATATTAACCGAAAAATATACACTGCGGCGCAGTCACACGACACGTGAATGATTATTTCGTCGGTATATAATATAGTAATAATATAATAATATAAAAATACGAGGGTAGTCGTATAATATATATAAATGTATATTATATACTTATACTGGATAAACTCGTGCAAAACTACCCACGCTAATTATCACATATATAATCTTATATATCTTATATATGTTCCTACGTTTATATTTTTTTCTCTCTCGTTTTAAACTTCACGATTTCGTTGCAAAATATTATTAATGAAATATACCTTCTTAGAACTTGTATATAAAATAAATAAAAACGTCGTGCAAAAAAAAAAAAAAAAGAACGATCGTAAAAAACGCGCGCGTATTTAAATAATATATTTAAAAAAAAGAAGAATACTCGCCGAGCAAAAAACGTCCTGCGCTTCATAAAAACTATGTGGAAAAACGGTAAAGATAATATTATTTCTAGAAATTGAGATTTTTTTTTTTTTTTTGTTTAAAGCGAAGCTTTCTTACGGAAGTTTGCGGAGGGGACCAAACCGCGAAAAACCGTCACGAAAAAGCGCAACATAAATATTATATTTATAATGTATAAATGTTATATTATAACAAAAAATTATAAATTGGTATACACCGTTCACTGTTGCAATGTTGCCACACGTACGATAATTATCGTATTTGTACGATTTTTATTGTTCGTGTACGATGTACGACAGGCACATAAATACTATTAGTTTCGATGTTTTTTATTATTATTATTATTATTACACGATTATTTGGTACCGTATACCAATATACCGAACACTTATCAATAACCAGATACTAGAAACGATATTTATAATATAATATCACGGAATAGATTCTGTGATTCAACTATTAATTATCACAATTCATAATTGATGATAATTGCGTGACAATTACGTTCTCGATTCGGTCGCCTCCGTATCCGGAGAGAGAAAGCGTCGCTTTCGTCGAAGGTCTCCGAGACCCACACGATTTTTTATTTTTATTTTTTCTATATCCGAGGACCTTATTAATATGATTTACTTTTGATTTTCGACAATAATTTGGATTTTTTTCACTTTTGCGAGGAGAGTTATTTTCCCGTATATTGCGAAAAATATGTGTCTAATCGGGTTTCGGTCGTTTTTTTTTTTGCGTATAACTGGGATTAAAATACGCGTTTATTATTGTTTTCGGTCGTTGAATTTTTTTGTCATTAGTACACAATTTTCATATACGTATCGCTTATTGAATTTTTTTTTTTATACGCAGTAATCGGTATCCACCGATTTATTTTGGGGGGTTTTTTTTTCACGATATTCCTTTAATTATTTCCGCCGTCGAAAATCCTATATCGCGACATTATAGTAAAAACATAATTTTTCCCGTTTCTTCGGTGTAAATATTGCCACGCGCTGTAAACGCACACGTTCCATTTATTTAGATGGAATAGACATACAGTGAAACCTCTCCTAACGGACACCTCCCAATAGCGGACGTTTTTTTTTTTGGGAACGGCGACATTTTCATTACTATGACCCCCCATTGCCGAAAAAACATAAATCGTGTTTTTCATTTTTGATCGATTATATTGAATATTTCATAATCTTATTTGGAATAAGTAATAATGCATAACATAATACTTAATACCACACCACTATTATTGTGTTACCTTTGTGTTTGCTGTTTATCGGCTTTCGTCGTAGTCGTTATCGATAAAATATAATGACCGCGACCGCGACGTGTCGCGTATTTTAAAAGTCGTTCATAATCATGTGCGAGACATTTCTGTTTTATACATATCTTTTTTCAAACCCCCCTCATTTATGAAATCCTGCGCACGGGCCTGCTGCAGGTAGAGGCCAGACAGATCGCTGTTAATCATGGAATAAATGACTTCAAAGCTTCAAAAGGGTGACTTGAAAAATTCCGAAAACCGCATAACATTTCTTTTAAATCGTCAGTCGTTGATAGAACAGCTGTTCTAATGACTGGAAAACAAAATTACTAAATACAATCGAAAAAATATTCAGATCGAAATATCTTCAATTTTTTTTTTAAGTATATCAACGTATGTATTATCAATTAATTAGGCATTACCATAAATATGTTTACGATTATGTAATTTGTAACCTACACGTTAATATATGTTATATGTAGTTGGGAAAATAAATTATTATTATTATTATTATTATTATTATTATTATTATTATTATTATTTGTATTATTATTATTTATAGTCGCGCCAGTAAGCTTGACACGTCTCGTTGTCCCCCGGCCGCCCGCGAAAACGGTTTATTGACGGTCTCGTACCGCCCGCCACCGCCGCCGCCGGGCAAAATCCCTCCGTCATGGAGTCATAAAGTCCCTTCGGACGGGAGAATTGACGGGAGTGACGCGCGGCGTACATACGAACTGCGCAGTGTGTACGGACGAAGCGGGTACATCGAGAAAGCGGCGCGCGGGGTAAGACGATTGCACCTCGGGGACCCGTTTGCCGGCCACCGAATCGGCCCCGCTTTTGCCGCGCGAGAACTGCGCAGGGCGCGTAAATAGTATCGGAACGCGAGCGCACGCACAAATCGGACGGCCGTCGCGGGTTTTTATTGGCCTTTTACGACGGGGCAATCGCGCCCGGCGGCTCTTGCGCGCGTCCCGTCTGCCACTGCCGCAGCGTATCGTCGAAAACGATTTCCGCGCATCCACGGCCAAACGATATATGAGCATTTATGTCGTAAAAAAGCGAGAAAAAAAACAGGCAAAAAAAAAAAATCGAAAAAAAATAGCCGGCCAACGAGTCTTCGTTTTTAACAAAAAAAAATATATATAAAAAAAAAAATTAAAAATTAAACGTTTTTTTTTTTTGTTTTGTTTTTGCGAACTTTTTTTTTTAAGAAACTTGTGTTTCGGGGATCGGCGGCGATACGAATTGATAATTAACGGCGTGAAAAGAAAAAAATCGGAACCATCGCCGGGTAAAAAATTCGGGTGATGCCATTATATGGTAACGTGCAGTTATCACGGCCACCCGCGCCGCAGTAAATTCGATTTTTTTCGGTAAAATTTTAAGATACGAATTCTGGTCGGCGGCGGCGCGGTATGAATAAATGGCGTGAAAAATACAAAAAAAATTCGCCGTTTCTAAAACGTTGGTAACGCACCTGCAGTATATCGAGTTTCGAATAAGCGTTATATTGCGATGAAAAAATGAGATTGCTGCGTATATATATATAATAGCGTCTGATATACACTATAATATAATATTATGTATATAGTATATTTAATGATACTGTATATTATTTGATATTTTGCCTCGTCGCACATTACTCCGGCGTAACACGGAATTTTTCAAATAAATTTTCCTCTGACAAACGCGTCGTATTATTATTTTTCTCTCTCTCTCTGTGGACAAAACAGCTCCTCCTCCTACACATTATATACGCATTTACGTATACGTACCATCGTGCGCACCGTTCCGATTGGTGCGCTACTCTGTATAATGCACAGCGGAGTATATTAAGTTTCACGAAAACTCGTTTCGGCCCGTAAAAGCGAATCATTAAAAATCGCGACACCAAAAAAAAAAAAACGACCGTCGATCGGTTTTCGTGACTTTCGGACGAATAATATCGGTAATAAATAATAATAATAATAATAAATAACAATTATTATCGACTGAATTCCAAACACTTTGTAATTGCATATATATATATATAATAATAATAATAATGATGATGACAGTATTATTGGCCCGGGGGACATAATGATATTGTAGTGTTATATTATATAGACGTCTGCGCGGTACACATGAAATAAAGTGCAGTAGGAGGTGTACCGCGCGCGCGCGTATACGCCGGCGCGTTGACGCGACGATAATATTATATATTATTTTTTTTTTTTTTGTCCTCAAACGAGTTTATATATTAAATCGCCCCCGTTCTCCTGCACGCGTGATGGTGTAAAACAAAAAAGGACAAAAAAGGACGCGCACCGCCTCTATATATATATATATACTGCTGCACGAGTCGGAAACTCGATCGGATCGATATAGCATATTTTCCATACGTTTTTCACGCTTATATACCGACACGATATATATATATATATTGTTGCATATAAAGCTGACAAAGAGAGATATATCAATTTTATTTTATTCACGTGTGCGGCGCACGGTATACGACGCGGTGTCGGTCGGCGGCGGTACCAGTGTATATAGTGTGTACATAGTGTACGGCTCGGGAAACGGCTTATATATTATAATATATACGATGAGTTGTAAGGGTATATTATATTGTACGATTGTGAGGTATACACGGAACGCGAGACGTGAATAATTAACTCGTGCGAGAATCGGTTGAAATATATCGAGTTGTTCAAAGGATCGAATTAAAAGCCGCCATCGCGCAAAACCCGGGCAATATATACGAACTACTATTATTTAATGTGGAAACGCTTTAAGAACGTTCCGCGCCTATCGCGTAATTACTGCGCGTATATACAACTATATCGTGTGTGTGTGTGTGTGTGGCCTGCAGTATGTGTTGAATTTTAACTATACTCGTATTTTATAATAATATATTATATAGACACTTACAAAAAAAAAAAAAAAAATGCTTACAGCAATGCGTGTATCATCGCTGAGTACTCGTACATAGGTATAGACGAATGATGCAAACAATTTTTTGCTTCTATTATATTATATCGACACGCAGTGGCGTATTTTCAACTTTTTTCTGGGGGGGGGGGTTCAAATTTTTTTTTTGATAAAAACAGGATATATTGATATAAGGTATTTAATAAAAAATACTTTTGGATAATTTTAACAAATAAGTATATTTTATTTTAAAAAATTTTTTAAATTTTAAAATACAAAATCTAATCGTCTTTTTTTTGGTTCTGGGAAGGGTCCAGTACCCCTGGACCCCTCCCCCCCGTAAATACGCCACTGTCGACACGAGTTTTAGATTCTGAACGGGTAACGGAAGCGATATTTTATTCATTTTTTTTTTTATGGCTGTAATCAATTATTATACTATTAAAATATTTTTAATCGTAATTAAATATTCTGAACGAGTGCTCCCCGATCTTTATACGCGGTACAATCGTTTTCCCACTAACAGATTTTATCTAATCGGTATACTTTAAAGAACATATATAGTCATTTTTCGATTTTTTTTTTTTTTTTGGAAAGCGCCTGAACAAAAAAAGCTATCGAAAAATTATGTAAAAACGGTAAAAATACGATTTCGCACAAATATTAATTCTATGTTTATATATATACGACGTTATATACTAGATTAAATTATACACTACACAGATATGTTTTTAATAATACACCGCTCAGAACAGTTTTTATCGGACGCAACGCGATTTATCATCGATTTCAGATCATTATATAATAATATTATAAAAACTTTAAAATCTACTTATCTATAAGTAATATACGCAATTGAGCGACATCCACAACACTTTACCTTTTGATTTATTTTTTTTCAAACATTTATTGTAATATTTCTATGACAAATAGTAAACGTATATGTTAAATATTAATTACTTTAATTTTATTCGGTTTATATATATATATATATAATATTTTTGACTGATCTATGTGTAAAACAATTTTATCGCCTAATAATGCAGGATTTCTTTTTCATTGATACGGTTTCAATATTAAAATTATAACGCGTCTCCTCGAATTATTATTGGGAAAATAAAAGTAAAAAAAAAAATATTATTTTTAAACCCGAAAATATTGTAGAACCGTGAAAAATTGATAGTAAATATTTATTGATTATTATTATTATTTTTTTTTTTTAGTCGAGGTTATCCGCGCGAATACAATATACATAATAAATTCTTATTATATAATATTTATATAATATATTGGACTTTTCGCGGTCGTTTAATAACAATTTATGTCGGTATATATATATTATATTTATGGAAAATTATATATTATACGCGTTGAATTTTCGTACAATTTATAACGACTGATTTTTTTTTTTTTTTTTCATAATATTTTATATGGCGAGCGTATATTGTTTTTAAACGATAAAACGGAAATAACGATGCGCGGCATATAATTATCGTTTGGATATAGTGACGTATCACACGTAATTACAAATATATATTATTATTATTATTGTATAGGTATATTGTATATGTACTTATAAATAATAATTTTAGAATTTATTCCGTTATTTACAGGTTTTGTTTTATTCCGCGAAAATTTTTATTTATTTGTTAATATTGTTTTTGTTATAACGTGTGTTATTATTGTATAGTTTATTTATGCTCGTTTTGATTTTGCGCTCGGTATATAGTATTTACAAACAACAAAAATATACGCGTAATTATATCGATGGCGCATTTTTCTCCGGGCTAATACTTAATAGTCGTAATTTATTTCCGATATAATCCGTAATTAATTATTATAATTATTACGATTTTCTAATAATAATATTCTTATAAATTATAATTATTACTACGCATATAAAATCGATTTTAAATAATTTAGAATTTTTTATTTTTTTTATTGACCGATAAATACTAAACGTATATATATATATATATATATATATATATATACATATATATATATATATATATATTTATTTATTTATAATCTACTTTTTATATTATAAAAAGTAGATAATGATGTTTTCGGACTCCAGATTTTTTTCTGTTTTAATTCGAAATATTACATAGGTTAGTTGAAAAAAAAAATTCGTGCTTATAATCGCTCGATATGGTGTAGAATGTAGATGGACGCGCACGGTATGCATTATCTACGGGTACAAATTTGGGTAACAAATTTGACATGTTTTTATTTCGCCGCACGCCAGGAAATTAAAATTATTATCACATATATTATGTACTCGTGAAATGATATGGTTTTCGAGATTGTGTTTTACACGCGACTTTTTCTTATATACATTTACTCGTTATCATCGCGTTGTATTTCGATTCTGAGGTTGAAGATCAAAAATTTTAAGTATGAAAAACAAAATTCATCAATATTAAAAACACGTGTATATGTATTTTCGATTTATTATTATCGATCCTCACACACACTGAAACAAATCTTATATATAAATATACAAAACGTGTTTATAAATTATTCGTTTTACCGGCGTTTTTCGACCGTTAAATAATATTATATTCTTACATTTTTCTGTTTTAATTAAGTTATAATAAGACATAATATATATACATATATATATATATATTTAGTATTTTATACGCGTTTTTACACCTGTTTTATCTACTGTAATAGGTAGTAACAACTAATATTTTTCTCTCAATTTCAACATTCGAATTTCTCGTATAATAATATTTATTATATTTTATGTATTAAAATTGGTTTTGTTTTTCGTCATCGCTACAACGAGAATATTTTATTATATATATATATATATATATATATAACGGCTGTTATTAAGTGTAAATAATACACACGAATCAGTATAATATATTCTGTAACGAGAGTATATTTATATATTGATAACTAATATTTTACGAAATTAATAGGTATACTTATACGTACTTTTATACATATATGAGAACGAAACCGGAGAGAGGAAAATTACTAAATAATTACAAATGCCTCTACATCGCGTAATTGGATAAATATAAACGCAATTAAATGGTATTCTTATAAATCGTGTAATGCATATAAATATATACCCGCCGCGTATACTTATATAAAATACAATATTTGATAATAAGTGGTGGTTTTTATTATAAGTCATCGTGTAACCGCTCAACACAAAATAATTGTTTTAATATATATATATAGGGACAAAACACGGAGGCATGCGTATGTACGAGTATACATATAATAACGTATGATAATGAATTATTCATCGAGGGGATTGTTATTATATTCACTATATGAGACTAGTGAAACTCTTAGGACACGAGAATACATACGATGTCGAAACATTTTTCTAACATTATATTATATTACTACGCGTTTAATAAAAACGGTAAAAATAAAAAAAATAATACTAGTAAATAATTTATATTTTTTATAAAAATATAAATATATGTATTATGTGTAGTTCAATAGTATACAATCAAGTCAATGAGAAATAAAAAAATATTATATACGAGTCGTTGTATTAAATACATTTGTTTGATCACGGTTTCGGCAAAAAGTTATCGTTTGCGTGCATATTAAACCAAAAAAAAAAAAACAGCGCAAAAATAAAATGAATTGCAAAATTGCACGAAGACAATTACGCGTATTACAAAAAAAAGACATCGAGTTTAAAAATAATAATAAAAAACAGCGTGTAACGAGTTCGTATACGTTTGATAACGCGTATATATAGAATCGAATTCATTAGAAAGAAAAAAAAAATTATATACTTTTTCACTACAATTAATAGAATATCTGACGACAAATATATTATATAGTATCGATAACAATTTTGAAATTATAGATTTTTGTGAGGCGGTGTTACGTGGAAAAAAAAACCGACCTCGAATGCAATTTTTATTAATTAGTTTTTTCGTTTCCTATACTGTCTATAATAGGAAATACAATTTTTTTTTTTTTTAAAGGTCAACTAGTACCACGCAGTCCGTAATACGCTCTTTGAGTTTTGAACAAGTGCCCTCTCTATTTAATGTATATTTAATTTATACACTATATATATATTGCAGACATTATTCAGACGAGTTACGACGTATTTATAGATAATTATATTTCTATTATTATATTGACGTAAATGTTTAACTGGAACGCATATTATGATGTATAGTCTCTTAAGTTTATTCGACTGCAGTTGTATATAATATATATAATTGAAATTATAATATAAATCGGAACGGTTAGAAAGAATTTTATTTCGTTCGTCGTGGTCTGTTATTGTGAATACTTTTTCCGGTTCTTCGACGATATTTTTTTGCTATGACGTGCGAAAAACCGGCCGTATTTACGAACGCGCGCGTCATTTAAACCCATTTGATGCGCCCGAGTGCTTTCGTTATATAAAGAGTTATATGTATTTTAAACTTAAAAACGGAGTAATTATCGTATGCAATAATCGTATTGTAGCGGTAGGGTTAAGGATACGGTCTTGTTCACACTATAATATATATGTACGTTTACAGTATACGCACGTGAGTGTGCGCGGTTAAGTGTAAGTAGTATAAGAAGTACGCCTATCGTCTACGCAAGAGAGGAGATGAAAATAATAATATAATGATTCAATTTAACCGCTCGGTGCGATATAAATCTCGAGCGGGTGGGGTGAAACTCATAGGCCGCTCTCGCCCGCAGCAGCCGCGAAATACGTATATTATTAAAATATTATACGCGGCTAATAATAACAGTGTGCCTCCGACATTTTGTTGGTGTTTTTTTTTTTTTTTTAAGAAAAAAAAATTATACATAAAAAACGGACCGAAAATAATGTTAAAAATGTAGAAAAAAAAATATATAAAATCCCGTCGACGACCAAACTGTTATTATAGCTCGGGTCTTGAGATTGCTTTTCGACTCCTGCAGCACGTCGCGGTATCCAATATAATATAGTAATTAACTGTGATGAACCAAAAAAAAAAATCATTATTTGTATAACATAATTTTACCGTCATCATTTAAATATAATTAACGAACAATTTTTGTTTGTTTGTTTTTTGGTCAAAATACCGATTTGTCATTATATAGGTCGGGTAATATAACGAATAAACACATATATTTCCAACTCTATATGTACTGCGTTCGACAGCGATTTACAGTGCGCGTTTTATCCTCAATATACGTGTATATTTATACCATCATCGAGTGCGTTTAATCTTCCTTAATCCTTCGCAGGAAATTTATTTATTTATCTATACTCGCGAATATTTCCCAATATTATTACAGAACAACGCGCGCGTCCTTTTTAATCCGATGATCGCGATGGACCGCCGCGTTGTTTGCAGGACAAGTCTGCACGAACTCCTTAAAACTTCGAACTTCGTATACTCGTTTGCAAATACAACAATATGCAGTATTGTTGGAGGCGGCGAAATTTCAATGGCACGCAAAAAAAAAAAATTGAATTTACTATACAAATTGTATATAAAAAAAAAGATATGAATTACGTTTAAACATTTTAGTATAAGAAATTCGAAAGAAAAAATTGTTAACACATTTTTTGATAACAAAAAAATTCCTATGGAAATTCAATGGATAACTTTTTTTTTTACGTTTAGTTATGTAGACATTTTTTTTTGTGCTGCTTGCGAACGGTTTTAAAAAATCACGTTTGCGCCTGACCCGTAAAAGTTCCGCCACCTCTGATATATGTAATATATATAAACGGTACTGTAGGGTATGTCGGCGAAATTATCATTTGATACGTATATTATAAAATATAAATTATTTATTTTCCGTTACAACAATTATCGTATGTTAATAATATTAGTATATCGTGGAAATTAAATTTATAACGTAAATACATTCTATTTAACTCGTCAATTTAAAAAAGAAAAAAAAAAGAAAATTGCACGCGTATAGGACGTTTTAATTGAACGCGCGATACAATAAACAATTTTTAAAAAATTGCAGAAATTAACACCGCGGAAATATGAAATAAAAAAAAACACCGAAATACGCGGTGAAATATGTATATAATAATACATAAATAAAACCTATTTTGATTTTTTTCAAATATGCGACGGAGTATAATTCACTCCGTATAATATTATTATCCCCATCGTGCACTGCAGTGCCGTAATTTACATTGCGGTATAAATCACGAATTAACGATTTTTAAATGCGAACTAGCGACACAACGTCAAATACCGTTTTCGAACAATAGTCACAGAGAACATTCCGCCGCGCGTTTTGAAAAAAAAATATTATTATCTTAATTTCAATGGCAAACATGTTAATAATATATAGAGTTTGGATTTATAATACCCTCCCCACACAAAAAAAAAAACTATAAAATATGCTCCTGAAAATATTCATTTTTTTTCACCACGCACATATAAAATCGTATTATATATACGATTTATTTCGCTTACATAAATACAAAATAACTAAAAATTCCTGAATTTTATCGTTTTTTTTTTGCTGTTATAATACGATAAAATATAGAGGAATTTTTTTTTTTGGTATCGAGCGATTTTAAATTTATTCGTTTTGTCTTAAAAGCGTACGAAAACCAGACGTACGCAGACGTATAAAATACGACACAACGTGGGCAATAACTAAAATTGTTCGCAAATTTTGCGCGTTTAATCGATATAGTGCGACCTAAATAAATGCTCGTGAAACGTTGCGAAATAAAATAGTAAAATCGTTTTTTTTTTCAATGTCCAGTTAGAAAATCTTGACACAAGTTTTGATATAATATAAAAAAAAAAAAATGTGATAGAATCTCCTCGCGGTTTACGGTAAACGCAATAGGTATTATTTAAAATCGAACTCTCACAGCACTCCTTCAATTTCTCCCAATAACTATATCGGGAAATCAAACGAAAATATCGAAACGTTCGATTTCAATAATTAAACAGCAAGTACGTGCGACTTTCGGGCTATTTTTCATTAAACCACTTCGTTCGTAGAGCGCGTATAATACAAAATAATAAACGTACAGTGTATGTATATTTTTTTTTTAAGTACTCCTAAAAACCGCAAATTTATACGTATATGCTTCAAGTACATCCTCTAATTATTATATTTTATTTGTTTTGTACAGTTATTTTACGATATATAGAATTTTGATTTCCGCGCAACACTTTTGGGTGCTGTGGTAAGGTTTTTGGGTGGGGCGAGAAGGTGGACAGAGTCGTGTAATATATCATGTCGGACATGTTGAATAATAATAATAATAAAAAAATGGATCTCGTGCACGCCGAAAAAAATATAATATTAATAAATTATAATATAATAATAATTAATCAATTCTTCCGCACGTGAGCGCTGCACATGTGTAATAATATTATATGGACCGCGCAATACGAGCAACCAACGAAATTACCGAAATTCCATTGTCGTCTCGACTAACCGGTTGGCGATCGATTTTTTTTTTTTTTTCTTACTCGCATGTAAGTAGTGCGCAGCTATAATATAGTATTATAATATGCCGCAAGTACATAATATATTATGAAGTCTTACTCTACTGCAGTATATTACATATATATATACACTTTATACGCAGCGTTTTTAAGGTGTTTAAATTAATGTGTATTGACTTGTACGTAAACTGACTGTCGACCATCAGTGGCGTATTATAGAAATATAAAATTAGTAATTGGTAAAAATTTTTTATTGACAACTATAAATTATGAAACTAAGTTTTTTTTTGTAAACATTTTATTTTATTTAAAGTCTCGTATTGAATAAATTATAAAAAAAAAAAATATAAAATCGAACGCGGTCCAGACGTATCCCGCGATAATAATATATTCGACTACCATATTTTTCACCTCTGTATAATTGGCATTTGCCGAAAATAAATTACGGTGGAAATATGATTTAAAACATTGACCAAAATTACAGGTACCCCTAAAGTATCAGAGTTAATAATACATTAATTTTATCTAAACGTCTGTATAGAATTTTTATAATTGTAGCTAATTTACTCGGTACACCAGTATCCGTAGCCAGAACGTTTATTTTTCACATCCAGGCGTTTAAAAAAACGTATTCGAAGAACGCAGTTTAAACGGATAACTGTACCTCGACTGTACCTAGTTAAGAAATTTAAAAAAAATGTCTTTACTGTAAACCGCGTTTTCGGTGTTTTACGTCTTATAAACACATTTTATGTAATGGAATTTTTTTTTATTATTTTTTAAATAACTCGCGTTAGACGAATTTAACATTAGAAATGTGCAACCGAATGAGTTACATCGCAATATACATCCAATATCGTATGAATATAATTTAATAACGCCGTACAGTTTACTGTTGTATACTGCACGCGTACAATGGGATCGATATTTTCTTCCCGCAGCGCAATATAACATCCAAGTAATAGTATATATAACGCCGCAGTAGTCGTTATAATATAATATAGTGACCACAGAGCAGACCGTTTTTTGTCGTCGAAAGAGAGGCGCGAAGAGCGTATTATAATATTCCTATATGTATATTACCATGCTGAGAATGAGAGAGTAAAACGTTAAAAAATAAAGTTATAATTTTAATTAAATTGCTGTTTAACGCGTCGCTTTTCAAAAAAATTGTACGAATTTTAATTCAACCAGAATTACTGCGTTTTTTTTTTGAAAACTCGACAAGTTAATTAAAAAAAAAAATTATGTGTACAGAAAAAGCGTCTGAATCGAGTTCAAAACGATACAGCGTTCGTGTCGAATACATAATTGTTTCGCTGCAATTGCGTTCGGTATAAATGACTCGTCGTTTACCAAAAAAAGTTTGTAGCTCTCGCGTTATTTTTCTTCAAATTGGACGATAATTTAGATTTTCATCGAATCTAGTTGATTTTTTTTTCAAACTTTTAAAGTCAACGAGAGAATTTATAAGTCCGATTTTGGATTTCGCTCCGGCCGGGACGTGTTTTTTTTTTTTATGAACTCGACGAGTCAAAAAAAAAAACTCACCCCGCACTGATTACCTATATCGAAATGTAAATCATCAAAAATATAGAGATCGATAGACTCGATATGAAATTGAGATAATAATATATTTATCGGTACGTAATTATCATTATTTATAACGCTATTATTGTTATACACTATATACAGTGTATATAGCCACTGTTTATATATAACATCTCGTTATTGGCTTCACCGGACTTCGGGGCAATATAACGAACGATCGCTGTTATTATTATTATTATTATCTAGAAATTGTCCGATTTTAATTTTTTCGCAAATATTTGATTTACAAATAATAATTATTTTATATTGAAAAAAAAAAAAAATTCTACTTAAATAATTATGCACGCGCTCGTCATAAGTATACATGTTATTAAATTTTACGCCGTCGGCGATGAGTACGCGGTAAAACGCAAATTATATTGTTATTATCCGCAGCGACCGGTTGTGCTAGAAAAAACCAACAGATTTTTATTTTTTTTTTTTTGTAGTCTATATATATATAAAGATGTCCATTGCGATTAATCCAATATAAACCTTATGACAAAAATACTCATACGTATACGTAAAATTGCGCTCGTAGCGAAATATCTTAAAGCCGTATTAACGCATTTCAAGTAATTATTTTTAATTGTCGGAAATAAACGGTATGAAAAAAATCATCGATATCGTCCTCGCATAATCGATCTCGTGATATCGTACGTAATTGCCGATGACCCATATGATAACGCCCGGATACATTATTATTATAATTCGTTTGTAAATTTGTTTGACAACGGGTTTTCGAGAATTCGACTTTGAAGAATTACACCGGCACAGACGGAGTAAGTTAATATTTGGAAATATTTTATACCATAAACACTTTTACCCGTCGAATAACTTAGGTACACGATAAATTTACTCGTTTTTTTTCGGTTTCATTTTTACGTTTAATTTAACGTTTTATACACGATTTTTTCCCCGTTCCGCACTCAAGTCACACAGCTGAAATTCGACAGTTTGACGAATAAAAACACTATAATAACATTTTTTTTTTTTTTAAAGGTAAGCTCTAGCAAACAGTGGTGCTTTTTCCACGTTATTCGGACAGAGATTTTTTTTTAAATTTAATTTCGATTTCGAAACGCAACGATAACTAAGCGGATCTAACATTGCGCAATATACGCGTATCGATTTCGTTATATAATACTTACAGGCGATAAATTATTATTATAATACGCAGACCACGGTGTTCGAGTCTCGCAAAAGCGTTTTATTCATAAATACATCGGATAAGTTGTGCCGTCGATTTTCAGAACGAACAAACACAATCAATATATCGACGATACTCCTTTATTTTCACTCGATCGGTCTCCTCGTATAATACGTACGCGTTTAAATATTAACGAGCGGCAGATACACGTATATATATATATATATATATATAGTATTGAATAATAATAATAATAATAATTATAATCACGGAACACATATTACTCGCGTTTCGTTATGATTAAACAAATAATACATATTATATTCTCGTATACGTAATATATAAATATATATATATAATTGGTAGTTATTATTTTATACGTGTACACACACACACACACACACACACAACTCGATCAACTCGACGTATCCATTTCGAAGTTCGATTAATTTTAGATTTACACGATAATTGTTCGTGTATATACGATGTGTATATATGCTAAGAGAGATATTATTCATTTTTCGTTACACGAACGCTTCGTATTATATGCGGTATTTTTTTAATATAATAATTTTATATATATATATTTAAATGTAAAGAAAAAGTACAAGAGTATAATAATATATATAATATATATTTCGAAATACGTTCGAGGGAGATAATTTCGTCTCGGCATATTATATAAAACAGTATTTATGATGTCCGTCCATTATACTACAACTATATATATATATATATGTATACAATAATATTAAAATCGGACGCGGTATACACAAAGTCATTAGAATAGTATACAACTCCGCGGTAGTGGCGCGAAGTCAAGTAAAAAAAAAAAAATAAAGAGCGTGGCGGTCAAGACCGTGTACGTATACGCGCGTGTGTATACTGTATGGGAGCCGGAACGTTTACCCCGTTTTAACCGTGTAAATTCTTTAGTACGTATTCCGACGTACCTATACACAATATTATGTGGTCAACGACTCGGACATTACTGGTCGAATTAAGAACATCGATTTATCAGAAATATTGTGGGGATGGTGATGCTGTACCTTCTCGGGGTCTCCCCTGTGAGTGACGCCATTCGCACTCCAAAGTATAGTTTAATAAAACACCATCTGTGAAACTCTACGAAAATGGCGCTAAACGAAACAGCGCGTCAAATCGGCGGCCAAACGTCCACGGAATTCCTGGCCGTTTCGGCAAAAAAAAAAAAGCTCTTTTCAGGGTTACCCTTCAGACGACAGGCTGCATACGCCTCGACTTCATCACTCTATCATAATGCAAAAAAATTTAAGAATTTAAGAACAAAAATTATTCACGACTGTTCGATTTCATTCATATCATATTATATGAAAATTTGTGTTTATTGTTATTGTATTACTTAATGATTTAGCCGAAGCCGTGGAAAGAAAAAAAAAGAAATATTGTGCACACGGGAAACGTGTGACTCGCAGCAGCAAGCGCAGGTGGTTAAATGACTAAAAATTCACGAGCAAAATCGTTCTCAATATACAATATAATATAATAAATCGTTATCAATATTTAATCGCATGAGTAAATCGTTAAAGTAATTATGGACGTATTATTATTATTTTGCTAAACTTTCTGCCGGCAAATAAACGAAATGTCGACAAAACGTTTAGACTCTCGAATAATTTTATTTGATCGTTATAATACGTTATAGATATTTGTATTTGTATGTTTTATTTTTGTTTCCGTTTTGGAGTATATCGGGGGGTTGTAAATGTAGTCGTTACGCGTGCATTTCTATTTACTTGACTGCCTATTTTTGTGACAAAGTGTTTCTGATGGAATACGAGGACCGTACGTGTAAATGAGAATTTCACGAGGTCGTATTCACGTGCTGAGGCTTATTATAACCCTTGAAGAATATCGCCGGAGACGATGTGACTACTCGTATATCGACACATGGGGTTCCGAAAGAGTATTTTTATATAGTTTTGAGAATAGCTCGTATAATTTATTACGTACGTTTTGTACGTTCCGACGCCGTAAATCAAACCCCTAATCCGTCAATATATATAGTATCCGCCCTTACACGACACGCAGTGTATTACGTACATAATACACGCCATAACAGAAACGTCCTTTATAATTTCGGTATACAAAACGCGTTTCGTACGTTATTTATATTCGAAATAATATATTTATATAGTTTATTTCGAACTCGTTGATCACACGCGGCATTGTCCGGCATTAGGAGATTATTTTGATTTATTTTATTTTGATCCGGTAATTTTCCTTTTAAACGTGGTATGCCCGTAAATTTTCAACGAAAAAGCATTTATCATTTTTATCGACTATCGCAAACGAGTTAGAAATACGAAACAGAAAAAAAAACAACGATACCAGCTAACGCTATTGTCTGGCGCCGTAACCGACCGTTTTTCGCGATATATTAATTTTTTTCGTGATAATAATTATTTGAAAATTAAAAAAAAATTTTTTTTAAACGACTCATAAAAAGTGTAAAAATGCACGAATCGAAAATCGGTCAGACAGACAATGTAATTGGTAATCAGTCGCTTTTCGTTCGGTTTCCCTTTCAAGTCGATAACAAATAAGAAATGCCAAAGTAATGTTATCAAAAAAAAAAAAAATTGTATCGTTTTTTTGCTCGGCCTTTGGCACCGTTGGCTATTCGAATTCTCGCGTAAACAGTGAACTTTCCCTCGTTTCGAATGTCTGTTGCAGCGCGCAACGATTTTCGCGTCTTTCCAAACGACGTCACTTGACAATTTGAATATGGTATACTTCTTAAAAAAACGCTTGGAATCCGCTGTGCAGAGCTATTATTTTACCAAATTCAAAAAACGCGTCTGTTTAAATCGCAATACGGAGTTTGATATATTTTTAAAAAAAATCCGTTCACGGTAAATTCACGGCTAACAAATCGTTTAAGGGATAAGATCGTGGGTTACACGATCAGTCTATTCATTGCGGTCCGATGGGAATAAACGCGAGACAGCTTATATAGTGTTTTATTTATTTCACACTGTATTCGACAAAACATAAGATGAACGAAACTGTATAACTGGCTCATAATATAAAAAAACAATACGCCGTATCGTAGACAACGTCGATAACAAAGTCGATTCGACTGCGTTCACGACGAATCAGTACGTGATTACTGATACGATAGTGTTTTGCCGACAGTCGACTTTTGAACGTTCAACGATCTGTCGACACAATGGAAGAGACGAAGAAAAACGTTGTGTGGTGGAAGAGATGGGGAAAACGACTGAAGAGGATCTTCGGGAAGAAAAGGAGATCGACGCACGACGAGACGTCCGAGTCTCCTCCCGACGTCGAGACATCGATGGTGGAGGACGAGTTCTACACGAGTTTCGAGTACGGTGAAGACGAGGCGTCGTGTCGAACGGAAATGAGCACGGCGGTATACGGTTGGGTAGAGCTGGGAGACGAGAACCGGACCGTGGCGTTCAGAGAGGAGATGGCCGAGTTGAGGGCCGAACGTCTCAACTTTTTATACGCCGAATCCACGTCGCGGAACAAACGGATGGTGGCCAGGATGTGCGAGGCGGAGCAAGAGAACTGTCGCCTGACCGCAACCATTTGCGAGCTGCAAGACCGGCTGGCCGTGTCCGAGGCCAGGAGGAACGAACTGGAAGTCTGGCATCGGAAGTCGCACGCGGTCCACCGCGAACAGGCGGCGAAAATCGACGAATTGACGGCGGAAAACAGTGCGCTTCGCGACGCGCTGTCCGAGTCGGCGCGGCAGACCAGGCTGGCCGTCCGGTCGATACAGCGCGCCGAGTCCATCGTCCAGGAGGCGGGACGACGGACCGACGAGGCCGTCCAAGAGGCCGAAATACTGGCCTCACGAGTGGCCGAACAACGGCACGTATTGTCGTCCGCCGTGGCCGACTTGGAGTCCGTACTGTCGTCGTCCGTCGCCGAACTGCAAATCGACGTCCTGCAGGCGGTGATCGATAAACTGCAAATCGTGTTGGCGACGACAGACAGCGACAGCGGTATGGAGTACGAGATTTGAAAAAACGGCAATAAGCCCCTTTTTCTCGTCTCTTATACGGATATGGCGAAGACAATAGGTCTTTGCTTATGAAGCTGGACGACCGAATGATTACGCGAGAAACGGATGAATGATCACCGGATGAGATAATAACATCAATGCGTTTAACTGCTGGACCATCAATCGGAAAAAATTATGGCTACATTTTTTCGATGCAAAATGGGTATCGTTTTCTTTGATTTTTTATTTTTTTTTCTCGTAACTGTCAGCAACACATACCGCGCGTATTACTGCGAGGTTCTTAAAAAAATTGCAGGAGAACATAAGAATCAAAAAACAGGGAATTTCGACCAATGACATATCCCGCTTCTTCTTGACCGGACCGCGCCGTACGTCTCAACGAAAATTTTCTGGTTTCATTTGGACACTGCGTGGAAAAATAATATAAATCCGTTAGAATATATGTTCATATACATTTTTTTTTTTTTTAAATAAAACACCTAAATATAGTGTTTTCTAGTAGAATTTTCGCTGTAGTATTTTTAAAAGAAATGTATTACACTAGCCTGCATTAATACATTTTCATGTATAAGATAGTATTGAAAACAGTGCCGTAAAAATCGGGTATGCAGAATGTGTGTACTGCTTGAATCAAAATAAAAATTTAAAAATATATTTATTTTTGTATTTTAAATGATATGCGGGGCCATATTATTACAAGCTCAGGAGAAGAGTTCGTTTCCGTATAGCGTTGTTTAAAATATGAAAAAGTGAAAAGTTAACGGAATAAAATATCGTTTAAACGAGCGAAATTCAAGTGTATTTCTCTAAAAAAGACGCACGGCAATCGGAAGAATTCTACTGAAGCGAATCATAAGAAATTGGCAAGGGCATGTGAAACTCCTGCAAAACAGATAGAAGAACGTTTAGCTGTTTCCCGAATGAAGGGCTCCAGGCATTAGCGATAACCAGGGTCGGCCTGGCCATGGCCGCTAGGCCGCGAATGCAGCCGGGGCCCCATCTTTTTTTTTTCTATACCAATATTTTTGAACGCTATGTCTCCACCAGTTTTGAAATCTTTGCCTTGTATTATTATAATGTATAAGAATAATGCGAAAATTGATTTGAGAACAGAGGTTCGAAACCCGAACCGTACACGTCAAATCGTGGTATTTATCCATTGGACTATTATATATAGTACGAGCTGAACAGTGGAAAAAATGAACCTGTTAAAGAAACACGGTAAAATTGTCAAATTTCAAATTGCTATAACTTAAAAATTAAATTCGACCGCCAAATTCTAACTTCACCATAGGTTCTTTTAATAACCTGTATTAACTCTATGTGGAAACAGAAGGCGCTAGTCTAAAAAAAAAAAAAAAAAATCAATTTCTTTTATAATTTATAAGTGGACCGGAAAAATCTTATTTGCCCGGTAAGAATTTTAGAGTCACTCCGCCCTTGGATCTGGGACACCCTTTATAATGAATTGTTTTTTATTGAAATATATTTTTTAACTTCATATTAGACCAAAGGGCAGGGGCCCCAGAATAAAAAGATCCAGAGGCCTTTGTTGTGTCAGGCCGACACTGGCGATAACAACGAGTTTTTGACGAAAGGCAGAAATATTATTCAATGTTTACGAATACCGATATTTTTAAAATAAATATTCATGACGCCGTTATTGTAACGATTAAACGATACAAGTTAACGTTTTTATTGTTAAACAGTAATTTTCATCTATAAATCGTCTGCACAGTAAATTCCAAACCTTTTCTAAAAAGTATACAATGTTCAAGCTCTCCAGCGACATCGTTTGGAAAACCATGAAAATTAACAGCGCAACAGACCTTCACAAGTCGCTATTATAAGAAATTTCCAGAGGTGCTTTACGACTTTCTGGATTTCAAACAAAGTCAATAAAATATTGCGTAACATTTGGATATATATCGTTAGTACGTCAACTACTCAAAATTGTATAGAAAAAACTTACATTTTTCCGCAGTTTTTACGTTCGATTCCTCTACAGGCAAGATATATTATCACGGTAAATTCTTTTTTAAACAATTCTGCAGAGATAATTATTTGTACATATATATATATATATATACATTATGCGAAGGAATACAAACGTTTTATACAAATATATACGTATATACACATTTATTATTCTGTCACGTTATGAAACAAATCGAATAATATTATTTTAGAAAAAAAATTATAATAATTTAATATACACGATATAATATAATGTAGGACCAGACCGGAGCACGACTTTCACACACGACGTACTCTTCGGACGAACGCGGAACGAAACAGTAGTTGTCGTCAAGTGCGATATCGGCAGCAATCGCCTTGCGACACAGTCCCGACTGAAAATCATGCAACGGACGACAACCAGACGTTAATTATTATTTATTATCTGAATTTTGTCTACAGGTCTTGGTGAGTGGACGGTTAAGACATACGTACGGTGCGAAACGCGACCGTGTGGAACGCGTTGATCTTCGTATCATCCGATGATCATTCATCCGTTGCCCGTGTAAGATCATTCGGTCTTCCAATTTCATATGCAAAAGACTTATTGCCTTTACCATAGCCGTATGAGAGACGAGAAAAAGGGGCTTATTGCCGTTTTTTCAAATCTCGTCGTCCGTACAGCTGTCACGGTCTGTCGTCGCCAACACGTACTGCAGTTTTCCGATCACCGTCTGCAGGACGTCGACTCGCAGTTCGGCGACGGACGACGACAGTACGGAATCCAAGTCGGCCACGGCGGACGACAACACGGGCCGTTGTTCGGCCGCTAGTGCTGTCAGTCGTTTGGCCTCCCGGACGGCCGCGTCGGTCCGTCGTCCCGCCTCCTGGACGATGGACTCGGCGTGTCGCAACGACCGGACGGCCGACCTGGTCTGACGCTTCGACTCGGACAGCGCGTCGCGAAGCGTACCGTTTTCCGCCGTCAATTCGTCGATTTTCGCCGCCTGTTCGCGGTGGACCGCGTGCGACGTCCGATGCCAGTCGTCCAGTTCCTTTGTCCTGGCCTCGGACTCGGCCAGCAGGTCTTGCAACTCGCAAATGGTCGCGGTCAGGCGACAGTTCTCCTGCTCCGCGTCGCACATTCTGGCCAACGTCCGTTTGTTCCGCGACTTGGATTCGGCGTACAAAAAGTCGAGACGTTCCGCCTCCAACTCGGCCATTACCTCACTGAACATCGTCCGGTTCTCGTCAACGAGTTCTGCCGAACCGTACGCCGTCGTGCTCGTTTCCGCTCGACACGACGCCTCGTCTTCGCCATACGCGAGACTCGTGTCCAACTCGTCCAGCACCGTCGATGTCTCCTCGGACATCTCGACGTCCAGCACCGTCGATGTCTCCTCGGACATCTCGACGTCCTGCGACGTGCCATCGGACATCTCGACGTCCGGCGACGTGCCCTCGTACGTCTCGACGTCCGTCTTATTCCTGTTCTTCCGGAAAATCCTAGTGAACCGTTTTCCCCATCTTCTCCAACACACAACGTTTTTCTTCGTCGATTCCATTGTGTCAACAGATCGTTTAACGTTCAGCATTCAACTGCTGTCGGCAATGCACTATCGTATCGCTCTATACTCTCTTACTGATTCGTGGTGAACGCCGTCGAATCGACTTTGTTATCGACGTTGTCTACGATACAGCGTATTGTTTGTTTGTTTTTTTTTATGAACCAGTTATACGATTTCACGAATTACGTAATTAATTATATTTTGTCGAATACAGAATGAAATAAAACACTATACGCAGTATCGCTTGTCTCTGTTTCATTCTAAACTGACCGGAACGCCCCGTGACTGGGCTGGTCAAAGGTCCGTCGAACTCACGGGCATATCCCTTAAACGATTTGATAGCCGTGGTGAATTTACCGTGAACTGTTGTTTAAAATATACCAAATCGCTCGGTTTCGGTTGTTTATTCGTGAAATTTTTAACGAAAACTGTTGCAGTGTCACATCGCAAAGATCATTTTATGTAATCTAAATCTACGTGAAATAGAAAATTGTGCATAAATTGGAATCTTATGTCAATAGTAATATGTACATATAAAATTATATACTATACGCGATATCGTTCGAGATTAAATTTTTTTTTCATTCGCCAACAACGTGATGCAGAATCGTGACGTTACACGTTGCGAAACAATAATTTGTATTTGTATTCCGTTGAAAAAACATTAAAAAAAAAAACTGTGTCCGTTTAGGGTCTCTTTACGATTACGTATTATTAATAATATATTGGAACATTTTTCGTCGTAATAATAGTGTAGTAATTTTTAACAAAATATTTCCGAAGAACGAAATTCGACGTTTTTATACCAACCTCACGTTATAAACGCAATATTTAACAACAAACGTACGTATAAACACTCTGCAGATATTTATATGAAGATGTGTTTTATCTCGAATTGTATACAGTATGAATTTAAAATTATTTTAGTGTTTATTTTCAAAGGAAATACTATATTGTACACATATATGCATGTATACCTACGTTCTTTGATATAAAATACTCGGTTTTTGTTTGTTTCACGATTTACACTCATATACCCGGTGGTTCCTTCTTTTCATACTTCTTGTTGCGTTTAATTCTTATTATAGCCTTATATAATATCACACGCCCGCGCGTATTATAAACAAAACCTTAATCCGTATAATAAAATGTGTATACACATTTTCATAATAATAATATGTAAATCCTAAAATTACGATACGTTATCGCGACAAATGTACAATTATTATTATACTGTGACACTGCTGCTGCGTAAGGAAACGCGTGTATAATTAATACAGATAGAAATTGTCATAAATATACGTATAAGGCACACGAAGAACTAAATCGTAACGGTATTGTTACACTGAAAAGTATTTTTTTCATTTCAGTAAAGATTTATTAGTGATAGTATTCTTTTGTATTTTGAACAGTGGCGGAACAACCGGGGATAGGTTTTGACTTCCGCTGGACTCCCTGGGAGCCCTCCTCCCCAAAAAAGATCGAATTTCTGCGACGAGAAAAAAATTTCACAACCAAATTTGTTCTCTTCAATACAAAAATTATATTTTCGTCGCGTAATAACCATTGTAAAGTGGACTCGATCTAACTCGACATGTTTGCTGATACAGAAAATTCGACGTAAAGTGTTTTGAAACGTAACGTTTGTTTTTAAAGTATTTCATTTCATCAGCATCGGGTTGGCTGCAGCAATGGGAAAACTATTGTATTTATGTATTAATAAATATTACGTATTACGCGTGTACAATTCTTTCCTCCGAGATCGCATTTTTTTTTAACAAATACTCAGGAATTATTGTTCTTTGGGGCTTCGAATACAAAAAAAAAGTCAACTCTTCAGGGTCCTCTTCCGCCACTGATATTGAAACTCTTATGTTTTACGAACAACTGCTTCTAAAATATACGTTTAAAAGTTGTTAAGTATATTTATCCATCAGTTTTATGTGTTTAACGCGCGCAATAAACTGTATAAAACGATGATATTAAAATATTTTTGTAACGATCATTTTTTTTTTTTCGTAATCCTTACTAACTGCAGTTAGTGTCGAAACGTTGTTGTATTGACAACATTTGATCGGATTATTATATATATATAATATTCGTGTTACGTTCGTCATTAATATAAAATATACGTGAAACGAATAAAAATTTTGTACAAAACTGTATTTTCTTTGGATCTTATCGAGAGCCAATGTGAACATCTATTTAGTCACTTAATTAGCGTGGTTTTGTTTTACTTATTAATAATTATATCATTTCAAAAAAAAAATTATAATCGTTAGGACTCGTGTTCCGCTTCACGCGTACATTTTAACTGCTCATCACCGACGTCGAGGTTACTCAGGTGTATTCATATAGTTTAGTAATTTATTTGTACTCGGTTTAATAAACTCGTTGCACGATCGCGTTCAATCTCGTGTTAGAAGACGAACGCTGCAGTTCGTTGTTTCTGTTAAATACAAATTAGAAAACTTTATTTATATCAATCCGACGACCGGTCGTAGGTGGAAACAGCCATCCGACTGTGTCTTGACTGGATAGGTATCGACGAATAATATCGAATTCCTCTTTGAACTCGAGTGCCGAAGGAGTTACACTGTGATGGAACCGCCGGTCGACGATCATTTTTAATATGCCCGTTTAAATATTATCACGGACGGCGGAGGGGTAACGTTAATCATCAAAATTAACTAGTTGAGTTTTAGTTCTTTTTTTAAACGTTATAAGTTATAATTGACTTATCGTTCAGTTCGGTCGAGTTAAAAGTTAAAACCGAATTTTTGCCAACTCGGTCGATCTAAACGATTGTTTTTTTTTTATGTCTTCTATTATCGCGCAAGAGTTAATCAAGACAAAAAGAGACGTAAAACAGGATTCGTCAATAACACACCGTCGATATTGTTTTTATTCGTTTGTCTTAGAAACAACGGTGTTCGAAAAACATCGGGTTTTTAACACGCGGAGCGTGTTCGCTGCGGCAAAATGATCTTTTTTAAAAAAAAAAATGAAAAGCGCTTCATCACAAAACCTTTACACAGAATCCAAAATCAGAGAAATAATAATATAAAAAAATAAAATACTCTATAAGTGCGTAATAATACCCGTTCGATTTTTCAAAAAATAAAACTCGTTTAATTTCTTTTTTCTTTCAAAATTATAAGATAGGTGGTCCTTTATTTAAATACACCTGCAGGCGTGCGCCACCGTTGCTGTATACGCAGCACGAGATTAATCGTATAATAATATGCGTGCGCGCACAGAATATAAACGTATAAAAATACTTTTGGGTATTTCGGTGGCGTTCGGGTATCGCGTTGAAAACGGAAAATCGATTTGTTTCACGGACATAATATTATACATATAAATATATCCATAATCATAGGTATTAGAACTCGTGTATATCTATTATCTGTATCTAATATGCAATAGAAACGTGAAACGATTTCGATACGGACTACGCGGACTACGCGTCTGGAGTTCTACCGAACCGAATCATTTTTTTTTTTTTGTAAACGAAAGTGTTTGACGTAAAGACGAACAGAAAATCTCGGGAGAAAAATTAACACTCCTTTAGTAGTTTTACGTTGTAGTTGCATGATTTTAATTAATAAAAGAATTATTCGTCTAAGACAATTTTTCCCAACCCGGGGGGCGTGTAAACATTGCTGGAGAGGCGCGCAAGCAGTCATTACGAAGTAAAATTTTATTTATCAAATTGTTTTAATCTTGCGATGCAGGGAAAAAATGGAAAATTAGGTGATCATTTTTTTCATTTTATAGAGTGGGAGGGGGCGAGGTTCTTGAAATTCTACAAAGGGGGCGGAGGATAGAAGAGGTTGGGAACCACTGGTCTAAGGGGTACTATTAAATCGGTTATTGTTGGGAAACGTGTATAGAGAATTTGTCGTTGCTGGTATCTCTCGTATAGATAACATTAAAATAATGACAAAAATATTTTTTTCATAAGAACAGATCTAAAAAAAAATTTGTTTGAAGTAGTAAATGGATACAAAAAAAATTATGTTATTTCAGATCTATTATTTTTGGCTTCCGGACCTACGTTTCGTTGAACATTCAACGGGTCCGTCTTTTGACGAAATTTTTAACAGTTCTAGACGATTTGGATCGTCCGAACGTACATATCCGATCAGAAACGCTTATAATTCGTTTCAGAATTCCATTCCACTAATATTAAAAAAAAAAAGGTCAAGAACGGATTCGACACGAAACGAGAAGTTTTCGTTCCGATAACGAGGTGTATATATTGTTTTTCGTAAAGAATTTTCACTTTTTCTGTTGAAAACGATAACGGTTCAGTTCGGGGGGGGGGGAAATGACACGTGCTCCATTTCTCCAAGGTCCGCGGAAGATCCGTGTACCGTTCAGACTTTTGTACGTGATTATCGATGCGTTAAATTCGCTCTAACATATATTTGTTTTGCACGGAAATTTCATTATTTCATAAATTTTTTTTCCTTTCCCCTCTCGCCAAAAAAAAAAAAAAACCTGAGTTTGTTCGACGGCAGCAGCGCGCAACGGTTTAATAGTAAACGTATTGCAACGGTGCGTATAATACGCGGACGACGACCAAAACGACGTCTGTCCAGAGACCGCCACGCGCGCGCGGCGGCGCGAGCGTTGCAAAGTGGGAGAGTGTGGAAGTATATAAAATATGTGCTCTCGGTCCACCGACGACGACGACGACGACGACGACGGGCAATAGAGCCATTATGGCGGTGTTTTCATTATTATTATTATTATTTTACTTTCCGAGCAATTTGATTAAGATATTACCGGTTGTGTGTACCGACGACGACGACGACGACGACGCGAGGTCTTTGCGCCTTGTCCGTCCGTCCGCGTCTCTCTGCGCACTCACTCGCTGTTCCACCGCCCGAACCCGCCTATTAACCGTCCCCCCGGGGGCCTTTTTTTTTTTTCTCTCTCTCTCTCTCTCTCTCTTTCTATAATGGCCGTTTTTAATTATAAAATAATATATACGCCGTGTAATACGCCGCCGCCGCAGCAGCAGCAGCAGCAGCAGCAGAAGAAAATAAACCGCCTGCGCGTATATAATATATACTACGAGATGATACGGCGGCGACGGCGGCGCGCGTGGGACGAAGAGGAAAATTTATTTCCAACGTATTATAAAGACGTACGTACACGAAAATATATCGCGTGGCCGGCCGGCCGCACGCGGTCGTGCGGCGGCAAAGTTTATGAATTATTATTTCGTGTGTTGGTGTGTCCGCGCGCGTATATGCCCCGTACGCCATTATATTATATCGGGTCCCCGGCTCGGGCCGAGCGGCGAGAAATCGTATCGTGTCCGCGCGCGGCTGTCCCGGGCATCGCCTCGACGGCATAAATCCGCAGCGAATATAATATTATATTTATATTATTATTATTATTATTATTATTATATAATATACACCGCGGAGAGACCGGTAATAAGTTTCTCGTGTGTGTGTTATGTGTATACACGCGCGGAAAGCGCACAAAAACGGCTTTGGACGGGCCGAGATCCGTCGTAAATCACGATATTATAATATTATAGAGGTACACGCGCGCGGCTGTTTATATAAAATATAAACCCGTCTTTATACGATAATGTTAATTATGAAAATAATAATAATAATAATAATTCTCTAATATACTCGTATAAAAATCTCGTGTCGCGGTGTTTGTGGTCGCACTCCTCCGAAACGACTCGACCGATTTCAATGAAATTTTTTTTGTGAATTTGGTATAGGTATGAGAACAGGTCGTAAAGTATTTTTCACTCTCCTATCCCTCCCGTGAGTGATAGCTAATACGGGGCATTTTAGGACTCTGGGCTTTAAACAGTTACCTGCATATAGTGACCATTTAAATTGTTAATAAAAAAATAATTTATAATTCATTATACTAAAAAATATGCGCGATATTCGTCTTCGATAAACTCCGTAACTACTTAAACAGTTTCTTATGAAATTTGGCTCACTGTGTGTAAATTGTAAACGTTCGATTTATTTGATAATTTATATGGCCGAATAACGTTTGCCCGGTCAGCTAGTAATAATAATAATAATAATAAAGACGATTTTTTTTATTAATACCGCGTTCCACTACTGAAGTATACTTGACCGATTATTATTATTCGTCACCACGCGATGCTCCATCGATCAGTAACGCGCAATGCGATTTTTAATCGCGTCACACGCACCAGAACAATGTGAAATGCCCCAGATACGTCTAATTTTACACGAAAAAAATTTCAGGAGACGCGAAAAACGTTTTTATGTTTTTTTTCATCTGCGCCACGAGTTTAATTCATCTGGTCCAACACGTTCGTGTTAATAATACCTGTACGGAAAATTTTTTTCGTTTTTTTCTTACTGCAGCAACATCCGATCTGTAGTAAATTACTATATTATGTACTCGTACGTATAAGTATAGTCGCGAAGTCTACACGTAATGTATAGGTACCTACTCTGCACAAGAGAACATTTCTATAAACACGAATATAACTATTATCGATATAATATTATAATAATGTACAATTGAAACAATGGCGTCTATATTATATACTACATATATAAGTACCTATATACCAGTTGTATATACACACGCGCGCGTACTTATGTAATAATAATAATAATAATATTGTTATTATTAAATTCGCGGCAAATATGTATTAGTATATCTTACGCTCAAACGTTCACAAATACCCGTTATAATATTATATACGATCGCATTGCGTAAAATGTGTTCGAGCGTATTATAATAATTGTACATTAGAATACTCTGAATACGAATTGTTCATTGACAATTCATTCTAAACGAAGCCATCGCGAAACGACTACTAACGTGTACTGTAATATAATAACTGGTAATTAATCGAAACGCATAATATATATACCTACTGTTTGGTTTCGGAATTTAATTTATAATTCCCCCCAATAGACGTATTTACTTTAAGTAATATTAAACTCGCCATATTGTTCAATGGTATTTATGTGCGAAAAACCGAAACACACACGTTTACCAGCGTCGTCGGTATGAAATAATCGAAATTATATATTTTTATGTTCTAAAACACTCCACAGTCGGATATTTTATCGTGTGTATGACTGAATTTATTTTCCTACATATTTTTGTATACAAAAAAACGGTTAGGTACGGTTCTTACTCTGAAATTACTTATCCGATCGTAGCGCGGTTTTTTCTCCTTTAAATTATTATAGATTACGTCGCGAAGCGGGTTCGAAACACAATATTTTGGGCCCGGTAAATTAATAAATAATAATGATTTTCGATTATAGAGACTATGTTCTCAAGAGAAATTTAAATGCCGGTCAATTAATTGTCTAACGACACGAGACTATATATACATGAGAATAATAATTATGTGTAACATATGTGGAACGGAACGCGATCGAAGCCGAAAATTCAACACGCAAGGTCAATTTTAATTCCTATATATAGGACACAGACGATTGCCCTGCACGAATATCCTTTTGAATTTAAACGTGTGCTCGATTTCCTATAAAGCGTTTGCTTCGCGCCGTATCTACCAACAAGGCACCTACTAAAAAAAAAAATAACTAGCGATTTTGTTTGTCCAGAAATATTATAAAGTTTTTATTTAAATTTTTTTTTGTTTTTTAGTCGATAAATAATGCACGCCGTAGAAATAAATGAAAATATATTCAACAAATATTCAATACCGAATATCTATGCGAAAAAGTAAAAATTTAGAAATTTCACTACACATCACTCGATTTCTCCTCTCCAAAATTCACTGTAAATACAACACAAAAATAGTAAAATACAGATATATATATATATATATATATTTGGATATTCATAACTCGTAGGTCTTTTTGTACGCCGACAATTATACCGACATAAGGCGTTATGTGTATAAAAATAGACACGGCTAAAGCGTATTTCGTGCGTATAATATAATATTATTGCTATATATACGATTTCGTAGGGTGCTTTAAAACGCTACGAGTAATGTATATATTTCAAAGTTATATATAAATAACAAATTCCACACCCTGCATATAAGTCATGTATTTTAACCGAACAACCGTTAACCAGGTTGATCGACTTGAGATTTAACTATATATATATACACATAATAGCCCGAGGCTAAAATATAATTTACTTTTATAAGAAATTCGAGTGCGTTGGGTGTGTGTGTGTGTAATGAAAGTGATAAATTATTATTCGTATTTAAAATTATGTTCGTTTCATTATTACTTGTATATTTTATTTCATATACTCGTACACGAAAAACAATTAGAAACATTTTGGTTTATCGTACCTACAGAAATCGAGAAAAAAACGTGTAGACCATATTAATTATGTAGAGTGTATTTGTACGTGAAAACTGTCGAATATCGCTCTAATTTTTTTTTTCCGTATCATCACATATAATAAAAATTAAATAATATCTAGAAAAATTCAAGTTTTTATGCATTCAGTTACATAAAAGCACTTCTACAATGGCGCGCGCGTATTAAGAAGACATTAAGCAATTTTAGATTTTTTTTCGCTAACAAAGCAGACACGGGTGGCGAGTTAAAAAGGTTAGAGGCCACTGTATCGTAGACAATTTTACGTTGAAATTTCTGATAAAATTCGTAGATTTTTTTTGTTTTTCTTAATTTTTTTCTCTTTTTAAGTATACAAGTACACGAGTGTTCGCCTCTACTCCACGATACGCCCGTATTACGAATACAGGTGATCTATACGAAAACTACGGATGACGATGTATGCGGCGTGTATAAGACATTTTAGTATTTTTTTTTTTAAAACGTCGATTTTCCACGAGCTTTTCGCTCACTCGTCTACACCGAAATTTTTCGTCGATTCCAGCAATGAAAACCCATAAAGGAAAATAGAATTTCTTCTCGTCCGATCGCAGCTGTTGTTGTATACGCGTACAACTTATACTGGCTGGCCGTACAGGCGATGAATTTTTTTTTTCTACTTTTTTTCTCTCCGTTTTCCCGGCTGCTCTCTCGTTTTCCTCGTCCAATCCGGAGCGCCGTTATAATTAACAGCTTTGCGGTGTGCGCGTGCACCGACTGTACACTTTATACTTTATATTATACGGGCGAACAGCGGCGGCGAAAATAAATTATTCGGACGGCTGTTGCGCGATACGCCGCGGCGGGAGGAGAAGAAAACAAAAGTAGGGGTTAAAGAATAGAGAAAAAAAAAGGGGAGGAAAACGTCGAGCTTTTATAAATTCGACTCGAGACCGCCGCGGGTATTATAAGCGCGTTTTTAAACGTTTCAGCCGCCGCGCCGGCAGTGATTTCTCGAGCGCGAACAGAAAAAAAAACCGAAAAAAGGCGTAAAATCGAAATAAAAAAAAAATATATGTAATTTATTCTCGCGATATTTTATACGGATAATCTGGAGCGCGTTTTTTCCGCCGCCAGAAACTCTGTATATATATATATATAACACGAGCAAATTAGAATTCTACGAAACAAAATAGGATTTTCGCTAAAAACAATTTTCACGTTATATACAGTCGCTTTTCTGCAGCACATATTGATTTACAGTAAACAATCAATTTATCGATCCCAGTGGAGCGATAAAAATGATTTTTTTTAAGTGCGGTTCTAATTCGCGTGTGTATAGAAGAATCAAAGTGGAAAATTCGTAAATTTTAGTAAAAAAATTTGTTACTACCAAATATTTTTTACTCGAATTAAAAACGAATATTTTTTTTTTTAATTATTGCTAATTAAAGTCCGAAACGTGTTTTTATCGTATAACAATATTTTCCGTATCATTATGACGTCTTAATGAATTATATATATATATATATATATATATATATAAAAGTCGAAAGCAATACATTTTAACACGTATACTTTCGAATACGTTTTCGACCAGTTTGAGGTTAAAAAAAAAATGTTTTTTTGGTTTAACAATATTTCACGGGCGGTAAAATTATTCAAACGCCCGGTCGGGTGTCGTAATTTATTACATGTCCAATACTAAGAAATAAAATTCCTGAAAATCAATTTTCACGTTACTTTTCATCGCATTTCCGTATACCTATATTGATTTATAATAATATTCTTTTCGTAAACAATCAATTCAGTGGCGCGATATAAAAGTGAATTGTTTTATTTGACTCGTTTCTAATACGCGCGCGTAGAAGAATCGAAGTGGAAAATTCAATTTTAGTAAAAAATTGTTTACGACCGTATTTTTTCACGCGAATTGAAACCAATTTTTTTTTAATTATTGCGAATTTATTTCCTAAAACGTTATTTTATCGTAATAATTTTTTCCGTGGAGTGACGTCAACGTCACTAATATCAACGTCTTAATGACCATAAAAATAAAAAAAAAGGCAGTGAGCCGCAGAGTGTTATGGATATCGCTTATAAGCGTGAATTACTTGGATAACGATTTTAGAGTTTTGTTTTCATTATAAATTTGAAAGTAATGATAAATCATTGAAATCGATGAAACGATTCTGAGCGAAGCTTCGATGTAATAAATAAACGACAATCGATTAAACGGAAATTGCATTTTTAGCGTTTTTATGTAATTTTTGGTAGTTTTTCCTGACTTTTGAAAAGAGTATTGAGAAAATCGAAAAATGACATCTTTATGGTACAAATTAGATGCGATTTGCAATCAGAAAAGGTGCTACACGGAAAGATCGGAGCACTCCTTCTGGTAGAATTTTTGGGTACAGACATAAGAAAAAAAAAACACATCATTGTAAAACCAATACATTCCACGCTCCGCTCAGAATCTAAAACCGAAAATAACACATTTTCGATCCGCGTTTGAAGTAAAAGAAAAAGAAAATTGTTTGTTAGCAATTCGATATGGGCGGTAAAATTATGCTACGCCCGGCCGGGTGTCTTATAATAATTTATAAATTCGATACTACTGTTCGCTTTCGTTTCGAAAGGATTTCGCAAAAGCCTCGGTTAATTTAAATAGATTTTTTTTATATATATATATAATTATTTTTACGCTTTCGACGTTTGTGTTTTTATCGCCCTGCGTATTAACTTTTGCGCGAGCGAATAAAGATTTTTACACGTACTCTCGCTTCGTCTCGTATAATATAATACGTGCACTTGTATATGTATATATAAACAAATCGGTTCGAACGCAACGGGACGTGATTTTCGTGCGGAACTTTCGGTCTTTAGAATGTCCTCTCCTCCTTTAAACTAAAAAAAGACTTTTCTACGTCGTTGGCGTTTATAATCTTCTTGCAAAGATATTACTATTCGTGTACGTATATTAATATAATTTTGAACGTATTGTCTGAACATTTATGTTTTTATATCTGGCAACACTGGTGCACAGATTAGATGAATACGGATGGATCACTCGGCCCGAGAACAAAAGAATCGCAAATACGCTCTTCTGATTGGTCCTCCCCCCCAATATCAATGTAGGCGCATACGACGATATAAATTATTGTGTTGGTATTATACAATATTATAGTACAACGTTTTATTATCTCAAATAATATTATCATAATAATGTTTATCACGTGACGGTAAATAATTTAACGTAGATTAAGCACCGATTGCATTTCAACTGTGTGTATGAAACGAGTATATTTGACACAAGACATTATGTGACACGATCGCCAAACGAGAATTCACTACGTAAACAACACAAATAGCTGATTGCCTCACGGGAGTAATGTTTAAATTTTAGGTAAATGTATTGTGCTATCGTGCGGTAACACTGATATGGGGGAATTCGAATGACGTCATTTTTTTTTGTTTACGTCGCGATTGATCCGTCCGTATTCATCTAATCTGTGATATAGTTCAATAGTTGTGGTTGGTGTGTTGTAGAAAGTGGTGGAGGTCTATGTAATTACTTTAATTATTATTTTTACTGATAGTGAACAGCGTAATACAGCCAGAGTGTTTTTCAGTTTTGTGAAAGAACATAAATCCGTCTAATATTCATCTAAATGTTCGCCACGCCAACAGCCGGTCTCGTCCGCCGCATTCACGGCGTCAACAAAAAAACTCTAAAATCATTTTTCTAAATAACTCGCTTAAACGTCGTTCACAACATCCCGCGGCTTTTTTTTTTTTTTTTTAACTAATTAATATAAAATAGTGCGAAGAAATTAAGGCTAGGTTAGTATGGCGTTTGAAATGCCGCCTTGTTGTCGCCCGGCTCGTCCCTGGCCCCTGCCCGACGCCCAACGCGCGAATGTACTGCAGTTTGCGCGCATAACGGAATATTCGAATCCGTCGAGCTCGATGACACGCGCGTACACGCGATATATCAAAAAATCGTTTTGCCGGTCCGTTTGACGACGGTGTGTGTGTGTGTGTGTGAGGGGGAATTTCGATTGTAGAGAAACACTTGCGCAGCACTTGCCGCCGCGGCGGGAAACTTTGCCGTTTACCAAAACGAAACCCCACCCCTCCGACAAGTCTTCGCCGCCAAAAACGTATTCGGGCCACACATACGCGCGCGCGCGCCATATGGCGCGCCACAGACATTAAGCAGAAGGCCAATATCGTCGTCGTCGTCGTCGTCGTCGTGCGCGGTGCTTTATACTGCGAAAACTGCAAACTCGTCGTCTCGAGACGGTTTATTTATTTTGTACTTTTTTTTTTTCTGTTGCCGATACTTTGAGGGAAACCGACCGCTCGGAAGACGTTTTTAATTTCGTTTGGTGAACGAGCGAAACGACCGACGTCGGTGGCGCGGCGCGTCACATGGCGGCCGCGGCGGTCCGTGTATAATAAAATCGCGGTGCCCGGCCGGCTACGGCGGGACAGCGAGCGCGGTGTGGAAGGAAGGAAGGAAACGCCGGGGCAAAGCGAAAAAAAGTCTACCCGGAAATTTCGAGAGAGAGAGAGAGAGAGAGAGAGCGCGCGCGGCGTACGAAGGGCCGGCCCGCGGCCGCGCACAAGACGACGGCTTATAGAAATTAATTTCAAAGCGTATAATTACGATTTTTATATTAACGCGCGGCCAAGAGGGTTGAGATTTGAAAATCCTTCGCCGAATTCCGTGCGTTTATATGGAGACGAATCGCTGCGCGCGTACATACATAACTATAATAATCAGTGCTTGAATTGGGGATGGACGCGGGGGGACGGAGTCCCCTTTCTTTTTTCAAAATATTGTAGCGTACCCCTTCTAATTTTTCATACCGGAACGCAGAGAACGGGACGGTCAAGACTCTAAAAATATTTATTGAACAAATGAAAATTAAAAATTTTATTAACAGGGAGTGGTCGGTAGTTGTCACAATATACAAACAATATATTTCTTGAAATGGCAATCGTCGATTGCCAATTTTCTCGGTATTATTTTGTTATTATGAACACAAAATATATTTATTAAATATGTTGTTATTTTTATAAAATATATTTTATTTTCATAAGAACATTACTGTTCAACACAGTTTTCTCGTCAAAACAAAATACAAACGATTTATGAAAAATTAACCAGTGCGAAACTAAAGTTAACAAAAAAATATAACACTTCAAAGTTCAGTAAAAGAAAGAAAGCAGGTATTTAACAAATTATCAATAAAATTCAATATAACAAACAATAATTGATCTTAAAAATAAAGGAATATTAAATATAATGTTTACATAAATTCCATACAAAGTTACTGGATAATATAATTATTAATTATTATAAAACGATAAATACACGAAAAGAAAGTAAAAACCTGATCTTGAATGGATGAAACTCAGTGAGCTTTTCATTGAGTTTCATCCACAAAATACAAGGATACTCGAACGATAAAGTTTTCTTGCGCAAAACACAAATAATAGTTTTGTAAAAACAATGACGAAATATTATAATTTTGGCAATGACACAACAACAAATTTAAATATCAATACCAACAATAATAATCATAGTATTTGCTTAATTAAACAAGTAAATAAAAGTAATAGTAAATTAATAAAAACAAAAAAAATTATAATAATAATAAATGCTCCTTTATTTTATGGCGTAAATATTTAAAGTTAAAAAAAATGATGCTTATTTATTATTGTATAATGTATAAGACATTATAATCTGCTGGAACGCACATTATTTTTGTACTTTTGCATCCCCCTTCTAATTTTTTTCCAATTCAAGCACTGATAATAATTCAATATGAGTTTCGTCGCTTTTACGGTCCGCGATTCGAACGTTTTGAAAAACCACAACAGCCGACACTGTTTCGTAGTCGACAAGTGTTTTTTCATGGCCGGAGTTATACTCTAGTAGCTTCGAGACGTGCTTCTAACAGTCCTCACTCTATTAACTATACGTATAATAGGTATTTGGAGATTTATTTTATAAATCGATTCGGTTTTTAGGAGAAAAATAATAAATACACAGCGATTTTAAATACTAGAAAAACGTTTTTTTTTTACTTTTTTTGTATCGGAGTTTATATATATATATATACGCGTCATACGTTGATATCACTGAACTCACGGAACGCGTATATCGATCATGACATTACCCCAGATAGGAGGCCGCCATATGGGTTGGGAGGGGGGCAGTTTACCGAAAAATGATAAGAGCGTGGGCCGTAAAAATGGCTCGTCGAATCTGTTGCCAACTTAGAATTATCGAAAAATTATATGAAAATAATTTATATTTGTTTTATACGTTACACTGTAAATAATATTTTTAATTCGAACGGTGAACGCATAGACAAATGCTGTGTTCTTGTCTGTGGCACTAACCGACAGAAATCGTATTATGAGTATAGGTTCGACCGAGGTGGATCTATAAGGTGCCAACACTCCCTATAAACGCCACGAGAAAAAAGTACTTGTACATTGTACTCGGTAATTTGTACTAAATCTAGTAGGATTTTTGTTGGCGATGGTTGGCAGCACTTTTTAAAATTAAAATATTTATCACTCTTCGAACTCTTACCATTTTTCGGACAACTGCCATCCACCCCCGCCATATATGCATTCTACAAGACATAAAAGTCATGGAGGATACGACGAAATACAATTTTTTTCCATGATACTTATCGTGTTTTATTATTTACTTTGAGACAACGTGACGCTAAACGACGCGCTCGTAGTATCGGTGTTAGCACCGGTTATTTTTACATAATGAAGTTGGTAACGAAAACAGAAAAATAGAAACGGAACGCGTACGGCGGCCCACTACATAGGGTTCCATATTTCATATACGAGAAATATACGGAATGCGCGTTCCGTGTATTGAATTCAGTGGTTTATATACGATTTTAAAACCCGAAATAATAATTTTTTTAAACTTAATTCGTGATAACACGCGTCTCTGACCTGGATTTGAATTCATCGCTAACTTTGTTTTACATATGTCAAATGAAATATTGTTCCACAGTGAGTAACATCAGCGAGTCTTTCTCGATGCATTGTCTACCGCACTTTCGACTCGACTATAATTGGTTTTGGTAAAAAGACCTTTCACAACTGCAACTCGTTACTGGAATTGTAGCAAACCCGTTAAAGCGAAATTATTAATAGCGGAAAATATTGAAGATTTTCCATCTTCGTTTGTGTACATTTTAGCCGTGATTGCCAATGGATTTGTGTTTGTCCCTCTTGACGATTCGGTTGTTTTGTCTCATTTTAACAATACTGTCGATTGAAGTCGTAAACAAATGTGAATACATACACAATCAAACCGAGAAAAAGAGTGTTAGGAAAAATAAAGAAATAATTGTACACGAGTTGTCGTATTGAATTAGTTTCTTTCGACTACCGCGGTTTCGTCGTCTGCACGATGCGCGTTTAGCGGGGAAAAAAGAAAAAGAATAAAAAAATGAAAATGAACAAAAAAAATTACGCGCAGAAAATTATGAATATTACAGTAAAAAAAAAAAAATAATAAGAAAACAGTGAAGAAAAATTGTGTACGTATGAATTGTTAAAAAAAAAACAATGGCACGTTATTAATATTATTTAATATATATATAGAGATATAAAATATTATTTTTCTAATCTGTTTTTTTATTTGAATTATTTTTAAATTTATTTATACGCATATATTTATAAGTGATTCTTTTTTTTTTTTTTTAACTGAATTCTTTTAAAATATTATTTTGCGTTTAATACCAATTATTTATACGTGGCTAGTCTGCAAAATATATTTTCTCTTTATTTCCCGAATTGTTATTTTGTTAGTTGTTGTAATTCGGCGGGGCGAGAGGGACGTTTTAAATATTACTTTTTGACATTTTTACACGAATACGAGAAAAACGTATGTTTTAACTACACCGAGGCCTACAACAATTGTCATAGTGTATATACCATTATGTTTTCGCAGTTGACATTTGTCAAATGTCAAGTGTCAAAGGCCCTCCTCTCGGCAAACCCACGCAATTGTATTTTTTTTTTTTTTACTATTTTTAGTGCTCGAGCCAAGGAAATTTTCATACCACAAAAACTATAAATATTATAATATAATACGTAAATATTATATGTATTTATTTTTGAAAATCGAATTTAATTTTATTAAAAACGCACAAAATACACAGCACATTGTTAGACATTATCACAATTATATGTATTTTAATTCAATCGCGATATAATTATTTTATCAGAAATTTGTAATAATTCGATTTTAAATACATAAAAGTGCGACAAAATATTAATAATACTGCGCGATCGCGTTTGTTAAAGCGCGATCGAATGTGTGAAATTTAGACGTTTAATTTTACTATATATATATATAAGTATATACTTGAGCTGCGTATTAAGATACCGTTTCTTTTTTTCATCATTCACGTAAAGCGAACAATATTTTCATTATTGAAGCGACTGTATCTAAAGTTTTTTTTCTCGAAACGCGGCGTATCAGTAGTTTTTATAGCGAGAAAAATACGTTAATACGACCGGAAATTTAGAGATTTTTTTTTTAGAAAATTCGTTTGGGGAAAGATATAATTGAAACGAAAACTGTTTTGGAGTACAACAATACTCTGCAATCGTATTACGCCGACGTAAAATTAATTTTTAAATAATAATAGGTACGTGATACGATCAAAATCGGCGTGTATCGAACGTGTATATATACACAATTTAGCCGATACACTTAAATAAATATTTTAATCGATAACTGGTAAAATGACACGCGTCGGATAAGCGGAGGCGTTCGCAAAACTTTTTCTATATCTTCTCTCGCACGTGCAAGCCCGTTATTGTTCCGTTCTCGCGGTGTACATATATACCACCTGCACAGCCGGTAATGCGGTTACAAACAATAATTGGATCGTCGCGTTATCTAAATCGTATATAAAATATATTACAGCGCACGTTGTAGAAGATTGTACGCGTATATTATGTAAAAAAAAAAAAAAGCTTTTCGTTTATATTTATTACATATAATATTTAAGACCAGGCCGTAAAATTCACAATAAAATATTAAATATAGGTACGAATTTTTAACGCGAAATTTTTCCACAAATTATTTTCACTCCATATATTCGTGAAATATTGGCTTTTATACGCGTGTCCGTAAAATACGGTCGCAAAACGGTCTCAAAATGCCACAAAATGTCACTCTAGACCTGCAGATTGTTTTTTTTTATGGAATAAATATAAACGCGATGAATTTCAACCCTTCGATATCGCGATTAAATATACTCTAAGAGAACGTTAATACTTTATAATACCGAGGTCTGGCGACGAATGATATCCTTAAAAATATTTTGATAAAATCGTTTATTGTTCAAACTCCAAATTTTTAAAAACTACATTATACATTATACTACATAAATTTTTAAAGACTGCATTATAAATTGTAATTTAAAATGATACCTAAGCGGATTCAATAAAAAACGATGATATAATATATTCTCGAGTTCTTAGGATTGTATTTTCTCCCGAATTAAAAACGATTTTAACGTCAATTTACCTACGGCTTTTTGTCGCAAAACGATTGTTAAAGGATTATTTATTAGGAAAAACTATTTTTAAACAATTGTAACATAATCGTATAGAGTAACTCTTACGTTCTGCATTTTAGCAAATCGAAATTGATATCGTCATTAATACCGCGATATTCATGGATGGCGAAAATTCTAAATATGTCTCTGAACGCGTGGAGAGCATATTCAAGCGAATGATTTGGGATTCAGTTTTTTGATTCTTGCGTTCTAATAATTAATTTGTTTTAATTGCGTAGGTTTCGCGGTACTGAAACTCGCGGCTCCGGAGAAGGATAAAGAATATCGTGATGCGGAGAAGACTTGTGAAATCCGATTTTCGTAGAGGAAGCTGTTGGCGAAAATTCACCGACAGCATACGCACTAAATGCCAGTGTAGAAGAAGATTTAGTTAAAAAATAATGAACAAAAATGTATTATTATCTTTCGTAATGAATCCTAATGGATGTTTAAAATGTTTCAAACTTTCGTGAACGTCGATGACGATGAGCTGCTTGGGGAGAGTGCCGGGCCGGCGATCGATTTTCGAGATCCGATTTTATGAAAATCGATTTATCGCAAAAATGAATATTTATCGGTTTATAATGCGTAATATATACTTATATCTGTACGTACCTCGTATATGACCGTAATATCGTCATGAGCAGTTTATATGCGTAGATGTGATTTCACTTTCGAGGCAATCGCCTCAACGGGGAGAAAGAATAACTCGTAATATATATTTTATTCCTAGGCACATATTTTTTATGTAGTATTATTATATTATATTATTATTAGTGATGTAGCAAGCAGTTTGAACTCGCGGTAATTGGACAAATTCGAACCGAACTAATCACTAAATGATCCGGTTCGAATATCGAACATTGAAAAACGAAATTTAAAGTGAAAAAAAAATCATTAAAAGTTTAAATTAATAAAATACAGTTGGTTATATTTTTTAGGATGGAAATTAACTGTCCCACAATCCGCAATAACACGAGTTTATACAAAGATTTACTGTATTATTGATTTAACTGACTGTTTTCGTGTCGAAAATATGGGCCATTTTCGCGAAAATTCAAAATATAATCGCCAATGTTCTTAGCGTTATGATCCAAAAATTGGTTTTTTTTCGTTGTTTTTTTTAATATCCAGTGGTAAATTTCCGAAAAATTGTGACCTATGATAATATGTAAATCAGTAAAGTATGAGATAATATGGTGGGTACTATAATAATTACCTAGTACCCGACTGTATTATAATCAAACAGCAATATTATTATTTGTTTTATGAATTAATTATATACTTTATTATTTGATTATTTAAAATAAAATTTTTATTATTCGATTTACTTTTTAAAACTATCGAGTATACTTACAGTTGTTTTTAAAATCGATTTAAATCGTCTGAGTTCGATTCGGATTCGATAGATTATTTAAATCGAATGGTTCCGTTCGGGTTCATTATAATTCGAACGGGTTCGGACCGATCCAAAAAATCCGCGTTCTCAACGACGCTAATTATTACATAATATTATTTTATTTATTTTTTTATGTACAGTTATACGTCGACGGGCAGCTGACTCACCACGGACGGCGAACGAACGACATCGCGCCGTGTATACACGCGCATGTATACACACTACTCGTGTTAAGTTATTGTTATTATTGCGCTGCACACATAATCGTTATAATATAATATACGTGCTCCAGACGGAGGGGAAAGGGTTTTTTTTTGTTAGGGGAGGAGAAGGCAATTTAAAAATTCGATCCAATGTGTGGCGACTGCACGATAAACAAAACGCATGGCCGAAAAACGCGTTACATAATCCGTCGCATAATAATAATGGTAATAATACGCTCGCGAAAGGGTGAACGAAAAATATATAAACACGTCGGCCGTATAGACGCGTATAAATAATTCCGTTTTCAGGCGTTTATTATGAAAATATGAAACTCGCGTACGGAGACGTACACACAAATTACACGCGCTAATGTCCCTCCCCGGCGACGAACGACTGTAGTATATAATAATGGAAACCGATTTTATTTTATTTTTATTGGCCATCGTAAAATGATTGGCGATCCGAAAATTTCCTATCGCGTCGTGAAGAGGAAAAAAAAAATAATAATAATTACATCATTATCTTCTCGTGCGATTATCACGTCATCTCGACACCATAGTTTTATCACTTTCTACATGGGTAGAAATTATTGTGATTTTTTTGGACGAAGGAAAGTGTAAAAAAACGCAAGATTTTTTTTTTGCTTTTTTCAAATTTCACTTTTATCTTTTATTACTATTATTTATATTCACTAACAGTATATAATATATTCAAATTAAATTATTATTATTATTACATGTTTCGGTACATACATTTATATTATATATATATATATATATATATATATATATATATATATATATTGGGTTGACAAAAAAAAAAAGAACAAAGTTTTAAAATAAATATTATTATATTATATATTATAGCTTAAAATTTTTAATATTATTATTATTATTATTATAATTATATAGATACACACACTCGCTATAAATATTATATATTTCAATATTAATATATTTTATATCATATACATTATATAAATATGCGTTAAAATTATTATTAAATTGATTTTTACACGCGGGCGGCTAAACGTATAAGTATATATGTATATATAAATTAATATTGATATATATTTGTTATATTATGCATATTATACACATTACACACATAATATATATATATTAATATATATGTATATATATAATGTCTATTTTACTGAGGATCATTCGATGGGTACAAAAATAATAATAAAATTAAAAAAAACAAAATAAACTAATTATTCGTTCCATTAAAAAAAAAAGCCTATAACAAAACCATATATATATATATAAAAAAAAAAAATTATATAAAAAAGAAAAACGAATAATAATAATAATAATATTATAATCTCTTTGATCTACAAACGCGGAGGGGGAAACACATTTTGCCGAGTCTCGGTTGTACGCGTTCACGAATGAATATTTGTGTGCGGTTATCGATTTGACCTGAAACACGGTTCCATAACACTGGGTTTTAGTAAAAATAAAACAAACAAAAAAAAAAACACGAAAAATTAAAAAACAAACAATAATAACATGCACATGCCTGGAAATAAATCGATATAATAAGTATTATGAAATGGCGTCGGGGGGAGGGAGGTGATGAGGGAGGAAAGTGAATTTACACGGAAAACAGTCAAACTGTATTTCGTATATTATATATATTTTTTTAACGAGTTTTCGCACGTCGTAAGTGTCCAAAACGATTTTTTTATCAAATATATATATATATTATGTATATAAATGTGTACTGCAGGACGAGAGAGTCACACAAATCCGTTACACAAATCCGTATCACCTTAGATACCCGCGAATCGCAAGAATCGGATATGTAAATATAATAATGCCACACGCATCACTCGAGTATACAATTTTCCCAGTCCTTTCGGAAAAGTATTGTTATGTCAAAAAATAATCGTTACAAAGAAACGATTTGTTTTTTCCGCTTTAAATCTCGTCAATATTGCGTGGCAAAATATGCGTGTATTACGTTATACAGAAAAAATATTGAAAACAGTAATACTATTTTGTGTATAGCAAAAAAAATATAAGAGTGAAAATCATAAAAAACGCGCGTATATAGAAGAAAATTAAACTTTTAAATGAGAAATACTTTTCGGTACACGCGACAAAGACTTATGATGAACCGCAACGAATCAATAATCCGGCACGTTTTTCGATAAAAAAAAAAAATAAAATTGTAAAGTACTTCAATAAAAAAAAAAAAATATTCAATCTATCGATCTGCGTAACGCGTATAAAAAGTGACGTTTAAAACAGTGGCGTATAGGCAAGATTTTTATTTGGGGGGGGCTGAGGATGATAATTAATTAATTAATATGTATAGACGGTGCCTATTAAAAAACCGATTATATATTCATTTCGGGTGGAGGGCTACAGCCCCATCAGCACCCTCCCCGGATACGCCACTGGTTTAAAACGAGCACGCGCGCGTCGTATCTCTGTATTCGTAATTGTCGAAATTGTGTCGGAGTAGCGTTGAAAAACGAATTTCATAAATAGAAACGTATTAAAAAAAAAAAGTAATAGAAATCGTTCTGTTTTCCGTTAAATAATTCGAATTTTATAACAAAAAAATAAAAATAAAAATAGACGCGGTAAAAAACGTACTATTTTCTGTTAAACGAAGGCGTTTTAACGAAATTCGCGAGTCCTTCGCTCGGGGTAGTCGACCGCGGAGAGGCAACAAAAAAAAAAAAAAATGGGAAAAAAAAACCAAATAGATTTATACACGGCCGTACCGTGCGAACTGCAACGACGAGCCAAAAACCGAGAAGAAAAAAAACCAAGCGTTAAGCGAATGAACATTTTTACTGTTTCATCATTTTTTTTATACACCACCGTCCGCCTGCGCGTATATAAGGTACGCGCAGCCTCGCCATTTCTCTATACCGTCGGCTGGCGGCCGGGATCTTTGCGCGCAGCACAACGATCCGCGAGGAGGGTCACGGCGCGAGTCGAGGGCACACGCGAGCACACAACAATAGTACGAAATATATTATTGGAATAAATGTATAAAAAAAAAAAAAGAAGAATACGCGTGTTGTGTATAGCCCGTAATACGCCGACGACGATATATGGTACGCGCGTATTATAACAATAATAATAGTACGTGTGCCGAAGACGACGGCATATCTGGCGAGTACCTACGCGCAGCTCGTGTATTTTTCTCTTTCTCCCTGTGGCGCGCGGTTTCCCACCGCTGCCGCGCGACACAGATCAGAGGCTGTTACATTGTACTGAATAAAGTCGTCGAGATTATGTAAATCTCGATCGGACGACGCCGGAGGATTCGTGGTCGCGGCCGTTACACATATATTATTTAATCGAATATACATATACTATATATATATATACGGAGAATAGTATCGATTAACGCGTTTGACCGGCGAAACGCGAGTGTAAATCGCCCGGTGTATTAATGCATAAGCAGCCGTCGTCCTGCACACACACACACACACGCTGTTGTATAGTACAGAATGATTGAAAAAAGACTTTGGATTCGAAAATATCTTTTTTTTATATATATATATATATTAATAGCGCGTCCGACAATAGTTTACGGCGTTACGAATGCGATCCGGATTCCGAGCTCGTCTCCTAATCTCGTTTCAATAACAATCTGCGCCTCGTCCTATTCGAATGTTTTGATCGTTGCAGCATAATATGACGGACTGCGTTCGCGGATTCGTTTTTAAAATAAATTTACACGGGTTTTTTTTTTTTAAACACTTTCGAATCGTTCTGTACACCGCCTGGGCGCAATGCATAACGTTTTCGCGCAAACATAAAAACGATACAATTTGTCCCGGCACCGTTTTATGTACTACGAATAGCGCGTGTAAGCGACAGAGTTTTATATATATATATATACCGTATTATTATTATTGTCGTTGGGTAGTTGTTTTTTTTTTTTTTTGGACGGTCGATGAGCGCCAATAAAAATTTAGATAAAAAAAAAAACGATGAAATCAAAAAACCGGCGATAGAAAAAAAAATTCAAATTTATTTTCCGCGTCAAAAGTCTGCTATTTACGCGGCGGTACCTATATATATGACTTCTATGTTAACGAATTGTTTTTTATTTTTTGCTTTTAACACGAGTGAATAAAAAATAAAATTGAACGAAATCATTTAGAGAAAATTACGAATATTGCGATAGAAAAACAAAAAAATAAATAAATAAAGAAGAAATTGTTCATATATATGTATATGGTGTATAGTGAATTGTTAAAACGACTACGGCACGCATTATTAATATTATTATATATTATATATATTGATATAAAATAGTATTATTTTTGAATCTGTACAGTAAAAATATTTTTTTAATTTATTGCGTTCAATTTCTTTACACGTATGTAAGTGTTCCGAAATCGAATTTTATTATTATAGCATCAAATGCGATTGTAATATTACGCGAATTTCTCCGGGCAATATATTCTTTTCATATTTCATAAATACCACAAAAAAAAAAATTTTTTTAACGTTTAATAGGATATATATTATAATCTGTAACAACATTTACAATGAGCGCATTGTATTTCGTGACATGAATGTTTGAGAAGAGTAGCTTATCCGGCAGTAACACTCGAGACGCGAATTCAGATTGGTTTATTAAATACTTTTTTTTAATCGTTTAATTTTTGCTGAACTAAATATCCCAACACCGGCGCCTCCTCATAAGTTTTCTCGGCGGATTTCCAGGAACGTTTACCGGATCGAGTGCAAGAATAAGTGGATTCGGGTGGTTCGCTAGGCGACAGCGGAAACGCTTGTAAGAGAGGATGCGGCCACTTCAACGACAGTCTATAACCCCTGCAGGTCTGAGTGTAGTGTAACGGAAATGGATTGAAACGTCTGTATTTTTTGTAAATGCTTCCGCGTCACGTAATTGGATACCACAGGCCCGAATAGGCTTCAGGAGGGTTTTGCAAAGCAGCAATTTATTGGTTTGATATTGATATATTGGTTATATTTATTGAATTTGGAGAGAACAAAAAGTTAATATTATCCGTTCGTTTAGGTTTTCTACGCACTCCACTGGATATCTCCCGAATTTCTTATGCGCGTTCGATGAGTTAAAATACAACAACTCGTGCAAATATGTTTCTTGATTTCTCGTTACGCTCTCGCGTTGACTCGATCGTATTGATTCATAAAATACATATACCTCATTATATCTACGTACATTTCTATTTCTTTTCCCCCGTGTATCCTTTTCGTTTATATTTCTTCGTTATACAAATTTATTTTATAATATATATAATTATGTTCGTGGAAAAACGTCGCAATTCAATCGCGGCCATTATATTATTACTACTCGTAACGTCCTTCGCCGTAATCCGTCATATTTTTTTTCTTTATTCCTGTCCCTACACACTGCACGCGCATGCGCGCGCGGTAAAGAAAAAAAAATGAAGAAAAACGAGCAAAAAAGAATCGCGTCCACCGAACCGAGGACGGACGGTACCAAATTTGGCGCGTCGCTAGCGTATATTTTTTTTCGCGTTTTTTTTTATTTTCGTTTTCCGACGCGCGTCTGCGGCGGTCGGGCGGTCGGTCGGTGTCTGCTGATGCGCTCGGCCAGCGACTAGTTTTTGCCCCCGTCGTCGACCCGGACAAATTGAAACGCTCGAGCCGAAGACTCCATAAGGTCGCGGCGACGACGGCGGAGATGATTTTTTTTTTTTCTTTCTTTCTTTCTTTCCGTCTTTCCACACGCACTAATCAATTATTCCGAACGACGACGCGACGCCGAAACAAAAGGAACGAAATTCTCAAAATGTTTATACGTATACGGACGCTCGCGTCGCAGATGCCAGCGGCGAAGGGGTGGATGGGGGATCGGAAGATTCCTGTACGCTCGCCGTCCAACGTATTGCGTATTATGTTATACGACAAAAAAAAAAATACTTATAAATTTAAAAATGCCATCTCTCTCTCTTACCTGGTGTACGCGTGGTACGCGGCCGCGACATTCCGCGGGCAAATCCTGCAGTGCTGTGCGCGCGGCTGAGTCGGCTGCGCTCGGCCGCCGCGGCGGTGACGTCTTCTTCTCCGGGAGACGACGGCGGCTGTGGACACAAAAACGTGTTTTCTGCTCCTGCTCTCCCTCTCTACCTGCCGGCTCGTGCTCGTGGCGGGCGGCGGGACACGCGTTTGGTTTCTGCACGCTCCAGCGTTGCCTGCACCGCCGGAACGATAAAGCGCGTCGGGGCTACGGCGGCGGCCATTGGGGAGGGGGGGGGAACGGTATGCGTTTTTTTTTTTTTTTTTTTTATGGTACACACATTTTTACGTATATAGGTTTCGTATTTACATTTACACAAATATTTTTAATATTAGTTATTTATACGTATATATATATATATATATAATGAAAAAAGCGAAATTCTTAAAAAATAAAAATACAATATTATATATATATATATATATATATATATATATATATTGAACACAACTATAGAAACAAACGTAAAACATTAAATATTATGACGGTCGCGCGCGCGACGATAGTTTACGTATATATGTATTACATAGTTATATAAGGGAGGAAAAATAAAACGAAAATTTTACACGAATTTATGTACAAAAAAATTAATAGTAAAAAAAAAAAAAAAAAATGCGTATGGCGACGAGGGGGTAAATATATATATATATATTTATATATAAAAAAAAACGAAATTAATTCCTATATCATAGGGGGAGGGGGGAGGGGGAAAGTAGTGGTTTTTTTTTTTTTATTTAATTTTTCGTTATTTCTCGTCGTTTTTCTTTTTTTTTTCTTCTAACGATCGCCCGCGGCCTGCGCTGCCGCCAGCACGGCCGCCTTCTGCGCCTGCGCCTGTTTCTCCTGCTCGTTCAGCTCCTTGATGGCCTGTATCTCTTTTTTCAGCTTCATCCGTCTGTTCTGGAACCATATCTTTATCTGTCTCTCGGTCAGGCACAACGCGTGCGCCATCTCTATCCGCCGCCGGCGGGTCAGGTAATGGTTGGTGTGGAACTCTTTCTCCAGTTCCAGCGTCTGGTATCTGGTGTACGTCTGTCGGCCGCGGCGTCTGAGTCCGTTCGTTCCTGGAGAAAAATTCGTACGATTAATTCTCGAGTGTTTTTTTATTATTATTATTATTATATTCTACTAAGAAAAAAACGCATCCGACAATATGTATAATAATATGTAATTTTTAAACGCTCGCGTACATTGTAATAATAATATAACGAAAGCCTACGTTTTCGTGTCGATATAAACGTTTGTCACGCGTGCTGCGGTCTCCGCAGAATTTTTAATTTTTTAATATAAATCTATTTTTTTTTTTTATATGTATCGCATCGAATAATATCATATCGATTATTATCATTGTGTTTATACAACGAGAGTTTATTTTAATTTTAGTTTTTAAACTCGTGTACGCGTCATAAATATACGCGCACTACACAACACTGTATATTATATTACGGCGTCAACAAAATACACATTATTATATTATACATTTTTTTTTCTCCCAAGTAATTAATTATTCGTGGTTTTTTTTTTTACACGTACATACGTACAGCATTTCGACTAAATATTTTACAAACAGTCTACACGAATAAATTATAATTTTTAATTTTAAAATCGCGTGAATTTAATCTACCGTGTGTGTGTGTGTGTGTGTGTGAGTCCTTATACATATTACGTATAAACGTAAATCGTGGGCGTCCCGCGAAGCGTAAAATGTATACGCCGTAAATCGTTGCGCGTACTGCACAATCGCGTGTAAAGCGTTCGGTACGCAAATTAAAAACGTCATAATATAAGCGCACGAAATCATACGTATGCGCTCTGTAATAGAATTACAAATCAATATTTAAATACTCGGTTCGACGGAGTCTGTAAGCGAGAAAATGCTGCTACTATTATATTAAAAAAAAACGAAAACGAAAACGAAAACGGGTTATCGAAATAATTAAAAATATTATCCGATTCGGCGAGCACAATACGCGCGTTCCGTTCCTCGGTATTATTTTAATACCGCGCGGTATTCGCGATAGAGAGAGAAAAAAACGCCGCGAAAATAATATACAAAAATCTCCGGAATGACTTCTATTATAGATTACTTCGCCTTAACGGCTTAGAGTTTTTTCACTCTTAACTCGTCTAAATGACTTTTGCCAGCAGATCTCCGGATTAGGTTCGACAATTCACTCGACCCGGGTCCCCGTGACTGTCGGCGACTCGAAGGAATTCATCATAAAGCAAGTTCCTACGGGGTTTTTTTTTAATGGACACAAATGGTTATCTCCGCGCACGACTGTATGCTCCAGCATTCGCACGCAACGACAGGTACAATCTCTATGCTCTGTATCGAGTTCCTCAAGACACCGTTGTCCTTCTCCGCGGTATTTACCACTTCCACGCTCGACTCTGAAGTTCTTAAAAATCTCGGGCTTTTTCATCACGTTCTTTTGGCCTCGTATAAGTACACAGTGACTAAACGATTTTAATCATAACGCGCGGTTCTGCGATTCGTAGAAGGAACTTCCCAGAGGCTTTTATAAACCCCGATTAATCGCAATATTATAACGTCCAGAAGAATAGGAAATATTCTCCTTTTTTTTTTTTTTTAACCATATTCTTTTGCGAGTACGATATACGTATATATATATGTACCATAATCGTAATGGCGCTGGTATATACAGATATATTTTAGACACTCAGTGGGGATTCTGCGCCAATTGGATACCTACCTCTCTACGGCGACGGTGTAAACGCGCTGTGTGTGTGTGTGTGCATGCGTGTACGTACGCGCGGGGCGGCCATGCGAGCGATTGATTTACGACGTCGGACGGGTGAGTTACGGCCATGTTGTGCACGAGGACCCGTGACGTCACACGGCAGCCAAAAAAAACGAAAAGGAAACGAGAGTCTGTACGGGCGCGCGGCGCGGACGAGATGAACTCGTTTTTTTTTTCAAAACGCATTTTTTTCTTTCTTTTTGACTTCCTACGCGAATCGAAGATTTCCAAGTACCTACGCGATATACGTCGTACGAAGTCGAATTTGATCGAACACGAGTAAAAAATAAAAATTGTTGTTTTATACACGAATTTATTACGCTCGGCCGTACGACGCAAATTCCGCCTATAGTCGGGCAAATAAAGACGTATCGTAATTCGAAAGAAAAAAAAAATCCGAATTCAAACGATTAATATTATATAACGTTACACAAAACAATCCGTGCACTGACCGTGATCTATTTTTTATTATTATTATTATTATAAAAAATATTTACAATTTATGTACGCGTAATAAACGAATTTAAAAAAAAAACAGAAAAAAAAATGTTTTTATAAAAATGTAAAAAATTAATAATATAAAATAACTGTAGAGTACTTGACTAGCTCCTCTGAAACAGGTATTTTAATAGGTAATTCTTTTACCGATCTTTCAGCGAGATAACAATATTGTCCAGGCAATGACTGGAAAAATCAGGGAGGAAATTCGACGATATTCGTACGGTTTAAACTCCTGTTGCGGATTTCGTTACAATTGTGCCGGTTCATTTAAGCGTACAGGCGTACACGCGTATAGTCGACGGTTCGCGAGACGCTGACAGGGACGCACATCTCGTAGCGGTAGACTCGCGCTCCGTCAATCGAACGGGAGCTATTTTATATTGCATATGCGAGCGTTTCGTTTCCGGTACCGAGTTTTAATGACTGGGCGGAAAAGGCGTATTAAACGACTCGGAAGTTTTTTCACGCTTATAAAAACTGGGATTTCATCCGCGATCGGATACAGGAGAAAACGTCGACGCGAAACTATGAAAACGTTCGACAGTTTCACTGTTCGCCTCCGACTCGGAGGCGTTTGACGAAAACGCGTGCGCCTAACACGAGCAGTGAGGCTCGACGGAAAACCAATTATCCGAAAGTGTACGATGGCCAGGCGTTTGGACGCGTTCCACCGCGGCCGGCCAAAGTAAACGTATAATTGAATTCGCGGATAAACGCATTGCACGACGAGTGGGCCGAACCAATTTCCTCTGGCGACACAATTAACCGAGATTAAGAACGCTTCGGAGGCGGTCGAAAGAGTGCACACACGTATATATACATATATACATACAGGATACGCCTTTCCTATTTAATTCGCGCGCGCTCGTGTAATCCGATTAGAAAAACACTCTGGCCGCGGTGTCGGTGCAGCAGGTGAACTCCCGCGGACGATCGGCTCGTCTTCCGGCGGTCGCTATAGTTTTCGCGGTCGCGCGATAAATCGCCTCCTCCCCAAACGCGGCCCGAAAACAACGCGCGGCCAATACAACGGTAACGGGGCAAAATTCGACGGCCACCGCCGCACCGCGAATCGCTGGCGGTAATAACGATAATACTTAAAAGAAACTTTTGACCGAGACCAAAGCTTTTTTGTTAATTGGACGAACGCGTTAAATAATATATATATATATATACGCGAGTACTTATGTACACCGGGCCCGAGTGCCGATTATTTCGGGCCGGTCGACTGTCGAACGCAATTATTTCGGTGAAAATCGCGCCGCGCGCGTATTTCGACATCCGCGTTTTCTCGCGTTCTTCACTGCAGCGCCGGCACGCGCCCGCGCACGTTCTTCCGCGGTTCGCCGGCTCGACGGTCACACGAAAAGATTTCACATTTAAAATTCACCACCAGACCGTTCTTCATTCCGTCACCAGCGTATATCTTTTTTTTTTCTAAATTTTCTTTTTTTTTTTTCTACAGTCGCCTCGCGGTTTTTCACTCTCCCCGGTCGCATATATTATAGCGCGGTGGTCGTCGACTTTCTTCCGCGTGCGCTTTTCAGCGCCTCCTACGCGCGCGTCCGATTACACGCGGACGTTCAAAATTATAACTTATTCGTTTACAACAGCATACAATAATGACCGTCCGCTTACATAATAATAATAATAATACAGTCGTCGGTATATCGGGCGTCCAACGATAGAACGTCTTATTAACGAAAAAAATAAAAACAACGTACGCGCGGATTATTTACGATCTACGCGATAATAGCACCGCCACCGGCCGGCCGGTCATACTTGTAACGTAGACCGCGCGTTAGAACGATAGAAATAAAAACGATGGAATCCCCGTATAAGCGATAAATCATGTAATTTCTCCGTTTCCGTCCGTTGTTTTCCGTATTTTTTTTTCGAAAGTCCCTTATAGCTTTTCCTTTTTGGTCTGTCGAGTCGTTTTCCGCGCTTCGCGGCCGCCGCAATAAAGGTTCTTTATAATAATACATTATTTTAGTTCTTATAACAACGGAGAAAGTAGTTTAAAAGTCCACTTGGACGCTTAATAAGCGCCGAAATACGTTTTATTTTCGCGCGAATACCTGTTTCGTCACTGCAGGCCCAGTCACTTTTTTCAATGCTTAATGCGTTGCCTGCTCAAAGTGTTTGACTCTTTCGGCCGATTCCGGAGAAGAATGTTTTTGATCGACGGAACCCGCGGTTAGTGGTTGACGCGTCGTCGATAATAATAATATTCGGTTTTATTAAAGGGAAATTGTACGGAGGAAAAGAGGCCCCGTAGTAGAGACTTTATAGTATTTGAAGAGAATCATCGACCCGGACGCGGAAGAATGGAGAGTTATACGGATCGGGAAAGAGATAGACGATGGTGTTGTGTTTGCGGTAAAAACAAGATAGCGTTGTAAAAGCCAAGAGAAGAATAGCAATAGAATCGAGGAATCAAAGTATAAAATTCTATATCGCTTATTTTAAAGGTTTTAACGCTTTTTTTCCGCTTAAATATAAATTATTCAGTGTTTTTTCCATAAACCTCGTAGAACCTTGAAAAACAGGTACCTACCACCGCCCGCACCGCAATTTTTTTTACAAAACATTTCTTATTATTATACAGTCAATTTTCGTGTATTAAATTACCGCGCTACCGGCGCGTGGGACTACAGAATTCGTGAATAAAACGAATATTGTTTTTTCGCTATTTTTTCTGTTTTTTTTTTTTTTAGGCCACGTTTTAGGATTTTCTTATATATAGCGCGTATTCCGGTACTTTTCGGTGCTATGAAATCCGTGTCACGGACCGACACCTGTACGTAATAACGATACCAGTATTCGAAAACGGAATTTTATACAATAAAAGTGTTTGTAATAATAACCGTATGTACGTCGTTATTAATAATATATAGGTGGTCGCTATAACGGTACCGCTTTTTTGATATTCATCACGACGACGACGACGACGACGGTGGGTCGCCGTTATTATTTGTCCCGAGGAGACCCCGTTCAGCGGGAGCTCTTCTCCGAGCGAACAAAAACGCTCGTTTTCGTACAGAAAACAGATAATACTACCGGACAACCCGCGCGGTACACAATACATTTCCCTCTATCACAAAACGCGCGTGACGTCCCGTTTAGGGTGTGCGTATAACGTCTTTACTATTAGGAATCGAATTTTCGTTCGGTTTTTATATTATAAAAACGCCCGTTCACCCCATCCGTTTGTACCGGGGTTCTGGAAACCGGCCGCGGGACCGGGTGAAAGGACGAGCGTTCCGAATGCCGGCAGCGATCTGTTGCGCGCTCGTTGCACGAAATTTTTCCATTCGAAAAGAAACGGTAAATTCCAACAATACACGCTGCACCGCACGCAGGTAAAACGTGGTGTTTGCGCGGCTACGACGAGAATATCAAAACTAAATAATACGATTACCTACCCCACCCCCCTTCCTCTTGTCGCTGCGAGTTCCTATTACCGAGAGTAACGGTGGAGAATTTAGCATAATTGAACGTGCGCGAAAACGAGATCGTTTCTCTCTGATGATGATGCTGCTGCTGCTGCTGTAAAGTCGCGCGATATTCGAAATAGAAAAAAATATAACGCGCGGATACGAGTTACGACGGTGTATATCGTTATTATTATATTCACAGACTCCTGACACGAGCCTATATTTATAATACACATAAGCACCGCACACGTTATATTATAACGTTTCATACCGACAAATTGGATATGCCCGGAGTAAAGAAAACGCGCGCTCGCGCATACAGTTACAGAGCAGATGAGATAGGGGAAAGCGATATTGGAGGCTGCAGTGGGAAAACGGATTGTGTAGAAGACCGGGAGGAAATCGGCCAGACATTGTGTGTGTGTGTTGTGCTCCCGAACCAATTAAAGTAACGGCATAAATTTTCAGCTCTCGCGACAACCCGCGAGAAGAGTAATATATATATATATACGAAGAGCGGCAAGAATTTCGCCGAAGGGATGTGCCCGCGCGGCGCACCAGAGCTCGCCGGAGGGATGGTTTACAATATATATATATATATGCGCGCGAATACCGTCCCGCCCGCTCGGTCCATGCAGCAGCAGAAGCAGCAGCGGTGTGCGACCCCGGGGAAAAGAATTAAATTATCCCACCGCCGCCGCCGGCTCCCTGTATATATATATATATATATATATATATATATATATATATATACGTATAAAGACGTGACGAACGCGATGGTTATTGGGGGAATGGGAGAAACAAACCGGATATTCGCGAGGTGTCGTTCGTGCGGCTATATGAGGGCTTTTAGTGTTGTTTTTTTTTTTTTTTAAGGTGGCGTTTTCTTTTTTTCTCGCCCCGAACTCGGCGTTCCGGAACGTACTGAAGGAAGCGGACGGCGTGACACGACTTTGTTTCTCCACGGAACGAGATTTCGCCCCCCCTCCCACAACCGCCTCCCCCGAAAGAAAGAGAAATAATTCCCGGAGAATTTCCCGAATACCTTCTACAACCAATCCCGCAGCGAGCTACGGCTGTCAATGCCAAAATCTTCTCCGGAGTTCAAAGGACGATTAAACGTCTCTGTACCCTTACTCCTTCTTCTTGGCGTTCCTTTTCTATCGAAAGTCGGAAACCATCATCATGGGTTTTTGGCGGTTTCGAATAAGTGTCCCCGGGGCACTGTGTACTGGAACCAACTCGTCTTAGGCTCTCTTCCGCTTTTACCGCGTATCTTTCCTCGCGAAATTTAATAGTTTATATTATTAATAATAATATAGTTTATATTATTTTTCTCCTCGTAACGTGTGTCCGAAATAAACTGCAATTTCATCGCACCCACCAATTTCTCGTTCTTTACCCGTTCTCCTCAATTCTCCACGAATCGTGACTCTATCTGCCCGCGATATATTTAAAATCCTACGGTAGCACCGAATTTCAAATGCTCGAATCATCCGTTTTCGTGAGTCTCCGTTCCACACAGTAATAACGCCGGGGATTGCACAACAACAGTGTACTCGAATAGCAGAGTGAACTCGCCGAGAAAACGAGAATACATAGGAGACGTTGACGACTAGGAGGTGTCTTTGTGCGTTGACGAAAATACGGACTTATAAATAAACTATACCAGCAGCAGCGGCGGCGGCGGCGGCGGCGGCCGTCTATTTCCGTAGTACACCGTTGGCCGGCGCGGAGAGAAGGCTAAAAAAAGGCGTACGCGCGCCCCGAAAACACAGACTGGCGCGTCGCGTGCGCATAACAATCCGGATATTTTCCGCGAGCGCCTACACGAGAATATTTTACTCGAGACGCTCGTTTCATTTTCTTTATAATATTATATACGTTGCTCGTGCACCGGTGTGTATATAAAACGCGAAACTTACTTTTTCGCGTAAAAACACGTTTCTTTTACGATTATTATTATTATTACTATTAAGGTGGTGGTGGTGGTGCCGAAGAAAATTTGATTTTCCCGGCGAAACACGGTCCGATTATTATTAATATGTGTGTGTGCATGGGCGCAACAACGCAAAAAACTCCGCCGTTATAACGAACACGACGCGGAAACTTTAATTAGTTTCGAAACTCCGTAAACGTTTAAGCGCGCGCCGTTTTCTCTTCTCGCGTACATATTTATTCAAGAAAACACGAATATATTATAATATACGAGTGTATATATATATATATATGGGCGACGTTAAAAGTCGCGAGAGTTGCTCGTTATTGTGTACGGTGTAAGCTCAAAACTTCCATAAAAAAAAAAAAAAAATTTTTAAATCCCTCCGATCGTTTCGTACCGGTAAAAAACAACGAATATATTATTAAAATCGAATAATTGTCGAACTCAATAGTTTTTTTTACTAAAAGTCGATAACGAGAATATGAAATACGACAAACATATCGTTTACACTACGAATCATTTTAGGGGACGAAATTTTTGCGCTTTGTTTGAAATCCATCCAACCCAGAGACAAATAATTGCAAGCGTACGCCACTGGTCTTCGGTATATATTATAATATAATAAAAACTGTATTATATTTAATTCGTGCGCAGTGTTCTCGGATAAAACGTTTTCGCGTAGGTTTATTATGTACGCGATTAATGACGTGCGGTGTAGACGTCGCAAATAAATACATAATATTATATATTATATATATATACGTGCTCGGAGGCTGATAGAGGTATTTGTGATGCGCGTACACTCGTGTATATACGTACCGGCCTTTGGAAAAACTTGTTTTACGACGACCGTCGTCCGTCGCCATGTTATAATAATAATAATAAAAAAAACTAAAACAGTTTATCATAATATTATACATACAAGTATATACGTATATATATATGAACGTCGCGTCGTCGATGGTCGGCCGCGGCTGTACCAAAACCGGTCCAGCGGCTGCGCGGGGCATACGCGATGACTATAGGTAGACGTTACTATATATTATTACAACCCGTCGTCGCGTGCGACTATATAATATTATATTATTATATATAATGATATAAATAAATTATATATATATATATATATATATATATATATATTATATTATATAATATTATTATATATTATATATATATATATATATATATATTATTATTATTATTATTATTATTATTATTATTATTATTATTATTATTATTATTATATTATTATTATTATTATTATTATTATTATTATTATTATTATTATTATTATTATTTTTATTGTTATGTAGCTCCATCGTTGTTCTTCGCCCCGGAAATTTAGTTTACGTTCACGTATTACGTATTTCGAGGACAATTTTTCCACAGGCGAACTGCACGAACGGTTTTTGTGACTTTTAGGATGGAAAATCTACACATCATCCGTCGTTCGTATAGACATCGTAAGATGGAGCATTTGTCGTCCTCCCCCTGACTTTTTGGTGATTTCGTATTGTATGGTATATCAATTTTATACGTGCGAACAGGACTGTGATGGAGCCGTCGATAATGATATCAATAAAACAATAAAAACAAAAAATATATGCGAAATAATTAGAAATATATAATATATATATATACGCGATCAATAGAATCGAGTCAAAGATTATTAAAAAATAAAGAATTACAATATATGAGTTTTCGTATTAAAATTTGTTTATTTACTATACAGTAGTTTCGACAAAAATTCATCATCGGGTATTTATAAGCGAAGAAAAAAATGAAACGTACAAAAATGCACAGAGAACATTATGAACGTTACAATATAAAGACATTGAAAAAATAAAAAACCGACAAAGAAATTGTGTGGTGAGTTAAATTGTTAAATAAACAATCGTATCGTGTTATTAATATTATTTAATATGATATATTGGTAAAAATATTATTTTAAAATCTGTTTTTATGTTTAAAATGTATTTTTACAATTTTTTACGTTTAATTTCTTTATAAAATATGTAATTATACCAAAACCGAATTCACATAAATAGTACTGTATTTAAAATGTCAAATTTAAATTAAATATTTACACTAAAGGTAATATATATACTAGGGTGGTCTAAAATACACCGAAAATTTTTTTTTTTAGAAAAGTCATATTCCTACCAATTAAAATTGTTCTCTATAGTTTCAAATATAGTTTCCAAGAAAAAAATTTTTTTTAAATTAATTTTTGGGCCATCCCAAGCCAATTGAATACCTACATCTATCAAAGTATTATTAAAATAATGATACAAACGGGTTCATGTATAAAATCTTTAATTTTTTTAGAAATATACCAATAAGACATCCTATGTTTATTATTTAATGTGTACTAATAAATGTTACTTAATAATTTGTTAGAAAATGTTGACAAATTATCTTATTAATGAATAAAAATATTATTAAATAAATGATGAATTTATTTTACTTAAAGATTTTTTGCTGCAATCAGGATAAGTCTTTCTATGCTCCGAAACTACCTGTAAAAGAAATTGAAGTTGGTCTTCATCATGAGTGATTTTGCGATTTAGCTCTTGAATTAATGCGACTCCTCTTTCAGCCACGTCATTTGTCACTCGAAGATTTTTAAAAACTTTTTCAGCTTCTAAGTAACTTTTAGACTCGTTCCAATTTACCACGTCAATTTCCCAAAATTTATCGACTCCAAATTCTTTGAAAATTCTCACTGTATTTGTGTTCGCTAAATCATGAAGTTGCAAATTCTCCAAATTATGTTGGTCAATTTTCGGTCGTACATTACGGATTTCTGGAGAAGGGTTATGAATCATCGCGTGAACTATTTTACACTTTGTTTCTACTGAGACATTGTGGTCAAACAAACATAGACCAACTAACTCATCTGACAGATACCACAAATGTCCTAGCATTTTCTTTATTGTGGCTTTTGAAATTTCTGGATTATCATATTGTATTAAAGTCTTTATCAGCTGTAAATCATTGTTCGGAGCACATGTTGCTAGAGGTGCTGTGAACCAATTTTTCACGTACACAGTAACAATAAAAATGCAGAATTCTTCCAAACCAATTTTTTCTTTAATATTCAGATGAAACTGTTCACGAAACATAAATATTTTCAAAGAATAAATTAATTTTGACATCCAACGAGCATGGCTAGTAGCACCTGGAGTCATAAATCTAATTCCTCTAGTAGGTTTTTTACCAAGAAATATAACTGATAATTCTAGCAACTCACGATAATCATCTCTTAATTGTTTGGTTTTGAGCATTTCTTGAAAAAAGTTAACTAGGTCGTTTCTTTTTTTACTTGTAATTCTGAGAATAATAGCTTCATTGGCCGTGATATATGATACTTGATTAATTTTCGACCAATATGACCGAAAGCGAACAAAAAGTTGATTATCAGGCCCAGATGTAGCTGTAGGTAACACTGCTTGAAATGCTGCTCCAGCAATTATCTCAAATATGTGGTGTCTGCATGCAAGCCAAAATAAGTATTTTCCAAGTTTTTGTTCCAATTGTACACATGACCCATTTTTTTTCCCGGTATTCGAAGACGTCGTGTCAAAACACATGGCAATAATATTATGGTTAATATTCCATTCTTGATCGCTCAAACAATCAAAAACGGCTTGAGCCTGCTTCTCTCCAGTTGACGATGATAATTTCTTTATACACAGTAACTTTTCTTCTCCTCCTCCAGAAACTAATATTGGGAGGCGGTCTACATGCTCTCTAGAAGTAAGATCAGACATCAATTTTCCATCCCAGTGAACTGTTAATTTCCTATTTGGTGTAAACGATTCTTTTATAAAACTAGCCATTTCTTGCCTGAGTTTTTCACGATGTAGTTTTATTGTACTCCGACTACACGCCAATGTATCAATATCTACGCCTAGACTTTTTACTGTTGCACCAATGATAAATGTTGCTTGTCTATCGCTGACTTTTGTTCTGTCTAACGCAGCTGCTAATTCTGGAGTTATTATAGGTTTAAATTTCTTCTTGCTTGTACTGATTTTTGTGGATTTCTTTTCTTTAATTTTAAAATCACCATCTGCATCATTATCACTAGAGTGGTTTTCTTCAGTATCCGATGATGTAAAATCATAAAAAACGTTTGAGGAGCGTTTGATGACCTTTTCTTTGTAGAGCCGTTGTTTCTCTTCGCGCTCCATTTTACGATTCTCTTTTTGGGTACAAACAACGTCCACTGTAGACATAAAACCCCGTCTCCCCGGCTCTCGTTGTGCCAGTAAAAATTGCCTATCTTCCTCAACCGTTATTTTTTTTAAAGCATTAGCATCGCTTATATCAAAAAGATTAGACATTTTTAAAAGAAATCCGCGTTCTTGTTGACGGTGAAGCTCTGTTTTTCTGTTCTTATGTTTGAAAAGATTAAGCCATTGATTATAGAGTTTTTTAAATTTAGTTATAGCATTATCTTTTCGAGTTGTCGGTATTCTAGCTTTATTCCAAACGAATATCACTTGTTCAATAACTTTAACGCATGAATCTTTAAACGAATTTTTTTCAATTCGATAAAGATAGAAAAAAAAACCTAATGCTTCGCCATTAGACGGTAACCGATTATTAGGTATAGTTGAAATGGGTTGATTTATCAAGTATATATAAGACTGACTTCGTGTAGCCATTTTTATTATTCTAAATACACTTAAATTTTGTTAATTTGTATAACATACGCGAACGACGAACAAATGACACGAGGATCGCAACAGCGCACAGTCAACTGTAAATATAATCTTATAATAATATCTATAAATTTATGAACAACGAACACAAATATATACTGGAAAGCATTAAGCAGTATACGTGAAAAACCCCTGCCAACAATCTACGGTATAAAATCATATAATAACGATAATCACATTTTGTAGGATGAAGTAGTAATAAAACTTATTATCAATATTTAATATTAATGTATTTAAAATTCTTATTTTGTGTTTATTATGAAAGTATAAATCCATAATAATTATCAAAGTTGTGGAGATATTACACTAGTAAATATCGTTTATACAATAAAAAATTATAATTGCTTGGGATGGCTCAAAAATTATTTTATTTTATAAATATCTTTTAATTAATTATTTTTAAACTGTAGAGAACAACTTTAGGGGGTAGGAGGTAAATATTTTTAATGTTGGGATTTTTAGACCACCCTAATATATACGATTATTTTCTAAAACACGTTTCGCAAAATTTCCTCATTCCAATAAATTAATAAAATATATTTAATCTTATTTTTTTCCCATTAGCGTTTTAATATTTTCTTCAGTAATTTATTTTCTAAAAAAAAAAAAAAAATATTACCCTCTATCATAATATAGTGTATTTTAAACGTCATACCCTCTACATGAATTTCTTCGGTGAACACGTGTGCTTTCGTCAATAATACGTATTTTGTTAGAAATACATTTTTTTTTTAAAAATTTTTTCCTATAAAAATAATACGCGCGATTTCAAAGATAAATGCGCCGCGAACTGTATGGAAAAAAAATGTCTCGTACGACTGGTTACCAGACGATAGTGCCGTCGGCGGTGCAGGAAAAGCCGTCACACGCGCGCGACGAGAAATAAACAATTTTTCTAGACACTCGTGGGAACTCGTGTTTTTTTTGTGCCCGGAGAGAGTTTTGATGGAGTTCGAGTATTATGATGTGTGTGTGTGTGTATACGCGAAGGACGATAAATAACACAATATACGAATACGTTGTTTGTGTAAACGTTCAACGTCGAGGAGAATTTTTTTTTTTGATTTTCTTTCGCCCTTCGATAATATTATTATTAAGTCGTTTTAATATATTCACGCGTGCGTAAATAAACTGTAGAGGATACATAAATATAATACGTTCGTTTTGTAGATAGTAAAGGAAAAACGACTACGACCTGGGATTTAAACGAGGAGGACATGTAAATTCGACGTTGGTTTCGTCTTTATATTTGCCCGCCGGAATATTTATGTGACAGAATCTGAAACTAACCGGCCCCCTCCTCCATATAAATATGTTCAGTTTGTACTCGCCGCATTAATTTATCGCGATTAGCAATTATAGCATACACACGAGGCGACGACAGCAGTGCAGGAGAGCTTCGGCGTCCGGTGAAATTTATAAAAAAAAGTTTTTTTTATAAACGATCGCGTTCGGTTTGTCGGTTTTTTTCTAATAAACGTCTCTCTATCGCAAATACAGATGTCTCTTTATATCGTATCTATTTAATATACGCGTATAGAGAGAGAGAGAAAAAATCCAATCATACGAATTGTATACTAGAAGAAAATCCTACTGGGAAAAGGCCGCTGGCAAGACCACGTTCGAGATGAGAGGACCGGAGCACGGAAGAATGTGAAAGCGTTAGGAGGTGGTTTAGACTGGAGGACACAGGCGTCGGACAGGGAAAACTGGAGGCATGGTCGAGACGGTCCTTCGGGCCGATTTACCTAAGAAAGAAAGAACAAATCCGAAAAATCGTGTATTGATTAATTAAGTTATAAGATTTCGAATACTGTACTACTGTACAAGCCATAAAGACCCTTGGCTTCCAAAACAATTCTTCTCCGTACGTCTTCAGTTGCGCGTTTCTCCAGTTCCGTCTGTTTTCGATTTACCTCATCAAACGACCGATCGCTCTCAATCTCGCATTACGCGTTTGGACATTCATCCGTTCTTTCAACACGATTTTATGTATTTAATTATATATTTTCGTTTTCCAGAATTCGTCCTCGTTCCTCGTTCACGGCATTTTCCCTGCCGATTTTCTTTCAAATATCATTTGTTCGAACGTCGCGCACTCGTCAAACGAAAACTGCGATCGAAACTCTTATTGGACCCGCATATACACAAGTGCGCTACGAAACCGAAACATTTGCACATTTAAAAACGGATTTAAATCGAATACGCGTCGCAATAATAATAATAATAATAATCTATGCACGCGTATATATATATATATATATTTCCCGACAATAAGAAACAATAATATTTCCACCGCGGATTTTCAACGGTCGAATTCCAAAGACCTCGTGCCCCACCGACGCTGGCTGGTACACGTATTTTATACGCGCGCCCTGCAGCATCACGCGACGCGTTATCGCAACACGAAAATTACAATAACCTAATTGGTCGTATCTGATGGCAATAAACCACAAAGGACTCGCATACTAAACAGCAAGACCGGCGCGGCGAGCTGCAAACCCGAATCTTCGTCGTCGTCGTCGTCGTCGTCGTCGTCGTATCTTATTCGACTTACTTAAACCGCGCTGCGCGAGGGGGGTCGCGGTCGGACCGCGCGACGACGTGACTAAAACCGATCCGCACGGCCGCGAAACGATATACGTACGCCCGTGAGACGCGCGCGCGATTCTGCACGAAGAACGACTCGTTGTACGCTATTGAATTTTTTAACGCGTTTCCGCCAGTGTTTGCAGGAAAGAACGACGTAATGAACGCACGTTCACGTTCACGTTCATATTTGTGAACGTCGCTCATTTTTCAAATAGAACGTGAACGACGCCCATTGTTTTAATGAACTCGAACGATTTTCAGGCCGTTAAAATCTATTTAGCTACCTATTTAATATAACATAACATATACATATATTATTATATAATGAAATTTCCTAAAATTATTCTTATTATACGTATTTATAATATCAAACTAATTATGAGTATGGATTTTATACACAAAGTAATAAATTATTACATATATAATAAACGACTAAATTAATGCCGTTCATTTTTTTAATCAACGTGAACGTGGACGTGAACGAATTCAATTTTTAAGCGAACGTCCCGAACACTGGTTTCTACTGCACGTATGTGTTGTTTTCGATAATTTCGAGAACATCGGAAAACTGCTGTTACGCAGTACGCGCACGCCGGTATACGAAATTCGAACGTAACGGAATAGGATGAAAATATCATATATACGATTATTTTCTAAAACACGTTTCGCAAAATTTCCTCATTCCAATAAATTAATAAAATATATTTAATCTTATTTTTTCCCATTAGCGTTTTAATATTTTCTTCAGTAATTTATTTTCTAAAAAAAAAATATTACCCTCTATCATAATATAGTGTATTTTAAACGTCATACCCTCTAGATGAATTTCTTCGGTGAACACGTGTGCTTTCGTCAATAATACGTATTTTGTTAGAAATACATTTTTTTTTTTTAAATTTTTTTCCTATAAAAATAATACGCGCGATTTCAAAGATAAATGCGCCGCGAACTGTATGGAAAAAAAATGTCTCGTACGACTGGTTACCAGACGATAGTGCCGTCGGCGGTGCAGGAAAAGCCGTCACACGCGCGCGACGAGAAATAAACAATTTTTCTAGACACTCGTGGGAACTCGTGTTTTTTTTGTGCCCGGAGAGAGTTTTGATGGAGTTCGAGTATTATGATGTGTGTGTGTGTATACGCGAAGGACGATAAATAACACAATATACGAATACGTTGTTTGTGTAAACGTTCAACGTCGAGGAGAATTTTTTTTTTTTTGATTTTCTTTCGCCCTTCGATAATATTATTATTAAGTCGTTTTAATATATTCACGCGTGCGTAAATAAACTGTAGAGGATACATAAATATAATACGTTCGTTTTGTAGATAGTAAAGGAAAAACGACTACGACCTGGGATTTAAACGAGGAGGACATGTAAATTCGACGTTGGTTTCGTCTTTATATTTGCCCGCCGGAATATTTATGTGACAGAATCTGGAAACTAACCCGGCCCCCATCCTCCATATAAATATGTTCAGTTTGTACTCGCCGCATTAATTTATCGCGATTAGCAATTATAGCATACACACGAGGCGACGACAGCAGTGCAGGAGAGCTTCGGCGTCCGGTGAAATTTATAAAAAAAAGTTTTTTTATAAACGATCGCGTTCGGTTTGTCGGTTTTTTTCTAATAAACGTCTCTCTATCGCAAATACAGATGTCTCTTTATATCGTATCTATTTAATATACGCGTATAGAGAGAGAGAGAAAAAATCCAATCATACGAATTGTATACTAGAAGAAAATCCTACTGGGAAAAGGCCGCTGGCAAGACCACGTTCGAGATGGGAGGACCGGAGCACGGAAGAATGTGAAAGCGTTAGGAGGTGGTTTAGACTGGAGGACACAGGCGTCGGACAGGGAAAACTGGAGGCATGGTCGAGACGGTCCTTCGGGCCGATTTACCTAAGAAAGAAAGAAGACAGAAAGAACAAATCCGAAAAATCGTGTATTGATTAATTGAGTTATAAGATTTCGAATACTGTACTACTGTACAAGCCATAAAGACCCTTGGCTTCCAAAACAATTCTTCTCCGTACGTCTTCAGTTGCGCGTTTCTCCAGTTCCGTCTGTTTTCGATTTACCTCATCAAACGACCGATCGCTCTCAATCTCGCATTACGCGTTTGGACATTCATCCGTTCTTTCAACACGATTTTATGTATTTAATTATATATTTTCGTTTTCCAGAATTCGTCCTCGTTTCTCGTTCACAACACTTTCCTTGCCGATTTTCTTTCAAATATCATTTATTCGAACGTCGCGCACTCGTCAAACGAAAACTGCGATCGAAACTCTTATTGGACCCGCATATACACAAGTGCGCTACGAAACCGAAACATTTGCACATTTAAAAACGGATTTAAATCGAATACGCGTCGCAATAATAATAATAATAATAATCTATGCACGCGTATATATATATATATATATTTCCCGACAATAAGAAACAATAATATTTCCACCGCGGATTTTCAACGGTCGAATTCCAAAGACCTCGTGCACCACCGACGCTGGCTGATACACGTATTTTATACGCGCGCCCTGCAGCATCACGCGACGCGTTATCGCAACACGAAAATTACAATAACCTAATTGGTCGTATCTGATGGCAATAAACCACAAAGGACTCGCATACTAAACAGCAAGACCGGCGCGGCGAACTGCAAACCCGAATCTTCGTCGTCGTCGTCGTCGTATCTTATTCGACTTACTTAAACCGCGCTGCGCGAGGGGGGTCGCGGTCGGACCGCGCGACGACGTGACTAAAACCGATCCGCACGGCCGCGAAACGATATACGTACGCCCGTGAGACGCGCGCGCGATTCTGCACGAAGAACGACTCGTTGTACGCTATTGAATTTTTTAACGCGTTTCCGCCAGTGTTTGCAGGAAAGAACGACTGTAATGAACGCACGTTCACGCGTTCACGTTCATATTTTGTGAACGCCTCTCATTTTTTTCAAATAGAACGTGAACGACGCCCATTGTTTTAATGAACTCGAACGATTTTCAGGCCGTTAAAATCTATTTAGCTACCTATTTAATATAACATAGGTACATATATTATTATATAATGAAATTTCCTAAAATTATTCTTATTATACGTATTTATAATATCAAACTAATTATGAGTATGGATTTTATACACAAAGTAATAAATTATTACATATATATATATAAAGAACGCCGTTCATTTTTTTGATCAACGTGAACGTGAACGTGAACGAATTCAATTTTTAAGCGAACGTCCCGAACACTGGTTTCTACTGCACGTATGTGTTGTTTTCGATAATTTCGAGAACATGGGAAAACTGCTGTTACGCAGTACGCGCACGCCGGTATACGAAATTCGAACGTAACGGAATAGGATGAAAATATCAAGTGGCCGTCTCCTCGAACCGCTCGAGTTGTTCGACACTGTTTCTGAACACAGAAAATACGGCGTAATAATTTGCTTTTTTTTTTTTTGTAAACAAAGGGTTTTCTACGAGAGTAATATTCGCCTCGGAATTGATTTAAACTTTTAACCGCGCTCGGCTGCTCGTCACGTGGATTCGCGCGGAGCGGACAGTTTACTTTGGCGTCAGCGGATAAACGCTAAGCGTTTAACGCGGGAAACTTTCGGACAAACTTCTCAGACGTATTCCGCCAATTCGGTGCGCGCCGATTCGTCTCGCGCGCGCGCGCGTTATCGATTTCACGCGAAAACAATAATAATAATACAGTAGTTATCGCGTACATAGGAGAAAAAAGGTTTTTTTTTTTTGTTTTTTGTTTGTCCCATTCCGACCGCGGATTTTCAGAGGCGAAAAAAAATTACACACGTGTCTATATATATATATATACAGCGCAGCGGCGGTGTAGTATTAAACCGAGAACTGGGCGCGAAAAAAAAAAGAGCCGAACACGCGAACAATACAAACAAAAAAAAAAACCCCCCCCCGCCGTATATAACCGTATTCGCGGTGTCGGCGAATGTAAATATATAATAATAATACGAATCCGGCGGAATAATTCCGGTTGATTTATTCGCACCTCGTAAACGAGTTTTTGGCAAAACGCGAATAATGCGCCAGCGCGCGTATATATAAATATTCGGATGGGCGAGGTGGTGGTGCGGTGCGCGCGCCTTATCGGCCGAGTCCCGGTAAACCGCCGCCGCCGCCGCCGCCGCCGAAACGGCGCACTCCCACTCGCCCCCCTCAGCCCCGCCGCCGCCGCCGCCGCCGCACCCGAACTGCACTGCAGTGTCTCTGGTTCGCACTCGTACCCGGGGCCCGGCACACCGCGCGCCACCACTCAAAATCCAATTAAACTTGACCGATAAATCAACCGGCCGCGATAGTTAATAATGTTGTGCGGCGGCGGCGGCAGGACCGGGCTACGGGCGAGGGACAAAGAACGGTATGTGTATATAGTTTCGGGTCGTGACAAAAATAAAAGCTACGCGAGGGTATAATATATATATATATATATACTGCGCGTAAATGTACTACTACGACGCGCGCAAAACGGATGCGCGGCGGCGTTGTAAAAACGTGACAAAAATTATGTGAAACACGTTTTAAATTAACGGGCGGGCGGAGTAAAAACGGGAACGGGCGGCGCGAGACGAGAAGGGCGCAAAAAAAACGAAAAAAAAAGTCGCAGGGACCGTCTCGCGCGCGCGATTCGAGTGCGCACAGTGGCAGCGCCTGCAGAAGGGTCGGTGGCCGTGGCGGTGGGTGAGATAATGCGCGCAGGGCCAATAAACATAACGAGCCCTGCGCGCCGCGTACACACCGCCGCTGCCGCCGCCGCCGCCGCCACCACCGAGTCCGAGCCGCGGCGTCTTATTTTTAATTGGTTTCCATACCTCGACGATTGGGTGAAAAATAAACGAGAGGAGACTTTTTTTCCCCGCTGTCAGTGCGTACGCGCTTATACGTACACTCGCAGGCGGCAATAAATTCCGTTTTTTTGCGCTGCTTTTTTTTAATCTCAAACACGCCGCGTAATATCGAGCTGTACAATAATAATAATAATAATAATATCGAATTATATATACGCGATTAGCCGTATCGTCTCCCGTACAACGGTGGCGGCGATGATGTTACGCGACATTGTATTATATAGTATTTACCAGCGACAACAGAGGAGAGATATATTATAATATGTAAATTCGGTGGCGCGCGCGCGGGAGCCGGCAAACGGGCGATAAAAAAATTATACGAAAAAAAAAACGCTGCGCTATCGGTCCCCCGGGTTGTGTTGCTGCGCAGACGAATTAAACGAGCTTCGCGGCGCGCGCGCCATCGTGTGCGACAAAAAAAAAAAAAATTAAAATAATAACGCCAGGAGAGTAGAAAAAAATTTGTCTTCATTATATAATATCTCCCGGCCGAATTCGATAAAACAATAACAGTGACAATAAAACGCGCCTATAAAGCGGCTTAAAGACTATATATTAAAACTGCTGCAGCCGGCGCGAACGGACTTTTACGCGTAAAAGAATTTACCGTTTTGAATATCGTCTTTTTTTTCTCCTCTCCGTAACGGATTGTCGAGATGATCGAGGAAAAAATCAAAAAATCATAGTGATAATATATTCTGTATAATCTCGCGTACGGCTGATAATATTCGGGGCGATAAAGCTGGTATATACGTCCGATTCAGTGCCAAAACCGTTTTGTGAATATATAGATATATATATTTATTTTAATTCGTCGATTTTTCGCAAATCGTTTTGAAAGTATATAAAAATTCGGAATAAAAAAAAAAACGTGTTTTCGAACCCTTCGTTGATGTATTCGTACATTTTTTACGAATTTCTCGTCGAACCCATTACGCGTTTTATCGCGCCGAAACAGTTTTTTTTTTGTAAATATAAAACGCTCTGCTATATTATATACTTTAAGAATACGCAGTTCTATTCGAGGAGGGAGTTTTTTTTGTCACCGATAAACGTAATGAGTTATCGCAACACGAAAATTACAATAACCTAATTGGTCGTATCTGATGGCAATAAACCACAAAGGACTCGCATACTAAACAGCAAGACCGGCGCGGCGAGCTGCAAACCCGAATCTTCGTCGTCGTCGTCGTCGTCGTCGTCGTCGTCGTATCTTATTCGACTTACTTAAACCGCGCTGCGCGAGGGGGGTCGCGGTCGGACCGCGCGACGACGTGACTAAAACCGATCCGCACGGCCGCGAAACGATATACGTACGCCCGTGAGACGCGCGCGCGATTCTGCACGAAGAACGACTCGTTGTACGCTATTGAATTTTTTAACGCGTTTCCGCCAGTGTTTGCAGGAAAGAACGACTGTAATGAACGCACGTTCACGTTCATATTTTGTGAACGTCGCTCATTTTTTTCAAATAGAACGTGAACGACGCCCACAGTTTTAATGAACTCGAACGATTTTCAGGCCGTTAAAATCTATTTAGCTACCTATTTAATATAACATAGGTACATATATTATTATATAATGAAATTTCCTAAAATTATTCTTATTATACGTATTTATAATATCAAACTAATTATGAGTATGGATTTTATACACAAAGTAATAAATTATTACATATATATATATAAAGAACGCCGTTCATTTTTTTGATCAACGTGAACGTGGACGTGAACGAATTCAATTTTTAAGCGAACGTCCCGAACACTGGTTTCTACTGCACGTATGTGTTGTTTTCGATAATTTCGAGAACATGGGAAAACTGCTGTTACGCAGTACGCGCACGCCGGTATACGAAATTCGAACGTAACGGAATAGGATGAAAATATCAAGTGGCCGTCTCCTCGAACCGCTCGAGTTGTTCGACACTGTTTCTGAACACAGAAAATACGGCGTAATAATTTGCTTTTTTTTTTTTTGTAAACAAAGGGTTTTCTACGAGAGTAATATTCGCCTCGGAATTGATTTAAACTTTTAACCGCGCTCGGCTGCTCGTCACGTGGATTCGCGCGGAGCGGACAGTTTACTTTGGCGTCAGCGGATAAACGCAAAGCGTTTAACGCGGGAAACTTTCGGACAAACTTCTCAGACGTATTCCGCCAATTCGGTGCGCGCCGATTCGCCTCGCGCGCGCGCGCGTTATCGATTTCACGCGAAAACAATAATAATAATACAGTAGTTATCGCGTACATAGGAGAAAAAGGTTTTTTTTTTTGTTTTTTGTTTGTCCCATTCCGACCGCGGATTTTCAGAGGCGAAAAAAAATTACACACGTGTCTATATAATATATATATATATACAGCGCAGCGGCGGTGTAGTATTAAACCGAGAACTGGGCGCGAAAAAAAAAAAGAGCCGAACACGCGAACAATACAAACAAAAAAAACCCCCCGCCGTATATAACCGTATTCGCGGTGTCGGCGAATGTAAATATATAATAATAATACGAATCCGGCGGAATAATTCCGGTTGATTTATTCGCACCTCGTAAACGAGTTTTTGGCAAAACGCGAATAATGCGCCAGCGCGCGTATATATAAATATTCGGATGGGCGAGGTGGTGGTGTGGTGCGCGCGCCTTATCGGCCGAGTCCCGGTAAACCGCCGCCGCCGCCGCCGCCGAAACGGCGCACTCCCACTCGCCCCCCTCAGCCCCGCCGCCGCCGCCGCCGCACCCGAACTGCACTGCAGTGTCTCTGGTTCGCACTCGTACCCGGGGCCCGGCACACCGCGCGCCACCACTCAAAATCCAATTAAACTTGACCGATAAATCAACCGGCCGCGATAGTTAATAATGTTGTGCGGCGGCGGCGGCAGGGACCGGGCTACGGGGCGAGGGACAAAGAACGGTATGTGTATATAGTTTCGGGTCGTGACAAAAATAAAAGCTACGCGAGGGTATATATATATATATATATATACTGCGCGTAAATGTACTACTACGACGCGCGCAAAACGGATGCGCGGCGGCGTTGTAAAAACGTGACAAAAATTATGTGAAACACGTTTTAAATTAACGGGCGGGCGGAGTAAAAACGGGAACGGGCGGCGCGAGACGAGAAGGGCGCAAAAAAAACGAAAAAAAAAGTCGCAGGGACCGTCTCGCGCGCGCGATTCGAGTGCGCACAGTGGCAGCGCCTGCAGAAGGGTCGGTGGCCGTGGCGGTGGGTGAGATAATGCGCGCAGGGCCAATAAACATAACGAGCCCTGCGCGCCGCGTACACACCGCCGCTGCCGCCGCCGCCGCCGCCACCACCGAGTCCGAGCCGCGGCGTCTTATTTTTAATTGGTTTCCATACCTCGACGATTGGGTGAAAAATAAACGAGAGGAGACTTTTTTCCCGCTGTCAGTGCGTACGCGCTTATACGTACACTCGCAGGCGGCAATAAATTCCGTTTTTTTGCGCTGCTTTTTTTTAATCTCAAACACGCCGCGTAATATCGAGCTGTACAATAATAATAATAATAATAATATCGAATTATATATACGCGATTAGCCGTATCGTCTCCCGTACAACGGTGGCGGCGATGATGTTACGCGACATTGTATTATATAGTATTTACCAGCGACAACAGAGGAGAGATATAATATGTAAATTCGGTGGCGCGCGCGCGGGAGCCGGCAAACGGGCGATAAAAAAATTATACGGAAAAAAAAAAAAACGCTGCGCTATCGGTCCCCCGGGTTGTGTTGCTGCGCAGACGAATTAAACGAGCTTCGCGGCGCGCGCGCCATCGTGTGCGACAAAAAAAAAAAAAATTAAAATAATAACGCCAGGAGAGTAGAAAAAAATTTTATTCGCCCGTCTTCATTATATAATATCTCCCGGCCGAATTCGATAAAACAATAACAGTGACAATAAAACGCGCCTATAAAGCGGCTTAAAGACTATATATTAAAACTGCTGCAGCCGGCGCGAACGGACTTTTACGCGTAAAAGAATTTACCGTTTTGAATATCGTCTTTTTTTTCTCCTCTCCGTAACGGATTGTCGAGATGATCGAGGAAAAAAATCAAAAAAATCATAGTGATAATATATTCTGTATAATCTCGCGTACGGCTGATAATATTCGGGGCGATAAAGCTGGTATATACGTCCGATTCAGTGCCAAAACCGTTTTGTGAATATATAGATATATATATATTTTAATTCGTCGATTTTTCGCAAATCGTTTTGAAAGTATATAAAAATTCGGAATAAAAAAAAAAACGTGTTTTCGAACCCTTCGTTGATGTATTCGTACATTTTTTACGAATTTCTCGTCGAACCCATTACGCGTTTTATCGCGCCGAAACAGTTTTTTTTTTTTTTGTAAATATAAAACGCTCTGCTATATTATATACTTTAAGAATACGCAGTTCTATTCGAGGAGGGAGTTTTTTTTTGTCACCGATAAACGTAATGAGCGCGAAATCGTCATCAACCCTATACGGTTGTATAGGGACCGCGGCTTCCCCCCGGCAGACCATATTATAACTGTAGCGACAAAGTATACGATCATTATTGTTGCATTCCGTAATACGTGTATAATAATGTCTGTGCATTTTTTGAAGAAATGTACGCGAGGCACGTTATTTAATTGAATCGAATTTTAAAATTACTCTGTGACAAATCCATACGAAACCGGTGACGTTTATAGAATCGCGAATAAATTCAACTAATTTACACAATAATAACAATTATGTTCATGTATTTTTTTTTTTTTTTACGCTCGTTTAACTGCGAAATTTGTCCACATCGATCACACTGAACGTCCCCCGTAGTCGTGCGAAGGCTATTCTTTTTTTTTTTTAATTCTTCAGCAGTGACACTTTGATCGTGGTCGATCATAATGTCTAATTTTACAAAATCACGACTATAAATGGAACTTTTTTTTATATAAACATTTTTTTTTTTTTAAGGAATAAATATCAAATTAATTATCATCGTTATTAATAAAATCACTAGATTTCGCAAGTTTAATATTTATCATTTTATAACGCCTATATAATATATATAGGAGAATTTTAAATAACGGCGATTTATTCGAATACACGCATACGAATCGGTTATTTTGAAAAGGCACCAAGTCCACATTTCGTATTTAATATTTATTTAGTATTGAAGAGCATTAAATCCAGGACATAATACAATAGTGGATTTCAACAATCGACCCGTTAAATTGACGTGCCTAGAAATGCATAGGTACATAGTGCACGGACTTATTAATTTTCTTCACGAAACAGTCAATACGCTTGATATCGCACGAAATCCGTAATAAAACGATCAATGAAAAAATTTACGTGTATATATATATATATATATAATGTATAAGACGTTATAATAAATATTATTTATTATAACGTCTTATACAGAAATGTCTTCACGAACGGCCGGGCATTATATTCGAAATTCCTATACAGACGCATATTTATAATAATATGTAGAGCGCCTCTACACTCTGCCGCACTAACGTATATTATACAATATTAATATAATATATTATAAATATTATAATATAATATATATATAATATAGACCGCGTAACGAGACGGCCTGCGCCGTAAACGTGCGTGTGTATTTTTATGACTTAATCGCCGTTACCGCGCGCGCGCCCGGCCTATACCCTATAATTTATATACGCGTCATACATGCAGTATGGAAGAGAACGCTGGTCGCCGCCGCCATCGTCTCAATAATATTATAATCAACGTGGGGGTAGTGGTATTCTCCTGGTCAGCGCGACCTCGTAATATATCTATTTGATTAATTTTTTTTTTTACTAACTCTTATATTATACGGTAATAATATAACCGTATAATAATAATAATTATAATTTTTTTTTTTTTTTTATCTACATATATTACAATATATTATGTACGTTGCCGCCGCCGCCGAATAGAAATAGACCAACGCGTTTTTAAACTATATATAATATATAAATAGCCGGTCGTGTATTATTATTAATATAATACGCGCCGCGTATGCTATATAATATTTACTGCGCGTGCGGCGGCAGCGTGCAGTGTTACTCGTATAACGCATCATATTATAATGGATTATTATTTAACGGGGTGGGAGATCCGAAATCAATTCGTCGAAGAGAAACGCGCGCGTTAATATCGGTCAAAAATTTTTTTTAAAAAAGAGAGAGAGAGAGAAAAGCCGTTTTGGCCTATATATCATAGATTTATAGAGTCGAAAATATTATATTCGGAGCGGTGGTATGTATACGAGTGTAATGCGATTACCGATCGCGGTAGAAACGTCGTCTTCTTCAAACGGACACTGGCGAATCGGAGAAACTAAAGATCCGCGAGCGTTTGGTGTGGAAAACAATCGTTTTGGGCTACCAACGGTCTGTGAGAGACGAAAAATAGATGGTTTTCTTTTTTTATCTAGTCGACGTAGCACATAAAAAACACGCGTTTCGTCTTACGATATTCCTAATGTATAATAAATAGTTGAATACAGCGTTTTGGAAGTGCACATTTCTGCGGCGGAGGACATGTCGAATTGAAAAAAAAAATTAATTACAAATATACACGGAATATCGTCGAGTACATATATATATATATAATAATTAATTTATGACTTTATAATTGCGCTTTAATACGCTCGTAACGATTTTCGAAAATATTCGTAACATCGAGTTTATTATTTTTTATTTCCACCCGGGCGTTTTTTTCTACGCATATAAATCCCAAAAACACTATACGATTACGTATGTATGCACTACTGAAACGGGTTGCGATTATGACGGTTTCGAATAAATCCGACACAAAACCGCGTATGTAACCTAACACGAGTGTATATAAAATTTCTAACAATTTCACGCAACAAAGGACGTTTTCGATTTTAAAGACGTTTCGTTTCGACCTCGCCTTCCTTTTTAAATCCTAGTCAAACATATTGTGTCCAGCGTATTATAATTACGCGCGAACGGTGGTCATATCTGTATTTGTCAGTGGCGTGACACGCGGCGCGTTCAGCATACATAAATAGGAAAATTTCTGAATGTAAAAAATAGAATTTTTTTTTTTATTATACGCGTCACGCGCGCACACACGACATCACGATTGAATAATATCGTCGATTATTATTATTATTATATGTACGTACGTGAAGGAGACACCATATATCGTATAAAAAAAAACCATAAAAATCTAGGTTATCATCGATGGGTGGTCTTCGGCAGTGTATAATCGTTGTTGTTGCTTCGGTGCACGTGGGAAATAATTAAATTCGGAGGACTTCCGAACCGTGATCGTGTATGCGTTTGTATAATAATATAAGCGTGTATCGAACGAATAGAACAAACGACACAGAGGATATAATACGGCGCAGGAGACGCACAAAAAAAAAATATATATATATATAAATGGAAAACGAGTTATTTCTGTGTATAATATACAGAGCGAAGGCGTCTTTGATGAATCGTACTGGGACGTAAGCTATATAGAAAAACGGACTGAGAGTGTGTGGGTCTAAAACATTATTCAGATTATTTGATAAATCGGATTGAAGAGTATAACTTCAGTTGTACAAGAGGCGGCCTGAGAATTCGTACGGCTGGAATGAGCTATGGTAACGGTGGCGGTTTATTGTGCGATAAAAAAAAGTGCGTTTCGAAGTGAAAAGGATTTTTTTTCATATATACACATATAACTGTAGTAAGACACGCGATAAAATGTATACGAAACAGTGTGTCGGTAAATTAATGAAAAAAAAAAAAACGAAAATAGTTTAATGGGGTTACTACAGCAGGTTACACAGAATTCGAAAAAATTTGCAGGACGAATAAACGTTTTCGGGCGTATTCATTGCGAGGATCGGTTAGTAAAAAAAAAAAGTACAAGTGAATCGGTTTTATAGAAGGGATTTAACGAGGACGACGTGTAAAGTTTTTGTGGAGGAAATAATAAGAAAAGGTCAAAAATAAGGAATAAATGAACCCTATAATATATTTGTGCGAAATAACAGCGAAAAAGAATTCGTTAATTATTATTTTTTTTTATGAGTACGCAACAATTTAACGAGATATTATATACAGTTCGTTGATTTAATTATATTCGTTCATTAAATGGAGGTCGCCCTGTTCTCCCAACCGCATAGAAGTTTCTGAAGGATTTAATTTCTTTTTTTTTTCTACAAATTGATTTATACACTTAAAACATAAAAAAAATGTATCGCCACAACAAGTACTGCGCGTGTTGTTTTATTTAATCGTATAGGCGAAACTACACGTTTTACACGTTTTGTATTTAGAAATCGGCGAGCTCCTATAATTTTTTTCGTTCCACGTGTATTATTTATTTTAATTCGAACTAAATTCGATTTCGATGACGTATAATGATATTACAACAGAAACGTGCGTGTAACTAACAGACGACTACTACGAGTTGAAGTGCGTCGTATACTCTGAAAAACGCGTTTGAAATTCAACTGTGGATCGCGGCAGGCCACGATATGAAAAAAATAAAAACGATCGTGTAAAAAATACGTATTTTTTTTTATACGTAACGACGATAACATTTATGTCGATGTTCGACGTGTACAATATAGTGATATTGATATATTTATAAATTTTTTTTTATTGAAATTTCAACTATAAGTTATATGAATAATTGATGTAATATATATGAGACCGATATTGCGAACGGCTTTTTACCGTTTCGGTAAACACTTTCCTGCTCCATTCGTATACGATAATAATAATTAATACGAATACGAATAAAATCCGGTGTATAAACAAACGCTCATAATAATATAGGCGAGAGTGCGAAAATCGATGATATAAAGTACGACGGAGACTTGTTTATACACGAATCTGCAGCAGCGCATAAACGCGTTTTTCACCGGCCCGTCAATAAATTTGTAGCTTCGATCGTGAAAAAACACATTTTGTTTTTAGATTCTGAGCGGAGAGAGAGAGAGAGAGAGAACGTATCGGTTTTACGCGATGATGTCTGTACGCGAAAAAATTCTGCCAGAAGGAGTGGTTTCCACAGTAGCAATAATTGCGTCTAGTCGGTAATTTAGAGAGGTCGTATTTCTCGAAAGCGCCCAGAAAAGAAAAAACTCGAAAACTTCCGAAAAATAACGCATAAAAACTAGGGGGGGGGAAAAACGCGATTTCGTTATTTGTTCGTATGATTTTTAAATTAATGGTTTACATCACAGAAACTTGAAATATTCATCTCAAACGTGTGACTATATTTATATAAGGGAAACATCGAATTTCCGAAAAATGTCTTTCAATTTTGTGCCATTCGTAGCGATTACAGTTTTCGAGGTGTTCGATTCACATTCGAGGGGAAATTTTTGTTTTTAACGCTTAAAAATTTAACGTAAGATGTCACACGTAAGTTATTACTTCAAACTATATACTGGGGAAATTTTGAAAATCGTTTGTCACGATTTCATATTTTTCGTCAAAGTGCAGTATTTTACTCTTTGTGGTAAATTACGTTTGTAATGGTCCTATAGAGTCTTGAAATTTTTATCGAATATGTGTAACTTTGTACTACATAATATGTTAACCAAAAACGATTTTTGTAAATTTTAGCTACCTATATAGGGTTTGTTATTTAAGAAATTCATGTTGAAATGATGTACCGTATAAGGTTAATTACGTAAATTATTATATGTATTCTATACACGCTGTATTATTAATAATAAAAAATATTACACCGGAGCTCCGCCCAGAACCGTTTGCAACGATTTATCGCGTTGTTTTCAAAATTTACATACAGTATAATAACAAAACCGTGAAAATCTTTATCCGCGAGTAATTCGCATTTAAGCGACGTCCACAAAACACCGCGGCTCGTTACCTTTTTTAGAAAAAAAAACCGTTTTTCACGTTGTGCCTGCCCGCACTCGGATACGCGCGTTTTGATTAATAGCCGCGCGCACGTGTTAAACAAAAACAAAAACGTTACACGCGTTTTTTTTTAAACTTTCAAAACGTACCCGACCGTATTTTATTATTTTAAATCATTTTTTTATACGCGTAAATTGTGTTATACGTGTGCGCACACACGCGTATGTTACTGATGTTAATATAATAATTCAATTGGAATTATTGCGCAGCGTTTATAATATTGTACTATCGTGCGCAGTAAGCGGTGTTCGCGAGAAATGGGCGGGAACGCGTGTAAAATCGCGTGTAGGTAACGCGCGCAAAACTCGTAAAGTCAAAAAGAAAAGAGGAAAAAAAAAATGTGTCGACTAGTTTTATTCGTAAAACGATCGTTAACGCGCCGGCGAGAGAGCTGAGACGGAGAGTGAAAAATACTTTGTGTAAGATATTATATATATATATACCTATATAAAATTACTGCAAATTTATGTAAGTATAAAGTAATAATAAATAGTGTAAAAGAAAATTTATACGATTCGAGAAATTATACGCGTCGGTCCGGTTCAGAAAATATTCACCGCGTGATTTTTTTTAACAATCTCGACTCGAGAATATTTCCTATTATTTTTTTAATCACGTGGAATCTCCAAGCTTTTCTTTTAACATTTTTTTTTTCTTTCACTAGTATTTACAATAAAAAATTTTATTTTATCCGGAGGAACACACCGAGAACGCATGATATTTACGCGGATTGACGTTTGAAAAAAGGGAAAAACTATTAAAAAAAAAAAAAAACACTACTCAACGATAATCGCAGAACGAATTCTCTTCCAAAAGTAATAATAATTAGTAGGGTTTAATGACAAATCATTCGGAATATTTCGGATATATATAGAGAGCTAAAATTTTAATTGCACTTGTTAATTTCTTCTGTATTTCGACAAAAGTTGCGAGGTATATATATATAGATTTAGATTTTTTTTTTTTTTTAACTCGAATAATACATTGCTCGGAGGTTGTCACTGTCAAGTATACTCGAAACGATTTGAATAATTTCGTATTGATAGAAATAATATTTCCGTTTCCTTATAACGCGTTATACTGCAATGAATATTTATCGTGTAAATAAATAAATACGCGCGGCAACGGTTTCGTTAAATTCACTGACACCGTCGGGACGAGGACGACCGCGGAGAGAAAATCTTCAAATTACGTTTTAAAACCGGTAAAAGTAGTGAAAAAAAAAAAAAACTGTTTTATTCCCGAATTATTATGAAATATAATCGCGCCGTAATATTATAATACCCAAAAATTTACTGTACGTATATAATACGAAACGGCAACGTGGGTGGCATTATTCTTATACGAAAAGCACAAAAAAAAAAAATTTAGATTTAACGCGTATATATTAGCAATTGTCGAAGGAAAAAAAATAAATTCTATTCAAAACTGGGAAAATAGAGTTAAACATCTAAAAATACTCAATATATAGAATTTCATCCTCGCAAAAAAAAAAAAGAAATTTACAAGTTTATCGATGCAGTATTTAATAGTGATTCACTAGCGAACAAATCCGACCGCCTTCCCTTCCATCCTAAATAGCACATTATACTCTTGTACAAAAAAAAAAAAATTGTTTTTCTCTCTCTCTCTCTCTCTCCATTTCGATGAGTCGGACGGGGCGGTGATATGGCGGCGGTGTAAGGAGCCGAGAACGCGCGGGGGAGGAAACGCACTGCGCGCGCGTAATTAAAACGAAGACGGACCACTGCAGTACAGCATCACTACGTATACTAGCAGGGAGCCGCGCGATTATACCGGAGGCATTTTTTTTTTTTTCTATACACATAAAACCGCTGCCGAGGCGGTACGGTAGTCGTCCAATTAAAAGCGGTTTAATATACGGAGAAATCAAAAGAAGAAGAAGAAAAAAAACCCGAACCGGTAGGCGAGTCGAATGTAAAAAGAAAGAAGAAGAAAAAAAAAACGCAGAAACAAATCCAAAACGCGTTATACGCCGGAGAGAACGAGAGAGAGAGAGAGAGAGAGAGAGAAAATACACTGCGCCAGAGACCGAAGTCCGTCAGCTTTGCCCCCGTCCCCGGCCCCGTCCCCTTACACCACACCGTTCCGCGAGTACGTGTGTGCATATTTCCGCCGCGCCGTATACGTACACCACACCGCCTGCACTCTTCCCGGCGATCGAACTACGTTTAATGATCACTTTTTAATGGTCTGCCGATGTTCTGGTTTGTGTTTCCCTGCCCGCGTCCTCCCCCTCCCACAATTCTCGTCTATACTTTTTTTTTTTGCTGCTGCTGCTGCTGCTGCTGCTGCTGCCGCCCGTCGCCGTTTTCTTTCCTCTACGCCGCGACGTGCACCGTTTTATTTTACTTTTTTTTTATCATTTCTTTCTTTCGCGTCTCCGTTTCTCCCCCCTCCCGCACCACTGCCCCCCGTCCGTCACTATTATTTTTTCTCATTCAGAGACGCCATATCTCGGCCGTCGGATCGGCGGCGGCGGCGGCCGGTTATGTTTTATTTATCGACGTTTTGCACGACGACGTGCCCGCTCGAATTCCCTTTGTTTATGTGCACACAAAATAAACACTCCTCCGCCGCCACGGCGTGTCCTCCCACTCCGCCGGCCATCCTCCTAGACACGGCCGCTTTTTACGCGCGCAAGACGTCGCACAATAATAATAATAATATACGCTCGGAGAATTATCATGTGCGCAAACAAAAAAAAAAAGCATCCAATTAGATCGGCGGTGCGCGCCGGTTAGGAATTCCGTCGCCAACCGCGTACGGTTATACGGTCCTTTTTTTTCCCCCGCAGTTATAATCATTTTCTAACAAGTCACAACAAATCAGGTTTTGCCGCCGTACGCGACGTGGAAGGGACGAGGGAGGAGGACCGTGATATATCATATATATTTATAACACACGTATACGGAGAACATACACACATACTCGAAACGGTGTGCAACAGTGGTTCTCAATCTTTTTAAAGCTGTCGCTGCTACCCTGAGGAGGAGTGAAAAAATTCCCCTGCCACGTGAAAAACCACGAAATCATTACGAATTTAAGGGAATTGGGGAAAAGTGAAGGGGAATCGTACAATTTTTTTTTTAATTTTTATATATTGAGAAGACCAATAATTCGCCTTTATTCGAAAATATTCGCAATTTTTGTACATCTAATTAACTATAATCAATTACACATATATATGTATTATATGTAATTGATTGTAAAATCGAAGAAAAAAAAATCGAAACAACCGATGAGAAAATAAACGTTTGAAAAGTGCTAGGTATTAAAAGAAAACCAAAAACAAAAACAACTAAATTTTATCAGTGGGATGTGGTTGTGCACATTTTGGTGGTGAACAGAGTCAGTTTCTTGAAATGTACAATGTCAGTAAAAGCTGCTCTTCTCTTCACGACGACGCCTAGTCAATGTCTCTTACTAAAAATCCGTTGACGGGGTACTGAATGTTTGCTCGACGAGGGCAAATTAAACAAATTTTTCGATGACACCCTATGGCGTAGAGGCGACTGATTGTCGGCCGATCACCGATCCTTGAAGCTGGCTACACGTAGTCGAAAGCACGATCGATTCTTCCGGATTCTGATCCTCTACAGCAGTGGTTCCCAAACTTTTATTGGTTATTATATAAGTCACGGCACGCTTTGAATAAATATTATCTACTCCCCAAATACAAGTGGTTTAGGGGACCGGAAAACGTAAACGTAGTAAAAAAAAAAAATTTCAAGTTTTCGCGGCACACCCTTTGGGAAACACTGTTCTGCAGTATTCGGTGAGAAGGAAAATTTCAGTATTTATATTCACGGACCGTGCAGAGGTCTAACGCGAAAATGTGCTCCCCACCCCCCGTCATACTCAATACTGCTATTCGCTCCAGCGATTTCGTTTCAGACTTCCAAATCCAAAATCTTTTCAATCAAAAGGAACACTGTGAAATTTCGCGACGAAAAAAAAAAAAGAAAACTTTGTACGATCCGTACGCGCGCGCGCGTGTGCCCGTTTTTTTTTTTTCAGGATAACCCGCAGAAGCCAATGCCGTTTTTCGGCTCTCGTATAAAATTATCGCTTTATTTAACGAATACTCGCGCGTACCGATATCGGATATTCGATGGCGCCTGTCCATACGCCGTACGCATAACGTACGTGCGACGAGTCTCGTTGGCATAACAATTTACGTGACCCCGGTGTGTGTCACCGCGGTCTGTGCACGCGGACGGAAACGTTTCGAGAAAACGGTTAGGTTCGCGTACACGTGTGTGTGTGTGTGTCGTCGTCCGGTTCGTTTCGAAATCTCTTGCACCGACATCCGGGCGTTCCAAAAATCGAACGAACGGCTACAACAGAAAACACATTTTCCTTTCCACTCGCGCCAGCACGACACCGCGTACACGTGTCGCGTGCGCCGACTGTTTATTGGTCTCGGCGGATTTTTCTTTTTCCGATCTCTTTTTACGACAGGTCGTCAAACGCGCGTTTCAAAAAAAAAAAAACAACGAAAGGTACGCACCACGACTCCGTAACGAGCAGGCGCTGTTACAGAAATCACAAACGCGCTGAGGGGCGCGAGGGGGGCTATACACGATGATCGGCTACTTGAAAATTATATACCAGCTATTTAGTTGGCAACCGATCTAGAAATTATAAATTTGGTGCAGAAATAAATGCTTATTGACAAAACAGTATATACGTATAATTTGTAAGCAACGACTACAGCGTAAAGCTCCTTAGCCCCCGTCCCATGGTTCCGCGCCTGGTAACGAGTGACGAGCAAACGAGTAAACCGTTCGTCGCGGTTAATAAACGACGTTCTCGATAATCGATTGGTATTAAAAAAAAAAAGTATACGATTAATATACTTTTATATACGTTACGATTCGAACGTATGAGTTCCACCTACCCGAGTGGGATTTCTCGAAACGGATAATATATATTATACTATGTGCTTTGTATATTATTATTATACGGAACGTGCGGATACGAAGGGCGTATTTATAGAAAATATCGAATAAACATTATTATAATTTATATGTGTGTGGAATACGTTTTTTTTTTGTTTCTTCCACTCGTTTATTCTTTTTAATTTCGCGATTTATAAACTTTTCCGAAAGCGCGTCGCCGCAAAAGAAATGTTATATACGAACAATACACTATACGCGGCGCGCGCGTACAACGCTACTATACAGATATGCCGGAGGAGTTTGAGCCGCCGCCGCCGCCGCCGCCGCCGGGTATAACGGTCTCGTTTATGTTTATTTTATTTTCCATATATATATATACGTATATACTCAGACACTCACTTTCGGTATATACGAGTATATAAAATATCGTATTTCTCTCTCTCTCTCTCTTTTGTTGTTGTCGTTTTTTTTCTTTCTTCGTCTCTCTTCGTCCTGCTCACTCCGTATATTCCTGCACATGCATATTTCATCCGGCGGGACGTTGTACATACATATATATATATATATATACTCGAGCGTATAAAACGGTTTAAAGTTTTTCGCGCACGAATCCATTTCTGCTGTCGATTTCTATCCGGCCTCGCCCGCCGCCTGCGGCACTGCCCCGCGGCGGTGGCGCGGTGCAGGCGCGTACACACACACACGCGCGCGCGCGTATAAAGTACAACGGCGGCGTCGGCTCGCCCGGTCGTTTCCCAGGGGCTCGATACCACGCGCGCAGCTTTTATACACATTCCTTACCCTACGCGTCTCGTCGCCGCTATACCACCGCCCGCCCGACCGCAGCGCCGGTGCCTCCGGCAAAGTCACAGGCGCGCGCGCGCCCGCCGCCGCCGTACCACTGAGGAGGAACTCTTGCATTTCTTCTCCTCTCTGCAAACGCGTACACGTGCGGTATATGTATACGCACCGATCTCTCTATATGTATAAACCGTACGCTCCTCCCCCCTCACCACCGGGGCACGGGGAGTCGTATATTTTATGAATAAAACACTGACCTCCGTGGTGGAATTACACGCACGCACACCCATCGATCCCGACTGGTCGCGGAATGGGTAAAAAAATAGTGAAGAGGAAGGGGGGAGCGAAAAAATGTTTTTGAAATATAAATGGAAAAATCCTATTGTGCAGTGTGACCCTTGTTTAACAAAGTTCGCCTCGGTTCCGTTTGAATTATGCTGCACTCGCGCGCGCGTTTCGTATATATTTTCTGCTTTTTTTTTTTATTCCTTTCGTCTGCGCGACTATAATATGTACTATCCGTTTTTCTCTCTATACGTACACACGCGCGTACTCTATAATAGCGCACGTCTTCGTCCCGCCCCGTATCCTCTGTCCTGTACGGCGTATTAATGATTTACGACACACCGAGGAGCACAGCTTTAAAACGCCGCGTCGTATATTCACTGCTCGCGGTTATACTGCTGTTCGCCGCGAACGGATTTCGTTTTTTTTCCATAAATCTGCCGGGCGATTTGTCTCCTCCCCCCCTCCACGTACGAGACTGTGATACACAAGGCTACATCGGATCCGTATTGCTCCGGATCGAACCGACGTTGACGTCGGACGTTGATCCGATCGCTATTGGGCAAGTCGCTGTTTTAGTGAACACCGCGCGTGTAATAGTTGTGGGACGACGTATGAATGACTCTGACTTTGTTCCGGTTTTTTGCCGCAGAACAACGTTCAGTCGCATCGACTAAATTTCAAAGCTTATCTTTTAATAACAATTTTACTAAACGTTACGCGAAAAATATTATTCGTATTATCTATAAAATGATAATAAAGTAAAAAAAATATTTTTTTAATTTATGTAAATTATAATAATAATAATAATAATAATAATAATAAAATAAAATATAGATACTATCAAATGAGAACATAAATTATATAATTTTTTCTTTAGCATTTTCATTTTATCACGTATAGTTTATATATATAACATAATATATTCCTTAAGTATAAGCCTATAAGTAAATTATTCTGATTTAAACCCGATTCGTTTCCGAATGATGCGCATCACTATCGCTCATATTTGTCTCGCTCCTAATACAGACTTGAAACGAACGCCGTCAGATCGGGAGCAATTCGACGTATCCAATGCGCAGCCCTAACTATAATAGCGTTTAAATTTTCTTCTATACACTTTCGGTGTTAATAATAACAAAAAAAAAAAATAAACCCCCCCGACAAAATCGAACAAGCGTGTGTGTATTTTATTCGAAAAACGGCAGAGAATAATATATACTACAAAATGTAGTGGTGGGGGGGGGGTGGACACGCGGCGAAAAATATCGAATCCGACAAAAGGTCCCCGTTAATCGTCGTCGTCGTCGTCGGCCAATATGTCGCGTACATTTTTAAACGCGCAAAAGAGTGGCCGCCGTGTCCGGCCACTAGTGGTCCAATTAAAATTCGGCAAACGGGTCGAAGGGGTGTCGTCCGGTCGCGGATTCCGACCGGAATATTTAATACGCGCGCGAGTAGGTACTTCGTCGGTGGCAGGCATACCCCCCCTCCCCCCAGCCGGTGAAACGGTGCCGCCGGGGGAGACGATTCCGGGGAATCCGCTAATTGGGTGCTGCCGCCGCCGGTACCATTGTGATATTTTCTCGTGTTGGCGCATATGCGAGCCGCGCGTTTCCGTATGAGCGGACCGAAGGAAACGCCGGCGAACAGCGCTTTAGGTTAACGCCGCCGCGGTGCGCCGGCGAGTGGACGCTGCTGTCCGGTGGACGAGGTAGTGGCGGACCCGACCCGGGTGGTGGTCACGCGTCGTAAAAACGTCATCGTCGATCGCGCCGGTAAAATTTAAACTCTGGCCGGTACACAATATAATAATATATTATACGCCCGTAGTAAGCGGCGTTACACAGCCAGCGCTTCCAGTGTATATACTCGTATACACTTCGGACGGGTACGAATTGCCGCCGCCGCCGCCGCGGTAATAATTTTTAATAACCGATATAAAATATATAATATAATACTAGGCAAAAGAATACGCGCGATACGGCATAGGAACCGTTCTATAATCCGCTCGCCACTACAAACGACCGTATGACGATATATTATTATTGTATTATTTATTATTCGTAAAAATGTATGACGTTCGTTCGGCTAACGAACGGACATTGTCGTTTTATATATGTAATATAGGTGCGACGAACGAAGCGTATTATTATTATTATTATTATTATTATTATGTGCGTACGAAAAATCAATGGCGGAAATCCGCGAATTTCGTCGACAAGACGCGACAGAATTTTTTTCACAATAACCGCTCGCGTATTATTGTATATTTTAATAATACGCGCGTGATTGACTATTATTATTTTATTATATACATGCTGTACAATTGACGGTTACATACATTATGATGTCCGAGGGGCGGTCAAACTTCTCCTTTACTACAACACGTTCAGACCAGCTATTGCGCATTAATAATGATAAATGATAACAATAACGAAACGTTGTAATTTTAATAGAAAAATCAAAAAGCAAATTTGCAAATGTATTAAAACAATAATTTATCGTCTGTTTATTGTAATTTTCATAGTTATCTCTATGTAATTTATTCATTTATATATTTCATTTTTCTTTTTTCTTTCTGTTGTTGTATTTTGCAAAAAGTAATTTATACCTGATGATGACTTTTAGTCGAAACCGGTCGAAATAAACTTCTTTATACAACAACATTATATTTTTTCATTTCATTTTTTACGTAATACTCATTGGCAGTATAGTATATTTAAGTATACATTTATTTATATGTATGTATATTTATTGTTTATATATATATATATACATACACAGATTTTTTATTATTCACGAGTATTAATTTTAATTTTAATTTTTTTTATATATCCTTTTTATTTTTTTTATTTTGTCTATATTTTATTAATAATTTATCGTACGGTATAATAACGATTTTCTAATATTCGCTTAATTTGGTCATTTAATATTTTAATAATTTCGTTTTCAAGTTTATCGTATTACGCGTACAGACGCGTAACTTTTTGCGTATTGTCATTGGATATCCAATGTACTTTTCACACTTTAGTTAAAGATGGTGTATTAGAACATTACGATTAACGACCACACGCGACGGTTAAAACGAAAAATAATTTCCGTATAAATATGAGTTAATAGTGATAATTGATAGGAAACGAGAGATATATTGTGACATTTAATTAATCGTATCTTGTTTTCCGTTTATTTTAAATCGTCAATGAAAATTCCAGTAAATAATTGTATTTTTTTTTTTTTAACGCATATTTTTTTTTTATAAATCCTTACAATACTTTCTTTTCGCGGGTTTTCTTCTCGGACAACACGCACGAGTACTATACTGCACATACGAACGACACAAATCCCGTCATTTATATAAATCAATTCTAAGACCTATATCTGGTCGTATGGAACTCGAATCTGGGGACCAGCCAGACCTTCCAACATTCGTCCGATACAATATTATAGGCGCACCGTGGTATATTAGCGACGCTTCCCGTCGCAAACACCGGCAATTGTTAAAGAACTAGCATTTTCACATACTATACAAACGATTTCATAATAAACTCGATTCACACACAAACTCCATTATAAAAAAAAAGTACGTCCTCTCTCATCCTACCTGAAAACCCCGTACGACGACTAAAAAAGAAAACTGGTCACGTGACCTGTTACCAGTCTTGTAAAAAATGCTTTTAAAAAACTATTTAAATACTAGTATTTGTATGTATTTCTTATGCGAATCCTGTTTTTAAAAAGTACTTAAATACAGTATTTTTTACAAGACTGCCTGTTACTAAAAAAAAAAAAAAAAATTACTCATTAATCGTACGATTAAATAAAATAACAAAGCTAATGACGGCGACGATGCCGATTACCGGGTCTCTTCACTCGAGTCACGTTAATAATTTTTATTATTTCAGCACTTATCGTCAAACTGTACGTATTGTAAATTTTCTTAAATAAATAATAAAAAAAAATTCATATAAATCTCTCGAACATTACAATATACTCCGCCTTTTTATTATTATTATTATTACAATTATTTTCTCGTAATTATTGCCGCGCGCAGACGCGCGATCTCGACGAAAAACTTTATTATTTTTTTTTAATATACCTACTATAATAAACCGGTATAACAGTGACGCTTTATTTTTCGAATATCCCTCGACAAAACTATAATATATATACGTATATCGTATTTGCGGTGCACTGCAACGATATCGTCATATCACTATATATAGGTACGTATTATATGGACTAAGTGAGTCGTACGAAAGATTTTTTTCAAAACCCACATATTTTATACACGGTATATACGTATATTATGTACACGAGTGTATATAGTATATAATATTCCAAAGCCCTCGTGCGCACGATCACTGCGGTGTAAACTGTGTAAGTATATTATAATATTTCACTATCGGACTGCTGTACACCGTCGAGTGTATTACGGATTATATATTGATATACAAACGATATACGCGCGTGATGTATACGCGTTTTAAATGTACAATAACGTATGCATTGTCGTAATGCGATGACCACGGAAATATAATATATAAATATTAATAAAACAAAATTTTATATCGTAATAATTTTTTCGTTCTCCCCCCCCCCCGTCCGCCCCTTCTTGTAATATTGCGACGACCTTTGGTGGCGGCGGCGGCGGTGGTGGTGGTGTAATGGCGATTCCGAAGTGATGTACGGAGGAGGGCAAGCAATGTCTGTGCGTATTATTAATATTATGTAAAAAAAAAAAAAAACCGTATTATTGCGCAGCGCGCCGCAGTACAGCTCGATGACGTCTTATTTATATTGCGCATATTTTACGAGTATATGCGTATACGTGTACTCGCGCCGGGTGGACACGACAAGCCCACGGCGGGATAAGTCGTTTACAATACGCGGCGCGCCCGCCAGCGGACGGCTCAATCGCGCGGAGCGCACGATATAAATATACCGCCGCGTATATTTAATATTATGAGAATATATACGAATAATACTACGGTGTGTTGTGTGGTGCGATATGATTTATACGAAAGATATCATATATATATATATACTCGACTTAAGAGTCGAAAGCCGTTACCGGAAAGAATATATTATAAAATAGAACGATATACAATGAGTTGCGTATATATATACATATGTATATAGCGAAAGAAAACGACTATAAAAAAAAAAAAAAACGTCGATATTATACGAGTAATGTCGTCGTTGAAACGGGTCGACGTGTATACCGATATAGCCAAAAAAAAAAAAGTCGTTCGCGATCCATTCGAAAACGCCTATTTTATATTATTATTATTATTATCGTTGGTTATGTGGCGGCATAATATTATAATATATTTATTCCGGGTTTAAGGGAAATAAAGAAAAATAGAGTACCATAATATGATATAAGAAAATCGCGTTTTTACCGCAGTATTTCCAATGAAATAATTTAAGCCGTCGTCGTCGGCACTTCTGCAGTCGCGCGTTAGAAATTATCGACGATTTAAACGACGGAAACGAATCGCGAATAAAAAAAACCTATACAGAAACACTCGATATAAATATTATTTTTCCGCATAATCTCCATTTTTTTTTTTTTTTAATTTTTCCAAACGCGCGTGCGGATATAATACAGAAGTCATTTAATCGAACGCTTTTTCGTCGCGGATTCTGCAAATTTAGTCCATAGAACGCATTTTTTCGTTTTCGACTCGGTAAAAAGTGTTTGGACAGCGTAGCTTTCTCTACAAACTGCTGTGCCTTTCTGCGCCGTGCATAGACACAAGACCTTCGGCGTCTCCCGAAACGCAATAAGAAAACGCGAAGACGAGTACCGCGTCTTAAATTTTATACGTAGATTCGGCTCTCCGCGGGTCCCACTATCAACGATGTCCGTATATTCGTCGTCACCGTATATAAACGACCGGGCGGTTTACAATATTTCTATCGGTTCACAATCGTCTGCACTTAAAAACTCAATCACCGCGCGTTGTTTCGACGAAACGAACGGAGTTTTATCCCTCGTCTCGCAGCGTCCACGCGAGTAAACAAACACACGTGATAAATATTAAAAATACAATATTTATCCGTATACGAAACGATGGCAGAAACTCAAATCTTTCACAGTTATAAATAGCGCAATTGCAGGAGGCATCGCGCGCCGGGCGTTTTTGGTCTGACGCGCGTACAACTCAGAAAATAAAAGAAAAACGTCTAAACTCTTATACTCGTGGACAATTTTTTTTCTTCACCACTTTCCGCTCCCGATTATGTTGTTGTGCTTTTAATGATAAAAAAAAAAAAAACTTACGTACTACACAATAGGTCGAGTTTGAACGTTCCTGCGCGGGAAAAGAACCGACTGAAATAAATAAATATTTTTATATAAAGAGAGAGAGAAACGTATATCGTCGCGGACAACATCGACGTAAAGTTTTATAGCTCTTTCAGATTATGTGGAAACTTGCGAAAATAGAAACGCAGCGCGGTGGTGGGATGGTTAAAAAAACTTTACGTTTATATATCGTATATTGTATTATACTGATGTTTAATGTAAAATAAAGTTGTATATATTTACTTCAAATAACGATAATAAATCGTACTTTATTAAAGTCATAAAATATATAAATAAGAAACTTTCTAGTCTTTTTTTTTTGGGAACGACGTTAGATATTTTTTATTATATATATATATATAACTGCAGCGCGTCGTTCGACTCGGTTTAAAAATACATCGACACCGCGTCGTCGTTCCAGAGTTTTACTCCTATACCACACGGGCATCAGGCCGTCCAAAACGGTGACAGTTTGTTTTCCATATACATTTAAACGGTGTTTTTTTTTTTCATATACTACGTAAGAAATACACGATCCGTACAGCATATATAACGTACAAAAAAAAGCGTATGTAAACGAGAGTGATGCTGGCTGTAAATCACTGCACGCGAGAATGAATACAGTCGTTCGCGTTAGCGACGCTTTCTGTAACGGGCAGAGGGAACAAATTTATTTTGGTTATTTTAAAATCGTCTTTCGAGGCGACGACGTGGCGAGTCAGCAGACACAGCGTTCCTGCGATTAATTGTCCGACTAAAAGATCGGAATGAGAAATATTGTAGCTATATGCACTATGCGCGCGCGAATCGGAATGAATAATTGGTTTGTCAAGTGAAATAGTGAAATAAGTAACGATTCGAAGAGTTTTCTATCGTAAAGTTTTTTTTCGCACATCACCGCTGCAGACTCGTATAACTTTGAAAAGGATTTTTCGCGGTTTGGTGTGAATTTCGATATAGTTTTAAACGCTCGGACTCGGTGTATGGATTAAGCGTTTTCGTTGTCGTTACGCGACAATATTCTTAATGGATTCCGAGCGAGTGTACAATAAAAATTCGACGATCGACGAACGCACTCGTACAGTGATTATTATTAGAGAGCGGCGAGAGAACGTCACGAGTGCTCGAACTGTAACAGCGACAAAAAAAAAACAACGCGCGTGATGAAATATTCCGAATGCATTACGGAATGAGAGCTGATCCGGATCGCTGCTTATTATATTATTGTTAAACCCGAGGACGCGTTTTTTTTTTTATATACATTATATATATATATACGTACGAGCGTTATTATTATATTTTATACGCCGCATTTGAGTTATTTTAACAAGCGGCTACGTGGTCGTTATATATTATATTTAATACCGCGTACTGTTTGCAACGGCGGAGAGGAGATCGTTCGCGAACGGAGTAAAAAAAACGAACCGCGGTCTTCTTCATCTTTTTCTTATCGTCGCGTTCTGCTGCAGTAGCCGAGCCGTCAGACCGTAATGCCGTCCGTATAAAATGCGTAACGTACAACGAGCATCGACGCACGTGCGTTATATTAGAGAAATAATGTATTGTTCTGTATACGACTATTATAGGCGACGACGGGGCGGGCAACAAAGTGTACGGGACAAGAAAGCGGTGATCGCGCGGCACAGTACAAATAAACGTAGTCGGTCGAGAAATTCACAATTTTATTTTGGCGATTTTCGCACTTCCCGTCGATACGTCTATACCACCGGATGGGGGGCTATTCGATCCTCAGTTTTCCTCTGCGCGAGTACCGTCAAAAGCGCAGATTTTCGACGACGACCGTTCGACACACGAATTGTAAACGCTGTACAGCCCGTTCGTACGCGCATATATATTATATCAAAGGCGAGCGAAGAAAATAATATTACGGGGGATTCTTATAAATCCACCCCGGGTAATCGGGTATACGGAGGAGATTTTCAGCGGTGAACATTTTTCCCCCTTCCCCTCGAGTCTCGAGCGCGGTGAACGCGAGTAGCGGCGATCGGCGTGAAAACGATTTCAAATTGATTACAGATAATTCGCGCGCGTATTACACACAGTACACTTGTATGAAATTGTATTTTGATTGACGGAAAAGTGCGCGTCGTCGCGCGGTAAATGTTCTGGAAACCCGCTGGAGTATATAATACGTATTTAAATCGTTCGACCGCGTTATACGCGCTCGGTGTGTACGCGGAGAGTAAGAAATAATTAAGAAGAAAAACTGGTATCGCGGGTACGCGACAGCAGTTTTGATTGACACGTGCGTGTACGGAAGGCGCGCGCGATTTTTTTTTTTGTGAACGAACGACGCTCGTTAAGCCTTTGGTCGACGTCCGCGGTGTTCGACGACCACGCAGTGTCGCAGTGTTTTCGCGTACCGTTTTCGTTCGTTGAACTCTCGGAGGGTACATAAAACAATATGTAAAAAAAAAATATATAGTAGCGAATACAACTCGCGTATTATATTATATATTGTGAAAAAGAAAAACCGCGCACGGCGTACGTGCAGAATATACCTCAGAACGTCGCAGCAGCTCGTTACCGCGCAGTGGGTGCCTTGTTATATATATATATATATATAAACTACTACTACTCCATACTTGTTCCGTATAGTATATCGATTATATTATAAAGGTATTACGCGCGTATCCGTTATAGGTACGTGGTATCGGATGTATACGTATATACATTTATTCTCTCGTATTATACACGCGGAAACAAAGAGTACACGAAGTCCTCGTTAGCGCGCGCAATGACAAACGGTCGCGGCGGATACGGCGCGCGCTCGCGTGCACAAGGGGACTCGTGTTGTTCTTCTCGTTGCCGCGCGGCCGAGTGCGGCGGCGGGGAGACGAGAACGCGCGGACAGGAGAAACGGCGGGCGCGAGAGAGACGACGCGCCGTATCCGATTGAATGCAGCACAGGGCGGTGGTAGTGCAGTGCGTGCAGCGTCGTGCGTGTGTGGTCCGGTAGTGTCGCCGTGACGCGGACGAGACGCGTCGCCGGTACACGGCGAATGTTAATACGCCACCCAATATCGAACGAATAAAATCCTACGACGACGGTCCGTTGCCGCATCCGCCGTTCCTCGTCCGCTATACGTATACCCGATAATATTATAAGCTCGCCTGTGTTTATCTCGGAATCCGTATTATTATAATATACTATATACGTAGAGCAGCGGTCGCCAAACTCTATCGTTCGACGGCCACATAAAATATAAAAAGCTCTTAGCGGGCCAAAATATATGAACACATATTGTAATTTATAATTTTATTAATTATTATAATATAATTTTTAATTTTATAGATATATATAAATTTACAAATATTGAACAAATAATTCTTATAATATTATAAACGAATTCGATTAAATTTATCGAAGTGGTAATAATCTCTCTCACTGTTTAAACGTAATCGTTCAGCTCGTAAATTATGATAGTTACACATATTTTTAGATCATTTACCGTCCTTTGAGGGGCCGGTTAAAACTCGTTCGAGGGCCGGACGCGGCCCGCGGGCCGTAGTTTGGAGACCCCTGCTATAGAGCAGCGGTCGCCAAACTTTTTTCGGTTCGAGCGTCAGTAAAAACGAACGAAATCGGTCTCGCCCTTCCCCGCGGCGAACGAATGAAATAACATTGTTTTTTACTATTTAAATATTCGAACATTTTTTTATTTTTACGGTAAAAAAAAAAAAACGATAACTATTAATATTGTTTAAAGTATTATTGCCAACAATAATAGCTTATATATTTAATACATGCTTTGTATTCGAAGCAACGAATACGTTTCTTGAAATTCAACATTTAAGACCTTCACTTTGTTGTTTTTTCGAACTCGGTTTACACACGCGCAAGGCCGTAGCTGGCACGAGAGGGGGTTTAGGATTCAGACCCCCCGAAATTTTTCCTTAAAATAATATTTATAATAATTTAAATATTCTTTTACTATAGTCTATAATTTTTATTTTATTTCATATTTATACTCTCAGCCCACCCCCAAAAATTTTTGCTGGCTCCGGTCTCGCAGACGCGTGCCATGAGTTCGCTCGCCATCCCTGCGGCGTAATCACCGTGCACACCACCCGACCGGTTATACGCTCGTCTCTAGTCACTTTTTTTAAACGTAATTATATTCGTTCACGGGTTATAAAACGTCGGAATCGATACGGTTTTCCATCCACGTAAAAGGAATTTTTTTATTCGTGATACGATAAAAAAACTCTAAACGTAAAAGCGTAAAAATGAATCGTTGACCATTTAGAAAATTTATGAGACCGACGCCGAAATATTTCTACTCTCACGTCCCTGCACGATTCAAACGCTATACATAGCTCGCGCGCGCGGACAACGACCTTATAACACTACTACTACCTACTACACATAATAATATTATTATGTTCTGTATTGTCGTTTAAAAAAAAAAAAATGTTCTCTACTCGAAAGCACGCGTGCGAACAACGGAATCGTTGTTTTCGTATTTTCTCCCGCTTCGTACGTTAAAAAAATAATATTAAAAATAAGCGCGCAGACATAATCGGCGTACTATGAACACATACGAGGCGGTTTTAAAGGGAGTGGTGCGATTAAAATTTCCACTCGCGAATTTTCGGTCCGAAATAATTCGTTGTGATATTGTACACGCGTCGTTTAACTTTGGCTCGGACGAATTTCAAAAACGTTTTAACCGAAACGACGGCGGTGAAAATAAACGTGAATTTTTTTTTTTAAACCAACCTTTTCAAACGGTGTGCCGTGAGGCATCCACATGTGCGCCCCGGGGAAAACGTCACGATTATTAATAATAAACATTTTACGGTTCTCTTATCGGCAATCGCCCCGTCTCGTACTGTTTCGGCAAATATAATGCGATAAAAATTATTATACGACTGAAGAACTCGGAATAAGACGTGAAGGGTGTGCTCGTTCGACCACTCGACCCCATGCAGGAGGAAACTTGTAACGAATGGGAAACGGGCTCAAATTTCTCACTAGACATTTATATTGTAATCGTAATAATGTAACCGTTTTCCACGCATCAAATAAATGTAATATTCGTAATAAAATAAAATACGATTTTACGCGAGTTTTCCTGACCAAAACGAACACACCGTTTTGAGTTATTCACTAGTAATTCACCCGATATAATTCGGTATTTAATACGATAAAAACCTAATATTGATTACAAAAAAAAAATTGAAATAAATATTAGTCAGTGACCGGCGTGTCGGTATTAGTGTGCCGTTATTCATATTGTCGTTTACACACGGTGTAGAAATAATAGACGAAAGGGACAGTACAGCGCGTGATTCGTCCTGGAAATTGACGCGATTTGGCGTGCCGGGTTCTTCGAAGGGTCTAAAACTCGGCACGCTCGCATCTTACCGAACGACCCATAGATATTAATAAGCGTTTTCGGGAATCGATTTGTCGAAATTAAATCTGCGTTGAAAGCACCGCGTGCAGCAACACACGTCATCGACGAGAACTCGAAATTGTTTTTGGAAAAAAGCGCGCGTTTTTCACGATCGTAACAAATTATAATCGAATTTTCCGCGATTATTTACGCGCAGACACGGTTTTTACGCGTGAAAATCCCCGGTTTTTTTTTTGGTTCCCAAAAATCGAACACACTCCCATAAATACGTTACAGTTACTTACGACAATACGCGGCGTTTGTTTTTGAACGGAAATCAACACGACAGTATATTTACCTGAAAAAAAAAAAGAAATTATTATTAAAAAAATATGGTAAAAATAATAGCCGTACATATAAATATATTATGTATAAAACGCGATATAATTCGGAATTACGATTTCGCGCTGCACGCTTCGCGGGCCGAATGCGTATATACAAGGATTATACGCGCGGCACACACAATTCTGGTCGGGCGTCGTCTCCTCTCCGCACAGCACACCGCGCATAAAACCAATACCCCCGGAGACGGTTTTACGGCTTTGTTTTTTTTTCTCTCGTTTATTTACGCGACGATATATTTCGAATATCGCGGAGGACGACAAAAAAAAAAACAAAAATAAAAAGATAAATATACGCGGCTGCAGAGAGAAAAAGAAAAGAAGAATTCCTTCGCGTTTCGCGCTATTATACCCCGAATTTCTTAAACACTCTCCACCGCCGCGCCCTCGTTTATATTTCTTCTCGGTTTTATTTTTTTTTTTTATCCACCGCCGCGGATATCGGATTATCGAAAAATCCGGCGCAAAAACTTCTAAAGCGAAAAACTTTCCATAAGCCCCGGGACTTTGCGTGCGCGCGCGCGAAAGTCACGCCGTGGAATTTTTATATATACGTACACACACACAGGCAGCGGAGAAAGCGGCCAAGAGTGGAAAAACGGAAAAGCGAGAAACTCGATGAGGTGGTGGTGGGGAACAGGAGGGACCTCATGAAATTCAAAACGACCGATATGACGTCATAAAAATTCTCGTCCAACGCGAGCGGGTGCGACACTGGCGTAGTGGTGTACACCGCGCCGCGCGCTGGAGAGGACGGTTAGCCGGCGGCTTCGACGACGACGAATATATATTTATATACGGCGAATAATGCATAAGGGCGAACGTGTAGAATACGAAAATGGCGAAACTAACGCAAGTAGGGAAATTTATATTCAGTCGACGACGGTTGTCGGTGTTTTTGTGTATATATACGTATATATGATATTATTATTATTATTATATATCTCGTTGTTTATTTAACCCTGTAAGAAAAAGAGAAAAAAATCTCTCCGAAAATCCCGGCAAACCGATTTATAATATATAATAATATATACGACGCGTTTATTGCGTTTCGAAAGCTATCATCGGCGCTTGTGATGATATATTCTAGACGGGCGCATAATTTTTAGAATAAATCCCGTCGGCCGAGCTGAACGCCGCGCGAATTATTATTATCTAAAAGAAAAACTCTGTTCGCGGCGTTTAAAAAACGCGACGCGGACCACGAACACAACACTTCTATCGAGAAAATAAAAAATAATAATAACGAACCCGCTTGATTGCGCCGTTTAAACGCGGCAGCGGCAAATTTAAAAGTTTATCGAAATTTTATAGGATACCGCGTCGTAAAACGTAAACGTCGCGCGGCAGTCTTCCTCTCCCCGCTCGGTACACCGTGTTCCACGGGCGGCAGCCCTCTTTAAAGCGCCCCAAAGTGCACTTTGAAAACCTTTTTATTATTATTATTATTATTATAGACGAATAAACCTGCGGATATCGGCTGCGCTGTACACACCCTATACACACACTATGGCGCGCGACAAGTTTTTAACGCACTGCCGTCGCCTCGGAGCAGCGTTATATTACGCGTTTATTCGAACGTTATACTAATAATTGTGTTCTAACCTCCTCGTTATAATACCTCGACAATATGCGACAATATATATATATATGTACCTATATACGCAAAAGCGTAGTCGGGAGGGTGGCTAAGTGAGCTATTGGCCGTGGTTTTTTTTTTTTTACCTATTTATGCTATACTGATTCGATTCAGTGACTGAGTTCTAGAAATACTCTTAGAAAGCCGCGGTCGGCGGATTGGGGATCTTAATTTTAAAATAAAAAAATATATATATATATAGTAAAAAATATATATAGAAAGAACATGCGCAAAACGTTTATAAAGGTGTAGCGATTATAGATTTTAAGTCATCATCGGGTTATCCCACATCATAAATGTAACCCGATAATAACTAATACCGTAGTGGAAAACAGTCGTTACGTTTATAAACGTTTTGCGAAAAATCTATGCATATTTTCTTTTTATGATACGCATACATTTTTTGGTGCTAGTGTAGCGTGCGATCTACCGCTTACATGTGCTCTACCTGTGGCCTACCCATTACTAACCAGTTCTTTATCTGATGTGGCGGAAAAATGAAACAGATTTATTCATCGCTTTTTTAAAAGATACGCGGGCTATACATACATCCAATAATGATGTATGATTTTACGCGGGCAACAAACGAAACTTATATGTGGATGTGATTTAACGCGATTGAAATCTTTTTGAAATACATGTGAGCCCACCTTCTCGTGGTGTATTTTGGGTAATGCTATGCGGCTCATAAATCGCATTCACCAAAAACAGGCTGGTAGATCGCAAGCTACACCAGAAACGAGATGGTAGATCGCACGCTACACTAGCACCCATTTTTTTTTCTAAATTTATTCCCTAACTGTTATTATATAATATCTGACTGTAAACCAATAAACACTTTTAAGATGATTTTTCATTGTTTACATATAGGTAATATTGGATTTTGGCCCTCCCCCGTATGAAACGTTCCTATGGTTATACGCCCCTGCGTTTTACGAATCGCGAACGGTACGTATATTGTTGTATATGCGCGGGAAAAATGAAAATGAAATATCGAATTTAATATCATTAAATACGTCATATTATGTACGTTTAGTGTGGAAATTGTCTAATAATTACACGTCTAATAATAATTTAATAGCCGATCGACGACGCAACTATTAAGCCGAGACGACAAAATAATCGTATTACGAACGCCAAAGAAAAGGGGGTGTGAGAGGTGCCACGACGCACGCGGCTAGTATTTTTAATTACGATTGAAATGACTGCAGGACGATTTGTGATTATATTTTTATTGTGCGTGCGTGTGTCTGTTTTTGATGTCTATACCTAGCTAAGGTACGTAAGAATACATTACATAATATATAGGTACCGCCGAATAGACTATAATATTATGTTGTGTACGCGGCTTATCGTTTTGGTAAATCGTTTGCGGGACAATCGAAAATTTCCTGGCCGCCGCCACTATATATATATACCGACGACGAGTGCGCGTATAAAATGTCGTTTTTTTTTTTGTGTGTGGCAAAAACAGAAATGTACGCTTATATATACGCGTAAGAATACACGGTCGTCGTACACGCCATGGTCGAACAATATTCGAATTTATAACTCGTGTACAGAGTACACGGAGTACTGCAGCAGCAGCAGCAGCAGCAGCGCATGGTCGGGCGCCCGCTGTAGAGCAAGGCGAACGGCGGCGGCGCGGAGGTACAGCCGATGACCCCGTTAGAAAAGTCCTGGAATTCCGTCGTCCGACCGTGATTTATGTGCCCGGTGGTCCTCCTCCTCCTCTTCTTTTTATATTGTCCTCGCACCTATAGAATCTTCGGGTATATAGGTACGTATAATAAATAATATACGTTGCGCCATTATTCTGCAGTTTTTAATCGTTTCCTCGCGCAATCGTACACGCATAACACACGCACCGCGGAGTCGTCTCTGCATTCCGCGAAATTTAAAAAAAAGAAAAATCGCCTCGAAATTCGAATACGTTTCAACGTTTTCCCGCGGGGCGCAAGCGCGTGTCGGTGGAGAAATAATACATTGTATAACGACAGAGCGCAGCAATACGGAAATTCTATCGACGACGGTCGTCCGCGCGTTTTTCGGAATTCGTTTGGAAATATAAGGAAAAAAAAAAAAACCGAGTTTCGTTAAACGTTTCGGATATTATATATATTGTCGGCACGCGCAAAGACATTTATATAGTGTTTCGTTCTTGCAAAAAAAAATTCGGCCCGAATTTAATTTCAACGAACACCCCCGAAACATTTCCCGCGGACACGCGCAGTGTACACTTACAGAGAACGCAGAAATTACCCATTGAAAATTCGCCCTACAAATTCTATTGAACGCGATGTGTTGGAAATTCGTATAAAAAAAAAAAATACCGCCTCGTTCGTCTCTCTATAAAACTATATATGTTCGGATCAGCCGAATTCTCACGATTTTCTCCGACCGCGGGATGGTATCCGCGGAATACGTTATATAATTAGTAGTTATTATAAGTCACGGCGCATTAAATATTATCTACTTTCCATATTATATTATAAGTGGTTTAGGACCGGTAAACATGAAAAAAAAGTTGTCACGGCACGCCCTTTGTGGGAAACACTGTTTTATATAGTGCCTGTAGAATATATTTTTTTTCCCAGATCTTTACAAAAGACGTGTCACACTCATGCAGTGCAGTGTATGACGCGCGCGACAATATTTATTTATAATAATTATTATTGTAAACGGGCTTTCGCCCGGGCAATAAATATTTTAACAAATGGTGCTCGATCCAAATACAAACGGAACGCGTTATGAATGTTTTCAATTTCTATATATTCTCCGTTAATCAACGTGAAATAATAATAACGAACCGAAATAATATTATGACGTCACAACGATACATTTTACGCTGTTATTGTTTTTGGTCCCGACAAAACTCGTGTCTTTTATCCGTAAAATATTGTCTTAGTCGTCGTCGCATTGCGCGTCCGCTCAATTTGGCAACGGCAACAACGGCGACGACCGTTTTTATGCTTTCGAATCATTTAACATGGCGCGACGACGATATTCCCCGGACCGACTCGACGTTTTCGTTCTGATTAAATGACGTCGTTTCGCCCCGTCCGTCCGTCCGTTCGCCGAAATATAAACACACATACCGCGTAATATCGCGTATTTATATAATAAATACAGACGGTATAATACGCACAAAATATAACAGTAATAATAATAATAAGAGCAGTGATGGTAGTGGGAGGAGTAGCGAAGATGTAAAATGGTGAACGGGAGGGGGGGGAAAAAAATAGAAAAACGTTTGTCGTTTTGTCGCGCGCGTTTCGAGACCAAACGGATGGGGTGGTTTTTTTTTTTTTCTTATTTCGGTGTGCATGTAATATCGTGAAATATATCGTCGTGGGCCCCGCGGACGACGGAGAATTCCATTAGGTCTAAAAGCTCGATCGGCGGCGGCGGCGGCGAAGAGATAATGACGTAAATAACGCGCGACGATAAATAAAAATCTCGTCTCTCTCTCTCGCGCGCGCGCGACCATAATACACGAGTATATAAACAGTTTTTTTTTATATTATTGAAACCTTATATATATAGAAGCGCGGTTTTTCTCTTTTTTTTTTTCTTCTTCTATACGTCGCACACCCCTTTTCGCTATCAGTATATACGTGTATTGGGATTTGCGTGTATTTTCCGTTCGGCGAAATAGAAACGGCACGCGCGAAAGGTGTGTGTGTGTGTGTGCGTATTTATACGACGACGAGGGGAAGGCGCGCGCGCCTCGAAAAGAGAGAATAGAAGGGGAAAAAAAAAATTACTCCCCGCGATTATATTATATTATACGCCGTCGTCGTATTTACGTATATTCGTGCGGAACTTCAGACGGAGAATGGCGGCGAATAAAGTTTTCTCTCCTCTTTTTTTTTGTCTAATTCGATCGAATCGACTTTGAGAAATCGTCCGCCCGCCGAGCGTCCGTGTTTCGCCAAGCGTCAAATAAACTCGGAGGAGGAGACAGAGAGAGAGAGATACGGCGCGTGGATTTCGCGAGCGAACGACGACGAAGCCAATTTAAAAAAACTCCTCTGTCGAGGCTTTGTTCCGGCGCGCGCGACCGAAGGAACGTCTCATCGCACTGTACTACAGACGCGCGCTATAATATAACGTTTTTTTTTTCTCTCTCTCTTATAGAATATAAATAGGGTACGCGCCGCGCTACAGTCTGACGTTTCGCGAATATACGCATTTCTACTCGTTTTTCTCCTTATCTATTACACATAGCATACGCATAAATATATATAAAGAACTCCGCGACGCTATACGCTATCCGTCGTACGCATCTCTGTCTCTCACATAAAATTCCGTTTATCCGCGCGATCGTCGCCGTCGCGGCTGGCGTACGCGCGTCATTTTCCCGCCGCGCGCGCAATCGTCTCATCGCGCGCGATGACCCGAACGCGCGTATTCCAATAACGTAATATACGCGCGGCGCGTCCGAGATACGTACCGCGTACCGCAGTGGAGCGAAACAAAAATAAAAATTGTTAAGACGTTTTGCTGTGTGTCGGTATGTGTACTATCGCGCAGATTTTTCTTCTTTATAAAACCTAATAAATACGTATCGCGTTTTGACGCGGTAAACGTATAAATATAACGAGCCCGTGTTTATGTAGTCGGTTCATAACATTCGTGTTACATATTATGTATCTATATGCGAGCGAGAAACATGAGAGTTATCTTTTTTTTTTGCAAACTACTACTGCTGCTGCGGCTCAGTGGCGAAGAGCTTTATAAAACGGTTAAGGACTACGTTTTTTTCCCATTATACTTTCGATGAAATCAACGCGGATGTTTTCATCGAAAATCGTTAACGCGCTTTTTTTTTTCTTTGGGAATAAGCGAGTCTTAACTCACGGTGTACTTTCTTGCGAGATTCGCATCGAATTTTCAGGTCTGTACGATTCGACTGCTCTTCGGTATACGTAGAAAAAAAAACCGTTACGCTGAAATCCGAAGGCTTTCGACGGGTAAAAATAAAATGCGAAATTAATACGTGTATCTCAAAACCGCCGAAAAACCGTACTGCAAGAATGTTTATAAACGATTATAAATACGCGTATAAATATATATATAGATTGTTTTTGATGGACGGCTGTGCAGGGCGTGTAAACACGTGCCAGACGTTTCGCCCGTAACGCGTGGTGTAATTCGGTCTCGATTAATTTTCATTTGTCACTTGTCCATCGGAGAGGGCGGATTTTCTTTTGGCGGGACGTTTTCCTTTCGGTTTTCGTCAAACATACGTTTTGAGTTTTTACGGACAAAGTCCTTTACTGACGGCAGAACGAGCGGTGTTCAAAACGATTTCTTTTTTTCGACACGTATACGTAAGGACGGACTGCAAGAATATTGTACTTAAGTGTTTCGTTAGTACAGCTTCGGTATATATACGTGACCGGCTTGTTTTCGAGAGATCGAAGGAGCCCTGCAAATCGGGCCGGCGTTTGCGAGAACGGAACCGTTTTACGTTGTGTTCGATATTGTATTTTTGTCTTCGCAGTTGGAACGGGACATGTTTATTCCGCTGATTTTTTGTATTTTCGATAACCTCTCGTGTATTCGCGCATCGAAGCCGAGTTGTTTTGCCGAGATATTCGGCTCGGCGCGACCGTTTTTTGGAGGTGATTCGGTACGTTGGTCGATTTTAAAAGATCGGGAGAATTCGATTTTTGATTAAAAATTACACAAACTTTTTTTTTTTTTTTTTTTGACGTTTAGTTGGAGTCGCTTTCATTTTTTTTGCGACCAGTCAAATCTAATATCGTTTTTGAAGTTGAATTATATATATATAAATACACGTATTCGTACTACGTATATACATGATACGTGTACGTACTTTCGGCGACCAATCGATGGCCATTTGTCACGGTATGTGTGTGTGCGCGCGCGCGTTCGTATAGACCCATCGGATTCCCATTATCTCCTCCTCCGCCGAGTCCCGGCCGGTCTCGCCCGGTAATTTATGCGCAAAGTACGGTTTTCGCGAGCGTGCAGCGCCCGGTCCGTCGCTGGGCGGCAGAGCAGAAAATAATAACGCGCATATATTATTACATATTATATATATATATATATATATATATATATATAGAACGTTCGCGGGGCACATATACGAGAGACCAGTGAGAGGGTGTACGCGGTAAATTTATATATATATGGCGATTTCCAATTTATTAAACGTCTGCGCGAGCTGTGACTGCGGAGCGCACATTAGGCGCCTGATGCACACATAAACATTCGCACCTCATTAATTCAATTAATATATACGAGCGCCGGACCGAGCCATCGCGAGTATGTGCGTATATATATAGGTGGTAATCGCTGCAATATGGACCGGCGAATCGGTCGGTCGTATACGGCGTACATATTACGGTCTAGACAGATCCTGCCATCCTCCCCTCGTTCGGTAAAACGTGCACGGGCGTCGGGAGCAGAATAGAACGGGCAAAGGCGAAGGGAAAAAAGTAAAATTAAAATTGATTGATTATAAGAACACGTGTGTACGGACGCGAGATTTTTTTTTTTTTGTTTATTATTATTATTTAAGAAAATGTACAATCTGTACGGTTCAACAATAAGTAAATGTGCTGAAGTGAATATAATAATATGAATGACTTTGACCAATGACTATGATGGTAACACCATTATTATATTTCGATGTTATGCTTCGTTATTTATTTATAATTGTATGATTAGTGCGTAATTTTTTTTTTCGAGTAACGAATCGCGTAACCAGTTTCTTTTTAGTCATCGTACACGGTTTTCAGGTAGAGTGAGAGAGGACATATTTTTTATAAGGAGGTTTGTGTGCGAGATGATTTAAAATTGAAATCGTTTGTAGTATGAAGAGGCTATATTTCTTTAAACGCGAGACTCGAATAAAAAAAAAAGAAAAGGATATGGCCATCGGGCCATGGAAATAGTACCACACGTGCAACATAAATTCAAAAAGAACAACAACAATTAGGAAAATAGGAGAAACGAATAATTTTCAGGAGATGGATACGCGTTATTGAGAAACGATTGGTGGACGAATCGTACAGTTTAATATAGTATTGACGGAGGATCGAGCTAGGAAGACCGGTCGACGTACAATGTTTTAATTTGTCCAGACAATTGATCGACCAGTCGTCGTTTAATAACACCAGCAGTTATAAGCGGTCAACAATAGAAAAAAAAAATTCAAAATTATCAAGAAACGCGTATTGTAACGTTACTGCGGAAAACATCAGGAACGTGGAAAAAAAAACGGTTAAAATTTTTATTATTTCAATGAGATTTATTTTGGCACGATAACTTACGAACACGTTTAGAAATACACGTTTTACCTGCAGCCGCGCGACACGTATTTTTTTTTTTTTAGTTTTACGTTTTAATATATTTACAACAGCACTCTTCGCGAATTCTGTTGTAAACAGGTTACGACTGCAGCTCCTACTGCTGCTGACCAAGACCAAGAAGTTTTTCTTTGCAGTTAATCTCCACACACACACACACGTCCGTTTTTATACACTATAAAATATATAATCAACAATTTTCGTCCCGGTTCAAACGTCTCCAATTAAAAAATTTTCAACCGTTATAAATGGCAATTTTTTTTTTCTAACAACGCCTATACAATATTATTATACGATTGCCAGAATTCTCGTCACTGAAGCGATGGTATAACAGCGTTATCGTCAGCGGAATTCCGCGAGCGGAGAAAAACAGACACTCGCCGTCGTCGTCGGCGTGAGACGAAGGAGGGTGTTCGGCGGCGGCGGCGGCGGCGCGTCGTCATGGTTACCGCCGCGGGCCTGCCGGCAAGACGAACAACCCCACTTCGGCAATGGCAACTGCCGCCACTACTACCCTGCCAGCCCACACCTCCGGTCCCACTAATAAATAAACCACGCGCAACACAGTGTATTAAGAAGAGACTTTTGTGTGCGAAATTATACGCCTCCTCTTCCGCCGCCTGCACGCGCCTCTCTCCGTTTTACACCTTTGCGGCATACAGGTCTCGAAAAGGTCTTTGCCGTATATATGATATATAAAAAAAAGCGTATTATTCGTTTCTTTCCTTTTTCTCTCTCTCTCTCTCTATCGAAATTTCAACGCGCGTACTTATAATCGAAAAATAAAATTTCTTTTTTTTTTTTTTTTTGTACTCTCGGATATAGTGAAAATATTAAGTATTCGCGAGGATTCTCAAAGAACCAGTCGACAGTACCTCGTCGTATTAATTTCAGCTTTATTGGCCAGTGACGTATCCGGGGGTCCACGGGGTCCGGATCGTCCAAACCACCGAATTTTTTTCGTTCTTATATTAATACTATTTATAATATACCCATTAATAATTCAACATTTTTTTATATAACAATATGTTGTTGATAAATAATATTACTTGTTCGTGAAAATTCTCCGATAATTTTGCAAAAATTGGTTTCGAAAAATACATTCGTTTTCAAAATGTTCAAAATACATTTTTTAAACGGGCCCCTCCCGAAATAAAATCCTGGCTACGTGCCTGTTATTATTGGCGACCTGAATTTCATTCTATCCCACTGTGCGTCGTTTCGATATTATTATTATATATATGTGTGTGTGTATTCGAAAAATGTATAAGACAGTTAGTTATAATAATTACGCCAGTATTTTTTACTATTACATACGAACGACTCAAGGAATCTTTATATAAAAAAAATTATATAAAGGGGAAAAAAAATTGTATAAAAACGTATACGTTGCGTATTTAAAACACATTCACTGAGAAAAATATACGCGAATATATTATTACTGAAACGTTTTAAAGAGACGAATTTTTTTTTTTTTTTTACCAATTAACTCGTCAGTTTTATACAAAGAGTGATCACTTTGAAAACTATATAAAAAAAAAAAAAAATACGCGTTTAAAATACTTTGTATTGAACGTTCGAGAATAATAAATTCTATAATGGAAAAATATAATCGAATACGCGTTGAATTTATTTAAATATAATGCGAACACTTTCGAGTGCGAGATACAAGTTATAGCTGCAGGTAACCTACTACTACCGAGCAGCACTTATTGCCGACAACAGATACGACGGCTGGCGCACACACGCGCACATTATAATAACGTTTACCGCGTTATTATTATTTTAACTAAATTTAAGTAAATTAACATGTCCGTCGAGTGCTTTGCGACGGGTCACTGATAACGCGCCGTGTACTCTATCCCGGCGCGTTTTATTTATTTATTTCCACATAAAATCATATGTACGCGCAATTAACGAGGAACGCCGCGCGATTCTCGCGAATCGGTTTAGAGAAACGAACGTAAGTATACATATATATAAAAAAAAAATTCTCCCACCAATAATAACGTGTACGTGCAGCGCATAATATCGTTATTATTGTGTGCGCGGAAACAATGTATTATTCCGAGGTATACGTATATATATATATATATAAGTATGTGTGGGATTTGCTTCGTGGACCCGTCGGATTCGCGGCGAGTGAGAAAACTCGTTTTTCTATCGTGTGCAATGTAAAACGCGGCTAAAACCGCAGAAAAATATGCTGTTGGCGACGAGCAAAAAAAAAAAAAAAGAAGACGTATAACGTGTGTTACGCGCGATAACGTGCGAAAACGAATATAATAAACTATTTTTAAAACTCCTGCGCAACACACGTCCGCGTGTTATATCATTAGCACACTTCGGGCTTCTATCGCGCGTTATATTAATTATTTTAATTATTAAAACATACTCGCGGCGTCGAGGATTACGAAACGTAAGATTCGATATCGTAAGCATTTTTTAAACGTTTCCCTCAACGCGATATTTTAGATTCCGAGCGGAGCGATATGACGGTTTTACAATGACGTGTATTTTTTCTTTTTACGTCTGTACTCGAAAATTTCTACTATAAGGAGTGACGGAAGAAGGAGAAAATTACTTTAAATTTTAACCTATATTTAAAGCGTATTACTTTTTCGGTTAAAAGGCTTAAAAATCAGACGCGTTACGTTACTTTAACTGTAAAAAAAAAAAAAATCTTGAAAACCGTTGGTCGCAATTTTCTTTTATAAACGTTTTGAGTTTTTCGACAAAACGCGTATTTTATTTTTTGCGGAAAATCATTATTAGCGTTTATTAATAATAAATATAATGTTACACCGAAGCCCCGTCTTAGAATCGTTTTATCGAATGCAACGTTATTTTATCGCGTTGTTTTCAAATTTATATTCGTATAACACGTCCAAGTATGATTCGTTCAAGGGACATCGGCAACACACCTCGGGCTCCGCTACCGTTACAAAAAACTTTTTGTTTCCGAGCGTCGAAATCGAATTATTATTATTATTCATTTTTGTGATTTATTTGTTTTTTTATATTGATTTAATTATATTATGCTCGTAAATCTCGTAGCAAAATAAGACGGAGAGAAAATTCGATTACGTTTTTCACAAAATATTGAAAACGTGAGCTTTAATCGCCCGTCAGTCAGTCGGTCATCGACATCGTATTCGATTATTTTCGTCGCCGTTTTCTCGCCGCGCGGGGCGTTTCATTTTCTCGCGTCTCGTATACCGGTACGCACTTTTCGGTGCCCGTAAAATTCGAGCACCGAGTATCACGGCACGCGTAATATTATATTTTAAAAACGGCACCGGCGACGGGTCGTCGCGTCAGTGGCGCAACCAGGGGAGGGTTTGGGGTTACGACCCCCCCGAAATCTTTTTTTTTTCGTTACGTAAAATGTGGAAATCATGGATTAAAAATAATAAAATAGTTTGTTGCATACGTGCGATAATTATGGCTACCGAAAAAAGTTAAAATAATTTAATTAATTATTGATAACTGATGAATGCAGTATAAATTATAACCCCCAGAAAATATTTCCTGGTTGCGCCACTGCGTCGCATGTTACAATACTGACGTACAACCAGTGCCGCCTTAAGGCATGGGCCTGGAGGGCCCGGGCCCGAGGCCCCCAAATTCGAAGGGCCCCCCTCCCCACCCAATTTATTTACAGAATACCGTGTATTAATTTTTTTTTTTTTACTTAGATATTTAAAAAAAAAATCCCGAACGATAAAAGAACATTTAAATTTTAAAAATGTTAACGTTTTGAAATTATCGCGATAAAGTGAGTAACAGAGGTTCTAATAAAAATTGGCATTTTAGTTTTAAAGAGTTAATATAGCTATAATATAATATATATATATGTTATGCGCTAAACAAATATATGTATACGAATAATTTAAACATTTAGAGGGCTACCCCCCCCCCCAATATTCTGGGCCATCGGGCCTCGCACAACCTTAAGACGGCTCTGCGTACAACGCGGAGAACTGCGCGTTGTTGTTACACAGGCGTATTTTGTACACGCAATACCGCCCACTACGCGGTGTCGCAAAAGGCGGCGGCGACGACAACCGCGCCGGGACGCTTAGCGCGGTCCGCGAAGTTCCGCATAAATCACGCGGCGTTCGGCGGTTCTGGTGCTGGACGCGGAATCTAGGTCATCGCCGTATACCTTTTGTTGTTCGGGGAAATGCCACCCGTCAAGACGGCCGGGGCAGGTATTAATGAGCCGCAGCCCCCGCAGCGCCGAACGACCCGAAATCATAGCGGAATCCCTTGTGCCCGCGCGTACCTGTGCGTAAATACAAGGTCCCGTTACGGCACCGGTTTCCTATACCTACGCGACGCGCACCGTGGACAACAGACACCGAAGCACTGGTTTCGCGGATTTCGCGCGACGCCACGCCCGGTATATAGGTGAATCTCGACAGTGTATTATTACGCGTTGTGGTCCGAGAACAGAGACGCGGACGACGGATTTTCCGTCTCAGTGTTCCTGCCGCCGTCGGTGTACACCGCGCGTCGGCGGTGTACGCGTGACAGCCGGGTAAAACGACGAGTCCTTAGCCGGCCGTCGCAGGTAAGATTCGCGCGTATAAAAAGCGCGTTCGTTCGATCGGCATTCGTATATAGAGCGCTCGGGTTTCGCGGAGGAAAAACGCGTTTGAAATGGAAAACCGTTATAATATACATATATTATAATACCGAAAACTCGTTTCGATTCCGTGTGTACAAAAGTCGCGTGAACGTGTGGACGTCGCGGATGATAAAAAGGAGTGCGCTCGCGTGCTCCGGGTTTTCGCGATTACCACAACGATACGAACCCGTTTCCAGGAGCCCTATACACGTGCGCCTGCATTTATTCGTCCGTACTTGAATATACTTTCAAAAAAAAAAACTCTCACCGAAAACGTCGTTTAAATTAGAAACGTAAGTCATTATTATTATCGCGTTACCTCTGATAAACAATATATATATATATATAACGTACTTCGGTCAGAATTACTGCGAACGCAATTATTATTCGCGACCGATAAATAGCACGTAGCAGTATAGTAGCAGTACCGCGGGACGCGACCAGGGACGGATTCGGCGTAAATTTATAAACTCTCTCTAAAGTCGGCGACGGAAGGATTTATAACACGGTTGCGACGTCGGTAATTTATTCGGACTGTTTTTTTTTTTTTTGAATCGCGGCAATTAACAAGTGCGCCTTCGCAAGATTTATATAAATATAATGACGCGACTCCGCGGACTAATTAACTGCACCCGTCGCCAAAAATTGCCGTCGTCGTCGTCGGAGTTATAGTAACAACGACACCCGGCACGAGGCATCCGGTGTACGAGTATGGTACGGAGGAGGAGGAGGAGAAGAAAAGGACTCGTGTAACCGTAATAATCCTTTAATACGATTCGTGTAGGAAATTTTTCGTTTTTTTTTTTTTTAATATTTCGGCGAAATTTTTCCACGACTAACGACACTATGTGTATGTAAAAATATACTGTCCGCGAAGCGCAAAAAGAATTTTTTTTTTTTTTTGAAATTGGCCGGGATAACTTATTTTTCTCGAAACTCTTTTTTTATCACGAACTATCGAATTGTATTTTTCGTAAACGCGTTTGTTCGTATTTAATCCGTAAGAAAAAACCTATAAAGGTTTTTGCAACTTTTTGACGTGAAAATGTTTTTTATTTCATTCTTTTTTTATATACGCGCGTGATCAGTAACCTTTTAACTCGTAAATTTGAATACGATCAAAAATATAAGCATTTCTGTTTTTTTTTTTTTTTACACGTTCTGAATTCTATTCTATTTTATTATAGTTTTGAAATTAGTGTGAAAACGATCAATTTCCGTGTTCAATACGGTCTAGTATAAAATGTATTTCAAATTTATAAAATATCGCGATTCGTTTCAATAACATTTTTCTTTTTTGTACGTATGCATTTTAAGACGTTTAAAAAATATATTTTACATTTAATCCTCTACAATTTGTCGTTTTTTATAATAACGATATTATATTCAATACGAGTGTATTTATTACGGCATTTGAATAGAAATTAAATAATACGAGCGACGGCCGTTATTATTCTTGTTTTTTTTTTAAATTCCTTCGCTGTATTTATACGAAACAAACCTGTTCAAGCCGCATAAAACCGTTACCGACCGCGTGTAGTAGAGAACATTATACTGGAAAAATCGTGTCTCGTTTTATTCCGTTAATTATTGCTTTCGATAATCTTTTAACTCGTACTGTATAGTAAAAATAAATACAATAAACCAATAGTTCTTATAAAAACGTGAAAAACTGCATTCAAATATTTTGTCTCCGTGTCTCATCTGTTATTTATATCGGATAATAATTATTCCATTAAAATCATTAAAAAGTGACGGTCGCGCGATCGATATTATTCGCCAATATTCGTGTATACGAATTTCGAGACGATACCGCTACAGTGCCGATCGCCTTATAGCTTGTACATTACGGATAATTGTATTATATATAATATCAAAATTCTATATTTTTTTTTTCGCATAACGCTGGAATATTCGAAAATCGGGTTAACGCGTACGGATTATATACACATGGACGAGCGGTTATTTGGAGAACCTATACATAGTTTGTGTGTGTGTGTATAGAAATGTTAGTTCACGCAAAAAAGGGTTCGCGGAAAGGTTTCCCAAGTTTGTTGGCAGAAAGTCGCCAAGAGTTATACTTGCGAGTTGTGTGTATGTTCTTCTTTATTCGGCTTATCAAACTTGTCTCGGAAGACATAGTAACACACTAATGTAAGTTGAACAGAATTTTGAAAAGTCCGAGAGTTTTACTCCTCGCGACCAAATCCGTCACAATCTTTCCGGTTTCGAAATACGTTTGGAAAATAATAATTATTATTACGTAAACATATACAATCGAACGGAAGAGTATTGTAAAAAAAAAAAACGAACAAAACATTGTTGCATTGAATTTACTATACTTATTTATATATACTATATTTCGGCTAAAAACCAAGCGCAAAATAAAAACGAACGAGACCGTATTAATATGTATAAAAAGAGCGGAGTGTTTAGAAAATAAAAAAATCAACAAAGAAATCGTAGCGAATCGAATAGTTAAAAAGACAACTATGTGTTATTAATATAAAAAAATGTTTTTTTTTCTTCGTATCGTTATAGAGATCACAACACACGACTGACGTGTATTGACGCGTACTATTCGATTTTTACACTTCGGTTTTGTGTTCGAAATAAAATTTCTCTGATTTAAGATTTATTCGTATTTCCGGCTCTTATACTCACTGCGACGTCCTTATGCCCCCCCCCGAAACGTTTGAACGAAATTTCGGGGACTTTTGATAACGTGCATTTCCGATGCGAGTCTTGTGGCTATTTTTTTTTAATGAGATATCGTCGACCTACCGAGGAGATATTCTCGAATATAAACGCGTGTCTTTTTATTATCCAAAAAACGAGAAGCGTCCCCGATTCGGTACTCTGTACAGAGCCATACAGTACAACAAACCGCCGTTGTACACATATAAATAAATATAAATATTAAAATAATATACAAAAAAAATAACGAACGTAGAAAACACGTGTACCTACGCCGTGTGCGTTTCATACGCGTGCTCTATTGTTGTCGTGCGACGGACAATGGAGTGCGCGCTCATTGTTTTTTTTTTCGTTTCCCGTGTTTTCTTTTAGAAAAATCGTCGGCAATTCGTTGTTTTTTTGTTTTTTAAGCAACGGATGACACATCTTTTTTTCTGATATCGAGTCGCGCGAGGGAGGAGAAGAAAAAAAAACCGATTCGTAATAATATAATAATAAAGCTCAAGGGGGGAAAAAAAACGCCGCGAGGGACCGACAGGAGACGGCAGACGGAGGGAGGGGGGCGGAAGAGAAAAAAAAAATTATGACCAATATAAATCCATTAATCGGCCGGGTTTCCGCGTATCGGGCGTGTATACAACGAGCGAGTCTCGTGAATACGATCGGTAATTTTATTATATTTTAAGTTTTCCCGCGCGCGCGATTCCATCGATAATATTATATATTATGTAATCCACTAGATATTATACGAATTGGTTGCGGGGCACCGCATAAACGCGTAATAATAATAATAATAATCGCCGAGCTGTACAGTGTGTAGTAATATCTAAAAGTGCCTCTCGACACTGATGGATGGCGGCGAATATTATTATTATTATTCGTCGCGTACCGTCGCCGCCGAGCAGATGCGCGTCCGAGAAAAAGGGAACCGGCGAAATAATAGTGAAAAAAAAAAAAGATTCGGCGAAGATATCGCGTTTTTGTAAGGGATTTGGAGAGCCGGGGCGGGGGAAAGAATGGGTTCGATATAACTGGTGTACGGCGACGATAAATCTTTAAAATACGCCATCTCTCCCCTTCGGGACGCGCGGCGATAAATTCTCGTTTTGATGCGACCCTCCGCGGCGGCCGCACCGAATATATAAGAAATGGCCAATCGTTTTTACGGATGGGCTACTACTACTACTACTACTACTACTACCACCACTACTACTACTACTACTACTATACCGTACCGCGCCAGATACGACAATAATGTCATATATATCCTGCAGGAATATTTTTTTTTTTTTTTTGCTTCTACGGATTTTTATCTTATACGCGCGCGCGCACATATATTTCACACGTAGTTTTGATATGAAAAAAAGAGAAATAACATTGGGATATATATATATATATATACGCGGGATTTAGTAAACGTTATTATTTTTATTGGCCTGGAGGAAGAGAAGGACGACGCGCGCGCGCGCACGAGAGAGAGAGAGAAAAACTTTTGTCCCTTTTGCGCGCGCTATACGAGAAGGAGTCCCCCTCGACAGCGGCTCGCCTCGAGAACACAACTTCTCCATTTTAATTAGTTCGCGTCTCTTGTAAGTATATATATATATATATACGACGACCGAATAATAATAATATGCACGGGCCCTCTTGCTTTTTTTTTTGCTACCGTTAAAAAATTAAGGAACTTTTTTTTTTATAAACAAGGGAATTAAAAAAACAGCAGTGGCAGCAACAACAAAAAAACAACAGCAATATACGCGCGCGCGTGTGTGTGTGTGTAAAACAAACACGCGGACACGACGACGACGACGACGCGGTACCGCGGGGACTTTATATTCGAAAGTTAAAAACATTAAAATTGTATTTATGGTGTTTAATAAAACATTCCCGGGGTCTCATCTATCTACTTAAAAACGAGCGCGCGCCAAAGAGGAGCGTATTATATATATATATATATGTACATAACGAGGAGTTACGACGACTACCTCGGTATCCGGCGGGCGGGTGTAAGTGGTTATGGACTTTAGCTATATATATATATATATATCTAGAAATATATTAGCCTTTCCTTCTCCCTTACAGCGTAAATATACGTGTATATAAAAGTAAATGAAAAACCGACGACGAGTGATTAATTTTAACCCCTGCGATATAGACGCACGCGAGAAGTATTAAGTGCTGCGAACTCGGCCCAATAGTGCACGCGAGGTAGTAGTAGTAGTAGTAGTAGATGAGTTGGTGTTGGGTGATGAGTAGTAGCAGCCGCTGGCAATGAATCCTTTTTGGTTTCAGTGTATCGAGAAATTATATAATACGTATTTACTGCAAGAGCCCGGACCGCGGAAGAGGACTTGATGAAGTGTGCAAGTCGGGCTATATTTATATATACGCGAGTTTTCGGATATACAATAATAATAATATAAAACCTATACGTTATTACACGTATAAGGATAATAAAGTTTTTTTTTTATAACCGCTTCGACTTCGACGTTTCTATACTCTTTTACCTAATATTTTACTCTCGACACCGCGACACAATCGAATTGTTTTACATTTTTATCGTTGTAATATCGTTGTACTTTATATACGATCACGTACGGCTATTATTATAAAACGTAACGATACCGTTTCCATATAATATTACGAAAATCAATATTCGAATTTTTAATATTCGCTTTGGCTATGAATTCGTGTTCGAAAAAAAATGACACTTTTTATAAACATCGAAAAAATATACGTAACGCAAAATTAAACGTTTTCGATCGGTGCGAAAACACAGATAGAACTTATAGTGGCTAACAAATTAAAAAAAAAAAAACATATACAAGATTATGTCAGTATATACACGCGTTAGTTAACGAAAAATAAAAACAAATTTGCAATGTGTTATAAAAATACGTATGAAAAACGTATTTCAAATAAATCCAATACGTATAAAATTTAATAATTGTAAATTTAACCGAAATGTAAAATTTCAACAAATTAAAAATCCTACAAATGTTCATAACCAACGGCCGTTGCTGTCGATGTTGTTTGAAGAACAATTGAAAAAAAAATAAAATTAATTAATTGAAAAAACGCGTTGTCTAATATATATATATATTTTAGTATTAACACACGTTTAAAGGTACATAACGAATTATAATATATACTCGAGAGTATATTGTACATTATACGAGAGAGAGAGAGAGAGAGAGAGAACGAGACGAGTCGGGAAACGCGAACAGTACAAGAGAAAATGGGGTGCACCGAGGAGATAGGATGTCAAGCGCGCGCGTCCTTATAAACTCCTTGTATAATAATATATAACGTATTATATCGACCCTTATTGCAAATTCACTATGGGAATGCGAATTTACTGGCGCGCCAGAGATATTACGTACACATATATACATATATACGTCCGTATAACGGGACACGTTATTATTATTATTATTATTGTGTTTGACTTTATCGCTGTAATATAGGCCTTTTGTATTAAAACCGTATAATAATACACTCGCCGTTCCCTTCACTCGCCGCGTCCCGTCCTCTCGTGTTACGCACTTCGGTAAGGAATATAAACTCGCGGTCTCCACTTATCGGTCGGTGCCGGGGTATTTGTCGCGATCGTAGCCGACGAAATCATACGATATTATATTAAAAACACACATTTTCACCGCTCGAAAATAACACTACAGTCGTTTACGCAACGCGTCCGATCATTACGCGTGTTTAATAACCAGTTTAAAAACGAAATCGTCGTGATTTCGAAATCGACAATTGACGCTACGCGTTTAAATAAGAGTATATAAAAAAAAAATATATGTATAAGCGTATAGTAAAAATGGCCCGCCCGAAAAACGGAAAATAAACGAATAACGAAAATCCTGCGTAACGGGGCCGAATAGGCGTTTTTTTTTCTCTTTTAAATTTCACCGCGCAGGAACTGCCGCCGAAATCGATCGAATATTCCACGGGATTTTGCCGTCTCCTGCGCGCAACGTGCAATCGGACTCGTCGCGTATTTCTCCCCGAAGGGTCTTAAAATCGTTAAATATAAACGCGACCGAGCGATGGTGTGGGGAAGCAGGGAAATTACCGATAAACGGCTTACGGAAAATTTCGCATTATTTCGCGTGGAGGCTTTTCGAACACGAAAAAAAAAACACGTCGCTCGGCCGCGGGAGAAACGTTTGTGTGGCGTTGCGCGACCGTGTGCCAAACACGAATACCGTCGCGGAAAACCGTTCGCGCATACACAAAACCGCCGCGTTATAATAATCTGCACGACTCGTGTTGTGTGTGCGAAATACCCCGGCGGGCCGGCGGGCGGGCGGCAAAGTACAAGTTTAATTATCGGGGAGTCTTGGAGTGGTGCCTGAACAGCCGCGAAATTGACCCTTTAACGACGGCGATTGGGTACGAGAGATATACCGGCGGCGGATGCTGCGGCGGGGAGGGCTCGCGACACGTCTGCAGCGATAACGCCGCGCGACCCGGAGAATGTATAAACGACGACCGGATGATGCTGTGACGCCGCCGTCGCTGTTGTTCGCGCGCAAGCGGAGAGAAATAAGTGATCCGCGTTTACACCGAGACCACGTATAGTGTCAGAGTGGGTGATGAACGGCGGCGCGAAACGCAGGGAAAGGACCGTCCGAGAGATAATGATAGTGTTATTATTGGGACGCGGAAATTTATTCCCGCGTTATATATACAGGGACGCATAGGCGGCACTTGGGGGTCATGAGGGGGGCAATATTATACATTTGCCTCCCCCAAAGAAAAAAAGTTAACGAAAAAACCTGTTATTTCAATCTTTTAATTAATGAACGCCGAAAAGTTGAATTTAATTTAAAATAATTAATGATATTCCGTCTGTAATTTTAATTTCTGATGTAAAACAAGAAAATAGTTTTTGGAATTCCAAATTCAATTTGAAGCTGATCAAGAAGAATATTAGAATTATACTCGTGTTTATTGAATAATCGAATATTGATAAAACGATAATAATTGTTATCGAAATTAATTCATCTAGAAAACGTGGTCAGTAATTACTTTACTAGCACTATCCACAACGCCAGTCACTGATCAGAGGATATCAGTTAAGTAGTAAGTACAGATGTAAGTAAACTCACAGTGGTCAACAAAAGTTATTTTAAGTTTATTTTGGGTTATGAAAGTCAATTAATTGTTTGCCCCCCCCCCTGGAATTATCCCCAATTGTCGCCTACGTAAGGACGTGCTGCATGTTAGGAACGCGGAGAGACGCGCCCCGGGATAACGGCCCGGGAAAAACGACGGTTTCGTTAAAAAAAATTCAACCAAGGATTTCGCGGTTTTTTTTTTTACAACTCCTGTATACGGCCGATCGAAACCGGGTTTCGCCGAACGCAGGAAAAAATCATGGGGTGCGGGTTTTAAAAAAAATGTAAAATCATTATAGATACTATATGTATTGTACGTATGTCGCAGCTTGACTTTCAAACTTACTCGGACGTTTCGCGGGAGGCGGTTCGAACCCCAAAACCCTACCTGCCTATTGGTTTTGAGTGGTTTTTAGGATTTCGAAACGGATTCTGTTTTCTTTACGTTTTTACACAACACTCGTTGCGAATCTTGACGTACCGCGTAGCTATAAGTGATATCAAATTTTCTGTTTTTTTTTTTTTTGTTGATTTTTCCGCCGGTATATTTTTTTGGGATATAATTTTCGTTCGCAGCTTCTTTACCGGCTCGAAACGTAACTCGTATACGAGACGTGTACTTAAAACCGTATTCGTTTTTTTCGTCCACAGGCCACGGGCGTGGACCAAGCAGCAGCCGTTTAAACCGTTTCCATAAAACGTTCGGGGCGTTGTAATAAGAGAAAAAAAAAACAATGAAAGTGCGACGCGACACGAAGATTTCCACGCGACGCGTTATTCTAACCGCTGCGCAACGGTCTCGTTTAATTCGAAGCGCGAGAAAATTTCCAACGTTTTTTTCCCCCGCCCACCCAACGGTCGCCCGTCACATTATTGCACGCGGTTATTACGGGAAATGCCGGCCGGCTCGGACACACCGGTGCAGCAGCACTGCGCAATAAGTCGTGCGGTCGTGTTTATTGTCCCGGGGAAACGGGCGTATTGCCCCGGGGGAAACGTCCGAGCACGTACTTCGGCGGCGGCGAGAGAGAAAATCGCGACGAGGGCGATTGGAAAAAACCTGCTACGGACACGTCCTCTCTCCCGTTCTTCTTCGTATATTAAAAACCGAACGCGAAACGGCAGCACCCCATCGCGGGATCAGCAGCCGACAGTCATATTAACTCTCCGCGCGCGCGTTATTGGTCTGTTTGAACACGTTCTCCTCCGTAACACAATATCGTCGGACGTCCCAAAAGACTCGCGCATATTATAGTTTTACGTATACGGGGAGCTGGGGAGATTTAGCCGGGGAAACCGTCACCGGGCGGTCGTGTACTACGAATTTAGAGAAGTAATTTTACCGCGTTCTCTGCACCGTGTGCAGTGTGCGTTACGCGCGCGTATATAATATTATGATTTATCGTCTGGCGAAATTGGTTTTTCCGCGCCAAATGGATTTGGATCCGGTGCTGCAGCAGTCAGTATTAATATGCATCGTGGTGTTGTACGCTTGCGTTTCTCGATTGTCTGCGCGCACGACACACAACACGCGTTTCGTTCGCACGCACAATCGCCATAAAAATATAAATACATTATTGTCGCTCGTCCACTGACATATCCACCTACGATATTTCTCCATTTATCTCGCGACGTTTTTCGACAACACCCACCACCATTCGTATTTTATTCGGCGTTAATTTGTTAAAAAAAAAAAAATAACGAGCCGCGGGGTGTTGTGGATATCGCTTAAGTGAATTACTCGGCGGATAAAGATTTTAGAGTTTTGTATTTAATTTAAATTCGAAAGCAACGGTATAAGTCGTTGCATTCGATAAGACGATTCTGAGCGGAGCTTACTTTTCTCGTAAATAAAGTCTAAAGTTACACATTTGGTTTTGAGTTATATTTTTAGGTGCTTTTTGAGAAAATTGAAAAATGACCTCTCTAAAGTACCAACTAGATGCGAATTGCTGCCGGAAACAAACCGTGACCGAAGAGATCGGAGAACTGAACTGAACTGAATCTGAACGCAGGACAGAAAAAATAAATAAATAAACATCATTGTAAAAACAATAGATTCATCGCTTCGCTCAGAATCTAAAAAAAATTAATTTCGTCCCGATACCATCGAAAAGTCCACGTTTTTACGAGTCCCCCTCTCTCATTCCTTTCGCGCGCGTAATACAAAATATGACACCCGTGTCGTATATTTTTGCGTGACGTCCAAATCGCTTCTTAACGCCGAATTTATACGCAATAAAACCGTCCCAGCATTCTTTCACGCGGACCGGACGGATATTTTCCTTTTTTTTTTTAACTTTATGCCCGTTCGCTACAGGAATTCGGAAACCGTCAGCGAACGGGCGTACGCGCTTTATTCGTTTATATACAGAAACGCTTGATACTCTGGCTCACTATAGACGCACGCGTATCGGCCATACAAACCGCTTGTTACGAATTGCGTTCAAACGACGATATATATATATATATGCTTTTCGACAATAATAATCGTCTTGAGCGAAAGTAAAAAAAAAAATAATAATAATAATTTCAACTCGTTGTTATACGAGCCCGACGAGATGATCTATATACGCCGTTCCGCAGTCGTTTCACACGTAGGTAGGTATCCCCCGAATCCACGACCTACAGGATCTGCAGTAACGTACATACGAATATTGTTCTCGTATCGTTTCCGCAAGAGAAACACGCGTACACGCGGTTAATTGGCGACCACCGAGATAAATCTCCGAGGTTAAATCGTTTTTAGGAAAAGCACTCGCGCGTCGTGTCGACGCGCGCGAAATGCGTTTTGCACGAGGTCCTCCGATATTTCGCGTTTAAATATTATAAATACTCTTTATGCAAAACACGAGAATCGTGACCGTGGGCGGGCTACAGCGGCGTATATACGTATAGTGGTGTCTACCGAGTTACTCGTTCGATTTTATACGGCTACCGTCACCGATACAGCATTGAGATGACGACGAGACGAATAAAAAATAAACGCGATGCTGGCAAAGGTGTTTTTTTGTGCGGTCTGACTGCACGAAAACGCTTTCCGCCGTCGCCACAACAGCAGCCAATTATATACGCGCGCGATATCGAAGTCGATTAAAACGCGCGGTAGGTACGACGCCATCGCGCGCTCTCTCGTATACTCGTATTTAGGATTTCAAACTGCCCTGCAGGTTTCGCTTGGACGGTTCAGATTTTCTGGTGCTCGTCCTGCGTACGTTTCAACTGGACGCCAAATGTCTTACGACTTACGAGCTTCTCCGGTAAGTCCCTAGGCGGTCTGTGTTCTTACACGCGAACGGAACAATATATAGTATCGACGCTATTAAATACACAGGCGTGATTATAAAAAAAATTTTAACACTACGGCTCGAAGAGCTAAGGATTTCGTGGCGTTTCGAAAACGGATCACTAATACTTATTATAACGAAAGCTGTGCAGAAAAGCGAGAGAGGAAAACCGGTTGAATTTTGACGTCTCGTGGCGGTTTCGTTCGTTTATTTATTCAAAATTTTTGATATTTTTCATCGCGCACGTTTTTATTATCAGTTTTAAAAATTATTCGAAATATTACATTATTTTGACGATTTTTCTTTTATTTCGTATATTAATCGTGTTTATTTTATTAGTCATATACCGCGAATACTATAATAGCATAAAAATAATTAGGTCATTGCGGTCGTGTCCAGTCTTTGAAACCGCGTAAGAGTTGACAACCCTAACTCGTATATACGTATCTCCAGCGTAAACTCATATAAATATTAATATTATAATATATAACACATGTAATATTATAATATATAAATATATACTTATATAATATTATTGAAGATACATACGACAGTAGTCGATCGAGGAACCCGCGATAGGAAAATTATTTAATTATAACGCGCGTTTCTCTACACTTGAAATTGTCGATCCCGACTGTATTTATATGGTTTTTAAGAAAACCGCTGCTGGTTAAAATAATCAACGTACGGTGCAATATTATAATAAAAATCGAGTAGAGGTAATTTTGTTTTTCCTAATTTTTTTTCTTTTTTTTCGCCCCCGTTCGATTCGACCTCCGTATATGACGCAGCCACAGTTACACGATCTGATTATCGCTCGATTACGCGCGTCCGGGTGTATATATATATATATATGTTTTTTCACGATTATAATATTGTTTTTAGTATGTAAAACAACAACGTATTGTCTGGAATATAATATACACGAGCGCTAGCGACGATAAAAAATAATTATAATAATGAAAAAATAAGCCGGACATATAATAAAAAAAAAAACAGGAAATTGTTGAGTTTTCAACGATGCTGCAGCGAGTGTGATTTTCTACGCTTTTATAAATCCGTTTTTCAACCGAATTACGAAATAAAAAAAAAAAAAAAACCGCAAAAAAAAACCTAATTTTACGAGCAAAAAAAGCAATCACGGCGAACAATAACGCAGCGCGAATAAATTCAAATTTTCGTATACATTATATAATATAAACGCGGTTTTCAGCTGCAGCACGTCAATACGCGTAATATTAATTTACAGAGCTCGAATGGAATAAAAAAACCGCATTAAAATCGATCGCCGTAATATACAGTAAAAGAAAAAAACACCCCGAAAATTGTATTAAAAAAAATAAAAATTTCCAATTATTTTCTGTTATTTATAGAAAAACGTAAAAAACATACTTAAACGAATATTAGACTATAATTATTTTACCAAAATTATCAATTAGGTATTTTTTTTTTATTTTCACAGAACCGTTCAATAATAATAATAATAATAATAATAATCGAATATAACTTAATTTATTACAACGCAAAATTGAACAAAAAACAACAAAAAGTACGCGCGATATTCGGTTTTTATTATCAACTGTATATATAATACATATTCGCATTTTTTTATTGAAAAAATATTTTATTAAACAATTATTATTTACCCAATAAAATATATAGGTACGTAATATTTTATTGGACAATATTACGCTATAATTTACTTTTTCTGCGTTCGGTGCGATAACCAGGTATACGCGTTCTTGTATTTGCACCGAACATAACGTTTTTCCACAACTATTGAAATTTTAATTCGTCTCCCGACAAATTTGGAAAAAACGAACGTATCATTGCACCGACACCTTCAATTTACAACGTTCTCCGAACCGTATAATATTATATAGGCATAAAAGTACGTATTTATGTATAAAAAAAACGAAGGTGAAATTCGGGAGGGGAAAAAAATCGACGAGTGCCGCCGAATTTATATTATTTCATACGAAAACGCTCGCCTACATTAAATCTATACGAACAAACACCATTACCGCGCGGTATACATATATAGTATTATTATAATAACCGGGACGCACATAAGCATTCTGGGATCCGTTTGGGCACCCGTATTCATTTATGCTCTCAGATTTTTTTGAATTTCCCGCCTGACATTTGTTTTGTCAGTGTGTCACCGCAATTATTACAATATAATATTAACAACACACTGACATCACAAACGTCAGGGAACACAATATTATAATTCCGAATTTATACTTTCACGACATATACGCCATATGTATACCCGTCCTTATGTAACAGATCATCGGTTGGCAAACTTTTACTGCTACGGCACCCTTAGAAAATAGATTATGTTCGACGGAACTCCGCCGCCTCACTCAACCTTAATTTTTCAACCACGAATAGCCTTGTATTATTATAATGTATAAGAATAATGCGAAAACTGATTTGAGAACAGAGGTTCGAAACCCGAACCGTACACGTCAAATCGTGGTATTTATCCATTGGACTATTATAGTACGAGCTGAACAGTGAAAAAAAAGTGAACCTATTAAAGAAACGCGGTAAAATTGTCAAATTTCAAATTGCTATAACTTAAAAATTAAATCCGACCGCCAAATTCTAACTTCACCATAGATTCTTTTAATAACCTGTATTAACTCTATATGGAAACAAAAGGCGCTAGTCTAAAAAAAAAAAAAAATCAATTTTTTTTTTTATAAGTGGCCCGGTAAAATTTTAGAGTCACTCCGCCCTTGGATCTGGGACACCCTTTATAATGAATTGTTTTTTATTGAAATATATTTTTTAACTTCATATCAAACCAAGGGGCAGGGGGCCCCGGAATAAAAAGATCCAGGGGCCTTTGTTGTGCCAGGCCGACACTGTATGTACGGTTCCAACTCGCGGAACCCTTGTGATTTTCGTATACGGAACTCCTATAGGTTCCGCGGAACACTGCACTTTGGGAACCGCTGTAATCGGTGGTATTATTATTAAATAGGCGGGAAATTTGAAATCGATCGATCGGCGGACGGCGTAATTGAATGTACAGGTGCCCAAAACGGACGCCCCAGAATGGTTGTACGCGACCGGGACGCCGTCGGCACGGCGAAATTAATATTCACGACACGTTTGCGTCCATTACAATAATTATACGAAATAATATTATAACGATTTTCGCTCGGATTTCGTTGACGACGACGCGGCCGCCGTTAAAATAATTAATCTCGGCCCGACACACCGTTTCCGTATACGCGCCGGATTTAACGACATGTGTCGTTTAAAACACGCGTCACTCCGTCGCTTATGGTAAAATACGTATTAACGCGCGGTGACGACGCGCGACAAATCGATGCCGCCGCCGTCCCGTTAAAAGCATAATAATATTGTTCGCAATAAAACGAGTGCGCGGAACAAGCGGATTTTGTGAGAGTGGTTAACGCGCGTACGAGTATTTGATTATTTTTCCCCATATTCCCGTCGGATTTCGCTCGAAAATTCGTATACTGCACAGTATGGAGACGTATTATAATTATTACCAGTGGCGTACATACGGGGGGGGGGTTTTCGGGTTCAAACCCCCAGGACCAAAAAAAAATTGTGATATTATTATAAGGCCCGTTGCGCGTTATAACGTGTTTTAATTTTTACACTCTACAACGGTGCACAGGTATTGTGTGCACTATCGGCTCCTACTCATAAATTCCTTCATGCGCCGTTTAAAGGGATGGTTTTAGTGTTGGTTATTTTTTAAACCCCCCCCCCCCAGAACAAATTTGAATGTACGCCACTGATTATTACAACACGGCTCAGTGTGGCGTTAGCGTATACCCAGAGACGTCTTACAAACGTCACTGCGATTAAAATACGAATATCGCGTGTAACAAAAAAAAAATAACCCCGCTCTGTGATGTCTCTAGGATTATAATTAGGGCCGATATTTATATGCTTTTGCATATATTGTTATTGGTTGGTCAAAAAAATAGCTAGTTTAACCAAAATGTGTTTCATGACCTAACGATTCAATAAACAAACTTTTATTTTGCATATTTTCGCATTTTTGAATTTTTAGGGCATATTTTAGGATTTTGTACATTTTAAAGTCATTTTCAACTTTAAAAAAAAATCGATAATTACAAAATAATTGTCTAAAATTTATAATTATATAAATATCAACAGGCGAATTGATGACTTTATTACCAGTGTTTTAGATAAAATATTATTAATTTGGTTTTTATGGTTTTTCAATAATACGAGATATGACAAATAATGTAATCTATACATTTTACAGTTTATTTCATGGACCGTGAAACAATTATGCCATTCAATAAATCAAATTAAAATAAATATTTAAATTCAATATATTGAAAATTTTAAATTATAATATTATAAAATAATGTAAAATATTTTTGTTGAGATTAATTGTAATAACTAAAAACAGTAATAAAATACAATTTTCGAACTTTCTTTTTTTTTTTTTTTTTTTTTTTAGAGCATATTTTAAGGGCATATTTTGGTAATTTTAGCGCATAACTGCATACATATTTGATAGGTTTTTAAGGCATATAAATATCTGCCCTAATTATAATTTTGCACAGTGGGTAGTACAGTGTATAATACCGAGCGCGCGGTTATATATAGGAGACCAGCAGCTCATCTCGCGTCTTAAAACGAAAATAATCTGCAGCTGATTTAAATTTATACGATATACTCTAACATTTTCGTAGAATAATCGTAATATTAAAAATATTATACATCGGAAATTTAAACTTTTTTTTTATACATATAATTATTAAATTTTATCTTTTTCGAAAACGAATCGAATGTACGAGGATATATGTATGATTATTATACGAGTATACCTATATACATCGGATGAGTTAAAAAAAACTCTATATATATACGTTTTCGGAAGGAAATAAAGAACCTGGAATTAATATAGATATCGTACACGAATAAATTTGTAATTAATAATTTTCTTTTTCTGTCGTATACTCCCGTGATTTTTAACAGTAATTCGCGCTTTTAAAATTCCTCGCTCATAAAAACGACACTATATACCGCCATTAATTGTACACCGCAGATATCGCGGTCGACAACATATCATTATGTGTTTCATCCGAACGCGTTAGTCAAACTCTAATTTTTTTTCCTTACAATAAATAGAGGAGAATATTGTCAACGCTTTTTCGAAATATCACAAATAATTTTATCGCTTCGGGTATTAGTTTATATATATATTTCTTTTTTTTTACTTTTTAAAAACTTTTACGATAAATCAGTGAATCGAATCATAAAGAAAAAGTTTCCATTTCTGTAAGGAACGTTGCAGGTGTTCGCGCGTTGCTATCGCGCAAACGTGTCGGCCGCCGTGGTATACTGAAAATTCGCGCAAAACGATTTCCTTTATTTATTTATTATCTATTCCTTTATTCCGTTATTATTATTATTATTATTATTATTTGTTTATTTATTATTATTGAGAAAATTAAACGATTATATTTTTAGTTTTATTTATCGTTGTTATTGAATCTCGGCGGTATAAAAGAGAGCGTCGCCTTAGCCTATTTATGTTGTTTTTTTTTTATGTAAAAACGAAAATTCGACAGTGATATTATTATATATTCATAGGCGTGTCTACGGGGAAGGCAGGGTGGACACCGGCCTCCCCAGTGACTTAATTCTCGGCCTCTCGGCTTATAATCTACCGTGGTTGAAACTATAAATATAAAATATTTATAAAAAATAACTAAGTAGCACATTAGTTGATTGGCCTTATTTATTAGTTGTAATATCATAGGAAACCAATTTTAAGATCAACATAATCTTTAATTTTGAGGGGTGAAAAAATTCCAGGTGTTATATAATTGCCATACAACAAAAAAAAAGTCACAAATATAGATATAGAATATAGATCGCTGTAGTAAGTAAAAAATTTAAATTGTATAACTGGCCTCCCCAGCCATGGAGATCTGGACACGCCTATGTATATATTCATCAAAAAAAAAAAAAAAACGTTTCTATCGAGTACCGCGGAATAAAGAAATTTACACCTCGCACCTCAGCCATCTCTGTCCGATCGCCCGAAAGCTGCTTACAAAGCGTCTAATATCGTGTACGCGCGCAGTACACAATATTATTACACTCGGGTAATTTATGCGCGCGCCCCGCGGGCCGTTACAATTGATAACCGCCGTAAACAAGCGGACGCGTCCGAGTCGGGCGCGCGTAGTAATATTATTATTAGTATTAACACTACGCCTGGGATTAATATACGAAGCGCGCGCGCGCCCGAGCCCCGTGTCGGGGCTATAAGTTTCCTCGACGACGGCAACGGTGGCGGCGGCGGAGAATTTTCCCCGAGGGTCGGCTGGCCGCAAGACACGGCCGACACATAACTTTTATTCGCGAGACGCGATCTCACCGCGTCTACGTTACGCGCGTAATACACCGGTACGCGACGCTCTGCGAAACTCCGACTCGCCTCCCGTTACCTTATAACGCTGCACGCATTAATACACACACACACACACACATGCGGCCGCAACACTCGACGGATTTCGCGCCAACGCATATAATACGTAATATAATACGCGGCGTTTCTTGTCGTTAATTAAACGGCTCCGGTGGAAACCGCGTGCGCGCGCGCATAAACTTGCACTGCCTGGGTCGGTGGTTTCGAGAACCGGCCGTCCCTGCCGTGTCCCGTAATAACGTACGCGCGCGCGTTCGTCGTGTACAATAAATATCCCAGATAGCAAAGAAATATTTATATTACATTTATAAAATCTTATTTAAAAAAATCATTTAATTATATAAATGTTTTTTTTTCTCGATTTTTTCATCATAAAAATGTTATAAAAATATTTATATAACGCCATTTGGCCGCAAGAATATGATTTATAAAATAATACGAATATATTATATATTTATTTAATTTTATATATAATAATACGTTATTATCTTATAAACTGTACGGATATTATTATATGTAAGTATTTCTCTATACGTATACAGGCGTTCTCTAGTAGAAATTTAGAAAATAATATCGCTTTTTTTTTTTTATCGGAAAAAATAATGCAAATACGAATAGGCAGTGGCAGAGTATATTTTAAGGAATTTGTACCGGGTGGCACTATGACCAAGCCAAGTGCCTATCCTCGGGTACCTTTTTAGTTTATGATTTACTTCAATATAAAGGCATTCGTATAAAATAATAAAATAATATACGTGGCACATCCACCAACCACTGGGCGGCACTAATTCTTCACTAGGTGGCACTATACTGCCACCTACTTTATACGTTAAAATATGCTCTGGGCAGTGGCGTATTTAAGGTGGGGGAGGGGGGTCTACGAGCAGTTGATCCGCCACGAATAAAATAGATTTTATAACGAGTTTATTATACAGGCAGAATTTTAAAAAAAAAATATTTTTAAAATTTCATAAATATCTGCACGAATAATTATATTTTATTGCCATACGGCATACGCGTTAATACTATAATAACTGCACAGTGTACTATTACTATCGGTACTTTTGTAAAACAATCGGGTTTTCATTTCACGAGTATCAGTATAGATACAGGTATTATTAAGTAGGTATACGTAAAACAACTGGACACCCCCACACACACACAGAATGAGCGTGATAATAATAACCGCGTATAGGCCAGGACGCGGTTAATTGAATATTTTACTACTATCCGACCATACGTACTATTATTCGTCAATGTAGAAACACGGAGATGAATTTTTTTCACCCAGTAAAAAAAAAAACGGAATTTATTTACTTTTATTATCGGCGAAAAACCGCAGTTGCGTACACGATAATTATACGATAAAAAAAAACTCACGATAATTATATATGAAGCAAAAAAAAAAGTTTCGCAATAGATTTTAAATATATATATATAAGCGAATAACTCCCTCTTCAATTATAGTCCCAGTATTATTATATTTTATCATTCGATACAATATTCAATATCGGCAATCGGCAATATTAATATTGTGTTATTATATGTAATTATCGAGGACAATAATTATATAAAATAAATATCTAATAATAGAAGCGAAACGCGAATAGCATTTTTTTTTTTTTCATTTATTATTACGAAAAACGTCTTGAATCTATGGATGGCGATTTAAGTTTGACCACTGATTTTAGGAGATAAAATTACATTTTTTTTTATTTTCTCTATAAAAACGATACTTTTATTCGCGTTAATTTCTTTCTCTCTCTCTCTCGCCAGTTATCACGCACGCAGTGGCGCACACGTTAAGGGTCAATGGGATCGATCGACCCCACCCCTATTCAAAAGGATGGATGGGGTAATGCTGGTGTTATGGAGCTAAAAACGTAAATAATACGTTTTTAATCATAATTAATAATATAGGGGGCATGCGAGGTGTATATTGTCACTGGGTGTCTACAACACTAGTTGTCTGTTGGGTGGTGGCCGGGTGTGTAAAATGTCGTTAGACCCGTCAACGTGCAGTGCAGTGTGCGCCACTGCACGCACGTCTTAGAAAAGAACATCGGTCTCGCGATTCGACGACAAAGGCGGAACAGCGTTGCGGATTTAATGGTACGCGTTATACACGCACACACCGCACCGCACACGTTTGAAATTCGCGTATTGCGCGCGGTTTTAGTCGCGAACGCGGCACGTCGGAGAAAGTAAAAAAAAAAACCCCGCGTCACAGGGTGCGGCGGCAGGTGCTGCGCCGTGCGTGCGAACACTGTAACATACTTTTGTACGCCGTGTTCTCGCGAAGAGAATATCGCGCGCGCGCACGCTGCACGGCGTTACACGCTGCACGCGGACCGTGCCGAATTCCCGGGCAAAATATTGGGACCGCGGAACGCGAGACGGCCGAGTGCGCGTCGTCCCGAAAGGCGCGGCGGGGTAAATAAATAAAGGCGCGCGCGCGCGCCCGCGAGCGAGAAGAAAACACGACGGTCGTCGGACTACGTTTGTGCGTACGGTCGCCGCGTAGAAAGGAAAAGAGAAAGTTTTTTTTGTTTTCGTAAAAACTGCCAAAATATTTGTGCCGAGACGTCCCGCGGAGCGGGTCGGCCTAATGCGCTCGTGTGTGTGTGTGTGTGTGTGTTGACCGCTTACGGTGCTATACGGTTTCGGAATACGAATAAATACGCCGCCGCCGCCGCCGAATCGAATCGGTCCGCGCATTATACGTATAAACACAAACACGTCCCGAAAACCGCGCGAAAATAATAAATCGCTTTTATTTTCTTCTTCTTTCTCCTCTCGTTATAATACGTATTGTCCGCAGTGTATACAAACCACAAAAACCCGCAAACACACACACACACACACCGGATTAATACCCGGGTCTTGTTCATATATAAAATATATACGCGGATATAGTGAAACTAATAATAATAATATTAATTAATTAACGTAATGTGTAAGCTGTTGTCACGACAACTAATAATAATAATAATTATCGAAATTACATTAAATAAAGATAGCAATATTCACGAATCCCAATCGTAATTCCGTGTCCATTTTTACCGCTCACGCGACGTTTATACGCATCGACGTCTCGAGTACTAGCAGAAGACTCGTTTTTTTATAAGAATCAAATTTAATAATAAATAACAAATTTCGATATCGTTAAGTACGAAAAAAAACAGAGTTTTGATATAATATTTTTTACTCACAGGCGTCTCCGCAGACGATATCCTCATTTTCTTCCCGAGGGAACTCTATCACTACTATATTACTGTAATATTATATATCTACTTGTGTGTACGGAATATTTTTTTTCTTATTCGATAAAAGTTTTTATGTGAAATCGTCACGCACTACAATAAATATACTGTATCGCGTAATACGCGATTCAATGTCGAAATTTCATTAAATTTATGCGTGTATGTAACGAAAAGTTATATAACAAAAAAAAACGTATACGTCTCGAACGAACATTTTTTTTTTTTAAACGATTTACACTTTTAAACTGTATATATTCGTGCGTATTAATATTATATAACGGTACAAAAAAAAAAAAACTATTCGACTATTAAACGACGTATAATTATCAACGAGAATATCTTACGTCGCCCGATTTTCGAACGTTTTAAACTCTGGAATAAAAAATAATAAAAAATAAAACTTTCGAATATAATATTCCAACGATTTCCCCTAATGGACTGAAAGGGGGAAAATATCCTCGATTATATATATACAACTATATATATATATATATATTTTGTTTTTACGATTTACGATTCTTTATAAACATTACGATATACGTTCAAATAACGAACTCGTTTTGGCCGCGAAATCCACGGTAAAGAAGCGATAATAATAAGCGTATTTCTCAAATTCGAATTTATCGTTTTCGATCATATATCGATTAAATCGTTTTTGACGCGAATAAGTATTTAAAAAAAAAATACAGAATAAGAAAACAAGACATACAGCTCTTTCGAATTAATCGCCACGTCTAGATATTATAATAAATAAAGCAAAGAATAATATGCCCAAATAACAGATTAAATGATGTATGCAGATATGCGCTAAAAAACAACCAACATATGCCCGTAAAATATCGAAATTATAACATTTAATTTTTGTTTTGTGTCAAACAACACTATACGACCAGTGATATTTCATCAAAAATTCTGCAGGTATAGTAAAAGTAAAAAAAAATACTGAAGGTGTCATAATATTTACAAATATTGTACAATTATTTTTTAATATTTTATTAAGATTCTTTGAGTATAGTACAGTTTATTTCTTTCATTCGCTTAAAAAAGTCTTTTAGTATATTTACAAATTATTAAATGATCGTGAATTTAAAATGCGTTAAAACGTCGAAATACGCAAAAATATAATTTTATACGCCGTTTAATTATTACGTAGATGGTGAAATACGTTTTTTTTTTAATTCTATACAACAACCGTATTTTTCTGATCAGAATCGCGGTATGAAAAATATCTACCCCAATAATAAGACTCGAATAATTTAATTTTTTTCTGAAAACGTTAAAATACTAGGGGCGAATGACGAGTAACGCGAAATCACAATCAAAAACGAGATAAAATACTAATGTAATCCATGTCAAAAAATAGATTGTTCTTTATACAACTGGGTATAATCATTGCAGGACTTGAACATCACTCGTTTCGATACCGCCCGAAAAGCTGCGCTCTTCGGTCCAAGACCTCACTGCTTTCTTCGTCCGACACGAAGTAGGTGCCTTTGAGGTCCTGCAGGAACGAGTGGAAGTCACGGGGTGCCGAGTCGGATGAATACTGCGGACATCCTCGTAATCGACAACGGTCGCCTTTAGAGACGTCTGAAAAAAACGATCCCCGCGAACACGCGACACACACCGGGCAGTCGTTTTAACATTTTCCTTTTTTTTTTTTTCGGTGCGCGTGATTTATCGGCGATCGTGCATTATCATTCGTACGTATGAAAACGATTTAATTTTGTTCCGTTTTCGCTATACGTCACGATGAATCCTTTACACCGTTAAAACGTTTCGTTTTTTCCCCATATTCCCTCGTAAATTTATTTCGCAATTAAAACCCGTGTAAACAACGGCCGCGCCTCTGTTAAATTATAATATTCCGCGTTTCGTTACTACCTCTACTATACATTATTGTACGTAGCCGTTGATGATTACAAACTACACGTATATACACACGTATATAACATATATATATATATTGTTATTATATTATAATATTCTCACGCTGCACTTTTATACGGCGTATCGTTAACGATCTGCATCACACGGCCGCGGTGTAAAACGCGAAATGGAGTTTATTTCGTCGCGTATTGTGCTGTACACGCGCGTTTAATAATAATAATAATAATAATACCGAGTAAAATATACAGATCTACCTCGGCCGTTCGTTATGCAGAATCGCGCGGCGCGTGTGTACATTGTGTATACGTACACAGAAACGAAAGTAATGTTGTTGTTAATACGGTTTTAGGCGGGAATAAGTTCAAAAACGTGCGGGTCAACCCTTTTGCGAACACGCAGCAGAGGAGGAGAACTCGGGGCGGACTGTCGGTGCAGGTGGGGAGCCGTGGACGCGGTATAGCTCGCGCGTTGTTGCGGTAGAGTAAAGGTGAAGAGATGCCGAAAGCATTTAAAAGCGTGCCCTTTTGCGCGTATTTGTTGACCCCTCAGAGCCGGGAACGACGTTGAAAATTTTTTTTTTTTTAAATTGTATACGCACGCGGTCATGTTAATATATTTTTCTCGTTTATTCTTCGCGTGTTACCAACCGCGGTTCGTACGGTAACAATATATTCGAATTTCGCGTTTGTATAGCGAACGATTATAACGACGCGTACGCACGATGACACACTAAAAAATAACATTAACAGTATTGCGTACGTTTATATAAAAAAAAAAATCGAATAATGTGTTGGAAGTGGAGACAGAAAGGGTGTCAGACGAAGATGTATATATCAATAGGATAAAATATATTAAACTATCTATATAAATCGTAGAGACGAGGAAAAAATGCAGGATAAGACTATATTATATAACAACCGTAACGGAAGGAAGACTCTCATTTGTATAAAACAAATCGTGTTGGATGTAGGAAAAGGAAATTGTACAATATAGGAATACTGAAGGAAACTGTTGTACAGACTGAGTAGAATGGAGGAACATTAAAAACAATAATGTATGGATTGGGGGAAAAAAATGTACAATAATATCGTATATATACCGTTGTTGAATCAAATAAAAACGCCAAGCCGTAAATCGAAATAAATACTTAAAAAAAATATGTAAAAATAAAAACTACGTATAAATGTATTAATAACATAATAAGGTGATTAAGAGAAAATGTATACATGATCGGCACCAATTTAGAAAAGAGGTATTTTTAAAATATTTTAATCGAAGTAACGAAAATATATTAGTGCTTAATTTTATTACATCAAATATGTTGGGAAAAAATTGTTAACATTTTTTTTCTTTCTTTTTATCAAAATATTTTACACGGACTGCGTTTGAACCGTTAAAAAATGTTATCCGCGGAAATACTGAACGCAAGTTTTATTCGTTTTGTTCACATCGTTTTTACACAGTCAACGTAAAATTAATGAAAAAAAAAAGCGATTAAACTACAAAAAACGTTCATAGAATTTAAAATATGTACTTTTGTAATTTTTCTATTTTTGTGCACTTTTAAGGATTGCGTTCAGCTCTCGAACGAGTCCAGTGTACACGAAAAAATAATACGAATCGCGTAATTCACGCGAAAAAGGACACGAGTCCACTTTTGGCCGTATATATTTTATTAAAGTCGATTTATTACGTTTTGATGGTATAGTTTTATGCGAGAAATGACCTTTATAATATTTCGGTTCCGAGCCAAAACGTCCTGGTCCCGAGACCTTTAACAGAGAAAATATTCGTTTTATTATTGTTAACAATAACGTATATGTATTTATATGGAATATAAAAAACAATAAACGACTGCTAGAGAACATTTCTTTTTTTTTTTTTCTAACACAATAAATCGTTCGGTTTCTTTTTTTCGTTTCATTAACGCGTTAATAATATAATATAATTTATGGGGAAAAAAAAAAAATGTCGAATATAGTGATTATTATAAGCGTGGCCTATATGCAGTGAGGAGCGAAACGCGAAGGTGACAAGAATATATTAATAATAATACGGAATAATATTATTACACTCTCCTAAACTAGTCTTCGCCGCCGCCGCCGCCGCCGGGACGCATTATATTTATACAGGATTTTTCGGCCATGTTCCTGCCGCGGTAAAACGTCCGCACGGCCAACCGCCGCCTTAGCCGTATAATATATTAGTATCGCGCATGCAAGCACACACACACGCACGCACGATCCGTGTGTACGTACACGCCACCACCACCACCACGACCACCACCACGACCACCACCACCACCGTCCACCAGCGTCCACCACACACGCGCGTATCCGTGTGTGTGTGTGATTCACGGCCGACCGTTGGTTGATTTACGGCCGCGCCCGGCCACCGGACACCAAAAATAAATTAAGTAATTATTCAAATTCCTCGGCGGAATTCTCTCGTTTTTATATAATATATTATATTATGTACGGGTATTTATAAGTGCACCGCGAGCGCTCGAACCGGACCTCCCCGCCACAAGTCTTTTCGCCGCCTCCTTCTCCTCGCCGTCCCTCCGCACCGCGCGCTCCTATATTATATACACTCCTCGATCGTCCTTCGACGCGCGCGTATCCTTATATCCTCCGTCTCCCCGAACGCAGCTGCAGCACCGATATATTTTATGAAAATAATCTTTTTATAAACGGTACCTATATACACGTGTGCCGCGCGCGCATTATAATATCAAAAAAAACGACTGTTATTAATATTATTCGGTCGATACGACACGTCTATATTATACGTATTATATCGGAATCCGCTTTTGTGTGTGTGTGTGTGCTATCGCACGCCGCAAAACAAATAAATATTTGCGTTATGTAGTATTATAAAACACTACGAGTTTTCGTACCGTTCTATATAACGCGCGAAAAAATATTCTTGGAAAAAATAAAAAACGCGCATAAAAACTATTACGCGTATACGCGTTAATTCATTACGATAATATACTCATATTATACGAATAACGTTTATATTACCGCACAGATACGCGGCGCCGTTTTGGATTTTTTTTTTTTTTATTTCCATTATTATTATTCGTTTTCCTCGAGAATATACGCGCGCGCGCGGTACAATAGTGTTATATCGAAATTTACGCGTAACAAGACGCGCTGTATATTATAATCGTATTCGTACACACGTTACACGAGCGCCCGAAGATAATTGTATTTTTATATATATATATATACGGAGACACTTGAATTCGTTTAATACCCCGCGCGCAGCACGGTAATCGAATTTCATAAGGATCGACGATTTCGCGCAAATTGAGTCGCGTTATAGTATATTAAAAATAAATAAACTCCGTGACACTACGCGTGTATAATAACAAATGATATATACGGTTTTTGTATATATTATAATATATATATATATAGAAACGGGTGAAACGAGCGGAGTTATTCAACGGATAATTATATATGTATATATAGTCGTATAAAAATATCGTACGAACAACGGCTGAAAAAAAAAACGCGACGACCGTAGTGATAATAATAATATTATACAGAGCGTTGAAAAAAAAATCGTAAGAACTGCAGCGCACATTTTCAAGGCGTTAAACAAAAGCCATTCTGCCGTCCCTCATTTTTCGAGCACTATATACGTATATACAACGCGCTACAATATTATATATAGACCAGCGACAAAACGGTTTGGAATTCGCGCACCGAAAGAGTATATTATATAGGTACCTGCAGCGAGCGGTGAAGGAGTCCAATTATTAACTGTTTGCGCGATTATTGGTTATGGGTATCCTTTCGAGTTCCCATTGGGCCGAAACGTATAATTTCCTTACCGGTATACCGCGCGATTACCAGCGTCGTCGAACGAAAAATACTCAAACGATCCCTGCGTACGGCGGATAAATACGATTTATTTTTTAGTTTTTTTTTTTTTTATATAAAACCATTCGGCCCGAGTCGTTCGACGGAATCGGTATCGCGTTCGCAACGTTTTTCTTTTTTCCGAAACCGAACGAACATCGTGCGCGACTTCGCACTGCACACTGCCGTCCACCGGTCGCGGAAGGCTGTGCGCGCGAAGGGTCGACGCGCGCGTTAAAAATTTGAAAGGAGAGAAGAAGAAAAAAAAAACAGTCGTTTTTTCGTGTACAATCGCGAACAGCACAATAGCCGCGGACACGTTTTGTCGTCGACAACAAGAGCGACGATACACACACACGAAAAAAGCATCTGCGCGCACGAAAATGGCGTCGTACCGCGTTACGCGCTGCATTCAGACGTTCGTACCCATATAAAATATGTGGAAAAGAATCCGCAGCGATTCATACAACAAAATGCGCCGATAGTAGCCGGAGAAAGGGTAAGTCCGCAGCGCGTTTCTATATACCCTTACGGGTACACACCGGATTTTTACGTACTTTATATTATGTTTACCGAGATAGGATATCTCGCGGATCCGAATCGGGTGAGATTTCCCGACGATTCGATTTCCTATGATTATACGAACGTTTTTAGCGCATAAAAAAAGAGCGTGTCAACGTTAGTGAATAATATTTGGTGCAATACGATTTGTTTTTTTATTTATTTGAACATTTCGCATAAAAATAAAAAAATAGTTTATAAAAAAAAAAAAAAAAATGCAAAAAAATAAAAAGAATCTGTGACCTCAAACAGTTTCTACTCCCCGGACGATTAGATGATCGGTTGAAGGCTATACCGTTCGATTTGAATTCGATATATGATCAATTTTATTTAGTAAATTAATTTTTATTTTTTAAACGTGTTATTATTATTATTTTCAGCTCGTAATACTTTTATTGCGTAATATATTATTTGAGTGCACTTAATAAATCGAAATATATCTAAAAACAATATATACATCACCCGTAAGTATATAGAACAATCATGTTTAGGTAATTTTTTTTTTTGAACACTAGAATTTAAAATTTCTTATTATTTTTATAAATAGTTACTTTTATTGGTTTTATGCATATATACAAAAGATTGTTATTTTGATGAAAATTATAAAAACGTCTTATTTTTAGGGATTTTAAACGCGTACAAATCCGGTCACTGCTTATAGGTAACATAAACCGTTCCTGCAGTACAGTGGTTTAAGGATTTTTTTTTTTTTTTCGAGGGCGAAAACACTTTCGCGCCGGGACCACTTTCGATATCGTTTTCACTCGTATCGCATCGCGTTTACCCCGTCGCGCGTACACAACACGACAAGAATCTATAAAAGGACAACTCGACCACCACCACCACCACCACCACCACCAGCAGCACTCGACAAAACGTTTTCAAAAATTATTCACTACACCCGGCAGGCGATTTACGATTTACGCCGTAATAATAACTTCCAAAGTAACGTCGCGAATGCGGGGACTTTCTTTCTCTCTTTTTTTTTTTCAAACGTTCTTTTACATACTTTTTTATATACCGGAATAATTGTGGAACGTCGTTTTCGGCGGATTTTAATCGGTCTCGTATAGTACACGCATTATCTATACAGGTCGATCGCGCGTTTTGTATTTTGTCTTTGTCTCACGAAATTCAATTTTTTTTTTATATATATATATATGTTTCTACGGTATTGCTCATTCGCGTCAAATAGAAGAAAAAAAAAAAATAACAAAATATCGTCGAAATTAAATTCACCGAAACAAAACGCGTTTAGACGATGCGCGAATTTTCGATTTTGCAGTCTGAAATACGTTTTTCCAATTCAACGCGGTTACGTATTATATGTAATTTATAATTTTAAAAATCGGCAAAAAAATAAATAAATAATACCGTTGCGTGATCCGAGAATCTCTTTACAGCGTCACACGTTAAAATCAACTCGAAATAATAGAAGAGAAAAAAACAAATTTTTCTTTAAAATTCTTATACAAAATATAAACGAGTGAAACGCTTGAAAAAAAAAAAAGAAACTCAAACGCTGTAATGTTTTTTTTTTGTAAGTAAATTATTTGTATAGCTAAATAAACGCTCTTACGTAGTGCACACACACACATAATTATCCGACGTCCGTACGCGTATTTGTTTTGGCCGGAATCGGGACAAAACAAAAGACGTCCGATTCCGCGCGCCGCGTAGGTAACCGCCGCCGCCGCCGCCGCCGTAGGTATACCCGACACACAACGTGGCGGCGCGCGCTTACGTTATACACAACGGGCGTGCGGCGGACGGGTGGTTCGGGGATTATTTCGCGAGCGGGGCTGGTCCGGATAGTGGTGGGTGAGGGAGGGAGGCCGTGATCAATAAAAATGCCGGAACACGAGGTATACGCATAAAGGTGCGCGCGTCCTATATATATACATATGTACACGCGCCCGCACACTCGTTCGCGATCTCCGTGGGTGGAGGTGTGTCGTCGTGGGGGCCGGCGCAACGTATACATCATGACCCCGCACGACCACCGTCCGCCCGCACAGCAGCACACCTACAACGCGCGACCGTCGTCGTCCCTGCAGCGCGTATAGCAGCGCCGCCCCGGCCGATCACCCTCCCGCTCATCGCGCGCACGTTTCCACAGACAAGACTGATCACCGACGCGCCGCCGCCGTCGTCTTCGTTCCCCGCGCGGTACACACGCACACGCCGAGCCGCTATTCCTTAAGGTTTCGACCGTTTTCTTCTCCTCCGCGGTTGTTTAACGGACTTTTTATATTTAGAAAGCCGTCTTAAAAAAAAAAAAAACAATACGACCGACCGCGGAGACGCGGGTTTTACGAACCGCAGCCGTACACACACATAATATATACATACACACGAAAATCAGGTTACAAAAAAAACTCGAAGAAGATACGTCTCGGCACGTAATTTCGGTAACACACGTCCGCAGATGATACCTACTGCACTTAAACGCGTGTTGTACTGTAAACGTATATTATTCTGTATTATCGAAATGTGTACGAAGAAAGTGATCGAGTGACGAACAACGCCGCGCGACTTCCAATCATTATTGCAGGACACAAAAAGGCGCGCCGCAGAAAACTGTTGTCCCGTACCGATTTTTATCGCCTCGCCGGCCGCCTTTCCCTTCCTCTCGCCTCTACCGAATATTTTTCACTCCACACAAATCGATTTCACCGCCAATCGATGTCCACGACGTGGTATATTAACAAAGTCATTTTTTCCCACCCTCCCCACACCGGTGAAACGAGCCAGTCTGGTCTGGTCAAACCGCGTGTCGTATAACTATTTCGACGTTTTTTTTTTTTTAATTTTCAATTCGCCACGCCCGTTTTTATTCGATACGCGCGAATTTATAATACATTACACTATCGCGATATACGCGTATACGCTGCGAACGGGGTTTTGTGCGGAAAATATGGAAATGAAATTGAGAGAGAGAGACACGTAGTATTATGATAATATATACGTAAGTATTGGTCCAAATCGCATTATATACTTTTTTTTTTTCTTTCGCGAATACTACAATATTTCTTATATATATATATATTATGTCGCTCTGCTGCAGTAATGGAATCGTCTGCGAAACGGTTATAAACGTATATCTGAGCGCGTATATATATAAATTTATGTATAAACGAGCGTATACACGAGCTCGCGTATATATTAAAGCTAAAAACGTTGTGTACGTATAGTATATACGACGCGTTATATAAATCATTGTATGCGGCACACGCGTATACATATGTGTGTGTGTGTGTGTATGGCGAAATATACTTTTATTCCGCACAACGAAATGCGATGCTGTTGCGGCGTAATTTATACGGGGATCTGTATGTATGTATGTAAATATAGGCGCGGAGCCCGAAAAAAAAAATAAAAGATTCGCGCCGAAGCTTCGCGGTAAACGCATAGAAAACCGAGCGCGCCGCAAAAACGACCGGAATTTATTGCGCGCGCGAAAAAAGAAAACGAAGAAATCCCGGCACTAATAGTCCGTACACGAAAAGGGCCGACTTAACCCGGCGCGGCGGAACTGAGGAGATGCGCGTATAATAAAAAAATAAATACGAAAATAAGGCGCGAGCGAAAAACGGCTTTGCGCGTGCGCGCGCGCGCTAGAGAGACCAATTGTAATTTTCCGGACTCGAGAGAAAAGGAATAAGGAAAACAGAAAAGAACGTATGGCCGTGTGGGTCGCTTGCAGTGAACGCGCGAGAGGCGAATATCCTGCGAGACGGGGTTACGGGACGGAACGGGGTGCCGGGCGGAGCACGAAGAAATCCCTCTGGGAATGGCTCATAAATCTATTCTGGATCTTACACGTATACACGCATATAAACACAGTATACGCTCGAATACATGTATATACGAACGGAATAGGTGCTGCAGGAGGACGTCGTGCCAGTGTGTGTGTGTGTGTGTGTGTGTGTAATGTATAAAACGGCGAGGGAAAAGAATATAATGATATACACGTATATAATATATTATGTGCGTGTGTGGAGGAAAAGAGAACCGATATAATTTATACTGGTAAAACGAGTCGGGTGCGAAGGACCCATAAATCTCTGTCGCAACGGTAATTTCGAATAAACAACAAAGTGACAATTTCGTCGTTTTCCACGTAATACTCTCTCTCTCTCTCTCTTTTCTCCCGTACGTTTATAATGAAATATCCCTGCGTCGGCACCGTAAAAATCGGTCCGATAGAATCTGGGCGCCCTGCACCGCCGAAGAAAAGGATCGAGGAAGTGGTGGTTCCGGACGGCAGCCTCCTACAATATAATTATTATCGTGTACAGAAAACGTTTTCATAAAAAAAATATTTTAACGCGTTTTCTCTATTCCATTCGGCTAACATAACATTTCGCCAACGTTATTGATTTAAACCGTTTTAACTGTATAATTTCGACGCAATTCGTTTTTCTTTTCGAATTATTTTACAAGCGTTCTCGTTTTATACGTACATTCACCACGCGCCTCCCCCCTATTTCTTCGCCGTGGGGTTTGGTCGGGCCGTCACCCTCGGTAAATTATGTATTATAATATGCCGTTGTTTTATTACATACGCATTACAATTATTACATTACGTATTACAAAGGGTTAGGAAAACGTAGCAATAAAAATCTTTAAATTCATTATTGAAATCTCCTCAGATAATAAGTGCACTCTATTTTACGTACGATTAAAACCGCGACGAAACAAATTTCCGCGTAAAATATATACATTTTTTTTACTGTCATGTAACTCGCGCAAATTAAATTCGTTTATATCAGTTTTTGTACATGGTGTATATTATATTATATCATCGATATAGTGGAAAAGATTGTACTAAACACACTAGTCGTGCGATTTCAATGTTAAATTACATAAATATATTGTAAAAGTCATGGAAAATTTTTGTTTGTGAACGTTTTAACGCGCCGCCTTTAAAAAAAAAACGAATAAAACGTGTAGAAAATTTCTCCGAAAACAAAAAATGTCGAGTGTATACAGCAGTCATCGTCATAACAAATCGATATTTCAAAGACGATCTAATCCAATTTTCCAATTTCACGGAGGTGGTGACGGTAAAAAAAAGAAGCTGCACAGTGCGCGTGATTGGCTTGCGCCGGATTCGCTGGTTAGCGCGGGGGTCGCAGGGATCCGAATCCCTGTAGGTATAGGGCGTATAACAACGTGTGTAATTATTCAGAAGACGGTCCCTTCGTTGTGAACGGGGGAGAGCAGAAAACAAATGCGATTTATTGATTAATATTAACGACATTATAAATTTTATGAAAGCCGCTAGTCGGGATACCACCTACATATATATATTATTATATGTGAGGGTAAATAAAAAGGGAGAATGGGCAATAAGAATGTTACAGATTTTTCTTCCGCGCGCGTGCAGTAAGTTGTACGCGGTCTTCGTTTTCGTACACTCACTTTTTTTTTTACCCGAACTCGACCGATTTACATACGCGTAGGCTACATAAGTACATCGAGCGCAGTGAGAGAACGGGTAAACGGAACCGAAACGTCACACATATAATAAAAAATATCGGCGTCGTAATGGCGGCGAAAAGTGTAGGCTTCACGAGACAAAATAGTAATAATATTAATACACACAACGTTTAAAGACGGGTCGGCCGGAGCCTTTGGATCGGTTTCAACGGCGTACACAAGCGTCCGGAGAGGGGAATAAATAGTAGCAAATAAATGGCAAATAAATAACGAGAATGAAAATTTTTTTTTCCGTCTTTTTTTTTTTGTCTCGTTAAATAATTCTTCTAATACACAATTTATACGTCGTTTTAATCATAGATAATAAATATACGTCATTACATCTCATCTTAATAAGAATTATGTATATGGGGTCGCTTATTCTTTCTTCCATTTTAAGTTACTGTTTCTTCTACGCTTATAATGCCACAATGCGATAATAAATAATAAAAATAGCAAATAAGCACTTTTGTATGGGTGGGATTGATCTACTTAAGTATATAAGTAATCAAGTCAGGTATTCCGGTCATCAGGGAGAACTTCAGCAATGTTGCATGTATTTTTTTTATATAATATGTAATATCAAAATTTGAAAATAACTGTTATCATCGCGTATAATTTCCATAGATAATAAACATTAAAATTCCATTACATAACCTTAAAATATACCAAATGCGAGAAAGATAACCACTTCTCCCTCCTTTGAAACGGACCGCTACCCCACGCACATTCAATATACGAGTGCAGGCTTATCCGTATAATATTTCTTATCTATGGTTTTAATCTATCGAACGGCAGCGAACAATAACGTGCTAGTTTTTAAAATCGTAAGAACACGAGAACGTATATTTTAACTCGTATTGAAACGGAACGACGCGTTGGTGGTGATCGAATTTTATATTAATAATTAGGTAAAAGCGAGACAAAAAATTTTTTTAAACTTAAAGGCCGTCTCGTTGTACGGCAATCAACGCTTATTCCGCGCACTCTTCTTCGAACGGTTTGCACGTTTTCGTGCTGGTCGTGAGTCAATATTCAAAGACGATCCGAGGAGACCGCCGCGGGTCGAAACGATCGAAAAAGTACGCCGCGACACGGTGGTACGTACCGCACAGAGACCGAAGAATATAACGCCATTAGAACGCTCGATGACACGTTAAATATTAATAAGGAGGAAACAATTCGTGAATAACAATAGTATTTGAGCGATTTAAACGAGAGAAAAATTTGTTCCACACGGTTTGACTCGAGAGCAAATAGCGGGGGGAAAGAAAGATTCATCGTTGTCACGATTTTCTTCGATTCCGAATTTTTCGAGACACATTTTTACGAAGAGATAAAGGCTCGAATCAGAAAAAGTTTCTACATTGCATTCTTACATAAAATGAAATTCGATCATGGGTGTTCCGTTTTTTTTTTAAAAATATTTTACAAATTATTCGTACGACGATAAATCTAGAACGCTAAAAACATAATTACGTTACTGCCCACATATAATCACATATATTTAACAACGTATATATTTACGTTTGATCGATTTATCGTTTGTCGATTTAAAACGCTATAGTAGATTATTTACTAGACGAATAAAACAGGATTAAAACAGGAAAAATTCAAACTCGTTATTCGATTGCCGTACCGCGTGTATATTATCCACCGACCACCGCGGTCATCGTATATCGCCGGAATACCGACACAAAAAATTGGCACCAACAGTTGTGCGACGTCATTATCATATTTCGGTTTTTGATAATATAAAATAATAATAATAATAATAAATATTATATATAAATACTACACTGTATAACGACGAACAAACGCCTATTCTAATAATCGTTTGTTTTCGCCCTTCGCCAATATCAAAAAAAATATATATATATATATTATGTATACTCGGTGATCTGCCCCTTTTTTTTTCTAAATATAAAAAAGTCGTTTTACAATCGTCTCGAGTTTAACGATCGGACAGATAAATGCATTTGCTGGCGCGTTCTATCGAAACGACTAATTTTTATTGTGCGGAATCACCGTTCGAACGACGCTTTTATTATATAATAATACAACCGATATCGGTTTAACTCGTTTATATACGTATATATATATATATTATACGTGCATAACGTGTATGCGTACTTAAATATTATAATCTTGCCGAGAAAATTGGCACGCGACTAATGTTTCCGAACGTTACACGCAAAACTCTATATTATACGTTATATATTTATTCCTTATTTTTCGAAAACAATATTCGAACCAATAATCTCACGGCGCCTCCTAAAAACGCTATACGATCTAAATGATTAGAAATCGACCGAGAGAAAAAAAATGTTTCACTTCAGTCGGGGACGAGCACGGATTTCAAATAAGTCTATATCGTTTTTACGTATTATTTTATAAACTTACCTATAACCAACATTAAAAAGTAGTTAAAAACAAATGTTCAATATGTATTTTAATACATATATGAATACTATCAATTGTATTACTATAAATTAATTTTTTTAATTTCATCCTATTCTTTTATTAATAATTATTTCGTTATTATTGTCTACATAGACGACTATAGATGTCGGTAATTGTTTGATGCAATAAATTAATGAAATATTAAAATTATAACAAAAATTTAATTCTCGGCTTTTATAACATTTTATCAAAGTTTTAGGTTTTAATATTGTTACAACATGGACGTATTATTGGGGGGAAAGTGGTTGTCAGAATACTAGAAAATTTTAGAACGGTAGATTAATAGTTATTGATATTCGAATACCTACGAAATATCATTTCAAATATTCTGCGCGAGTACATTATTTAAAACGTATTTAAAAAATATTCTAAATACAAAAAAAAAATGTTTAAACACTCAAATACTTCACAACACTGATAACTACAGCAGTAACTATTATTTAATAACGAAAATGTACAGAGAACAAATGAACGATATATATATGTATATACTTTGACTATATTTAGATATATAATCGTTTCGACGAAATTTATTTGACATAATATTATTCGTTCGTGGACTCTGTGTAGAAAAATAAATAAAAATCGATTTCTGAAGTTCAATGTACTTTCTCGTTTGGAGGGTATTTTCGTTTTGTTTTCACACACATAAAATATTCATGAAAATATCGTTAGGTTTTTTTTATTTTTTACTGTTTCGCGGACATGTGCAGGGGATACGTGTGGTATACGTAATATCGTTATGAAAAACACGATATTTTGATACTTATTATTATTATTATTATTTTTGTTTTTATATCGGTAGTCGTTAATTTTTATTTTCCTGCAACGATATACACGTCATGCGCGACGTATAAGACTAAATTGTATCGGTGTCACGATAAAAAAAAGAACATTATTATTATTGTACGATCCGACGACGGATCGTTTTATTGGCTCATTTAGCACTCGTAAGTGCGCGTATTTGTACGTTCGCGAAAAGGCGTTTATTAAATAATTATTTATTTACACGTACTCGTAGCTAGAAACTGTGTGAATAACGGCGCGAGCCAACGCTACATACGTATATCCCAAAAAAAAATTTTTAAAAAATAGCGCGTCGAATTTCTTCTCCCTTAAATCGTTTTTCTCTAATAAATGTGATTTCATTGAGATCATTGCATTCCGGTCTCCTCCGAATTGAGACGAGACGAGAACCATCTCGCGTGCGGCTGCAACCTCGAGAGTCAATGGAAACGATCTCGGCGGCACACATTATTCGTATATGGCGCGAAGTAAAGCAAAACCACGAGAATAAGTGAATTAGAAGTGGAAAAAAAGAGTTTTCTTTTTTTTCTACCGACACTCCTCGTGAATGCTCGCCTTAGTACGATACACGCAGTTCGCGGGCTGATTTCTGTCCCGAAAGGGGAGGGCACGGAGGAGGGGTCGTTTTTCACGGTATTTTTTCTTTTATACGCACCACCGCTACGTGGATACATTACAATGCGACCGGCGATCGTCGGGCTTATTCGTTATATATAATAGTGGAAATATAATATTATAGGTACGCGCGACTGCGGTAGGTGGTGCCTCTTTCTTATACTATTAATTAAAAAATGAGCGCGTTACTTTTTTTTTTTTTTGCAAAAACGCTCGTCATATAAATTACAACGACGCCCGGTTTTGTCCCCGCCCCGTCTCGGCTCCATTCCGCTCCTGTCGGCGCGAACGCGCGCACCCCGTCGCATTCGTATATATGTGTATATTATCCATACAGTGTCTTATTTATTTTTCGTGCGTCCCCCCCCCGTATGTGTGCGCACACAAAATCAAATATGCGCGCATAATAAATACTTGGACGTTAATTAAGTATATATATATAGGTACACTGGCAGTGTAGTAAATACACATAAATACAGTCACAAGCTTTCCAGACAGTTCGGGTCACTGAGCTCTGCGCGCACACACACACACACCGATAGTAGTACGCGCAGCGTATAATACTAAAACGAGTAATACACAATACATAAATACGATTTCTCTCTCTCTCTCTCTCTCTCGTTTTATTCGCCGTACAGGTACGCGGCATACCCGCGACAATCGAGTCCACACCCCGAACTTCACGAAGTTATATTGACTTCACCTGTATATATATATTGTCGATATTAATGAATAGACTGCGATGAATAGTTTAACGATTGAAAAATCTCCACGAATACCGTGCGATTTACGCTCATTATTTTCATATTAAATGTTTAAAAAAATAAAAATCCGTAAAAAGCAGGGCCGTAGACACGGGGGTGGGGGTTTAGTGGGTTCAAACCCCCCTTGAACATCGGATACTGTATGAATTATCGAAGAAACCGAGAAAAATTGATATATTGTTATAAATTAATTATAGTATATAAAAATAATATAAATCATTCACACTTTCTTGATGTTTACCTCAATATTATAACTAATGATGACCTCAAATAGGCCATATTAAATTTCTATCTATAGCACTGATCCCCCCCCCCCATATAAAAATTGTATCTACGGCACTGGTAAAGAGTATAAACGAATTATTATTGTTATTATATATTCCTCGATTGAATTTTATATATATATATATATATATCTTGAAAACAAAACGTATTTACAGCGTGCAGTCCGACGAGTTTATATCGATAATAGAAAATATCGTTGAATGCCTGCCAGCGAAGTGCGAGAGAAAAAACGAAATAATAATATAAAATTATGTTTTCGGAATTCAACGCGATTCGAAATTTCGTATTGAAAAACGGTTACGGGACGAATTTCTATTTTAGATAAAAAAAAAAAAAGGAATTCGTTACGAATTCACACAGCCTCGAATACGATTATTATTACGATCCGCGCGATAAATATAATATTATTTATTAATAATAATAACAACACAATATTATATTTACTCGCGTAAAATTCCAAAAAACTGGTAATCCGAACCGGTTGCGCGTCGTTCCGTCCCGGCCTGCAGCAACCACCACCACCACCACCACCACCAACCCCCTCCCACGATATTCCTTTATATTGTGTTTTTTTTTTATTCTATCACGAGAAAAAAAATCAAGAATAGAAAAGAGAGAGAAAATCTCCAACCACGTTGCCGCCTGCTGCTGCCTGCGTCTTCTTAAACCGTTCGAACGATTTACGCGCGGCGACCGATTATTTATTACATACACCTTGTCCGCCGACGTCCATGTTGTTGTTGTTATTACGTTTTATTATTATTATTATTATTATTATTATTATTATTATTATTATTATTGCGTATTATTTAATGCGAGCAAGTAAAGATCCGTTTTTTTTTTGTTTTTGCTCCTCGAGGCTGTGCGCGCGGACACGTGTAAAGTTATACCTATAATTATCACTATATTTTTCTATTAAATAGAATATAGAATTTAATTACAACTGTATTACATTACCGGAATCGTTGATTTGTTGTTTTTTCGCGGAGGAATAAGGTCGACTGATATACAACGGAACACATATAGAAAAATTAATTTATGCGAACACAGGCGTGTATAGATTTTTTTTTTTACACGCCTGATCAAGACGTAATATTCAACATTTGTTTTCTTTTATATAAACAATATAAAATTTAATATTAATTCGTAATAAAAAAAAATCCAGTTTTAAAACAATATTCATCAGCTACCGCATTGAAATTTTTTTTTTTACTGTGAAATATTCTTACAGCGTTTTAGGATTTTTTCTTCATTTTATACTAAGACAAAATTTTTAAAAAAAGGAGGGGGGAGAAATTTTTTTTAATACTCCAAAAGCAGCGCGATGCTGATTTCAAACGCATTTTACATAGAATACGGTATCGCGAAATCACAACTGATAAATTATATTTTTTTTTTTTTTAAGTTCTAGTTGGGACTGATTTTGCAAATCTCGCCATTGCAAACACGTCTGCAATGTACTACGAGGAAGACATTCGAACGCGGACGGTATTTGCTATATTATTGTTTTCGCCCGTGGGCCAGATCATAATGTATTACAGATAAATAGCGGACACAAACCGTCGGTAGTCGCGTGTATACTTCCGTGGACCGAAATATAATTGTAAACGCATTTGTACGTAATACATATATAACGTATATATATATATATATAGGAAGTGAACAAACTCGCATTAGTCGAGTTTCGGAGGACAGAAGCACGGTATATTATTATTAACATTATTATGTATATATATATATTAAACTTTATATTTAAATTACTCGTCGATAATATTTATGTGCGCGCATTAAGTATTCAAACGACCGATATATACTCTACTACGGGGAATTGTATAGTATAAGACAATATTATATACAGTTGAAGGACGATCGTTTTCAAATATTGAATTCGTGTATTGTGTATAAGCGTTTGTTCCCGGATCCGTATCGATCGCGTAAGTAGGAAGGAAATTTTTTTTTTAAATATACCATTTGAAAGAGACGGTTTTTTAAAAAAAAAGGTTTTTCGATTCTGCCCCACCCCCTCTAATTTCCTTAATAAATCAATTCACAAAAAGTAACAAAAATCACGACGTCCTACAATTACCGTTCGGGTGCGTTTATAAGCGATACACACAAACGATTAAATATACGCTGCAGACTGGTACGAGATCTAATGGTTTTTTTACGTTTTTTCTATGAGAAAATTATGTATAAATATGTTAGTTTCCTATATAGTATATTATACACTGAATATATACGCGTTTAACGGTGACGAATATCCTATATATATTTGTATTATATTTTATATATTTATTTTTTATATTATATTTTTTATTATTCAAGCATATACGCTCGCGTATATAGAGATATGCGATTTCGGCACACAATCATTTTAATTATTAACACAGACAGAGCAGGGGCGACGAACGATGGCGCCTTTTCAATAATAAATAATAATCGAACGGGCAAATAATTGATTGAAAAAATTTGATTATTGATATTTCATCGACGTACATATATTTATTCGCTCGTGTGCTTCTATCATATTATGGAAAAAATTTATAACTACTCGAAACCGCATAACCATCGTATAATAGTCGACACTCTGCAAGTGACTCGCGTCAAAGCTTTTCAAATAACACGACTTAGATAATTCGGTAAACCGATTTTGAGTTATTGAACATTATTGAAAATCGAAATAATTGTGAATTTGAAGAAAAGAATTCGTTACCCGCTTAAGTACAACGAACTTGTGGAAATAATTATTGTGAAATCGATTGTAACGTGAAAATTCGATTACTATACTGTTGAGTGGAAAAGTCTTCGAGATTCATTTGCTCCTACGAAATACAAAGCGCAATCGCTTCAATGACAACGTTTGATCGGGTGCGCGCAGCTATTTGCTTCTACGAATTTGATTAAATCAACTGTAAGAAATCGTTTTGGAATAAAAAAAAGTGCGGAACGTGTTCAATTTCATCGATTACAACCCGAAGGGATTTGTAGATTCGTTAGCTAATAAAATCAATATATATAAAATATTTCCATCGGCAAACTCTATAATATTAATTTTTGGATATTATTAATTTATTTTATTATATATTATATATATATTTTTTTTAATGTACGAATTTATTCTCTTAATATATTTCGTTGTCAACTATATGTATTTTTAATTATTATTATTATTTTCTTTTAATATTGACAAGCAGATACAAAAATGTTCTCCACTATATTACGCATATTATAGAAAAGAGCCGAGTAGTCCTATATCCGTTCTTAGAACGTTATTTTGCTTTGGTATTTTTAATTTGAGGTAAAAAAAAAAAAATAATGGTGCATAGAAAATTTGTTTTCTTACAAAGGGTATAAGGCGCAGTATTACTAGTATTGAATTTTATGCATATTTTTTTCAATCGTCAGAACAAAAATAAACCCTTAACACTGATAATTTACAATAAATTTTTATCACAAAGTTCAGTATATGTGTATGAGTGTGGGTAGTGGAATCAGTTGTGAATTTCATTCTCGTTCGTATAGTAATTATGTCAGTGTACGGCGAAGGGGGAAACATTGTATTTTTTTTTTAACACTGCGAAATAAGTGGTATTTTTTAACGCGCAAAAAATTACCATCGAGCGATTATACAGAAAAATAAATCGAATACGCGTCGTTCCTACGCGTATTATTTATATAATATATACGTTGATCTCTCTCTCTCTAACTCTCCCGAGGGGATTTTTCAGATTATCGGCTTCCGCGTTCCGTCGCAGACACCATCATTCATCCCTGCAGCCCTGCATATATATATATATATATATATATATATACACGCACTTGGAAACCAGCCATACGTATATATATATATACGTATATCAGAACTATATATCCCGCCGAATAACCCCTTTGCCGTCCACCGCCGCAGCCTCGGGGCTTTGTCTTTTTTTCGCCTATTTCCACATCGCGCATCGTCTCGTCTCTCGCCGCCACCCATATACACCAACGACAACGACCACTGAGACTGCGCGTGGCAATTATATGTATTTTTTAATATATCGTTAAATGATAATAACGCAGCGTCCGTCGAGGGTGCCAAGAAAATGCCTACGCACTCATATGGGTTGTAAAATATATTCGTATTTATTCTACACGCTTATATATGTATAATAATAATTAGAGCATTTTTTTCCGACACGACGCTCTCCAAGACTCCAAGACTGCACAAATGTAGTGTTTCGAGTATAAATACGATATTATTTATAATAATTGATATTATTATTGCGAGTAAATATACGCAGGCTATTCTAAAAACAAATTTTTTTTGGGGGACATTTTTACACGCTTTATGATAATTTCTTTTTTTTTAGCTCATTTTTAACCTATTTCTAGTAATTTTACGAAATAAAAATTCACCCAAAATTGAATCGTATAAACATACGATCCTGTACAAATACAACGATCATATTATTTATGTTTTTAAATAAAACGTTTCTCAAAGTATACCGTTAATATAACGTTGTCTCGTGGCCATGCGAATTGTCTCGAAATAAAAATAATAATGTAATTATTTAAAGTGAATTTTTTTGTATACAAAATATTTTTCTAGCAAATTTTTTTTTTGAGTTTTTAAGTACCGCAAACGCATTTTCAATGGAAATTAAAATCCGAGCACTAATAATAATTACATAATAAAACGAGGGATACTATAATAATAATTTAGGTTGTATTTACTCACCTGCAGGCGGACCGCGGTACGCAAGTGTTCATTTGTTCATTATAACGTGTATTACTAACGTTGTACGCGCCACACAATACACGTATGTATAGTATAATGTTCGTATCACATAATATCGAAAGTATATATACACATAACAACAACGTTTGCTTACCTATAACAAAGAAATAAAAATAAATAAAAATTAGTCAAAGACGCTTGTATGTTTTTTTTTTTTTTGTTGTTCGATCGATCGTTCGGCGGGATTGTCAATGTATATATATATAATTATAAGAGAACACGATTTATTTTATAAATTTCTTTTTTTTTTTGTTTCCACGATCCGATTACCCTTTTCTCGTTTTGATTATACGTAAAGGTATGCAGCACGCGTATATAAATAAATATACATATATCAAACGGAACGACTGCTTTAGAAACAAAGAGAGTCTATAAAAGGACGAGTCGCAGGCGCGACGCGCCGAAGGAAAAGGTCCCTTTTATATATTCCAAGGGTTGCGCGACACCCCTCGAAGAGAAATTGTCCTCATAAATCCTGGAACTCGGTCGGACTAAAACCTTGGCGTGCGCTGCGCAGCAATTGTACAGCGCCGTATATATACGACGAGACAGAGAAAAATAGAAAGAAAAAGCGTGGGACGCATAAAAATAAAAGGAACGGATGTCTCGGAGACACTCCCAGATGTCATTGTTATTTATCCAGTCGCGCGCGTTATAGCGTTCTCTTTTATGCGCGCGGAGCAGTGCATCGGAGCAGTATACATAAATGTGTATATAAAACGCAAAGATCATTCTTGGTGAATAAAACAAGTCGGATGTTTCCAGGCAAAACGGTTAACAAATCGAACGGGCGGAGCCATAAGGAAATAGACGAAATACAACACTGTGTATAATAAAGTATTTATACTTTTTTCTACGGCGGTTTTACAACGGGAGGAATGTAATATTTTCGCGTTTATATCCGGTATATATATGAACGACAATTTCGATTTTGATCGCTATTTATTTTACCTGCACATTTTCCTCTAACGACGCCTTTAACTGTTGACCGCGTTTAATATTCGAAAATTGTGTTCTCTGCGCTTATTATTGTCTGGTGAAACGATTCGTCCGATCCAGCGTTCGAGATGAACAAGACGTACAAATTTAATATCGCACGAACAGTGAAGACACTTTTACTAACGCGTTTGTTACAGATTCAACTCGAATAGAAAAAAAAACGTAAAAAAAAACATTTCAGTCCGCGTGAGGTCGTAATCCAACGATTAATTGGAAGTCTCGATCCCTGCGGTATTATATCGTTACGAGATTTGAAATCGTCTAGAGTACGTTCGGCGAGAGAACGGAGTGAAAATATATCACGCTATTATAACATATAAAAACACAGGAATGTGCTTGCAGGAGAAAACGTCCTTAAACCGAGAATTTCTTTAATTCCGTTTTAAATACACGTACCAATTATATTTTAACGGTTACCGAATGCGAATTCCTATGAAGACAATAAAGCGTGGACAATCCCTGTAGAATACGTTATTATAGCAGGTATCGGTCAGGTTCTATGTCGTCCGCGGTTCTCGAGTGCAGGCGGTGAATTCTATAGAGTCAGAAACCCTTCCCGCTCTTATAATCCAATGTCATTTAATAAAAATATTTTAAAAACCTGGTCGAATCGAAAGCGATAGTGTGCGATATGCGGCGATAGTATATAAAACGTATGCTATCGATGATTACATACAATCAGACGAGTTTTTATCGAAACCGATTAAGTAAAATTAAAATACACTTGCAGAACACTTTTGACTGATATCGTATAGAGAATACTATAAAACCAAATCAAAAAAAAAAAAATACACTTAAACGTGCGCATATTTAGACGACTAGGCGTTGTCGTCTTCAACGCGTGCCGACTACTATATAATTATAGTTTATAATATTTTCGACGAAGTAAAAACGAACGGATTTCATCAAAATCGTATTTTAATAAATTATAATTACTCCTTCTTAACACGGCGCCGGAATCGTGACACAACTAATACGATGAAAATCCGACACAATATGTGATGTAGAACAACAACAACAACAACAACAACAACGCTTTCTCTACGAGTGTATACATAGTATTAAACTATTAAAGACGACGTTTTATTTTTCTTTCACTATTATTAAAACGATAACGCATTTTATTCTCTCGCTCGCGGTACACTACTATACCGAAACAGCACCACCATCGTATACTCTATATGACATACGCATTATTATTATTATTATTATTATTATTATTATTATTATTATTATTATTCATATATTATACTCGTGTATTAAGTGATTGCCGCACGATTTCGCTCGCGGATGTTTTACAAGGCCGTTAAAAGGACCGTTTTAAAGGCGTGTCCTGGCACGCCGCGCATATACGCGCGCCCGGCGACACGCCATTAAAAAGCGTTCTTTGCGAATACAAAATATAATTTATTAATAATTACATAAAAATACGTATCGTCGGCGGAGGACCGTTTTCGCAGCAGCAGCAGCAGCAGCGATCCCCGGGACTATTAAGTCGTCTAGCGCAGGCGAACGCTTCGTCGCATTTCTATATAAATATATGTTTGTATATGTACACATATATAGTATTGGTGCTATGCCATTATTACGGTTGACGTTGTGTGTATTACGCGTGCAGTACGCGACGTATTAAATACAAAAAAAATTTATATAAAACACGAGAAGAGAGGAGAAGTCTGTCCGGCTATAAGAACAGCAGTACGCGTTCTCCCGCAACACTGCACCGCGGCATCGCAGCATCCGCGAAACGAGCGCGACGACCATTGTGTGCTCGCGCGCGAATATTCCGATGACAAACACACACACACAACGCGTAAGGAAAAGTAAATAATTCTCGTAATATTTTCTCTCGAGTTTGCCGTATACGTGTACGTAATATATCATGTACAGAATAATATTTTTTTTTTTTTTGTCGCGAGTCAACTATTATGTATGTCCGGTAAAAACGTTAAATTTTTAATAAATAAAACAATATTTATTTTTTTATAATTCAAATAATATTAGAAATATTATTTCCACGGTGTAATAATATTTATTCGTTATTAAAAATGTTCTAAAAAAAAAATTTTCAAAATTATATTCACGCCCATCCCCTTCCCTAACCGACCAATACGCTTTTAACCATTAAACGTTTCAAACCGTGTGTTATAAATCTGAACGCAGTCGAATTAAAAAAAAAAACAATCAATAAATTGTTACCGTTTTCGAATCGAAATAATCGCCGACAGTGCGTCGTATTGAAGAAGGCTCGTACCCCCCAACCGCTATTTGCTGTGTTTATATTTATTAAATAATAATTTATATTTAACGAATGCGAAATCAATGTTTATTAATAATTCCATGCCGATTACAACTTTTGATTATTACAAACCAATACGAGTACAACAAAACGTAAAATAATTTTAAAAGACAAACGACATGTTATTAAATTGAATTTTGATTATTTAAAAATACTTTTATTTTATCGTTAATTCGTCATTTTATTTTATTTTTTGTAAATACGCGATTACGAATCTATACCAATTTAAAAAATTTTTTGGTGCCTCCCCGCACTCATTGAAGATTTCTAAGTACTCTCCTGGTCGTCGATACATACGAAATATATAAAATGATAACAAACAAATAATTAAAATTATAAAAAATATAGTACTGAACGGAATGTACAAAAAATTTTTTAAAAAAAATATAAATATATAATAATTATTTATTTTTCCCGAGATAATATATGTGCTAAAATGATGTGCGCGTGTGTGAATATAACGCGTTCGTTTTCTGTATCGCCACTCGTCCAAACACTGTATACCCCGTCTCCTCTCGATATATTATATCCATTCTTTGGCTGCCCCGAGAGAGGAAACGCGAGATTTTTCAGCAATGTTTCCGAGGCGCCAATGGACTTCCGACGACGACGGAACAGAAGATAACGGCTTCGGGCCAACACATACAAGCACTCGATATACCGTACAAATATACATGTCTCACACGATGCGAGCTTATAAAATAGGAAGCAACGCGCCAGGAAAAGATACGGCGACACGACGTTTATTTCCTCCTCGTGACGCCACGGAAATGCGTATTATTCGACGACGTTCGAAACTATACGACTCGTACGTACAAAGAGTTTTTGTCGTTCCCAAATAAAAATATCTCTTTCTACAGTGCGTCGTATTATTTGTACAGACTCGTAATAAAAACGATTATGTCAAAACCAAGTGCGCTCGTCGTCGATAATAATGACAATAATACATCCGTGTAAATATATCGGCTTTGCCAAAATTGTAATATTATACTTTTATATATTATTTACGTGAAACCTGCAGTGCCACGACTATATTGGGCGTGCGAAGTGACGCTTTGCACGCGAGCTTCCAAATCGAGATTCATATTATTTACGCGAATATATAGTGCGCCATACGAGTCGCCGTTAGACTATTAAATCGTCCCGATACATAAAATTTCCGTACAAAGCCGATAATTTAACATTTTTAGGATAAAACGCACGGTGGCCAGTGGCGTATTTACGGGGGGCAGGGGTACTGGACCCCCCCAGAACCAAAAAAAAAATTTTTTTTTAAATAAAATGTACTTATTTGTTAAAATTATCCAAAGGTATTTTTTATTAAATACCTTATCTCAATATATCCTATTGGAATTTTCAAAAAAAAAAAAAATTTGGACCCCCCTCCCAGAAAAAAGTTGAAAATACGCCACTGACGGCGGCACATATGAATTCCACGATTACAAAAGACGAATTTACACGGGAAAAAGAAATATTGTTTTCGAAATTATTCCCGAAATCGTTAGCTTTTTGATTCGTATCTCTTTTAATACTGCGCGGTGTACACGAAAACAAAAAAAATGTTAAAAAAATTTCACGTTCGGTCGCGGATTTATTTCAAAACGCGTTGCACACAATTTTTTTTTTTCATAAATATATCTATAGGTATTGGTAGAAAAATAAAACGTTATTGAAAATCATATAAGTATCGTAAATCCGTCAATCTATAACCGTAGTCACACTTATTAATCGCGTGGAAAAAATTTAAAGGTTTTAAAAACGATTTGCAGCGCTCATAGTTCCGGGGCACCGTGTGCGTGACTCGTTTATTTATCATGTCCGTGTTTTTTAAGTGTACTCTCGACACTTTTCGTTTGCCGTGCAGTGTTTCCGACGACTGCAACGGTTGTAATATTCACACGTTAGTACGGCGGACAAGGGACAGAGTCGTGTGACGTGTTACGTGAAAAAATAATACTTTTTTTATGCGTTATACCTACAAGCGCATTAAATACATATTCGTATTTATTATAATATACAAAACGTATCGGTTATTTATATGGAGAACGAAAAGCGTGTAAACGATTTAAGGGAGCTCCTTTAAATTTGAATATCTCATTGTATATATATATATACATATAATATTACTCGTGTGCGTAGACACTCGCCGAGCGTGATTTATATCGCGGCGGACGCGGTAAATCTCTCGAGGTGCAGTCCAGTCGTATTTATCTTATTAAAAAATTTATATACGTATTTTTTTTCTGTTACATAAACACAGCGCGCGGTATACGCAGCCGGCGAGGAGTTTGAATTTTCGAAAAGATCCGACGAGATTTCCGAAATCGGAAATGAATAATAAATCCGATTGGGAAATAGACGGTTGCCAGCGAATTTTCGAAAGAAAGAAATTATCGAATAGAAACATTTTTTTTTTTGTTTGAAACTATAAGCTCCGTTCAACTGCAATGCGAGGAGAACCGCTGAAATCTACCACAGATTTCCGACCGGTTTATGGGCGGAATATTTGTTTTGAAAAACTTTGGCTTTCCGCGGCAAAAAAAAAAAAAAGATTGCGAACGCTGTCACCCGCAGCGTGTAGCCCCTTCGTGTAAGCATCGATACAACGTCACGCGTAACCGCACGTAAATTACACATTTATTTCGTTATCACCGCGGGGACACGCCTCTTTTACCGGGTCCCGTCCCGGTCGATCTCGGTCAACACGTTATTATTATTTTTGTTCTTATCGTAAATTATTCCTCCTCGCGCGTTCTGCGTATCGTATAATACAGTACACCGCGGTTACTTATTATCACTGGAATCGATCGCGCCGAAAATCAATATATTCAATCTCCGACGTATAATATTCGATATAAATTACATATAATATACGCGGTACAGGAAATCATCGGCACGCGGTTTTTTTTTTAAATATCACGCCGCAAACGAATTTAGAAGATAATACGCGTGTATAATGTAACAGCAGCCACGTATATATACGGGGATACATCGTTCACACTGGGAGCAAAAGAAAAAAGTGTGCTCGCGCGATTTTTTTCAGAGATACGCGCAACGAGCGCGTGATTTGTGACCACGAAATATACGTACAACGACGCCCGAGATGATTAATATAACGACGAAACATCGCGGATAATATACGCAATAAAATAATGATAAAAAAAAAAAGCCACCCACCTAGAAGGCATCGGGCGCGCGTGCGCCCAGAACAATGAATAAAAATAAATAATAATAATAAAATATACCGGACCGCGATATATATATATATGAACAGACGTTTATATATATATATATATGCACGCAGTCGTGTTACGCCGCGTTCGCCAGAAAGAATATAATAATTTATACGAGCGTTTATAACCATATATTATCGACTATCCACGAAACTATATCCTCGATACAATAATAATAATAATAATAATAATAATAATGCACCTATTATTTTGTCGAAAAACATTTGCGAGCGATCGTTTGTCAATTTGTCTGCGAGAGAATAATAAATATAAATATAGATCTTTAATGATCTGTGTAAAGATCGTTGACGGAAAACCTATACGACCGTCCTATACAATAATACCGCCGAGTGTTATTAAAATGGATTACGTAGCCAATAAAAATATTATAACTGAAGTCTCCAACAGCGGTGGTCCACTCGTGGTCGGCGAGAGAATTTCGTTGGTCCGCAGAACAATTTTAACGTATTAGGTGGTACTCGCGATATTTTTTTATTTCATTAGCCCCTTTAGTCGTATAATCGCGGCGATGTGTAAATATCATTTAAATACATAAAAAAAAAAAAAACGATTAAATACGCATTTATAATTTTATTTATATTTACGCGTGTATTTCGTAATTCGATATTAATAATTATTTTATAAACGTAATTATCTTTATTTTTTTTTGTTTAAATATTCGGTCCGAGTGGACCGCAGAATTTACGAGTTACGAATTTAGCGAGTTCCGAAAGGTTATGGCGATCGCGCTGTATAATTAAATCGTAGAAATTTACAGGCGTCGTACTTTCATATACTTTATCTCGTCACGCCCGAGTGCTTAAAAATTATCCGCTTTTTCAAATTTATAATCATCAACTACTATGAAATCTATATTTGGCGGTCTTCTCGATACGACCGCGTATTTAGTTTTCCCCTCGTTCACATGTAATCCTATGCCTTTACTTGCATTTATGAGCTGCGGAGAACGTTTTACCGTAAATATATACGTATATAACTGTGCACGAGGGACAATCGCGAGCGGTCGTTAAGACACGTTGATTTCGATTCGAACTCAATCCGCGTGTACCAGCGAGCGTTACGAGGCGACGGTACGTAGATCGCCCCGGGGCATGCGCGGTGAATACGCCGCGTGGCAGAGGGGAGTGAGTGCGTTTTGTCCGTCGCTGCAGCAAAAACGGTGTAGCTAATAGCGATACATAAATTCGGCGTCCGAGTTTAATTTCGCTAATAGACCGGCGGCGGCGGCGGCGGCGGCGGACGAAGACGCGTTATAATGCGCGCGCGGCGCACACGCGTAACATAATATATTAAATACCCTCTTTTGAATACGCGACGTTTTGCGAAAAGCTCTGCGGTCCGACCACCGCTGCACTGCACAGCACACGCCGCGCACGTAGTCGTCGTCGGGCATTCGGATTTACGACACGCCGAAATTCCTCGACGTCCGTTTCGACCGCCACCGGACCGGGGCACCCCCGGCCGAAAGACGACAGTCGTTACGCGGTTTGAATTACTGCTTTTAATAATGTAAACACACGACGACGGAGCCGGGAAACTAACGCGACGAACGCGCGACCTTAATCTCTTAGGAATTTCACGGAGGACACGTTATATTATTATTATTATTACGTATTATATTGTTATTATGTACGAAGAGGCCGCAGTCGCGGCGCGCGTATCGTGCACGCGAATCGACCGAGAGACCGCCCGCGCCCCGGCGCGCGGACGTCGCAAACGTGTGTGTACGCGACAACACGGCCGCGCGCGTCTCCCCCGCGCCGCCCGGAAACAAATAAACTCGAATTTTTCTCTCTTTTTTTTTTGTTTTCGTTTCTCAGGCGACGGCGGTTATATTTTTCCAAAGTCCACCGATAGTTATTATTTTTTTTTTCGTTTTATTCGCCAGCGAAGATGTATTGCGCGCGACGAGACACGAATGCGGATTTCGCCTGCGCAAGTATAATAATATAGCGTATACGGAACGATCCGCGATTATCTCGGCAAAAATGAACCGTTCGCGCATTTGCTAGATGAGAAACAGCTGCTATAGGCCACCTATTTACAAAACGTGTATATATATATATATATATAATAGCTATATATATAAATATTTATATTATTATTATTTGCATATGACGTGTATCGGCTATGATATATAAAAAAAATAAATAAATAAATGAATAAATAAATAAATGGTAACATGGTGGTGAGAAAATATTATGGTCGGAATTTTAGGGTCTTTTAACCGGGTTTTTGCATTTAGTTCTAGGTTGCGTAGTTGTTTGATGTTTCCCTCATATTTTGTCCAGGGCCAATTAAACGCTATGCGTTCTATGGTTTGCTCCAATCCACATTCACAGAATGGAGTCTGAGCCATGCCCCGTTTGAACAAAGAGCTTCGCCACACCTGCCCTGATCTGTCCTTATCCTATTTAGGGTTACCCATTGTGCACGCGCGAGATCAAAACCAAGAACCTTTTGTTCAGGATTTTCAACCAAGGAGAGATTTCGGACGCGTGAGGCTTTCCAGCGGTTTTTCCATGTAACCGGTACTGATTCATCCGTGAGAGTTACGTTCCAGATCGGATTCCTCGATTTTAGCCGTCATTTTTGGATGGTCAGTTATGGAATATTTATATATAAATTCCGCTGTATACTCTCTATTGATATTCCGTGTAAAGGCACACGAAAGACCGAGCCGAATTCTCTAGAACCGAGCGTATCGCATTTAATATGGAAGAGAATACGCGGTGTTTTTTTTTTTATCGAATCTCAAACGTTTATGTATACACGCTCCATCGAACCCCAAGTACTTTAAAATAGTGTCTGATGCGTTCGTAATATAGAAACTCGAATTACCGCAGAGTGAACTCTGTATCTAAACGTTTTTCGGACTCGGCGAGTCTAATCCCAGACCACCATTCAATTAGAGTATAGAGTTTTTCGCGAAGAACACTGTTCTTATATACGGAATACGACGACGCGTGTCCCCGACAAGTGTCTTAATAATAAAAATAAATGTTTTATATAAAAAAAAAATCCGAGAGAACTATTACCGTATTAAATATCAAAAAAAAATTTTTTTCATCATTATTTTACTGCTGCGTATGCACGTCGCTGAATTTAACGCGTTTTCTTATAGCGAGGCAGAGGCGAAAAAAATGTATTCGTTCGTACGTATTCAAATTGAGCGAATACTAAATTACTACAAATACTCGTTTATATATATATATATGAGTTTTCGCAACAAAACGTTTAGAATGTACATTCGAATTTTACTTGATACAATATTGTGCCATGCAAGAAATAGCTGTATACATAAACAGTCTTTTTAATAAATTATTAAGTATAAATATATTAAAATGGAAACAACGAAATACTCGTCACTGTATTTTAAACGTATAATATTAACGTTTAATATCAAGAATAGAACGGCGGAGAGACAGAAAAATCGAATTTCGATTCTCATCGTATACAGAAACTAAAAACTAAAATTCCATACGAGAATTTTCGAGTATTTTTACACCGCGTTTATTTTCACAGTATTATTATGTAAAAAAAAAAAATTAAAATAATAATATAAATTCCTATACGATTACAACGTGATATCATACAATTAAAATCGTATTATAAAACGTCGTATATAATTGAATTTTCGGGGCACCTGCTCGCCGTATACACCGCCGTGGATCTCGACGACTTTTGGAGGGGGAAGAAGGGGGTTCGCCGGCTAAATTATCGTTTTAATATATTGTTTTGTATATTTAGGGTGCTGCTGCATGAAACGACGAATAATATATTATACGATATATATTATGTGTAATTATAACTCTTGACTAATAGTCGAATCGTGTACGTTTTTTATGCACATAATTTTCGTTTAATCTATCGCGCGGGTACCTTCGTATATATATATATATATATATATATACGTATACACGTACGAAGGAAGTCGAGGCGTGGCGTTCGATGTCAATAAACGCCTAGCGCGTCGAGTAAAAAAAAAAAACAGATAATATTGTGCCGCGGGCCCAAAAAGTGAAAGATAATAATAATAATAATAATAAAAAAGAGAAGTGTTGCCTTTTAAATACATTAGGAACGGCGTCGCGGCATAAACGACTTATTATAAAAAATGGGGTACACTCGAGCTGTATGTACAGTCTCGTATATATATATATATATATATAGGGCGATTTTAATAGTGACGTTTTACAGAAAAGCTGCAAAGCGGAGAAGAAGAAAAAAAACTTATTTATTCGATACCGTTTGTTATATAACTTTTACTTTTTTTTCTCTCTACATTTTACTACCAAACGATAACGTTCAGCTATAAAACAAATTCGTGAAATGATTCGCAATAATATATTATATAATATGTAACAATTCGTTGCGGTATATTATATAGTAAAAAAAAAGTTTAAACGATAATTGTTTTTAGTGTGAAAAAAACGGCGAAAATTGTGGTAATCAACGGGTTTTTTTTTTAAACGGCCACAATTTTTTCCGAGTCTATACACAGTTGTACAGTAAAAAAAATAAATCCTAAGGATAACGCTCGAATCGTGCCGTTTTCCTTTACGAAAAACATTAAATTACATCAGTCGTTTTAAACAAAACCGTAAAATCCGTTAACAACCACCACCAACAATTTGTGTTGATTTCTCCCCCCACCCTCCCCGCGCGCGCGTTCTAATAACCGTAGAATTTTATTTGAAATAATTAAAAATTTCCTATATCCGTACGTATATAGCCGGGAGTGAGGGGAACGGTTAATAATATATGTATTTATAATAAGTCATTGGAGTTCATACTAAAATATGTTGGTATGTGTGTGTGCGTGTGTATAATATATTTAACGCGATAAATTTAATTGAAAAAAAAAAACACTCGAGGTATAGTATTCGAAACGACCTCGGATAGACCGAATAGGTATATAGAATACAAAATGAATATATATATATATATTATTATAGATCGTATCGGAGATTGAAACAAAAAAGCAAAAAAATAAAAATAAAAAATACGTTTTATTCATACCGCTACTCACGATATATATAATATATTTATACGATGACGATTATTATTCGTGTGCGTCGTCCGCGTGTTAGAAAGACGAGGCGCACACATCGCGTATATTATAATAGAGAGAAACGGGTGAGATCTTCGTTTTTGTACACACAACACACACACACACACACACACACACATTTTACACTAACTAGAATTCTGTGTGTGTAATTTGTTATATGCCGATTAGACACAATACATTTGGTAGTATATAATTATAATAATAATAATAATAATAATAATAATAATAATAATAATAATAATAATAATAATAATAATAATAATAATAATAATAATAATAATAATAATAATGAATAAAAATGAATAATAATAAATAATAATATTGAAATGGACGCGCGTATAATACTCGTATACGTGTTAAGTGTACATTAGATTTTTCGGTGTTCCTGCGGTGGTGATTGTGGTGGTCTATCCGATTTTCATCAATAACGTGAGCACGAACAACTACTATATAATACACACCAGACCAAAAGCGAATATTTTGTTTCAACGCACACAGTAAATATAAGTATAGGTATATATATATATATGTATACGGGTATTATTATTATAATATATATTTTAATATAATAATAATAGTAATTTTCTTTATTACGGAAATATATTACGACTGCATCTTTTTACCTTTAATATGCGTATATACTGTTCATCATTAAAAAAAAGAAGAAAACATTTTTATTTTTTACTTCTCGAGTAGGCGCGTAGTAAATATATAAAGAAAAAATAGAGAGAGAGAGAGAGAAATAATAATACTGAAAGACAGAGAATTAGTAATCTATATACGTATTATTTATGTATAAAAGAAGAAACAATATACATACATATCAATTTAAAACGATGATAATAGTATGCACGAATATCGTAAAAGCTGTAAGAGATTAATTTAAAAAAAAAAAAAAAAATCAATATTTTGAAGAAATTCGATCATGTCATTTATAATGTTTTGTATAAAAAAAAAATTGTTATTTTAATTGCTTAAAACGCTGTTCTAGCGTTCTCGTATTGAAAAATTCGATTATAACGTCGTATTTATATATAGGTAGTAACAGAGAGTAAAGAGCCTTCGTGGCTTCATTAACGTTGAAAACATAAAAAAACGAATAAATAACAGTAATACGTTGAATTTCGTTTCGTGTTTGTTTTATTAAAATGTCAATGTTTGATAATTATTAATAATAATAATATAATATTTTATTCGACTGCAAACGCGCGTGTATACAGCTCGTATAAATCGAAAAACGTCTAGAGAAACGACCGCCATATTACTATATAATGTTGTATACGCATACCGCGATTATTCGTAGATCCGAGCTAAAAATAAAAAATGTTTAAAATACTAAACGTGACATTAAAAAAAAAAAAACGACCGGTAAACGCGCGTATTATTATTTTGTAAAATATCGGAATTCGTTATTTAATTCGTTCGTAAATATTCCACAAAGTGACGACAAAACGGAATTTTCCGTGGGCGCATCGTCGTTTATACACTATTCGCTATCTATTATAATATTGAATTACGACGGGCGAAACGTATATTAAAATACAACATTTATATTTACATATTATATTGATTTTTATATATCGACTAACTATACTATTATAACGCGATAGTTTAATTTAAAAAACAAAAAAAAAACTGGTTTATATATTGTGTGTGACGGTATTTCGCGCACAAATATATTCGCAGTATATTATACTGTTGCCAAAACGTGCGCGAGCGTTTGCTATCTGCAGCTGCAGGATGGCGGAGATCGATACGCGTTTTATTACAGGCGATTATCGAGATTCGCTGTAATATTATAATTTATACGGTTGCAGGTGTACAAGAATTACTGCAGAAGAAAAAGAAGAAAAACGAAATTTCAGTGTGGTAAACGTTATTTTTTAACACATTTCTATTATTTATTTATTTTTTTTTTCAGGAAAATACGATGTTATCGAATTACTTATGTGTAATATTGAGCGTTTCGAATGCTTTCGGATAGATATGTGCTGACAGATATAACAGTTGAAGTACTTCAAGAGAAGTGAACGGTTGAAATATATACGACCAAAGTACCTATATACAAGCGTCCGACTGTTTATACGCGGACAACGATCGATGCGGAGAGGATGCCAAAATAAATGTTCTTTTAAACTACCAAATTTTTTTGTTTTTTTAATGATATGTACATAGTTTTTATAGAATAGAAATTAAGAAATATATACGATTAAAATTTTAATTTTAAATATTCGATATTTTTTTCAAAATATAATATTTGAAATCACGTTGTTTTATCGCGTATTCATTGTTTCTATTATTTCTCTTTATATTTTCTACATTACACATTTGTTTTGTTACGTTTTCGTATATTAATACAGTACAGGTATATCGTTTAACTTCACGTCGCCCAATGTATATTTATTGCTATAGACCAATCAATCGTTATTCCTATGTAATCGCAACACGTGGTGGCACGTATCAATTACTACGCGTATTTGATTGCTCCGATATAACTACTTTGATTTAGTTGATTCTTCGTAAGCCTAAATTACGTCCTATACTGTATAGAATTTAATGCGCTTTCGTGCAGTTATACTAAATCAGATTATAAAAAACTTTTGTTTTTTTTTTTAGTTACAAAATATAAATTGTGTAAATGTGTATGTCCAGATATACGGTACACAGAAACGAAATTAATATATATATATTAATCGCAACGCTTTTAAAATACTATATATAGTGCTTTGAGTCGACACAGAGGCACTCGAGATAACTTTTTACTTATCGTTTATCGTTTAATAACGTTGTTTGTAAATGAACTTTTCAACGCTATTGTCATTGAGATTTTTTTCTTCTTCTTCATTCGTTTTCCATCGCACTACTATTTTTCTCCCTTTAGCGGGCACAAGCTTTTTTTTTTAGCATATTATAGATGGTTTATATATATATATATATAGCACTCGATAAACTATCATTTATATTGTACGGAAATACAGAACGCGATGATATTCTCTACTTTTGACTGCCGAGGCGTATACGGGACGTCGAACAGACAAAACGTAGGTATACGCGGTAAATACCGTATATAGTGCGGAAGACCGTGGGCCACTTGGAAAAGTTTTTTAAAAAGTGAACGAAAAAAGTATCTTTTTCTATCCGCCGAAAACCACACCAGGCGCGCACGACGGTGTACAAACGCATACACGCGCACACGAGGGCCCGTACACACACATATTTTTTTTTATATATATATACATAAGAACGATGGCGCGGATACACACACACACACACTACAGTAACCTTGGAGACCCGGCAACTCCGACACGTTGCCTGTTTGCCCCGTCGTCGCCGCCGCGTGCGTTAGGTACACACATTATACCGGCAGATATGTACGATACGATAAAAAAAAAATAATAAAAAATAAAATATATACGTAAAGACTAATGTCTGGAGAGAGAGAGAGAGAGACAGTGAGTGAGCGAGCGAGTGAGTGAGAGAACTGGGAATGAAAAATTTCTTGTATAGGCGGAATGGGCGGGTTTAGAGTGTGAGTGAGAGAACGTATATATTGTATATATATATATATACACAGACACGGTCGGGTTTGCGTGCGCGTTCGTTCGGTTTCCCTCTCTCAAGGTTTCCTCCTTATAAATATACTGTTTTTTTTCATTTTTTTTTTTTTATTAAATGTCACGGGCTGTAAAACGTAATAAATCAACAGTCGATGTGACAACGATTATAACGTATTACCGTGGAAACGCGCGCGCACATATTATTATATAAAATATAGGCGACCAAATGTACTCTCATATTATTATGTTTTATGGATACGTGCGCGCCGTTATAGCGTCCGCGGTCGGTGTACGACGACGACGACGACGACGACATCGTCGTATGGATCGTATTAACCAGAATCGTATGGGCCTGTAAAAAAAAAAAAAAAAACGGACACGGATACTGCAGTATACTATACAGAAAGACGAGAAAACAAATATAACGCGCGTAATTCAATAGGTATAAAAATCGTTTTTATATTATTTTTATTTTTTTAATAAATGTTAAATTATTCTCCGTATAATATTATTGTATACAATACGATAGTATATAACAAACGCCGAGTAGCTCGGTACACGCGCGATATGTGCCCACGTGCGAACGGACCGTGTATATTATATATTATTATTATATATTTTTAAGTCGACGACATTCTTGGCGTCCGTCTAACCTCGTGTGTTTTCAAAAATACAATATTATCGCTGGCCGCGTACGGTAAAAGACACACAAACGTACCTATATACGATATATAGTTATACGCAATAATAGCTTGTTGCAGCAAAGCTGTTGAAACGGTTTCTCCCCCGTTGTAAGTATACGAGACGACACGGAGAACGCAACATTCGAAACACTTGTAGTGTATACGACACATAAAAAAAAAAATTACCGCGATATACGTTTCAATAGACTTTTATCCGGTTTTTTTTTTTTTTTATTAGCGCGTTCAGTGTTCGACGCGTACGCGACGATTCAATCGAAATCACGTTTATTATTAATTTTTTTTTTCTAATTCGTGGTTTTTTTTGTTTCGGTCGACGATTATTAGTAAATATTTGTCGAGAAATTTCGAGGGGAAAAACTATATATTATATTGTCGAGGTTTATAGACGCCAATCCGCCGCTCGAGGAAAATGCGTATCTCGTATATAACGTATATAACTAAATAATTTATTCGATCGTTATATTATATATCTGCTTGAAAATTGTTTCGGAACGAATTTCGTGTATATACGTATATTATATAATAATTTATTTATATATTTTATTCCTTATATATATATAAAATAATTTTATAAAAAGTATATCAAAATCACGATATTCGTCGAAGAAGATAACGCGTACACGATATATTAAGACAATTTTTATATAATATATATTTTTTTCCAGCTAAGAATCGCGATTATTCTTTTACACGAAACTCGTCGAATTATTCTATATATATATATAAGCGGGCGTACTGCGAAATTCAAGTAAAAACAGTTAATTAAAAAAAATAATATAATACTATATGCTATACGAGACGTATAACGTCTACTATACACTATTACACATTGTTTACAACGTAAAACAATAACGGGTTTATTAAAAGAATATTTTTTTTTACACGTTTATTAAATATTAAACGGAACATTTTTTTTTTATTATTATTATATATACCACTTTTATTGGATTTTTATTTAGTATCCATTTCTCTACGCGGTTATTGCGCGCGCGCGCGACCTAAGAAATAAAATATTATTTTCACCGTCCGTTCTCTGCAAAGACCGTCGCGCGCTGTACCTAGGTATATATAAATTAATAGAACGAAATCGCGATTTATAACTTATTATTGCGGTATAAAATATATAATATATATACATTACAACGCGCGTGTTAACCGCTGTATATATATATATATATGTACACTGCGGCAATACGAGCTCAATATAATATATTATATATTATATACGAAACGTGATAGCAATTTTTATATACTCTTTTTTTTTGTTTTTTATATTTTGTTTTATAGCGGAGGGAAAAAAACCAACGCGTAATATACCGCCGTCGACCTATCACTTTTCGGGATATATATATATATATACGTATTATAAGACCGCGCGCTCGTTGATATGTAGCCGACTTGAGAGAGAGAGAGAGAGAGAGAGAGGATAAACACCTAATGCGCGTTATATATTATATACGTATACGCTATTTGGTCTAATCCAGAATACGTGTTAAGTGCGTGGTTTACGATCCGGTTGAAAGGGGGCGCTCTCGCGCTTTATCCCCCTTTTCCACACAAATATATATATATATACATATTATATATTATACGTGTGCGTTGTACGTATTATATATGAGCCGCGCGCGTACATATTATATTATTATTATATGTATTACTATACTATTATATATATATATATATATATTACTGCGCGCGTTTTATATATGACGTTTGCGTATGATTTAAGCGTGTCCGGTGCGCTCAGAATAAGTCCTCTGCAGCGCACCGCCGCAAAAGGCGAAACAAAAAAAAAGAATCGTGACCGAGCTCGGCGTATACGCTGCTTCTGCCGTATACGTATACGACGGCGCAGGATACATATTATAACCCCGCCGCAGCCGGATCCAATAACGGCCCTGTTATTTATGGCGCGCTGCAATTCCTCAATTCCTCAATTTGCTGGGATCCCGCAGGAACGCGCGCGTTGCCGAGGACCTGGTGGTGGTGGTGGTGGTGGTGGAGAAGGACACCAGTAGGGACCAGTAATACTATATATATATATAACGCAACAGGAAGACGCTTGTAATCTTCCGGACTCATAAATCCGGTATAAAATACGAACGTTAAATAATATACGTATATATACACGATATTCCTATTCCTTTTCACGACGTCCTGCGTTTTAGTCACGTGGTCGCAGTATGTGCGGCGTGTAAGACGATATTTTTTTTTTTTTGTGTTTTTTAATTATTTATATATATATATTTTTTTTTATAAATATAACAACACGCGCTTAACATTATCGCTCTCTACACGCTCCGTAAACACCGTCACGTGTGAAGCGGTTTGTGTGTATACTGCAACTTGTATACCGTTTTTTTTTTTCTCACAACGAATACGCGCACTTGGGAAAAACGCATCAGACCCTGCGTAAATACAGTCGAGAGACTTATGAAGAAGACGAAGACGGAAAAGAATATTTTAATAACCCGAACAAACGGACGATATATTTTTATAAGCGCGTCCGTATATAGTTTTTTTTTTTTTAACAAGCGTTAAAAACGTTTAAAAAAACCCTCCGCCTCGACTGCAATATTATAACACTGCGCGTCGTCCGCTGCGGCTCAGGGATACGCTTTATTTACTCGGTGTATATTTGGTGTTTAAAAGATTTTAGATACGAGATACGCGCGCATAATATTCTGTTAATTTTCTACGGCCCTTTTACTCTTATAATAACGTACGAATTTATTTAAAATAATCTTGTTCCTACGACCGCGCATCCTCCTTCGGACTACCGTTAATTAGTATTTTATATAATTTATACCGAAAAGTACATTCGTATATACATAAGAAACACCTGTTAACAGCGAATTTCATTGTATCATAAAATATCGCTTACAAGACGTACGCCTCGCCCATCCGTCCACGATATATATATATTCTTTTCTATGTAGGTATATATACTACAGCTTTCTACTATATCAATAATAATAATAATACGCGAAAAACGCGCTTGCGGCTCACAAATTACACGAATTGTTCTATCGCGTATATATACGATTTAATAGTCGTTTTTAATTCGTGTACGTTTGAGATACGAACAGAAACATAAAGTGCAGCACCGATCGCGTTACACATAGAAATCCGGTGGTAACCATAATTCCGTCCGATGATCGCTGCGTATGTACTATTTATAAACAGTTGATTTTTATCGATTTTCCCGATAGCGTAACGGCAAATTTCGCGTGAAAAAGCGATTTCGTCAAATTCACATATTATATTATATATATATACGTAATTTCCAAAAAAAAATCCTAGATTCGGAAAGTCGTTTTTCGAATACAACGATAGTTATTGCGTTCAAATGTTCGTACACACTAAATAATAATAAAACTGCGTAAAATCTCTGTCTATACGCGTACAAAATGAATTCACTTATACGCGAGCACTTATCCGCGCCGGCATCTGCGGCGGCTCGCTGTACCTTTTCGTATACACACAAATACGTTTGGGCAGGACCGAAAGGAAAATCGTTAATGTCCTTCTTTAAAAGCGTATATTCGCGGCCGTATTTGCGAAGGGATATTGTTGAACGCGCGCGCCGAACACGATTTAATGTACGGACACGGACATATTTCAAAAACGCGTCACAATATTTATATGTACGACGACGGTCTCGGGACGAGACCCTCGGAAATTCGTTACACACGACGTTCGCCGGTATACGTATAATAATGAAATAGATAAGCCTTATAATGTATTTAACGTTGTACCCGCGATGCTTGTTCGTGGCTGCAGCAATAATTCTTATATATTTCAGTGTGTAATAATCGTTAACGGCATTTGTCGACGGGACGCACGATATTTATAAGTGGGTATAATAATTATTGTTTATTACACATTCGTTGTATTTCTCGCTTTTAAACCGCGCCCAATAAATCTCGCGAATTTCCATTCCTCTATACACTATCACTATTCCTATATATTACACACTGTTATTAACACTATATATTAATAAATATTGGGGCTTTGAAATCTAAACGGTATACCAATAAATAAACGATTTCTTTTTTCTCCTAATATTTTGTATCGAGTCTGTAAATTACATTATAAAAAAATTGTTTTTTTTTTCACTCGACACAATGACCGTTTTTTCCAGTCTTGGAACGTATAACGACGCGGTAATTGTGATGTGTATTTTCTCGATTTCGAAAACGGTTTCGCGCAGGAGAAGATTTCGGAAGGGAACTGAGAGAAGAGTGAAGAATAATATTCGCAGTTTTTATTTAAGTATAGAAGGCTATATAATATGATCTCGAAATCATTTTGTACGATTATAATATTCGCGAATTAACGCGCGCGAGAAAGAATTCTAAATCCAACGCACATAACGCGTTCGAACGGTCGGATAAGTACACGAACGAAATTCTCTCGCGAGTATTGTGCAGGATTGCGGCGCGTTATGTCGTCCAGGCGTCGTTTCGCGGGTACTTGAAGGGACTTATAGGGACTTGCGTACAAGTACGCAGGGTACTTGTAGGGACCTGCGCACATGTAAATATATGCGCCTTAGCGAAGTATAAATATTACATTATAAATGTCTCATACGCATTGGCCGTCGCCCGGGACAATGACGAACGGACATCATCGAAACGACGTGTCGTACACATAAATTTACACACTCGATAGCGCGTAGTACATGCGCACGCAGTGTTCGACGCGTGTGCCGCCGAGTCCGGGCGTGAATCCGAACGTTTGACAGAGTTATGCGCGGCGATGAACTTCCCTTTTCCTCTTGTAATATAAATATTTTTATAAAAATATGTGTGTGTGTGTGTGTGTAGAAAACGTTATACAAAACACGAACGTACACACAACAATACGCAATATCCCCTCACCGATCCGTCTGCAGCGTTACGGGTCTACGATATACGCACATATGTAAATTTACCGGATAGACTGCAGTACACGCGCGCGCGTTACAGAAGAGAGCGTGCTACACTGTCGCGTCGCCACGGAACGTCTTTATTTTTCATCTCGGATCGAGAATAGCGAATATCACATGCAGGTTCGCGTATACTTTTTCCTCTATACGGCATACACCTATATACGCGTTATTATAATATATACGGTATATATAGTATATAGTGTATTATATATAGTCACGTACAGAGCCGTCTTACGGTTATGCGAGGCCCAAGGGGCAGGAGCCGAAAATATATTTGGGGACCTTTAAATATTTAATTTATGATATATTCGTATAAAAATTTAGATTTTTTTTAACACGTATATATATATATATATAGCTATATGTTAAAAATTATACTTTATCAATAAAAAATAAAATGCCGATTTTTATTTATATAATCTCTGTATAGCTGCTGTTACTTTATTGTGATAATATTTCAAAACGTTAATATTTAAAAATGTAATTCTTAATTAAATTAAATTTTTTTTTATCATTATCGAGATTTATTTATTTTTTTTTTAAATACCTATAAGTAAAAAAAAAAAATTAATATATGATAAATAAATTGGGGGCCTTCCGCGGGCCCATGTCTTAAGACAACACCGGTTGCGTTCAGTTTGCCGTACACACGCGTGTTCTGCACACTGCAGTGCTCGAGGATCGCGAGAAAAATTTGTTAAAAGCGTATATTGAAAATTTGCGTTCCCCCCAAAAAAAAAGCGTACATTTTCCTAAATTTTCATATAATCTTGTTTCAAATACGCGCGGTTCGTCTTTATTTTCCACTGCGTAAAACTCTAAACGCGTTGAACTAAAATAGTTTAGCTCGACTATATATAACGTATTCTTATAGGAACACGTTATAGTGTTCCGCGGACGCGCGGTAAATTCGTTTTACGGATTATAAAAAAACTATAATAAAACCTCAAATATAAATATCTTCTTCGATCTGATACAGCAAATACGTGTTAAAACAATAATACGCGCTTTGTATTGTTTCTATACGATAAAAGTGTATAAAAACGAATGACTACAATACGTATATATATATATATATATAGTGTTCCGTTTAGAAAAATAATAGAAAAAAAAAACGCTGAAATATTTTTTTTTTAAAGAAGAGTATAAATTATTGTCCCCATAATTCAAACAATACGCAGCTGCAGGTTATACGCGCGACGTTCAAAAACCACCGATGATCGGCTTCGATTTTTATACGAATAAATATATGTGAGTATATATGTGCGCTGCAAGGTGTTACGCGCGCGAAGAGAAAATATAACGCGTGTTTGTAGAGTATATATATATAAAAAATATGTTGTATAATAATAATATAAAAAAGTATATGTACCTATATTTTAAATATAAAAAATTGTTTTTTTTACTACGGGAATAAATCGGCGACAATAAGTGCATATATATATATATATTTAACAATTTATAAAATAAAAAGTCGTCGCGTTTATGTACAAAAACGGCAGCAGCAGAAATTCTCATCCGCAGTATATACCTACATATTATATACACGGCTCGTATTATTATTATTATTTTTATTTTTTTATATATATATAAAGGTCTGTGCAGCAGCAGCAGCGGCGGCAGCCAGCGTTCGGCCATCATGGAATTCGTATATGTGTGTGCGTATAGTAGCAGGCGCGCAGCCGGGGATCCGCGCGCCAGATGGTGAAGCCATTTTGATTTATGGTCGTCCGTTTTTAACCATCATGGCATCGTCGTCGTCCCGGTGCACACTCGCACCAGCGACGACACGCGCATCCCCCACCGCGCGACGTTTTATTTGTATTTTCCATTTAAAAGTCATCCCGCGATATATATTATTATTATATAAATATAATTGTGCGTGATATATATTATATATAGGTGCAATGCGAGTTATTTTAATATTTTATTTTATTATTATAAACGTTTGTTGTGGCGTATATATATATATATAAATAGGTATACGCGCGATGTGTAACGCACGTCTTTTGTGCTGGCGTGCAGTGTGCAGTGCGCGATAGGTGTCGGCCGCGGTATATGACGTGAAACCGCATTTATTATATACGTGTCGCCCCGCGAGTATATTATTGTATACATCACGCGCGTTATTATTACCTCTGCTGCAGACACCTGACACGCGCGCGGAAGACGGCGTTAAAAAAAAACAATAATAATTTTTTTTTATTTTTCAATCCGTATACGCGAGTGTATATAATATATGTAGTAACGTGAAAATATTAACAGACGATTAACGAATAATAATAATAATAATAATAAAAAGATTATATATACTGGGCGAGTATATACGCATGTATATTATAGGTATATAACGTTTTACGACCGACCGATTACGACCGCGACGACGCAATAATATATATATAATAAAATATATTACGCGCATATATATAGGTACGCAATTATTATTTTATTGACTGTTATTTTTTTTTTTTTTAATACTGCAAGCGCGGGTCAGTACTTCTATATGTAATATAGACACGACGTTATAGATTATAATATTATATATAGTGAATTAAGTAGCTGTTTTACGGCCGTATATACATTATATAATACTGAATATAAACACGCGCGGTGAACGACAACACACGTCGCGGTCTATATATTATAGTGTATCGTATTATACACAGACGATTAAACGTTCGATTTTTTTTTTTTTTATTGCCGACCGCGATTGAAGAAGTCATCTCGTCCGTATATACACTATATACATATAATACGCACTGACCTTAACCCCACACGACCGCTGTAATAGTATAGTATAGGTACACTGTCGCCGTTGTTGTGACGATATTAAGCGGCTATATACGGCGGTGAAAAAATAATAAATCGATACAGATCGATCGCAGCGTCGTATACTTATATACGCCGCGAAATTGCACAAACGTTTCTGATCGTTTGTATTTGTAGTTCTTCGAAATTCTATAATACTCAGAAAGTTAAAAAAAAAAAAATTTTTTGTTTTTCAAAACCATTTTAAACGCTTTTTGTGCAAAAAAAAATTTCGGCTTTTAAAATACGTGTAATTTGCGCACGGCGGCGTACAATTGCGAACGCGTATATCGCGCGATAACATAATTATTTTACAACATTTTTTTTCTTCGGATTTTCCGTCATTTTTCCTGGTTACTGGAGGCGATTAAAAAAAAAAAAAACAAATCGAAAAACGACACTCCTAAACTGCACGGCAGTCGTTTATATTTTCTATATGGAGTATAAAAAAAAAACGCTTATTAAAAATACGACCTAATATAACGCGTCGTTTTACGCGTGTAAAAAACCAACGATCGAAAATCGGAAACAAATAGTATATCGGGGAAAAAATTGTTAAGACAAAAACTCTGTACTGTATAATATATTATAACGCGAGAGAAAATTGTGAATAATAATAATAAAAAAAAAAAACGTATTCTCGCTTAACGACAAATTCAAACGTCACTATAGATTCGCGCCTGCAGTTTTCCGTATTATAATATATATATTATTATAAGCGCCATTGCCGCTTTCTCGCGATATCCATTCAATACGTCAATAGATTGACAACAAGCATCGCGATAATTATTATACCACCATACAGTTCTACAATGCACTATATTCGGTCCGCAATAAGTGTAGCGTACATACGTAGCTAGACGTGAAAGGGCTCCGGGGCAATAAATAAACTAGGCCCTCTTATTAGTACTATATAATATATCTTTATTAAAATTCAAAATAAACACTGCACATATATATAATATTTATATTCTTTCAAACGTGAATATTTACTATATAAATCCATAAATTGAAACGATATACAGATAATTTAATAAAAATACAAAATAAAAATAAAACCAGTTTATTACTACTATACGATATAGCACATTACGCGTATTATTATTCTATGTTTATTAAACCTATAATTGTCACCGGGTTTAACACATATGTGTAATGGTGTGTATTATTATCTTATTTATTGTGTTTGCCAATAAAATATTACGGGAGACAACATCGATTAAAAAAAAATACAATCTACATATCTATAAAACGCCCTTCCACAGGCCAAAATTCATTCGGTCTTCTTATACTCTTTCCATAATATCACGTTTCAATATTGTTATTGTTCGCCCGTTATAATTTAATCTCGTTTAATAAAAAAAAAGTGTTAATTATTTTATATTTACGAACAAAATCCACGGCCCTTCATCTGCGCACATAAGGTAATTTTTATTTTAAGATTTTACACGTCTTATTATTTCATTACATACGATTTAGAACAATCGCTTTTCGATGTATCGTCAACATTTTCAATTAATCTAAGGAAGTGTAGGTACCTATAGTTTCAGAATAATTATTAACATTGTCCGAGGACCCCGCGCGGGGTCCCCTAAGCTCTCCGAGGCATTGTGTGTCCGATCGAAAACGAAGTGTTCGTCATCCGATCAGCCAATCGTCACGGTCCCGAACAAACGTCATCGCCCTTCTCGCGCGAGCGTACAATATACTTTTTATATATAACTGCTTTATATAAAAACAATATCGTCGAGGAAAATTCTCCGCCCATAACGGTATTTTAAATAGCGAATTTTCCGAAGGGTTCGTATAATCATTATCTCCTGCTATAGCCAAAATACGAAAAACATCGCTTATATTATGGTTAGGTACTCGTGGGAGGGGGATCTTACCACGCGGTAACAACCGCGGTCATACGACCGGGACGTGTCGATATCGATACGTGTCCGTACTGTTGCCTACACGGAACGCCGTATTACTAACTATATATACTGTTATGGAATACGATAACGAAAATGTAGGTGGGCGCGAGGGAGGAGGCGTAAACGGGAGTAAAAAATAAATAAAAATAAAACGAATAAAAACTCGAAGAGAAACGAGCGCTGTACAGTCGTACGATACGGAAGGACGACGTGTTGTAGAAAAGAACGACAAAAAAAAAAAAGAAATAATAATAACGACGACGATAATAATAAAAATAAAACCGCTGGAACGACGCGGCGTTATCGGCCGTTCCGTTATCCACGCTCGTTCGTGTGCGGCGAATGCGCCCCACGCGTGCCGCCGAGAAACGCGCCATCTGGCACGCGTTCGTCCGGTCCCGGTGCTGCGGTCGTCCGCCAGATGGCGCCATGAAACATCCAAAAAAAAAACTGTACTCCTCTCGTGCGCGGAACGCCGCGGGAGAATCAAAAAAAAAAAGCAACGCCTCCAAAACAAAAAAAGATTTTTCCAAAAAAAACCGTTCGCTTTAGAAAATTTAGAAGATTTCGAAATACGCGTATACGGCGTGCGTTGTTAAGATAGGTACACCACTGCGGTTTTATTAAAAATTTTATTGAGATTCTATAACTATAAAATTATTATATCTCAAAAATTACAAATGAAACCACTGCGGTTTTACCATTATACGCGATTGTGCGTCGGAGCTGAGAGATAATATTATATAATAGAAGAAGACGAAAGAGAAAATTAAACGATTTCGGCTGGTGTTTGAAGATCAAAAGTTAGTAGATCCCCTTATAATACACCTATATAATCTATCCCCCTACCCTACCCGCCAATTCGTTTGCCGCGGCCGCCGACACTGCGCCGGTTTTTTTTTAATTCCGTCATTAAAATAATGACCGGGCCGCGCGTAGGTATAGTATATTATATGCGTACTCGAAAATATATTATTTAATACGCCGGAGCCAGCGAACAACGGACGCGACGAGACTGGTTTTCATTCGTCTCGGAAGTCAAACGTAAAACGTTTTTTTTTTTCTACGATTATTATTTACCTCACGTATTGTAACGTCGTGTACATACGCCGCGTGAACATTCGTTTTTATTCATTTTTTTTTTTTTTAGTTTTTAAACAGTAGCTGGCCGCGATTTAATTCGAACGGCGTAACAATGTGTGTGTGTGTGTATAGGTAGGTACGGCGCGCGCGCGGAGAAGGAAAAAATAAAACCAGCACTCGCCGTCGCGTTGCACGTGCGGTCGAAATCGAATTCGATGTGGCGATTCGCAGCGGCGGCCGCGCGTTCTTCGACAAGTTCATCTCGGACGTATACTGCAGAGAAAGTGTAAACACACCGCCGAAACGGCGTACATGAAATACAAACACTATAATATAGGCTTCTTCTATCGCGTCCTCGACCTTCGTCGTCGTCCCTGCGTCTCGTATAATAATAATAATAATAATACTAAATAATAATAATAATTAATATTAAATAATAATAATAATAATAATAATAATAATAATAATAATAATAATAATAATAATAATAATAATTAATATTAAATAATATTATAATAATAATAATAATAATAATAATAATAATAATAATAAATAATAATAATAATAATAATAATAATAATAATAATAATAATAATAATAATAATAATAATAATAATAATAATAATAATAATAATATTAAATAATAATAATATAAACGTTATTGCGCCTTCGTGCCGCGTTATATATAATAATAATTAGGGCTGTAGGGTTATTTAATCTTTTATTGTCGTATACGAAATTTTGACGTACTATTCATCCTGTCTTTTTATTGCCGTGTTAACTTTTTTGTAAATTGTATATTTGATTGTTGAAATGAATTGCTATACGCGAAATTTCAAATAAAAAATAAAACAAAAATTCGGGCTAGGATTTATGTGCAATAAAAAAACGGTAATATTATATGCGTTCGATTTATTAAAAATATGCAAAAGCGCATGCGATCAAAAAATGTGAAAAAATATGGAACAAAATACAAAAACGAAATTTTTTAAATTCTAAAACACTAAAAATATTATTATTATTTCGTATGGAATACACACACACACAGTAACATTAAAATTTTTAAATAAATAAAATAATATAAAAATATAAAATATAGGTCGTTAATAATCAATTTTTAAGATTTCTATTAAAAATATTATTATAAACTATTAATTTTATTAGAAAGTATTATACACGAAACAATAATGATGTGCTGTGGTGTTCAAAAATTTTCAAAAATAAAAGGTCTTCTGTTAGATCTTATAGTATGTTTTTATACTTGCTGAATATAGCTATACGTTCAATATCACATGAAGTAATTTTTGCGTTTTTAAATTTTACAATTTCTCCAGGAGTATTAAATTGCTGAATGAATAAAACTTCATCCGGATTACTTCCGTTTAAAGTATATCGCGTATTATATTTATAAAAATAATTACTATAAAATTATTATATTTTCTTTTTTTACCTGCAGTATAACATGCTTTTCAAGTGTTTATTGTCGGATTATACGCAATAATATGGATTTTATTCGAAATACGCGCATAAAAAAATGACCACCATTTGCTTCGTCATGACGTGATTCGTGGACATTTCAAACAAAAGCAGTAATCGGCAGAAGTCGCAAAAGAAAATATGCCAATGCGTATAAACCCTATATATAGCCCTAATAGTAATATAAAACGAAAATACGCGCACCAATCTCAGAAACGAACCGATGAAACGGCGCATTTAACCGTTGCAGAGGTGATGGAAATCGGCGAGCAATACCGCACACACGACCTCTATATAATTATTTTTTTATTATTTTACGTATAGTCGACTTTTATGCCGTTTTAGACCACGCGGTTATTGTTTTGGAAAAAAAAGTGATTTTCTCAATCATCTGCATGCTATATATATCATATTATACGCATTACTACATTATTAATTTCTTAATATGTCTAAAAACGCGCGCCCGAGTCAGGGAGACCGAATTTTCCGATGGAGACTCGTCACAATTCCGACAAAACTGCTTGTTTGTGCGGTATTACGCCGTGTATCGGATACGAGTAATTTAAAACGATTCTTTACTTATTGGGTGTAACAAAAAATACAAAAAAACAATACGTAAAAAGAAAGGCATGCCATAAGATTATTAAAAAAAACAAATTTTCACTATTCAATTCCGCGGATCAAACAGATTATGATGAAATCGTGGACCGTAATATATCGTTTCGATATGATGACGAGTGTTGGAAAAACTTGGTGTATTTTAATAGTATTTTTTTTCTCTTTTTCATAGTGGTCGGTGAGAGCTCACGGGTCCCTTACAAGCAGGCACGTACACAAAATAAAATTTCGGGGGTTTACAAAATATAGCAATACAAATTGTACAGCAACATAATAAAACAATTTCTTCCTCCTTATACTCATTATTTTTTAATGTGACAAGAAATTATTTCGGGGGAGGGGGGAGTTTGAACCCCAAACCCCCTCTGTATACGTGCCTGCTTACGAGTTACAATATAAGGACGCGTCTGCGAGCGTCATTCTTATATATATAACTATATACACTGCAACACCGCGGGCCAATCGATATATAATTTAAACGTATACATATACGCGCAAAATTATTCGAAAATAAACAGTTCGGCTAGTGTACATTATATCATTGTACGCGCGTATATATATATACTATAATATAGAGTTTTGAAGAACCCCTTCTCAATTAATAATTGTGTGTGTGAAATATTATACCGCCGCGTGCGTCTGCAGCGTTATTCGTTGGGCGCGCTCGCGGTGCAGCCGGCGCTCGTTCGTATACGCGTGGCAGCGTGTTAAAATGAATTGCTCGTTCAAAGTTTGGCCGGCTACGGTGACAACGACTCCACCACCGCCACCGCCACCACCAATAACGGACAATATAGAACACTAAAAAAAAAAAAAACGGACACGGTGCACAATTTTCGCGTTTATACGCGGTCGTCGCTTCCAGTGCAGGAAAATCTATACGACCAATATACGTGTCCGCGAAACCGCGAGCGGTCATTGTCGATCGCGGAAAAAGTCGAAAAGTCTTACGGACGCAGAGAGGAGATTTTTTCGCCGTTGAAAAATGAAAAATGAAAAAAATATTCCATCGATTTTCTGCTGCAGGACGAAAAAATCGCAACGGAAATATCCGAAAGCGGGGCGCGGCGATGGCGCGCGGGTGTGAAAACGGTTCGCGTGCCAGTGCGGGGCAACACTGCAGCGACGGTGCGGGGCAAGGGATTATACACACACGCCCTCCCCGCCGCGTTCGTCTTGCAATTGGATCGTAAATCAAAACGCGCGATCTCTCTCCCTCTTAATTAGTTCGACACAACGGCCGGACCTATATACACGCATATATACAGCAGTTACAGTAAAATTTCAGTCCTTAAACGTTTTATAATCCGCAGCGAGGTCGGTGCTGCAGGTGCAGGTGGTATACGGCATCATAAAACACAGTAGGCGAACGGTGCGAGAAAAAAAATCGAAACGAATAAATTTCGTTTTATAATAATTTCGCCGTTTGCCTAGGCCGACGAAGGGTACAGGGCGGTGCGCTGCTACACGCTATTATAATACTGCCGCGGCCGGGAAATTTTCGCGTACAGTTTCCGTTTCACACTCGCCCACCGCCGGTCGATAAATGCCGTTTCGGAACGGTTTATTAAATATATTATTATAACGATGAGGATATTAATCCTTTTAGAATCACAACAACAAAACAATATATCGTAATCGATCAACGGTATTTCTCGAAATTTATTACAATATTTAAAACCGGCGCGCGTGCTGCGGTACAGAGGAAAAAGTGGGTTAGAATAATTATTGTTTTTTTTTTTAAACTGCAGCGGACAACGACTTATATGAGTGTGTGTGTGTGTGTGTTAATATTATCGGAGAAAAATTAAAAAGTGACGCGCGACTTTAACATTATATACATTTATCGTAAATATTTTACCGGGATTTTTATTCGAAAAAAAAAGAAAATTCGTTTTCACACCGTGCCGATTAAAGTATATAAACGTGAAATATATTTCTCTCATTATTTCTCGCTCCGTCATCGGATGATACAAATAATAAACGCGTACAGTTACAACGCGTGGTATATAATATATACGTATATATGATATTGTACGAAAAAATTAAAATAATATTATACAAATATACGACGACGGCGACGACGGCAATATTTTTTTAATATTGTACACGCGCAGCCTGCACCGCTACGCCGCGCTCACCACCGTCGCGGTGCAGTTTTGTGAACGACGACGAGACCGAAACGCCGCGCGCGGTTTTGATTTAGTGTATATATACGCGGTCCCCGGGAATTTATTGCCCTCGAATTATAATAATGCCAGCGCGCGGTAAAACACCGTGTATATTATTAAGTATTATTATTATTATTATTATTACATGTTATTATTATTATTATTATTATTATTATTATTATTATTATTATTATTATTATTATTATTATTATTATTATTATTATTATTATTATTATTATTATTATTATTATTATTATTATTATTATTATTATTATTATTATCATTATTACGTATTTTTTTTATTATTTTGACGACTACACTCGACTACGGGGGTGCAGCTATATATCTTTTGTTATCGAACGAAATTTTAAACGTTTCGTCTTCTTTCAAATGCCATGTCCTCGACGGACGTTGGCGGTTATTATATATTCCAATCATCTCTGTCTTGTGCAGTGGCCCGAAACAGTTCGACCAAATGTATTAAAATTAAAACAAAAGTTTAAATAGGTATTTAAACACTTACAATATATTTTTTATACGTAAGTAGCGTAATTATATTCTAATAATATAAACCGTTTTCCTTCAGCACCATATATGTACATATATATATACATGTATTAAAATCGTATGCCGACTGGATTGATTTTCGATCACAGTATAAAAACAACCTTAAAAAAAAAACAAAATAAATAACGTTTTTGAGATTCATATACTGTTTTAAATGTTATAAAAAAAAAAAAATTTAAAAATCCTCTCCGAATCAAAACGCGTAATATGAAATAATATAATATGCGATATTATATCATGGGCGGTGGCCACACGTGCCGCGCGGAGTCGATGCTCGTATACGTCGGTATTTACTAGAACCACCTATTATACGAGTGTATATACATAAACGCGCGTGTATGTATAGAGGCTACAGCGAGGTGCGACTATTAACGAATCGAAACCTGAAATTGTGTATACACTTCGACGACAACACTATATATATTATATATATATATATATTAAATATATGAATAATAGTACGAAAACAGTTCGGGAACGCAACGTTTTTCCACAACGGTCTGCATGTGGATTACGAGAAAAATGGCAATTCTTATTATAATTTTAAAAAAAACAACAAATTTTTTTTTTTTTATTTCTACACCAGCGAATGAGCGCGGTCAAAGTAGTCAAAAGTCAAACGCCAACGCTGTTTGAAAATTACTAATAAATTGTACGTATTAATTTCGCTTTTAAATAAAACACGTATACGTTTCGACAACGATGGAAAAAAAATCACTATAGGACGGTATCGGGAGCCAAACGATAAAAGTGTGTGTTATATATAATGTACATATTCGCATTCGAAATTTTCGATTTCTCGTAAAGTTCATACAAAGTTTTCTGGAATTTAAAAACATCTCGAGCACTGAAACTTGTTCAAAATTTATCTATTTTATAAAGACGATGATACGACGGTGTATGTGTTTGATATTGACGTATTTATATGACTGCGAGCGACAAAATTCGACGGAATATATTATAATGTATAAATAATACCTGTGCGTAATAATCGCGCGGCCACCCACGATTCGTGTACGTATAAAGTTCACCGCGCCGTCTCGAGCAATATGCGAGCGCACCGCCGAACGCAATAATAGTCTCTATATAATATATAATGTATATATTTACACTGCAAAACATTTGAATTACAAATTCGAAATTTATCATATCCCTACCAATAGGACGTATCATATTATTATATATATATATAGCGTCTCTTTCTCTCGTGCGCATAAATATTTATATTATACGTATATAATAAATATAAACGCGGTGTTCGGGGGAGTCCGAGTATTTTTTTTTCTCTCTCTCTCCCAATTAATTTCCGCCGTAAGTGTTATGACAATATATAATAACTGCTGCAGCGTGGAAGTGCTGATGATATATACCGTGACGAAATTACGTATAATTTTTTTATACACGCGTATATAGCCGTCACGTGGGCGGACCAACGGCGTTTATATATAATATGAGATAATATTAAAGATCCATGGAGCAGCAGCCCAACGCGACAGTCGAATTTTTTTTTTTTTGCCAACTCTCGTTTAAAAACCGTATATCTTTTCGGATTTTTTTTTTTTTCTGTATACGCGAAAAACTCTCGTTCTATATTTATATATATATACACGCTCGTATTTATATATAAACGCGTTAAAAAAAAAAAAACGAATCGTATTTATATAATATATACGAAAACGTGGCTGCACTACATGCTACCGGCGCGGGCGTGGACCAGACGAGTGTGTACATTTTATGAAGTTACTATAGCTGACCCGGCAAACGTTGTTTTGCCAAAAAAAAAAAACAATCATCAAAAAAATTTAAAAAAAAAAAAAGTTTTTCCAAAATTTTTTTTCGTAAAAACCTTCTCCTGGCAATTACGAACAATTTAAAAAAAAATTGAGCCAATATCGGCCCAGCCGTTCTCAATTGATGAGTTGTTATACATTTTTGGCTCCATTTTTATATATATAGATTACGTGCGTGTTTACGCGTATGTATATATTGTCAGAATTCTTTTACGTTTTTCGCTTTGCTTCGGTTTTCATTTTTTTCATTTTGCCGACAGAAAATATTAATTAAATCTAAGGTCCGGATGAATTATATAATATATACACACAACTTGCTGCACTCCCGCTGCGACGCGTGTACAGCTGGTTTTCGCATAATATTGACCCCGCGCGCGCGCCTGTACCGTCGCCGCGGGTTTCGATTCGCGCGGTATTATTCTCGCGGTTTACGCAAATCCCAAAATTTCCGTATAGATTTCTATCCACATCGCGCCGCGGTTTCACGCGTATTCAGCTATTTATTCTAGAAATTTCCAAATACATCTATAAAGCGGACACGCTTTTATATACCTATATAACGCGTATATCTGACATAATATATACTGTCTCGTGGAAACTGACGGGGCTCCAGCCTCCCCCCGGAAATTTCAGGAACTTCCTTTGTGTATTCCTACGCCCTATGGCCATAGGACGTAATATTTTTAATAAACTCCTGATACGTAGTCGTTTTTAAAATGTCGAGAATTCGGTAATTTGTTCTAATTTTAAGATTTAGTCTTAGATTAGAATTTAGAAATAATTCAGCGATGATATTTACACTCAATGCCTTAGCCGCCTCCCGCCAAAACGTTTTTTTCTAGATACGTTCCTGTCGTAGAAAATACTCGTACGAAACAAAAAAATAAGCGCCGAAATCGTTTGAATCGCGAATAAAAAAGAATAATAGGCCGATAATATGTAATAATTTAACGACGTTGCCAAGTAACGGGGCTGCGTGGTGTACAGCTGTTAACTGCAATATAACAGTAGGTATATACGAGCTATAAAATTATTTCGGAATCGGGTCGTCTCGCACACGTCGTTCGATCAAACTTTATACTACCAAAAATATACGCGCGAGTTCCAAAGGAAAACACGAGCGTTTTAAAGAAAAATCTACGAATATTTTGTAAAAAAAAAAAAATGTAATAAAACGCCGTCAACAGTCAACAGAAATAACGAATAAAAATCTCGTCTGCCAAACCGCGATTGTATATACAAATATAATGTCGTCGTCGAAAACTTGCAGGTGGTTCGTTTTTTTCGCTTTTTTTTTTATTCGATCCCTTTGATCGTTATCGTTCGCATCGCGGCGCGGTGTTTATTTTATGCGTACCTATATAGAGAAACTGCGGAACGACACGCACCACGACGCACACTGCAGCACACGCTCTCCGCAGCGTTTGATCGTTTCTTTTTTTTTTTTCTCTCTCTGTTTTTATTCGGTTATATTATATAATTATTATATGCGCTAGAAATATATAAAAAAAAAAAATATATATAAAATAAATATGGCGCGCGTGCCCCGAGTAGCCGTATATATATATATATATATATATATATATATAGTATAGTGCGAATATACAGTTAATACACACGTCAAACACGGCGCGCGTTATATTTTGGCAACGCGTTCGCGGACGCCCGCGGTATAGGGAGGGAAGAAAAATTCGACAGTGGGTGTAAAAACTGGCACGAAAATAGCCCGTACAACGAGCGCGTTGTATAATATAGAAAAATCGGGGGGTTTTTTTTTTTTTTTAAATATTTTAATAATATAAATATTAGTAGGAAAAAAAAACAGCCCCCGGTCACGAAACACCGCGGATATACGCCATACACATGTGTGTGTGTGTGTGTGTGCTGTGCACATAGGGGAGGTTAGGCCAACGCCAACTTATATATATATATATATGCCAGACATAAATCAATCGGCGCGAGCGGATTATATTATAAATTATAATATAATATATCCGTGTACGACACGAGTGTGTGTGTGTGTGAGAGAGGGTAACCGAAACGCGTATACACGAGGAGAAAAATAAAATGTAGAAAAAATAAAAAAATTTTCCGAAATCGATTAGGTCCTCTAGCTAACTCCTCCGCCGGTGTTTTATATAGTGGTATATACAGGCCTGCTGCACAACAGCAGCGACGCGTATATATATAATATATATTGTTCATCATCCTATATATACAATATTGCAGTATTATAATACGTATAAATGAGTCGAAACGGCCGGCGTTCGCGATGATATTTTTAATATTTCGTTCGTTTTAAAAGCCAATTAGAATGATATATATATATTTTATAGAATATATACACTGTACGCGACGGTTATACAATATTACAGGTACTCGCGCATAATAATTTATAGATATTATTATATAGCTGCGGTATATATATATCCTATTATGTACGAACGGGCTGCAGATATAAGACGTATATAATATATATAAAGTACACGGGGCGAAGACGTTCGACGGGTTAACAAGCCTCAGGTGGAGGCGGTATATATAAATACGTGTGTGTGTGTGTGTATAGAAATGAGAATATTATATTAGGAGCTGGAGATCGATCGTATCGTAGCCGATATATTATAATATATACACGTACGCGCGGTAGTATATATATGTGCCGCCGACGACGATCGACGTTATATTATTAAATTGTATGTGTGTGTGTGTGTGTGTGTGTGTGTGTCGAGTCGAAGATTATATTTTATGAAAAAAAAATTAAAAAAAAAAAAATGTACGAATTTTTGTACAATAAATTTGCTTATTTATAATATACTATTGCGGTTTCGAGAGGATGAAAAAAAAATCATACGTCGTCCGCGGACGCGGTATTGAGCGAACACGAATATATTATGTATAATAAAATATTATATACGAAAACGAACGAAATTCCGTAGAGAGAATTATAAGAAAACGTATTATATAGAGTTTAACGAAAATATAGATAAGTAAAAAATATATAGGTACTATAAATACAAATTCATTTTTATTTTTTAACTGTTTTTTTATATTGTAATATTCGTCATTTTCCCCGTGTAATTTTGTTCATTTTGATTTTTTTATTCTGTTATTTTTTCGCATATATAATAACACGCCATACGCAGACGATTATTATTATTATTTTTTTTTTTCTATCGAAACCGCAGTATAGTAAATTCAACAACTCATATTTCTTTATTTTACATAATATACTCCTCGACTCGATTGGACATTCAAATGTTCACATATATTTCTATTTCTTTTTCGTATTCTTTTTTAATTATTAATTCTTCGCTAATTTTTACTATTTTATTATGTAATACGCGTTTTATCGCGTGATACGCACGTGTGTCTTCCGCATAATACTATTCCGGAATATTATTATAAAATACAAGCCGAGGGTTTTTTTTTTTTTGTAAATTTTGTCGAAAAATTTCGAGAAAAAAAATTGTTACATACGAAAACCACATAATAGAAATATATTTCAACGATTCGGACGGCTATATTTTTGCCAAATTATTATTATTTTATCTAACTGGTGTAAAATCCGAACGCTACGGTTTTTTTTTTAAAAAAAAAGAAATCACGAGAGGATAAACGGGATTTTTTTTCCTTATGAAGCGACCCAAAAAAACCGTGGCGATGACGACGGTGGCGGCGACGGAGAACGGCCATCGCGGGTGGTTCGTCTCGCCGTCATCGCGTCCATATTGCCGTCGACGACGATTGACGATGTGCACGCGTCGCATAGACCGGCAACGTCGATCGTCGTTGAAGTGTTTGTAATACACTCGAAGTACGCCCGAGTGTTAACTATTATACACGGCCGGATTTCTCTTTTTAATTTTTTTCCCCCACCCCGATATAAATATAATAATTCCTCGCCACGATTGTTTACGCGCGGACTCGTTTAAAAAAAAAAAGTTATAACTCCGCGTTAAAAACGTTTTCGCATATAAACACCGCCGCGGTGCAGTGCAGAAGTGTAATGCTTTTTTGAAAAAAATTTAAACAATTGATCTATTACCGCGAAACGTATACACACGATTTTTTTAGGAGTGAACGAACGATATGGAAATTTTACGAAAAATGTATTATCGACAAAAAAAAACAAAAAAAAAAGGAGAAAATAAAACCTCGGGGCTCAGTATATATATATAAGTGCGCGCAACGCGACAAACGAAATAACAGAAGCGACCATCACGTACGTATACCACCACACCGCAGACCATATTATATATCGTTGTCGTTGCGCCGCGCTTGTAACGCGATTACATAATTTTACATGGAAATATTCTCGAGCGAGTACCTATAGTAAGCATCATCGTGTGTTATCGGGAAAATTCGACGAGGGGAACGAGAGAAACGAAAAGGACTTTCGGAACCGAACGGTTTATTTTTAAATACACAGTCGTTTCGGTGTTACTTTTTTTTTTTTTGCTTTTCACACTCTTTTCTGCGGCCGTTCAGTGTATTATATTTCTCGCATTTATTTCGCTCTTCGAGTCCGTTATTAACGCGGTAATCTCTCGCTGCAAAAACAATATTCCATCGTTTTCGGTCTTCCGTTCCTTCTATATATATATATATATCATACGTCTATATATATAATACGTCCTTGCGTGTATAGTGTTCCTGCAGCAGTCCACTGCGAATAAGCGATTCTTCGTCCCCGTCTTCTTTTTCCACGCGTTTGTGCGTGTGTATATAAGCGACACCAGTTCGGCACGTTACAAATGCGTTCGTTTCTATATTTATTATATACGCGTCGAAAGCGGTTTTATTACCGTTTTAACCGTATTTTTATATCTCGATTGTCGATTCGTATTGTACAACAAACCGTAAATACTGTAAATATCAAGTGCGCGAAACAAAACGATTATTATTTATACAGTGCGAAAACCGAGGACTGCAAAAACTGCACCTCGTTACGTATACAGCTATTATACGTATATACACACCCGTTGGCCGTTAAAATTAATTTCCCTTTTGTATCGATTGGAACGACGCGGCGGCGACGGCGGCGACGACGACTACGGTACATATACATGTATTTTTTTTTTTTTTGTTATAACGTTATGCAAATAGGAGGGATTTTTTCATAAAAAAAAGTTCAAAAAACCCTAAGAAATATTGTATATACCTAGGGTTTGCGGGTTTTTCGTTTCGCGCTTTTTCTACACATATTATATATTATGTATACGACGTATATATGTATAAAATAGATTCGGAAACAAAATGTTATATATATATATATATATACGTATACGTTATTATACCGAGTTATTTTTTTTTCTTTCCCCCGTTCTACCGTTTTTAATCGGATAATGTGGGACGGACGCCACCGTCGCCACTGCAGCCTGCGTTGTTGCCGTTCATCGCCCCGGCGTTGTTGGGGGGGGGGCAAACGACAACGTAGCCGCGCGGCGTTCCGGACCTCCGCCACGCCACTACGCGCAGCAAACTGCAGTGTATATACATATATATATATATACATACGTATATTATTATACACGTTTTCGGGGTTTATGTTTTTATAATAATTGGACAGATACACGCGTCATTTTTACCCGTCTACTGCGTTTTTTTTTTTTTACTGCGGTGTCGCCGCGGTAGCGGCGCCGTACCGCTGCAGACGGAGCGCACCTGCAGCGCGGCGAGCGGACGACGGTTCGCGCGCGCGATCAGTCGGATAACGCGCGATACGCGCGCGACGGTTTTCCTGCGCAGAAGACGTCGCGAAAACTGAACTCTGGGGGGGGGGCGGGCGGGCGGGGGAAAGCGCGTTACATATATTTTTGAGCTGTTTGAAACGATTGCCATTTTCCAACAAAACCTATACTTATATTGTGTATAAGAATTTTTTATTTTGGTGTAAAATACCGGAAAAATTAAGTTTAATATACCACAAATAAATTTCCTCCTATATAACGGCGATAAATCTATACGGTCGAATACACGATATTATTACGATACGCGCGGTGTACGCGCGACGAGACGCGATAGAGAGCGAGAGAGAGAGAGAGAAGAAAAAAAGTAATTTGTTGTTTAATGGCTATACGACTTATGTAACGTAATAAATTATAAAATAAAATAAACCGTAGACGGGTCTCGAAATGTAAGGAGAAACAACAACAACATATTCTAAACGATATGGCCACCCAATACAATGTATAAAGACGTATCATCGCCCATTCGTATATATATAGAGTGGTATACATATATACAGAGTGGTGCAGCGTTAACGGACTCGTATATGTACAGCTATTTTTATTCATCGAACTGTACCTATTTATCATTTATTTTACTTGTCCACCGCCCTCTCCCCGAGGTATACACATACGTTTTAAACGATTTAGTCTCCCCCGAACACTACGTATAACTCGCGCGTTGCGACTACGACGATTCGATATTGCCACTGCTGCTGCTGATGCTGCACGCACGCACGGATTACTACTTTTTATATATATATATATTGTGCGTATATATATAAGAAGTAATAATAATGCGCGTATACGCACGTCGTGTGCGCACCATCACCGCGAGCGCGGCAACGCACGTCCGGAGACGCGCGGGAGTGAAAACGGACCGGTGACGACGCACGGCTGGCTGGCTGGCTGGCTGGTGACGACGCGTACGGAGGCGAAGAGATTTATTATTACGCCGGGGCGAAACGCGCCAACGGATTTTATTCAAATGACTTCATTTCAGACGTCTTGGCGAACGGTGCGCGTAAATTTAAATTAGGCGCCTATAGCGGCACGCGAGGGGGTCGTCCCCCGGCGAACACATTATACGTACTGCTGCAGTCGTCTCTTCTTATAATAATATATAAGCGCGACACCGCGGCCGAAAATTACTGTTACACACCCGACAGACGCGACACGGACGCGTTCGTAACGTACGAATACGGACAGCTCCGCGAGTACTTTTCGGAGTACGTTGCGTGCGTGTGACGCGGGCCCGCGAGTGTCTCGCGCGCGCGCGCGCGCACGCGAAAACCGTTTTCGCGCGAAAACGCAATTATTTTCTCGATTTACTGCCGTATACTGTATATGTATATGTATGCACAGAAATTAATAACGTTACGCGCGTCCTCGGCAACAATTCTCTCCGCAGCGCGTGCACGCGCATATTCGTCGTCGAGATTTCACCCGTTTTGGTCGCGCATGCGGTACGGAAGTGGAACGACACTGTGTATATTATATATACAGTACGCAGTGGCTGCGCAGGACCGAAAGAAAACGACGGAGGAGATTTGACGAATGTCAACAACGGAGAACCGAAACACTCGAGAAATTCCTATATACGTCCGATACGGTTTTTCAAAAACCATCACACGCCCCGTAAGTGAAAATCGATTTTTTTTTTGTTCCCCGAACAAAACGGTTTGGTTCGCGATTGGCGGAATGAACGCCGGCACTGAAACTCCGCGCTGGAAACCGGACGTTTGGAATTTTTGTTATAATTTTCCGTTTACGAAATTCTGATGAATATTACAGACGAAACCGCTATACGTTCCGTTTTAAACCCAGTGAAAAATCCAAAGTACATGTACGCGCAGTGTCGGCCTGGCACACCACAGGCCCCTGGATCTTTTTATTCTGGGGCCCCCTGCTTAATATGAAGTTAAAAAATACATATCAATAAAAAACAATTCATTTTAGTTAGAAGTTAGAATTTGGTGGTCGGATTTAGTTTTTAAGTTAAAGCAATTTGAAATTTGGCATTTTTACCGTGTTTCTTTATAATAGGTTTATTTTTTTCGCCTTTCGGCTCGTACTATAATGGGTAAATACCACGATTCGACGTGTACGATTCGGGGTTCGAACCGCTGTTCTCAAATCAATTTTTGCATTTTTTCTTTTTATACATTATAATAATACAAGGCAAAGATTTCAAAACTGGTGGAGACGTAGCGTTCAAAAATATTGGTATAAAAAAAAAAAAGACGGGGCCCCGGCCGCATTCGCGGCCATGGCCAGGCCGACCCTGTGTATACGCCACTGCAGCGAACGTATATAATATAGTAGTCGACGAATTTATCGAACCGGAATCAAAATACCGAAACACACTGTATATATTATATACGGTTTGATTAAAAAAGAAAAAACACCGCTCACGTATTATAATACGTACCGCTGCTGCAGTTATTATACGTGTGCGTGTATATACACACCGTATGATTTTCCATCGAAAACACTGCTGTTGTTGTTCTTTAAACTCGGTTATTATAAATGTGTGCGTATACGTCGTGAACGTGCGTATTAAATTCACATTGAACGTTTTCGTTCGTATATATACATATATACAAAATATAAACTCGATGTGTTATATAATAATAATTCTTCCCGGCCGAGAAGATATATTCTCTATACGCTTCTATTTTTCGTTCTCCGACGAGTATCTAAGCAGGTAGGAGGGGCAACGGACAGTACGCGTTTTACAGTTCGTCCCAGCAGTCGTCGATAATCGTTTTTCTACGCATAAACACATACCGCGAGTTTATATTCGTATATATATTATATAATACACTACTTGTAAAAATTAGTGTACACGCCTATGTATACTACGTTCGTCGTAGCCGGCGACCGAACACGGTTGCAGTAAATTAAAAAAAAAAAGGTGTATAACGCGTCCGAGGAATGTCACTGAACTAAGAAGAAGACTCGGAACAGAGACCCGCGACCTGATTTTTGAGATTCTTACGTCGGTTACCAGGCGACCATTTCCTCGACCATATTTCGCATTGCCGGTGATGGTCAATAACAGAACGTTTAATTTTAAAGGGTATAAAACTGTTCGCAAGCATGTATACGTACTCATCGTATATGATGCGTGTTACGGGCGAAAATACACGAGAATATAAGGAAAAACAGTGAATACACGTTTTTTAATTTGTAGCTTTCGTATTGTTAAATTAAATAATTCCAAATTTTTTTTTTTATATCGATCGTAAAAAAATTATAAAAAAAAAAATGCGTAAACGTTATTATTATTATAACAATTATTATACCCGTGACGCGTTTAGAATCGTTTAGTAAGAACAAAAAACCAAAAACCTTGTGTACTCCCAAGTACGTGAATTTCGAGTGCTAACCCAATCGCAACGGTATTTCGATTCGACGAGGCACAACACAACCTATAATATGCGGACTACACTCGGAATATTCGATTTCTGGTTTATATATCGAAAACAGTGTACGCCCCGTTTTCGACATACCGACTGTATAGGAGGTATTCATACTGCAGTTATTCTCGTCCAAACGCGATCAACGCGATTTCTTCGGGCATTATTACGGGCGAGAGCGCGGCGCATTAATATCAGAATTCAATAAAACAGAAGGATAATATTAATTTTTCTTCGTCGATTATTTGTACGTACACATATTATATACTATATATACTCTCGACGGCCACGGATCGCCTTATTATTATTAAACCGGGTCGTCGAATCGGTTTCGAAGACGCACGAGACACGCGCACACAGACCATGTTCACTGCGGACACGCTTACTACGGTTTCTGTTAATACAGGTAAAGCGTATACCTACCTATACTACTATACAGCATCAGCGAGTCGAAAACGCCGTACACCGTTGCGCGCGTGTAATAAATCCGACGGTCGTATATATAACGAACGGCGAAAACCGGGAGGTCTTGTCACACCGCGACAGACCAGTTTTCTACATATATATATAAAATACTTTCATAATCGTATAATAATAATAATCATAATAATAGGTACGTAATAATATTATAAATTATCGGGCCGGCAAATGACTTATGTGGTCCGCAAAACGAACGGCACCGCGTCTCTCTCTCTCTCTCTCTCGTTCTCTCGTTCTCTTTGCGTATAATATTTTTACGATTGTATGTTGTCGCGTGGGCGTTCGAAAAATAAAACACACGAGTATTATAATATTATTCGCTCAGTCGCACGAGTCCCGAATGGTGTTATGATAATATATGCAACAGGAAAATTATTATTGAAATTATTTAAGCGACCGCGATATACGATATTTAATTAATGCCGATAATATCGTTCACGAATGAAATATTGCGAATTTACGATTTCTATTTCTTATTAAGTGTCGTTTATTCGTTGATATACTATATAACTAAATATAACGTTCAAACGGGTTTTGACCGCGGCGGGATACGCTTTTCGTCTTCATAAATATTATTAATTATTATAATATAAGAGCCGCGCGGATTATTTTACGATTATTATTATCATTCGATGTGTACGCATACAGGGTGCGCAATCACGGAAATCTCATCAACAACAACAACGAGTTATTGCGTTCGTCAGATATCCGTGACACACTCTGTATATACGTATTGTATATAATATATAAAATGTGCGTATAGCTGGCGACCAAAGCCGGTATAAAAGTGTTGCGCCATTGCAACAGATTCGTCGCGGGGTCCGGATATATATATAACGATTGTTCGGCGAAAACCTAAATTCTACGATTCTCTTCCGTCGGTTACCGGCCGCGGGAATGGCGCAATAATGCGTAAAATAAAATACAATTATTATTTTATAATAATATAAAATTGCAGGTTTCCTCGGTTGTGGCCGATACCGTTGCTCTTAGATCTGTCGATTATATCGTAATGTTTTTTGGTCGCGTGAAAAACGTTTTCAACACATTTTCCGAACAAATCTAAACACTAATTTAACGAATTTCTAGATTTATCGATTATTTATTATCATTATTATTATCATCGTTATTATTGACGCGTAAACATCTGTTACGGCGGTATCTCGGGAAATGGGACGGAAATGTGTAAGCTGTTGTCGCGACAACTAATAATAACAATATTATCGAAATTACTTTGATACCTGTAACATTCACAAATTCCGTTTCATTTTCACCGCTCACGCGACGTTTACACAATCAATGTGTCTCCAGTACTGGCATACTCGTTTTATTATTATTATTATTTATAAATATATTTTACAATAAAACACTCCGGGATCGGCACACGTATACCGCCGATATATTACGATATACCACCCAAAGTGTCGCACCGATACGAAACGCTCTCGAGCCGTACGTGCGATTATTTATATTGCATCACAAATGATAATTAGTAACGAGGACATAAAAAAAAAAACGTTCGACGGTCGAGCGTATATATTACAAAAACACAGCGCGCGCGCGCGATTTCAAATTTGGTCAAGTCCCCAGCACGACGCGTCGAGCGTATAAACTATATATAAATATTACGTCGTCGTCGTCATCGTTGTACACGCGTCACAATTGTATAATACGCTATTATGGTGGTCGGACGACGGCCATCTTGCAGCAGCAGCAGCAGCTCTCGCGCGATATCCGTTACACTGCACGGCGGCGGCGGCGGCGGGTTAATTAAAATTTTCGCCGTACACCGGTCGCGGCGGACCAGGGATTGGCCATATCGTACACCGTGCAGCGAGTATCTATTATATATATATATCAATGCCAAGCGTATGTTGTCAGGAACGCGTGCACCGCGTCGAACAACTGTGCAGAAAACGCGCTATTCGCGCGGGTGTGTGCAACAAACAGCGGCAGTCCGGTGCAGGTGAGACAGAGAGAAATTCATCATTTTCGGGCGGTGTTCGCCCAAAATGTGTGTATAATAATAATAATATGTGAGCGCCAAAAACGCATATATGTAATATGTAAAAATAGTATATACAGAAAGATATTCGTGCGGGGGCGGCGTGCGTGCGCGTGCCATATGCCGCGCGGGTAACTCGTATAATATATGAACCGTAGAAAAAAATTAATAAAATGTTGTTCGCGGCGGCGGCGGCAGGAAAAAAAAATAGCGACTCGTATCTATATTATTTTTATACAGTCGAAAATTAAGACGAACCCTCAACCGCCGCCGCGACCCCTTTTACCGTTCGCCGTGTACCGCGCGCGTATACGGCGGCGATCGGCCGTGGCGGCACACTGCGCAGCAACAGTGCGGGGTACGGCGCGAAGGCACCGTCCGCGAGCGCGCGCGCACGCACCACACGGACTCTCTCTCTCTCGAGTAATTTATTTGTTTCCACGTAAATTATTTCGATGTCTTCGCCGGGACGAGCGCGATAAATCTCCGAAAACCATTGTGCGGCGCGCCCGAACGCCGCGCCGACAACGACGAATTTTCTCTGTATACCGTCTCAATTACAACAACGCGCCATATTCTATACGCACCCACTAATAATAATATTATTGTACGAGGAGGAGGGAGAACGAAAGAAAAAAAACTGAGAGTCGATTACTACAAACAAAAAAAACACGTGTCGTTATTACACGCACTGTACGTGTATACGACGGAGCCCGCGCGAATCCCGAAACGAATTTTTTTAATTACAATTAAAAGCGTTTTATCGATTCGCTGCGAATATTATATATGTAGCAGTGGCGTACACAGAAATTTTCAATGGGGGGGGTTATATAAAAAATATATATTAGTTGAAAAGATTTTTATAAAACGTATCAAATAATAATACAAATAATAATAATAAAATATACAATATACGTTAACTACAAGCACAAAATTAGTAATTACATACTATATAGGAATAATATAATATAACCAATATATTATCCTGTTGGAATTTTCAAAAAATTTGGACCCCCCAGAAAAAAGTTGAAAATACGCCACTGAATACAGTATAAATAATTAATAACTTACAAGATGTTTTTCATAATCAGTCAAATTTCTATCCATTTTCACAAACATACCGACATCATTAAATCGGAAATAACAACATTTGAAGAAACTATAGAAGTATAAATTATAAAAATCATTATTACGTACACATTTTTTATACCGTATATTACTTGACACTGCATTCGGTATTGCTATGGCAATGGCAGGCGTCTGATTTTCAATCACACTTTGTTCCATATTTTTCTTCTTACTATCCGCCAAAAAATATTCATTTATTCTCTTCATTTCTCTTCGATATTTAAATTTTAAACAAATACGAATGAACAGCAAAATATTAAAACAAAACACATTCGCGAAGTCGTAATTCGTAAATCGTAAATCGTAATATTATAAACGCTCACAAGATATCAGAGTCTTGCCAAATTCCAAAAACTTGACAATAAAAAAAATATATATTACTGCGGTGCTGGCGGTAAATTGACAATGTCAATAAATACGAACATATTATATTATTCGACTGCGTGATTTCAAACAGAAAAGCGCGCACGGATCACACGGTTACTGATCAAATGCAAACTAAATATAGCTGGGTTTTGTAGCAGCAGAATTATTAGGCTGGAGCTACACTATGCGTTTTGTCGGTTACCGATTAACCGGACCCGATCGGTAATTGAACGGGAACACCCAAAATACACACATATTTAAACGCCAAACGCACTATCGCAATCACATTAGACCGATTCTCCGCAACCGACGGAATACGACCGCAACATGCTGTGGTCGTTCTTTCCCGATTCCGATCGTATAGTGTAATATGTAATCCAATGTAAAATGGTGAATTTTGCGCAGTCATGAAAACAAAAAAAATTATTTTTCTATGAAATTAAGACGTCGTCGGTCGCGCGCCAAATATGGTGCTATGGTGCTAAAATCACTACGAAAAATATTTTTGTAAAAAGTCAATGGGGGGGGGTTTGAACACCCAAAACCCCCCCCCCGTGTGTAAGCCACTGATATGTAGGTACGGCAAAACTCACTGCACGCCGTCGCACCGGTGCGTTACTGCTATATATATATAATAAGTACCTAACCGCCGTCGTCTTGCCACACGCGCGCGCGCGCGTCACGTCCCAAGGACGTTCGCATCAATAATAATGCAAAATCGTATATCATCGCGTTCGTTTATGCGCGCGAAGAATTCCCGAAAACGCGCGGCCCGGGACGGACGACGATCGGACACCACCCACAACCGCGCGTTTTTTTCAATAACACGTCCCCGTCGTCGTCGTACGCGCGAACGAAATTTTATATTTCCAAAAATATTACTATTATTATTGTTACCCAACCGTGTGTTGCAGTGTGTGAGAACGCGCCTTATTATAACCACCACCGGTAACAGACTCCCGTCGCAGCAGCCGTTCCACATACTGCACGCGAGACGATATTTCATATATATGTAGTACGTACAACAACAACAACGCGAATGACGTCTGTGTGTCTCTGTCTCTCTCTCTCTCTCTCATATTATGTTTTAATGGAGACTAATACGTTGCGTTAAAACAAGCCGTGTGTATAATTTCAAAAGTCTCGTAGACATAAGAAACAAGCGCGTTAAAAGTATAATTATGTGTGTATATATATATATATATATAAGCGAGTTACAACGCGTCGCGCGTTAGAGTAGGAAGAACCGCGTTAGACGTAAATTTGATTCATATAACGGATCCGGGATTTATACGAGTTATAAACGGAGAAAAGTGCGTGTGATGTCTGTGAACGAAATGAGGTAGGGAGTCTGTAGGCGAAAATATCGACGAACGTGCAAAAAACGAATAGCGAAATTTTTCGACGATTATTGCGCGATAAACGATATATTATATGTATATTATCAACAAGAGATTGTGCGTTCAATAACAACTGTAAACCGATAATTAAAATGACAATTTTATTAATAAACAATTGATTTGTAGATTCTGATCGGAACGAGAAATGTATCGGTTTTACTTTTACTGCAACGATGTGTGTTTTTTTTTTACGTCTGTAACATGGAAAAATTCTACGAGAAGCAGTGCTCCGCGGCGATCTATACAGTCACACACCCTGTTTTCGGTAACGAATTGCGTCTATACGCTATTCAGTTCAAGAGTGTACCGGGCGGCGGACGAAAATCGGTTCGTGTTCGCGCAGGCGAGTTTCTATCGGTATTCTGATTGGCGGAAACCGTCGTGAGCCGACTGTTGCCGACAGCAACAGCCAATGACAGAGCGGCTATTAGCCGCCCGGAGGGGCGACAGCCAATGACAGAGTAACTATTGGTCGCCTGGGGGCGGGGGTTCGGCTTTCATTCGACGCGCGCGTTCCGATATATTCTTAAACCGAATTGCATATAGTTACAGTGATGTAGAGATGACATTTTTCGATTTTCTTTAAAGAGCTTAAAAAAAACTCAAAAACTACCGAAAATTTTTACTACAACATCAGACGCGTACGTTATTACTTAAACTACACTATATTCGAAAAAGTCTTGAAAATCGTTTGTCACGATTTTCCTTAATACCTAAATATTGCAAATTTTTCGACAAAATGCGTATATTATTTTTTCGTGGAAAATTACGTTTGTTCAAAACTAACGGTCTTGAAATTTTTTCTTCTCTCTCTTTAGATCAATTAATTAAAAATAAATGAACGAATTTTCGTGCGTTTTAATTAGCTATATTTTCCATTCGGTATATATTTTGCCCGGATACCGGGGTAAAAAAAATGGATTAAAGACGGGAATGAAACGGTTTAAAAAAAAAAACAGGGAAAACAAATCTTTGGCAATTGTATCGCTTTCGTCGGTACGCGCCGCGGCGATTCGACCCGGTGCAGCAGCAGGTCGCGGGGCCGCAGCCATGTTTGATGGCCTACGGCCGTTATTCGTTTCGTGTATATACGAGAGTGAGAACACTCGGTTCTCCGCTCTAAACCACACGCGCGCGCAGCAGCTTCTCGGTTTGAAAAATCTTTCACACGCGACTACCGGAATAAGAAAAACGACGAATTGTACTCGCGCCACACACAACTGTTAATCGATTCCGTATATTATTATTAAATTCAATATCCGCCGCGTATTATTATTACGCCCTGAGACCGAAAAACGTACAGTCTTTAAAACTGCGTACGGGTACCTATATATTTATAAATAATTCGGATGTAATAATAATACGCGTAAGTCGATTATTATTTTCACACACTCGCCACTCGCGTTGTACAGATGATAAAAATGTATATATATATACATCTGAGAAAGTAGGAATGTTATTTTTACATATTGTATACCTATACGGAATAAATCTCCTATATAATTTCCGAACGCGCGCGCTTACCATTTTTTTATCCGACTATATATAATAAGTGTAGAATGAAAAATTTCACGACAATTCACTATAAGATCCTTCGTTTAAACACGTATGTTACTATATATATATTATAGTAACGACTGTGTTCAGAAACGTTTAAATTTCCAAAAAAAACTCTCCCGTCATACATAATTTATTTATTTTTTTGTACCGTTTAAATTCGTTTTCGTAACAAAACAATAATTTTCTTTGATAATTAATATATTACAAATTTTATTTCGTTTATATATATTATATATATATAACATCTGGAACACATCAAAAGACAGAGAAAAATGGACAGAAGCCCGTTTCAACAGCTAAAAGCCTAAATGGCTTGTAAAGTTAATAAAAAAAAAAAAATTATATACATCATATAATGTTATCGACAATCTTTTAATATCGTATCACGGTGGATTATATTTTTATTGCGAGAGGAAATCGTTAACGAAATGCGGTTAGGTTAGGTTAGGTCGTACGCCTAACCTATCCGCCTATACGTGTTATCTCACGCATAATATATACGCGCGTGTGTGCGGAATATTATAATACGTGATGTACAGTTTCGTATAAAAACGATATAGAAACGAGTTGCTGCTGCTGCTACGCGCGGCTGTGTTGTTCGTATTTTTAATTTTGTTTTTTCCTCCCCTCCGCCCTCCCCGTTTCTATATGGACCGCGGCGAATGATACACGGCTCGCTCGTAAACTCGTCAATGTTATATTTGTATTTTTTTTTTTTTTTTTTTATTCCTATTTAAAAACATTATTTTAATACGCGCGCGCGCGTGTGTGTGTGTGTATATATGGTCGGTCCCACAAAAAAAAAACCAAGGGCGGGCCCAGCCGTATATATACGTCGGGCGTCAAATAAATCATGCAACTCGGACGGATAAATTATTTCGGCGGTCGTCCTGCGGCCATCCTCGTGTCTTGTTGTGTGTGCGAGCGTTTAGTTTATATTTTTTTTATTTTTATTTTTTTACTCTCAATGACTATCTGCAGTATACTGTAATGCCAGGCTTAATTAAACTCCGCGTCGTGGCCGTCGAGCGTTCTCCACGTTTTCACCGCGATCCCGTGTCTGTATACAGGTATGTACATAATATAAATACATATTAAAAATCGATCGAAATATAATATAATATTATATATATACGATTTAAACGAATCCGCTCGCTCGGAGTTAACGCAAGAAAATAGAAAATATAGTCTTCTTACATATTTATATACGGATATACCTGGAGCAGTATAACGATGACGCGTGGGCAATGACTGTACGGTCGAAAGAAATTTGAATTAGATTTAAAAAAATAATAATAATTCGATTTTTTTAAATATTTTTAACCGACAATTTTTTTATTATCAATACAATATGTATGTCGTTTCGATTAGTGTACTCTTCACGGTTATATCCAGTATTCGATTACATTATATAATTTCATAGGAATTCAATCGGATTCGATATATATATATATATAGTGCTCGGATAACGTTATATTCATATTAAATAAAACATGTTCCGCAGACGGTCCCCTGCAAATACGTTTCGTATACGGTAAACACATAAAATCGAACAAATCCGACCCGCGAATATTGTTTTTTCTGTTTAAATCGGTTGACAAAAAATTTTTAAACTTATAGGTCAGGTAAGAGAAAGGCCGGAAAGAATTCGGAAAGAAAGTAGTAGTAAAAATCAGCTAAAGTGCTAAAGGCCGCCGCCTCGGGTCTCGAGCCGACGATAATAATAATTATTGTAATTTTCGATTATAAATCGACACCGGAAGCAAGGGTAGGACGCGAGTGTAGTACTGATGATTATTAGACCAGTTCTATAACACACACACACACACACACTCATTCTCGGGCACTTCCTCCGAATTAACGACTAATTACGCGTGTTAAAAAAAAACTGCGTTAATCAATAAAACGCTGGCGAGATAAAAAAAACTTAAGATTTCTCGCTGAATTTTCGACAAACGATAAGCGGTATACAAGACAATAATATATATAGATTCAAAACTGCGCGCGTGTCGCGAAAACGATGGTGAAATCGAATTATTTATCCGTATACGCTTATGTAATAATAATAATAATAAAATAAAAAAATATTATTTTCGACGATTTCTCCCCCTCCCCCGTCCACTCTTCCGGAAGTATGAAATATTATATTCGACCGAAATCTGGAGACGAATTATTATAAGGCGTTATTTCTCTCGTATTATATAATATAATAACAAACGCGCGCGCGGTGCTGCTGCTGCCGCTGCCGCATGCAGAGGAGAGTTTCTGCAGCGCGTTTACATTACAATAAAACATAACGAATTTCACACAGCCAGTACAGTTTTCTTTTAGCGTCCTTGTATATTATGTATATAAAATATAATAATATAAGCGTATATACGCCCGAGGCGAAAATGAATTACGGTCCGGAATGCCGGAAAGCGACACGGCGCGCGCAAGATTAATGTCGTTTTACCGTCGGTCGCGTACGATATACGGCGAGCGCGCGCGCGTACGGTGCAGAGAACGGCGACGGGACGGCGAACGCGCGCGACTCGGGAAAAGCGCGGTGCTGCGGACCGGCGAGCGCGCGCGTTCCAGGCGCTGGAGAGGTCGGCGGCGGCGGCGGCGGCGCGCGTTTAAACGGGGTGCTTGTAATAATTATATTTTAACAGTAAACTCCATTAGCGACTATATAAATACAGGCCGGGTTAGTGACGTTTATCATTCGAAAAATATATATATATATACAACTTCCCCTTATATATATATATATATGTGTATACAGTACACACACACACACATAATAAATACGCGTTGGAACGCCGCCACGTCCTGCAGGACGTCGTCGTCGGGACAAACGGGCTGCTGCTGCTGCTGCTGCTGCAGGCAATTAAGATCACCCCGATCTTACATATATACGGCGCCACACCTTGGCGGAGTCGGTTTTTTTTTATTTCCGAAAAATACTCGACGACGATTATACGCGTTTATATAACGCGAGATTCGTCGTCGACTTATTAAAAAAAAAAAAATAAGGCCCGTTACTGCGCGCGGCAGACACGCGGAGGAGACCCGAGAAAAAGGTCTTCTTATCGGCGGCCGGGGCGCGCGAGAAAAAAAAAATAAGCGAAATAAAATTAGACGGAGTGCGGTGGGGGTGGGGGGGGGGCGGCGAAGGAGAAGAAAAAAAAATTAAATCGTTTAAAAAATATATAAAAAAAAAAAGCTCTCCTTTTGTGTGTACGCAGTATATACTACGCACGATGATTTACCGCGCGCAGTTTTTATCTGGCCGGCAATAAATCGCGCCGCTCCCGTGACGGGCCGCGGCGGCGAGATGCGAGAGAGAGAGAGAGAGAGAGACACTGCACGGCCGCGCGAACGGGTCTCTTCGCGTCCCTGCGTGGATACGGCGACGACGCTTTTTATTCGCGTGTATATTAAAAAAAATTTTCCCCTCCTCCCCCCCTCCCGAAATCGTGCACTCATATTTTCCAATGCGTATCGCGGGGCCTCCTGTTGTCACCCCGTACACTTTTGCTCATTATGTATACACACGAATCCATTACGACGAGCACGCAGGAGGCATTGTAGCGGTTTGTCTTATCGCCGCCTCGCCGCGTTTATTCAACGCGTTTTTTTCCTCGGCAATAACTTTCACGACGACTAGCACCGTCGTCATCGCCCGCGGTATTATCCGCACGTATGTGTGTGTACATTTTTGCGGCGGCGGCGGCGGCGGCGTTAATTCCTCCGACGCGAGTAATTTCGTCGAGACGGGCGGAAAACGCGCGTTCGTTTTCGGCGCGGCGACGATACCGCGAACACGGCGCGACGATAAATTTCCATTTTATTTCTTCCCTTTTTGTAAATACTGCAGGTGAAACGCGCGAGGGCGACGGCACGTGACGTCATACGTAGCGCGGATTCGTTTTTCCGAACGTCCCATAACCGCCGTTCCCCGATTTCGCGTCACCGAAAACCCGCTAGAAACGATTCCACGTCCGTCTCTCTCTCTCTCTAACCACAGAAATCCAATCACGAGCGATACATCGGCTAAATCCGTGCCCGGTACTCCCCATTTCCCCCCCACCGGGGATTAAACGGAATTTGGCGTTTCAGAGACTTACAACGGTCGACCGGAAAAAAACTTTACTCTCCCGAGCCACGGAGTAATCGCTGGTGATCACTCAAGTGTTTTTTTTAAAAATTAACTTACAAATTGTATTTAAAATAAAAATATTGTCGATACGTTACAAGCGTAAAACGACGACAACGGGACGGCCGACTGCAGGACTTAAAATAAAAAATACGTTATTGAAGGCGTAGCTGTTAAAATCAATCGGTCTGTTATATGATACTAAAAAAAAAAAAAATCGATAAATTTAAACAAAAAAAAAAAAAGAAATTATATTTACCCTATATATATAGGTATTGCGTTAAGAAAAAAAATCTACGGTGGTGCTTTTTTTTTTTTATAATAATAATATTTTAACGTTTCTAGTTACGAGGAGATCATTTCGGATGTTCTACTATATACCCGATAGTGTTATCAATTGAATTACGTACGCATAAATCATACACTAATATATGTTTACTCGTTATCGCAGTAATAATACCCGCACACACGAGAAAAAAACAATACGGTTTAATAGTGAAAAGCGAAAATTGTAATTAACATAATTGCCACCGTCGTAGTCGTCGTCGGCTCACTACCGTCCCAGTAGCCCATTAAAAAAAACGGTGTTTTATAATATACGTAATATGATTATGTATTTTGTTTTGATTGATTAATTAACAGCAAAGACTGCAACGCGTAGTAATTAAAAACGAATAATAATATTAACCGGTTATCGTACACAAAAGTATCCGCGTCGAAACCGATATAAAAAAAAATCCTTCCTCTATATTATATATTATAATATTTATATAAATAAACGCGTTATTTACGCACTTGCACACGATATAATATATATCGTATATTATGTATAAAAGAAAAACGTGACTGATCTGTCCAACGCACTGTAGCTCAAACCACAGGACGGATCGGGCTGAAATTTAGCGCATAGAGTTAGCTATTGTGACGTAGGCTTCGGCTAAGAAATGGTTTTTCGAAAATTCTATCCCTAAATGCGTTAAACGGGGCGTTGAAGCTTGTAAGAAACCCGACTGTATGCAGCGGGGAACCACAAATCAAATATATCTTCCACGTATGTAGATATAATAGAAAAAGTTTCTAGAAATTGAAAAATGTATAATAATATGTAAAACAGAACGATCTGGCCATAGGCGCCCGCAGAAATATTTCTAGGGGGGCAAGCGTTCAAAATATACTATACATGCGGAGGAATGATTTCAGACAATTTTTAATATTTAAAAAAAATGTATAAAAAAAAAAAAAAAATAAAATTATTTTTAAATTCTATATTTAATTAAATATAGGCACGTATACTTTTCTAATATAGTATATATTAATATTATCAAAAATATATTACTTTTGAAAAATAAATAAGGTAAACGCCTTGAATCTCTTCCAAAGCGATCAATAATTTCACCATAAAAATGATCACTTATTAACTTCTAATATATTACAATACAATACAATATTATCAAAATGCCAGGAGGGGGGGAAATGCCCCATCTTGCCCCCCCTTGCGGGCGCCTATGGATCTGGCCCGGGCAACGACGAATACAGCTGTATTTGATAATAATATTACATTTCACGCGTTTATACACCTCTCATATTATAAACTTTTTTTTTTTTTATTTGGCTTAGTATAGGCCATTCAGGCCGTTCGCCGCAACCACCACCCTTCTCCATGTTTCTCTGTCCTTCGCCAATTCTTCGCCATCGCTAATTCCTAGCATTTGCAGATCACTCTTAACTCGGTCTGCCCATCTTTGTCTTGGCCTTCCTAGTGGTCTCTTTCCATTGGGGATCCATTTTGTGACCTCTCGAATTACTTGGTCTTGTGCTCTCCATATATGTCCTGCCCAGCTAATACGCTTGCTCTTCAAAGTTGCTATTATGTCCGCTTCACCAAATAATTCCCCAAGCTCCAAATTAGTCCGTCGTTCCCACAGACCCGTTATACGATCTTTTTTTGGCCCAAATATCTTTCGTAAGACCTTCCTTTCGAATATAGCTACTTTTTGTTCATCCGATTTTGTAGTTGTCCATGTTTCACTCGCATATAAAGCAACTGGACGTATCATTACTTTGTATAATATTGTTTTTGTTCGTAGTGAGACAAGCTTAGAATTAAAGACAGATTTTAGAGCATAAAAACATCGGTTAGCTGCATTAATTCTTTGTTGTAATTCTCTATGATTATCTCCATCTGCAATATACACCGGGTGAAAACTGTGTTGGCGGGCGAAGCCGGGGGTAATTCGGGCCAGTCGTTATAATATTATAAAAGAGATTCTACCGTTTACGACGCGATACGGTCGTCACGGCCGATATATACGTGTGTGTGTGTGTGTGTAATAATAACGTAATGGACCACTGCACGTTTCGTTTCTTGGCCCGCGAAAATTGCCTCCGCCGCCGCCGCCGGAGAGCGAGTACGTGCAATAAATACCCGCGGCGTCGTAATAATAATTACATATCGGCGTTTACCGGCGATACGCGGAGAGGCGCACTGCAGTTGTTCGGAGGAGAAAAACCGAGGCCTTATTTTTATATATATATATATATATAATAAATGTATAAGGTCGTATAATATATTAACGACGTTATTATTGTAGTGTCCGCGGCCGCGGCTCGCGCTAATGTGTGGCGCGATGATGACGCTGCGCGCGCGTGCGCTGCGGTACCGCGGCCGCGGCCGATAACAATTTGCCGTAATCTGGGCACAATACCAAATAAAACGGGCCAGCGGGCGAGGAGTTCGCGCGCCGCGGCAAAGTTTCTGTCCGCGCCCGCGGTATGCGCGGACGAAACGTAGAGCGAAAATAAATCACAAAACGCCTCGGACTTTTCTTCTTCCCCCCGCACTTCCGTCTCCGGTCCACCGCACGGGCGTGGAGGGGAATATTCCCGGCATTCCTAACAACGTAGGTACGTGTGTGTATATACCGGCGTTGAAAAGAATATCTGCCGCTAATCGCGCGCGCCCGACGTACACACTCGCACGGCATATACGCGCGTATCGTATATTTATAATAGAGATTTATTGGAAACAATAATTTCACTCTTGATTTTCGCGTCCAAAGACCTCAAACACACGTATACACCGTTTTTGTCGCGGTTTACATACTTTTATTTTTCCCCTTTTTCCGCGTGTATACGATATATACGACGTACACGTACGAACCAGAAACTTTTTCTCCGTTCTATATTTCGGGGCCGAAGAGAAATTAGTTTTTGAGCACCGCGCGCACAAATGGTCGACCGGAGAGGGCGGGCCGCGAGGCCGTGTATCAAACCCTATACCGCACGCGCGTATACACACACACACACACACACACACACGTCGGCGGAGACTTTTAACCGCGAGAGCGCCATACGCACACACGCGGTGCGGCGTAGCGGATGGCGGGCGGGCGCAGAGAGGTGGGAAGGAATAGCGGCGGGGAGAAAAAAAAAAAACGACCCCGGGACGATTCTCTCTTTCTTTCTAATTGAGACGTTCCCGCGGTGATGTATCGCCCGAAAGTAATTCTCTCGCGCACGCACCCCCGCCGCCGTTTTCGTGCGGCTGCAGCAGCAGGACTACGCGCAGAACGCAACAAAAACGAAAACCGAGTTTTTCGTATATATACTCGTATATGTAAGTAAAAACAAAAACTGTTTCGGCTCGAATACAATACCTACGCGTGCACGTGACATTATTATATCGCGAATATAAGCAAAAAAATATTGTGTGTTAATCGACGATTTCCTCCCACCCCAGAGTTATTTTCTATAAAACGCGCCGCGTTCGTAAAAATTCGTTTCCCGTCACACACACACACACACACTGCAGGCGTCGTTCAGCTCGTTTGTAACGTGTAAACCAACTCGGACGCGTGTTTGTTTGGGGAATAATAATAAAAAAAAATCTCACACAATAGCCGCAGCGCCGCTGTACGCGATTATTATACGTATGCGTTCACCTTGCCGCGGGGATCGGCGTTCTCATCCGCGCGGCCGGTGATCGCCGCCGCCGCCACATCGCGTTCTACGAGTACGTATATAATATAGTACAGCGCGGAATCGTACATTTAAACGATATTATTTTATACGGAAATCGATAATTTCATAGCCCCCCACACACACACACCGTCAATATCGGTTCCGACGAAATTCCCGTGGTCTTATACAAACTTCATTATACCCCCTTTTTTTTTCTCGCTATTTTAAAACGCTTTTTTTTATTAGAAAATTCCGTAGAAAATAAACGCTCGTCCTTATACCGCGCGCGCGGAACGAAACCAAGTGTTATGTACGAACAAACGCACACACCGCGTGTATACCGCCGGAACCGTTTGCGTTTTTCGCATAACGAGAGTGGTTGTAAAAACGGTATATACATACATATAGAGAGCAAAAAAAAACACAATATGAGGACGAAGGCGAGGAGAGAAAAAAAAATTCGCTTTGTACACTATTTTGATCGCAAATGACCGCAGGAATATAAAAATAAGGCGTCCAGCGGAGCGGTGCGGCGGAATCGCAGAAAAAAAAAAAAAAAACTTGTCGAAATATTTGCTACCGGATTTCGAAAAATAACGATAGTATTAATTGTATTATTATTTCTCAGCTCCCCGTGATGTCGTCGTAAAACCGATTTCACGGGTACTCGAGGCCGGCGAAAAAACGCACTGTGTTTGGTTTACGTCGCCGTGGAACCGGCACGCCGCCGCCGAGGCCCGCGGAGCGTACGAAATCGCGTATTATTACGTCGCGCGCGTATTGTCGTCTACGACCGTGGGGGCCAGGGGTAGTGCCGTGCGTGCAGCAGCAGCAGCAGCACCGTACCTGCCTGCCTGCCTGCCTGCCTGCCGACGTGTACACGACGCATTCATGATGGCGGCGGTTAGGTGTCCCCGGGTGTGCTATTGTGCGCGAGCGAAAAGAATACCTCTACCTGAGAAGGGTGTCCTGCCGCGGCCGCCGCGCGAGCAATACGCAAATACAAAGGGCTGCCGAAAACGAGTTTCACCTTTGGAAACTTTCACTTTAATAATTTATTACCCGACCCCGGGATTGTGTGTATTTAACAATAATAATATGCCGATGACAGTGCACGTACACACACACACACGTACGTATACACGTGATATCGTGCGCGGTACGTGCGTAGGTACGCGCGTCGCGTTCCGCAATATACGCGCGCAGTAACGCGCGCTTCGCATTTTGTCGTACGCGTCCGCGCCGAGACCATCTCTCGGCTCTACTAACGATCCCGGTCCGCGTGACGAAAAAACCGTCGTCGCCGCCGCCGCCCCGGTAAGTGTACATTTTCTATTATTCGAAAACCGTCGCTATATCGTATCGTTTTATAGATAAAAAAAAAATAGACAAGAAAATATAGAAATAAATATATATATATATATTTTTATACGCGCGTTTACGTATATTGCGCGTACCTATCTATACGTGCGAGTGGCGCGCCAGCCGTGAAGATACGTAACGCGCGTTTATAATATTATTATATAACAGGGTTTCTTATATTGATTTAAACGGGTCTCCTGGGCATGCTAAATATCCGTCCGGCAGGCCGGCCGCCCTGCCGTTTCGCCCTCCGAGGGGAGGGTAATCGTCCCACTCCCCGTCCGCGGTCGGCAGCGTGCCGAAGTAAACTTCCCCCCACCCCGCGCACCGGTCACGGCGCCTACCGCGCCCACACACACACACACATAGGTCATTCCGTGTATAATAATAATAATATAATATAAATATGGCCCGGCGTATATAAAACATTACCGCGCGCGCGTGTACGACGGCGACGAACTGCGCGCGCGCGCACGCGTTTCGTCGTTTTTAAAAATAAATTATCTCTTTTTTTTATATACGTTTTGTTTTATATATAACGAGTCTGCCGCTATTACGTATTATTATAATTTACAATTTTTTTTTTTTTTTTACTAATAATATACGAATAATTATATACATATATATACGGCCACTATTATACTATACGCGTTTTATAGTTACACGTAGGGCGTACGCTCCGCGCTCGATATATTATACATTCGATTTCGTATATAATTGAAGGGTACATATTATAACGAATCACAAAAAACGTGTCGTTTCCGAAAACGGCTATGATGGTGTACCGCCGCGCGCATATCGAAACTGGCGCGTGTTAATTGCCGGGAGGGGAGAGGGAGGAAAGAGTAAAACGAAGAGTTTGTTTTTTCGCGTTCGAATAGGATTTTTTTAAAAATATTTCTCGCGAAACCCGGCGTTCGTTAACGCTTTATTTTCTGCGTTTGTGTCTTTTTTTTTTTTAAATTATCAAATACGCGTTGTATCGCATGAAAATTATAATTTTATCAAATAGCGTTATCCGCGCGAACGCAACTTAACAGGGCCTAAAATTGTGTGCAGTAGTACACGGACAAGTGTGCAATACATTTTTAGCCAATTATTTTAATTATTTTACGTTATGTATAATTATTTATTTATATTCTGTAATTTCACACTCTGAACTCTTATTGGTATACAGGTCATTTGTTAAAAATATTGAATTCGCCGGGGAAACGAGAATAGTCTAGAATGTTCGCGGACAATCGTTATCGGTAAAGACGTGTGCGTATTTATTGTGGGTATTTAATTCAATTAATATTTATAGTAGTTTTTTGAGGAGGAATAATAAAGAAAATACGTGTGTGTGTGTGTGTGCAGTAGCAAAACACAAACATTTTAGGCACTGCACCTATTATAATATACGTCTGCGTTGAGTGTGAAAAACAAAAAAAAAAATTATTTATTTATATACGTTTTATTGCGGCAGAATAAGTATACGACAGTGTATTGTATTCAATAAGACGTTCTCGATATTTCGAAAGGCGAAATCGACGTACAGGGTGTGATCAATAGTCAATGACGCGCGATGGCGTGTTCTTTTTTTTCTTTAAATCTAAACGTTTATGGAAGGATAAAAAAATAATCGCACTTTTTTTTTTTTTTGCTGTTACCTCGTTACCCCTTTATATGCGTAACATAATATAAGAATCGTCGTTTAAGCGAAAAATGTTTATTTTTCTTACGAACCGCTATTGACTATATTTTTGAAACGAAACCATTTATTGTATAAGTACAAAGAAAGAATATATATATATATATATATATATATAGATAAATAACGCGATGATAAACCCGATCAACGATATGATATAATACGCAATAAATTTTATATATACGTATATAACTATTGTCTACAAAATTTGAGAAAAACGCGCTCGTATTTCGACCGCGCGTGTTTTGTAAAGTACATCTCTCTGGCAACGCGCCGGCTTCAAGTGCACGCACACACACACACGGCATATAATATTCGTAGAACACGCACGCACACTACCGGCTGTATTACATTTCATAATTTTCCATATTGTACAGCGTAATAACGATTCCCCCCGGCACTCTCTCGGACTCGATCGAGACGAACGAGTAATTTTTATTTTTTCGATTTACCTATATACAAAAAAAAAAAACACTATCAAACGCGCGTACCCATATATATATATATATATATATACTATACAACATTATATTAATTATATAGGTACATACGCGTAAATAAATTGGAAAATTAACAACGCGCGGAACGATATCGATTATTTAAAAAAAATATATATATTATTATTATTATTGGTCATATTATTATAGGTATTATTATACACTTCAGCCGGTTACGACTACTATAATAGATTTCAGTGTTAATTATACGTATATATTAATAATAATATTATACGTGAATTTTTCTACACGCATTAATATTATATTATTATTATCGACAATTCTCGCATAATAGAATTTATATATACATCTATAATATAACATGTAAGTATACGATCAACATTTTTTTTCTCTCTCACCGTTGTTGTATCGCAGCTATATTCGGGCAGGAATTTTTAATACTCGTATTTGGTCTAATAAATTGTATTGGAATTTTTTTATTATTATTATTATTATTATTATTATTATTATTATTATTATTATTCGCGGAATTATATATACAAAAGAATAAACATTAAAATCCACGTGCTTATGTACTTAATAGTAGGTTTTTTTTATTCCTTTTATTGTATAATACTGCAGTGTTTGGTAAAAACAGATGAAATTTATGTCGATCGTTCAATATTTAATATACTAAATTTTCACAATTTATACCTATATATAAGTAAATTAATATATCTATTCGATATTTCGAATGTACACATTACATTTTTTCGCTCTTTGAATATTATTCGTTAATTTATGTATAAAATTATAGTCGACGAGAAACACGAGTTTGTAAACCAACAAAAAAAAAAAAACTACTTTTATATCGAATTAAATTTAATTCGTAAAGAAAAAAAAAAATTGGTACTTATATACTAGGTGCGGTAGCTGCATCACGTTTTCGCTCGTTTTCGCCTCTATAGACAATTCTTATAGTTAATATAATTCTATATAATTAGTCATTATACAAATATGATATGTAAAATCGTGTAATATTATACATATATAAATATATATATATATATATACCAATTACCAGCCGTACTTATTTATTATGTGTACGTATATAGGCGGTGTCAAGGTAAATCGGATCGCGATTTTATATTATTATCGATCGAAATTAAATTGCTGACGCGCGAGCGTAGATTTATTGTTACAAAAACGGTTTGCGCGTATAAATATGCAAAGGATTTATGTCTGTATTACGCGAAATAGAATATTCAAATATACATGATATATTGTACGCGTGATGCGCGATCGATCAGAGTGGGGGGGGGAGAAAAAAAACTCGATTTAAACTGCGAGGAAACGTCAGAACGGGTTTCGCGCGGCGCACCAAAAACGACCGCTATTTCGCCGATAAATCAAATATCAATGTCGGATTTTTTTTTAAAAATTTTTTTGTAAATTGTATTCGCGACAAAAAAAAAATATATTCGTTCGGTATAGTCGGACGAGACACGTAACCCAATAATATAGATTAATAGACTCTATACGTCCGATTTACGGAGGGAATAATTCAACAATTATTTTGATCGGTACCTACAAACACAGGTTTATTTTTTGAAATATTCGTATTTTTGTACACGTATTTTGTTAAAACATCTGTTATACACTATGTATACTCGTCGATAATCCTCGACGAACACGAGCTCGCCTCGTCTTCGTCGTACCACGATATAATCGACGGATTTATTTCAAAATTGAATTACGCGTCATTTATCGAATATAATATATTAACAGTAAGAGTAACATTTTCTGCACGTACAAAATGCGTTAAATCGTCAATAAAACTATACAGTCGTATCACTCACAGTCAATAAACTGTAGTAAGTATATATTGATTTCATAAAACGTTTTTTTTTTTTTTTAACTGAAAAATATTCAAAATATAAAAATGTACATATATATATATATATATTTAAAATTTAAAGTATAAAGAAAATTTTTGGTCGCCAGACACTTGATAAATGTATTTGCATTATTAACGTATTATTGTATTTACGCGATATGTTTAATTAAAATTAAACAAAACGCGTGTGTTATACATAATTTTTATAGTAAAAATAAAGACTCTCGGTTTCGCCGTGTTTTCCCAATAGTCTCTACATTAGTTTTTCCTAAAACATTATTTTCTTTTTTTTGGGGGAGGGAGGGGGTTTTCTAAGACATTAAAAAAAAAAATCAATCGATTTCCGCAATATTATCCGGTAACCAATAACACCTACCGCAGTTGTATAATTTTCTCGAGAAAAGCGAGCGGCGAAAGCGTTCGGACATTCGCGTATTTAATACAATAACTATTGAATGCAGCTCAAGAAACGCGAGCTTCAGGTTTCCGCATATATTGCCGTGTGTTTGTGTGGTCATCGCGAGGACGTTATCACCGCCGCCCGGTCCTCCGTCTCGGTCACGCGTTATACATATTTTATAATAATAATAATAATAATGTGTGTTGTGTCTTGGTCGCCAAAAGCAGTCTGCTAGAAAGTACTATATCTGCACACACACACACACACACATAATAATGACCGGGCCCGTTCGTTATGTATAATATGATATACACACAAAACGATAAGACTGTTTGCTCATACACTGCGAGAGACGCGGTAAAAGACCGCGGCGGTCAAGCGAACGGCGGCGATAAATTTCTTTCGCTCTTTTATATAAATCCCGCGTTTCTTCGCCGTCCCTTCCGCTGCAGCGGCACCGTGTGCACCACCAGGACAACGATACCTGTATAGGATAAAATATACGAAGACGACGACGGGAACTTTTCCGCGCTGCCGATCTCGATGACCACCATCTCCCCTGCACAATAAACCACAGATGATATTCATACACGTTTCTGCGGCGCGACACGTGCGCGTATTTTAATAATAATTTATATACGCGACGTGCGGCCATATTGAAAACCCAAATCGCGGTGTTCTCGCGGAAATTCGCGATATTTGCGCGCGCGCGCGTGTGTATAATATAATTGGGGTCATTTCCTTCCTTCCTTCCTTCCGGTCATCCTTTAACCGTACCGGACACACACACACACACACACACGCGCGCGCGAGGTCGGAGAAAAAAGGTCCTCTGCCGCCGCCGCCGCCGCCGCAACGCGCGTCACACGTCGTTGTCGTTGGATACAAACGCATGACCGGATTATACCGAACAAATTTTTTTTTTTTTTTTTTTTTTATTGTACCGAAAACGGTGTGCCGCGCACACATGTGCCGCGCGAACGAGACACTTGGTGCAAACAGACGCGCGCGCGCGCATTTCGCCGGATTTATTTTCGGGCCCGAACGAGCGCGACAAATTAAAGCCGACAATATAATATAAATTATAAACACGTCCCAATACAATCGGGGCGCTCGCTGTGTACAATATATAATCCGTCGCCGGCGTCGAATTATAATTATTATCGTTTCGGTAATATTAATTAATATTTTAACCGCCGAATCGTTCGAAATTCGGAAAATCTCCGTGTTCAGTATATATATATATATATAAATAGTAGTAGCCTTTGCGACGAACACCACAGTAATAATTATTATTTCTCTCGTTTTCGACGGTATCGATACGGCCGCGGTGCGCGTGTGATTTTATTATCGTAAAATATCGCCGCGCGCGTTTATTGGGAAATAATCGAATCGAACGATTTCGAATTTCACCGGGCTTATATATATATATATATGTATACTGACTGGCAGTATACTCTACGGAGTTCATATCGTTAATCGAACGTTATTTGTAACGCATACTCTGGCTCCGCGTATATGTGTACACGACAATATTGTCGTGTACCGCCGTCGCGGCTACTGCGCAGCGTGCCTGTACGAACGACGGCTTAACGAGACGATATTGTAAATTACCGCGGCGCGTGCGTATCGTACACAGAATATCATTGCACGCGATTGATCGAATTGTTTTATTTATTCGTATATTATGCAATCCCTTTTGTGAGTTTTAAGTTGAGATACGTGTCGAATATAAGCGTACGCGGTGAAACGGGATAACGTATACGGTAATAATATTAAATACCGTTGGCCGGATCCGCGTTGCCGTTTGACACGTAATTGACGGTTCATCGATCAAATACAGTTCGTATGGTGGCACGTTTTGTGAAAAAAGTGGCAGGGCGACGAGTTGCACGTTTGGGGTACTTTGAAAGACAACACAACGGCCACAAAGAAGGCGAGTCCACAGTACCCTTAAGCAATACCCAGAGACGTTGAGTAGGGTATCAAACAACGGTGTAGTATAATCATTAGGTTCACAGGGAGTACTGAGGTGATTACCGACAAACGTAAGAAACTCCAATTTGAACCGGCACAAGTTGTCACACTCGTCATAATTTTATAACGAATAAAAGCGGAATTATACAGCTGTTTCTGATCTCGTCGAATAACAGCTGCGCGCAAATTTGCGTTTAAAAAAAAATATGAACATATTTTCTGATACATAAGAAAAAAAACCCTATAGGTAACGTTACCGTGCGGCTTAAGTTTATTCATTAAAATTTCTACGCGTTTGTAACGTAATATTATTCTTCTCTTGAGAATTTCACCAAAAATTGTTCGACGATAACGGAACAGTTGAAAAAAAACTCTTTTATAATAATATGTAACATATATCGTTTTGCAAGGAGCTGTGTAACAGATTATTATTGGATTTTTTTTTTTACTACGTATACGTTCGATTTATGAAAGAAATGTAATTTTATTTTTCGCTTTCCGTCACCAGTACGATAATATTAATTTTTTTTATATATAATAAAAGCAAAAAAAAAAATCCTCCCTAGGATTTCTAAATATAATTTTATAAAATTTCGACGGATCTAAGGCGTTTTAAAAATGTACGCATTTTTTTTTTTCAGAACACGTTGCAATATAGTGTACGCCTTACCAACACTATTCGAACGTTCGTTTGCAACAATATTACACGCATTGGCATTTCATATACGGTAGTGCAGGCGGGTTTGAGTTTACACGACGTCATCGGTCGTCCGAAATATATGCGAAATACAAGGTAATAATATATTAATTATCGCGTAGGTATATATATATATTGTAATATTATGTAAACGGGAGTGTCTCGCATAATATATATTATTATAATGTATAACGAACTCTTTGAAAGTCATTTGAACGTCGCGAAATTTTTTTTTAATAAAACAGCAAAAAACGAATTTTTCATTATATTCGCGAGAACAGTCCTAGTTTCGGTGTAAAAAAAATAGGATTTAAAAATTTAAAAAAAATCGCGTATAAAGAACAAAATATTTTTTTTATTAATATTTTCATAAAAAAAAAAAAAAAATTCGATTTTTCTACACACATTAATTATTCATATATATTATATTACTTGCGTGCAACCAGTTATATATGCTGTATAGCAACGATGGCGGTGTGTACAGTAGGTATTGTATACTACATACATTATAGTATAGGTGAGGTACACCACGTCAATATTATAGTGTATATATATATACCTATTTACGCGCGGTTAAAACGTCTGCAGCCGCGCGCGCCGCGTTCATAAATTATTATTATAAAAAAAAAAAAAAAACCGCTCCGCGCGCGTTGAACGCGAGATGGTATTTATATTATTTGTGACGACGACGTTTTCGCGGCGCGCACCGCACGCCGTTCGCGAAACGTTTAAAAAGTCGTTTAATTGCGGTACACGCGCGCGATTATAACGTATAATATTACAATATATATATGTGTGTGTGTGTATTAATAAGGCGGGCAATTAATATACGGAAAAAGCAATAATTGCGAAAATACGGTTAATAAATCGCCCCGCTCGCGCCAGACTCAAATAATTATTAAAGTGTATATTATAAATGTTCGCGTAAATATTGTGTAGTCAACGCGGTCAGTTATTTATTTATTTATCTATCACGCGCGCACGTTATCTTTTCTTTTAATATATTATAAATAAAAATATTATTTTCCGTTTTTTTGCCGCCGCCGCCGCCGCCGCAACCGCTCCGCGTAATAACAGCTGCGTCTCCTCGTATATTCTCGTGCCGGTCGTCCGACTGGTTTACAAAACAGTACACGGCCACGTGTGCTCGCCACCGTCACAATATTGTAACGTCGTTATTATAATATTAATATTATTTAAAACATATATATATATATCGTGAAAACGCCACGTATACCCCGCACTAGTTTATACTTTTATACACTTTGAAAGCCCATTCGTGATTTATTCCTGAAGGGACTTTTTACGAGAATTTTATTTTTGTTTTTACCACCTCCATCCTTCTTCTCCTCCCGTTAGTGGTAAAATGGTGCGCGCGCACGGCGGTACACATGTGTGTGTGTGTGTTTGTATTATAGTGAACCGGCGTCGAAGCCGCCGCCGCCGCCGCCACCGTTGTCGTGGTTATGGAAACGGATTTATGGCCGGACTCCAAAAAGAGGATATTGCGGCGTTGTATATACACATATATATACGCATCGGAAAACTTGTGAAAGCGCATATGTATATATATGTGTGTGTATGTATGTAGGGGCGTTTGTGTGTGTGTGTGTGTGTTGTACAGTGGCTTATATTTCGGGAAAGGGTGATCAATAAATCCCGTACAATTGTACGAGTGTAGGCTTCACGTATTATAATAAATACTCGACCTGTTGGGGGGAAGGGATTGAAAACGAGAAAATTTTTTAGTTGCGCTCTAAATATAGTGCGAGCGAATCGTTATACGCGCTAAGGACCAGATCGTGCGTGATTTTTTCAACAAAAAAAAAAAACTAGTCTGCTAGTTACTCGAGACATTGACGTGCAAACGTCGCGTGAGCGGTAAAAATGAAACGGAATTGTGTTTGGGATTTTCTGAATATTATGGTATCTTTATTCAAAGTAATTTCGCGGATAATAAATATTGTTATATCAGTTGTCGTGACAACAGCCAATACATTACACGCAATTATAAATAAATAAATAAATTAATATTATTAACATTAATAAATATTATTAGTTGTCACGACAACAGCTAACACATTTCCGTCCCGTTTCCCGAGATTTACCCTCATACCGCCGTATAATAGATGTTTACGCATCAAAAATGTATAACCGCAATAAAATATTATTCATCCCCTCTTTGTCCTCGTCACGAATCGCCCGATATTGGTGATATTTTTTTTTTTCGTCTCCTTTTCCCGTCGCCCCGGTCTTTCCTCGGCCTGCACATCCAAACTCTTCGGCTTCCTTTCAAAAAAAAATGATATAACTCTCAACTCTCGTTCTATCCTTAACAATTTTAATCCTTAACGTAATCGAATTTTTTTCCTCGTCGGGTTTTCTCGTTTAACAATAAATGTAGTCAGTTTTTTTTTTAATGTATTATAAACTATTATGTGTTAAGCAAAAGTGTGTATAACGACGCTTAAATAAAAAAAAAATCTCAGTAATGCTTAAAAATGTCGAAAATGTCTTCCGTACTTTTAATAATTATATATATATATACATACATACACGAATTCGACAGGAAACGTGCGATTAAAATACGTGTTATATCAGTCGAAGGACGAAAGAAAAAAAACGACGCGTTGACTATAGCAAAATAGAGAAACACTGCGCGACAGACGTCCTTTGTCGTTGTCGAGTGCAGTGAGAGAGAGAGAGAGAGAGGAAATTTGTAAAAATAAATTTCGATAATACGCGCGTATAACATAATTATTGTACAGCTCATTGTCGATATTATTCGTTTATTACGCGGTTTTTTTTTTATTTGAACGGAATCGAACGTTTTCGGTTTAAAATATTAATATTATATATACGATATAGCGAAAACGCGTTTTTTAATAGACTACTATTATCCCGCAACTATGAGTATAATAATATATTATGCGTTCGTCCAACGCGAATTCCGTTTAAAAACGTATATATTATGTATACTTCACACGTTCCGGAGTCGTTGTTGCTGGTAATTTGCGTTTTAAATATCGTTAATTCGTTATTGCGTAGATATATAATTTTATGCGCCGAAAACCGCATTTAATTTTCCTCTCGCTCTCTTTTCTTAACGCGCTCGTTAAAAATACGAAAAGTACCAGTTTTGCGCGGAAAAAAAAAAATCTGTATTTAATTTTTAATTTTTTTTTTTTTAACGTTATGTGTTTCAGATATTTCGCGGAGAAAAATCTTCCGACAGAACACAAGCGACACGAATTAACAACTGTATATACGCGAACAGTATACGTATATATAACGAGTCAATCGTATATATATATATATACAATTCAATATACGTATAAATCCGTAAAATTCAATTTAATCGCTATATTATTTCTTTAATTAATTTATAATATGTCGCGGGTCGTTCGCGTGGCCCTATACTATATTATACACTGTTATTAATTTCGTTTTCATACACACAATAATATACTGCGGCTGCAGATGATGAATTGTTCACGCGGCCATATAGCACTCTCGGAATATTCACATAAAACAATGGGACTGCTGCTGCAGTTATATTAAAAACGAAAAAAAATTAAAAATTCGTGCGTTATATAATATAGGTAACGACAACGAAAAAAAAAACGCTTTCATATTTGATTTCGTAATTTCGTCCTCACGCCGTTTTTGTATACAGTTTGAAAAAAAAAAATGTCGATTTACTGAATAATTACGCCGAAAATAAGACTCGTCGAATTCGGAAAAACGCGTGGCTCATCTAAGTATAAGTACATTCGCTATGTAAACTTTTAAAAACAAAATAAAAATCTAAGCGCATTATAATACGTATAATATATATATATATATACGTTTTTCTTTGTCGACTATAGTCGCTTTGGCCGTTTAAAAAAATAAAAATTTCGTCCAAGGTTATATATAATATACAGACACGGCGCTCGTTGAGTAAGGTTATGCGATTTTAATGGAGTGGCGTCGTCGTGGACGTTTCAAATATATATTGCGTATATTATACCACCACGCTTAATAATAATAATAATAATAATAATAATAATTTAACGTTATAATATATGAGGTCGTTGAAAAATTGATCTCGGCCGCCGTCGCCGTAATATTAAACAGCGCGACTGCAGAGTACACACACGTCATTATAATATAGCAGATATTATATTATAATATATACAGTGTGTTTCGTGGGGTAAACGATGCAGTCGAACAGCGAGTAGAACATTAGTCGTTTTACACTTTTAATATTTATAGAAATTTAAAAAGACTTTAAACACACCGGGGCGGTTTGATTTTACCACAAAATCCTTAAGAGTATTTTTTTACATTTTTTTAAAAAAATTAATACATATTAAATAAAACTGATAATATTAAATTACTCGTTAAATTTCGAGTAAAATAATTGTCTTTTTTTTTTGTCAAAAGTTACAAAAGTTTTACGTTTTTGTATTAAATATTTTGTCGTGAAAATCGAAATTATAACACTTTCTCGCATGATATTCTGCACGCGTGTTACGACAATTTTAAGTGTAATATAGCAAATTATATATCGAAATTAAAATCACCCTATATAACGAGACCAAAAATGCGAAAACGAAACGAGCGAATACTTTACGGCGATTACAGAATCAATAATAACGCGCGGTGGACATTACCGCGCGTTAAAAATCTGTCATAATATATAATATGACGTGTAGTCTCCGGTTTCGATTCAGTTTTTATTTCTTTTAGTTTTAAACGAAAACAAAAAAAAAAAAATGATAGAAAAATACTGTGTTTTATTTGTACACATACAGTGAGAATAAATATTGTATTTATATTAATCGCGCGATGCGTATAAATTTAAAAAGAAAAACATTTTTTCTTTCACAAATTTTCAACGATATTTCTACAACAATTTAACCATAATATTATAATATATCGACGTAATGACGTGTATCTGACAGACCTTTCGAAATTGACTACATCACCTTTAACTTCGACCTTTACAATACATTGTTTACACCGTTTCATTTGTTTTACTATTCACGCTATACAACTATTTTATATACGCTTGTATTATTAACGGACAGACTTACGTTTATCGCTAACTTTTGTCATAGACTTTTTTTATTAAACAATTTTTTTCCAGTTATACGCGAGACGCTCTGCTATAAAACTTTGTACCAAAAAACTGTCGCTAAACAGTCGTTTCGCAGACCTGCATGCGGTGTTGCAGAAAAGTTCATCACATACGCGGAGTCACCAGTGGCGCAATTACGGGATAGAGGACGGAACGAGGATTGAACGTTAAAATTTAGAAGAGAATAAAGATGAGATCATTTTAGACAAGGATTAAGATAATTTACGTATAGATAAGGACACAGTTATTATTTCGCTCCCTCTATTATTTGTAAGTATATATAAGTGCGTGCGAATGATATTTTCCTGTGAACGATTTACCATATTTTATACGTATACGTCTCCACGCCAAAAAGATAGGTATTATCACAAGTATATGTACGTATATAGAGTAAGTGCGCGTAAAGCGGTGTGTGTCTTCTAAGTATACAATAACAAGTCGTTTAAATCGTTAAAAAAAAAAAAAAATTATTTAAGAAATACGGCCGCGTACAATATAATATTGCGACGAGTTCGTTGTATTATACACAATATATACGAAGCAAACGGCGTCGTCGGCGGACGAGGAAAACGAAAAATATTAATTAAAGCGGTAGTTGTTTTTTTTTCGTTCTTAATTTTGATTTAAAAAAATATATATATATCCGTTTATATACTATAATTATACCGGAGTGTCATTTGCAGTGTACCGCGAACAGCGTAAGAACTCATATATATATATATTTTTTTAATGAAAACGGTCGGGGGGGAGGGGGGTCGGTAACGAACACGACTTTTCGAGTAATTTTTTTTTATTTTTCTTTAATTACGCCATCCACTGGCGTCGTACACACACACACACACACAGCGCGTTTCAAAATATTTACAAGCGTTTAAATAACATTTTAAACGCGCGTATACAACCGCGGACGACCGCGCATTAATAAGCGAATGACTTTTACTATACGCGCGATATAACTACCACCGAATTACGCGCGGCGTCGACGTACCTGCAGCTGCAGCAACAGATACCTATAGTATCTATATAGGTATATACGCGTATACGGAATATATTATAAATTATATGTATTTTTATACGCCGCGGTCGTCGTGCCGTGACGATAGACGCAGAAGATATTATATCGTGTAATAATAAAAAACACGAATAATAATAAAAATAAGTAGGCGCTCGTCGGAACGATTATCGTTATACCGCGCGCGCGCGCATTACGGCGGCGGCGGCGGCGGCGGCGGGGCCGTTAACAGCTAATAAAAGTCCGCGCGCGGATTCCGCCGGTATTATTATTTATTTATTATTTTTGAAATCGCGCGACGGCGGTATTCTTTTTTTTTTTTTATTTCTTATTTCCGTACAAAAATGATTTTTATTATCGTCGTAGACCGGTAGCAGCAGCAGCAGCAGCAGCAGCAGCAACGCAAACGTCATCTGTCGGACAAACGGCGCGCGCTGTGTTATACGACACGTCGTCGTCGTCGTCGTCGTCGTCCACTTCGTTTTCCGTCCCCACCGCGTCAAGAGACGGCCATTAGTGTGCGGGCGCGCGCGCGCGTGTGTGCGTGTACAAATGGAAAGGGGGTGGTCGGACGACCCTTATTGTATACACGCGCGCGAGGCGGCGGCGGCGGCGGCGGGTGTAATGGCCCGGCAATTGGGTCAGTCGTTGACCTTGGCGCGAGCACACAGCTGATCGCATTTCTCTATATACGCGCACGACGATGGGTGCGATGACACCGGGTCGAGGATGCGGCCATCCACCTATACCCATCATAACCACCCATCACCAATTACGGTCGTGTTATCGTATTAGAGTACCCTGCACTGCAGGTGCAGCGTGTCTTTCTCAAAGTAACGCTATATATACCGCCCCTTCTTGTGCAGGGTGTCGGTGGCCTTCAGGGGTCTGGTATAAAGCCCGGCGACTGCTATTACGGCTGTTCTTAATGGTAAATTCTTAGTGTATCATCACGTTTAATCAGGTCGGCATCCTTTTATACAGATGAGTTTTTATAATTTTTTTCCGAATTCAAACCTATTCGTTTTAATTTTTAATAAAATTTTAAATATTATATATCGCGTTTTAATATTGTATTGCTCACGTTAAAAAGGCTCGTTTGTATACTCGAAAATAGGATATTTAATGTAAGAATATTAATAGGCGTGTTTAAATACATACGGTATAATAATTGTAATAATCGTTTTTAACACGCTGCACAACTAGTGGTAAGCTGAAAAAAATTTCGAGGCCGCTAGAAAATTGTTTATCCACAAAGTGAAATAAATTTGAGAACCAGCGTCAGTGCTACATTGTAACACGTTTCCGCGTCCGAGCTGCAGACGACGCAAAATACGCAGCGGTAAAACACGCCAGTAAAAACGGTATGCAAGTAAGAATAAAAATTTACAAATTCGTTTTTTTTTTTTAGTTAATATCAAACGACGATGTTTATCTATTTTTTTTATACGTTTTCTATATATGAAATTATAATTTTAAAAAATCCTCAAAAAATGTAAAAAAAAAAATAGATCGTGTCTCGCGCTTACGGAGAACCGTTTTTTCGTTTCCCCGAAATTATATTAATCACCCCTTCGTGGAATTTGTTTTGCTCTTATTATTAGCAACACTGCAGCGTGTACGATCAATCAAAAAGTTATAATGAATTGAAAATATTTCGATTTGAAATATTTTCAAATGGCTTATCTGCGTATATACACATGTCACGTCTATACGATGAATTTTTAACGCGTAAAAAAATACTGAAGCCACCAGAAGAGTGTCACAATTTTATTGTCATCAACGAAACGTTTAAACAATACGCGTTCCCTCCGTTGCAAAGTGTCCACGTGAAAGGCGACATACACTATTAACAATTAAAATGTTTTATAAAATTGTGGAAATTTTCAAAAAGCGTTTAAACCTTATATCTCGGCATTGGAATAAAAAAATAAAAAAACACCTAACCGCGTGGGCCCGGTGCGTTCCATCCCGTGCCGAACGGCCATTACAACATTTTTCATATATTATTATATTTTTTTTGTGTATTCAACTCGATCTTGTCGCGTTTTATAATTATTATTTATAAGACCCCCAAAAAAAAAAAAAAATTAGTAGCGCGAATACCTACTTATAAAAATATATTATAATTCCGTATAATATATACACGATAAGTTTACATAAAAGCGTATATAGTTATATATAATTGCATATATACATGTGCCAGCCGCGCGCGTATACAGTATAACTTAATAAGCAGCTAGGTATACTTTTGTACAATTATTTTAACAATTTTAAATAATTAATTCGTTATTATTCCCATTATAATATTTATATAAAATACACCGGGGTTATAATTAATATTTTATAATTTGAAAGAAAAAAAATATATATATATGAAAAATTATCCTGCGTATAATTCATACAAAAAAAAAAAAATTCGTAAACTATAACGTGGTATAGGTACCTACTTATTAAAAAAACGAATACAAATTTCGTAACATGTTTATAGTAATAATAATAATAATAATAGCGTATATGCAGTATGTATAGCTTAAATTATGCTTGTATAATGTGCGTATATAAGAATATTTCTAAACCTATTCCATGATATAGTTAAATCGACGTGTAGGTAATAATAATGTTGCGTATACGCAGTTTATCACATCACACACGTTCAATAATAATTAATTAACAACACTCGTTCGAGAATAATCGAGGAAAATGTTTTTATATATATATATATACGCGGTATAATATATTATTATAAATTTTAAAATCGTATAGTTAAATATACCGAATAAAATAATATATTCTTTTCGTATATACACACGTATATAACAACAATATGTCCAAATAAACTTTGTACACACCACGCACAACTCGCTGTATATATATACATGCGTAAATGATTGTTGTAACATGTATAATAATATATTATTAATATTATTGAACTGTATATAAGTCCTCCTCACCTCTGCAGTAGCAGCAACAGAAGCAGAGATTACAGACTCGGAGATAATATATTACGATCTAAACACCGTATATTTTAATATTTATATAAGTGTTTTTTACAAACACGATTTGTAACAGTTTGTACAAATAATGTGCGTATCTGTATTTCGTAATATTTTATAAGCAATATTATAAGGTTGCAGAACATATCGGAATTCGCTATAGTTTGTATTATATTACGGAATACAGAATAGAACGGCTCTTACAGGACAGCTCACATAGGACGGCGAAAGAAAAAAAACAAATCGACGACAGTCTATCACCCGCTTGTTTTATTATTATTATTATTATTATTATTATTAATTATTACTATTAATTATTATTATTATATAGTCGTCGTGGGTGTAAATCGACTTTACTGTACATAATATATTGTGCAGTGTACAATATAAAATAAGCCATAAGCTAATTACCGCGTTTGTGTCGCGTTTATAATATTATAAATGTATATGAAGGGGTTTTCGGGAAAATTTAACGAGACAGTATAAAAACGACGTAAACTTCGTCGAAGTAGATAAAAAAAAAAAAAAACACTTTTTTTTTGTTGAAAACCGTCATTAAATCTTGTGGAAAAAATGTGTGACAAAACGATCGAATTACGCGGGTAATATCGTATATACACTGTAAAACGTTTAGTTTTTTTTCTTTTTAGGGTTTAGAATAAAAACAAAAGCGGAACACATGTACAAAGCATATAAATAAATCGTCATAAATATATAAATATATACATTTCCGAGTGCGTTGTTGTTGAATTTTGTGGCGTATACAAGGAGCTAAAAATCGATCGTCGGCACAGGTGGTTATAGGTTACCATAAAAAAAAAAAAAAAAAAACTATTATGACCACACGCTATAATTTTACGCGGAAAACAGTGTCGATCGCTACATTTAGTAATGTAACGAATAATATTAAACGATAGAAAACGGATTTAAAAGTTTTTATTTTGTTTAGTAAATAAGTCATGTATACGGTAATTATTTATACCGAACGTTTTTATTTTTCGTTCTTGAGAACGTTGAGTTTATTTTTAGCGGGCAACGTCAGACAGGTAAACGTTTTTTTTCAATATAAAATTCATTAAATAAGTAATTAATAATGTTTTTAATATCGTCAATAGGAAACGCGCACTAAAAAGTTTTTAATGACTTATAAATAAGTTATATATATACGACGGTAATTATTTATACCGAACGATTATTTTTTTCTGATTTTTTTTTTTTTTTGAGAATTGAGAATGTTGTGTATTTTTTTTGCCGAAAAACGTCAGACAGACGTAAACGTTTTTAAAATATAAAATTTATTTTTAGACCAATATACGTCAACAACGTTCGGTGTGAAATTCGACGAAAAATTGAAAATATCGGCGAATGAATAACAAGTATTGGCTGGGGAAACGGCTGCAGGTGCGTATTGAAAAACACGGATCGCGTGTTTATATTTAACGAAAACTGCGATCTCAACGTCATACACACGAAAACAATTTGTTTTCAATAAGTTTTTGCCACAATTTTCGTGAAATTTTCACAAACACCACGCGGAAAACTATACGAACATCCAGCGCGATACATATCATAATATTAAGTGGTGTTTGAAATTCGTAATAACCCATCTCGAATCGACGTCAAACCGGTGGTGTTGTTGGCTAATGCCGCGACGGTATTTTATATATATATATATATATATATAGACGTCTCTCGGTCTCCGAATGTTAAAAAAAAAAAAAATAAATAAAAATAAATAATAATAATAAAAATTACACGGCCTACAGCGAACGACGACGGGACGAGTGTTGTACGAACGATATAATAATCGTCCGCGTATAAGACCTCCGGTGTACACTATATATGCTCGTAGTTATCTATATATACATTACTTCAACCATAGGTCGAATATGTGCATACGATTATTATTATCATCGTCCGCACACCATATTATCACTGTACTATATATATATATATATATACCTCTCCATTAAAAGTACTGGAATTCGTTTTTTAGATTTACACGAAAAAAAAAAAATTATATTCATTTAGTCCGACCGGTACGCCGCGCGGTATTATAATAAATGACTATTTAGCACGGGAGTTCAATAATTCTGAGCCTTTTCCTTATTTATTTCGTTAGAATTCTTGACGTTTTTCCAACAGCAGACACACTATAGCTGCAGGTATATAGATCTACGCGCGTATCACGTAGAAATGCAAAATAATCGCATATAATAATAATAATATTATTATTATTATTATTATTATTATTACAGATGACTTGGAAATATTAAACACATACAATAAATTCAGTTTCGGAACAATTACGTAACTATATATTATATAAATAAATCAAACACGAAAACATAAAATATTTCGTATCAATATCCAGTGTATATTTAAATAATTATAAATAATACACGAAAACATAAAATATTTCGTATCAATATTATTTAATAATTTAAATTAATTCATTATATAAATATATATATATAAATATAAATAATATTATACATAGTCGTTTTAACAATTTTAATTATATATATATATATATATGTACACAATTTCTTTGCTGGTTTTACTTTTTCTTTTTTTCTTTTTAAACTCTATACGTTTTTTATTGTAATATTCCTAATTTTCTCTACGTGATTTCGTTCGTTTTTATTTTTTTATTTTTCACTCAATACACCGACCTGATGGATTTTTTTTCGTCGAAACCGCAGTAGCAAATAAACAACTCCCGCATATTTATATTTCATTATTTTTCATAATAAACTCCGACTTGGTTGTATATATTCACATATGCGCGCACACAAATTTTTTATTTACCAGCATTAATTTTGTAGTGTTTATTTCTGGTTTTTTTCACATCATATCATTTAAATTTTTTTCCTCATTCGATTTTTTTTTATTTCTGTATTCTACTTCTACTTTATTACATAATAACGTTTTTTTTTTTTACGATATTTTTCATCAGTGCTATCGGACGCACTAATCTTCCAAAATCCACCACATACGTACCGAATAAATAATATTGTACATTAATTTTTTTTTTTTTTTTGTAATCTATACAGAATTTTCAAGTCTACATCGGGCAATTTTTTTTCTTTGAAGTATTTAAGGCAGTCAAAGCGAAGCCCCGTAGAATACGACAAACTCGCACACGAACGCTCACGCGCAGAAACGCTCTGTTCATAGATACGCAAACACGGATATTTGAATTGTCCAGCATTAAACAATTATAGTATAATCCATTTTAATAAGCGCGTTTTTATTTCTCTTGCCGTTCAGCAGGAACCGTTTGGAAAACTTATTTCGACCGAAATGAAACGGCACGTAAAAACGATAATAAATAATAACTCGTTCTGTGAGTCAAACTTTTTATCTTCGGTTAACGTACCTGCGCAGTATCGACACCCGATATCGGCTAATCAATAAATTATTTTTGAATTATAACGCTTCAACGCGTTTCCATTAACCGGAAGTTTTCGGAAAAATAACGAATTTATTGTCGACCGGATTTCGCGTGTTCCCACGACGCCTATTCGATTCGATTTTTTTCACGTGCACGGTTTTATCGAATACCACCGGACAACATTTCACACGGCGGCTGTTCGATTGGATTTTTGAGCTAAGGCGAGGGGCGAAAAGCTCGACAACACGGGCGGGCAGCCGGTCAGCACACAGCATTCGTTACCGTCACAGATTCCATTTATTTCATGACACGGTAAAGACGTGTGCACAAGGTTTCGGAAGGTTTCATTCATACTCTAACTATGATGACCGGTCGACAACGAGATAAAAAAAATCTGAAACGTCTTGCCTAAACCCGTAAAAATTGTGAACAGAAAAACTATTTTCCCGTTGTCCATGACGGCTAGATGGCTTTGACGATTTATTAACAAGACTTATTTTTTCTTCACCTTACACTCCTAACTTACACGGGGTCAGCCACCCTACTCCATCATAATGCACGATCTCTTACACTCACATCGACTATCTTCATGTCACCTTCAATTCAAATCCATCCACTTCGATCTTCTATCTTTACGTCCATTTCCATAACATCCCTCACATCGTTTGAATCATCGCACAGCAACACTACTAATTTATCGCGTGGATTCAGTGTGAACTATACACTCAACTGCCACTGCAGTTTTATTCGATAAAATCCCGTAAACGATATAAAAATATCGCCTTTCTGTACAGTATCGAAATATTAACGACTTGTCCGCAATATTCTGTAAGAAGTAAATTATTATGTGACGAACAAAATTTTTTCAATTCTCGGACGTTTCAAATTCGAAATTATCGCGAACGATCAAACGGTTGAGCGGATTTCGCACGGCTTTGGAAATATTATGTAAAATATTCTCGGGAAAACGTAAATATCTCTTTTTCAAAAATAAAAATTCATCGAGTATACGTGAAAAGCTATATACCTGTACGCAGGAAAGAAATATGATTATAAAATTCAAAAGACACTTATTGCTGCGCGGTGAACACGAAATAACTATAACAACGCGTCAGCAGCGAAGGATTTTAACAACCGTTCATTTATTGCACTATATTTATATTGAAAATCAACGAAATTTCACCGAAATCGACGGATCGCAGCCGGAAATTTTTTCAAAAAGTTTTCGACGACTTTACAGAAACGTCTTCAAGAGGAAACTCTAATCTCTTTTCACTGGTCGTTTCCATATTATATACACGCGTCTAATATAATAATAATAATAATAATAATTGTGTTTACGCCGCCGCTGCAGTATAGTAATCGTACAGGTGAAATATATTATTTATGTATGTGATAAAGCGAAAAAAATAAATATAAAATAATTCTCGTTACACTTCCGCCGGTGCGGGTAATTAATAAAATCTCGGAATAAATCCGACGATAAAAAAATTCAAAAAAAAAAAACGAACGCATAAGTCCCGTGAAATATAATTGATAATAATATAATAATATATGGACACAATTATTATATTATATTATAGGTACGCGTGTTTCTCTTTTTTTTACAGCCGCATACATCATCATATTATATTAACGCACTCGCCGACGAGAGAATAATGATATACGGCGTTTGATAGGTATATAATAATATTATACACGTATACAATTAAAACGGGCCCCCGCGTCCGCGCGCGGACAGCGATGGTTATCGGTGTGGAAATATTTCAGATAGATTTCGATTACAACAAACGTTACACACAACAATACGAGTACTGCGTACAAATAGGGAGAGGTTTTTTAGAACACCTTTGGATTAGAAAAATATTTTATTTTCGTTTTTTTTTTTTACCGCACATATATAGACTCCAGGCTAAACCGTTCAACGGGCGCGCAAAAACGGTATACGTTTATTCGACATTCGTTTTGAGTTGAAATTTTTTTTCTTCAATCGGTGCGTATAACGGTCTAAAATAAATTTGAAGTGCACGCGTCTAATTTCTGTTTGTTAATTTTTTGCATTTTTTTTTCAATGTAAAAAAAGCTATTTTTTTTTCTGTTTGTCGTTAGTTGTTTGGGGCTTGGAAAAGTTTTTTTGGGAGTCATCCTCGTGACCGGAGTCCACCGCAGTCATCTGTATACGCCCATGAAAGTTTTATATATATATATATATATATAAAAGGCGCGCACACGATAATTTGTGTTCGCTGCAAATATGCAAATATAAACCGCTTGACATAATATTATATTGTGTTTTCCATCGTCGTGGCGTTGGTCTCGTACAAAAAGTCATCGGGTCATACTTGGAAAAATATCGCGTTTTCGCATATATAATATCAATAGGAGAGAAAAAAAAACCGTACAGTTTCGACGAAATCGATCAGATAAATAATACTACGTCGAATAATACACGCTAAAATAATATCGGAAAACAACGCGTTATTAAAAACACGATTACTTCGTGTTATTTATTCAATGACCGGAGCAGATAACGCGATAATCACCAGGACCTTTATTTTTGTGTGTATTGTAGTACACACACACACACATTGCGATGTAAGCACACTTCCGCGCGTATGTGTGCAATTGTTATATTTTGATGCGGAAGTATTTTTTTTTTTATCACTTATCATTTTAGATATATCTTCTTTGGAATGTCAAAGCTGGCGGTCACTGTTTTTTTTTTACACCGCTACGCGTTTTTTTGCCTCCCAATAAACACACCCAATCACTCTTCCGTATACCACGGTATGAGGCCAAAGCAAATGTAATAAAAACTATAACCTCCGAGAAATACGACTATACGTGCCGGGGCTGTTAAACGGGGGATCTATTAACCCCCTGCCATGACCCTTTCAATACTTATGATATATATATATATATATATATATATACGTATATATTTATGTAAAAAATGTGTATAATAAGATTATACTTATCGTATATATGCTTTATAAAGAAAATATTTGTATTTACACATAGAATTATATAGTCACGAACAGTTCGAAATATATAAAACGCACTCATAAACTATAACTTTTTAGATTTTTTTCCAATTTCTTTTATGTACATATTGAAATGTTAGAACTACGTTTGAAATGTGTACATTTAATATTTATAAATCGTATTATTATGTTATTCTACAGTCATCCTGGCAAATTACTTGTGACCGAAACGGCTATTCCCAGTGAGACTATACAAATATGACTACAAAATCGCACGACGAACTGGCGATAAAGAGATTTGATAATTTAAAATTAAAATATATGTTGTACACTAACTGTTTTTTCTTTTTAGTTTATATTTGAAATTAATAAATCGATATTATATACTGTGTTCTTAAACTATAATGTTTTTTTAAACGATCAAAGCGCGTTTTCGTTGCGAAATTTCACTCCAAAGCCTTATTTATATTCAAAGGGATGGGAAGCTGGCAATTTTCTCTCGTCGCACAAACGAAACTTAGTAAAACAAAAAAGACGTAGTTTCCTACACACTTGCAACGTATACTGATCGATCTATAGTGGTGCGATAAGAAATTTTGAAAACAGATTTGAATTCGTCGTGAAATCTATACTCTTCTGCATCGACTCCGCCACGTTTCTAATTTTTTTTTTCTTCCACAAAAACCTCCGAAATCCATTAAACCGAAACGAATTTTAATAATCAATTATCGAAGGTCATAAGATAAAAACGAAAAATAGTGGAAAAATCGATATATATATAGGTATATAAGTAGTAAAATTCAAGACGTTTTCAAAATTTTTATCGCACTACAGACGATCGATCGCGGTACGTTAGAAGTAAATAGGGAAACGTCTATTTTTTTCTATATATACGTATATATATATACGTTTGGTTTGTACAAAACAAAACTACCCTTTTCCTATACAATCCCTTTAATATATCTCTAAGACGTTTGGCGATGTAATAATATAGCTCTTCTATAGAACGGAGAATCACGACCGGTATATATATATATATATACTATAGGCTGCAGTATCTGTACTATTATGATATATAATATATACAGTATACACGTGGGGGCCGCCTAAATCGCTCATTGATTACACCGTGAACGAATTCCCCCTGCGCAGCGCAGTTACATATTCCTACCATAAATACCGAGCACTCGACGATTTATATACACACACGAGCGCACTTAAATCAATGACCTTTTAAATAGGTATTTAATAGTACGACGCGCGCGCGCGCGCTCAAACACAAATATGAGCAGGGGGAGAAAGTGAGCGTATATACATGGTTCGGCATTGCGGTGTTGAATTCGCGGTTAATAATTTTTATGAATGAATATTTTTCTATTCATTTTAAAACGATGATCGTATATAAAAAATATAATAAACCGATATTTTTTTTACGTTATTTTTCGTTAAAAAACGAAAGCTATTTTTTTACTATTCACGATACGATCTCTGCAGCATCATCGGCAGCATATAATATAGACCGAGCGCGGCGCAGTATAGTTTTTTATTCTCAAAAACGAGTGTGTTTATAATATATGTCGTGAAATATAAACGTTTTAATTATTATTATTCAAAACGGTTTTCGACGCGGATATATATATATAGCGACGATTAACTGCAGATTTTCGATTATTTTCGATCAAACATTCATATATTATATGTATATACGCGTCAAACACTATATTATTATCCTTACACACCGCTTATGATGTGCAGTATCTAAAAGAATCTTTATTATCCTACGCTTAATGTGTAGTAACCGATCTGCTGCAAGGACGTTTTTTTTATACGCGGTTATATACGCGAGTTCGATCGAACACTTTATGAAAAACGTCCAGGAAAAAAAAATCAATCAACGTGTTCGCTAACGCGTCTACTAGAGATTACTACTGTATAATACATATTATTTTCTGCTGCAGTCTTCTCAGATATCGGATTTTTTTTTTCTTCGTGTCATAAACTATATTATCGCATATCTATAGATCTCGTTTATAGATCTTCAAGTATACTATAAACAATTTTTTTTTTTTTTGATCGTGTTTTATTAACGATAAAAGTATTAATAGGATTTTGTACACTTCATCTTACACCGCGCGAAACGGCAGCGTATATATAAATAGATTGTACAGGTATAAATATTAAACCAATATCGTTTTGCATATATAATTATATACACAAACGGGCGTATACGTTTATAGATTACGATCTCCGTATATTATGTATATTATATAAAATCGTGGATCGTCGAATATAAATACCGCGGAATTGTTTAGAGCAATAATATTTACATAATATATAATATTATACACTCGTATATTATACATATAACACGTTTTTATTTTTACGCGGATTTAATTATTTTTTTTTGTACAGATTTATACGGTCGTTGGATTTGCGCGCCACATTAGAATATTCGACTTCTTACACGCGTGAAAAAATATAAAATATATACGAAGACACGTCGTAGTGAAAACGAATAATAAAACCAGACGCGGTATAGCGCGCTTTACTATACGATAAATTCGGCACACTATTCTCTTTGGAAAACAAAAAAAAAAAAAAAATATTATTTAGGAATATATAATCAATGCTCGAATTGGAAAAAAAATTAGAAGGGGGACGCAAAAAATGTAAAAAAAAAAAAAATGTGCGTCCCCGAAAATTTTAATGTCTTGAAAATACCTGGGAGCTTCGCTCCCATCCCACCCCTCAGGCTTCACTATATATTTTTAATTAAATAAATCTATTGAATTTTAATTCACCAAATCTTTATTATTTTTGCGTCGATAACGCGACGTTCATAGACAATTTTATAATTTTCATTAATTCAATAAAATTGTAAAATGAGTCCTGACCGTTCAATTCCGTTCTCAGCGTCCCATTATAAAAAAAAATTAGAACGGTTGCGCTAAAATATTTTTTTACAAAAAAAGAGGTACTCTCCCTCCGCGTCCTCCTAATTAAAGCATTGTATATAATTACACATATAAGTAAATCGATTATTTTTTTTATTATTACGACGATACTTCATCATACATAAAACGTATTACGACGTAAAAAAAAAAGGAAACAGCAAAAAATCCTGTACGTTTATAACTGCAGGAAACGTAAATTTTCAAAAGTCCGCGAGACGTTTTCGGACAGGACACGAAATATAAGAGCACTACTACACGTCCTGTAGAAATCGGGACGTATTTATAATATATAATAATATATGATATCCGAATACTATCAGCGTATATATATATATTAATATGTATACCGGTAAAAGACATTTTCGAAAAAAAAAAAGTGATAAACACGGAAAAAATTGCATTTAACACATCAATGTTCGAAAGCGACGCGAGAAAACGAGAAAGAAATCGAGAGATTCGTTTATGATTTTTTTTTTTTTTTATTTCTATATAAACAAGCGTCGTGTAACTATTGATTACTATACGTGTATATATAATATAGTATTATTGTTACTTGTACAAATATTTCTGAAAAATAACCGATTATAATTTACATATAATATTATAATATAGGTACACGTTTTACGAACGGGGAAAAAAAATAATGATATATTACCGGCGACGAGTGTCCGTATACAGCGGGCCGGGACTCGAAGAAAAAATAATTATTATTTTTCGATATTTTACCTATATATATATATATATATATATATATATCGTGGATATATTTTTCATATAGATTATTATTTTCCGCGCGCAACAGGTTATGGTCGAAATAAAATAATAATAATAATAAAAAAAAAAATCGTCCGAGTAAAGAGTAACACAACTTTTGTAAACCAGCCGCGCGCCGGTTACGTATGTGTGTGTTATGTGTGTGTATTCAAATGAATTGCGGTAAAATTTAATGACGACAGAATTCCGACCGAGTGCGGTGGCCTCCCTGCAGAGCAATTTTTATATATATATACACACACATCGTATTGTATTACATATATTAAATCCGTTTAATGTACGCGAACCTCGAGGAATTTGACGAAACGTTGTCGTCTTAGTCGCGAGGAATTTACATATATATATATCTACATATAATTAAAAACTTTATATATATATATATATATACTGAAGCAGTGGAGCATTATGCTATACGGATGCTGCGAAACATATTATAGGAAAAGAAGAAACGAGAACAGTATAGAGGCGTGTTCGAAATGTATACGGTGCTACTGTTATACGAATGCGAAAGATAAGCCGGACTGATATAGGATCACGAACGAAGAAGGTGTTTCACAAAAGGGTTTCGGATATAGAAGATCACTGTGGAAAAAAGTATAAAGACCAAACCAATGGATAAATAAATAGGTCATAATGTGTAAGACGCGAATAGGATTGTTATATGACGAACGATGTTAGAAGGGATGGTCATAGATGCCCGCAAGGGGGGCAAGATGGGGAATTTGCCCCCCCTCCCCTGAATTTTTGGTAATATATTGTATATTTATTAGTATCTTTTGATTTTTTTTTTTTAATTGTCCTAAACCATCCCACTGCATATATAGTACATATTTTAAACGCTTTCTCTCCCCCCTCCCATAGACGAATTTCTGCGGGCGCCTATATGGGGATGGTCGATGGAAAAAACAGAGGAAGACCACGATTACAATACCATCAACCAGATTATAGAAGAAGACCAAGAATCAAGAATTGATGTAAGAGAAAGCGGCCAGTGACAGCTGAGAAGCGTGGAAATCGCTGCAAACCCAATCACTGGATTGAAAACTAAATATATGTAGATGGAAATTTATATACAGTTAAACCTCCCAATAGCGGACGGTTTTTTTTTGTGGAAGGGAGACATTTTCACTGTTTTTCATTTAAAGCGGGAAACCTCTGAACTGGGGGCACCTCCGAATAGCGGACACCTATATGATTAATATTTTAAAATAATATTCAAAACGGCGCGATAGCAAAACGCGCTCGCATTATATATAACATATTTAGGTTCAACTCGTTCAATATAAACTCGTTATCGAACGGCGTATAAGACGTTACGAGGAATATAACGAAAATATCGACAATGACGTGTTGAACGCCAATGTTTCCGTATGTTTTTTCCAGTTAGTTTTCGATGCGACCAGTTGTCGGAGGGTTAAAGCGAAAGAGTTTAAAGGACGAAAAAATCGAAATTCTCGACTCCCGTCGCAGGCGTTCGCGCGGGGTGTACTCGCGGAAAACTTTGCCCTTTATGAAATTCAAACATTTAACCGCCTCCGAATAGCGGACAAAATTTCGGTGACCGATAGTGTCCGTTATTCAGAGGTTTTACTTGACACTTTTAATTTTGTGTTAAGCCCGCGATTTAATTATTATTCAAACCCGATTTGTATATTCGTTTTTTTTTTATGTATTTATATCAGTTTTGTACGTATATTGGTTCGCAAATGGTTTTTTTTCTTTTCTATACCGTGTTCCGTCCGTTTGTCGATTTCGAGACAAAAACCTTTTTTAATAAAAATCAAAACGGATCAATGGGCACAATATAACGGATTAATATCGAATCGGTTAAAATTTAATATCAAATCGGAATAATTATTTAATTATTTTTCGCACGTTATTAAAGGAATTTTCGAGGCGAGATTTCACTCCCATTTATTATTGCACGCACACGTATTACGACGTGATATGCCGGCCCCGCATGTGGCGGAAACGCGCGCGTTACAACGGAGTGCGGCCCCGTTCCTGCAGAGTTTATCGTCGAATGCGACTTGTAAAAAATATGATCTCGTGCGCGCTGCACGGACCGTGGTCGTCGCGTCACCGCGACCGCGGCGGGGTCTAATTATAGCCTGTCGCCGCGCTCCGTGGCTGTTTTTCAGCGTCGCGAAAATGGCGTTTTAAATATTGCGTTTCGTTATGATTTATCGAACGTTGCGCGGTACAAAAAAAAAAAAAATAATTTATACTAAAATTTATCTCAAAATTACGATAAAAAAAAAAAAATCTCGAAAATTCACAAATTGTTAAACGAATTGAGTACTGTCATCATTTATGTATTAATATACGGCCGTAGAACCGTTTCGACGAGTATTTTCAAAAAAAAAAATTTTTTTTTTTTACAGTTTTGCGCGTTTCGATTCGAATTTTCTCATTGTTTTATATACTATATATCTATACTAAAAAACGAGCGCGGCATATAAATGTTTATATACTTTTAGGGGCGAATAAAAAAAAAAAAAAAATCGTGTTCTCTTTTATGACTTAATAAGGGCGGTAAAATTATGCGTAACGTGCCGCGTAATCTGCGCGGGCACTGCAATATACATATATTATATATAAAATTAAAAAAAATAAAATAATAATAATAATAAAAATACTCTTTTTTGTCGTGTCTGTACCTAGAGACTGACCTGCAATGGCCATCCACGGGTAGAACGTGTGGTTGTTCTGCTGCTGGTTGAGCTGCAGGGCCTGTTGCTGGTGACTGCCGTTGTTGTTGATGCCGGCGCACGTGTTCCACGAGGCGGACAGCGAGCCGGCCGAGTTGCGCGCCGAGTTCGGGCTGGCCGCGGCGCCGTCCAGGCCGGACACGCTGTTGCCGGATCCGTAGCCGACGCGCGATTCCGGCGTGCACACGTTGGGCCGGAGCAGCGACCCGTTGGCCGCGGCGGCGGACGCGTTCCCGGGCCACTGCACGAGGTTTTTCGCCGACGACGACGACGTCGACGTGTACCCGTTCTGGTGGGCCGACACGGACGCCTGCACTACTTCCGATTTGCCGACCACGCCGCCGCACGGTTCCGTTTTCGCGTAGTTCAGGCCGGCAGCTGCGGCCGCGGCCACGGCGGCCGCGGAAGACTGGTCGCCGCCGCCGCCGCCGCCGCCGCCCGTATTCCCGTCGCCTCCGCCGCCGCCGCCACCGCCACCGCCACCGCCGCCGCCACTGCCGGAGCCGTACAGTTTGCACGCGGCCGCGGCCACGGACGCGTCGTACGGGCTGTCTTGCGGGGCCCGGGCCTGCGCCGCGGACAGTCCGTGATGGTGATGGTGGTGCTGTGACGAGGCGTACGGCGACATGCCCAGGCCGATCGGGAACCGGTACGCGGCCGCCACCGCGTTCTGGTCGTGATGGTGCGCGGACGACGACTGGTGGTGATGGTGTCCGCCGTAGAAACCGCTCTGTTCGAAATACGAATTCATGCTCGTGGCGTTTTCTGTATATAGGCTTTTGATTTTTTAGTTTTTATAAGAAAAAAATTTTCTCTCTCTGCACCAAGCGTCGTACGCGTGAAATATGTAACGTGTGGTCCGCCGCTAATACAATATATAACGTCTCGTCTCAAGACAGCATCGCGCACGCTTATGGCGATAATATCTCCTTAAAATACTTCACCGCGCGCGTAGCACACACTGCACAAAAGTAAACACTGCGGCGGCGCACTGTGTGATTTCGACGACCGCCGTTTAATTTGTCGTAAAAACGATCATCTCGTCGTTAAAATATTTTATTGCGACCCGCGCGCGCGCGCGGACAAAAACGGGAGTCGTAAAATTGTTGCGGTAGATTTTTTTTTTTTTTTTACGAGCGCCCGTAAAATCCGATCGGCGGCGGCGGCGGCGGTGGGGGAAACACGAGAATATAAAATCTCCGCGACGACGGACGTGTGTGCAGAAATCGCACGCGAATCAACCGGACGAAGAAAAAAAAAAAAAAATTTCAAAATTATAAAAAAAAATACCGAACGGAAACGAGGCGAGCACTTTACGAATAAAAAAAAAAAATTAATTTCCCGAAAAACGAGACCGTTTATAACCCGGGCGGTGTTTTTTTTTTTTGTTTCGTGTTCCCGGACTCGACGATTATTATTTTTTTTTTATTACTATTTTATTTTATATGTGTTTTCCAAGTGGCGGCGCGTTATGACGACTTAACGACGGGACAATCAGATCGTCACTGGCGCGCACCGCGCGAACGTGCCATGTGACTCGGGCGGCGAGCGCTCGGGACAGAAAAAAAAAAAGGTTCTCCCCCCTCTCACCGCTACCGCTGCCGACACCGACGGCGGCGGCGGCGGCGGCGGCGGCGACGACGACGAGAGCACGCCGCCGCGGGAATCTCCCGTTTTCGTCGCCCGTTCGCTTTTATCGCGTCGTTCCGGAGAAACGGGTTGTGCGCGCCCGGTACGCGGGCGGGGGGAACGCGCCGCGGAACGATCCATTAAAACGGAATCGCCGATAGCGGGGTCGCGCGCGCGACGCGCGGGGCGGAGAGCCGGGCCAATAGCCGTTCAATTCGTCATGGCCGGCCGGCGCGCGCGGGCGCCCCGCAGTTGGCGCCGCCGTTTCGGCCGTCACCGGCGGGGCCGTCGTTCACCTACCCGCGACGACATCTACCGGACGGACGCGCCGCCGTCCGTCCGGACGGTTATTCGCAGGAACGCGAGAGAGAAATGTTTTTTTTTTCGGAAAATAATAATATTCAAACGAATTCTTTTTTTTTTTTATATTATATTAAACTCGACGACAGAATACATTCGCTTATTCTTTTCTCGCTCAGACAGTTATTCGATAGCGTTTTTTCCGAGGAATTCTTCAAATATATAATCCGTAAGTCATTTGAATTTCGCCCGAAACACACACACGCGCACGCACAAAAAAAAACACGAATTTTTTTTATTACTTTTACAATCAATTATTATCGTATTAGGTACCAACGCGAAATACAAAACGATTTTTATCGAAAAACGTACTACAGGTGTATATTATAAAGAAACGGTTAATAAAATTGCTTTATATTACTATACAACGTCTTAAATAAAAATATATTTCTTCTATATACCTACTATATTACTGTGATTTTGAATGAATTAATTTAACAATAATTATGTTAATATAATATTTCGCATGTCGAAATAGTTCTTATCTTATACGGGATACGGTATGGGTTAAAAAAAAATTGAACCGTGAAAAAAGCAATAATGGTTACCTCAAAATTACTTAAACTTTTTTGACTATATTTTATTAGTTTTTTTTTTTGTTAAACAGGACATTTTTTTTTTATTCTTTTACTCGATTACACCAATCGCCAAACCCCATATAAGTAAGAGTAAGCAAAAAAAAAAACCAAAAATTGTTACTTTAAATTTTCAAATGTACAATTTATTATATATACGTTTCCCTAATATAGAAATGTTCGACGACATTTTGCATCGCCTCATAAATAAATATTTAATGTTTTCCACAACGTCAGCGTAAATTAGAAATGTCTAATATTTGAGTACAACTATACCTATATTGATATTATATAATACCGGTAGAAAAAAAATGTATAAAATCAATGGTGCAACGAAAAATCGTTTAGTGATTCGAAATATAATATAAACTCCACTTTTTAATAAAATAACATTTCTAATTTTAAAATGTACACAAATAATAAAGAATAATCATAATCGACTTGTAAAATAGAACTCAAAACGTTATATATATATGTTGTGTGTGTGTGAAGTCTGTCAGGGGGACAACAGGACATAAAGCTGAAATATAGTACAATCTCCTCTATAAAACAAAACGTGTATTTTAGCAAATTAAACACGTCGTACACGCATCAGTACAGTTTTTTTTTTTTAGTAAAAATATTACCACGAATACGAGTTATATGTATTATAGTAGTTATTCGAAACAGACGTTTGCTGCAGTGCGGAGATACAAGACAAATCCAAAAGACCACCAATGGAACGTTTTCAATGTCAGGCTATATTTCCATTCGATTACCTGCAATAATATTATAACACACTGCACGCAAGGACTCCGGCGATTAAATTATCAATTTATTGTTTGAAAATCGACTATATATAGGCACCGCAATTGGTCACAGAAAACATAGACACATTATATATAAGACGATAGTAACGTTAAAATTAATATGCAATAACGTACACAAACAGTATACTCTCCTCTATGCTGGCCATTCATTTCATTTCATGAAGTTTTCGGGGAAGAGTGCGATATGATTTCCAATAATTATGTATTATTAACAATATCCGCGCACTTATTATATATAGTTTGTGATTTTAACCGTTTATCTTTTGTCTGAAAAAAAAATGAAACGAGCCGTCGTAATAATTGTGTATATTTCGCAACAATTTATTCTTTTTATATACGTATATAAAACGCTATAAATTATATGTATATATTAGTAACCGCGGTAACATCTCGCAAATTCGATAGTAATTTAATAAAAAAATCCAGTGATTTGTTCGATACCTGCACAGTTTTAATTTTTTTTCTTTCAAACGTATATAAATTATATATATATATATTATATATACTCCACGGCGGTTGGTTATAAACGCGTCTTAATATAGAGTATATTATTTAATACGCGTTATAATATATACTGCGTGGTTGGAACGAAAATGCGTTTCCAAAGCGAGTAGCAATTTTAACGCCGAGCGGAGAAATGCGGTTATATATACACGAATTATAGTTTTTTTTCTCATATTAATAACCAAAAAAAAAACGAAAATCGAGAAACAAAAAAAAAACAGCGCTTTGGTATATATCTATATATACGCGTGCAACAGTATAATTATTTTAATAGACGCGTACAACATATAATATTAATAAAATAAAAATTATATTCATAAATACTGTTTACGCGCGCGTATATATAGTCTGCAGTCCGCGGATTTGTACATTTTAATTTTTTACCACCTCCGGCATCGTGTGCGGTTATTTTCTATATACAGTATCACCTATAATAGATATGTGTGTAATAATATAAAGCGTTTTTTTTTTAATGTAATATATACGTATTAAAAAAATATATATATTATTTTATTCCACACAAATTTTTAAAACTATTATCGATCGCCACGTCGTCTATTCGCTGCACCACCGTGACGGATAATATGTATTTATCACCGCTGCGCATATAAGAATTACGAATATATATTATACAGTTGTTCATTATAATATTTTAATCTATAAAACTATATGTAATAATAATATTTATTGCGACAAGTATGAAAGGGAAGCTAATATCGTTCCCCACTATACACGAACAGTATTATTTTTTAATGATTTATTCTAAATTTAAAAAAAACTGTGTGTATATATGTATACTTCAATTGCGTGTGCATTAACGTTTTCGAAGAACTACGCAAATAATAAAAAAAAAAAACGGTCTGAGTAATTTACTTATATAAGACTTTGACTATATTATTGTATTATATTCGTTATAATTATGTTCAGTTATACTTTTAACGTATATATAGATTTTACATATATAGAAAATAATAGTATATATATTGCAACTTACCTTGAAAGCGAAGCTTGTGTCGACCAATATTTTATGTAGTTTATTATTATAAATAAATAACGTTAAAATATTATAATATATACATATCTCTATACAAGATTGTGTTACATTTTGTGTTCTTAAAACGAATGCGTCGACACTTTTACCGAAGGATGTTTTTTTTGCAATTTTTAAGTCGTTTTGACAATTATAATTTATAATATTATTATTATAATATTATATAAGACGAGTCGAAGGCCGTCTAACAGAAGACATATGTCAAGATCGTTTTAGCACTCGTTTTTCACAAAAATGTGTTTACAAACGAAACAAAAATAAATAATAAAACGCGTTTTTTAAAACATCGTTGTACAAGCTCCATAAAAAAAAAAAAAAACGAAAAACCCGGTTGATTCGAGATAAATGAAAAAAAATTTCGAAACGCGTACGTTTCTCGAGGAAAAATATGATATTTTAATGGTTAAAACGTTTTACTGCAGGTTTTAATATACAAAAAATATGTCGTGTAATTACCGAATATCAGTGCGAGGGTTTCAATGTCTACGGGGTGAAATTATCCCGGGAGAAACGCGGTTAGGCAACCAAGTGTACGCGCGAGTATATATCGGCATAAAACGATCTGAGGAGCCAGAAGTCGATTAAATTCAAGAAAGGTTCTTCGTTTTTTTTTTCTGCGATGGCTGACGAATATACGGCGGTAAGTATTTCAAATAATTTCGGGCTTTTCGAATTTAAAATATACGAGTGTTCGTTATTGGTTTTCAATTTTGAATCGTTTAAAACGGGTATTTTGTAATGGTTAGCGAATTATAAAATAGCAAAAAAAAATCTAAACTCGAAACGCGCTATACTACACGCGGTCTACACATTTGTATATACGTAGTGTCGCTCCTCGCACTTGTCAATTGCAGTTATTAATATCACGAAAATCAACGAGGTTTTAATTGTTGACAATTATTATTTACATTTATATATACAATACGCGAAAGGACAACGCTGTTAAATTAAACACTAAACGCGTTTCTGCATATAATATTATATTATGTAGTCGATATTAATACCGTTTTCTTTTTTTTTTTTTATGTAAGATAATGACGTTCAAACGACCGCGTATATAATATTATATAAGTAAAAATTTTATGACGATATTGTCGTTTCGAACATTTTATTATACAGAATGTGTGCTTATAACGGATTATATTATAATCCTATATATACGCTCGTGTAAGAATAATCGTTATTATATAGTATACAAGACTATAATTTTTCACCAAAAAAAAAAAATTTTTTAAAAATACGCTGCGAACATTTTCAATGATATCAAAGCGTTTAAAAAAAAATCAACAAATTATTTATATGTATTTTTCCTTATACGTATATATATACATAAACGGTGAAAAAAATGTTTATACACATATACGCGCGTATATCATGAAATATCAATTTAATAATTGACTATACAGGCTGTATGTGCGTCATAAAAAATTTGACGATTGAAATAATAAACATTAAATACATTTAATAAATATAAGAAAATGAATATAAAAATCAACTTTTTCTCGGTCGCTTAGAAAAAAAAAACCAATATATCATACAAAATTTTTTTTTTGGTTTCGATACTATACATATAACGCATGTACTCGAAACGTATAATTATATTTTATACCTTATAATTTTAGCGATTTTCAAAGCGTTAAATGTGTGTACGAAAATATATAAGCGAATTCAATAAATATTCCGAGCACTATATATATCATCGTTATTTTTATATACTAATAATATTATCAAAATTATTTGTCAAATGTGTCGCGTATATTCTTTTATTAATTATATCGGTCGCGGGCATCGTTTTTTTTCTATTTCGTTTCGATGTACGACGCGTGCGCAGACGTATAAAAATATGATATTATATAATATGTTCTATGAGATGAATATGACCGGCGGCGGCGCGAGACGTTTCTAATTTTTTTTTTCTGATTATATATGCGTACGAGTTTATACAGACGATTGAAGAAATAACTTTTTCTCTTCGGTACACGTGAAAATTCCGGTGTAATTTTATTATAATAATATCCCGCCGACTCTATATACGAATTATAATAAATATATATTTGTATTTTATATATTACGTGTATAATATTATACGCAGTTAATACGTGGAATTCCAGAAAAAAAAATATTTTCACATCTCCGCAGTTTGTAATATAATACACAGTCCGGTCCGTTGGCTTGACAACGATATTTATTCATAAAATTGAGCGATTAAAACGATATTTCATCCGAATATTTTTACAAATATATACGCGCGTAGAAATGTGTTAGAAAAAGGTATTATTATGCAGTGAAAACACATATATTTTATATTGTGTATACGTATACGTATAGAAAAATAACGCGTTTTCATCGCTATAAAGTTTTAAACGAATTTTATTATTATTATTATTATTACTATTCACGGAATTATTATTGTATTCCATATATCATTCTATACAGTACATGTGTTTTGAAATAATATTTGACTGTTAACCAATATTATATTTATGTAACTATGCATACATGTATACGTATATTTTTATGGAATTCGCGGTATTCATCGGTTTTCTGACTTTTTTTTTTAATTGCTAAGAACGCGAAATTATACCGTATAATATAGTGTATGTACATTAAAAATAGTAAAAAAAAAAAAAAAATGATTGAAAACCGAAATATTGTGCATGTATGTAACAACAAATTGAAAACGAATTGCGAGATTTGTCGATGAAAAATTACATCGGGTAACGCGTTGAAGATCTATGGACTTTTTTTATTTTCACGTCTTTCGACGTTGAATATCGACTTAAAAATAAATTTACAAATACACTTTTTTCCGCGCTTTCGAAATCACTGCAGTAAATATTTGATAATAATGATCATCGCATCAAAAAATGAAAATTAAAAATATATTTTATTTATAATATACATAAAATATAAATTTAAATTATATGATATATATATATATAATATAAATATAGCTGGAAACGAGCGTCGTTTATATCGTTTTATAACGTCGGTTTTGTGGGGACTATAATATATACTATTATTATTATTAATATTTATTATATACAGGACGGTTTATTATTATTATTATTATATAGAAATGAAAACGAAAAGATAATAATTCGTCTTAGATGTTAATCAAGACGTTAGATTTCCAACTTTTGTAATATACGTATACCGTCGGTATTGCGTATTTAATAACCGCCAACGCACTGCAACAATATAATTTATATATACCTCGTGTGGTTTAATATATTTATAATTATTTTCCCTTTACAAGACCTACATTCAGCTGAACCGCGTTTATAATAATATTATAACATATGCATTAGAAGTCGCGAAAAGCATTTTAAATTATATTATATACACACGCAGTTTTTTCGTAATTAATTCAACTTTTACACTTGTATATTACACCTATATATCGCGCGTTAATTAAAAACTCGTTATCGACGGTCCAATTCTCGTATATTATTATATTTTACATGTAGCATTTAAGGAAAAACAAGACTTGTGAGCTTCGATCAAGTAATTGCACAGGAACTGCTGCAGGTTTTATATATAGTGTTAGTGGACTATAGGATTTAGTAAAGCCAGGGGACGAGGTAAAAAAAAAAAACAAGAAAAATATTTTTTTACATTTTTTATATACTATAATATAGCTGCAGAAATACCCATGAACAGTTGAAATATAATAGAGAAATATATTTTTTTATATATCATAATTAAGACAAAAAAAACTGTATAAAACTTTTTTTACGCAACCAAATCACGTGTTTGTTAATCGCGAAGAAACCGCAACACATTGTCCGTGCAGGAAGATAAGGAAGAATCTTGAAATTCATAAGGTTTGGTCTCATCAGTCGATCGATGCGTATTTCGCGTAAAATAACATATGACTGGCCCCAACGAATCTATTGATTTGACACTATTTCATTAAATTCAGTGCTACCCTTTGGTAGTCTACATAAGGAACGCGTACACTAGTTTTTATATGTCCGATTTTTAATGGGGAAAATATATAAGCAATTTTAAGTTATTTTTCACGTTTACTCACCGATAATACTGCTGCAGGTTTCGCTTCATTTCAAAACTGCATACGTTCTGCGCGTATCGAGTCATATAAGAGTTCACTGCCAAAAGCGTTTTTAAGCGTTGAGCGGACTGAAACAATTGTTTTTCCTGCAAAAAAAAAAAGATAAACCTTTCAATATATTTATCGTCGAAAACCAGTTAAAAATAAATAAATTCAGGAAAATGTCTGTACACAAGTATAAATTTGAGTGTAATAGTCTCGTAAGTAATATTTAGCTCGAGTATAACGAATATTGTTAAGCGAGAAATACCGCGAATACATTTTGTATTACATTCTATTCCTCGTCTATGTATACATTATACACGCGATAAAAAAATTATTAAAATAATTAATTATATAAAAATATTCGTTTTATTTTCTAGATTCACGACGTCCGCTACTCTAAGAAAACCTGTTATTCACGTAGACAAAAAAAAAAGTGTTCCTGCTGATACTCGCGATGATCCTGTAGTTGAAATCGGCTTGTTTTATGTGAAAAATGTAAAAAAATTCCTGTCTTTTTTCAAATTCACGCCAGGAACTGCGGTTTTCTCCTGTCCCCTCGTACCCTTTAAATCCGGTACCGCGGTTACTTCGGATAAGAGTCTTTTCACACATATTCGTTCCAATTTTTAACGTTCCCAGTATAGTTGCATGGAACTTTGTCGATAAAAACGAGTGTGTTTTTTTGTATATTATATAGTTTTCACTTATTTATTGCACGTCCTGTATATAGAACGAATCGTCCGTTTTATTATTGAACATATTATCGAAGAAGAATTACAATGATTATAGCGCTTTTGCTCTAAAAAAGAAAATAAATCTAAATCGATACAAAACAAAATAATCTGGAAACACATTATATATAGGAAAACTGCAGACGGTGAATTTAAGTGTCGCGTAACGCGTCGTATATAAAATAATAAAAATTAAAAATTCCGTAACACGATTAAGATATTATAGTGATTTTAATGTATACTCTCTGTATAATCGGCCGATGCCCGTTCCGAGCTCGGACTGGAAATCGCGGTCTTCTTCTTGGTTTTATAACTCTCCTGCAAGAGTCTTCTGTCGCCATCGTTACAGCTTTCCGCATCTCTTCCCAACCCGAACGACTTCCACTCCTATCTTCTACGTCCAGCGTCCTTACCCCGTCGAACCGTCGCTTTCTCGGTACACCTCTCGGCCTTTTCCCACTTGGTTGATACTCCTATACGGTTGACCTCACATCCTTTGTTTCATGTCTTCGCATAGCGTGTCCGAACCGTTGTATTCGTTATGCCTTTATGGTTACCTATCGGGACTTTGCGCGTAATTTCACGGATTTCGGCGTTTGTTCGTCTACCGCTGCAATCGTCCGTCGTCGTACAGCGCACCGCAAGGTCTTCCTCAAAAATCTTATTCTCAACATTTCGGGTTTGCTCTGTTATCGATCACACCTCGCATCCATGTTTCAGCGTATATTTATTGTATGTACGCAGTCTCGACTCCGTTGAAAATCGCGGTCACTGACGTTTTTTTGACCGGAACTAGAGCTCGGTTCGGACTCGAAACGAGGATGTCTGTGTGTGAATGCGCATTGAAAAATGATAATTTCATATTCTTGCGCGGTAAAAAAGGACGGACCCGTTCGGAACGGACAAATCACTTATCACAAGTGTGACGTTTAATAGACTCGATTTACGATAAACGAATTCGTATAGGTACTCGACCAATAATATACCTTATTATATAAAACCTTGTCCGCGAGTATTTATTGGATCGTAAAACTGACAATAATTATATGATGTATAATAATAAAAAGAAGTACTCCGTTTGTTGCTGTTTCTCTCTCTCTCTCTATCCTGCAGCAGCAGCACCCTCTGCAACCGCGCATGCGGCCTGCAGTGCAGTAAAAACTCGCGAGTATCGCTCGTGTATGTATAACAATGTTATTACACTATGTGGAGGATATTTTGTGGAGTGTGTATTTGTATATAATAATATAGTAATAATAATGATGACGATAATTCCGTGTAATAAACTGTCCATAAACGTTGCCGGGAACGGCCAATAAAAACGGACGCCAACAAGCAGTAGCAGCAGCAGCTACTCAATAATAAAAGGCAAATATCGCGCGTTGTTATCGGTCGTCAACCGTTGCCGCTCCTCCGTGTGTATACCGCGTGTAACGACAGGCGGTGCTCGTGCGCCGTTTATTCGTTGTGTCGTTTGTTTTTTTCCTTCTTCTGATATTATCCGAAACGAAACGACGTTATTATCCGTTCGTTCGTGTAGTAGATAGAAAAATAAAAATACTATAATAAAAAATACGATTTTATTCTCACGCGCGCGCGCGCGCGCACCCGCCAAAAGAGATTCGGTCGTAAAATTAAAAAAATCAGGTTTTATCGCCTATAATAACAATAATATATTATACAAACATTGAAACGTCTGCAGTGGAGGGATTTATTTATTATTTTTTGTCCAGAAGGGTGTTGTCGCGGATTATTTAATACACCGTACAAGAAACATAAAAAAAAAAATTTCCTAACTAATACTTACATAATATATAATATTGTTATTAGAATTTTAATATATTTTTTTTTTCTATAGTAAATCGGCACCGCGATAATCCCATTCGTTTTCTTTGCGTTTATTTCGTCATATCGCATTAACGGAAATATTCGATAAAAAATGAAAATCTAATCGCCGTTTACTGTTTTTTTTTTGTTTGTAAACTCAATTTTTACAATCGTTGAATTCCCGAGGCGAAAACGACCTATTTGCTTCACAATAAGTAGGCAGTAGCGTATTTGAGGGGGGCGATAGGGGCAATCGCACCTCCCCCCCCCCGAGAGGTTTAAAAAAATTATATTATTTTATATTATATTGTTCTGTGTTATAAGTTACAAGTATTTTTTATGAAAATGTTGGTGACACTATAGTTATCAAAAATTATCTGAATCAATAAAATGTGTTTTGTTCAATAATTATATTCCTACATATAATTTTTTTTATTGGTGGGAAGGGGGGGAGTTCTTTTACCATCGCCCCCCTGAGGTGAAGTCTCAAATACGCCACTGTAAGTAGGTGGTACCAATAGAATATTTTCGAGAGTTTTCAACAAATACAGAGATTGAACAGATCCCGACGTGAAATTTATTGATTTCAGATCGACATTTTTCTTTTGCTAGCAAAAAAAAAATTCCTCCCGAATTTGCTCCCGATTCTTGTTGCACGGGAAGCGGCGATCGTTTGGAAAAGAAAATGTATTTGAAATCCTCGAATTATTCAATCATCCGTACATTAATATTTAACGCGTTCCGCAGAGTGCATTATCACAGCTCTGGTATAGAGCTGTGTATCTTTTCAGTTGGTCGCAATAATTGTTTTCTGCAATATTCCCGTTTCAGCATTCTCATTTCGATATCCACCATAAGAGATCGATTACGGTCAATTTTCACAATATTTTCAACACATTTTTTTTTTTTTTTATAGTTTGCACTAATAGCCTTCCATATTATCCAATACGACAACGAAATTGTCGAAATCCGACAACTCTATTATTAGGAGGCGTGTGAGTTTTTCCTGTAAAGCATATAAAAATCGTCTATATATTTCGCCCTTATTATAAACAGACACGGTCATTTTAAGTATATTATCTTATAAAAATAGCGTGATAATTTATGCATATAGACGTATTAACTCATGGATCGCGCGTAGAGAGAGAGGTCAGGAGGTCGACGTAGAGCAAAAGAGACAGAGCTACGAGTCGGTACTATCGCGTTATTTTTATCGCCTCTGTTATGACAATTTATATCTATAATCGACGTTTATCAATGGATAAATGAATATAAATAATACACGAACGAAATAAATGGATTAGTGTTTTTTTCCATGTAATTCGCAACCCGTATCAACCCTAACAATACACTCATACACGACGTCATACTTTACGTCAACGATCTCTCTCACTGCACAAGCGACCATCCACGATTTAATAAGCCAGCCATGAATATTCGCGTTTCTCTTGTTCGGGGTTTTTGAATTTCTCCGTACCGAAGGGACATCTGTGGGCGGGAAAAGGAAACGCGCGGGCGTCGCGTGCGCCATCTGTCCGATTCACCCCCGACCGTCTCGGGCCATCCGAGCATCCCCTAAGTCGAGAACACCTGCACGCGACATTGTCGTTGCACCCGGTGGTCGTTCGCATAACGTTATGACGTATTCGATAAAACTATCGGCTGCTTTTTTTCACTCATCGTATCTGCGCGGCGTACGCGCGTTTTACAAAACGTTTTTTTTTTTTTGTACGAACGCGTTTCGTACGAAGACGACCCCGGTCTTCCTTTCGCAGCGTACACACACACACGCAGCTACATACTATATATATATATATATAGATACGAGGCGGCTACGATTATTACAATACGAGTGTGTACTGCACGCAATCGGAGAGCGATCTGGAAGGGGGCCGGGTGCAACGATCTCTGCCGGCCCGCTGTCCGACGACGAGCCCGCGAGGAGGTCATCACATGTGTGTGTATATATATATATATATATATATATATATATATATATATATATATATACACATGCGAGCGCGCGCCCGAAGAACCGGCCGCGAGATGACGACGACCGGCGTGCTGTTTAGATATTGCTGCCGCTCGCACAGAACACAGAAATGCATACAAACCACGGGGCTCGGATACGTTATATATAAATGGTAGCGCGCGTATATAGCCTGGTCGCGCGGGGCGGGAAGTCGAGTGACGACGAGGCGGCCGTGCCGTGCCGTGCTGTGCCGTGCGGGCAATCGATACACGGCGCGGAGAAGAGAAAACGACGAAGAGGAGGCGGTGTGGTCGAACGGGAGGGAAATATCGCGTTGCAGCTATGGTATCGCGCGCGTAATACGCGCCATTCGCCGTCGCGTTCTTTTTCTCTCTCTCACACGCGCGCGCGCGCGCGCGCCCGCTCGCACACGCACACTGCACGCGGCGGTGTTTTTTTTTTCCACACATAACGTCGTAGGCTACACCCTCGGCCGACTGCCATTAAGACGCTGCTGCTGCTGCTGCTGCTGCTGCTGTTGCTGTTGCACGCACATAATATATATATATATACAGCGTGTTTTTTTTTCTTCTTCTCGTTTTCTCCTCTCTTTTCTCCACACCCTTTTCCTACCACGTTAATAATAATAATAATATGACGTACAAGCACACATTATACGTACGAGCGCGCGCGCTGCACTCGAAAACGATTTTCAATACGGCCTGCACGCCGTTTTTTTCTTCTTCTTCTGTCTATATTATATACAATAAAATAGTTTCTGCTACAACTCTATATATATATATATATATATATATATATATAGGGTGCCAAACGGTGGACTCGAAGTCGGTCAGCGCCATAGTCGTCCCAAGAGGGGGAGGGAGGCAAATGGGGCAAGTGCCCTAGGGCGTCCAAATAGTATTACGCATGCAGGGGGCGTCAAAAAAATGAATGACAAAAGAAAAAAAATTTATTGTTTTATTTTAGATATTAATTTTCCTTGTATATGATGATTTTGAGAATCAGTGTATTTACTATTAAAATATATAAAATTATGTAATTAGATATTACGTTAGTTGTAAAATTTTTTTTTTTTTTTGGGGGGCGTAAAATATTATCGCCCTAGGGCATTATTGATGGTTAGGACGGCACTGGTCAGCGCGGTATTTATAAGTTTACTACTTTTTTTTTTTTCTATCTCGTTTTCGTCGCGGGTTTTTTTTTACTTTTGAAATATTTTCGAATTAAAGAACAAAAACAATATCATATTATAATAACAATAATGTCGTCGGGAGAACGGTAACGGTTTCCTATCAGTACCGGGAGAAGCTTTCAAAAATCTTAGCTGAAACGATACAATTTTAAGACCCGCGATCCACGTGTATACCCGTGGTGGTTGTTCACAAAAAATCGGGGAATTTGAGTAGGTAGGAAAAAATATTACGTCGCGGAATAAATTAATTATATAAATTACCGAATATTTCGCATATTTTATATATATATATATTAAATAATTCTCGTGATGAGTTCTACAAAGAAAAAAAAAACGCGCGTCTTCGATACTTCTCTTTGTCGCATCTGGTGACTTTATACGAGTATACACATCGTTCACACATTTAGGTACATCATAAAATATTATTCGACGCAAAACACCGGTAAAAATATCTGTTATCTGATATTTCACGCGTTTTTTAACGGTCTGTATACATACAAATATATCAGATAACATTGCGTTTTAATTCGTCTCGTATTGAGAACGTTCATTAAGACTTCGGTGCGATTTTTTAATGAGTTAGAATCGCCTCTTTATTATAGTGAATCATTTTTGGAGTTCAATTTTTCAAAACGTATACTGTTACACCTACGTCCTACACTATATATACATCACAAACGTCAAATAACTATTGCCGAGGCGCTCCCGTCTATATTTTATAAATAAAATAATTATAATCTCTATTATACGTATAATAAAGTGTACGTGTTGTATACTTGTTATGCGCATTCTTAGATGCGTGATATAATGTACTCTTACACGGACCATCTTTGAACGCGCAGTAGTAGTTTTCTTTTTTAACCGACAGCAATCGGTGCGGGTCATCGTGTGGTACCTACTACCCCGTTGATGCCATCGCTTATTTCTTTTTTAATAAATACAATCAGTAGTTGGGAGTCTGCGGTAGGACGCAGTCCGCTGCTGCAGGCTTGCCCATGTACGTGATAATTACACATTGATCCGCGCCTTCAGCGTACGATTTTTCTTTGACCCGCAATATAGGTGTATACCTACTGACGATTCAGAAACACGTTTGGGCTTTATCTTTACCGCCTCTGCGACGACGATCCGGTCCGACTCGGGTCCCCGGGGGCGGCCTCATCCGACGACCGCGGTCTGACGTTCTCGAGCGTAATCGAGTGAAAGATCGTCAAGAAAAACTGGCTGGACTCTGCTGCATCGGCCAGAATTCTGCAGTCTTCTGGTTGTCTGCGGTCGGAGAGCAGGGAAACGCCGATTCGTCCATTTCGAGCACACGAATACGGTGTGTTCGGCCGTTTCCCGCGGTCCGTTGCAGTGCACGCGTCCTAGATCTCGAACTCTCTCCGAATTGTATATATAAACACTGGCTGTAAAGTTCACGTCTCCGCGGAGGTCAATGCTCAGGGCTGATGAAATACCTCGAAGTACCTCGAATCTCCGAAGACCACCGTAGTTCCGCGTGTTCAGTGTGGTTCGATTGCGTACTGAGATCCTTAAGGCGAGCTCTGGATCGAACGCACTGGACGCGGTCAGAAAGATCTATACGTATAATTGTAAATTAAAGATCGTTTGTATTTTGGTAACATCTGAAGTGACGCTGAATCGATAAACGAGTACGGGTTTTCAGTCATATTTTCAATCGGATATACGATTCTATGTTCCTCCTTTTTGATTGAGAAATTTCACGAGATCTAATAATATTATTTTACATATAAGCGTGTGCTGCACCGTGTGTTTTCCGTAAGAAAACGGCGACAAAACTATACGTTATATGACGCGTATACATAGGAGGATTTACTTTTCTAGAGATAATATATATATATATATATATATATAATATTTATAAATAAACCAGACCTTCGCTCGCACTTGATACGCGATACATATAGGAATACTTTTATAAATTTTCGAGTGCGCGCGGGTGATTCAAATATCGTGATGTAAGGCAGAACAGCCGTCGCGCGTCCTCGTCTCACAAAACGTAACGCGACAAAAACACAGGCATTAAATACATATTTTTAGCGTCTAAAGTGTTACCGTTGTCGACGTCGAATAATTTTTATACACACAACGACGTATCGTAATTTAAATAATACGTCAAGATATAATGTAAAAGTCGAACTCTTTCCCGTCACTTACTATACGTATATACTGCAAGGCGTAGACACAAGCAAACGTTCGCGTTGTATACGAATACTTATGTATCATCGCGACCATGTGTGCTGGACGATTTTTCGTTTAGCTATTATTAGGTTCACGATTTCGTACGTTTTTATAATATTATAACACGGCGAAAATGTCAACGAGTAGTAGTTCAGTCTGAGTCGACACCTTAATAAAAAAAAACGAAGACACAATAAAGTATATATCAAATAAAAAAAAAATGTTTTTATATTATCAGTGTTTACACACATAACACAGACATAAACTCGTTTTCGAATTTCGGGTAAGGCGAGAAACGTGACTGTTCAAAAATTGTTAGTTTCCTGTAAGTCTGCAACGACTTGGAAGACTAATAATACGTTCCGTTAGTGATTTGTCGATTCATGGTACGAGTTTGAAAAGTACCGGTTCGTTTTATAAATCACGTGAGAAGTTGTAATAATTTTAATACGTGTATGTATCGTCAATAATCACATGTTACGTATATTGTTTTTAAAAGGAGAAAAACTCGAATTTTTTCTGTGGTTTGAAAAAAAATTCTAAAGTAACTACTCCGCCCTTCCACAAAATGTCGCCCGATACAATATTTTCTAAATACAAGTAGGTATTTTATTATTTGAATATGTGTGTGTTTATTCGATTCTTATACCGGCGTTCGAAATCGAAAGACTTTCGACGATGAAAATGATTTTTTTTTTTTATAATATACGAAATCGCCCGCGGACGAGTGCGTCTCGTATGGCGAGATGTCCGAAACGTATATGGAATATAAAATAATAATATATTTTTCGTCGTACAATTTAAATATATATATATATATATATATAAAATTTTAAATGTACATATTTACACTCGCTTCACACCAATTATTTTCATTAAATACATTATTATAAATATTATATAGACATATAGTTGATGGCGCGGTTTACTATATGTGTATTATTTTGTTTTTAATCTCCCTCCGTCGATTATATGTGCATATATAATCGAGTTTTTAAGCAAATACGACATTCCACGTCCTATAAATATATGTAACACGGGTAAAATATATACGTTATATATGTATTTTTTTATATTTATCTAGAATTTCGTTGCCCGTGGCACAATACGCCGCAGCACGGTTATATCGTCGACAAGCGGCGTGTTTTTTTACCGATTGAAATTTTTGTCAAAATAAATATTACTTTAGGGGTATACGTATATACGTATATATTATATCTTATATATATATATATATGTATATACGATGCACGATACACGTTCGAGCTAAAAGTAAAAAGGTATTATAACGTAAGAAAAAAAGAAACTCCAATTATTATTATTATTTTTTTAAAGTGGTATTTTTGGACAGAACCGTAACCGCCCAGTGGGTATTAGTAAATATGTACATGTACGGGTACGCGGCCGCAGCCATACGAACGGATTTTTCTTTAACAGCTATATAATTATATTGGATACGCATACATAGGTTCAATCAATTTTGAAGGGCAGCGTACGAGCAAAAAATAAAAAAATACCAAAATAAAATCGAGTCACAGCGTATTACATTATCGATCTATTTAGAAAATAATAATCATAATAATAATTACATCATTTTCTCTCTCTCTCTCTCTCTCTCTCTCTCTCTCGGCGGACCGCGGCAGATTAAAAACAGGATTCAACGGATCCTTAAAAAAAAACCACGTGTAACGCGTGTGTGTGTGTGTGTGTGTGTGTGTGTGTGTGTGTGTGTGTGTATGTTATAATACTCGTAAATTACGATTTTCCAAAAAAAAAAATCTCGAACGAAAAATGAAATGTTTACATGGATCATATATTATCGATTTATATATGTATGCTAATAGGCGTATAATCGCATTGACCAATCAATACGAATAGGGCAATCGCAGATTTAAGGTACATTGAGTGATATTAAAACACGGTTTGGAAATCAATCGAGAAAATGCAAATGAAATCACGCCGTTCAATTAAAATAATAACAACGTTCGCGTGTATACGTTTATTATTCGAAATATTTCGAGTTAAAAATTTTTATAAAGCGTAATTGAAATTTTTCATTTACGATTATCGGCGAATATTTACACCGCGTGCAGAATATAATACAGTTTGGGACTACAATAATTGTATTCACAAAGACACTACTGTTTTTGTGTAGTACGAAATCGTAAGGTGTGTTGTACAGACTTCTTAATATTTAATAGCGAATTTTCATAATTAGAATATTTTTCCATAACGATTTTATCGTGGATCGGTTTGATTGCCTCAAACCGTTAATTGATGCTTTTAAATATATAATATAGCGTGTACCGTTTATAGTACAGCTGTACAGCCAAGGACATCATTATACACATACTATTGGTGAAAAAATAAGAGTTCCGTGAGCCACATTAGGCACAATACGATTTTCCAACAAGAGATACTTTAGTGTAAAAAAAAAAAAAAAAAACATATTAATTACTCTTGGAAATCTGTAAATTTTCATTTGGTAGTCTGTTATATTTTTCTTTTTTCGCTCAATGCCCGCGATAGTGACTTTTTACGTCGAAACCGCGACAGAAATTTGTTTTTAAAAATTTTTCAACGTTTTATTTTAGATTCGATAGGAATTTAATGTGAAAACGTGGACGTTTGTGGTGGTACGAAAAAAAAAAGAAAATTTCGAGCCCATCTGGACTACAAACGAAACATATTAGATAATTCGTGGCTTATTTATATGTCATGCCGAAACAGGAAGACGCACCAATATCGGTTATTTGAGCGGCGCGCGTTAGGATTCTACTGCATGGCGATAAATATCGAACACCGTAGACACCTAAGCGCACTCGCTTAGTCTCAAGTCTCAACGGTGGTAAAAAAGAAGAATATAATTGAAATAATTCGGGTTTTTTTTTTTTTTCTCGGACACAAATTGAAACCGATAGCGGCAATGGACCTCTGCAGCTCGCGTGGGACACAATGGCCGTGACAAATAGAGACCCTTCCCCGGGTGATTTGTATCGTTTTTGGGCATTTTCGAAAAACCTACCATTTCTTTATATTTATACGAATTTCGTTTTCTTTTTATATACTGCGCTGCAGATCTCTATGCGCGGGGTTTATTATTTCTGCACCGTAAAAAATTGTCAAGTCAGAGCGAGCATATATATAAGAAAAAAAATGTTTTGACACGTATATTAACGAAAACACAGCAAAAGATTGAATTTGTCGACTATAGGGTTGTTCGCACGATTTCAAAAACAAAATGAGTTTTCGAAATTAAAAACTATATTATACTGCAGATCTTAAAATATATAAATAATTTGAATTTAAAGCCGTCACGAATCCAGTAGACTCTAATCGTACTTGTGATTATGCGAGTTATCACGAAAAAAAGTCTGCGTTAAAAGTGAATTCGAATTAGGCAATCGGCTGGTTTTTTTATTTAGAAAATCAAAAACTTAACACGATCCAAATCAAAACGATCAACGTTTGTTTTTTAAATAAATGCATAAAAAATACGCATTTATTAATTATTATACGAGAATTTTTTTTTTGTATAAATTACTATTGATTCCATAATAGTTCAGACAAATTATGATTTTACTTCGGAAAAAATAGTACTAAGCTGAATTTTTGCATACACCTGTCATATTATAGACAACACGTCGAAAGTCTCCAACGATATCACGTGATAACAAAGGTTATTGAAGGACAAAGGTCGCTAAAATGACCTTATCGTGAATTTTTCTTGTTTTCTATTGATTGTACGATCAGATATTTCAAATAAAAATTATAGAAAGAAAAATTGTGTACAAAACAAAGTTTTATTCTTTTTTATGTACGAGCTATGGTTTTTGTGCTATACTGCTTGATAAAAATTGAGTTATTCACGAAAATGGTCATTTTTGCGAACTCTGACCTTCAATTAACTTTAGAGCTCACAAGATATCGATGGAGACTTTTGACACGTTGTTTATAATGACGTAATGGAGGTGTATATTATGCAAAAATTCAGCTCTGTACTATTTTTTCCAAAGTGAAGCCAATATTTACGGTCTAATTTGTCTGGGCTATAGATATGTTTGGTCGGATTTCGAAAAAAAAAATAATCATTAAACCCGGTGATTTATATGGGTACTCGCGAGGAATCTTAGCACCCCCTCATAAAAAGAAATCCGAGATCCGCCCCCGGCTTCTGCAGTTACTTACTACGTATACGCTTTTTCCATCGTTAGCGGATATATTATTATAATAAACGCGGCTCAGCTATACGCATTCTAACCGATTGCCCGTCACGTGTAATAGGAGCGTATTTCAAACGATAACGACATGCACTGCTGCAGGCGGCTCGGTGTCGGAAAAATTACTTTTTACGAGTAAATTAAAATCGGGTCGCCGCGAAACCTTTGAAAATAACCGATTCGCGCGTAATCATCGTCACGCGTAGAAAGCATTTTTTTTTTTCTAAACTTAGGTAATGTATACTTTTGGATTTTGAAAATTTGTTTGAATTCGCGATTTGTCCGCACTATTTAAAATATATAAGGACGCGTATTATTATTTTTTCAGTTCTACGCGCACCTGCCTAAAATTGAAAGTAAAATATAAATTATATGTAAATACTACAGTAGTGTTCTCGTCAATTTTTTTTTGGTGGGTATACCACAAATCACCTTAACACCGGGTATTTTACATTTTTTCCTTATGGTTAATGTATATATATAGGGAAAGAGATATCTTTTACGTTAGATTTTTTTTTCTGTTAATTCCAGAATTTGGATTTAAGCGACGAGGACGCACGCGCGTAGCAATGTAAATCGAAACGCGTGCACGCGAAACGGGCAAAAATATAATATTATAACAAAAAGAGTTTTTTTCTTGAAGAATTTAACTGTTTGTCAGTTTATTCATGTTAAAAAAATTAAATCTAGGAAGTGCATACCCTTGCAGGAAGTATGCCACTGGCTCTATACACGAAAGTGCGAAGAAAAAAAAATGAAAGATTTTCGAGTCGACATATTCCGTGACCTACAGGAAAAAGTAACGCTATTTATTTCGGTAAAAACCAAAATGAAAAACGAACGCTTAATTATACTATAAAAATAGTTACTCAAAGTTATGTAATTGAAATCTTACCAACGCTTTATTCTATTTAAGTAATTTCGTCATACAGCAATTCGTAACAATATTACTGATTAAGACAGCGATCACAGCACAAGCTCGCCGTCCGTCCGTCAGCGCGTACTCCGTATGTGGAACCGATAGCAGTCGTTTTTTCATTTTACACATTTTAGTCTGAAATACAAAAATAATAATTATTAAAAACCGTGTAATTTTTTTCACTATATTAATAAACTGTAATCGGGTACGTTTTTATAAGCTTATAATATACAGGGGGTCGGGGCGAATTCGTTATGACAGGAGCCTCCGATAAATCGAAATTTCTCGATAAAAAAATAAAACGAATTTTTTCTTTTTGATACAATTTTCGGTACTATACAGGAATGTTACAGGACGGCGTGATTACGCGTTTCATTTTGGTTTTCTGTCGTCAAAGTCCTCGGTTTTCCAAGTGAAACGTTGTAAATTCGTGCAGTTTAAACGCTGTTTAAAATTGTCGACGTTAAATTGCGAGCAAAAAAAAAAAAGCACGACACAACGACGGAATGAATATAAATTAAAACGCCTCATAATTTTAACGGGCAAGACAAATTAAAGTCAATTTTAAACGCAGAATATTCCAAACACAATCGTATGCGTTGGATGGAAAAAAAAAATCCGAGCTTAAACACACGCTGCCATCATTCGGTCCGTGAACGCGATTAAATCGAGTGCTGCACGCGGCGCCCCGCCGCCGTCGAGAGAGACTACGCTTCTAATGCTTGTATTTGTAAATTCGCCGCCAATTATACGCGTATTTTATAAACGCGCCTACGGGTCGAATTCTTCGTGGTTTCATTCGATAATTCCTATATAATATAAATATAATATTATACTGTACGCGTATATTATTATTATTATTATGTGCGTGCGAGTCGCCGGAGACGAGTACATTTTTTAATAATAATAATAATATAAAAACACGCGATGATATACTATATGTATGCGAGTAATAGATGTAATAAATATACGGAATAATTTTTAAAAATCGACGCTCGGCCGCCACATAACGAAATGTGCCATCGAAATTCGTTTAACGCTTGTTATACGCGCTGGCGATTATTATTTTTATTTTCTTTTTTTTATGAATAAGTTTTAAAATATCATTTATATAGAGATACGACAAAATTCCATTGTAATTTCACGTGATGATATTTTACGATAATAAAAAAATGTTGAATTTTAACAAATTCAAGACGTGCGATGATATTATACCATTTTGTAATGTATATATATAACAAAAATTATCTGCGATATTACATTGACGTATCTAAGGGAGAAGTCCATGGGTCCGCCTCCCCGAAATATTTTCGTTCTTATATTGACGTTATTAATATATTAACTTTTTTTTTCAATATTTTTTAAACAGACTTCCCAAAATAAAATTCTGGTTACGTGCCTGTGCGGTTAGGTAAGGTTAACTTAACCCATATAGTTTTAATAACCCGTAATTACAATTTTATAAAAACGCGCACAAGAGAGCCCTACAAAAAAAAAAAAAAAAAAAGAAAAAAAAATTTCTAACAGGGAATTGGCGAAATGCATGTCTTTGAAACGTTTATAAAAATGAATCATTACATGCATATATTATACGACGTGGACGACGTAGACGACGGTCAAATCATTATCGTTAGAAGTATATATTATTATCGTGTTCACTGCGCGTAATGCGCGCTAAACAACAATAATAATTATTAATTAGCGTGCGCGTGTAATTGCGATTTTAATCTGGTGAATATATGAATGGCGTTGTTAATGTGTGTATACGCGTGTACCGTGTAATATATAATACTTTTTACGCGTTGAATAATTTCGGTAATTTAATAGGTACCTCCTATATATTGTATTCGTGTTCACCGTGCGTGTGAGCTTACATGTATAATATTTACAATTCTGTATATATTATATTATTGTTAAGTGTATGTGTACGGACCGAACGTTTTAATTTATAGTTTCCCATTATTTTAAGGCCAGGTTATAGAAAATAAGACGACGAGCCGTTTTTATGAGACGCCATTGAAAACGGTGGTACGGGGGGTTACGTATTCACAGTGCCGTGTAAAGAGAAAAAACATTTTTTTTTCTTCAAAATCGAATAGAAATTACAAATCAGAAATCGATTACAATATCGCAAAATCTTAACGTATATTACAATTAATTTGGAATTTAGAATTTTTCTACGCGCGCAAACGTCGTCGTGAAAAATCAAAGTCATTCCATCTCATTTTGGCTACGTCCATTTATTTCCGTACAAAGTTTGGTGGCTTTTTAGGTGATGCGGATTTCTATAAAAAAAAGACAGTTTTTCAAACGTATATAGTGTAAGACGTGATCTACCGAAATTTGTGTCTCTTAATATATCGATTTATGACGTTGACGAAGCTAACCTAACGGTTTGATTAAAAATTAAATTCATTACTTTAATCTGTCTGCTCGTCAATGTGAAATACATATTTGCTCTTTACGTCATTATACATGTTCTAAAAAAAAAAACAAAAACGTTCGGACGAGATGACTTTTACATTCGTAATACCGTTCATTCCGGACAAAGTCGGAGATCATAAGACATCTATTAATTTGCTATAAATACAATAATAATTAGTTTTCCGTACCTACACTTTTTTTTTTTTTAATATTTTTTATTTAAGTATCGAATATTTTGATAATCAGACGTTTTAACATCAATATTCTCATAATATATACGGCCGTCACAAATAAAATTCATATCGGCGATATAATAATCAATAATTTAACAATATCGAATGTTGCGGTTAACCACCGCGGGATCAACGACGGCGGCGATAAATTATATATTTATAAAATAATAACCAAACATATATATATATATATATTCATTCACGAATACTGCACCGGCTATTATTTATACACACTTAGGAGGTACTATATATACGTCCCTAGGGCAGCTGCGCTTATACAAGACGATCGGTATAATAATAAAACGTACGAGTATATACACTCATAAATCGCCGTGTTTCGGATTGGAACATAAATTACTCGTGAAACCGCGAGTTATCCGCGCGCATACTCGTTATATTCATTAAATTTCGATTTTAAATTTATTTTTTATGTTAATTTTACGGTATCTATCGCGTATTATTTAAAATAGCGATTCGCGTATATCACTGACCCGCAGCGGTGTTGTTCACGCACCTGTTTTTCACCGCGATTTACAACGGGAAAGATAATAATCGCGTAAATTTTAATATAAAATATAACGACAAACAAATAAGACACCGTAATCGCGTATAAGCGATTTAGCAACATAAATGCAAATTTCCGATTAACCAAAATAAACAAAACGTCTTCTCCAGCTCCTCCGGCTAAATATATACGATGTCTTACACAACCCCATATGTGTATAAACTATACGCGTGGCTATACATGTATATACAAATAAAAATCACACGCGCCGCGTACAGCTTGTAGCAGTTACAAAAAAAAAATCCGTAAGAATTTAGTGCTAAATATTGGGGGAAAAAAGTTTTAAATTTCTCGAAAATTAGGGAGTCGGGGAAATTTTTTATGTCTTGTAGCAGTAAAATCGTCGGAGATTAGACACTGCAGAGCCGGTTTTAAGGAAGAGCTGAGTGGGCTGTAGTCCTGCAGGGGCTACTACAATTTTAAGGTTCTCAATGTTTTGTATAATTATCTTGTAATCATAATACTAAATCGAAGCGGCGAACGATCATTGTTTAATTTAAATCACATAAAAAATTGATTACTTTAATTTACATTACTTCAATGACAGACGACCAACTGTCGTTGGAATAAACTTCGTTTAAAAAGGTTTCGTATAAAAAAAAAAACAATAAAAGTTTATACAATTATATAATATTTAATAATTATATCAATTTTTTTTTTTACATTATTAGATTAAGAGCGTAGCGAGGAAACTATTGGGTTTTACAAGTGATGTTTACTTTTTTCTCTGCACACATTTTCGAACAGAAAGAGTACTCGGGTCTCGGATAATGATCTACAGGTTATGCGTTACATTAGCAAATTGTATCTAGTCGGTACTTTTTTCGAGACGTTTTTCGATTTTTTTTCAGTAGTTTCCTCGTGCGTAATTGGAAGAAAACCTATTTCCTCAATAGTTTTTAAACGCGGTACTAGAAAAAAAAACGGACCAAAATAAAAATCCTATAAAGTCTTGGTAAATGTACCTACACCGAATATGTATAACTATTTACGCTATAAAAAAAAAATCTCTTCCAATGTTTACAGAAATTATTAGACGTTGAGCTATTTGAGTGATAAAAAAGGAGTTTTTGGTTTTAAGGGCCGAAAACGTGAATACCGCACGGGTTCTACGCGTTACTTCGACTCTAATATATATTTTAAAAAAATCTCGACAATCTTAAGTCAAATTTTCTTTTTTATTATTATTATCCCATTAAAATTTCCCGACAAATCGTAAGATTACCAGTAACCTTACAGCTCAGAATCGTTTTATCTAATTCATCGTTTTCATTTCGAACATATTATATAATATGTGATATTGACAAAATTCTAAAATTCTATATACGAGTATAATATTCACTTTAAATACATTATTATACACGGTTTGTGTTCATATCGAGGTGCGAGCATTATAGTTCTATTCTATACAGTATATACTACTGCACCGCGGCGGTCAAGCAGCAATAATAGAATCTATATTCGTACGCGCGCGTATATACGCGACTCGAACGTATTAGACAAGTCGTTTATAAGGAATTTGTGGCGAACGAATGAAAAAAAAACACTATAAACTATATACGTTTGTGTGTGTGTAGTATATATATATAATATATGTGATGCTGTGAGAATAATATGCATCTCGTGATAACGCGCGCGCGTCCATTGTATTTTTTTATTTTTGTCCGAAGTCGTCTCGTGCGCGTGTCCAGCAGTGTATGTACGCATATAATACAGTATTTACGTGCATTATATGCTGGAATTCCACGACGGGCGACACACGCGCGATACAGACTTTTTATTCGTTTTTCATTTTTTTTTCTTTTACGTCCGAGTAAACTCGCGTAAAAATAAAGGGTTATATACAATAGATATATATTTCGAAAGGGCAACGGTCTAGATGTGACTATATAGGTGTACACTGTACATACGTGTGTATATATGAGTATAAATCCTAATGCGCGTGTAAACGAATAAGAGGAGAGAATATCAGTGGTACAATTATATATATATATATAATATGTATACGATATAGAGTTGGACGATACGATAATTTATAATAAGCGCGTACAATCCTCGTCCGTATAGTGTATACAAACAAACGGCCTATAGGTATATATAAATTATTTTATAAATTTTTACAATTTTCGCAATTTTTTTTTTTTTTTTTTTAGATTCTGAGCGGAACGATGAGGGATGTATTGGTTTTACAATGATGTGTTTTTTTTATGCGCGCGGAGGAGATTGGAGCATAGAAATTGTGTCGCCTCGGAGTGCAAAATAATGTAAATTATTGGCTCTAAAAAATAATTATGAATGTACACATATGTACACGACGTCCAAATCTATAATATATAACACTTTAAATAATATTTTTGATTTTGTTACAATATTTTTTTTTCTTTTTAGATTGTTTTTACATCATAACGTTGCTATCTATTCTTTCTTCAGTATTTTAGATTCTGAGCGGAACGATGAGGGATGTATTGGTTTTACAATGATGTGTTTTTTATGCGCGCGGAGGAGATTAGCATAGATTGTGTCGCCTCGAGTGCAAAATAATGTAAATTATTGGCTCTAAAAATAATTATGATATACACGACGTCCAAATCTATAATATATAACACTTTAAATAATATTTTTGATTTTGTTACAATATTTTTTTTTCTTTTTAGATTGTTTTTACATCATAACGTTGCTATCTATTCTTTCTTGTAGATGATATATTATTTTAAAATCTGCACTTTTGCCGTAATAAACGATTCGTTTAGAAATATAATACGAACCGAATTCCCACCGCAAAATACGAGCGTGTTCTTCGCTGATGTCCGCGATTCTTTGTCGCGGAATTTCACTAACTATTTAAAAACTGCTTTTACGAGATTATATGCAATTTAAATCCGACATATTATATTATTATTATTATTATTATTATTATAAGGCGTATAACGACGAAATAATCTCACGCGAGACGTAATATATATATATATATAAGATGTGTAGGTGAAACGTTTTTCTTTTTTTTTTAAATTCACCGCGTGATATTATATTAACATCGTATTATATAAATATAAGCCGGATTTAAATAGTTTTTAAAACGATTTCTAACTATACGGGATATTGCAGTGTACTATATTATATTTAACATGAAATATGCACAAATATATGAGACGATGCGATATAACGCCTATATAATAGTGAGACGTAAGTATAATAAGAGGGGTAAAACGATTTTTTCCTGGTCTCGCGCATCGTGTTATAACGGAACGATTTCGTATACCAAAAATAATATAAAAATTACACGCTTATGCGCGGATTATAATGTGTTTCTAGATTTTTCTCCACTCACTCTCTCTTGAATATTAATATATAATTATAAACGTAATGCGCTTTTTTTTTTTTTTTTTTTTACTACACACACGGTGTGACTCGAAATTGGGAAGTTATTATCTACGATAAATTTTAAGGTAAATCTAAATAATTTTAAGACACGTTTGTGTATTTTATTCACTATACAATATAAGCGTTTACTGTCGAATTCACTATAATCAATCGTATAGGTAACAAAATTAGCTGATTTATATGACGTCGCCGATCTTTTTGTGAATTTAAAAAACACGTTAATTTTTTTTTTTTTTTTTTTATAATACATTATTGACTTATGGTCGTGTATGAAATAAAAATAAGGTATATTTATTTATTTTTCGGTAGGTCACGTATACTGGCCCTTGTCTTCAAATTCGTCTTGAAAAATTCGTTATTATTTTTTTTTTTTTTTACTATATATAGTTTTTTTTTTACTTTAGTTATTATTTAAATTTTTATCTAAATTTAAAAACAAAAGTATAATAATTATCGCTGCATTAATGATTTAGAACGTTTTAATTTTTCGCGTATAAAATTATATATAGTAAATCGTCTTGCGGGGACACTCTGTATATAGCGTTTATACTGCACAGATATTTCAAAAAGTTTCCACCTCCCGCCAGTAACAGTATAATATTTTATACCCGGCTTTTACATATTATATGCGTATACCTACGCGTATACCGCGGTATACATTATAACCGCATTATATATATACCACCACCACCACCAGCACCAATAACGCGCGCGCGGCTCTCGTCGTTATATTTATATACGTAGTATATACGCGCGCGTAGCAATCACGAACTATCGGGTGGCGCGCGCGCACGCTGCACGCGGAGACCCTTAAGAGTTAAGACGTATATGTACGTCATAAATATATAGGTAGTGCACGATATAAAATATATTACAACGATACATATATATATATATATATATATATATATAATGCGTTCGTGTCCAATAAGCCGTCTAAAAACACCGTACGATGCCCCGGTAACTTTGTTTTTTTTTTTACGGCAGCGCTGCACGATATACCACGCGCGCGATATAGTATTTTGAAAGAAAAAAAAAATTTTAGACGGCTTGTCGCACAGCCGGTGTTCGCGCCGCCGGATGTGTGTATCCACCGGACGGACGTCTGCTGCTGCTGCTGCTGATGCGTATAAATTATTTTAAAAAAAACTGTTCTCCGCAGAGAAACCCGCGCGAGATCCGTATTATAACGTGTGTGTGTGTGTGTGTGTGTGTGTGTATATAAATCATTTTACACGCACAATTATTAATAATATATACGATAAAGTCGGTCGGGAGCAAGCAGCGATCGCGATCCGAGAGGCGGAGGCGGTTGCAGGCCGCCACGGCGTCGTCGTATATCGAAAAAAAAAAGAGAGAGAGAGAGAAGAAAAAAAAATAAAATATGTACGCGCGTAATGTAATTTAAATGGCGGATTTTTACACCCGTATCGGATTTTAACGAGACGCGCGCCGCCGCCGCCGCCACTGGCGACCGAGCGCCGCGGCATAAAATCAATTACAGCGCGCCGCTGCACCGACCGACCGACCGACCGACGGCCCACGACGACGACGAGTAGTTCTCCTTGGGCTCGCCCGACATGTGTCTCACGGAGGGCGGCGAAAAATAATAACACGCACTTTATACGTATCAGGAACGACCGTCAGTGCAATGAAAAAGAAAAAATTCATGCGACTTGTTACGGATAAAAATAACAAATAATAATAATAATAATAATAATAATAATAATAATAATAATAATAATAATAATAATAATAATAATAATAATAATAATAATAATAATAATAATAATAATAATAATAATAATAATAATAATAATAATAATAATAATAATAATAATAATAATAATAATAATAATAATAATAATAATAATAATAATAATAATAATAATAATAATAATAATAATAATAATAATAATAATAATAATAATAATAATAATAATAATAATAATAATAATAATAATAATAATAATAATAATAATAATAATAATAATAATAATAATAATAATAATAATAATAATAATAATAATAATAATTATAGTCTGGATGTTGATGACTTTTGCATTTTTTTTTTCTTGTTTAAGAACGTTTTAAACGATTCTTATTCTTTAGTTAAAAACGTGATTCAATATCGTACGGATCTAAATAATTAATTTTTATTTTGTATTTTTTTAGCACTTTTTGCTTTTTTATTTTTTGTAGTATTTTTCGACTTTTTGAGTTAATTTAATTTTAGGTCATTTTCAAACTGTTTTTCAATAACCGACAGAGAAAATTACGAGTTTACTACTGTTATTATTATTATTCTACGTATTTTTTTTTTTTGCGCATAATAATTGTAATTAATAAAATTAATAAATAAAACAATTATGTAATTTATAAAATTTTCAATGTATATTTTTTATGTTTTCAGATTATAAATTAAATTTTTTAAGAGCGTTTTTGTAGATTTTTAGGATATTTTTGTGGTTTTTAGATCATAAACGCATTTTTTTTTTAGGTTTTAGGGTATAAACATTCGGTCCCTATAATAATAATAATAATAATTTACAAAAGTAATTTACACGGGGTCGCGCGGACGACTCGGGCCCCATGTCGTACAATGCGTTTTATAGTTTTCCTTTCTATAAACATACACTAAACGAGTAATGAATATCGACGAGGAGAAAAAATTTTATTACAAAATAGGAATTTCGCGGAGTTCGAAAATTAAAAAAAAAACTATACACACGTATATTAGCGCTACGCATATTTAATACGGTTGTCGAAACAACCCTCTTGACATTCTATAATGGATAGTATTCCATTTCGTAACATAACAATAATAACACGCAAGTTTTGTAAAATTTGTATTACATATATGTGTGGACGAATTAAATTTTTCCTGATACTTAACAATAATATTTGCCCATAACACAGACGATATTATATTATAATGTTCATTGTTCATATTATTATAAAGTGTTAATTATTATCGATTAACGTGTTTACACGGCTACAACGTAATTACGCGACGTTTAATTGCTTGTTATACACTGAGATTTTTATGTTATACACGATGAGCTAGGCGATTTTAATAAGTTATTATAGTATCTATGTGGTTTGTCTTTTATGTTAACTGAAAACGTTTTTTAATAAAGTAATTTATATGGTTTATTTTATATAATTAATAACGTGTAAAATGACATAATATTATTTCCCAGCAAAGGCGCACCCAGGATTTTTTTTTTTTTTGGGAGGGGCTAAATAAAATTATTTTTAGATATTAATAAGATAGGTCATCCGGTAAAACCGTTATAAATGTGAATTATATTATTATATATTTTATAATATACAATATGCTACAAATTCAAGAGGAAATAAATTTTTTGATATGAAAATTTAAAGTGATACCTAATAAAATTACAAAAATATTAAAAGGTCAACCATTTTGGGGGGCTTAAGCCCGTTAGCCCCCTCCACTGGGTGCGCCACTGTATCCCAGCGTTTTGTATTACATTAAATTATTACTGATTTAACTCGACCTGTGTGTGAAATTATAACTTCGAGTTATGGTAGACGTGAAATTTGAGAAAAATAAGTAAATATTTATTTTCCAGCCTAAGTCATTGCGAGAGTTATAGGAGTACGCTATCGTTTAGAAGAAAAAAAGTACCAATACATTCGTTTTACTGAAAAAACTCGAAAAACTAGAAAATAATTGTGACGCACGACAATGACGCACCACCGCACGCGGTATTTAATTGAAAACGCGTATTCCATATAGGTACATATAATCATATTAATTATTACGAAAACGTTATTTTATAAATTGTATATTTGGTCGAAAAATTAGTAAAAAATATTTTTATATATATATTTTATTTTTAAACGAAATGTGTGTTCTAATTTATGTTCTCATTGGACCTAACCCTAATTACGCCATTTCTCTCCAGTATTATATATATATATATATATTATGTGGTGCAGCGTGTGATAAAAATCCTTACACGTTTTATTATTTTATAAATTAATTTTTAATTTCTGTTAGAAACTCCCGTTGTATTTTATATACGAGTTACGTGTGTATAATTACAATTTTAGTTCCGCTGCTGCAGTAGCTATAGTAGAAAAAAAAATTATATTTTAAATACTCGTATCACGCTTCTGCAGCAGGCTTTTTACCGCATATTTTAATCGGCCCTGGGGGGGGCAGAGGTTCACAAACATTTTATAGGTGCAGCGGCCAGTTTTCTGAAAAGTGTTCAAATTTAGGCGATCCACCCGAATCAATTAAATTTTTTTTTTTTTTAGTATGATATACGAATAATTAAATATAAATAAATACTGTAATAATATGATACTGTTTAAAATATATGAAACTAAAATACTACTTATTACAGTACATCGAATATAGGAATTTGACAGTTGACGTGTTCCAAAATTTAGTTTATTATTGCACTCGTTACTAAAAATACATCTTCACAATTATATTTTCGATCCAAATTTTGGGAGCATATATTCAGTATAGAGCAAACGCAATTTTGTAATATTTAACGATTCGCGAATTTTATATATATAAATTATGTTAGATGAAATAAAATAAACACTTTCAGATCGACCGTCTACGATAAAATATACAATTTAAATATATATAATACGAAACAGTGTAGGATAAACAAATTTACGAAAATTAAAAATAAATATTTGCTTTAGGTGTACAATGTACATATTATAATATACGTATAAAATAATATAATAAATATACTGTATTACACGCGTACTTTAAAGAATAATATTTTTATATACGCGCATGTGGTTAAGTACATATTGTTTTATCGGTATTACACATCGAATAACAAACATACGATTATTAAAAAAAAAAAAAAAAAAAAAAAACGAAACTTGTCGCATCGTATACACACTGCTATCATGTTTACAGTTTTTATAGGTTGTACAAATATGGTTATATAATAATAATAATAATAATATGTATACTTAAGAACTTGCAATGTATGCCCTGCACCGCGCGCGTTTATATGTTATTAACGCATATTAAATTGTATATAAATATACGTAATTTTTAACTATATTTGTAATTAATTTTAGTGTCGTGTTACGGATATATTATATATTATATAATAACATAGTTAGTTTTTTTTAAAATAATTAAATACTTTAAAATTTAATTAACTCTTATTGATTTTTAATCGTCATTTATCTTTAGACAATATTATTTTAGTAATTTATGTTATGTCGTTCGATAGAAAATATTATTATTATTTTTACTATATATATATATATATATGGGTTAATTCATTTTTATTTTATCAGTAAACGATTACGGGAGTAGTACAGTATTTTTTTTTGTTCACGTTAAAAAGAGTAGAAGTTGATTTTTTTTTTTTTTGAAAACGTTCTTGTACATTTTTTTAATATCAATACTCGATTCGCATGGATTAGTCCTATATAATGGCGTGTAGTCAATGAGACACTGTATTTAAAAAATTAATGGTTTCATTGTTTTATGGTTTATATATATATATATATATAGAGTATTTTCGAATAGATTTTTAAATTCCAATTTTTCGTTTAGTCCAAGATCTCCGACCGCGCACATAAAAAAATATCAGCATCAATCGTATTCGGGTCACCGCGCGGCGCGGTGGCGTTTTAGAAATGTCAAATTTGCGGTTTAACGGCCATATACGCGCGTATATATATATATAGTGGCCAAGTGGAAAAATAACAAAGAATCCATTGTAGTACTGAGAGACGACGATTGCCGGTACTTATAATCGGTATTTGACGAATTTATACTTTTTAATTCCCATCCTCAAAAAAAAAAAAAATAAATTGTTTTAAAAAATTATCAGATTTAAAAAAAAATTGTTTGACGGTTGCGTGATAAGTCCACATTTTTTGTACCGCGGCTATACACTGCACGCACACGCCGATTCTCGAGAGCATTTAAAATTACATTATACCGCTGAAAACACGGAACACCGTATATAGCTTTTTAATTATTCAAATACCCCATATACGTTATACCTATATAAATTTCATTTGAGGCCATGAGTTATGCGCGTTTTATGAATAATGCGCGGAGTAATAGAAACAATATATTAATTATGAACTGGGTCTTTTACAGCAAAAAATATACTAATAACACTCGACGAGAATATAAATAAATATAATAATATTTAAATGTTATTGTTGCAAAGGACATCGTATATATTGTTATTATTGACGAGGGTGGTAGGTCAAGACGATACGAAACGTATATATATATATTCATAATATGTATAAAAATCGATATAATCGTTGTACTGCAGTGACTATATGTATAATATGTCATATATTACATAACTAATAATGACGCAATTGTGGTGCAACATACAGTGTGTTATCGATTTTAGTAAATTATGGAATAGTTTTTTTTAATGGGTTTTGTGTAATTAATTATAAAAATATAAAAATCATGTGATATAATATACGCGTATAGCGTATAATGGTAATAATAAGACAACAACAATATTCTGTGTAAAATTTCCGACCCGGAAAATCGTCAACGAGAATTATTATTGTTTTCTACGAAAAATTGTTATCTCATTAAATTATACAGACACACGCCGCAGTTCATTAGGATAGATCCGAATTTTACTACTGAGAATATAAACAATTTCATATACATCACTACATTTTATATAGATATTTAATATGCGTGCGTTATACTTCAAATCAATAATGTTGAACTTTTTTTTTTTCAGATATGTAAAACGCATTTAGGACACGTATGGAGATCACGAAGAATAGCTATATAAAATACCGTCGCGTCGTGAAGACCGAAAAAACAGTACAAATGGTTCGATACGTTGAAAAGTCCACTATTAGTGGGGAGTTGATGATTCCGGACAATAGTGGCTGGAAACCGTGAAGAAAGAATAGTAGGTCGTGTGTAACAGCGACGAGCCTTAACGGTTTCCAGTAATAAGCTGAAGAAGAAAAAAAAAAAGAACCGATATGATGAATAACTGCAATAAACCTTAACGATTTTGAAAATATATAGTGCATAATACTTATAAATGTTTACAATTTTACCGACTCATTGAGCTTAACAAATAGACGTAACAAATGAATGAGTGCCCCTTCCAACAAAATTATTTTTTTCAAAAATCTTTCGACTGCAAAATCGTCGAAATCACTATAAATTTTAATGACTTTCTCTCCTAACGATTATACATACTTAAAAGGTAATGCTGCAGTCATTTCTTCGAGTTGTATATAACAAACAAGTAATAAGCATATAACGTGTTACACATACACCTGTCGTCGTTGAAAACTGAAATTACTTATACACAGTTGTCATATAGGCTGCACATTAATCGTTTTACGCGTATCCTAAGCATACTGTCTGTAAACGAAAAAAAAAACAATTATAATATTTAAATTTTAGACAATTTAAAGCGAACGAACGAATGGTCAGAATACAATTTCGGACTCATTCAGGCCCTTTTCTGACGACAATTATAGTAGCCGGTATCTCCGTGTTCTTGTACGTATAATGTATACAAATTATATGTTGGTCGATGTAACGAGGTCGTCTAAATCATTTTTTACGACTTATTTAGAAGGGTTCGGGACTTATAGCAATTGCGTATCCTCGCACCGGACGTATAATAAAACACAGCACGCGATAAAGTGTAAACCCGTTTCAGAGTGTAACGATGAGTTCAAATATTAAATACAATACATTTTTCTGTATACAATATTCGTCAACGATTTTCTCATTTTTAATTAATGATTCGAAATGGAAAATGTATTAATAATCCCGTGCCAAGGTTTTTGTTATTAATTCTACGGTCGCGATAAAAATAACTGAAGAAATATTTATAATAATTTATTGTATAAGCGCAACACGTGTTATGATTTTTGACAAATAATGCGTGACCACAACACTGGAATAAAACATGAATTTTTCTATTACATAATATTTCGCTACATCGAAAATATGGTTTATTATTGAAGAAATACAATTTTTTTTTTTTTTAGTATATATTTTAAGAGCGCATATTTCAATGTTTTTTTAGTACTATATAATAAGTCCCGAACTCCGCGGTGATAAGTAAAACGATTTGAAAGGTAAAAAAAACAATTATTAACTCTCTCGAGTATATGCGCTATATACGAGTATATACGCTCTTTTATTTTTTTATTGTTGGTATTTTTTCAAAACATTCGTATATACATAGCACACAGATGATTATAATATTATTTATGGGGCGTTGTACACTTCTTTTTTTTTCTTTTTTATAGTTTTTCGTTTTTCTTAAAATCGGAAACGACCGTTATTGAACCGTCGTTGGTTGTTTTTTTTTTCCGTGCCCCGTTCGTATATATTTCTATGAATAATTTATAATGTAAATTAATATATAAATATATACCAACATCTATATGGAATATTTACGACGGTTATAATAATTATATGTAAAGCGCACCTATGTTCAAATAAATATATATATATATAAACAACACACGAAAAAAAAAACAACAGCAACGCAAGGGTTTATTACAAAACAGGAGTCGTAAAAACATTAAAAAATATAATAACGATCATAATAACTGTATGGTATTATAGGCTAAATTATTAATTTTAGACAAATTATACCCGTTTTTTTTCTTACTTGTTATTATTATTATTATTATTTTTTTACTTATATTGATATACGTACACAAGTATACATTGTATATATAATATAAATTTTACTCGGGACGTCGTCGTCGTCGTCGCGCGATGACCGATTTAACGCGCGCACGTTGTTTATATATTATGTATTATTATTATTATTATTACTATTATTTCCACACGATTTTACGACCGTGCAATTAAAGTGAATATAATATATTTTTAGTTCAGTATAATTAAAACGAATGCGCGTAACATTAACGTTTAAAGTACAATATATTGTCCAAACACGCTACCGTATAATATAAAAAATAAATATATTTATTAAATATATGTACCTGAAAAAAAAAACCAATACGAAATGAAATGCGCAGGGCTAGTGAATTGTTTTACACGCCGCAGACAAGATTCAAATTTTTATCATATTCTTCCGCCAAATGAATCGAGATTTTTTTTTTTTTATTTACTTACAAATAAAATAAAAATGTAAACGTGTAAAAAATTAATATATATTATTATTTTATTAAAACTTAATTTTACATATTAATTATTTATATAGGTACTGTTTAAAAGTATATATAAGACATAAGTATATATATAATAATATATATTATATGAAAATAAATTTATAACTCGAAGTGAGAATGTTTGTCTATAATTTTTTCGGATTATCTATTTACTGTTTCTAATATATTTAAAATTTTTATATTTTATATTGCTATATATAAATACGATGAGAAAAAATACAATTGATTCTTATTTTTAAAAATTTACTTTTTTTGTTTTTAAAGATGCGAGATGTTTGATCAATTCGTTAGCGATTTAATGTTCGTAAATGAAATTGTGGCCGATCCTATTAAAAGGTTTTGTGTAATTTGAGATGGTGAATTGATTTTTTTTTTCTAAATTTTTTAATTCGAAAATCTTCTTTTCGTTGAAGCTGCCGTTATTGGTGTAGTTAGTAACCGCCACGTAAATATTAGGGAATATTTCTGTCAATTGCAGACGTATTGTAAAATGTTATCAACAATTTTATTCGAAATTTATAATTCTCTGCAAATATGTATAAGAGTAATCATTTTATTATTATTATTATTATTATTATTATTCTCTCCTCAAAAATCAACCGATGAATCATAAATATGAATTCGATACACATAAAACAATATTAAATAAAAAACAAAATATTTTAGAAAATATTACTTTTAAATTCGCTCGATATACTCGTAAATAACGTTTAGTTAAACGAAAAATCGTAACGATTTAGATATATAGTTATGTAATAAAATATTATTATAATTTATTTCGAGTATTTTGCTAACCTAAATATATTGGACAATTTATAGCTTATACATATTGTATTTATAGGTTCACGTATAGTTTTATTTTCGAGGATAAATATGCTTACGAATATTCATAAAATATGTATATTATAATTATTGTTTTGTTGTACTAGTCCGCGGTGTCAAGAGGTCATCTCAAATCACAAGATTAATAAATATATATATTATATAATATTATATGTTACAAAAAATATTGTTTATACGACGTATATTAATTAAGCGACTATAAATAATTACATAACTTTCATTCGGCATATATTTGTATTATAATATATATATACAGTTTATGCGAGATAAACTGACAATAACACTTAAAATCGACATTGATATTATAATTATGCAATTTAAACGATATTATAAAGTTTGAATCAATCAATTTTTACATTTCCGCCGTAATACAATATATTTATATTGTTTTAATATTTAAATCATGAATTTTTTTTATTAATGCTGTGTAAAACATTTTGTAACATTATATTAACATTATTAACATATATTTCTATATATTTTTATATGTTTATTAACAAAGTTATATTCGTCATAATTTTATTGAATATATATTATCCGATTTCACTAAATCTATATAAATAGATTAAATACTTTGTGTGGTTCGCGCACGATTTAATTTGGTTTTAATTTAATGTCGTATAAGAAGGAAATTTAGGTAAAACGGGTAAATATTTTTTCCTACCTATTTTAAAAACGTAAAACAAGTAAATAATAATTGTGTAATATGCGTAATTATATTTAAATTATGCAGTAGACAATATATTTGGAATGCAACTGAAACCTATATTTCATTTTATAGAATGTTTTTTTCCGTATAATTTTATATATATAATATTATAGTCATTGATACCGCAAATCATTGTGACTTATATATATACGTATTCACATTAAAATACTCATGTATAATAATATATTAACTCAACCTAACATAAAACATGCAAATATATATGATTTACGCGATTTAATTTGCAAATATGTGTACGCAGTGTTGAAACTCATTTATAGAATATATCGCGAGTACAATGGCAATTTATAATAATCGGTTACAACAATATATACTAGTATATTATGTTCATACTAAGAGTGTATGTATTTTTCAAGGGCGGGATGAAACGGGTCCAACCCATTATTATTTATACGTTTCGAAAATCGCCATATTACATATATACTGAAAATTATGAAAACCATTTGACCGAAAATTCAAAATGAAAAAAAATATTTTCAAAACGTGATGGTAGACTCGGTATATTATTCAGTTGCCAGGATTTAATAAATTTTTGTTAATTATTATTATTATTATAAACGCGTACAAAATATTGCTATTTCCAAAATTATGCGTATATTTAGTATAGGTACAAAAGAATACTCGGAATGTTTCCAGTGTCGTGGACGTTATTGACTTTTTTGAAATTTTTGAAATATAGGTAACGTGTCCCGTAGTAACACGTATTTTTTTCGATAGTTTTTTTTAGAAACTATTGATAAACCCGAAAAACACATGTCCATTATCTATATAAAACATTTCGTGATTTTCTATTGGAAACTATATATATTATAGCAGCTATTTCAAAAACTGTTTACTGACAAAAAAAAAAACCAACATATCATTGCGATACCAATATAATGTGTATACATTTTTCGCTATAGCCTATAATAACTATCCAACCTTATCTAAAAGTATATAATAAACTTATATAAACTCGTAAAAGTACCCATTTTTGTATCAGGATTTCTGTAGCATCGACTTCAGGTCGATTATTTTATGCCACTGTCAAATATATGCGGCACAAGCCTTTATTTTGTATACTCGAGTACCTTCACACCGGAGTATATACTATATAAATCCCGGTTAGAAAACTTTATAAGTGGTATTCTCCTGTTTTTTTTTTTGTACAAATGATTCTGAACGCGCAGTGTATATATAACGATGCGAGTTCGTTGCAGGATTAAAGATGCGTATACATATTATAAAGGAGTTCATTGCAAACACAGGCGCGGGTATTCAGGCGATACAATCAAACTCCTGAGACTACTGCACAGCGTATACCGCGGTGTATATTAATTTAAATTATATGTCCGTGGTTATACACTTATTATAAGCACGCGAAAACTTGGTGTGAAGTTTGATTTAGACGGCGCGCCGTGTACAAATACAAACACTAAAAATGACTGAGCAAAGGAAATAAACAGCACTCGCGAAAGCCGAGAAAACTCTCTACGCGTTAGCGAAATTTCTTCAAACCAAAAACGTTGCCGAAAAAAAAAAACCGAAAAGCAGATTGCACGTGACTACAATAATAATAATAATGTCTATAACGTGTGAAGCCTGCAGGACAACGACGAGCGTATATGTGCAATGGAAATAGTCGAATATAGTCGAGGAGGACGCAGAAAAATCTGTAGCAGTGTACGCTTGCATCGGACGCAGACACCGGGACGTTGGCGAAGGAGTTGTAACCACGTTACCTGCAGGGACCTTGCAGGAGTTGATGCTGAAATTCAGTGGCTATATTGGTCGCGCGTTATGCGTCGAAAACAAAATGATCCGTTCGAGGGCGTGTTTGAACGGACACCGATCTAGAAAGAAGTTCGGCTTATAGAAAAAGATGGCTGGACGCGGTGTAAGAGCGATTATCCGAGAAATCGGAAAGATCCAACAGCGTACGATGCATATCACACATGTGTGACCACCAAAACTCCTCAATATAGGTGTAGTCAAGACAATAGAGAAGAAGCGATAAGACACGTCAACGTTCAACGATGCGCGTATAAGTATTATAAGGTATAGGCATACACACGTAGAGGAAATCCTCAATAAGGTTTGGACTGCGCAGTTCAGTTCTTGAGGATTTCCTTCACGTGTGTAGGGCGGCCTTGAGGGATATGTCGGCCTGCACGGTCCGAAAATCCTTTTCGAAATTCCGAAAGGAAAAACTGCGCAGGCCGGAACGTACAGTTCAAAGTCGCACGTGCGGAGGCACTGTGAAGTCCTCCTTGAGAATTCATGCAATATCACTATTATTATTATCATAATTAAATGTGGTTTTTTTTTTTTTACAAACTTTCAAACCTCAAGCGAACGATAATACGTCAAGATATACGAATAAATTTGAAAAATACTATTGTAATATAAAAAAAAATACTAGGCGCACAGCTCGCGATTAAGTACACGTTGGTGATTTATCAATTATCAGGTATACACCGATAAGGACAAAATTCTCGAGTATTTCCCGGACGTGTGGCGACGAGGTCTTTCCTCGAGGCCGGGCCCTGAGGCTTTAGACTTAAGGATTTCCTCTACGCGTGTGTACATTTAGACGTTATAATATCGTTTTTGTACGTAGACTTTCGTTTAGGTTAGTTTAGTACCGTGCACGGTATACCGCGCGCGCGGTTACAACCACAATACCGATATGTAAACGCGCGTTATCTATGCACACACACACACACACACACACACACACACACACACACACACACATACTTACCGGACGGGCGCCCTCTCTACGCGGCGGACGGCGGCGAATCGCGCGCGCGCGTATATTTGAACGGAGACCGAACGGCGGCGGAAAAGTTCGAAATTCGCACGTGCCGCGCGGTCGGAAAAGGACGTTTTTTTTTTTTTACAAAATTCACACACACCGTCGTCCGCGGCCATCTGCAGCGATGCGCGGCGGCCGACGAGACGGACAGCCGGCGGCGGACGGACGGCGCTCACGTATTGTACTGCGCGGCGGCACGTCCGATCGGACCGCGGCGCCGGACGACGGACCGGGGAAAGAAAAATAACGCGTAAACGAAATAATTTCGTATATACGAGCGCGAGGGCCGACGCGCGCGTTCGTTGCCGCATACACACTAAGTATACGCGCGTGCAGTGCAGTGCAGTGTGGTTATACGGACGTGCAGCGCGCATAAAAGACGGTATAAAGAGGCCTTTTTTTATGTGCGCGCGCGCCCGTCTATACGTGGTTTTTATGGCGATGAGGCTATAAAATCTCGCCGGAGACGACCGCGCATCAGCCATGTTTGCTGTACTGCAGTGTGACGGTCGTATAAAACTACGTATGCGGCGGTTCGGCAGCAAACCAGCTCTTATACACATATAACATATAATATAATATAGCCGCCGCGGCACGTATATATATATATATACCGGCCATTTATATACGTGTATCGCGGGCCGATTTTTATGCGCGCGCGGTACAAATAATACGGTTGATCTTTTTGAGAGGGCGCCACGCGTTTTTCGCCCGGATTTATATAATTATTTCACGGAGAAAATTACTATAATGCGTTTCTGATATATATATACATATACAGTGACTGCGATGCGCATGGAGTCGCTGCAGGATTTCGTGAAAAACGTTCGGTTTCCCAATATAATAGGGCGAAAACGTTTTTGTACTTATACCGCAACGTGTATTATAAATATCGTTTCGCGGACTCCGCGCCGACCGACCGACGAATGCGGCGGCGGTCGCGTTCGCACCGCTCGCGCGTCGGCACGGTCGCCGCCGCCGGTCGTCGCCGCCGTCGCGTCGAATCGATCGTCCGTCCGTGTGTGCACGCGCGCGCGCCGCTACGACCCGGCTAAGATGGCTTCCAGGCGCGCGCACATCGGTGGGCGTGGCCGACGGTTGAATTATTGGACGGCGTCCGGGGCGGCCATGAACGCTGTCGCGGGTGACAAAGGGTACCCCTGCACCGCAGCGCCTGCACGCGATCCTACGGCACGAATATTGTGTCGTACGGAGCGCGCGGCGGCGGCGGCGGCAGCAGCAGCCGTCTTCCGCGGAATTTCGTGTGGGTACCTAATTTTTTTTTTTTCGTCATATACCCGGCATCATATTATAATATATGGTGTGTATATAGCGGCTTTGTCCCGTCGCGAGAACGCGACGACGGAGGTGAAGGAGATTGAAAAGGAAAAAAGAGTGGGAGTTAGAGAGACTGTAACGAAAATTTCTTTCGACGACTATGCGTATATATACAATAATATGATTTTTCGACGAAACGCGCGATTTTCTGCGAAACGTCCCTATATACGTATATAATGTATAGGTATATATGAAGAATGGAAGAGAAAAAAAAAGATCAAGTCGAGTGAGAAAGAAATATGTATGTATCCAAAGAGAAATGATATTGTATATATGAGATATGGCGACCGAAACAATCTGCAGCGCGTTTCATTATATTTAATAACTCGCGCGCGAGTGAGAATCGATTTTTTTATTTTTTGTTCTCGCAATGGAAACACGTGAACAACGCGTGTACTCGGCTTTATATGCGTGTCGACGGCGCGATATTCCGCTATTTTCGAAAAAAAGCCTGTATTTTTTTTTTTTTATAAATATTTTGCTGAAGATTAAAAAACAACGACTCTGCTAGTACTCGAGACATTGATGTGAAAACGTCGCGTGAGCGGTAAAAGTGGAACGGAATTGTGATTGAGATTTGTGAACGTATTGATATCTTTATTCAAAGCAATTTCGATAATAAATATTATTATATCAGTTGTTATGACAACAGCTTACATATAACAAGCAGTTTATAATTGCGTGTAAATTAATTATTAATATTAATAAATATTATTATTAGTTGTCGTGACAACAGCTTACACATTTCCGTCCCATTTTCCGTGATTTACCCTCATACAGCCGTAATAGATGTTTACACATCAAAAATAATGATATATTTAACTGTTTTTTTCATATTAATAATATACCTATTTCGGATTTATAATATTATATATAAACACATTATATTCCTATATTATATACACGGGCATTTCGTTCTTCTTCGTTCCGATCACGATATAGTCAATCTGCACGAAGAACATCGCGCTACATATTATATATATGCGGTCGTGAACTGCAGGACGACTCCTATAAATATCAAATACTGCACATTATAGTTAAATAAGTACGGGAATTATACGTACACATATATACTTGCAAGTACCGTGTAGTCTTGTAAATTTATAAAAAATAAATAATTCCATACCATATATACTTATATATACGACAACTATACCGTGTGTTTTTGTATGACGACTAGAAAAAAGCAAAAAAAAAAACCGGAGAACCGAGAAAATTTTGATTCGTCCGAGCCTGTATATTATACCGTGCATAATATGCTGAAAAGAAAAATCGAAAGAAAATTCATTGTATGCTTTTACTTTGTTTATATATATAGTAATACGATGACAGACAACAATTGAAAAAACAAATTTTCCTACTTATATATGAACTATATATACATATACCCTATCGCTTACCGCGGATACCGCGCAATAGCGTAAATAACATTTTCATTTAAAACATTATTATGTAATTAAATGATATTTGATTGGACCGTATAGAACGGAATAATATGTATAAAATATAATATATAGTGTGTGAATCCAATTTATATACAAATATATAATACCGTGCAATATTATATTCGTATATATAAATTATATAAATAGCAAAAGAAAATAGTATAATATTATTATAATTTGTCTGAAAGAAAAATAAAAAAACTGCGCTAATTATAAAAAATCTCGCCACCAATTTTTCGTTGGAACAAATATATTTACGTTTTAACGTTTTATAAAACACAAACATTTATATATTGTTACGAAAATACCGGAATATAGTTATTGTATATTTATATAATATATTAATATTTGCAGTTGTATTTGAAAAGCGTATATATTTTTTACAACAAACATTGAACGAATAATGCCCGAATATCGAGTAGTGGTTATTATTTTTTAAATAATCTCGAGCGTTTTATCGTATATTTATCTATAATACACTAAATATATATTGTAACGATGACTATATTATAAAAAATAAAATTATAACCGCGCGCGGTATTTATATCTATACTTACCGCGCGCGCATTAAACACAAACAATTTAATTACATATATACAAAACGTACCTATACGCATAAATATTATTACGATATAAAACGAATATAAATACGATAATATAGTTATCGAGACGAAATTTTAAACGGCTATAATAATGTTTATAATATGACTGAATTAAATGATGCGTAGAGTTCATTAAACGCGTAATCGCATATATATATATATATACATACATATGAGTACGTATAACGTATACATTATTCGCCTGTTATGTGAGATTATTGTATAGGCAGACACACATTTAAATCGTTATAAAGACCACCTGTACATTCGATATAATATACACATTTTTTTTAATCTTTCGAACGATTATTAAAACACAAAGTCGTTCACATCGTTTACGCGTTATAAACACGAGGTATATGCCGCCGCAACGTGCAATTGACCTGCACTCGGCAGGTTTACACTCATCTGATGCGAAAAGGACGGACAAAAAGATGAATTCGTATATTGGACGCGCATCATACACCCGCGTGTAAAAATATTTCGTAAATTTTTTATTTAATTAGGAAAACCGGTAATTTAATCGGTTATTTAATGCGCGTTTATCGAAATACGAAATGCCGTCTCGAAACTGCAGCGCAGCGCTATAATTACGGGAGCGTGTGAATTTTTTTAAATATAATATATCGCGGCTGCATGTGTCGCCTCTCATCTCAGATATCGGAGTTTTTATACAATTTGTATAAACACTAATTTTTGTAGTGCACGCGAACTATAAACATATTTCGTAATAAAAGCGGTTTTAAAATTCCTGTTCGTCGTTAATTTAACTCGAGATTAATGAAAATACGCCAAAACATCGACAGGGGGGCGTATTTGTCTTATAAATAATATTAGCGTGTGTAAAAACATTTTTTTTTAAAAAAAATATATATGCGCAGTTTTTGAATCGGAATATGTGCTCCGATTATTATTAGCAAACACCTTTAAACACCCTGCTGCATTTCGTGTCATTTTATTTTTGATATTTCTAGAGTAGAAACAAACACATTTATTATATATGTATATAAACGTTGTGAACAATCGCGTTTACGTGAATTTTTTTAACGTTTTCCGCCATTAAATTTTCTCAACGGGCTCGTAGTGGTATCACACAATTTTTACATTTTTACGTCTTTTAAAATATATTGGATATACGCTTTTATTTCGCATCAAAACGATGTACGGTTCCGATAAAAATATTATATTGTATATATAATAATAAGTAAGTAGTATATACGTATAATTTATGCGCCGCCCGGCCCCCTGCGCGTGGTACTATAAAAAACGTGTTACATTGCAATAATATACGAGTACGTACTTTATATATAAAACTCGAGAAAATTAAATTATAAAGAAAATATACATATATATACGTATATAAATAACGCGCAGCAGAGGTCGGAAAATATATACCGAAAGAGTGCGCATAATTTAAACACATTTTACACGAATTAAAATATATATATATATATATATGTACATTAAAAGCTGCAATATTTATTCCGACGTTGCCGCGTGTACTTAATAATTATTCTATGACGCGCGTTTATGTATAAATTTAAATATTTTTTACGCGTTGATTTGTGTACGCAATAAATAACGAACGAGATTTGCAATACGGCGAGTGTATTATATATATATGAATATATGATACAGTACAGAAATAATGAATTTAAGTGTATACAAACGCCAGGCAACTGCAGTAGATTAATATATTCCAATATATATATATATATATATTCAAAACACTCCGGATATTCTGCTCTAGGCACGCGAACATTTTTATTGTTAAATTTCGAATTTATATTAAAAAAAAAGCATATAAAATATATCTATTCGTTGAATGTTTTCAAAATAAAAAAAAATGTTGCTTTGCAAACACATAAATCGCGAGTATTAAACAATATTTATATTAAAATAAAAACGTATATAAATAAATAATAATTATCAGCTTATAAATATATACGTATATATTTAACGTTTTTCTTCTTTTCGGTTATAGCGTTTAATCTCGACTATAAAATTATACTCATATGTTTGTAAATATTTCACCGTTAAAATTCCTCATTTTTTTCTCGACGATTTTTAAAAGAAATACTTTTGGAAAATCGTTAATGTATAAATATAAAAACCCAAAGAAAATTAAAAACGTATGTATATATTTTGATTTCCAAACGTCACGATACACTATATAATATACGTAATTTATGCTCGCTTATAGCACATACGAGTATATATACAATACGATCGACCAGAAAATAATACGCATTTGCGTATACGCGAAAATGAACTCAAGTTATTATATAAATATAAACAGTAAATATATATTATTATAAGGCGTATACGAATACGCGCGTGTTTCACGAAGCCCTGAAAATTATACATACCTATATATATAAACGACAATAATAATTATATAAATAATGCTTTATAATATATTATACGTTTTGAATCAAAATCCTCCCATAGCCGCACTACGCCTTTCGAATTTTTAAGACATTTTTTTTATTTAGCATTTATATTTATAGCAGCCAATTCGCATAAATTCGTAAGCCGCTTTTCAGAATTTGCATGACGGTTAGGTTAAAAAATTAAATGCGAAATCTACATTTATATACAACACTATATTGTGAGTGGGGGTTGGAAACGCCGTCGTCTCGTTTAGGATAAAAATTTGTTTGTGTAAAATATTATTTTCACCAGCTATAATAACCTAACGCGTTCGCATAATTTTTTTTTTTTTTTACGCATTCGCAATTACTATATTTTAGCCAGCGCTCGCGTGGTGAATTATTCCTGTTTTCGGAATATTATTATTATCATAATTAATTGCGCAAACGGGCGTTTGCAGGAAGAGCTGATGGTTATATATTATTACGTTTATTTATATAAATCGCGTCGTAAATAAATTTAAAAAAAAGAACACTGTGTCACTGCAAGCCGGCGCGCGAGCCGGCTGATCGTATATATATATATTATATAAGTACGAAATTATACTCCGCTCAAGTCGTTTGTGTAGAATAATATCATTGCATCGTGATACGCGTATATATGCGTATATAGTGTATACACATCAGCGTGGTAGTATAATTTATTTGCGAAAATAAGTAATAGCGTAAGAAAATTAAATATGTATATATTTATATTTATTAAGCGTACCGTATTATATTAAAAAAAAATAATAAAAAAAATTCGCGCCACAAAAAGGATTACAAAGTGTTTGCAGGACACATACATTATTCGATTTTCAGCGTCGACGGAACGACTAGAATTCGACATTCCCAAGCCACATCTATCCGAAACGATTTTTCACAGAGTGCTATATAATAGCGTTACACGAAACGTCTAAATAAAAGAAAAAAATTGCAAATTTCATATGAATGGTCGGGACAGTGATTCGTTTCGAATTTATTTACAATTTATTCGAATTAACTCCGTCCACGCGCATTCGAGAGAAAAACGTCTTAATTTCTATTTCAAACGTTATGGCGAAATATTATTGTACAGTTTTTTTTTTTTTGTAATATAGTCGTTGCAAATACTTCCTCGCGAGTGTCGTTACATTGAATTTTCGCCGAGGTGTGGCCAAAGAATTTTACTTTATTTCCCCCGACATAAAAGTAATAATAACGCGTAAATAGTGCTGGCAACGAAATCAATCCCCACTCGTGGTCCTATATTCTCGAGCGTTTTTTTACGAGATTAAATGAGTCGGCCAAAAAAAAAAAAATTACGTGTGACATTTGCACTGGCCTGTTGCTACAACTAGTACAGGAAAACACAGTGTACATTTCGTTCGGTCCCCATTCGCCTTTGCAAAATCCAATTCGTAAAACAAGAAATAATCGATATATATATTTGTTGATCACATCTCTTTATATATGCTATATATAACAGTGGCTATAATTTTACTTTTGAAAAACGATTTTAACTCAAAAATTAAAGAATAAACGGCTCGTGTGCTTAACAATATAGTGTATAGGGAGAGAAATTGTATTCAATAATATTCGCGATTTGCTATACGATAAGCAACAGCATCGTTCCGAAGATGTCGGAACACTGCATATTATCGAGCTAATAACGTCGATATCATTCATTATAATTTTTGTTTTTTTTTTATAGTGAATTAGTCCGGAAAATGAGTTTTTATTATTGGTGTGTGTACGTACATCTACGTATCTATTGCGGCGGTACGAGGGTAAATCTCGGGAAATGGGACGGAAATGTGTAAGTTGTTGTCGTGACAACTAATATTAATATTTATTAATATTAATTAATTTACACGCAATGTGTAAGCTGTTGTTGTAATGACAACTAACAATAATATATTTTATTATCGAAATTACTTTGAATAAACACACCAATATTCACAAATCCCAATCACAATTCCGTTCCATTTTTACCGCTCACGCGACGTTTACACATCAACGTCCCGAGTACTAGCAGACTCGTTTTTTGATTAATTTTTCTTCGATTACTATCGGCTATATTTCCTATAGTCATTACGCTCTGCAATAGGAGACTATACACGGATAAAATATTAAGTGGTTGTGGAAAATTTGCAAAAGTGGTTCGCGGCTTTTGAGTTGACTGCGTTGTATTATTAATAGTAAAAAAAAAAAAAGTAAATCGCAATATACGCGACGATTATTATTAATAAATAAACAAATCGCGTGTTTATAGAAAACGTGTGTGTGTGTGTGTGTGTGTGTGTGATGATGGATCGAAGCCGGATTATTCAATCATAAAAAAAAAGTAATAATAATAATATCGATCATATCGTTTCGGTTATTGTATATTGAACGCGCGCGCGCGTCGACGACCGACCGACCGACCTCAACCCGTGCCGGACTTGTCGTAGGTCGCGAACGATATAATAATAATAATAATAATAATAAAATTATATAAGAGACGCGATAAAATTGGACATAAAATTTTTTTTTATAGCCCGTCGCGTCATTAATGCGTAATAAAAATGACACGTTTGTAGTATATATTATTATAATCGCGCGGCTGTGCCACGTTATATTTTGACTGACTGGGCCGCGGCGTTTGTGATCGTCGCGAGCGTATACCCGCGGCGGTGGGGGACGACGACGAGAAGAAGTGGCAATTCGGCGGCCCAGATAATAAAAACGCGTATTTTACGATTATTGCGCTACTCATTTCTTTTTTTACACACTGCTCGTGTATATATATATATATACACACATTATTCTTATATATATAAGTATATACGTATATACGTGTACAAGCCGGTGTACAGTGTAAATAGACTTATTACGAAAGACCTGTGGATTATTATGACCGATTGAAATCAGTGACGTATTTATAGCAGAAGAAAGACGAAGGGATACAATAGTCTTTTTTTTTTTACGTATTTCATGGGCGGTAAAATAGTGGTCTCACGACCGCCGCCGGCGCGGTTTCATCAATTCTATTCAAATGAGATATTTTTTAAATTAAATTTTATAAAAATATTAAATTATTCTTAAATCCTTTTTTCGATTTTATTTCGCTAAAAATTGTTTATATATTATATATAGTCGTATTATTATTACTATTATTGTTTCGGACGGAAGTTTTTTTTTAACATTGATCTTAATAACATCGACAGCAATGGCCAACATTTGTCGAATTTTTAATTTGTTTATACAAACTGGTAATTTAATAAATATATTGTCGAGTAACATTATTGAAAATTATTATATAAACAATAAAATCATTCGAGTCAATAAATAGCGCTGAGATACATACGTATATTCACTCTGTCCAGCTTTCTATAAACGCTACGCAAAAGCGGCCTAAGCGCACAGTCAAGACGCATGTATAAAAGATGAGCGTCTTAATATAATTTTTCAGCCGTACCCGTGTACTTTACTATATTATATAATGTTAGTTTGATTATTATTATCATTGGCGATAAAGCGGATTATACGGTTTTATATCGATTTTAAGAGCAGAAGAGTAAAGTGTATAGGGACGGCAATACGTGTCCGATTGAAATGTCGTATAAACGCGTTTAAAATGGGGTAAAAAAAAAAACGCCGTCGACCAGATAGACAAATGATACGAGTTGCTATTGTTACGTAAACGCGTTCTTATAATAATATACGACACTATAAAAGTATTATTATTTTTTTCACACGCCATCTCGTATATATATATATACCATAATATATTGTACGTATTGTACCGAAAAGATATTGACCACAATTCTATTGTATTTACACGCGGTTAAGACCGCGTTTCGGATTTCCGAACTAAATATACGGTCGCATTATAATAACCGTAACCCCGGCCAGATGTACTGGTATACTATACGCACTCGGCACGGCACAATGGCAGTGCACTACCCGACTATAATAATTATACTACACGATACGCGTGTGTGTACGGTCGGTTCGGTTTATTAAAAGCCTGTTGCAATATGTGTAACTTCTCCGGATATAGTCTACAGAAGAAAAAAACTTCAATCCCTCGTCGCACGTCGATATACGATTCATCGTCAATCGAAATACCCCTTGTCTTGTGCGTTAACCCCTTCGAGCTATGATATTTATATTATCTATATATTATTAGAGTGTTCGAATTGGGAGGTGCGCTGCAGGGGGACGGAGCTCCTCTGCTATTTATTCTTTTCATTTGCGCGCCCCAACAAGTTTTCATTTTTTTTTTTTACTTCACAGCGTATTTTTCACATTATATTGGAGTAAATTTCTTTGTAGAACTCTCAATTTTTTTTTATTATTATTAGCGGAACTCATATTCTTTAACTTTCTGAATTCGAGCACTGTAATTATATATTGTTATTGTTATTGTTATTATTATTATTCAATCATTCATTCATTCTCCAGGCGTACGTATATATTTATTATAATTAATGTGCCTTTTTTGTTACCATTCAAATAAAATATATAGTATAAATACGCGTGTTACATACAGAGTCTTTCAGTGAAACGAAAAAATTTGGAATTTGTTGTAAACGGTATCTTTTCATGCCCAACCCCCTGCCATTTCAAAATCATAAAATCCACTGGACGGGTTTACAACGCGCGTTTGCCGTGCACAACTCCCCTAACACGAATAATGGAAACTATATATATATACTTCGACGTTATTACAAATTGCGATTAATTTCTTTCGTTGTTTCTAAAAACACTTGTTCGCGTTCATCAAAATTGTAATTTTTTTTTTTTTTTTAAATACCTATTAAATCGTTATAACGTATTTTTCCGGATCGTCACTGTGGTAAAAAGCCTTAGGAGTTTTTTTAAATTTTATTAATAATAAATAAACAAATAAATAATACGTTATTTTCATTTCAAGTACTATTACCGCGTGTTTACTTAACAATAACCGCGCGGAGGATAACGACGCTGCTGCTGCTGCTGCTGCTGCAATATATTATATTAATTTATTACGTGGTTATAGGTGTAGGTATATATTATACACGGGTGGGCACATATTATATACGCGCTCGCGGAAGACAAAAACGAAAAGTGTATAATATCATACACGCTCATCGTATATAAAATGAATAAATAAATCCTCGACATACTAGTATATGGTATACGCACGCTTTTAATAAATATAGTATTTTTTTAATTTACTATGTAGACGCTGACGGCGAGCAATATTTTTTTCAGTAGTTTATCCGTATAAATAAAATATATTACGTAGCATATAGGCGATCGACGATAAAAAAAAATTATGCACGCCACTTTTTACACACACACACACACACACACACACGTATCACGATTTATAATAAATAATATAAATATTATATTATAAATTATATCTGATTTTCGTGCTGGACATTTTCTCTTGTATAGGTACGCGGAAAAAATAAAAACGGTACGTTATAAACGCTCGCGCGTCCACGGCCACGGCCGTTTTATAAAATGAAAACTATTACAACGAGACGGTTCATATTGAAATTCCTCGTTTTCACTCGGCAACAGCAGTTAGTTAATTGACCGCGTGAGTACGATGCGTATAATATATATATAAAGTATAAAAATCTATACTTGTGTTATTTCAAAAAAAAAAATGTCACCGAAGCTATTTATAATAAATACTATTAACGCACGGGTTAAACGCGGAGTTATTATATAACCAGCACCGCGGTCGGAATAATGTCGTGTACTATCATAAGTCTCTCGGATAATGTCAATTATATACGGAAAAAAAACGACCCAAGAGTTTTTTTTTAAATTTCTTTATTATTATATACATATTAACGGGTTTTCTGGTACTTAAAAGTTATTTTATACGCGGCGGCTCCCAGGGGCGTCGCGTGAGTCGGTCTGCATGAGAGCCGTGTGGCACTGTGGCACAATAGGACTACGGCAGGAAAACAATAATATAATAATAATATTGCGACGATGGCGATAATGAATATTCAATCGATTTTCTCGATTTATTTTATTCAAAATATAAAACATTTAATTTCGGGGTTTTTTTTAAATTTAATTTTTACCTATGTTGGTGCGTGAAAAATGAATAAATTCACGTATATAATAGACATTATGTATTTTCTTAATTCCGGTAGTTTTTAAATTAATTAAAACCCATGGATTTCGATTTGTATACGTACTTATATATATATTATGAAAACCAATTTTTTTTTTTTTTTTAATTCTTGAAAATTACGGACGAGGCGGCGTCTCACGTACCTCACACCCCTCCAAAAACCATCACCGTCAGTGCTAACACTCACTCCTTGCAATAGACTCTGGAGGTCCTCTGTAACCTGTGACCGGTCGATATGACTAATAGCAGTGTACCTATATGTAATACGAATGGAATACGAGCCGCGCGTTCCGCGTCGACTTCAGCGTTTAACCGGATAAAAAGCGAGAATATACCGCGATAAGCGACGGATATACGACAAAAAAAAAACTACAGTGGAACCTCGATAAGTCGAAATTCTAGGGAAATGATATTTTTTCGACTTATCTGGGTTTTCGACTTACTAAGGTTTTCGAGTTATCGAGGTTTAAGAAAAAAAAATTCGACTCAAAGAGTTTTTTAAATTAAATTTATTACAAACATTATATAAATTACTGCAGTGGGTATTATCTTTAAATGATCATTAAAAAAATATGATATAGAATGTGTAAGTATAGTGTTACAATTTTACAAAAATATTTTGAGATATTACTTTGAGCTAGGTTCTTTAATAAAATTAAAATATAAGCGTAAAAACCAATAAAAATCGTCTATATTCGGAACACGGAATATTCGAGTTATCTATATAGTTTTGCTTTCGAGTAATCGCGAGGTTTTCGCAAGGGAACGGCATTTATTTCGACTTATCAAGCTTTTCGACTTATCGAGGTTCTACTCTGTTTTAACGTCTAAAAAAAAAAATCACTTACGCTCGTGCAGTCGTGCGAGAATATACGAATGTCGATTTAGCCGATATCGTATATGGACACGTCACTTTAAAGCAATGCCAGAAGATCGAACCGCGGAGTCTATACGTAGTGTATAGAAACAATCGGTCCGCGAACTCGCGTCCAACAAGCGGTCGAAGTTTGTTCGAGAAAACCATTGGAAACGCGATCGGCTCAATTCAAGTCTTGCGCCGACAAAACACCGCGTAGTTCGTGAAAATTCCCTATACGCTCGTTTGCGGCCAACGAAACTCATCGTGGCCGCGCGGTGCCTCGGTGAATTCGACGACGTTTGTCGATATCCGCTCCGACAGTGGAGTTGTCTGCTCGTCGTGACCGCGAAACGTAATACACAGAACGCGCGCCATTGCGCGCGCGGAGGAGCAACGTTTCCACGACGACGGATTTACACTCGACCAAAACGATTCGTATAAAAACGAAATCCGTAATATATATATATATATATAATAATATTGTATCGGCGAGGCGCATTGCGCTCTGCACGCCGAGTCCGGACGACGTTCTTCCAGCGGATTTTGCCGCAACACTAAAAACGATACGACGCGTTATAAAATAAACCTATAACCACGTTACCGTTCGCGTACACGCGTATTACTCGGGTCCGACCGAAACGCGTACAATACGGTCTAAAAGACACGGGCGTGGTATCTCATATTCGTCGTATGTTTTTATGTGTTTGTGTTTGTGTGTGTGTGTGTACACGGGTCGTGGAAAAAATATTATTATATTATGCGCGTACCGTTACGGTTTTTGTGCAATGCCCACGTGCAGGTCGTCCGGGCCACCGTAAATCAAAAGGTCTCGAAGACGCGCACAAGCGAACGACGGCGCGTCGGCGTCCGACCGCAAAGGCGCGTCGCGCGATCCACACACGCCGGCGGCCCATTGTGGTCCGCACGTCCAAACAAACGCGATGTTGTCCTCCGCGCACACACACACACACACACTGCAGGGACAATACGAGAAAGACCCACGCGCGCCACGTTCGTAACGCGATATATTATAAAACGTCATATTATTATTATTATTATTTTTATCGTGAAAACGATCCCTGAGTCGGTACGTCACAAGACCGGCTCCGGTGGTGCAGTGTAACAAATTGTTCAGAAAATTGCCGGGACACCAGGAAAATCCTCGACGATGTATACACGTACTAGGGTGCGAGAGACGCCGGGTACGCGGATAACGATAACGCGAGGACTACGTATATATACGCAGGAGTGTTCCCAGAGGTTCCCCGAAATTGTGCGCCGTAATAAAACGTTTGGTGGTAGCGAACGATATTCACGCGCGAAGAACACGAACAAAAAAAAAAAACAATTATCGTTAATCCGTTCGAAACTCCGAGACAATTCGATTAGAGATCAGTTTCGACCGCGTAAACACTATTGAACGGATTTCTGGTTTTCCGTGCAAAATATACCTATATAACGCTTTCCGGCTAAAGCTCGTGTATAAAACGCTCATACTTATACAGGATTAAACGGTTGTGGCGGGTTATACTCCAAAGTATTTATAGATAAAAAAAAAATTTTATAACAATCGAATTGGCCGCGATAAAAATATGTAAAAAAAAAAAAACGAATTAATACGAGTCGCGCGATAAAAAAAAATTATCCCGATTTTCGAAAAGATTCCGTATATATACGTTTCGGCGCCGTTAAGCACTGCCTTCGCCGACGACTAATATATACGCGCGTATGGACTGCGCGCAGCTCGCGGTACGGTATTTGGACAAAAGTTAATTTCGTAGATTACACCGCGCCAGCGCCTTCTCCGACGAAACACTCGAAACGGGCGAACAAACAAACGCGATATTATTGTAAGCTCGCGCGTACAAACACTGTTATATTAATATACATATACTCGTGTAATTATTGTACGCACAATAATAACGCGTTATATTAACACGGTGTTGCAGCGCGTATTCAAAAGACGCTATATTTATATGTACGCTGTAATTGCTTTTCTCGTATTTTCTTCTCTCTACACACAATATACCGGTACACGCTCGCTCGTTCTCCTGTATACCGTATAACGTCGCGCCGCAGCTCGTCCGGGTACGTATACGTATATACATCACACGGCGCGCCGTACACGAAGGGATCTGCGGTACGCGCCGCAGATACGCAGGGACGGTTGCGGACGCGGCGAAGGGATGGCGGCGGCAGCACACCACGTGCACAGCTTCTGTACGTCCACGGTTTTCTAATAATAGTAATACACTATATATTCAAAGGGAAAAGCGCAGTGTGCGTGTGTTTACTTCCTTCCGCGCACGGAAACTTTCTTGCTTTGGCGACGGGGCGGTGTGCAGTGTGTGTCTGAGGGCGAAGAATATAACGGCGCGAACGTTGAAACAACATCGTTACTCTCGGGGCTCGGATGGAAACGCGGCGGTGGGGTTGTTATGGGGAGTAATATATACGTACGGGAAACACGTATAGGGAACGCGAAGAGCAGCAGGAGGAGGAGGAGGAGGTTGATATAGGAAGACGTCTTCCCGAGGGTTCCGTAGTCGCCGCCGACGCAGTCGGGCCATATTTCTTTTTTAATCGCCCAAACGACTAGCGGAGAAAACTTATCCCGGCCAGCTGCGCGCGCGCGCGCGCGTACACGTGCTCGCCTCGCCTTATATTATTATTACGACGCTCGTCTCGGTCTTTTCCAATAACATTATATAAATTACTGCAGTGGGTATTATCTTTAAATGATCATTAAGAAAAATATGATATAGAATGTGTAAGTATAGTGTTACAATTTTACAAAAATATTTTGAGATATTACTTTGAGCTAGGTTCTTTAATAAAATTAAAATATAAGCGTAAAAACCAATAAAAATCGTCTATATTCGGAACACGGAATATTCGAGTTATCTATATAGTTTTGCTTTCGAGTAATCGCGAGGTTTTCGCAAGGGAACGGCATTTATTTCGACTTATCAAGCTTTTCGACTTATCGAGGTTCTACTCTGTTTTAACGTCTAAAAAAAAAAAAAAAAATCACTTACGCTCGTGCAGTCGTGCGAGAATATACGAATGTCGATTTAGCCGATATCGTATATGGACACGTCACTTTAAAGCAATGCCAGAAGATCGAACCGCGGAGTCTATACGTAGTGTATAGAAACAATCGGTCCGCGAACTCGCGTCCAACAAGCGGTCGAAGTTTGTTCGAGAAAACCATTGGAAACGCGATCGGCTCAATTCAAGTCTTGCGCCGACAAAACACCGCGTAGTTCGTGAAAATTCCCTATACGCTCGTTTGCGGCCAACGAAACTCATCGTGGCCGCGCGGTGCCTCGGTGAATTCGACGACGTTTGTCGATATCCGCTCCGACAGTGGAGTTGTCTGCTCGTCGTGACCGCGAAACGTAATACACAGAACGCGCGCCATTGCGCGGAGGAGCAACGTTTCCACGACGACGGATTTACACTCGACCAAAACGATTCGTATAAAAACGAAATCCGTAATATATATATATATATATATAATAATATTGTATCGGCGAGGCGCATTGCGCTCTGCACGCCGAGTCCGGACGACGTTCTTCCAGCGGATTTTGCCGCAACACTAAAAACGATACGCCGCGTTATAAAATAAACCTATAACCACGTTACCGTTCGCGTACACGCGTATTACTCGGGTCCGACCGAAACGCGTACAATACGGTCTAAAAGACACGGTCGTGGTATCTCATATTCGTCGTATGTTTTTATGTGTTTGTGTTTGTGTGTGTGTGTGTACACGGGTCGTGGAAAAAATATTATTATATTATGCGCGTACCGTTACGGTTTTTGTGCAATGCCCACGTGCAGGTCGTCCGGGCCACCGTAAATCAAAAGGTCTCGAAGACGCGCACAAGCGAACGACGGCGCGTCGGCGTCCGACCGCAAAGGCGCGTCGCGCGATCCACACACGCCGGCGGCCCATTGTGGTCCGCACGTCCAAACAAACGCGATGTTGTCCTCCGCGCACACACACACACACTGCAGGGACAATACGAGAAAGACCCACGCGCGCCACGTTCGTAACGCGATATATTATAAAACGTCATATTATTATTATTATTATTATTTTTATCGTGAAAACGATCCCTGCGTCGGTACGTCACAAGACCGGCTCCGGTGGTGCAGTGTAACAAATTGTTCAGAAAATTGCCGGGACACCAGGAAAATCCTCGACGATGTATACACGTACTAGGGTGCGAGAGACGCCGGGTACGCGGATAACGATAACGCGAGGACTACGTATATATACGCAGGAGTGTTCCCAGAGGTTCCCCGAAATTGTGCGCCGTAATAAAACGTTTGGTGGTAGCGAACGATATTCACGCGCGAAGAACACGAACAAAAAAAAAAAACAATTATCGTTAATCCGTTCGAAACTCCGAGACAATTCGATTAGAGATCAGTTTCGACCGCGTAAACACTATTGAACGGATTTCTGGTTTTCCGTGCAAAATATACCTATATAACGCTTTCCGGCTAAAGCTCGTGTATAAAACGCTCATACTTATACAGGATTAAACGGTTGTGGCGGGTTATACTCCAAAGTATTTATAGATAAAAAAATTTATAACAATCGAATTGGCCGCGATAAAAATATGTAAAAAAAAAAAAACGAATTAATACGAGTCGCGCGATAAAAAAAAATTATCCCGATTTTCGAAAGGATTCCGTATATATACGTTTCGGCGCCGTTAAGCACTGCCTTCGCCGACGACTAATATATACGCGCGTATGGACTGCGCGCAGCTCGCGGTACGGTATTTGGACAAAAGTTAATTTCGTAGATTACACCGCGCCAGCGCCTTCTCCGACGAAACACTCGAAACGGGCGAACAAACAAACGCGATATTATTGTAAGCTCGCGCGTACAAACACTGTTATATTAATATACATATACTCGTGTAATTATTGTACGCACAATAATAACGCGTTATATTAACACGGTGTTGCAGCGCGTATTCAAAAGACGCTATATTTATATGTACGCTGTAATTGCTTTTCTCGTATTTTCTTCTCTCTACACAATATACCGGTACACGCTCGCTCGTTCTCCTGTATACCGTATAACGTCGCGCCGCAGCTCGTCCGGGTACGTATACGTATATACATCACACGGCGCGCCGTACACGAAGGGATCTGCGGTACGCGCCGCAGATACGCAGGGACGGTTGCGGACGCGGCGAAGGGATGGCGGCGGCAGCACACCACGTGCACAGCTTCTGTACGTCCACGGTTTTCTAATAATAGTAATACACTATATATTCAAAGGGAAAAGCGCAGTGTGCGTGTGTTTACTTCCTTCCGCGCACGGAAACTTTCTTGCTTTGGCGACGGGGCGGTGCGCAGTGTGTGTCTGAGGGCGAAGAATATAACGGCGCGAACGTTGAAACAACATCGTTACTCTCGGGGCTCGGATGGAAACGCGGCGGTGGGGTTGTTATGGGGAGTAATATATACGTACGGGAAACACGTATAGGGAACGCGAAGAGCAGGAGCGTGAGCAGCAGGAGGAGGAGGAGGAGGTTGATATAGGAAGACGTCTTCCCGAGGGTTCCGTAGTCGCCGCCGACGCAGTCGGGCCATATTTCTTTTTTAATCGCCCAAACGACTAGCGGAGAAAACTTATCCCGGCCAGCTGCGCGCGCGCGCGCGCGTACACGTGCTCGCCTCGCCTTATATTATTATTACGACGCTCGTCTCGGTCTTTTTCCAATAACATAATATACGAAATTGTCGTTTTTTTTTTTTTTTAGTGTACGCGCTTATATGTATTATTTCGACGGTATAAGTTTTACGGACATGCAAACACGCGTACGCACGGCACATCATCAGTGGTGAAAATTTCCCTAAAAAATAAGTCCTGGGACGAAATAATATAGAGCGTTGACCGTTGCTGTATTGAAATAATAATAAAAAAAAACCAATAAAACGTGCGCGTCCCATCGCGAGACCGATACGAAAAATACCTACGGAGTTGCTGCCTCCTCCTTTTCCTCGAGTATACGCCCTCGCATACACAATCGCTTGTACAGTCAGTGACACGGACTGAAAGCGTTATAAATACGTACACGTACGTATATCGTAATCGTGTACGTACACAAATCAAACGCCGCGGAAAGGATCGATAAATCAATATATCGATCCCGATCACGAGCGTAAAACCGTGTACGGCGGCGCACGTCGTACACTTTACGAGCCGAAGAATTTAATAATCTCTGACGCGTACAAGTTTTTCCAATTTTACAGTCCATTTATACGCACCCGTAACTCCTCGTATACACGCTGCACGTGAAATTAATACCGCCGTCTACACGGACAGAGCGTATCACCGAAGTGTTGTTTGTATACGCGTTTTCGGTCTCGTATACTGCAGACCAGGCACTTTCATTAAAACACATTATATAACCAACCCGAATACACTGCAGTAATCGAATCCGATTAACACGCGGCTCGTATATATATATATATATATATATATATATATAGAGAGAGAGGCACGTAGGTCGTATAGGTGCAGTATATACTCGTATATTATGTTATTACAAGGGCTAGGGACTTGTAGGAGTTTGCACGTCAAACATTCAAAAACATGGCTTATTAGTGACATTTTGTTTCGTAACACTAGGAATTTATAGAAACAATTGTTTTTTGGTCTTGCACATATAATTTTTTTCGCGAGTTAAATGAGCATATTTTAGGAATTTTAAGAAAATAATCAGTAGTCAATTTAAAATTGGCCGAAAATAATGTATAACCGAAAGAAATTATAAACCGCTGGTGAGATTATATTTTTATCTTCGCGCGGATCGCATAATTATTATAATGAGTACAAAATAATACGGATCACGAAGTATTTATCTGTGTTTATAGTTTCATTGTATGTGTTCTGATTTTTATCCATTTTTTCACAATATAAATTAATAATTTTTTTCATTATTACATAATAATTATTTATTTATTGATTTGGTATAATTATCTAGTACATACGCAGATAACCGTCGTCGTTGTTTTGGTTTTTATAATGCATATTTTAGCGATTGTACATATTTTAAGGGCATAAATGCGGGCAAATTTAAAGATATTTTAGTCCACGGCCCGAGTCATTACGGTGTTTCGCGGGGAAATTTATGTTAATTTCGAAAAAAATTTTAATTGTTAATTTAAAATGGACGCGTTTTCAAACGGGTTGTAACGGATAAAACAAAAATATATACGATAGTATAAGGAGGACGAACGAGAGAATAAAAATTACGAGGACATTTTTTTTTTTTAAGCGCGTTGTAGTTTTTATATACCGTTTTAATTAACTTTTTAAATGGAAAATTAGTAAACGCGATAGTCGTCCTATACATATACGTATCGGAGCGCTTTTATATTTACAATCAAAAAAAAAAAAAAAGACGTTCTAAAAAAAATTTAATTTCGACTCTTTCTCGCGCATTTAGACTAGCTATATAGTATATCAGTATTTAAATATAATTCCCAAAGGTTCGTATATACGTATAGATTGGTGTTTTTTTTTTTTATTGTATTTCCCCCCGACAATCCAATGAAAAACTAAATTCTAATAAAAGCAACCGATATCGATCTGTTCGCGTTTACGGATTGTTTGGTATTCCAGGAGTGGCCTGGATGAAAATATTTAAAAAAAAAAAACACTTGGAATTCAGACGATTATTTAGGTGTGTGCGTGTGTTGCCCGGTGAATTCGCTTTATAGAAAAATAAACGAATACGATAATTACGTTTACACTTTAAAACGTTTTATTTGTAACAACACGGGCGAGTTTTCAAGGGCAAAAGAGAAAACAGACGTGTACACGTTTCGTTGAATACCTATCGGTTTTAGAAATCTTCTGTAGTTAATCTATCGTCGATTATGTTCTATTATAGGATCGATATATTATTTTATCCGTTACAAAACAAAAGTACACGCCGCGCGAAAGTAACCCACAGAATAAATATAAAAATATGTTTTAACACGTAACGATCGTTTATATTTTTCTAAAATACTACACAACTATCGTATTTAAAATGTATATAGAGTGTTAAAACGTTTTAATATTTATATGTTAACAGCGTTGTAAGGTGAAGGCGGAATAAAAAAAAAAAAAAAACTGCGTTTAATACCCGTCGTCTATACATACTATACATATATCTAAATCGTCTTATAATATCATGTATGTGCGTTTGTGTCTGAAAATCGTATAAATATTATTATTATTTATTTATTTATTTATTTATTATTGTTGTTGTTGTTGTTGTATGAAAAACACTTTGATTATTGTACGTATATATATATGCGTATATATATATAATAATAATAATAATATTTAAAAAAAATAAAATATACGATAGAAATAACTGAGCGTGCACGTCTGTTTAATATTCTTCCGGACGAGCCGTTCGTTCCTTTCCTGTTGTACGCGTCAAAATTAAAAGAAATAAAAAACACGTGACCATATGTGAACAGTGTACAAGGATCCGGTTTCACGTGCAGCAGCGTGCGTATATATGTATAATACGTTTTATGTGTCGAAATATAATTTACAGCGTTCCCTAATACATATATTTTCTAATTATTATTTTAATGCACCGTATAATATAATATAATAAATTCGACACTTAACAGTAACTGCACTTTTTCTTTTCGTTTTTCATTTGTTCGTACACTAAATTTCAAGTATAACACCACATCAATAAATACGTATCATATGGATATACGGAAAACACTATCAGTAGCTGATGTGTATAAGTCCCACGAATTACATAACGAACTACTTTTTTTTTTTTCGTTAAAATTTTCGACGCTTTGGATTATTACGTTATTTTTGGATCTCCCGTAATTTTTAATTTTTACAAAGACGCGTGTTTTTAAAAAAAAAAAAATAAATATTTTTCTTACTTCGTTTTGTCCGCGAACACTTTTTCCTGTCAGCGTTATTGGATACATAAGCGTGGACATTTTTTTTTACACTCCGTTAGCAAACTATATCTAATCGGTATTTATCTGACACGTTTTTCGCTTTTCTCATTAGTATATATTCAAAACAATTAAAAAATTGCAAAAAAAAATACCGGAAAATTTTTCGACGTATTTGACAATATTTATGTATTTTTAAATCGTATACATAGTATTTTAATAGTATTGCGTATTCTAATAATTACAATATAATAAACTATACTATATAGTGTCGCCTCAGAATCGTTTTTTCATAAAAATGCGACTTACCGTTGCTTTAAAATTCAAAATAATAATAAAATAAAAGTGTAAAATCTCCGTCTGAGTATATATAGATATTCGCTAACTTATTATTATTATTATTTTTAATCTGACGTTGACATTATAGTCCGTTAAAACGTGTCAAGACGAGAACTTTATAACAACATCATTTATATATGAACATTTTCAAATTTAAAATATCGAATGAAAATCGTTTTCCTGTAGTTTTCAACGATTGAAAATATTGGTACGTATATATGTTCTTTTTAAGTTTAAAATAAAAACGTCAATAAATCGTTTGTAAAAATATCGAAAAATTGTACTTTTCTCGACATTCGAAAACGCTATAGTTTTAGTGCATTCATTTCACGACCATACACGCACGTAATAATTATAATATATACAATCCCACATACACACAGACACTATATACTGCCAATATGACCACACCATAACCATATTACAAACACAATATTATATAACGTTCGAGGCAATAATATCAACGAGAACGGCATATGACGTCCAGTATGATTATACTGGACGTATTATTATTATTATTATTATTCGTTATTATACCGATTCGAGATGACAATATGCTTGTATACATTATAATATTTATTATTAATATATATTTCACGGCTTTGTTAAAGCGATTTGCATGCGGATTTTTGTATTGAATGTCAAGTTCAAACCGTATGAAAAATATATATATACATATTTGAATTATATATAATATATATAAATTTAAATATATTTACGGGCACGAAATCAGTGTCCAAAAAAAAAAAAAAATTCGACGTGAAATCCATCGTGATTATGTGGAAATAATATAAATATTTATTCGGTTATGGCGAACATGGGGAAAAACGTCAACGAATAATATTCCAAAAAAAAACATTATTTTAAAATAAAATAATATTTTAATTGAATATTTTTTAAAATATATATATATATATATTTATTTTCATTCAAACGATTTGTCTCCAGTATATACAAAAAATATTTCAGATATTCGATACACACGAACAATTTATATTATAAAATTCGATATAGCGATAAATTTAAACGCACTTATCTATACGCACAACCGACGTAATAAATATTCACAATAGCGATACACACACACACACACACGCGTGCGGCTGTTTATAGGTTGTCAGAATAGATAATACCGCGCATATAATAATAATAATAATAATAGTAATAATAATTTTCTCGGATTTTTTTACATTTTGTGTCGGCACCTCTTAAATCGAAATTACATTTTTTTTTTGTTTTGTTTTTATCATTTTAATCTCGTCGTTATTTATTATGATTATAATTTTTTTTTTTTTTGTTTTTTATCGGCTTCGCAGCGTTCGTAAACCGTCGTCGTTATTTATTCGGTTTTTTTTTTCTACCGTTCGATATCGCGCGATCTCTTGCAGTGTCGCGCGCTGTTACTGCTGCAGGGCGAGGGATGGCCCGATACGAGTTTTAGCTTTTATTTTCGCGTTCAAATGGTTTCACGTTTTTATATTTACGACGCGGATTAACATTTATTTTATTACAGTGAAATCTCTCTAAACAGCGGAACTTTTGAATAGCAGACACTCCGAAATAACGGAAAATGTTCAGGTCGTGCAGGGAAAGCGCGATTGAAAAGCACGCATAGTCCATTCTATAACGGACGCGGACAGGTTTTCGGTTGTCTGGCAGGCTTTAAATACCTCTGATTAGCGGACAAAGGAAACGAAAATTCATCCGTTCGTAAATTGACGAGTGCGTTAAGCCGTTTACGGAAATATACGCGTTGCGCAATATAAAAAGTGATGAAAAATTACACGATAAACGGCCGCTCAACGTTCATTTCCTACTCTCATAGCAGTGACGTAGCCGGAGGGTGGGGGGCTGATGAGGCTGCCCCCGAAATGAATAAATAATCCGTTTTTTTTTATAGTAGGTATACCGTCTATACATATTAATTATTAACACAAAATTTAATTGATTATCGGCCTCAGCCCCCACCAAATAAAAACCCTGGTTACGCCGCACGGTTTCATGTTAGTATATTAACTCTATTTAGCACGTGTGTATGATAGGTACGCCTATTTTGTTTTCAATTAATTTCTCCGGGACAGCGGACAAATCTCTCGATTTCTTTCGGCCTCGTCTGTGTGTCCGCTATTCACGCGAATATAACCATTAGTTATGCAGAAATTTCATTGCGCGTATTATATAATAATATATACGAAGCAATAACTGCAGGCGACGCGCGTTTATAATAAACGCAGGTCGCAGTAACGCCGAAAACGCGTATTTTAACAAGGCGTTAATTAAAAAAAAAAAAATTCGAAATAAAAAAAAAACCGTCAGACAGATCAAGGCGAGAGATTTACGAGAGATAAACGTTAATACCCGTACACAGTACACAATATATATTCGTAAATCGCGTTTTATCGAATTTAATACGTTCACAAAACGTGTTATATAAGTATAATATATATATATAATAATAATAATAATAATAACATATACGCGCCAGACGAACACGATTTCCCGAAACATTTAATTACAATTATACTTATCGCGCGATTAATAATATATTTATTTACGTATATTATTGTAGCGCGCACGGAAAAAAATCCTTTCCTCAGACGCTTGCACTTTATTCGTGTTGAATTTTTTTTTTTTTTACATTCAAAGCGAAGCGAATGAGTGAACATACATAATATGTATGTACGACAGAGGTATTCAAACTTTTTCATCCCACGGCTCCATTTTGTCTTCACAATATTTTGACGGCTCCCGAATTAGTAATGACAAAAAAAAAAAACAATGGTTATATATTATGTATGTAAATTATTATACTGTATTAATATTTATATATTTATCATACGACTGTATAAATCAATTTACAAATAAATAGGTAACGTAGAGAAAATGAAATTAAATATTTCATGCTTAATAAATACAAATTAATAAAAAAATAAATTAATATTTAGTGAGATGGACGAGTTTTTTTATGTTTCATAATATGTTCAAATTTTGGTTCTATAGTTTAGAAATAGCTGCTATTCTCATCTCCTTCTCAACGTTCACTTTCGTCCGATATTTTGTTTTAATTACAGTTTTATTTACAGTGTGTGTTTCGTTATCGTTTCCATAATCGCAACATTATTATATTAATTTTATTTTCCGGTTTTTTTGCCACGGCTCCCTTCACCAACTCACGCGACGTCCGCCTGGGAGCCGTGACGCACAGTTTGAATACCTCTGATGTATGAGTTTTAAAATGGCGTGTTATATTTTGACTATTTTATATAAGATAATCAAATAGTATTAAAATTTTAAAAATCTTCGATGTAAAGTAAGGATTAAAAAAAAATTACTGATTAAATTTAAACACGGACTATTTCCGCCGAGCTTTGAATTTAATTCTGAAATTCGGTGTTATCGCGGACGTAAAATATAAAATGCAACTCACTGTGTGCAGTGTGTGGAGATACTCTGGACGAGAATCGTTTAAAACGTGCAGGACATATTTCTTCTCCGAACCGTTAATATTATATATATATATTCAGTAAACAATATATAAATAAAGAGGAAACAAAATATATATATATATGAAGAAAGGGTAATATGTACATATATACCGAAGGAGAAAATGTATAACGCGTACACGACGTCATCGTCGTATAATACACTGCAGCCCCGACACGTTTACGAGCAATCAGTTCGGAACGGCTTGAAATTAACATACAAAACGACAATTTGCGTCATCGTTTTTTATAGTTTATACTATTTATTTTCATTGCGCTCGCGTGTCTCTCACACTGTTTGCACTCGCGGTTTAATGAAATAGTCCGTAATAATATTATATACGAGTGTTTGTTTTGTACACATAACGTTATATTCGTACTTAAAAACGTGTTAAAAAAAAAACATATTTCGTTGTAAAACAATAACCGAATCGATCGAAATAATAATAATCGAAATACGTATAAAATGTGCATGATTTGCATGGGAGGAACGTGGGAGAGAATGGACTATCGTTTTTTTTTTTTGTTGTAGAAAATATTTCAAATTTTCTAAACGGTACGTTGGCTCGTGTAGAGATTCGTTTTAACACTGTTTTATATTCATAATTTTCTCGCGCGGACATTTAAAAAACAAAATATTGTAAAAAAAAAAAATTGTTTTACACGTTGTTAACAGAACGAAAACGATTTACAATGAGTTTATGACCGGCGGAAAACATATAATCGCGTCTGAACGAAGTGCTCTAACCCTGGAAACATATATACATCTTCCGCGTTTAATTATATCGACACCGCGTGTGTTTAGAGTCGTATACATATTATAAATAGGGACGAAGGATTCTGGAGACGAAGTAAACCGTCTACAAAACGATATTGGCAAGACTATATGCGATCGTTCGGACGAATTTGGTTTTTAATAAAAAATAATCCAAGTCTGCATTATAAAAAATACGGTGTCGGTCGTGATGAGAGGAAAACCTGTTCTTCCACGACTTTTAAAATTTTTAATAAACTGTATTGCGTCCTTCTACTAATTTGTATTACCAATTCTGCAAGCAATGCGCGAATAGAACTATTTTTATGGACATTTTTTTTTTTTTTTTTTGACATTCCGCGCGAGGATATAATACGGTCGTATAACATATTATATTATTATATAGACCGCAGACGAGAATTTTCATTAGATTACGTTCGGGATGATTATTACACGATTATTATTATTCGATCGGAGATCATGTCGGGAATTTCATTGAAAACGTCTGCGGCGCGTTTACAAGACGATTTAATGGTGTATATTATTGTCCGACATATTCAACTCGGTCGTTATACGACCGTACGGTGGTAATATACGGCAGACGTTTAAACGTTTGCAGCTATGCGTCTATAATAATAATGATAATAATAATAATAATAATAATAATAATAATAATAATAATAATAATAATAATAATAATAATATCGTGTATATGGTTTGTTATTCGCTGTCACGTTGATATTATACATGGAACGTCATGATGTAATAATAACGGATTGCATTTATATATGTATTATTTATGTGTGTGTGTGTGTGTGTGTAGTAAAATAAACAAAAAAATTAAATAAACGAAAGAATAAAAAGACTATTATTTAAATAATATTAATAACGTACGATAAATGTTTTTTTTTTTAACAAATTAATTCACTATATTATAGACAATTTTTTTGTTGTTTTTTATTCACACATTTTTTTTTTTTTTATGTAACTCTACGTACTATATTTCTATTGTAATATTCATATAGTTTTCTCTATTTATGTTCATTTTCATTTTTTATGCTGTTGTTGTTTTCTTTTTCTTTTTCGTTCAATACCTGACAACGGTTTTTTTTCCGAAACCGATAGTAAATAAACAAATTTAATACAACACGACTCCTACATAATATATTTCTTTCTTTCTTTATTTTTTTATAATACACTTTGGCTTGATTGTATATTCACATATACACATATGCATATACGTATCTCACATTTCGCGTTTCGAATTGACTTTTTTTCCACCAAAAAAAAAAAACCGTTTTACTTTTACGACATATTATATTTATCTTCTTTTTTTTTTTATCTCGTGCAGTGTAACATACACGTATATAATCTTCTATTTTCTTCCGCGCAGTTTTAGCGGAAAAACAAACGAGAAAACTTTACGAAAATCGTGATTGCACATGTATACATAAAATTTCATTTATTCGCGCGAAACCATATAGAGGGTTTGTTTTTTTTCGTTGTCTCATTCAATCGGTAAGTAGGAATTCGTTTTCTATGAAATTATATTCGCGTTGTTTCAAACCCGATATTGGGCTACACGGTAATACGATAATTTAGAAAATAATGACATTTCCTAGCAATTATTTTCGATAAAGTTTCACATTCTTTTTTTTTTTTTAATTCACGTTTTTTACTTAAGTACGTTTCATCGTAAATTTATAAGAAATCAAAAACTATACGAGCTCGTATAATTCGGAATATTCCGCTGTTAATTAAATTTCACGTAAAATCAGAAAACCGGGGATTTTTTTTTTACCACAACACACTTGAAATAGTTCGACGGCAGACTATTGTAAATATATTAACAGTGTTACAGAGCGCTGTGTTATTATAATATTATATATACGAATTAATAATACGATATACGAAATATATTTTCAACGGCTGTAGAAATATTCAATAGACCATTTATACGCGGTACACTATTAACGTTCATCATATTATACACTAGAATGTGAAATGAGTATGAGAGTCTATTGCAGTGCAGTGACAATATAAATAAAATTGTAATTACATTTTTTTATTTGACGATTATACAAAATTATTATATTATTATTAGTATACCGAGCGTTGCGAGAAGGACGCGCGTCTTGTAAAACGTTTTATTAACGTGTTCTTATTAACGTAAATACGAAAAACAAAAACTGTGTATTCGTTATTATACCAACATTTCACTGTGATTTTTCGTCCGAATTCCGGTGAAATACAATGCCGAACGAGTTCGATTAATACAGAAAACCACGTGAGTTTCTTGATTTAAAAAAAAAAAAAAGAAAAGAGTAACCGAACTCAATTTGTATATAATCGTCTAAACGGCCACCGAATACGAAGATAACCCCAACGCTTTGTTCAACAACCACGTTATGCGTTATCGAAAAATAAATTATATAAAATATTGTTGTTCATTCGACTCGATTCAGACAGTATTCCAAAAACGATTCGTTTGACGTGTCCGCGTCGAAACTCCTGCCAGTGACTATATAAAAAATTTAATTTTTGATAAAAAAAAAAAAATGAAATCAACTAATGACTGTTTAAATGTTAACCGGTTAACTGCACGGTAATATTATTATAAAATCGACAAAAATATTATATTAAAATATGTATTACAGAAACCGATTATTTTGGATACAATATACGATACGTATAATCGTCGCGTGAAATTCAACTGTAATCGATTTGATTATCCGGTTAAATTTTAACCGAAACGGTTAAAAATGCAACAAAGTAATGGAGTACAAAAAAAAAAAAAAGAAAGAAAAAATTAAGACGTTAAAACGGATATACGAGGTCGCCGGGGAAAAAAAAAACTCGGAGTCCGGAGTGCCGGTGATCAGTTATATTGTCGGCTTGTGTTTTAACGGCGGCGCTCGGCGTAATATCCTTTTTTTTTCTTCTACTCTTTTTTTTTCTTCTACTCCTTAAAAAAAAAAAAATTTACCGACGACCACAGATAAATTTCAAGTAACGCGGCGCTTCTGCGAAAAAAGCACGCGCATACCGCAACCCCGGTACATACTATTATAATATACGACGGTGCGGTATATAAGAGCGCGCGCGCGCGCGCGCCGGGGGCTGAACGATAAAAGTTTACGGCCTGATAAAAATCGGAATCGCTTCGGTGCCGCGGTATATATAAAGTAAAACGGAAGAAGACCTTTGGAAAACAGAGTCAATTTAGCTGAAAGTTTTCTCAGAGAGAGAGAGAAGATAATGTGCCCCGGGAGTTAGTTAGGTAAACCTCGCGCTCTCGCCCGCCGCAGCAGCCACGGGACACAGATCTACGGTTATTGCTTTATCAAGAGTTTTCTTCGTTTTCCGAGCGCGCGCGCGCTCGCGCCGGCTCGCGCGGCGCACGTATTTTATTCTCTCTCCGTCGCAACTCTTTCCCTATTTTCTCTTCCTCTCTCTCTCTCACTCTCTGTATCTCGCTTTGCGAAATTTATATTTATATTTATATATATATATGTTATACCGCACTATATATATATATATATATATATATAACGCCCGCGTTGCGGAATTATATTGCCTTTTTTATCTCCACTATAACGTCCTCGTTTTGTTTAATACGTCTTTGGAAAAAGCGCAAACGAATAACGACGGTCTATATAAATGTATATATATATATATAAATTACCGGTTTTTTTTTCTCTCCTGCAGGGTTTTACGCCACACGATTTATATACGCGGACAAATAATTGTTTTTTTTTCTTTTTTTTAGAAAATTCAAATAAAAGAAGAAAAAATACATAAAGTGTGTGTGTGTGTGTAAAACGATTTTGTACCGAGTGGGCGTTTAAATCTGCAGGATCAAAAGGTCACGAGGAACAAAAAAAAAAAATCGTCGAATAAAATTAAAATTGTTTTTTTTTTTAATCAATTATATTTCCGAGAAATTCGCATAAATATATATTATATTATCGTCGGTGTATTTTTACTTTTTTACATTATAACGTTTTAATCGAATTAATCGCCGGGTTTCTATGACGCGTTTATTGTTCTGTATAAATAGTTTTTTTTAGTACCTTTCTATATTTTCAAAAATTAATTATTTAAAATATTAGAAATAATTAACGGGTCTGCTACGGAATATATTTTTTTATTCGTTATGTACTGACGACGTAAGTGTTCGTATACTGTATTCGGACAATGATTCTCAAAAAAAAAAAAAAAATTCTCTTCAAAATATAAATAGCATTAAAAATGCATAGCCGGTAATTTTCCTAGGGACGTTGAGGGTCTTTATTCCTGCAGTAGCGCGAGGGCCTGGGCCCGAACTGTATGGCTGTATTTTTTGCTGAAATAAGTACACGCGTTACTGGAAAAACTCTCACGCCACATAGAGTCGTCCGATTTTGCTGATTTTGTTGTTGTTGTTGTTGTTGGAAAAAGGAAGACTTCCTACTGGGCGCATTGATTCTCAAAATTTTATTTCTAAAAGCTATAATAAGAGTTTGAATACGGAAAACTTTTGCAATGTTTTTAACAAATTTTTTTTTTAATAGTTTTTTTTCATTAAGGCAATCTAAAATCAAAGTCCAATGCGCCCAGTAGGAAGTCTTCCTTTTTCCAACGACAACAAAATCAGCGAAATCGGACAACCTCTAGGAGACGTGAGAGTTTTCCCCGTAAAACGTAATATTATAATATCGAGCTTTTCATTTTCTGTCTGTCGACGTGTGCAAAATAAAGTTTTTAGAATCCAAAGTCCAATGCGTACTGCAAAATGTTTTCCTCTTTCTAAAAAAAAAAATACATATCGAAATCGGATCACTCCACAAGGCGTGAGAGTTTTTCCAGTAACTCATGTATTTCAAAAAAAATACAGGCACACAGATCGGGCGCAGGCTCCTTATTAAGATTTCTTTTAGTATATTTTCTCTCTGTCTCTCTCTCTCTTTTCTCCGGCAAAGAAAACAAATTTTTTAAAATATACATATATATTATAGAAACGGTATATAGGACAAGGAGTGGGAAGGAATACACTCCGAGGGATTCCGTCGTTTTTGTATACGCGCGCGGTATATTAGACATTATATATTATTGTATACGACGGCGTACACGATGTCGCGCGCGCGCGTTTGCTGCACGCACCGGCCGCGGCCGCGGAGGATTCGTGTCGCCAACCACCGGTATATACGGGAATTTCACCGCTCGTCCTGTTTCGTCCTCGTGGGCGTGTCCCCGTCTGTCCGGTTTTACTTGATTTACAGTGTTATTTACGCGCGCGCGTACCGGTTGTTCCACCGCCGCCGTCGCCGCCTGTTGCAGAATACTGCGCGCGGCTGTATAGCGTGCAGGATTCTATATAGAGAATAATAAAACGAAAGGGAACACACACACACACACACTGCGCGGACAATGCGCAGGGCCGGATCGCAGGACGTTATTATAGCTGCGCGTCGCGTATGCGTGCGCGAGCAGCGTATTGCGCGAAAGAAAAATGAACGTGTGGTTTTTTTTTTCACGTATCAGGACGAACGACTTTTGTTTTCAATTTGAGACGCAGTGTCGAATTCGGAAACTCCGGGTACAAATTTTTTTTTAAATAAAAAAAATTAATTAATTTTAAAAAAAGTATATAATAATACTCTTCATTTTTTTTTTTGGTGGCCCGTATACGGCTCGCGAGCGCAGGATTCAGTGTTATAGGAAGCATCAGGACAGGACCAATATCTGCAGGCTGGCATAGTCTGCAGTGTGATTATTTGCGAGCCTCTAACGATTGAACTGAACGTTTTCCACGTTTTCAGACGACGTTACATAACCGCTTTTATCGTTAAAAATTATAATTAAATACGCGTTACGATGAGCGGTTTCGAATTTTTATATTTTATTTTTTGGATTCGTCAAAATTATTATTACGATACGTATATTATTAAGTGTTTTTTAAAAAGAGTAAATTCGACCTGTTATGACACTATTATTATGTAATTACATAATTTATTACATATATACAAATATAGGAAATACATTTAATAATTACATGGGAGTTGATTTTTTTTTCAATAAACACAATTTATCGGCCTATTAAAACTGTTTAATGGCGTCTTCGAAGTATTAAAAAGATTTTTTTTTTCGAAAATAAAGAAATTAATTCGAAAAAAAAATATTCTTACGGGTATATATAGATTTGTACGTTTCGAATTTTTAATAATAAAATTGACCCGCGTCCAAAACAGTTTTAACGTTTTCTACTTTTCTAATTTTTAGGCGTTTTTTCCTTGTGCTTCGGAAAAAAATACTCGAAAAAAAAAACGTCTCAAACGAAGTGTGCCAACACGTCTACACGAATATACAGACCACACGTCGCGTCGTAAGACAACACTAACGAATACGATTTCGAGTATTGTGCAGTAGACACAGAGAGAATTAAATTTATTACGTTTGTTTTATATTTTTACTGCGAGAAAACAGATAATAAATTTAGAAAATATTACAATTTATTTTATGAATGGCAATTGTGCGCGTTTTCTCCGCAGAACACTTGTAAAAAAAAAATGCCCATTTTAAAATCGAAAAATTTCACAGAAACGCTGGAAATTTTATCAAAATATTTTCGACCGAGATAGTCCACGAACTCGACGAGAACATTAGAGGACATAATAAATAAGATAAACTGGTGCAGTGCGCGTTATAAAATAGTATACGCATATATATATATATTTATTCGTGTGAGGCGAGTTTGGAAAACTTAAAACAAATTTGCAGATTTTCGAGCCCCTTTCGTAGATCTTTTTTTCTCCACGCCGTTATATTATATTGTATAATAGACGTTAATATTAAAATTGTCCGTAACATAATAGTATATAATTGAAAACAATTTTTTTTTTTTTTTTTAGAAATATGTTACGCGTGTCACCGTCCCTTCGTAAAACGCGATTCGTTGAATCGTACGTAGTCGACACGCGATTGCTGCGCGTAGGATATAATATATTAATATTATGTAATGTGTTCACAATTTAATTATATATATATATACGCTTTATACTCGTAATATTTACTCGTCGGTCGGGGGAAAGGAGAAGTGGAGATTCAAAAGATTTGTGCGAATTTTTTGAATATTTCGTTTTTGTCAAGGCCTTCGTATACAAAAAAAAAAAAAAAAATATTATATAAGTCGAGGACTGGTTTTTTTTGTTTACCCCGTCTTTTTTTTTATTACAAATACGTATAATAACGCGTCTCCAACGTTTTTTCTCCTCGGTGTCGCTTCAAAAGTTTTCAACACGTTCGTGCACGAATAATTTACGAACACAGAAATAATTTCTCGCGACGGCGACAGCAGCAGCCTGCCGCAGCATTCGTCGCTTTAAATATATATATATATTTCAGTCGCGAACAAAATAAAAAAATAAAATAAAGTCGACGAGATATTTTATCGTCGTGTGGTTTTTTCTCTCCTCTTCTTTCTATTTCTCATCCCGTGCACACATTATATTTATACACTGGCACGGAGCCTCTGTTTTACAAGCCGAGTAAAAAAAAAAAAACAAACACATAAGAAAATATCTCCTGCAGGAAATCTAAAAAAAAAAAAAACGATTATATACGCTTGCGTGTGAGCGTCGAGCGACATGACGTATAGTTTTCGTTATATAAATAATTTCCTATGCGTATATTATAACGCTAGTTTTTCTACACAAAACAGTTTTTTCTTTCCCCCCTCCCCACCCGTTCGGAAACGCGTCGTTCAAAAACCAGTTCACGATCAAATAACCCGCGACGGGCCAACAACAACGACGCATTCTGATCACGAACTGATGAATTTTTGTTGATTGTCCGCGCGCCGGCCGAGAGTTTTTCTCGCTCTCCGTTTTACACGTTATATTATATTATTTATATATATATATATTTAATATTATTCGTCCACGTTATATTGTACGGAAATACAATTATTTACATAAATTTTCATTTCGTGTACGTGAAACGCGTTCCGTATATTTAGTACGAGTATATCGAAACGGTATACGCGTATATTAACGAGACATATATTTTCCAAAATAATATAATTATTATACTTTTACGTAGGCGCACTGTAATATGCGACTTGAGTCGTCTTGTGCTCGTGTGCGTAAGAAAAACGTTAAAATTTCTAAAGAAAAAAAACAATTACCCTTTTTTTTTTTTTTTGGATACGATCGATGGTCCGAAAGATATACGCGTATACGATTTAAGTTGTGCAATACGCAAAATATACGGATTTAATAATTATTATATACAAATACATTTTTACTATACTAATGTTACTTTGCAAGATTTTTTTTTTATGTATGTGCTGATATAGTATATAGTATTATAACTAAAAATAATATTACTCGGACATTTGAAAAACAAGAGAAACGGTATAGAATATAAAGAGAATTTATGAAAACGATTAAAAAAATAAAACAGGATAACACAATTTTAAAAAGGATAACTCAAGATTTTTCATTTCTGTTTAATCCTTTTGTCATCCTCAATGTAATCGAATTTTTTTTTTGCTCGTCGGGTTTTCTTGTTTAATAATAAATGTAGTTTTTATCTTCTTTTCTTCTGTGTTTCATAAATTATTAATTGTTAAGCAAAAATGTATATAACAATGCTTTAAAAAAAAACTCAACATTTATTATTGAAACCGTCGCGACTTATTTATTTCATTAAAATCGTATTTTTTGACAAATATTATCATATATTTATACGCGTATTGACTTTTATAAACGAGTCGTATAAATTATTGCGCGTGTTCGTATGACAAAACACAACAGGCGCACTGCTCGAGAACTTACAATTACGCGCAATTTAAACTGCAAGATGAGTTAGGTGAATTTAATTTCAGATTTTCGAACTTCGAATATAGCTGGTAACCGCATAATGATTAATAATGATGTATAGAAAATATTACTGCGAATCACTTAAATCTCAGCTTGCAAATTTATCAAGTCCGTTTATTTATTTATTAAATTCTCGCTATATTATACGCGGATCATTTAGAATATTAATTAAGCGATAAATAAAAGCGCGCGCATTCAATTAAAAGCGCAATTACAACGAACCACATGATAATACGGATATGTAGCGACGATTCAGTTTTCTGAACAATAAATTACCGCAGTAGCTGTATATATATATATATAAGACTATATTATACATTTTTAATGGATTTATAGTATATATAATTATATGTGTTCGAAACGGTATCGACGAAAAAAATTAATATAGGAAGAGAAAAAATAAATAAATAAACGAGTCCGAGTCTCTATATGTATATACGTAGTCGGGTATTATCGATTTTTTTTTGTCGATCGTTATTTATTTCTTATTTTTATACGTACTATTTAAAATTCGAGATATTTTTAATTAATACAATAAATTACACATAAAACGCATTACGCGTATGGTTATCGTTACATACTTATAATAATAATAATAATAATAATAATAATAATAATAATAATAATAATAATAATAATAATAATAATAATAATAATAATAATAATAATAATAATAATAATAATAATAATAATAATAATAATAATAATAATAATAATAATAATAATAATAATAATAATATATTTATAGGTTTTGTTGTGGATTCGTTACTCTCCGCTGCAGCAGCAACGAGAAGCATGCTTCTCGTCTGATTGTAATAAATATATAACGCACTGCATTTCATGCGCGTATATATCTATTTTCTGTATATTGCTGCCGCGTAGTCGTCTGCGTGGGAGTATAAATACTGCTGCAAAAAGCTTTGTAATCCGCTCTCGCGTACATCGGCTGTTATTTATTCGTTTTTTTCGTGTTCGTTTATATATATATATATATATATATGTGTGTGTGTGTGTGTGTGTGTAAGTCGCAGATAACTTTTAAACCGTGCAGAAACACGACGATCGTTGAAAAAATTCATAAGCGTGTATTTAAAAAAAAAAAAGTCGTGTGTGTGTGTGTGTTTTATTCTTCTCGCCGAGCAATCTCTTATACGTATATTGCATATATATATATATATATATATATATATATATATTTATCAAAATTTATTGAACTCGAACGAACACGAGAAATTCGCCCTGTTCATACGCAGCACAATATATAAACACGATATGTCGATAAATTATATCGGTGTGCGTATAAAACGTATTATTATATAAGAACGTGATGTGGCAAGAGTAGGTATATAAAATATATGTATAGCAGCGTTTTATACGTTTGTCGACGAATTTCGAGAAGAAAAAAAAATTCATAAAATAATCGCAAATCTCGAAGAAAGGATTATAAAAATACATATACGATATATTATTAAGAGTGTTATTGTCGGTACGATTTCGAAATACGAATAATTCATATCAACGCGTAACTATAATAATAACGTACCCATATATATATATATATATAAATGACATGTATAGGACACTGCAGTTTTCGGGTTTAATCGATATAATATTATATATACAAAACATTTTTATACTTCAATTTTTTAACTCTATGTAATAATACGTTATATATGTATAAAACAAAATCTATCGTTGGATATTTCGTAAATTATATGTAATCGATTTAAAAATTACCAAATTCTCAACCTATTAAAAATAAATATTTAGAATTTATAGTATGAATTTCGGCAGTATATTTCCGTTACGCGTCGTCGTTAAAACGATCAAAACGTTGTTGTAATAATTTTTATAACGAAAATTTAACATCCTACGGGACGCGCATAAAAAAAAATTTCCTGAAATTTCGAGGGAGGTGAGTAATAAGGGACTCTGTATAATCGTAAATTATATTCAAATAGTCGTTCTAAACACAACAGTAAAAATTTATTTTATCCGAGTACATATATATATATATATATATATGGCTAATAAAATACGCTACTGTATACAATATTGAATTTTCGAATTTTCACCGTATTCGTTTTAAGAGCTCTTAAGGAAGTATAGTACATTATTATTATTATACGAACCGATATCATCATAAATCGTGTAGTATACGCGTGCAGTATATATATAATAAATTATCGGGAAAAATTCGGCACGTATTCTGCTCGGTTATATACGGTATATCGCGGGCCTGTACTTCAAGCCGTATTATTATTATTGTATGTAATAAATATATATTTCGCGCGTTATTTGGCGCAATAATAGCAGGGAATGTATGGCAAATAGTAGATTTATATACGCGTATACCGCGGAGAATAAAATCGGTTTTTCTGCACGTCTCTATATTATATACGCATATATATATATATATATGTAAAACAATAATACAAATATGAGACTTACTTATATATTATATACTATTACCTATACTTACGAATAGACTGTTATATATGCAGAAAAATATAATACCGGAGAGAATATTATATATAACGTATAAGAATGCGATACCATTTTTGACAATTTATTTATACAATCCGACGACGCGCGGTAACGCGTTATACGCGTATATTGTACGCGAATCGAACGTGGAAATATTGTCACGAGAGGCCTGTAGTATAATATATAACCGATAGAAAATGCTTGGAACAACTGCGACCGAATATGAAAATATTGTTACCAGTAAAAATAACACTCGTCTTCCCGAGGAGATAAATGTAATATTTATATCTGCATAGCATCTATATATATATAACGTAATAACTCTAAAATTAGTTTTTTTTTATTATCGATTCGAGTTAAAAATTAAAAATTCATACGTGAAATTTAATTAAATTACTATACAAACGCATATTTTTATCATTTAAAAAAAAAAATGTTCAACTCGAACACTTTTTTTAATAAATCTGCACGTATATACAATTTATAAAACACAGATACTCTTATCATAATATGATACATGATATATTATATCTAGTCGATTTATTCGACGTCACGTGTCGAAGAACCCACTCACGACTCACCGCTTTCATAATAATTCCTATAAAATAAGTATAATAACTAATTACATGATGGTAATATGAAGAATATACGACTCGGATTAAACATTCTTGTATAGTTCCTTAATATAGTGTCGGCCGGTATGAATACTTCAGCGTATAAATACCTGAAAAGAAACGTAATTTCTATACATAAATTCGTTTCGCGTCGTTTTGTTTACCGAAATAATCAAATTTTTTTTTATACGTTAAAACAGCTTGTACGCGTCACTAAAAATAATCTAAAGAAATACGTGATTGTTAAAATTCGTTTTTTAAAAAAAATATTTAAAATAATTCTTTTATTTAATTTTTTTTTTTTGTTATTTACTATAATTATTATTAATAGTTGGTCAGTTGGAGTATTTTAAACACAAATATTATTCCACGAAAATGAACATTATTAAAAAGTAAAAATACATACATAAACGATTATAATAACGCCGCGTGATGGCCTGCAGGCTGCTGCAATACGCCGGCGCGATATTTTCAATAAAATAAAACGCTCGTTTCGGCTTTTTTTTCGATTTTTTCAAACATCGTTTTTCTCCGCGCTATTTTTCCGCCATTTATTTTTGTTTCGGAGCCTATAAGTATATATTATAAAGACCGAATATTCAACCGCAGCAATATATATATAGATTATAATAGCGTATATATAACGAAATGGTCGTGTAAAAAGAGAGCGGTCCGGAGTTCTATATTATACTGCAGGAGTCTGTATACGCGCATAAAAAAGAAAGAGAGAGAAAAAAATATATTATTACAATGTTCGCGTGTGTGTTTTGCGCAGTATAGGGAAATCGAGTCGTATACAATAAACGTATAAAAACGGAAGTCGACCATTGCGCCGTCGTTGCTCCGTTCTTGCGTACACACACACACACACCGTTGCGCGTGCACAGAATTTCCGGTCTTCCGCGTGGCCGAACCCTGCGAACTGGTGGAAATTCACGGACCGTATACAGCGTCCCTTTGAAAGTGTACAGAAGTAACCCCGCCCCGCGCTGCGGGACCGTGGTCGACGGAGCCGCGACGACGGTTTTGCAGGACCGGAAAACGGAAACGAGCTTTTTCTCTTGCAAACGCACACAAAGTCCCTGCGTCTGTCCCGTCCGATGGATTGGGGGGGGGGATCGTAAAACCGTTCCGGGGACCTGATTCCGAAGTACATTTCACGCAAGTTATTTTCGCACGGAACGCCGAACACTGCGCGCAAAATGGCGGATTTCAATTAGACGCGTATATATAGTCGCGAGATACACAAAAGCAACGGTTAAAGTGGTGCTGCAACTGCAGAAAGGGGACGTGCTTTTATTTATACGTCCCCGCTCTAGTGTTAAAATTCCGGAAATCCGTTGAAATATTTATTTAATCATAATAATATTTCCAATTTTCATAAAAAAAAAAATTCAAAAACTATATTTGTTGCGTATTTATAAATATTATACAAAATGGTAACGAACGCGGTAATAAATTGTTGATAAATAATCCATATATTGTCAATAAGCTTCGTTTTCGTGATGTACCAAACTCTTATGACTACATTTATGTCGTGTGATAATAATATAACGTGTAGTTGCCGCCAAAACTAATTTCGCGGATAATGGTAACACGGACCAAGTTCGTTGGACAATATATAGTGATATTCAACAGAAGTATCGAAAAACCATTTTTTTTTTCAACCGGTATTAAATTGTTTTATACAACGTTTAACTTCGGCCTCCATTTTTCGCGATCTTCAGCGAGCCTTCTTAAATATAAGAGCACCCATCCCAGCGTCTTTTTTCACTTGAGACATATGTACGATCGTCTTGGTCTTCCTGCAGGTGGTTTTCGTCTTTCACTCGCACCTTCTATATTATAATGCGACGCAATACTTCATCGTCGACGTGTCCCATCTTTGTCGCTATTTATGACATTCATTATATAATACGGATATCGTTTCTCCAGCTCGGTTTAATCATCGTTCGTAACGCTTTCTGTCCAGCTGATTTTTTCCATTATAGTCTCCAACGCCACATTTCGAAAGCTTCGAGGTATATCTTTTTTCCTTCTCGAAAAACGGCACCACGTATAAAACATAAGAAATTATTTTCAGATTTAAATATTTTTATAATATATTTGAATTAATTTTCAAGTCAAATTATGCGCGGGTTCTTATCAAAAGCTACTCGCCGCGTTCATCCCGCGTTATATTATATTATTTCGTTTATAATATTGTAAAAAAAATAAAACCCCGTTTAATAATATTATATTAAATTCGTATATTATGTGATGTCGGGAAACGAGTCGTATAAGCCTGCAAACAGGTAAGTATATAGCGATTTGGACGTTATTTTTTAAAACTCATCTTTGATCCGAACGTGGAGTACGCGTATGGTTATATATAGTCTATAGAGCATACAGAAATATAGCCATAAATCGAGGAAAAAAATATTCACAATTTATTCGAACGCTGCGCGCGTTTTCTTCGTCTATAGGTGGTACACACACACACACACACACACACACACGAAATAATAAATTACGCTTATAAATATCATCGTTGTCGCTTTTTTTTTCACCATAAAATATACGTAAAAAAAAAAAATATATATATACATAATCCGTTGCCAGGAATCCGCCATCGCAAACGTTTATACCGCATACACATAGACGAGTTACGGGATCATCTCTGTCGCAGCGTGGTGGCAGCAGCATCGCGCGCTGTACCATATAAAAAAAACGACGTGGGCGGGGGGGAAATCACCTAATAAAATATAATAGTCGTGACGGGAAGAGAAGTGAGAGAGAGAGAGAGAGAGAGAGAGAAAAATTAAAAATTCAATTCGTTTTTCACCAAAACAATACATATATATTATACTCGTGCACCAAGGGGTCTCTATATCACGCGCGTATATATCACGTGAATTTATTACGCCAGTTCGGATTTATGCAGCGAATAATATATAGTATATGTATGTACTCTCGTACAAATTTTTATATATATAATCTCGAATATATATTATATTATATATAAAAAAATATATATATATATAATATAAATAAATCGCTGCTGCTGCAGGCACCCGTCGGCTCTGCGACGCGCTTACGCGCGCGTTAATATTTATCGTTTTATTCGGAATATAGGAAATAAAACGCGATTTATTCGATTAAAAAAAAATATATATATATATATATTTATATATTATAATCTCGATGACGATCGCGAATAGAATAATACGTTCTGAATATAATATATTATATACTTACGTATTATATTATACTACGGTTATATAAATCAGCGGTTAGGTTTCTGTCGCGCGATGGACCGACGATATTAGGAAATATTATAATATATGCGGATATAAAGTTTTATTTTAAAAATTACGGCTGGATGGATGTTTTCATGAATTCGCAGTTCGGTTCGTCGGAGAGAGACTGCGGCGGTCTTATAGTGTTAAATTCTACCAGTTACGCGAAATCCAAATATTCGACTATTTATATTTAATATCGTTATCGTATATACGTGGTGGACTGCAGCTCTGGATGTCCATACGCGTTCATGCAGAATATCCAGACATTTTTAAGCGTAGACTCACGAGCGGTGCAGGTCAGGTTAGGTTAGACGAAATACTTTTATAGTACATAAAAAAAAATATTAAATATATGAGTAATGATTTAAAGAAAAAATTCGTATAGCGAGGTAGGGGCGTAAATAGGAATTTTTATGGGGGGGGGGAGGGTCCAAAATTTTTATTTTATTTGTTATCTAATTATAATTATATTTTCATTCAATATCAAATACGAATAGTTTCCGTTCATAACCAACAGATTACTGTTAATAATGCTATAATAATACACACACACACACACACCTATTGACACATCATATATACAGAAGGTTTTAATAAAATAGGTAGGTAGGTATTATAATTTGAAATCAATTAAATTCAATAATATTACAAAATATATATAATAAATGTATTAATACATATATATTATTATTATTATTATTATTATTGATGCGTAAACATCTGTAACGGCAGCATGAGGGTAAATCTCGGGAAATGGGACGAAAATGTATAAGCTGTTGTCATGACAACTAATAATAATATTTATTAATATTAATAATATTAAATAATTTACACGCTGCAATGATAAATTGGGTGTAATGTGTAAGTTGTTGTCATGACAATTAATAATAATATTTATTATCGAAATTACTTTGAATAAAGATACCAATATTCACAAATCCCAATCACAGTTCCGTTCCATTTTTACCGCTCACGCGACGTTTACACATTATAAGGCCCTGTTCTCACCAAAGCAACTCGCACCTGCAACTCGACTGCAACGAAACTACGTACTGAGACTGCTGACACGTCGAGTTGCTTAAAAATAGTTTTCAAACAGTTGGGTCGTTATCTAGTCCTGTTGCGACCGGTGAGAACATGTCTATTTAATAATACGTGTCGAGTTGCGGTCGCAAGTTGCTTTGGTGAGAACAGGGCCTAATGTCTCGAGTACTAGCAGATTCGTTTATTATTATTTTTTATTTTATATTTTATTATTATTATTATTATTATTATTATAAATCGTAATAATTTAATAAATAACTAATTATCATATCACTATCACGACACGTCTCTAATTCATGCCACAGCAGATAAAATGTATTTTGTTCGTGTAAAATGCAATAAAATACGACGAAAAATAACGATAAATTTCGATTTTGATTTCGTGTAGAATATTATTTGGCGTTCATTAAAAATGGTTATATAATATAGTTAATAATAAAATTTGAAACACACGAAAACATTTTTAAACGTCGAAATTTCAATGGGGGGGGGGTGCGGACCCGAAATACCCCCCCCCCTCGAGTACGCCTCTATAGCCGGTTGTGACGCGAGTTTTTTTTATTCTTTTTTACGGAGTACAAAAAAAAAATTGTCGAGCAAAAGTGCGAAATATAAAAAAAAAATTATAATCCGCCGCGCGTTTATATACGGGAAACGACCGCGGATCGTCCCCTACGGCCCGCACGGGTATATAGTAGAAAAATATTATATATACGGCGGCGCTGCAGTATATTATACCGGTGGGTCGCAGCGTGCAGTACGGATGGCGGCGGCCACGGAGATCGCTCTCTCCCTCTCTGTCTCTCCGGCGTATATATATATATTGAATTTCATGGCCGTTTGTCGCCGGCCATTGTGTTCACGGAATTTGATTTACGGCGACGAGCCGCCGCCGCCGCCGCCGGGCTCTGTCCGAAAATCCCGAGACACGTGCAGTGTCCGCGACTCGTACGTACACTCGAACGCACTGCACGCACTATATATATATATATTTATAGCGTGCAGCGCGCACGGTCCTACGCGGGTGCGTGCAGCGGCGTTCGTCTCGGCGGAAAGTTTTTTTTTTACAATAATTTTATATTTAATTAACGCGACGCTGCGGGAAAGACGGTGGGCGGCGGGCGTCCGCCGTGGGACGGGCGGTGGTGGTGTGCCGTCCGAGTGCGGACGACAACGCGCGCGCGCCATTATTATATCGGACTTCCGGTCGGATGCACGTCCGGCGCGGTGCCCGGGGAGAGAACGAGCACAGCGTACATATCATATGCGAGTATAGAACGCGCGTTTACTCCGCGCCATTTCTCCGGACGGAATAACGCATTGCACGCGATCGCCATCGTGTAACGTTGTCATTGTCGTCGCCCCCGACCTTTGCAATCCCGTCCAACGAATATATTTCGGAGCGCCTTTTTTTTTTTTGTCATTATCTCGCTGCTCCGCGCGCCTTTTTTCAATCGCCGCCGTACCGCGGCGAGACGACGACCCCTTTCGTGCGCGCGGTCATGGCCTACATAATGTGTGTGTGTGTGCATCGCGTCGCGCGCCCCCCCCCCTCCTCCCGGTTGAACGTGCAGGAAACGTTTAATGGGAAATCCATAAAGCAAAAATACTCTCGCGGTGAAATGTGTGTGTGTGTGCGTGTGCAGTGTGTGCAATAGGAGGTGGCGAGCGAAGAATTTCGGTGTGTGTGTGTGTGTGTGGAAATAATAAACGTATAATGTACCCGCACGCGTGGCCGACGGAAGGCGTGGTGTGGGAAAAAGAGAAGAGTAGCAAAAAAAAAAAAAATGATACTCAATTTTTTCATTTTTTTTTTTTTCGTTATTATGTACGCGCATTTAAAACGTGTTCATGAGGAGAGTTTGCTGCTGCAGCATCACCGGGGGGTTTTTTTTCTTCTATTATTGCGTGCGTGTGTTTTTGTGCAGGCTTTAAAATTATGTGCGAAAATACGACAGTATTCTATTATTCCCAGCGCGTAGTCCGACATCGATACGTTAATCAATTATCTATATAGGCAGTGGCGTGCCCAGGAATTTTCAATGGGGGGGGGATGTTATAAATAAATAGTAATAATACATTTTAAATTTTAATGAATTGTCATGGTATAATAGCAAAAACGTTTATGTTTCAAGCTCTCCAAAATCGTTTCTATAGCTTATAATTATGTACATTTGTAAATTGTTCTACAATTAAAATTAATTTAAATCATAACACACTAATACCAAGTTGTTCAATTAATACAACATATGTTATGTATAGTGAATGTTTATTGTCATAAGTAATAACTTTTTGCTAATAACTAATGCAAAGTATTAAGTAATGACTCTAAAACTGCAGCTCTTATAACTAATAAGTTGTTTTCTGTAAGTCGGCAAAAAAGACAAGGGGGGGGATATAACCGCTAACTTCCCCCCTTGAGCACGCCACTGTCTATAGATGTTTTTTTTTGCTTTCTCTCAAAAATGTAGTCGTGTCTTTATACGTTATCATTTTATTTTATATTCTACACGTGTTTAACATAATTATTTTATACTTTGTATATAATTGTTCAGATACATAACTTATAGCTAAAATTTCAATAAATAATAATGATAAAAAATACGTACCGGTGCCCGGTGGCGTCTCGTGGATCTATTTTTTGTGTTGGAGGGGGGAAGAAGGGGGCATTGCTACAAACGAATTTATATATATATATGGAAAAGTGAGTGTTATTCTGGAGGGGTATTAAAAAGAATAAAAATAAATTAATTGCAATTATAATTTAATTCGTTCGAATAAAATCGGCTATATCTGCGGATTTTAACGATACGGCTGTTTATAGAAGAAAAAAAAGTTGGTTATTTAAGGGTATGCCTTTTTTTTTTTTTAGATGGACGTATAGGTGCGGTAAATTTTTTTTACGTTTGTCCTTATACTTTTTTTTAAACGTTCGCGTGCATTGCAGAAGACTTATCAAAGCTGCAAAAGACCGCGAGACCTCGACTACGATATATTTACACACATTATATTATAATATTATACGAACTTAATTAAAATTCTGATTTTCATGTTTTATTTTCAATTACATTACGAATATCGTCACGACGGCGTCCGGATATTAAAATCAAATTTAACGATACAGCTATACCGAAAATACGGTCGCGGTATTTCAAACATATACTGTATAAAATACTGCGGATTGTGTAAGCGTTTCGTTTTGAAAATGTTAAGCGAATAGCGACGCAAAAAGACAATTTTAATCCATAGAACTCGAACGTATAATAATATATTATGAAGAGTGAAAGTGTAATAATATTGCGCTTATACGAGGGCATTGAAGCGACGGTGGAAACGATAAAAAAAAAGAGTAAAACCGTATAGAAATCCAAAAAGAATGAGTGACTTCCAAAAAAAAAAAATAAACTATAAAAATTCATTTTTATTAAATACAATATATTATAACGTTAATTTAAAATTGGTCATTATTTTTAACCAAGGGAAGACTTAATGGTTTTAGATATAATATAATATGCTCCGAGTCGGCGAAAATAACGCGATAAAACCTGAATGAGTTATCATACTGCGAACTGTCCGCGATAAAAACTGGACGTTTGGAATATTTTTACTATAATTTTTCGCAGTTCTCTAAATTCCAATAAAAATACGTATATGTATATCGAAATAACCGCTATTATACTCGATGCGCGAACGATATAATATTATATTTTTAATATTGTCTATTTAATTGAATTTATTATTTAACACGTTTGAAATTCGAAATATTATTATTGAAATGGCCAAGACGACGTTTTATTTTAAACCCTCTTCCTCCGCCCTAGTCACGAGATAAACTATTGAAAGTACGCCATTGTGTACAGACATGTATACTTTGAAAAATAACATTATAAATAATACTTGGTCCATAATATATGAATGTAAATATACATATTTAAGTGATATATTATTATACTCGTATTCGTCGTGGCGCGTATTTATTAATGCGGCGAGACGGATATACACTGCATATTATTATTGTAAAGCACGGTATTTGAAATTAAGCCGTTTTTCCCCCTTTCTTATTTATTTAATTTATTTTTTCGTCCTCGTCGTTATAAACGATGTACACGGAAAACGCGTTACGTTCACACGCGTTTTTTTTTTCTTCTCTTCGCATGTCGACCGTAAAACACTGCACAATCTCTCCGACAGCGTGTCGCGCCGACTCGTATTTATTGTATAAATACAAATATATATATTTAAACGTATACGTTTATAAATATATAGTATAGATAGTCATTCTTGTTTCTTGTACACGTGTATCTGTAACGCGGCCGCCCTCGCGATACAGCGGCGGATTCTGCGCGCGTGTACCTATATACGCAACGACCTCGAACGAAATACGAACAGAGATCATCCGACAAAATGCACCGAATATTCGTTGTATTCGAAATTGTCTGTTTTACTTTTTTCATTTCACGCGGATTTAATAGTAATTCACAATATTTTTGAAAATCTTGTTGAAAACCAATAAGACGAGATACCGTAAAGAATCAATTGAAATTTGTAAACAAACTTTTTTTTTTTCTAGCGACTTTTGCCGAGACCTTTGCACAATATAGGTACCTACCGCGGTTAAGCGTTCGTACAGAGAGCGTTCGGAAATTTTTCCTGAAATCAGCCTCGCCACTGGGCATATATCGTGTACCAATATATATATATATGGAATAAAAAAATTTCCACGCCAAATCAGTGCTCGTTTCGCACACAAACGTGTTAAATCCTGCAGGCTACTCTTATAAATGTGTGTGTGTGTTTTTTTTTTTGTACGGTACACGTTTCACGCGTCGAATTAAAAACACGCTGCGAGTACGGTCAAGTGAAATTCATAATAACGTTTCCAGGGACGTAAATTTTTATTCGTACGGATTATTATTTTCTCCGTCGAAACATTATTTTTGTACACCGCGTAGTCGCGTATATTACGCTCGTATAATATAATAACGCGCGCAAAACGGACATGTAATATCCGCCGCGCGTATGTTCATTAAAACGTAATATTACACGCACATAAAAATATGATTTAGATTTTAGAAGGGGGTTAGAGTACGAGCAGCGGCGGCGGCAGCAGCAGCAGCAGCAGCAGCAGCACAGGTCGTAAAAGGCCGCGGCGGTATAAACGTCGAGTATATATAGTGGCGGTGTGGTCCCTTATATACAGCGCCGGGGTCGATAATACGGTCCGGCGGTCCCTGCGCGGAGATATAATCCCGCGCGAACTGACCGTTGTCGGACTACTTAACACGCCGTTTACGAGTGGAAATACGCCTGCAGGGACCGGTCAGTGTTTGCGTTCTCGCGCCGATCCCTTCTATCACACGCGCGCACACACACAGCGCGCGTCGACCCTTTCGCGGAACGACACGGATCCCTTCTCCTTCGGCCCCATCCCCTACCGCACTCTCGCAGGGTCTCGCGTGCACAGGCGTCGCGTTATTATGCGCGTGTGCCGACGGACTGCGACTTTGTAAATCACAAGATATCATCGCGCGCACTGTACGCGCACCGCTGCTGCTGGTGTATACGTCGTCGTCGTTAAATTGGCGAAAAACGGTGCCGAGCACGTTTTCGGACGCGATAAAATCACGTCCCGTTCTGCGGCCGCGGATTTTCGCCGACGTTTCGTTTTTTACGCCAGCGCGCGTTTAGAAAGCGCCTGCAAACGGATATTTTCGATATAAACAGCGGCTCGGCGTGATGGCGATGCCGCGACCGCGGAGCTGAAGCCGTAGTCGCACCGAGAACCCGAGGCAATAACGAATATACGCGAAAATTGAATTTTTTTTTTTTGAAAACGTTAAACTATTATATTTATCGGGTATTCAGATATACAAAGACGTATATTTATATTTTAAGATTAATTTTTACAGACGCGGACTGTATGATAATATTATTCGTATATATATATACCTGCATTTTCGTACACGTTACTATGTCTGTAAAACGAAAAATTAATTTTCCCCGCACGAAAAGAACACTGTAACAATAACGATAATAATTAACGTTTTTACGCGTGACCTGAAAATAATGGGTCGACCGATATTTTTAGTATATAAAAAAAAAAAAATTGCTCAGAGTTTATTAGAGTTCAATCGTCTCGCCCCAGGCGCGGACCAAAGCCAAGGGGCTTTAGTCCCTCTCCCTTTGGGCCGTAGTCATTGCTTAGAAATTAAGCCCCCCCCCTGTGATTTCTGAATCCGCGCCTGATTTATCGCGTTTAATTTTTTTTTGTACGCGTATAATTCTTTCGAAACTGAATTGAATTAAACATTGCGTTGTAAAATATTTAACGTTTCCAAGTCGTTATCTTATGTTAAAAGTGTGCGATTATTTTCTAAAACGCTTTTCGCTAAATTTCTATTCGTTTTACCAATACAGAATGTATTACAACTTCGGTATTCCGCTTACTTTCCTCTCTCTTCTATTAATCTTTACGAGATTTTCAAATCGTTTTTGCTTTAACGATATCAGACGCGCGTTTCAGCTATAATATGCGAACGATAAAGACTGCACACACGTCCGGTCAATATATTCAATTATCATTGAAACGAACGAATACTTTTCCGGACTGAATATTATATTGACTATTGCAACGCTGCATCACAATATGTATAATGTTCAAATGGTTTCTCCGAATGAATGTGCGTCGGAGAAAACGGCATTAACACTTCTCCGAGACTATAGGAGTCCTTTTCGAAATTCATCCAGGGGCTCGGCTGATTTTAACGTAATATAAATTGTTATTATTTAAAAGCGTTATTAGTACAGAAAAAAAAAAAACATTAGTTTATTAATAGGATTGCAATCGAATTATTGAAAACAGCTGCGAAATATTTTTTTTTTCTAGTCTATTACTTCCTGCGATATTCTGTTGCTGCTGTCGGCTACCACTGCGAAATCTCTTCAAATTCCACACCGGAATTATATCCTTTCAGATTTTTTAGGTCGTTAATATTTCTTAAAAAAGCTGCGTATAGGACAGGCGGAAAATACTTGGACAGTATAGAAACGTTTGGAATAATTTAATTGCATTCGAAATTGAAATAGAAAAGATTTTTTTTTCGTGGCCACTATACTACTTTGTGTATAAAATCGGACGAGAACGGAAAGTCGATTTTTAAAATTTTCCCCGTTTTTTTTCCTTCTCGAAATTCGAGATTCGTGTATATAATAAAAAATAATTTTTTTTTTTTTCAAAACCGTTTCACGGACGTTCACAAAAGTGTTCACCGGGGCGCCGCGTTCATTCCGAGCCCGGCCGGCGTTACACCTTTGTCCGAAAACGCTCGCTGTATATAAATATAAATCGGACCCGCGGCGTGCAGCATATGGGCAGCGACGGCGAAGTACAGAAATATAGGCGCGCGATCGACAACGGGACAACGGGTCGCCATCCCTTCAGCGATGGCTGCTGCTCCGGCAGGCCGTGCAGGGACGAGACGAACAATGGCAGCGGCTGCGGCGGTGCGGGGACCGTCGTCCTTATATATGTATATACAACGTATCGTATCGCTGTCCCGGCGGTATCGATTTCCGACGATATATTACGATGAGATTTCGTTTTCTGTGACCGCGGTTATATACTGTTTATTGTATTATACAACAATGAATCCGCGCCGCGTTGCTATGCGCGGCGGACAAATCGCCCGCATTATTGTCGAAAGGGCTCAGAAGCGAAAGGGTACCGTAAAACTCTTCCGTTTCACCCCGCCCACCAAAAAAATTCGATTTTATTCGGCAAAAACCGCGATAGGTTTAACGAAATTATAAATAATGTATAAGATCGCGTATAATTTTTTAATGTTTTTGTGAAAAAAAAAAAAATCACTAAATTCGTATTATAAAATCGGACGTATTAGTGGACCCGGAAAAGGAAGAGTGCGGGTCGACAACTACTTAAAACGTATAAGATAGTTTTTTTTATAAGTTTTCAACAAAAATCAGTATTTTTTTACGTTTTGTGCGTTAGAAATCAATTGTACGATAGAAAAATATTAGTTGTAATAATAAATACCATAAAAAAATTAACAGCGTCCTATAATATTATGTATACGACGGACGATATAGCGTAACGTTGATTTAAGTAAATCTGTATTTTTTAAACGGGCCATACACGACTGTGCAGCGTTTGGCTTCGTTTTTCACTAACACAAGATTTACACACGATATTAATGAAACGTTTTCTCCATTTGCTTCCCGTCAAATCCGCCACTCGACGAAAACCTAATGGACGTCATAAAAAAATCGATACGATTGCGAAATAACGAGGAGGAAATTCGCGAACCGGGAACTATAAAAAATGTATTTTAATTGAATTTATAACGAATATATACACGGTGGTTTTGGCAAACTAAAAAAAAAAAAAAGAGGTAAACGCTTCAAATCTGTTTTTTTTTTTTTGCTTTCAAATATGACATGTAAAAAACGAGCGTAGTGTAACGATATAAGGCCATTCAAACGTTGGCGAATATGAGTGTGTCGCGAAACGTTAAAATCAAAATCGTGAAAATAATTTCGAAAATATACTCGTTCGCAGACCGAAAAATAAATATTACAAAACGCGCGTGTCGAATCCGAGTGGAAATTAAAGTACGCACACACGTATGAATATATACATTTTTTTTTATCGTTTAAAACGTTATTCGCGAATCGTTTGATCCTTCGCGCGCGCGTGATATTTCGGTTTTTAACGATTATGCAAACGCGATCGTCACGGAAATTAATTTTTATTACCACGTAGGTACCTATTATAATATAAAAACTCTGCGCGCGTTTGCATAATATTGAGACATACGCCAAAGCAAGGGGTGTCACTGTGTACGTCGTCGTACCCGTTCGAAACTCGTTCGATTTATGTGTATTACATTGTATTATTCGATACAGGCCCGTGACGCGCGTTTTTTTTTGCATTTTTTTTTTCATACCAGAGACAACGTATGAATTGTGAAAAACGAAAATAACGGATTTGTCGAACAAGTGACGAAGAGCGGTGGTGAGGGGTGTAAAGGGACATTGAAGGAGATAATTTTATAAAATCTGAACGGAGCCAACGTTTTTTTTATTTCCGGTCAAACTTTTCTTCTGAATACTAAAGCCACGCTGAATACTAAAGCACAGAAAGTATAAACGGAACCGATTTTTTTTCTTGTGGTTTTCCTTAGCGCGAGGAACAAAAAAAATAATGCGGAAATCCAGTAAAATCTTCCGCATATAACGTTTCCAAAATCCCCTTTTTTCCCCTATTTTATACGTTTTAATAATACACCGCGCGATCATAATAATAATTACAAATACAACGGGAATAAAAACCGATTATACTTTAATAACAAAAACGCACATTTCGAAAGGCGAAGTTTATTTGATTATTTGATCATTTCGGCTAGAAAAAAAAAAAGGAATTTCGATTGAAAAACTGAAATTCTGGTCGGATTATTAATTAACATTATCATAATATAATCATCGGAAAACAACGCGGATCAATCTCTATATTTTATTCGCTGCTGTTTTCACCATTCGTTCGTGCCCAATTTTAACGGCGAATCCCCACTTTACATCCCGTCTTCTCGTCGACCTTACGGGAGGTACTCGTTCCGCGCGATATTTTTGGTTTTAGGCGCCTCTGACGAGTGGGTCCGTTTGAATAATTCGAATACGCTTTATTGACGTTTAATGACAGTCGGTAAAGCGGTTAATAATCCCAACGTATCCGCAAAGAAAAAACAAACGGTCTGGGGACGGAGTAAACACCGTCGAGGAGTTGCTCGTAAAAAAAAAAAAAGGAGTCTTTCGACTGAAAGAGGACGGTGGCGGCGGCGAGCACAGTGAAACGGTGCTAAAAACCGTCAAGAATCGGTGTCGACTTTACGACGTGATTTCGGCGCCCGGTGCGAATCCGCCGCGTCCGGAGGATTTTTATTGTCGTTTAAGTGTCGCTACTGTAAATACACGTCGTACACAGTACGCACACACACATCGTGTAATCAAAAAAACGTTTATTGAACGAGCGCCCGCACATTGCCGAACTGCAGTGGCGGTTTTTACAAGTGTGTTGGTTTTATATAGACTCGCGCGAGCAGGAATATAAGACCGGCCCCGGGCCCGAGAGGGTCGGAGAAAATAATAATAATAATAATAATAATAAAGTAAACGACGATGAGGGGACTTCAGGGTGTATAGGCACGTTTTATCGTCCATCAACGAGACGACTCGTCGCAGCCATCCCTTCCACGAGTGATTTCTCTATACTCGATAGTCGAGTCGCGATTCTCGTGACTTTCGAACTTGTAAACTACAATCAAAGAAGTCGTTAAAACGGTTTTTTATTTGTTGAAAAAAAATCGATTTGTTATAATATCTGTTTTAAATAAAATAATAAAAAGTATTTACGTGAAAGAAATAGAACGCGGGAAAAAATTAATACTCGTAAATAATCGTAACAAGTCGAAAAACAAAGAAAAAAAAGTCAAAAAGCATTATGAAATACATATACATATCGTGTCGATTGCCGTATTTATAGGCTCAAGTTTTTAATCGCATTTGATGTACACGCTTTGAGTACCAATTATACTGGGTACATACTCACCCGCGCGATTGCAGGCATTCAGAATCAATTTCGGTACTATTTTTCCTGATCAGGTCACTTTTGATGCAATTTTTTTATTAATAATTTGCTGATGATTTACTACTTACCGGATTTGACGAGAATTCATCATCGTGATTGTGTGTTCGCGTAAATTTAATAAACTTTTTATGTACAACGTCATCGTTCATCTTCCATTAGCCTATAATACAACCTCTCTTGGGTTTGAGCTATTTCAGAGGACGGCGAGTGATGTTTACCTGCAGACTCGAGACAGGACGTGGACGAAACGGATATAAGTTAGGTTAGAGGCTCTAAAATACCAAACCCAACTGCGATTGTGGACAACGCGTTCAAATCTCAAAACGTAATATAGCAGACGAATGTCCTCTAACACCGTAAGACGGACTAGTAGGAAACCATGTTAAAGGTGCTCCGAAAGCCTTTTTAAATTCGCGAAAATAGCGGTTTCAGTGTTTTAACCGCGCAACGCGTAAAACGAGTTACCTGTCAGTTCCAAATCACGCGTGTTTTTCGACGAAAAAAAAAATGAATAATAATCGCGAATCGAATTCGTGAAAATATTTCGCATCGTTATACCTTTGTGGGAATTCGAATGTTATATTTTGTAGATTGTGTTAATTATATCAAGAAGTATCCAAATCGTGAGAATACATTGTTTCTCGACAGTTCTGATTCATTTTTGTGCGTAAGATCTAACGACCGTTATCCTTTCTTAGTATACTCGTCGTCATGTCAATATAATTTTTCGTTTTATACGTTTTTCTGTATGTCGTCTAATGCAGTGGTTGTCAAATGATTGTATCATGGGGGGCGGAGGATGAGACTGATTTTTCAACACGAACTTTGATCATTGAAAACATAAGTCATAATTTGAGGATATATATTTTTATTATTTAATACATAAGCAATAAACTGCATATTGTTAAAAATAATACACAATAATAAAAAGGTCATGGGAGATATATCCTCCTCATCCCACTCGTTTGACTGCCACTGGTCTAATGCGTCGTGAATTTCTAATTACCTTTTTTTTATTTATTAAAAATATTTTATATTGCTCATTAGTCGTTACGTTTATTGTAAATCAATAAATACATTTTCTTATATGCGTAACACCTTTAAAGTCAGTACGCGTGCGTACCTTTGAATATCGCTTATGGGCTGTATTTTTCGTGTTAATAATATACGACTGCAGTTGCCGCACTAGAGTCTCCAACTGGCAATGGTGTTTTTACGATTTATTCGGCAGTTGAAACAACAGTTGTAAAACGGTCATCGGCCGTGGGATTTATGTGAACCATAACCACGCACTGTACGCGCGTGTAATATCGAAACGAAGAAAGGATAAGAGAAAAAAAACAAGAACGACGTTTATTATCGTACGCGTTTGTCGACAGGCTTAAGTGACAGGAGCTCTGTAATCCAAGCGCGCGCGTACTTACACATTTCAGCATTACAGTCATGTTTTTAATACTCGACATGAACGTGTTAGGGTGTTATATACACTAAAATATAAGCGCAACATGGCGGCGACAAAAACGTGAATTTATTCACGGTGCGACAACCGTCGAAATTTATTATTATTGTATCGTCCGACTCTATAAACTTACATATAACATCCGCTTCGAAAACCGCTCTGAAGTATTCCGGATTTTTTTTTTCAAGTTTTCGAAAACAAGTTTTATTTTTATTTTTCACTTTTTAACCGACAACAATCGCGTGATCATTACCCCATCGCTGCCGTCATCAAATGTTGACATTTAATTCATACGAATTAAGTTCATTAAGTGTTACATGTATCAACAAAAAAAAAAAACTATTGATTATTATGATCTCATAATTTAGAAGATTAAATAGTTTAGGCACTGTATATTGCACGGATAATGTTTTTATTCGAATAAACATTAACGAAATAAACAGTTTTCTTTAATTTTCCGAAAGTTGGGAAATATTATCCTTTTTTCCACTCGACCGTTCATTCATACTTTAGTTCGACGTACGTCCGAGGTATTGCCTCATCTTTACCGTCTCTGCAACGACGATCCGGTCCTATTCGGGTCCTTGTGGCAGCCTCTCCTGACGACCGCGTTCTGACGTCCTCCTTCTGTCCGAGTATCGAGTCAAGATAGACTGCCTGGCAGGTCTCCGCGTCATCTGCCAGAATTCCGTCGCTTCTGCGATCGTAATCGTCCGCGGCAGTTCAAGACGCTGGTTGACCGGTATCCTTTCGTCTATCCATTCGGGGCACACGAATACGCCGTGTATTCGACCGTGTCCTGTAGATCGTCCTGGATCGCGAACCGTCTCTAATTCGTATAGAAACTGATTGAAACGTCCGTGTCCGGTCAATGCTCGGGACAGATGAAAAGATACTTTCATCGTTGGATTCCGGCATCCAGTACGACTTCTCCGACTACGAAGTCCATCCATCCACGTGTTAGTCCACTCGCTCGATTCGATCCCGACGAATAATATTCCCAAATATTTCTCATTAGGACTGTCTGAAAACTATATATAATATAATTACATAAATACGTCGTTTCGCATCGATAACGTGCTGCCGAATAGTCGTACACAAAACGGGTCTTTCGTCCATTGTGTTTTTAAAACAATCGCGTCGTTTTTTAACGCGTGAAAACAACGATCATATATAGTACGTATATAGTAAGAGAGAAATCGGGTGTTATAAACGTTTAATTGCACCGCAAATTTATTTTATAACATTGTCGTTTTCAAGTCCCGTCATCGGGTCGTATATTTTAATATATTCGTGTTATTATTACGATTATTACGATTGTTATTATGTTATGACAATATAAACGCTTGCGAAACGACCGCGGCCATAAAACCGCGCGTACAAACGCGCGTTTTACGACTAGCGCGCGCGCGCGCGCGTATAAAAACGATAGCGCCGCTCGTTTATAACCTCCTCCGAACGACCTCCTCTTCTATTTTTTATATCGTCTTTTACACAAAACGTAAACACAATGACCGCGACACAGGTACAACGCGGTTATTGTGTTAAGGCGGCGAGACGAGAGGGAAAACAAATTTTTCAAGCGTTTATTTCGTAGCGGATTTCCATTTCGGACGGAATTGATAACCATAAATAGCCGGAGAGGTTCGAACAGCGTTAATTGCACGACGATAAAAGTCCAGCTATACATACACGCAGTGGAACGAAAAGAATAAAACGAACGAAGACACGATAAGATTGAATAAAGAATTGTTAAAAAAAAAAGAAAAGTCACTCCGTCCCTTACGATGCGTTTTAGAGTTGCAAATAATTAGAATATTCACAATATTTTTATATATATGTAATAATATATCGTATGCGAACAGCGTCGGTTTCGTTATAATAAATAGTATAGAGCAGAAGTTCCCAAAATGTGGGTCGCAATGAAATGCGTGATGTGTCGCGAAATATTTTTTAAACACGAAGAAAGAATTATTATTTGAACCTCTGAAGAAAATTCAACAAAAACGAGTTTCAACCGTGAATATTTAACGGAGTTCCGGGTTTTGTATATTCGAAATACCTAACACTTTTTGCCAAAGCTATATAAACGCTGCTTCCGGCATCCAATTCTTCACGTAATCACGTGAAGTTGGATTTTCGATCATTTTTTTTACATTTTTGTTTACCAAATAAATCATACTTTACAAACAACATTATTACACTATAATTATTTTCATTCAAATATATTGTTAATTTATTCCAATCATCCATATTTCATACTAGAAAAAAAAATTAATAGATTTTGGGTGGACCGTCTAAATTTGAAAATTGTCTTTCCTGTAAAAAGTTTGAGAACCTCTGGTACAGTGTATTCGAATGAAGTTTATATCGATTTCTTACATTATACACACACACACACACACACGAGTATTCTTTATATTGTGTGTCGTGCAGTATAATAAGACCGTGTACGCGTCTGAGCAGGGACGCGTTATTAATATAAAAGAACGCGATATATTATAGACGTCACGTTTTTTTCCCCCTTTCCCTCAACCGGTGGTACCGTCGCAGCTATTTCCAATCCGACGCAGTCATAATATATTGTTACACCGTTCTTTTTTTTTTCACTTCTTATTCTTGTATTTCTTTAAATCCACCCTCCGCCTTTGCTGCTTACTGTCGCTACCTTAAAACGTACACTTTACCTATATAATATTATATATATATACCGTTACGCGGACGAAAATATTTACCATTGCAGCGCTATAATGCCGTGTAATGGTATATTACAGTGTTTCGGGTGACCCGTTCTCGGTGATTTATACGCGACAACCGGACAATCGGATCGGACATACGAGGCGAGCAGGAGGTATGTGAGTAAGTAGTGCACAGGTATCCGTTTGTTCGCGGTACACAAATAATATCCGATTCCGTCCATCGAAGGCTCCGAAAAAAAAAAAACGACATATTATAAACCGACGAATGCGGACGAAAAATACTATAAATTACAAAAAAAAAATTGTATTTTCTCTCCGCTGCGAACGGGAAAAACGTTTTAAATAGTGGATACGCGTTTTTCTTTTAAATTCAGAAAAATTTCAATGCCATTTATAACACAAGGAGTATAAGAATCTAGTTATCTACGTGATCTTTGGAAATAGTAGCGGAATTTTTCGCGCCGAATTCGAAATCGACAACGATAATAATCGAACCCATTCGCGGGTTTAGGTCAAGAGATTGACCGCGTAATAATGATACCGTACGAGTGCTCGGATTAAAACAACAATATTATTAAAAACGAAGAAGGCAATGATGTAAAAAAGCACGGACTGCAAAAAGTCGCGTCGGTGCAAAATATATAATATATACAAACACGAACTGGGGTGTTTCTTAATTAAAAATTTTACCGCGATGTCTACGAGCCGGGAAGGGGGTAAGACCAAAAAAAAAAACAAATAAACGACGTTTTTGGATGGCCAAAAGTCGGATTAAAAACGAAAAAAAAAAAAAAAAAAAACGGCGACCGAGACGGAGAACGAATATAAAGCGAATCCGGGCGGAAATATATACCGACCGGCGGCGGCGGCGAGTATATCCGTTTTTATGGGGAGTTTAATAATCCAAAGACTATATATATATATATACACGTGCCGTATACTTCTGGTGCGCGCCGCGAGGTCTTGCGAAATTAAACCGACCGTATAACCCCATCTACCCCCTTCCACTTCCACGGTTCCGGCGAACGTATAACGCGCCGCCGCCGGCGATCGAACAGACGTCTACTACCCTTCCCCGTAGCCCGGAAGGGTTGCTGCTAAGGGATGGCGGCGTCCCGAGGGCACGCGAAGGGTACACGCTATCCGCGCGACGATAATAATATAATTTCTTCGCGACGGCCGCGCGTTTCGTTTCGCGCAGTCCGCCGGCGTTTTCTTCACCGGCTCCGCGGCGATAAGACGGAGGGGTGGGGGGGAGGAAAGCGCGTGCGCCATATTGTACGCGGGGGACCAGTACGCGAAAGCGATCAAATATTCAAAACGACTAGGACGGACGCGGCTTGAAAACTTTCGTCCGCGGTCCACGAGCGTTTCGCGAGATCTCTCTTGTTTTCTCCATCACGGAAAACGCCGAGACCCGGCCGGTGTTGTCAGTCCGTATACTTTGCGCTTCATGATGCGAATGTCGACTGTAACGGTGCAGACACTGCAAGGAAAATGAAATACATATTATTCAAATTTTTCGTGTACACGTGTAGACCAGTCAGCGGTGTATTTTCAAAATTTTCTGGTGAGAGCATTGCCGTAGACACGATTTTTATATGGTGGGGGGTTCAGTGCTATCTTGATTCGTGCATTATAATCGTGCATCGTAAAGATTTATCAGCACAAAAAAATTCTATAATCATGTTTATCAATGTTCATAATGGCATAGACCAAATTAAACATTTATACAAAACGTTATTATACACATTGTTATTAGGTACTTATTTTTCATAAATAACAAATCTACTTAACATCAAGATGTTGGCAAAATCTAAATATGAACATACATTTTACTGTAACATCTGCAATGCTATTGTGCGTAAAAAAAAAAAATTGAAATTTCTACTTTTCCGATGTTCAAGGGGGGTTTGAACCCCTAAACCTCCCGTGTCTACGGCCCTGGGTGGAAGAGCGGCATAGTTTATGCGTAACTGGCGAAATGACGAAATCCTATACTTTTAAAACTAACAGAAAAGACGTGTATTAACCGGGAGGTTACTGGATTTACTACACGAAATTTCGTACGAGATAAAAGCCACTAATTCATATTTAATTACACCTAAACAGCTATTACCAAAGATTAGACGAATACGGATGGATCACTCGGCTCGAGAACAAAAGAATTGCAAATACGCTTTTCTGATTGGTCTTCTCCCCCCCCCTCCAAATCAATGTAGGCGCACACGACGATATAAATTATTGCGCTGATATTTTATACGATATTATTGTACAACTTCTTTATTATCTCGAATAATATTATCATAATAACGGTTATCGCGTGCCGGTAAAAATTTAACACAGATTAAACACCGGTTGTTTTTCAACTGTTTGTATGAAACGAGTATATTGGACACGAGCGCCGAAGCAGAATTCACAATTGATTTTGTGTAAACAACACAAATAGGTTACAATCGCGGGAGCAATGTTTAAATTATTTCAGGTAAATATATTGCGCTATCATGCGGTCACACTGATTTGGGAGTTTTTAGAATGACGTAATTTTTTTTTTACATCGCGAGTGATCCGTCTGTATTCGTCTAATCCGTGCTATTACCACAGATTAGATGAATACAGATGGATCACTCGGACCGAGAACAAAAGAATTGCAAATACGCTCTTCTGATTGGTCCCCCGCATATCAATGTAGGCGCACACGACGATATAAATTATTGTGTTGGTATTTTACAATACTATAGTACAACTTCTTTATTATCTCAAATAATGTTATCATAATAATGGTTATCACGTCCTAGTAAAAATTTAACGCAGGTTAAGCACCGATTTTTTTTCAACTATGTATATGAAACGAGTATATTTAATATGAGGCATTATATGACACAATCGCCAAACCAGAATCACTATGTAAACAACACAAATAGATTACCTCACGGGATTAATGTCTAAATTTTAGGTAAATATATTGCGCTATCATGCGGTAACACTGATTTGGGAGTTTTTAGAATGACGTCATTTTTTTTTTACATCGCGAGTGATCCGTCTGTATTCGTCTAATCCGTGCTATTACTATAAACCAATCGGTTTTTCTGTGCGATAAATCTTTGTCATAAAGATACCTTGCTTTTATCGTACTTTACCGCGAAACCATCGTCACAACGACACGATTATACACAATATGTATAACTATTATAAAAAAATTTATTATTATTATAAAATTAGATAAATGCGGCATAGTTAGTAATAATTATTACTGACTAGTAACAATGCTACAGAAACGTTTATATAATTTTTTTTTGGTCTCTGGGGTCTTGTGCCCCTGAACCTTCCACCGCGAATACACTATTGTAGACAGTGCTTGAATTGGGAGCGAATGCATTGAAATATTCAGGGACGCTTATTTTTTTTTACAACTTTCCATACCTTTTCTATAGTGCAAGCACTGCGTACGTATAGAATAATATAATGTCGAGCCGATAACAACACTGCGTTGCTAAAGGACTTGTAGAGTTATTGAACAACAACAAAAAGATAGTGGCGGACGTAGCTCAAGCGAATTACTCGCGGACGAAGGTTTCAGAGTTTTGTTATCATTGTAAATTTTGAAAGCAACAACGACAGAGGAGCCGTCGATGACCGACAATATTATATGTTCGAGTATATAATATAATACAGGAAACGTTCGGTGTCGGAAAACGCGTCTGAGCGCCGCCGAGATGAGACACCGCCGTTATTGCCGCCCTGCAGACGTATCCGCAGACAAATTACGACTCGATAAAACGCGTTCGCCTCGGTGCGGCGGCGGCGGCGGCGGTCGGGGGACGCAGACCGTATAATGCGATAAAACGCCGATATTTTATATTATTATGTGTCGAGACGAGCTCCACATCCTCGTATGGTATATATTTTATAAAATAGCGGTTTTTATTCGAAAACTAATTATCGAAATGCGCTTTTATCGTAAGCCGCGTATTATTATTATTATTACTTTATTACGGGGCCGTCGCCGTTTCCGAAAACGTTTTCAGAGTCTCGCGCGAATAGTTTTTTTTTTTTTTCGTTGTCGTTAGAGCGCCGTTTTGCACCGTCCGCTCGGCCTAAAACCTTTAGATTTCAAACGAATAAAACGCGTATACCACTCCCACCGAGTATCGTATATTTTTATTTAAAATTATAATAGTTTATACACGTTTGTGTTTGCGGACACATTCGACACGAATATAACGCACATTTTACACGCTGCAATTAGAGGGACAGTTCGCGCGAAATGTCAATTTCCAACGCTAAATTCGTTCGCACTCGAACCGATATTACTCTGATGATTTTAAAGAGCACTCGAAATTGATTACACTGTTACACCATATCCGACGCAGAATTCGTCCAGTAAGTCTTTACCCGACGATTTCCTGTATGTATAATATACAGATATCCAGTTTTTTTTTTTGTGAAATTGATAATACCCGTTCGTCTTGCATTTTTCTCGACTACACGAAGAATTCGAGTAATGCGCGACGGTAGCGTTAAACGTGTTAATATAAATCGATCAACGCGCAATAACGTATATACAATTCAATGCTCTTTGGGGTGTTTAATTCCAATCTCCCGGTGCGAATACGCCGTTTATTGTATCGCGGTGTTGCTACTGCCGCAGGCACGAAGGGACGTGTCTCGAAAACTAAAAAAAAAAAATGGTATAAAAATAACTCGCGGCTTTTTCGTTTCGGACGCGAGAGAAACCGAGTGCAGGGGAGAAAAATCAAAAGCGTCGTTACCGCGCACGTTTTACGGTCGTTCCGGGGCGGGCAACAACCGGTTATAAAGAATATTGCGCACTCGCCTAATCGCGGTGTATCGGTGTACTTATAGAAGGCGGCGGCGGTGTATTGCCGATTCGAGCTACAAGTGAGCACTTTTCAAAATCACTCGCCGTTTATACATGTTTTTAAAAGGGTCCTTCCCCGGGGGCTTTTGAGGTTATTGCCGCACCGACGGGATAAAACGAGGCCGTCGAACGACGGTCCAAATGAATTTTTAACGGGACGACGACGCGCGTACGGCTGAAGCGGATGGCGCCGCCGTAATCGGCACATTCCGTTGATGGTGATGACGACGGAGACGCTGCCGCCGCCGCCGCCGCGGTGCCGAGACGGCGATAGACCGCCCTGCACTTTGAGTACAGTGTACAATGTATGTGCGGTATACGCGCAAAGGGATTTGGTCCGTGGAACGGTGCAGCGGTAGAAGAGAAACGTTATGACGTTGGCGGAGACCGCCGCCGCGAGCAAACCTATGAATCTATCGATCTACTAATAAGGACAATTTATTCGCCGTGCAATAATAAACGGAGCTGGCTACATTTTTTTTTTAATAAAACGATTTGCGATCAACGGTTTTCGGTAAACTTTTATTAAGTACGCCGGGAATTCGTATAAGAATTATTATAAATTTTTATATACATAAAAACGTATATAAAGAAATTTTAAAACGAAAAGAACGCATACGGTTGGGAAATAAAATTCTAGAAAAAAAAACTGATCCTAACGCGAATTTTACGAAACGCGTTTAGGAGAAAAGTTTCGAATACACAACACGGTACACGTAAATTCGGTTTTGGCATAAATACATAATATATATATATATGTGTAATGAAATTAAACGCTTATAATACCTATTGAATTTTTAATTGAAACGGGTAGTAAATAATCGAATTCAATACGACAACTCGTAAATAAATAGTTCTTTACTTTTCACACTTTGGCTTGACTGTACGTTCGCAGATAAATTATTAATTTATATTTATATACACACAAATTCATATCATTATAAATAATATGTACTCGTATAATAGAGACGTATCGTGTCTACTGCTTTTTTTTTTCTGGTCGATTTAAAAGAGAGAAAAAAACCCTGCCCCGAAGAAGAAATAAAAACACGATGGGGTCGTTAACGGATTTTAGAGAGCCGTTTTATTCGCGGATCTCATTTGGAAAACAATCGCTTTTCCCTTCGCTAGCTCCGCAGGAGAACACTATATATACGATACATTACACCCATCGTACGTCCTACGAAAACGGTCTCGTATGAAATATATTATCACAAAATAATATATTATCCAGTTTATCGCGACATTATTATATAGTATTCAGAAATTTATACGACCGAATGTAATATTATTCTACATTTTGATATATCAAATTTACGATTATATTATAGGAATAAAGCAAAAAAAAAATCAAATATTGGAACTATCGATAAGATCTAAACGATATGAAAGTAAAATATTGTATATATATATATATATATATATATATGTGGAGAGAGAGAGAGTTTGTACGCGATTTTATTCGTTCTTTATTTGATTTTTTCTACACATTAAAAATGTATGCTTTTATAACAAAAAAAAAAAAAAAAAATACAAAGACGGGACCATTATTTTATATATTATATATAATATCGTTTTAACATTATAATAGACAGATTTCGTAAATTTCTATAGGGAATATATGGGGTGAAAAGGGTTTTCTTTTCGTATAATAAAGAGAGAAACATCCCTCTTTTTCAGCTCGCGTCGTCCATTATTATCTTCCATAGCTTCTTCCCGGTCACACCGCTACTCCTTCCGAATGATAATGTTATATATATATATATACATTTTTTTTTTTATCATAAATTTATCGTACAAAAGGGGGGATTCTTATCGTTTATTGACACAAACTTTTGGGGTGCAGCGCACTCGAGACGTTAGTTTTGCAATCTAAAAACATACTACTCGTTTCTTCACTATACACATAATATATATTATATAATAACGCACTATCGCGCCATATATACACCATTATATATATATATATATATTTATATAATGCGTGCGTATTATTCGATCTTTTGAACGGAATTTTTAAAAATATCTATACGCTATAATATAAAATAACGCGTATATACTCCATGACATTGTGTTTAAGATTGAAAAAAGTGGTATAAAAAAAAAAATGTTTTTCAAAAAATATATATAAATACGATAAGCGAAACCCGGATGACCGGCGGTTTTTTCTTTATTACTATAAATATATTATATAGTATATAGTGAAAATCTCGAACATAGAATGACGGCAAAATCTCGAACAAACAAAAGTTTGAACGTTAAAATTTTGAAAAATAAAATTTTAAGACCTGTGACCTACCCGAGGTGGTTATTATTCGTTAGAAAGTCGAATCTCATAATATGGTTTCAGACACTTTGTCGATTTCACTTTTTGCGAGGAAAGGAAATTTGTCCGCGATTTCTTTACGGATATTGACGTCACAAATTTTCAACAATTTTCAAGACAAAAAACTGCGTCTTTTAAATGAAAAAAAATGTCAATAAATTGCGAACGAATTTCCCTAATATTATCGCAACTATTCCGCCGTTCGGATTACCCCGGACTGTCAGAGAATCTACTGCAGGGGTTCTCATACTTTTCAGGTTTATGCCCCAAACTCCAGCGAGTCATCGTACACCCTGAATGCTATAGAAAAGTTCTTTTTGACTATGGTCCGATACTCAAGTGTAAGGTAGAAATTTCAATTTTTGTGCTTTTTTTCTCCTTTAACCGGCCATATCACCTGAAAACTATTGGTCCTAACAACAAATCCGAAAATCCCGTTGAAAAGCTCGTGCGATTTTCTTCGAGAAAGCGTATGCCAAGCAACGTTCCAATAGCATTTACGCAAGCACAATCATAAAATTAAAAAAATTCGAAAAAGTCTAAATTAAAATAAAAAAACACTTGACTTTAGCTAATGATTTTTTTTTCGGTGTGCAAATTTCATAAAAACTTCATTTTTTTTTTTAACTTTCACGCCTTCCTAGGAGAGTGGGCGCCCTCTCCTCCCCAGTTTGAGAATCCTTGCTCTACGAGGTAATACGCGCGCGCCCGTTGGCTTCGTCGTCGCGTTTGGATTGCAAACGATTACTGTTATTTACAATAATATTATACGAGATCCCGTATTCACAATAGCGTATACGTGTGGGAAAGGGTTCGCGTATTATACGGGATATAAAGACGGGTTCGTCGTCGGCGCGGCGGTGGGGGAACGGGCGTATGAGGTTTTAACTTTAATCCGAAAAGCTGATATATATTTTCACCGGCCGCGTTAATGGACGGAAAATGCGCCGCCGTTGTCCCGGGGATTCATTCCGTATTCGAACGTGTTAACACCCCCTTTCCCGCCACCACCGCCGTCGTCGGTGATTTACGGAAACCATTTCCCCCGGGGATTTCGGGTCGTATATAACGGGCGGCCGAGCCCGAGCGTACACATTATACAATATACGCAAATGTAAAATATAAATCTCCAGCGTAATCTTTTCCTGGAGCGGCGTTTTCCCGCCTGCGTCGGCCTGGAAAACACTCGCGTTTATACGCGCGCGTATGACGTGTGCTTTGCTCGTGTGTTATTATATTTTAGCCATTAACGCGTGCACGCCGCGGGTGGCCCCCGGTCGTGCGGCAAGAGACGAGGCGGGACGGAGCGGGGGCGTATATAGAAATATGAAATATGTACGTTTTCGCACTAAAAAAATTAAAAATGGATATAATCACATTTTTCCAAAAAAAAATTACCAATTTAACGCGATAAAAACAAAAGGCGTTTACCGAATAATCAAAATTTAATAATATCGTTAAACTTTCGACGGTGATTTACGATACTTGCTACAGTCGTGCAGGAAGAAATCAGCGAGTTTCACGAGACTGGAACGACAAGAACTCCATTAAATATTTACGGTTGAAACTCGTTTTTAACTCTTAAACAATTAACTCTTTTTCAACACATATATTCGTCATGTGAACATATTTTTCGCGACCCACGGTTTGAGAATTTCCGATATATATATATATATAATATGTGTGTGTGTGTTTATATTCAATACTGGCACTGACTTGTGAGAAAACTGTAAATTGAAATATTGAAGTCACGAATACAAATTCGTTTTACAGTTAAAGTGGTTACTGCGTTTACTGTTTTCTCTGTAAACATAAATACGAGGTGAAAAAAAAAAATTATAATAGTATTTTAAACGCGTAGTACAATATAGGAAAAACGTTTTTGAAATATATTCTCGAGAACAGGATAATTACTACTATAATATGCCTATACAGTGTTTAGATATAAAACGTGCGTAATATAATAGATACTTAAGCGAAAATACATATCATAAAGATGGATTATAATTTGATAACTATCTTCCACTAATAAACATACACGGGCCTTGGCAAAAACGACGAGATTAAAATTTAAAAATTCATCACGGTTCCACGATTTTGACCCTACGTTTCTCACATACATAAACGATACACATTTCGAATATTACGAATATTAAGCATAATAAATTATTAACGTTATTAATAATATTATAAGACATTGTATTTTTAAAATAAACAGTAATACCTAATCGTCGGTCGTTAATGTTTTAATTATTTATTTTTAAAAAAAACTCTTTTTTTTTTACACCGATGTATTACTGTGTTTACGCGTATGCGTGTACGTTTTGTTTAATTAGGTATATATTGTCGGACCGTCGAAAAATTATTCTATTAATTACACCGAAACTTAACAAATCGTACACGCACGAGAATTATATATATATATATATATATATATATATATATATATATATATAGGATTTAAACGTATTATATACGCATATAATATCGATTTAAATCGGTAAGCAATATACAGTTATACATATCAAGTAGGTATCAACACTCAAGTCTTAAATAATTGTTTTTAAAATCGAAGAATCGAGTCAACTCGATATGTTAATTTATACGGAAGTAAATGAGTCTAGTTAAGTTAAAAGTAAAATTCGTACAAAAAAAAAAAAGTAATTTAAATAGTTATTAGTTATGAGTTATAATTTTAAAATTCAATGCGATAACAATCCAAAACGTGAAGATTATTTGTATAAAAACAATAAATTACAGAAGACGCGACCTGTTTCCTGTTTTATAAACTATAAATTATTCATAATTATTTTGTAACATGCAACGCAACAAGAGAAATACGTTTTGCAACGATTGTTTTATTATTATTATTATTCGTTATATGCATTGAACTCGTGTTCACGCGACACCAAAGACACAAAATGGACATGTTTCGATTTTAACTAATTTTATTGTATAAAGTATTTGCTCTTGCTGATATTACAGAAGGAAGTATAATGTCAGAGCAACAAAGAAAATAACCCGTTTTGAAAATATTTCACCATAAAAATTTTGCGTATTTTAAACGTTTTTGTTTTTTAGCGCTAATATTGTCCTAGTATTGGTGTTAATTTTTATTTTTTCGCTTATACACGTTAAATTTAAATTATTTTCTGTTTTTCACGAATCTCGTAATACTCTGAGAAGATAAGAAAAAATACCCACATTGACATTTCATTAGTTGTTTTATTATATAATCTATTTGTAGACATTAAATTACCGCGATATCCTGGTAGCACGCGCGGACTTTAACTGTAATTTATAATAAATCCAATATTTTACTATTTTTTTTTTTTACCATTTTTAATATTATAATACTTTTTTTTCATTAGAAAGTACAGCGCATTTTTCAGTAATTTTCAATGCTATAAAATCCGAGCCCTGCCAAGTCGATCAGCCTATTATCTTAAGTACTCGCGGGATAGCTCAATTCTGTACGCGTATACATTGAGAAAAATAAAAAAAATCATACGTTGCAATGTTCTTATTTTTTTTTTTTTAAGTAAATTATGTGTACACATACGATTATAAATAGTAGTAGCAGTTGTAATAGTAGTGGTAATATAATAATACGAAATGAATATTACGAATTTCGATGGTATTATTTTAATATAACGGCTCGCACCCTCTTTTTCAAATAAGATCGCTATATGTATATACTAAGAAACCTGCAAAACTTTTTCCCCTCAATCCCCCTCGGTATATATATAGAATATATTTTACGTATATACATATATACACGGGTGCACGGAGAGATACTTTATTCAAATAATAACAACTGACGCCAAACATTATTATTATTTTTTTTCTTCTCTTCTCGTGGCTTTATTGCAGATTATAATATTTAACTTTTCGTATCTAAACTTAATACGAAAACGGAGGGCTGTCTGAGAGGGAAACGGGCCACTTGAATATTCTCTTATACATACGTATATAATTATTATTTTAATGTACACGGATTTAAGTCATTTCGCGAGTGGTAAGGGTGGTTGTGTATCTCGGTCATTATGAGTCACCGTAAAAATTATTTATTTACTCGTTTTTATAACTTAAATTTTACATTGTAATAATACGCAACAACGACTATTATATACACAAACAAAAAAAAAACCTATTATTAATGTATGGTTCTATAAAGTTTGACTCCCGACACTTGTATATAAACGTATAATATTAATTATTATTATTGTCGAGTTGATTTCAGTATTATCTTATACTATATATACACACCAGTGGAGGTTATAAATGATGATCAAGGGGGGCGCGAAAATGGAACCAACCCCCTCTGATAATGAAATATACGCATTGACGAGTGATTAACGAAGAAAAAAGATCTATTAATGTACCGAGACGAAATGCAGACGAAGAAAAAGAAAGAACAAAGTGCATGGAATGTAAACGAAATAACAATAAAACGAAAAAAGAAAGTAGTCACCAGATAGCGCTACGACACAACATAGAGGGCGTGACAGAAAAGCGCGTATGAATAGCGGTCAGTCTCGAACACACACACACACCGCAGTCAGACGCGAACTACGTTGTTCACGTCTGATCGTCGTGACTACACTGAGCGGTCCTATAGTTCCGGTCCGCTATTTATAAGCGCCTTTCTGCCACGCCCTCAATGTTGTGTCGTAGCGCTATCTGGTGATTACTTTCTTTTTCCGTTTTATTACGGTCGGCTAAACGCGCTATGCCGGTATATGCGGGTGTTTAGTTTAACGATGACCGAGCGACCGATCGTACGCGCGTATGCAATCTTTATATATATTATTATTATTATTATTATTATTATTATTGTGCCGTAGACCACGTGCCAATTTTTTCTGTTTTTCTCAGACTCTCTGATATGGATTTTTTATAAATTCATCAGTGTGTTTCTGACAGCTTACACGGAGCAACTCTACACTTGAATAGGGTTTACTGAAGAGTGAAAATTCTAAAATAAAAAAAAAAAGTTTAAAATTTGTTTTTATTCGTACCTCGACTGATTGAATATTAATTATTTATTTAATTTTTGTAATTTTTTGAAAAACGACAGAAAATGCGAACGAAATCTTGTAATAACATTCTCGCATAAAATAAAGATTAAAAAATTTTTTTTTTTTTAATGTATTATAATTTTAGTCTCGAAAAACTGTTCGGCGAAATACTGATGAAAATCGAGAACGATTGAAAAACTGAGCTATTGCTTTGAGAAACGTGCGCACGGGCAACGCCGAATAATTATTCAGCTATAGCTATATATGTGTAATACAATCGGATAAACACATTAAATCTGATTACGCGTGTAATATAAAAATCGATGTTCATCCGCACGAATGTGTCGCAATCACAATTATATTTTTAACAAGCGAGCGCGCACACGTGTCGCGTAATAATTTATTTATTTAATTGTTCGCGAGTACTCGAATAATAATAATAATAATATATATAAAACGGGAGTGGTCTCGGATACGAGACTGCAGTAAATATAGTCCGTTTGTCGATTTTCCAGAACAAACGACCGCGGAGCACGACATTCTCCGTATTTAGTACCGCGGTGTCGTATATTTTATGCGCAATGCGAGTAGTGTAATTTTTTTTCCCCCTCGTTTTTTTTCGTTGGTTCTCTCCGCGTATCGGCGACCGGCTAAACCTTAATTAAGTTATAAAGTAACTCTTCGGGGCCCGAGGAGAAGTGACGCGTTGTAGGAGGGCGGTGTGGCGATCCGAAGTGTATGGGCGTGTATTGGGGCCAACGCGATTTATGCTTCGATTGCGTTGGATACAGTCCGCCAGCCCGAAACGGACTGGCGACGACGATGACAAAAAAAAAAACAAAAAAAAACTCCAAATATTCCAGCGAGAGACCGGGCGGCGGAAAGGGGAAAAATAATATTAATAATCTCCGACGAAACTTTTACGCCGACTTAATGTTCCGCCGGGGACCGCGAGGCAGCGGACGAAAATTGGATTTGTTTGCGTATATATATATACGCGACGTTGTTTAATTGATAATATAAATGCAAAAGCCTTCTGTGCGTGTGTGTGTGCCGTAGCGGGAATAGAAAATTAAAAAAAACGCAAATTTTTCCGCTCTTGTTTTAATTCGTAGGTGGGGAGAGGGGACGAATTTTTTTTCTCTCGGTGTACTATAATATTGTACGTAAACCGAGTGGAAATTATATTATTTTTTTTTTTGTCCTCCGAAAAGTTATTACTCCTGAAATGCGCGCAGTTATTCGAAATATTTCTAACGGTATACGCGTGCACTTGCTGATTTCGTGACTTTTTATTACTATACAAGTCTTCGGCAACGCGGAACACATAACGGCGTTTTTCCATCGCGTCTGATTTACGGATTGAAAATTATCTCCATTTCGACACTAAAACAACGTTCAGAAAAGATGAAAAAAACAATATTATATAAAATATAAATTGTAAACACTGCAGCGGACTTGAAAGAGCGAACTCTGTATACGAACATATAGAATACGTTCCATCGTTTGGATTTGTATTTGTATATAGTGACGGATTGAGTTTTTTTCGACACGTGACACACATTATTCATGGCCAGTTTTTTCGACGTCCGCAACTGGCTTAAAACATAGAATTAATACAATATGGCGAGAGAAAAATAAATTGACCGAGTTGCACAGGAGAAAACTGTAAGTGATATTGAAAATTCGGTCAAACGAAATACGCGCTGGAGAAGACGATATAGTGACCGAACGAGAACGTTTTATATATATATGTAAATAACCCGAAAATAACGATATTATCTAAAACGACAGGTAGAAAACGAGAGTAATATAAGTTATTATTTTAAAAACCGTATTATGTCGTACGACGGTTGTATTTGAGTTACTACACAGAGACGCCCCGACGAGAGTTCGTCCAGCTGCTTTAGATCCGAGTCGCGGATTTCGTCGGTGAAAACGTAAATTAACTGGTAACGTTTCGGTATAATAAGCGTGGAAAAATTGAAAATATTCTCACATACACCTCGTAATAATATTTTCGGTTTATAAAATCGAGTAATGTCCAGAAGAACGTCCAGGAGGTGTCCCGCGTATCTCGTACGCGCACGAAATGCGTGCAGAACGCACGGGTCCGCGAGACTGCGCGTGAGGAAACAAAAAAAAAAAAAATGAAATTCACCGGCGCGTTACAACGACCGCGGTATGTATGCACAATACCGCGATGGTATATTGTGCACGCGTAGACGACACAGCGGTGTGCAAAGCGACTTATTACTTTTTCTCCTCTCTTCCGCCGCGTCGACGACAAACGGCGCGCGAGACAAAACCGTACGCCGTCCGTTGAACGAGCGCTTCAGAAAAAAAAAACCCAACAAAAACGCGTAAATAACGCGCGCGCGCGCAAGAGCCGCGCAGACACGTACGCTGTCGGAATATTGTCGAAAAGGAACGCGGAAAAAGAAAGCGAAGGAAAAACGGGTGGTCGTACCGGCGGCGTATTGCTCGCAGCGCGCACACAGGGGTGGGACACCGGACGAGAGGACTCGCACAAAAGGACGGGCAAGTATTGTGTGTGTGTGTGTGATATTTTAATATGGGAACGTCTGCAGTGTTAAATTGAAAATGTTAAATGGCTCGTGTACTCGTGTACGTACGTACTTAAGTGTAAGAGTGCAACACTCTGGAAACGAGGATTGCAGACCGCAGCATCGTTTTCGCGCAAAATAATAATAATAATAATAACATAATATACGCGCGGGGTCGGGCGCTTTTTCTTTTTTCGTGTCTCTCCTCTCTTTTTGAATTTTCTATTCACGCGGTCCGCGAGTGTTATTTATTTATTTATGAATTTTTTTTTTGTTGGTCGTAACGAATTTGCGGTTCGTGCAACACCGCGTTTCTTATAAAATATATTTTTAAAATATCAGTTGTCCTACAATAACTGTGGCGAAAAACAAAAAAACGTGTTCTTCTTCCTCTCTTGTATTTAGAGAGGGAAGACGCGCGTCTTTTCGGGGACCACTGCGGACGAAAATGTAGAAAAAACAATTGTAAAACCGTTTTTAATTGCAGATAAATATTATATAGGGCGCGGAATACGTTGTTTTTTGGTGTAAATTTTTTTTTCTAATCGTTTTTAACGCGCTTTTAATTTCGTACACTGCATCACACAAATAATTATAACATCGAAATTCACACGGTACATATAGAAGGTAAAACAAATAGTAGTGAATAGTGTATATATAGGCTGCAGGAGGTTAGAGCACCACGTTATCATTATGTTGTTATCACTTATTATACTAACGTAACATTTGCTTACGCCGTTGTCGAAATTAATTTTTGGCATTTCGTTTTTAGTGCGAAACGACTATGGGAAAAAAATACTTACATTTATATTTTTACATATTAGTATAAAATTATAATAAATGATGAAAAATTTCTTACATTATCATTTTAGACGAAAATCGATATTGTTTTAACAAATAATAATAATTATCGGTTTTCACCCAAAAAAAAAAAAAAAAAACTTTAATTTTAATTTTCAGTAGTCGATTAACTACTAACACACTTTGCGTCTTTTAAAATTTCCAAAAGAATAAATTATTTACGTTAAGAATATCATATTTTCTCTGCATGTACGAAGTTCAAAATAATCTAGTCGATTGAAAATAAGAATGTAGAATTGATGACGAGAGTCGAGAAGGACTATAATTTCTCATGAAAGTATAAGAGAACCAAGGGGGTCGACCCGGTATAATTCGTGTATTCATTTATTTAAATTATATTATTTAAAAAAAAAAAAAATTGTTAAATAAAAATATATATGGCATTAATATAACGTTGTCACTCGTTGTAATTAATTATTATTTATAATTTCTTCAAAAATATACGTATTTTAAACTCATAATTTTTTTTTTTAACTTATCTCGCATATATAGTTCAGTCTTATAACTATATTTAGTTTATTAAAATTAATTGAATTTTAGACGTTCCATACGATACAAAAGATAAATTAAATCAATACAAATACAATATATATATATATACGGCGTGTTATAACGACTACGGTGGTGATAAGTTGAAATAAAAATATTCTTTCTAGTGAACCACAAAGAATTTTGAAATTCCCCAACTCGTTATACCGTACACGCCTTTTACATTATCACGGTCTGAGAAACGTGAAATCACTCTCCGTGTGAATTTACGATTGGAGAAACGTTTTTAATCGTGCGCGTATATAGTAAATTCCCTGCTGCTGCTGCTGCGCGATTCGTCGCAATAACAGAGGTTACACTTACATTATATTGCGACCATAAATTGTGTCGATTTTCAATTTCGTTCGAATTTCCAAAGTTTTTACTGCGTAAGAGAGGCGGGGCGATCGCGATGGACGGACTGATAAAGTACCGGAGACTAATATTCTACGTTCTAAGGAAAATATATATATTTTAAGCCACGCTCAAAAAGAATGTATATAGCGTAGAAATTTAATTCGAAAGTCGCATCTATTTACCGGTACTGTTTAACAGTCGATGTTGCGCGTTAAAACGCGGTGTCGTCACGTGGAAGTGGATAAAACGTGTACAAATGGAATTCGTTAAAAATTTATATAATAATAAGTAAATAATACGTTTAAAATAATATATATTCAATTAAGAGGGTTGGAAGCGAGTATTTCCTATCTTCATCTTGCACACGCGAATCATAGTAAAATAAACGTTTCGTACTTTCAACTTACCGCGATCGACCTAGTGATACGATAAAGATTCTGCTAAAAACACATGTGGATTCGTCGTGAATTTTATTATAGAACGACTCGCCCACTTTTTTAATTTTTTTTTTTTTATTCTTAAGATCTTCAAAAATTTAATATTAGCAACTTTTTAAGGATTTATGAAAGAAAAAACATTAGAAATATACTATTCTTCGTGTATGCTAGACAAAGATAGAGTCCCTTGAAGGAGACGTCATACGTATGTCTGATATAACATAAACCTGTCATAAAGCATTTCAAATACATCCCGTCGATTTAAATAATGTTTTAATATTAACCACACGTCATATCGATATAACGATTTTTGCACACACACACACACACACACACTTAATATTTTTGTAAGCGATTTAAACGTTATAATGTTATAAACTCTGATCTACGGAGTGCGCGTTCCTTAGCACTTCGTTTTTTTTTCGTTCTCCCACATTTTACGACTGTATAATATACATTTTTCCGGTACCTTTCACGCATCTGTTCGAATAAAAAAAAAACACATAAACACACGAGTCGTCGTCGTTCTTATTATTATTATTATTACGTATTATTATTATTATTATTATTATTATTATTATTATTATTATTATTATTATAATAGTATTATAGTTATAAGTGTGTGTGTGTGTATTGGTGGCGGCGGGGCGCGGCTACAATCCTCGGAGCGCGTGCGCCCGTTTCACATAAAAAAAATAAAAATAAAAACGATGTTCACACGTTTATTTCCACACGTAAAAATCTCAATAAAATTCTCGCACCAGTCGTTTATAATAATAATAATAATAATAATAACAATAATATCGTGCCCGGTGCTTGTATAGTTTCTTTTTTTTCAAGCGGACAAATATATATTATTCATTAACCCGTTTCGCGCGGGTATATTATACACTGCTGCACTGCACATTTATATTAACGCGCGTGAAATTGTGCGCGAGGCGTGCGTGTTTAACGGGACGAAAGACGCCCCGGAACAGATAACTTTGAACATTACATGCACCGGCTTAATTAAAGTTTTAAGACGCTATATCGCCGCCTTCCCTCCCTCCCCCTTTCGGACAAAAGTTAATAACACTCCGGCAAACGGATGCTTGTGTGTATGCTTATATGTAATAAGTTTAAGGTATTAGTGTTGTATATACTCTAACCCAAAAGTCTTCCTCCTCTTCCGCCCGACGATTCTATAAGTGTATATATATATATAGGAACTTCATCCGTATATTTATTTATATATACGGCGAATATTGCAAACGGGGCCCGGATTCTGTGGGTCCATTAAGTTTAATATCGCGACGCCGCGCGGTTCGCGACGATTTTTATTTTATATACATTTTTTTCTCAATATTTCTCGCAGCGTAAAAAATGGGAAAAATTAAAAAAAAAAAAACTTTCGACTTGTAGAAACGCGATTTTTAAAGATTTGTAGTATATTAGACGAGATAAGTTCTGTATGAGTAGATTTTTTTTTTAAATTACGTAGAATAAAAAAATTTACGAATTACTCAGTGTTTTAGTAGTAAAATTACAATTATTAACAGTTTCTCAGCTATTTAATGTACTCATAAATTGTCATATTATTGTTTTTAAGTATCTAGGTCATTTTTATATATCTATATTTCGTTTATTCTACTTAACATAACTTCTATTATTGTATAAATGTGAATTGCATTATGTATTATGTATTTTATATTGTGTAATGTTATGTTAGAGTTATTACTTATTGTACTTGAGCCCACATGGGCGTTTATGCAAAAATAAATAAATAAATAAATAAAAAATATTTAGCTACCGATTGCGAAGAATTATCGAAATTCGATATACGTTCGCGTAATCAACTATTTTCTATAGGTTTTTAAATCGCGTTTTCAAGTGGACATAGCATGGACGCTACATTCACTATAAACGAAAACGACACATGTAAATCAGTTTTAATAATTTTTTTTTTTGCGTCTTACCGCTTAATAGCTATTCATCGCACGAAATTAGTTATCATCGACGATTTACATCGAGTCGGTGTGCCGTTGATGAAGTACGCCGTCTCTTGAGCGTAAGACCCGAGTCTCGGTTTTAACTATTCATGGTGCATTGCTTAACCATAAAAGAGTATAAAAGAGTGTAATACGGTTTCAAAGGAGGAAATGTATAATATCCCTAATATTTATAATAAAATCGGTTCGTCGTCGGAGCGTATGAAAATTCATACACCTACCACAAACGATTTGGCATATAATTATATAAAGTCAATGTGCATAAATAAATTTTCGTCAATGAAATTTTCGGTAAAAACTCAAAAAAAAAAAATAAAAATTGCATATAACTTTATGGTAACAAGTAAAACATATAAGAAATATTTTTCGCGAACTGATTTTTTTATCGAGCGGATGCACGAGAAAAAAATCCGCTTAAGACGTTCGAGTGATTTTTTTTAAGAGCAAAAAAAAAAATGGAAATCGTGCAGAGGCAGTGTTCTCTCTCAGTAATTATTACTTCACTCGTACGCATCGCTGGAAAACGTATATTTCCGTTTCATTATTATAACAGAAATTTTCAAATCGCCTCCGAATTCGATCCGAACACTGTAAAGTCACAGCCAGACGGCGGCGTATACTCGTGCAGTGTGCCGGAGATGATTCGCGTGGCGCGTGGGAGGAGATCCCGTTAATACGGTCGGTTCATCCCTTCCGTTCGCAGTGGTACAGCGGGCGAGGTGGAAGCTGCAGCAGAGAGAGAGAGAGAGAGAAGAGACGTGCTGCGAGCCAACACAAACACGACGGCGGCCCACCCGTCGGGGTACGCGCGACGACGACGACGGTGCCCCGACGGTTAGAAGAGGAGTAGAACATTTTTATGGAAGTTGTTCGTTTTTGTTTACTCGAGATTAAATCTGTTATACGAGATTATATATATATGTATACGGTCGTTGTTACTGTTATTGCTTTTGTTTGTTATTATTACTATTTCTCCTCTTTCCGCCAGTATTTTTCTTCTTTCTTTGTGACCCGAAAGAAATATATATATATATATATATAGTTATTTTTTCTCCGAGAGAGAGAGAGAGAGAAAAAAGAAATATAAGCTTTTTGGATCGTCGTCGACTGTACAGTGCGCGCGAACGTATTTCGATTAAAATAATGCGCTCCGTTTATAACGAAATATGTATATATTTTTTGTAGCGATTGTGCCGTACGGCCAGCCGAGGTATTCAAAACGATCGGTGACAACGTTTTTTCAAATAATGTTTTCAACAACTCGTACGAAACGAATTTTCGAAAGAGATTTTCTCTTTTACGGAAACCTGAAAGTATTGTACAGATGTATATGAACGCGTCCGAATAATTTTCTGCGCCGAGGAATTGCGATTGCAGAGTTACTATGTATTTGAGAGGGAAATGCTGAGAAGAACATACGCGGTCCACGTGTCGACGTCCAAACAGGAATGCGAAGAAATACAGTATACGAACTATTTTAAATATATCTAAAAAAAAAAACATCGACGCTGGCAGGACTTGCGTGGAAAATGCAAGAGTTTTTAGTAAGGAAAATTTGTATTGAACGTAATGTGGGACGTTATTTTTAGTGGAGGATAAAAGCAGTCAGTGGGAAGGAATGGAAATTCGTTTGGCCTCGACGCCCGGAAAAGCGAAAAAAAGGAGAAGACATATACGAGAATCAAGTCGCTTCGGAACCCAGCTTTCGCTGTTCGCATTGATGGCGGTGTTCATAAAACTGCTCTTAAAAAAGTAAAAATGTGAATTTCAAAGGTATTAGAAGTTTTGCTGAAAAAAAAGGATTTTTCGGTAGCACATATGTGAGTCATGTTAAATATCGAAAAAAGAATTGTTGTTCTCGGTTAAGAGACCAACACTTGAATGCGTAGCAGTCTAACGAATATCAAATAATAAACTAATTAGTGTAAAATATTCAACCTCAAGTACCACACTAAATATTTGTACATTTTTTTTTTATTCCAAGCGATTATGGTAATTACTTTAAATAATTTTTGTTTTTTGCTCTTTTCGTGAATTTTTTTTTTTTGCGTTTTTATCCGTCGCCTATATTTCACATTTTAAAAATTGTAAAGTTAAACTAACTTAAAACAATTCGTATCCACTTTTTAAATTCAAAATACTGAATGAATTAAAAATATATATAAATTAATCACACTCTACATAAAAAAAATAATAATAATGATAACGTCCATAAAAATAAAAATATAATCGATTTAACTATTGGTTAAATTTAATATTTCATTTAAAAATTGTTATACAGGTACTCGAAATTGAAATTAGACGATTCTATTTAACATAGGTCCGAGTGTTGGTGGAATAGAAAGGTATTTCGTGTCTATTTTGAATGTCATATATATGTACAATGATTTTTATTTATTTTTTTACCTATTCATGCAATAGGGAATTTTTATGGTTTCTGTACAAAATTAATGTAATATACATGATAAACGTGTACTGCATTCCAAAATTTCAATATTTATAGACTTGTATTTTTGCACGTTCCGACAAATCCAGTTGACACCGCATATTTATTTATTTTTATTATCCTATAAAACGTAATAAATATTTTGATACTCATAATTGACTCAATAGAGAAAGCGTATAACGTCCAAGCCTATGACGAGCATTTTAGTAATTTTATTTTATTTTATAAAAAAAAAAAAAATGTATTAAGAATCAATGTATTACGCGTGTGTATTAATCATCGTTTATATTTTATAATAATGGAAATTGAGAAAAATATTCGTTGACATTGAGCTGTTGACCTGTTGTATACTGGATTATATTTTCAAGAGGTATTTTTTCTAAACTGTATATATTATTTTATACACGTTATAAACCTATATATATATATATTAACAAAAAAAATATCGAATTACTTATACACATTTATAATCCTAATGAATCACGTTTCCTGTGATGTCAGAATGTCACATTAAATTTTATTGACCATTATAGAAATAAAAGTAGCCACAAAATATAATAATATACATATATTCACAGAACCCGTTTCGTTAGTAAAAAATAAAATAAAAATAATAATATTAATTAAATTACCTTGTAAATGAATTACAACGCGTTATTATATAAAGTTATCAAATCGATGAGTATTTGTAAGATTCTCGAGACGATTCCGAACTTATTTATAGTCGTATTTGACACAAAAAAAAAGAAAAAAAGCCGCCCAGACTTATTTTATGTAAATAATTATTTATAAACTATAACGACACTTTAAAAACATTTTAATTTTCTATTTTTATACTAATAAATGTATAATAATAATAACAGTAATAATAATATGATATTTATTACCAACAAAATAAAATTTGACAATTAATGTTATACATATTCTAATATTATATTAAGATGGACCTCCCATAAATTCTATTAGGTATATAAAATATATGTAAGTATAAGATAAAGCGTACAACTGATTTTTTATTCGATTTTTATGTAGGTATATATATATATAATACATATACCTATATAGATTTAATTAAAAAGGATGCAGAATCTTTAGGCAGAGTGCTGAATTACGATAGAAAAAGCACTGGGTAGTGAAGGATGGAGGATTGTGTATGAAATGGTATGGTCCTGAGAGGCTTTAGAACCAGAAGATATATATATATATATATATATATTTATAATATAATTACCAAAATGTCCAGAATAAATAACACAACTACTGCAGAGCTTACGAGAATTTCAATAAAAATGATTCATACATATTATAGGTTTAATTTATATGTTACTTTCAAATGGGTTTATATTTTTTTCCTATATATAAACGAAAATTCAAAGACTGAAAATTATTACACTAGTACAATAAACTCGAGAAAAACGTGGAATTTCGAACGGGGTTATAACGCGTGCCTGTATACTGCACGCGTATAATATTGAATATTTAAATTTCGACCGTATCTATATATATATATATACATGTACTCGTAGTATTGTAACGGCGTTTTATATTTTTCTCTTGGTCCTTTTCGTTTTTAATGCGTTCGACGCTTCGGGGAATTTCAGTTGCGTATCAATATTCTAATGGCGGCGAAAATTGAAATTTAAAATGTATTAAAATCAATTCCGTTTTGTATATAATTTGCATATCTATATAATAATACTGATTATTCGTACACAGACGACTGTTTTTTTCTCCTCTACACATTTTTCGAAAAAAGAATAAAAATCTGATACTCAAATACGCGTAAATGCTGCAGCGCGTGCAGAATGTACGAAAAAAAATTTGATTTCGTGACAACTACTGCGCTTATATATTATACAATATTATATAACAAAATATACTCACGTTCAGTGAGAGTAAAAAAAAAAAAAAAATTTAAATATTCATTTCTCGTGGGCACTATAATAATAAATACGTATATACGCACGTCTTTTGCGCGACATTTTTCTTTTTTTATCTTTCAAATGCGGCGGAAGAAAAAAAGGCTTATCTATTCAAAAGCCGGATTTTATGCGCGCAACGATAATAATATCAATACCTTATATCGAGCTCTATACATATATACGTCCGACAGTAACCGCGGTTTACTGCAACAGATCGAACCCCACGAAAATGTAGGAGAAGCTGCAGCGCAGGAAATACGGACGATAATCCGTAGCTCGCGAGAGGGGTATGTACGCGTAGTTCCGACGGGTATAAAATCCCGGTAGGGGAAGTAGGAAAAATTTTTTTTTACATTGCGAAATGTCGCGACGGCGGCGAGGGTGTGATATTTTTTTATTCGAACCGTTTTATATGTAAAAAAAAAATAAATAAATACTATTTAAAGTACCTATAAGCACGCCGTTTTACCGTCATTCGGTGGTGGTCTTTGCGGATTTAACGAATTTTTTTTATAGCGTTTTTTGTTTTTTTCGGCCCATTATACGTGTGTGTGACTACGCCGCAAGTTATAATTACATCGAATAACCCTACAGTTCCGATAATCGAAACGTGATATATATAGTAGTTTATGGTATGGATTAAAAAAAAAGCGTAAAACAACGATGTAATTAAAACGGGGTAGGGAAAAAAAAGGTGAAAAAAAACGCCATTTATATTCTGTGACCGCGGGCGTTATTGCGACGAAATATTATTATACGATGTCGGCAGACTGCTATATCGGGGCGCTATATAAAGCGCAGTTGGTCACATTTTGTGCACTTGGAAAAGTTACAAATATATATTATACAAAAACTATTTTTCCGTATTATATAGCTGCAAAACAACACAGTACTATGCGACGTTCAATCAGTAAAAGTAATTTTTTTTAATCTGTGAATCGTCAAAGTTAGCACGTTAAAACTGAAAACGAATATTTGTTAAACATGCGCATCATATCCACTTCGAGATCGGGATCAAAGACCAGCTATATGCATACAAACGCTGTTGAAATCAAATGAACGTCGTGTCTATTTGCGGAAGCATCAAAAATAAATTCCGGGCAAGAAGAGAACAAAATTTCAGTCTAATGGAGATAATTTGAATTATATTTTATACAAAAAAAAAACTATAATATTATTATGACTTTGAACGAGATAAATTATATTTAATATCCACGCATTTATCAGTTGTATTTAAATAATCGTTCTAGTTTCACTGAATTACTCAACAATATTACTTTTCATCTATATACTCGTATTACTATTCACGAATATTTTTAGACCTTTATAAAAAATATGAATTCCCAATATCTTTCCCCTCCATATTACCTCTCCGCACGGTAAGTTCGTATAAATGAGAAAAATACTTAGAATAAGCCCTGGACTATACATAATAAGTTGTACTATACGTATGCAGAAAACTTCTCGTAATGATTCGAATTGTCGCCGGATAAGCATTCAGTCTACATAAAAAAAAAGTGTTGGCAGACAAAAAAAAAACAATACGTTCTTCGCTTCGTCTGCGACAATCTAAAAGCACTTTATTGTAAAAAAGCAATTCAATCGGCATATCTCTTCGCTTAGAATCGAATATAGAAATAAAAAAGACCTAACGAGTTATAATATTGCAGTAAAATATTTTACGTATATTCGAGTTACTTTAAAAGCGATCAGCTGTATTTTTCGCAATTTCGTTTAACAAAACGAAACCTCGACCGACGACGGTCATTAAAGTATAATATTATAGATTTTTTTTTAGATATATTTTAGATTTTTTTTTTAAGAGTTTTCGTCGGTTTACGATTATTTTAAACGTTGAGCGCAGAAAATTACACGTCGTGCGATCTAGTAACGACGGGCCGAACTAACGCGACGGAAATTCGGATACCGCGCATATATATTTATATATAAATTATGGGTATAAATAATTTTAGAAACGAGTTAAATAATTTTAAATACATATATTACAAATTACTGTTATTCCAAACGAGCGAGATTCACACGAGTGGACGTCTCTCGAATAGTATTTTCTCGCCTTTCGACCGATAATAATCGACCTTGTGGTTACATTGAGAAATATAAATTTTATTCTAAAAAAAAAAAATTCATATGAATTGTTTTTATTTAATAATTAATATGTCGATCTCAACGAAGAAAATGAAAAATTGAACTTTTAAATAAAAATCTTTGTATTTAAATAGGTGTTTTAAAACAGATGAGAATGGAACATAAACGGGGGAGGAGTAGAGAGAGTTGGCTCAAGTCCTGAAGAGGTGAAGGGCGAGTATTTGTTGTGCGAAGGAAAATATAAGTGGAACTGAGAGAGGTTTTTACGAGATGGAAGTTCGCGGTGGTCCGATCCCATGTATAGTTGGGGGAGTGAAAAAGGAAATTTGTAATGTAATAATTACAACAGGCTACGGGTCATAAAGAGTTATCACATACTTGATGATTCGGTTTTTCGTTGCGACAGAACAATTGGTCAAGGAATTATATTAATACGGAGACGTACGTAAAAATAAAAGAAACTGCGATTTTGTTCTGGTCCACAGTCTATTGCGCGAAAACGCGCATGCACTATAAAATCAATGTGCGTAGGAAGGATTTAAAGAAGATTTATTATGTGTTTGCCTTACTGTACGTATCATAGTCGTAGTATAATTTCACGCAGAGTATACTAATATTTCTGGCGCACATATAATATGATCATTTCCAGCGCGTTTGCGAAATAAATCCAAATGTTTGCATTGTAAAATTGTATTCGTAAAAAACAAATTTTATACCCGCGGCGCGCCATTACATTATACAGCGATAATACTGTGCTCTGGAAAAAGAAAAGACGCTTTTTTTCCGAAGAAAATTCGTTATTATTTTTATATAAAGTAAATATTATGTATGTTATGTACGGGTAATGTTGACGGTTTGGCTGATGCGTTCGATTATAAGCACGGAACGTCAACACTTTCCGGATAATGTTAAGAACTAATCAATTATTATACAATGACTAATACCAAGAGTATATAATAACTCATCTTGACTCATAACTTGTTTTAATGATAAAATGAAAAGTATACGTGTCCTAGTGTTTGTCTTAAAACGAGGTTGCTAATGGTGAACCAATTGCCAATGGATGGAGCGTAGAAAACGACTGGTGTTTTAGAAGAAACTCCATCAAAATGAAATCGTCGTCAGAGCTTCTTTTACGTATACGTATAACCGTCGGATTTTGGAAATCAAACGATGTCGAGCTGTGAGTCAGAAATAGTCTAGAGTACAGCGACGGTGTGACCAGCAGGAACTCGTGTCATAATATAACAGTGGTCAAAGTAATCCCTCCACTTCTTTGAGACAACACATTCCATCCGCTCCACTTATTTCGTTTAAAACTTTTCATCCCTCTTGGATTTTAAAAAACGTATTTTTATAATTTGTAATTGTATAACGTTGTGTAATTTGTTTTTTTTTTAGAAAAATATCTTTCGAACCGTTTTTTATCTCATTCGTTGTAAGGACTTTTTAAAATTTTAACATTCAGTACGTCACTTGATCGCAAAAAATACAGTTTACCATCGATGTTAATAGGTATCAGAACCTTTTGTTTAAAGAAAAAAAGATTTTTTTTCAACAATACGGACCCCCCCAGCCCCAGCCCTTTCAAAACTCGAAATGACGACACCGTCCCCTCACTTATGTCACTTCGACCACTGCATAATAACAATATGTACTGTAACGGGCGGTGCAGACGATTTAATGTTATAAACGCGTCGTTCGCTGTCAATAACGAATCTCCGCGGCCCCCGTAACAATTTTTCTCTTCTTCTTCCTTTGCTCGTCCAAAAACGAACGTCTGGAACAAAAATCTGGACACGGTCGCGTACAACGGACTTTTGCCGATTGATCTCTGCCTGTACGCGCGCGGTGTACATATACGTAATATAATATGATTTACTCGGGACGAGTTTGAAGTCGGGCACGATTTCGCAGTCATTTTAAAAGGCGCGTGTGATGATAAAAACAACGCGGAATATTCGGAATTTCGAAGGCGACTTTATTGGGCCCCTGTGGACGTAACCGTTCCTGAACGGCTCGCGCGAGTGTCGTGTGCGCGCGTACGGCGGTGATAAAAAGCGACGATTCGCTCGCGCGTAACGGCCGTATAAAGGCCGCGTATACGACCGTGTCGACACGTCGTCGGAATGTCTGTTGGGAGTTTTCATTAAACGCGCACACGGCGCCGAAAATGTATAAAAAGGGAGACTAGCAGCAGCAGCAGCAGCAGCAGCAGCAGAGCCGGGCCACGTCTTGTGTGATGTGTGTGTGTGTGTGTGTCGTTGGCCAATTTTCGTAAACGTTTTGTGTTTCGACGCGAGTCGTTATATTCCGCAGCGTACACACACACATATATAGTGTGTACTACCGCTATTACCACTATTACCACTACCGCTGTTTTACGCGCGTATTTTATACGTTTTACCGTCGACGAAATTGCTCCTCTGCACGCGCCGTCACCGGTCGCCCGCCGCCATACAACGTCGTTTCCGCCGTGTTACGTTTATTATTTTAACGAAACCGTTATTATTAAATCGGCCGGCGACGCCGATATAATAATATTTTTATAATACGCGCGCTTTCTCGCGTCATTATTATTATTATTATTATTGTACGGGTCTCCGCGGTCCGGTGTTTCGTTATCATAACGCACAACGAACACGGACCCGATAATATTAATCCGCGCGACGACGACGACGATCGTCGCCGATTAAGGACATTGCGAAGGTTTAGCTAATATCGTAGAGTACCTCTCGGAACAGGGGAATGTGTTTGGCTCGAATCCGCGCGAAAGCGATTTTTTTTTCGTTGAACGCGGTCGGCCGAACGAGAGCTGCCCGCGGACAATACATTCATCCCGCCGGCGCGTACACTATACGACGACTGTAGCGCGCGCAGAAAGAGCTACAACGATGAGTTTGAATTCAGTAGCCGTTTGTGTGGTCTTTGAATAGTTTTTTTTTACACGTGAGCTGCTGCTGTTCGAGAAGGATCGAGGACGATTAACATTTCTATTTTCCCAACGAAATAACGACGATATTTAACAAATACCTGTATACGGTTATGTCGCGCGATGACGGAGAATATTCCGTTTGATCGTTGCTGGTTTTTAAATACTTTTTAGGAAAATCTCTACGAAAACGTAAAATATTTATAAATAAAAATATAAAGAGCACTGTGTGTCTGAAATTCGTCCGAACGTGTTTTTAGACTTTCGGCAAAGACCGAGCGAAATTCAGTGTTTCCCGAATCCTTTTTTCCTACTCCGACATATTACGTATATCCGAGTCCTAATATCGAGTTGACGACCGCCGTAACGGGTTGAAAACATTTGGCGTATAAACACGCGCGCAGCACAGCGACGGTCGTTTTTATTTCGCTGTCTCGACCACTGCGAAATCGGTTGAGTGTATAACATATACACGTATTACACGCTCGGAGAAGGCTTTCATTACGAACAGCGTGCGATCCAAATAAACGTCGAACCGGAACGCTCGGAAAATATTTTCCGTGCAATCGGTCAGTTCAACCCGCTACGGCCTCGTTCTCAGGGTCTTTGAACAATTCTCTGTTCTCGCGACATCTATCCCTGCAGACGTCCGTGTCACTGGAGATCGTTCACACGGCAAAAAAAGAATTAATGACGTCGAACAGGACAACCGTTTCGAGGTATACGCGAAGACAACGATACGTGTAAACTAAACACTGTAAATATTCCCAACACGGACGCAGATTTCTTCAATAATAATACTCTGTTATGTTATTGTCTTTTAAGGCTATTACGATAAATTAAAAAAAAATTCGGTCGTGTAAATTCAAACGAAATTGTTTTTCGTAATCTTTTTAACGCGCGCTCCAACAAATGTTGGATCGCTGTATATTAATTATTATTGAGGTACGTTCGCTATACAATAATAATCGGATATACGCGTATAACGTTCCCGTTGTAACAGCAACAGCCTCCTACGGTTATAAATGCAGGGCTCGCGAGATACGGTCCGGGCGAATGGTTTGCAGCGTCTTGTATCGATTTTCGCAGCGCGGCCGGTTCGTATATGCACGCAGACGGTTCGCCAGCGGAGGAAAAGACGCGAAAGGGACGGAAGGACACGGGACGGGCCGAAGGGTTTTAAGCCGGCGAGAAATAGGGTGTGTGCGCGGGCGCTCGTTCTTCTTCTTACCCGCGTAAGTAATGCGTACTGCACGAACTGGAGATGGCGCGCGCGCGCGCGCGTATACAGCAGCGGCGGTACGAGAGAGGAGAGAGGAAAAAGAGAACTTCATCTTGCTTATGTACACACACACACACACACACACACACACACACACACACACACACACACACACACACAGAGTGAGAGAACTCGTCCCTGGGCCTGAGAAGCCGTATCACACGTCATTGCGCGCCCGAGGGATTTAGGTGGTGCCCGCTGTTATCTTAATGCGTTTCCGAAAAGCTTTTCGCCCCCATTCCCGCGCGGCACTCTCCGCACTACTACTACTACTACGCTATACGTATACCCACACCCACCCGCCCACCCAGCAGCGACTGTACTTGCGGCAATAATATAATCGCGCGCGCGCGCCCGCGGTTTCTCTGCCCGCCAGCGGCGCAGCTTCTTCGTCTTCTTCACGTCTCTCGCAACAAACCGTCGTTATAATAATAATGATAATGTACGCTTTGACCCGGCAATCGGGCCGACGATCGAGATTATATTATATTATTATTATTATTATTATTATTATTCCGAGTTGAACCGGCAGTGTTCGCTTATCGATAGACGGTATAGCACGGAGAGCGCGCGCTTTCTACAGTATTTATCGCGTTCGAATATATTACGGCGGATGACCGACCTGAGATTTGTTACAATATTATACGGTCTCATCATGTGTCGCCGCCGCGCGTTCTCGATAAACGCGAAACGTTTTTATTCGCTAAATTAAAAAAAAAACGAATTAAATACGGTGCCGCTACAACTACGACTGGTGTGCATTGCACACCACAGGCTTCCAAAACGAAATTCATATTATTACGAATAATCGTCACTATTAGACATTTTTAAGTCATCTTAATTTATAATATTCTCATAATATAATATGTTCGGGGCAAAACGCACGGCGGTATTCCAAGTGTACGTAAGACGAATTTACACGAGAAAAAAAAATCGTTTTCAAAATCACTGTTTACGTGTTCCTGAAATTAAGCGCTTTTCGATTTCTATTTATTTTATTATTAGTGTACAGAAGAAAAAAATACGTTAAGAAATTCCAGTCGAATTAAATTATTTATTTTATAACGTAGTAAAAAATAAAATATTATTGAAAATTATTCATGAAGTAATGTCGGTCTAAATATGAAAAACGTTTGTATATAAAAATAAAAAATTGTCATCATACTTTAATCGCGTAGAAAAAAATTAATGGGTCTGAAAATGATTTCTATAACACCCGGGCCTCGGATCTCGTGGTTTCGGCACTGACGAGTTGCAAAATCTGCAAATGGTTTTCGAAAAAAAAAAAAATTCCCGTAACTCGTTAACCGCAATAAGGACACTGGGATCGAATATTTTTCAAAACAAGGGGCTTTTAGTCAAATCGTTATGTGAAATTCAATGAGCAAAAAGAAAACGAACGAACGATCGAAGTAAAAGTATTCAGATTTGAACGCTTTTGATTCGAACTAAACTTAATAAGAAAACCGTGTCCGAGAAGATATAAAAGATCTATGTAAGCCTAATAAACGAGTGCATTACGGTGTAGTACGTTTTACATTTGATATATTACATCGAATGAGAACTTTTTCGTTTTGCTTTCTATACCAGCTTACCAGCGAACCGCCGCGGTTATTGCCAATAATGTACCAAAATATCTCGCCACAACCCTCTGGTCAATAAAACATCTATCGTTATTCATTACACTATAATATATCGGTACCATTTTCAAAAACGGATCGATAATGATTGAAATATACATATATTATACCGTCTGCGTATATAGTTGACGGGCGTCCACGAAACAGTCTTCTTCCAGTCAGTGATGTGTTTTTTAATCGAATAATGCGGAAAAAAACATAACGCTATTATATTTATTTATTTTAAGTACGTATCCTAATTTTAAAAAAACGTTTTTTCCCTACACTTTGTTCATCATAAATGATTTTACTTAAACATTACCAAAAATAACAAACGATTCGTCGTGGACCACAAACGAATCTAGGAAAAGAGGTGCCGGAAAAAAGCAATTAAAGAATTAAAATCGATTTTCGACGTTTATTATGTAAGTGGTATACCGCGTTTCTTCCTTGCATTAATTCGAAAAAATGCCACCTTCTTCGTGAAATGTTCGCAAGACCTGCACATTAAAACGTCCAACTATTTGAAAATTACAATGACAATGATCGTACACAAATATACAAGGGGACACAATCGGTACATTAGATTTTTTTTTTTTTTAATTCCCTATAATAAACACGAGTGAAATTTGCGACTAAAAAATTATTATTTTTTTATTTTTTTACAATATTTGCCGCAATATTGACTGAAATTAAATTTTACTAAAATATTATTTTTATACGTATCGAATTCTTTGGACTTTTTCTCCCGCAATCGTATAATATTATAATCGTGAGCCACCGAAACGGTTCCGATCGAAACGTATATCGTTATAAAATATATTTTATAAAATTATTTTCTACCGCGCATATTACTGTATACTACGTTTATCGAATTCAATAATAAAAATAATAATCTACAGTTCGTATCGGCTTTTTTACATTTAGTAACGGCCTATTCAATTTTCGTAAGCATTTATATAAGATTTCTCCGCGTTCAACGGTCCGAATCGACCATCGTACCATCTACTATTTTGCATTATACGCTCGCGCGCGTTCCCGTAATGTATTTTAAGAAGACATTGTGTTCTCGAAGTTTTGCATTTCCGTACATACACCGCGCCCGATACAGCAAAAAAGCGTAAGCGAGTTAAAATTTTTTTTTTCTTCACTTAACGAACACCGTTAATATATTGGTCCGATATCGCATTCCGAAGGTAAAAAAAAAAAATCTCCATATAAATGAGATTATATTCCCAAACGTCGTTTTCTAACTCGGCGTTTTTATAGCGAGTCGGTTGCTGCTGCTGCTACAAAGTTAAACGACTCGTAAAATAAGCTCCGAGACCGTTATGTACGCGCGTACACACTATTATATATAATATAAAAAAACAGTTCTAATATGTACACACACATATATATTGTTGAAATTCTTGTATCGGACCGAATACTTATAGAATAGATCGGATATCGGCGGTGAAAGTATATCGTATAATGGCGTATAGATTATAATAGCGTTTTATATTTAAATTCGTTTTAAACACAATATACACTTATTTTCAACGCGTACATTGTACACGCAACGTCCGAACGATATGTTATATCGCGGAGTATTGCTTAGATATCATCAGGAGGTATTACGCAATGCGAATAAAACGCACTTTTTTAGTATAGTCGTAACAGCTGTATTCATACGGTCTCCTCTGCAGCGCAACTCGATCGGCGGTATCGATTTTCGAAAATTATTCGTATTCGACAGACACGGACATCAGCGAAACGTTACCTTATAATTTAGGTCCGGATTTATATGCATTTGCACGTTTTTTTTTTAACAGTCCAAAAAGCTATAATTTCGAATATTATAATCAATAGATCTGAAATACAAATAGTTTTATTTCACATATTTTCGCGTATTTCGCCATTTTTTTATGCACATTTCTATATTTTACGTTTATGCATTGCATATTTTCAAACGGATATTATTAATATTTTCGTTATACATTTATTTTTTTAAATAAAATATTTACAGTGTATTTTATCATTACAAAGATCGTTTTACTTGTATTTCTTTTCGTTTAACCACATATTTTTAAAAAAACTTTCTTATTGCTTTTCGCATTATGACATGTAGAAAATATCATAAAAAATGAATTGTACGTACTTATAAAAAAAATAATAATAATAAAATTTTTTAAAATCGAATTTTTTTTTTTGCATATTTTTATATTTTAACAATAATAAGAGCATAAATGCATATTTTATAGTGCGTATTTCCAAGGTTTTTAGAGCATATAAATTCGGGCCCTACTTATGAACTAAACTGTCGAAAGCCTAAACGCGATTTAGATTTCACAACGCGGTTTATATTCAGAAAAAGCCCGCTACAAAGCGACTTGTCTGCACACATCGTAACAAATTTTATCAATACACTGACACGCGCTGTAAATAAATATCTACAGATACCTTATTCAATTATTAATATTTTGATTCATTGTCGGACGAAATGTTTTGTGAATCCTTACAATCGTTTCTCAATAATAACGTAAAATATTGTATTATTATCGACACTAAGAATGATTAAAGAATGATTTTTAATAACCGATATTATTGTACAATATTGTTCTCAGAACGTTAATAAATTCGGTTTAAAATCTTTATTTTGAGTCATATATCAATATACATTGTTATACGCTCGGTCGACCAGAAAATACAATAATTTATTGTCAATTGTCGCAATAAAAACATAAACCCGTGACCATTGAAATTAGTCTATACACGTATAATATAATAGGTCTATTATACAAAACACATTTCGGACTGTGTATAATATAATCTTCATTCACAAGTGTTTAAGGACAGAACGCGTTTGAAAATAGTGATTTACGTTCCGAAATGAGGTCAACCCTATTGAAAACGAAACGGTTATATTTAGTGGTATTTTAAATAACCTCAAAGGTTTGGTATGATAAAAGGAAAAATGTGTTAACGAATTTCGTATTAGATATGCGAGAAACAAGGAAAAAAAAGAAAAATATTACTAACAACTGGGCTTTTTGGGCAAACGGTGTCGCGCTGTTTATTATATAATAAATCGTAATTCGACGTGAAAATTAAAATTAAATTAACACTTTTAAATTAGTTATATTTATGTGAACACCAGAAGAAAAAGAAAAACGCGTACGCGGTTATACGATGTAGAAAAACGAAAAAAAACGTCATAAGCTGGCGCATTAAGCGAAAAAGGAAAACAAGGTAACGAGCCGCGGGGTGTTGTGGTTATCGCTTGTGTGAATTACTTGGGTAAAGATTTTAGAGTTTTGTTTTTATTATGAATTTGAAAGCAACGATAAATCATTGCATTCGATAAAACGATTCTGAGCGGAGCTTCGGTGTAATAAATAAACGACAATCGATTAAGACGACATTGCATTTTTAGCCTTTTTTATGTAATTTTTGGTAGTTTTTCCTGATTTCCGAAAAGAGTATTGAAAAAATCGAAAAATGACCGAGTGATCGGAGCACTCCTTCTGGTAGAATTTTTGGCTACAGACATTAAAAAAAAAAAAACACATAATTGTAAAACCAAAACATTCTTCGCTCCGTTCAGAATCTAAATGACAAAGGGTCGTGTAAAATTTTCATAAAACAAAAAAAAACAAAAAAATGTGTCGTCGCAGTTACTGTGCACAATAGCTGCCGTACACTATATTACATAATATATATATAGAAATACGGTTTCGCCTCGGAATTTCGAATAACGAAAAAACGCGCGATAAAAACGAAATCGTTTTATCGCTGCGCAGTAACCCACAAATCCTTCGGTCCTTGCAGTCCTTATACATAAGTCACCTAGTGAAATATTGAATACTCGCACGTGCGCCAGCCAGCCAGCCAGCCAGCCGGCCGGCCGACCGGCCGGCCCGGTTCATCGAATATTCATAAACGGGCGCGTTATACCCTCGGGGTATATCGCGTACTACACATATTATGCGCGCCGTGTATTCAAAAGAATGCCCCGAAAAATAAAGGGACGAACCTTTTATTACGAGTATAGTAGCCTTTTTTCGTTGTTTCTCCTCTCTCGCGCTTACACGACGTCTCTATATGTGTATATATATATATATATGTATATACATGTAAAAACGGACTTTTTTTCCGTTTCTTATCCCTTCGCCGCCGGGGCACACGAAACAAACACGAACCGCGTCACTATTTTTATTTTATATATATAACTTATACCGGCGGCGGCGGCGTGGCGGTGGCCCCGTAGGAAAAATAAGTTATTCCGGCAATACCGAACGGCAGTTTGTTTTAACGGCCTCAGTTTTCCCGGGTTTATCCCCGTCTGAATACAAATGGCCGAGCAGGATATACGCGCGCGCACCGCCGCCGCCCGCCGTTTTCTTCCTTCCGTTTTCCCCCGTGACCGCCGCCTACGCGCATATATATCCGCCAGTGCTTCTTCTTCTACCACTCCTCTCGCGCCCTGTTTTCCTCTTATTTTCTTTTCGTATATATTTTTCTTTCCGAATTTCCCGCCCGGGTCCGCCGCCGCGGGTTTCGCGTGTTACACTATCGCGTTGTTTTTTCCTTTTTTTTTTTTTTCGGTCTCTCTCTCTCTCTCTCTTTTTTCGCCCGACGGCGTTTGGTTCCGCAGCAGCAGCAACAGCAGCAGGCAGTCGGTCCGCCGCGGCGGGGGTGGCGGGCGCTCGCGCGTTTCATTCCTGCCACGTAACGCTTTTAAATCGCCCCCACGCCCCGCGCGCCGAATCCAATTCGCGAACCGTAGAGAGAATAAAAACGTAACGGACGGCCCGAAGGAAAGAGGTTTGAAGAAACACAACGGCATATATATATATATATATATATATATATAGAGAGAGAGAGGAAAGGAACGAAGAAACCGGCTAGTGCGACGAGTAGGAGGAAGAGGAAAAAAAAATACCGATAAAAATAATTCACGTATTTCTTAGCGAGCTTGTTTTTGCCGCCCGTACCGGTCGCGGATACGCACGCGCACGCGCCGGTGTGGAAATTGCGTTCCCCCTCCCGCCCCCGCGGCACCGAATCCGGCGCTGCGGCGGCCACCCCGAGCGTCGGAAAAACGAAACTCGGTTTTGCAATTATTATTTTTTTTTTCTGCTCTCTCTCTCTGTTGTTGTTGCGAAAACCCATTTCGATCAAATGGTCCGCGATCGGTGTAACGGTCGACGGAGACGTTTCCCTCGAATTATGGCTCGTACGAGCTCCGCTCGCGCCGCCGCCGCCGCCGCCAAAAATAACGTCGTCGTTCGGTAAATTTGTTTTATTATTTTTTATACTTCGATTTACACACACACACACGCGCGCGCGTAAAACAGATTGAAATCGCTCTAGACCAATGATTCTCGAACTGGAGGGCGTTACAGAATTTCATGGGAAGCGTGAAAGTTTTTAAAAAACGAAAATTTTGTGAAACTTGCCCACCTCTGAACGACAATAAAAAAAAAGTCAACTTTTTATACTTGTAAAAATGATATTAGAACCTTGCTTGGTATACGTTTTTTCAAAAAGAAAATTGCATGAGCTCTTCAACGGAAATTTCAAATTCGCTATAGGACCAATAGCGACAAATAGGTTCATGAGACATGGCCAGTTAAAGGAGAAAATTCCGTTTTTTTTTTTCGAGAAAAAAACACGAAAATTGAAATTTTTACCTTATACTCGAGAATCGGACAGTAGTCGAAAGAAACTTTTTTTGTAGCATTTGTGGTGTACAATAACCCCTGAAGTTTGTACACTTTATCACCAGTCACCCTATATAGTGTATATATAGTGTATATTTTATACTACAATCTAATAGAGGGGTGCATGACCTAATACACTAGTATGAAAGCGGGCATGAACCTCGAAAGTTGAGGTTTCCACAACGAGGAAAGATGAATCCTTACGTTCATTTCATTACATTGCAACATGCGAAATAATATTATTATTAATAAAAAAAAAAATAATAAATAAAGATTGCATACGCGCGTACTATCGGTCGCTCGATCAACATTAAATTAAACACTCGCATATACACATACCGACATAACGCGTCGGCCGACCGTAATAAAACGGAAAAATAAAGTAGTCACCAGATAGCGCTGCGACACAATATAGAAGGCGTGGCAGAAAGGCGGCATATAAATGGCGGTCCGAAACCGTCGGACCGCTCAGTGTAGTAACGGCAGTCAGACGTGAACAACGCAGTTCGTGTCTGACTACTGCGTGTGTGTGTTCGAGACTGACAGCTGTTTATACGCGCCTTTCTGCCACGCCCTCTATGTTGTTTCGTAGCGCTATCTGGTGACTACTTTCTTTTCCCGTTTTATTTGTTATTTCGTTTACGTTCCATGCACGTTGTTCTTCCTTTTCTACGTAATATATCGTAATTCGACATAAAAATAAATTTTAATTTATAAATAACCAAATAATCGCTTAATTAATCTGCAACGGGCGATTTCATTAAATATTACGTATTTAATATTTGTGTCCAATCGTTACTATCTTAGCCTATATTCTTACAGTATCAAATAATACGGAAATTATTTAATACTTGTAAAAAAAAAACTCTTTCCGTCCTAAAACAATTTTTTCTAAATGTTTATTGATTTTTTTTTTTGCCCCGTTCGAATTTCGTTTTCAACATTTCGGATATTCGAACAGAATTATTTTGCGTTTATATTTCGAATATTTCCAATTATCAGTTTGAAAACAGTAACGATTCGTAACATAATTATTTTTTTATTTTTTGTATTATTCGAGTACGTATTACGCGAATATAATTTTACACTGCTGCAGGGGGAATTCAATACTGAATTTATTGTTGTGTAGGAAAAAGTGGTTATATGCGGTTATACGAGTTATCGGGCAAAGACGAAGAAAACACGACGAGAGAACGGTTTTATTTTTTTTGTTAATATATCATAGATAATACACAATGGATAGGCCATATTCGTTATCAGGCGTTCCCGAGTATCTTCTGTCTCACTCAGCAAATATTTAGATTACCGATACGTTGATAACAGAATACACTATTTTTCAAGTATTATTCCATGGAACAAATTATTATTCCATGGAACAAATTATTATTTCATGGAACAAAAAATAATTTCTTGCTGATTAGGATAGACGATATGGTTTTAATATTGCTATCTCACTTAATTATTCAGGAACGCTACCCGCTACGCATATTGTATACACATGGCTTATCCATTATGTATTATCTCTGTATTACATACAATATATTATTCGTACGTATAGTGAAGAAAACGTTATTACTTGTTGGCCCGTGGAACGCTTAAAAAACGATCGAAACGTTTACAAGTGCTTGTACGTACACACGGAATCGTCATCGTTATAAATATACGAGCGCGCGGGAGAACAGTTATCGAGAAAAACGATAAAAAATTACCGTAAATAATCGTAATTTTTTATTACTCTCTAATATAAAAAAAAATAAGCTAAAATTTCACCGTTTGTTTGTTTCGTCCTGCCGGCGCACGACGCAAAAGGGATGATTTTCAAAAAGGGATAGAACGACGGATTTTTATTAATTATCTTCGTATCATATTTTTTTTAAACTTAACCGTTGTCGTCTGGTATGGGAGACGGCCGCGATGCACGTCAAAAGTCGGCGTCGGTATGTCGTACAAAGAAAATGACAAAAAAAAATCCTCCTCCGCGGCATCGGCGTCCTTTAAACGTCGATTTATAACGGCGGCGGCGGCGGCCGGGAATTTATTATTATTTTTTTAATTTCGCCTCTTACATATAAATATAATAATAACAATAATAATAATAATTTATTCCGGGGGACGCGCGCGAGCGCGGATGCTTTTTATATCGGCAACGCCTTTTTTTTTTCTTCTTTTTTTTTCCCCCTTTTGCTCCTGAGCTCCTCTTCGCCGCGGGTTCCCATGTGCGCGCATCGCTAGTTTTTTTTTTTTTGGGAGTACGTGGCGGTGCACCGGGCGATGGAAACGATATGAGAAAAACAAGACATCCGAGGCCATTAGAAGGAAAAAAAACCGATAAAGAAAACAATGAAAACGTTTTATACTCGGCACGACGTGCGCGCGTATACCGCGGCGGGTATCCCACGCGCGCGCCAGCGGTCTGCTCAGTAACCGCTCTTCCTGCAGTACACACGTATACGAGAAAACCGATCCTGAGCGGATTTTTCTACACACACACACACACACAAGGAGGGCGAGGGGCGACGGCGACACGTCGCAGGACGCCGATACATACGTATATCGGCGGCGGTTCAGCTGGTACGCGTACACACAGGATTCTATAAAATAATGTAATACGGTGAAGAGGAGGGAGACGGAGGCTTTGCGCCGACGTGTACCGCGTTCTGAATATAAATGCGATCAGTTATATTTATATGTGAATAGGTATATGTACCAGAAAAAAAAACGTGTACGCGGTAATCCTATCTACAAAAAAAAAAGAACACAGAAAGATATGACGAAGGGTTGTGTAAAAATTTTCATAAAAAAAAAATATATGTTTCGTCGATGTAAGCACCGCGCAAAGATTTTTATTTTTTTTAAAATTTAAACACGCACTGTAATAATAGGAAATATTCGAATTCGTTTACATATTATATTATTAAAAAATTACATACATATTATTATAATTTTTTTTTTTTAATAATTTTATTATTATAATATTTCCAATGTCTCCCGTTCCCGCCCAAAATGAATAGCATAATAGAAAAAATGCAGTAAATACACGTTTAAAAAAAAAAAAAATCAAACGCCTATGGTTATCGTTATAAAACGATTTTCAAATAATAATTTTAACAAATTTACAAAATATTAAATGTAATACATTTCTATATCGGTAAAACGAATAGAAATTTTAAAAAAGACATAAAGGAATAATACGGTTCTGAAATAAAATTAATTTTTAAAAAATGTTCATTCGAATACAATTGTTTTCGGAAATAATGATTATACTATACATTTTTATACAGATATTGACTTGGAAATTCAAAATATACAACATAATGTATAATATAAATTCAGTTTTGGAAGAATTACATATACCTATATATATATATGAAGAAATCTAATACATTTTAAAAATTGATACATATTTTTATCAATATATATATTGTTTAATATTAATAACACAACACGGTTATTTTAAACAATTTAATTCGTTTATATGCACGTCGATTTCGATTCACAAAAATAAACAAATTTAATACAACAACTCCTATATATTATGTATAATTATTTTCATAATACTCTTTGGCTTCATTGTATATTCACATATACTCGTATGTGTATACATGTATTATTTACGAGTATCCATTTATAGTTTTTAGTTTTTATGGCCATTTTTTTTTTACAAATACTTTTCATTTATTTAATTTTTTTGTTCTTACTATTTTACATCTAATTGAATACCGATTCATAATTTCTTAAACAAACATTGCATATATATATATAATATATAGGTCATAAATACATCCGAAAAACAACTCTCAAAACATGTTATCATATAATTGTTAAGTAAATCGTCTTGCAGTTTTTCTTTAATTTTCTAAATGGCCACTCTCCAAATGCAGAAAATAATATATCGAGTCCAAATGTACATATATATATACACACTATACTATAGTCTGCACACAACTTTATGTACACGGATTCGATTAATTTATATTATTCGGCGGCGTGTCGTTCTTTTAGTGCAAAAACTTGTAATATCGATTCTCGTCGTTTCTATTATAAATAATTACTTTTTACGATTTTAGCATCGAAATCGTATACGTATATACGGACACTCTGAGTAATAATAATATACGCGTACAGTATTCAGTAAAACCTCGAAAATTATTATTATTCAATATTCGCATAAATATATTTTGTGTGTGTGTGTATATATATTATAAATAAATTCACACGTATGTATATATAGTCTTTATTCGGTTTAATTCTTGGTTTTTTTTTCTTCGTCGGTTTTTAACAATATTCGATTAACGTTATATTATTACGTGTTAACTCGTTTGGCTCGTTTATACGGCATTAAAACATCGACTTAATACGCGTATATATGTGTACAGACACTTTCCGAAATCATTAATATATACAATAACGTTTTGGTAGGACGCCAGTGAATTTTATCAAGTCAATATATATAAACGAATATATTACACACACACACACACACACACACACACACACACACACACACACATACCGAACATTAGGTATTAATCACGTTCTAATTGGAAATCGATTGAAAATTTTGATTTCGCCCTTTATTTGTGGGACGATTCTCAATCGCGTACGTACATTAAAATTCATGTGGAAAACGTGTCGTTAAAACATAAAAAAAAAAAAACAAGAGACGGTTTTTTAAAAAAAAAAAAAAGAAAAACATTGTGGAATGAAGTAAAACAATGTAACGTCCAATTTTAATTAAAATACACGCTGTGTACATTGTATAATAACAACAGTCGTTATATGAATGACCATAGTATAATAATAGAATATCTATATATTACAAATGAATTCTAATTAGTTTCAATCCGTATTTTATGCGTATAATCATAACGATTATTATTATTCAACGACTTTAGGAAATGTTCTTACGATTATAATTATGTATATGTATACACGTTTTCGATTTAATTGATTACCGCAGCGTAACGCGTTTAATCAAAGTATTTTCGTATTAAAATTTTGTCATATACGCGTACTGCAACACTGCAAAGTTATTTTGACTGTACAAATACTATTGAAATTTAAGAAGAAAAAAAAAAAACATAAACTAATTATTTTAATCGAAACTAATTTTTTTTCTTTTCTTATTGACTTAAATAATTAATGACTATGTAATTATATGTATATCGTTTTTTTTTTGTCATTAATACAGTTATCACTGGTATACAATTTTCTCGGCTCGTTTATTAAATAATAGTATAATATTATAATAATTGCATACGCAATACGCGCGTCATAATAGACGAGAGTTTATATTTCGATTTTCGTCTCGTTTATAAATAGACTGTAAAATAATATAGATCGTTATTATTTCTGTGTTTGTAAAAAAAAAAAACTAGGAATTCAGCTGGTTATCGAATTTAGCGGTGCCTCCATATGAATAATATTAATGTAAATATAAACAGATCTGATACACATATTGGATTAACGCATTGAGAAAATCGAACCAAGGGTTGCACGAGAACAACCCGCGTATATTCACGAACGAGACAAAATTATAATTTGAACGTGTAAACGTATAAGGAAACGCTTAAAGTAAAAGGCTTTAAAATACTAATGCGAAATTCTCGTGTCGAAAAAGTCGGTTTTTCTCGAAGGCTTCGAGACGCGGAGCTGGCTAAGAAACAGGTGAACCGATACGTCGAACAATATTAATGAAACGAAACACAGCTGTTGGACACGTATAAGACCGCACGAAGAGATCGTAGATCGTATAGCTGGCAACAAAGAGAGCAGTGAAGAAGATTCGGGAAGTTGTAAAACCGACGTTTGAGTAATTATTTTGAATTTGAAAGTATAAAAATAAATCATTGTATTCGAAAAACTGTTCTGGGCCACTACGCTACAGTATTTATTACAATCAATCGATACGATAAATATTATTAAAATATTATCTGCCCCGGTATTATTACATTCTGAGTTTTTAAAAAAAATTTTACATTACCAAAATTTTTGCAATTTTTATGTCGTTCTTAATTACGACTTACCAAATAATGTATATATCGACTAGATACAGTATTCATACTGGAACGGAAACGCGCATGTCAACAGAGAACGAAAACGCGTTCACGCAGACAAAAATAAAATTCATTGTAAATATACGTTTTTCGTTTCACTCAGACGCTAAAAGCAAAAGAAACATATATTTCAATCGAATCTAATTGTCCCTGTTTCTCCGTACATCACTATTTTATGTGTGTAAAAAAAATGTATTTATTACAGACACGACGTGATGGCGTAGACCGTAACAATGTGTTTATAAAGAAAACATAGGAATCAAAAAAAAAAAAACTGGTTTTAAAGTATAAGTATAGAATAATTGAAGTCAGATTTGACACGCACACACCCCATGTGCGTGTCTAAACCGATTGTGTATATAATCTTCGTGTACAAAAAAACCGGCGGTACGCGCAAATATATATATTAGTACTCACACAAAGACCGTAGTATTTATTAGATATATATAATAAATAATACATTATGTATTAGAAAATGTAATTTTTCTCTGTATTGAAATCCATCCAAATGTAGGTATTATACAAAACGATAAACCAGCGGAGAGTTTGCTGCTATAATTTTATTTTTATTAATTTTTAAAACGCATTTTGTACTGTTATAACGCGTCGTCCTATATCATATAATAATCACTTAAAAAAAAAACCTGCGATTTCGTTGTAGTTATTACGAATTATTATCATTAGCTTGCGCGATTTGTGAATTTTTAGAATTTCTTTTTTTTATGGTTTTTCAACCATAGTTTTTTATAGTTTCCGAGTACAAATTTCACGTCATATCAAAATATTACGACATTTTTTTATCGATTTTCTCTTTCTTTCTTTCAAAAAAAAAATAAATAAATAAATAATAATAATAATAATTTTAAAAAATGTTAAATTTATTAAACGAAATTGTTTTTTACACATATATAATTTTAAACCGCGTTTATGTATCTTTTGTTTTTCTTTACATAATAATAATAAACGTTAATTCCATTTTTTTCTAAAGTTCGTTTTTTTTCCATATTCTTATTTTTATCAGTCGTACAAAAACAGTTGGAATATTTTTTACAATTCTGGATTTAAATTAATCGATAGTGCAATTTAAAAAAAAAAAATACCAGGTAAATATCTAGATGACAATAATGCAAAAGTCATAAACGTATAGTATATATAAAAAAAATATGTATATATTATATAAACAATAGTCGACATCTGTAACTAGTAAAATTTTGTATACTCAATAAAAACAAAAAAATAAATAAATTATCGTTACATAAACTATAAGAATATTTTTTTATTTATTTATTGCGCGCATTTCATTACTATTTATATACACACATATGTACCGAGCGCGGAGAAAAATAAAGTGAACATTTTCTTCGTGGAAAATATGCTACCAGCAATTAATTGCGTGACGGGAATTTTTTTTTAAACTTCATTATATTTTATAATACAAACATTATTATTATTATTATTATTATTATTATTATTATTATTATTATTATTATTATTATTATTATTATTATTATTATTATTATTAATATTATTAGTATTATTATCATTATTATTACGTATTACGTAGTATTATTAATAATTATAATCGTTATATCGTCGTTATTTTATTTTACGACTGGTATAAACGTAGTTGTATTCCCCCCCTCCCAAAAAAAAAAAAAACAAAACAAAACGACATTATACACACGTACCTATTATTATATTATATTGTGATAATAATGCGCCGGACGATATAGATAGACGTCGTACACGAACGCGTTTCGTATAGATTTACGCGCGCGACGCTTCTTCTCGTTACCGGTAAAAAAAAAATAATAATAAAATAAAATATAAAAAAAAAAAGACGACACAATAATCGCGCCGAATTAATTAGCATTAACTGGTCGTTAAGACCGACGTGCTTTACGACTCGTATATTATTATCATATTATGTATACACCACTGCGGGGCGGTGGTAGGTCTCGACGGCCTGTATACTGCAACGCTATCGTTTTCTTGCGCTCCGCATCGCGCGCGTTTATTCCAATAGCGCGTCTCCGCCGCACAACGTATAATAATAACATGTACGTAGTAGGTATAGTATATACGTGTATTATATACGCGTACACGACGTCGTCGGCCGTTTCAACCGGCTCGTTATTTAAATAATACGTTCTTACCTACATACACACCCGTTTGTTGGTGACTTTTATAACTCATTCGGCGGCGACTCGTGTATATAATAAATACGCCGGACCCGCGGCCTTTTTCCCCCTATTCGTACATACACGGTCCCCAGCGTTTTTTTTTTTTATAATATAGTAATTATTTTTATTATTATTATTGCCGCCGCCGCCACGTATAGGGCTATACGAGGTATATATATATATATATATGTATGTAAAAAAAAAAAACCCTCCGAAGAAGAAGAAGAAGAACGTAAATCGTTCGGCGCACTGCGCGCGGAACGATTTCAACATGGCCGCGCGTGTGATTAATACCGTCGTCGTCGTCGTCGTCGTCGTCGTCGTCGTCGGTGTACAACAACAATGGCCGTGAATGTCATTCGCGCGCGGAAAGGTGCCGCCGTCGGTGGTGGCGGTGGTGGTGGTGGTGGCCACGGCGGCATACCTATACGTACGGCCGAGAATAATTGAGACGTAACTCACGGCGTGTGCAGACAACGGCGAGAGGGTCGTGGTATACGCGGTACGGTAGTCGCTGCAGGCAGGCGCGCGTTTATTTATATTTGATATTTATTCGTCCGTTCGCTTGCGTATATCATACGAGTAATACAATAATAGCGTTTTTTTTTTTGTTTTCTTTATTTATTATCACGCGGTTGTCATATATTTTACGCGTATATGTTCCGCGCCGGGATATAATAATAATAATAATAATAATTTCAAAGGGATTTTTAATAAAGACTGCAGCGCCGGTACACCGAAAATACGGTTTGTTGTGTGCTTTAAATTACAATAAAGCGGCGGCGGCGGTGGCTGCATGCATACACACCCGTCTGTACAATCTCCTCTTATACAATATACGGCCGCTCATTCGATCTCTTATATTATTAAATACAATATAATATCGTTTCTCTCGCTACGCGCGTCTCGTACGTTATTTTATAATCGGCGAATTATTTTCGTTTTTAATCGGAATTCTAAACGGGGCTTCGCGGTGTGCGGACGCGTATTTATCGCAACAGTCCGCGGCGCACCGGTCGAATTAAAAGAAGAAGAAGAAGAAGAAGAAAAAAATCGCGTTACTTACACACACACACACACACAATATTGCACGCGGCCGCATGAGAACGAAATGAAATAATAAGGAGACCCGGGGCGCGCCGGTGCGGTCGCGGTGTAGTACTATAGTGTATACGTACCTGCACCGCGCGCTGCTCCGATGCCAGGAGTGCAGTGAGCGGAGGTGAAGAAGAGAAAAAAAGAAAATAAAGAAACGTCGCCCGGGTCATTCAAAATCCCGTGTTCCACTGCAGTTCCCAGGGGTAGTTTTCACCCCGTATATACGCTCTCGTGTATACCGTAATTTTTTTTTTTTCCAACAAAATAATATCGCCCGCGTATATATATACCATTTTATAATAATAATAATAATAATAATAATAATATATTTTCGGCGTGTGTGTGTATATATACGTGTTGCACGTCGTACAAGACACTGATGGGCCGTATATTATATCGGGCGGCGTACAACAAAGGGGATTTCGTATATATATAATAATATAATAATGCGTGTACCTATGTGTGTGTGTGTGTGTGTATAGGACTGTTTCGGATGGCGTTGGGGTAGACGCAAATGGCTAATTCCGACACGGTTTCGTATTAGCTTTTTATACGCGTTTTTATCGCGTATTTATTATACTATCATGCGCACGTACCTATATAGGCTCGTATTATGTAAATACGCATTGGCCGAAAATGTTTCTACCGGGTGGAGGAGGGACGAGAATTTTTTTTTTTTGGTAATAGAGTGTGTGCACCGAATTTTCGTGTTTTTTTTTCTCTTTCAATAAATTAATAATTAAAAAAATATACGCTGTAACGTCAGGAATAAATAGGGTTTGGAAATCCTGATGAAGCTATATGTGTTTTCAAAATATATATATATTTTTCGTTTTAAAGAGTACCTAGTGCTACACGCGCAGACAAACGAGACCGTGCACGGGTTCGAGAGCACGCGCTGTTATAGACGTACCGCGAAAATACAAAATGAAAAAAAAAAAATGTTCAAAAATCGAAACGTATACGATATAAAACGCCTGACTATACTATGAGATTTAAAAAAAAAACGGTAAAAATTGTATTTTTAAAATACGCTTATAACTTTTTAAGAATAAAAAAAAACGGCTATGTTATTGCAGCGTTTAGGTAAAATTGTAATTTATTTTGTGTGAGAATAATTCGGCGTCTAATTCGGTATGTAACCGCTTCAGGATTTCTTTCCGACGTGAAGCAATTATTTTGATGAAAATCATATAGTAGTGTAGCGCGCTCATAAATTCAGTTAATTTAACGAATATGACATTACGTAGGTGATATAACGTTATAAATTTATGGTCGCCATCGTATATTCAAATTGAGCGTGTACAACGCACATTTTTTAATTTCCAATTAAAACTAAATTTTTTCTCCAAAAATTCAAAAATACACACGCTCGAGTATAGTATTTGTATAATATTTCCGTCGAGTAAATCGTTGCAGTGGACGCGATGTGTGTGTGTTTTTTTTGCATATAAACGGCTATATATAATATAGTAATCGAACCGCGGACCATATTTCGGAGTTTTATATTAAATTTCTTACGTATTACGCGTATTAGCGAGATGCCGTTACGTCTTGTGCCGTGATAATAATTCATTTTTTTTATACGCGGTGCGACGTTTAAAAAGTAAAGGCGCTGCACGCGATAAAACGGCGTTAATTAAAAAAAAAAAACGCTAAAACCGCGTATACGTCTATATATTATTATATACGCGTAATTCGCTCGCGCGAAAAAACACGAATAAATAAGACGCAAAGGCGCGCGTTTTTCGAGAGGACTTTAATAAAAAAAAAAACACGAAAAGAAGCAGGTCAAATACTGCAGTTATATATTTAATACCCGTTTATTACGCACTGTAGCAGATTTAAATGCGCAAAAAAAGTAACGCGACAATTTTTTCGATGTCGCCGTATATACATATAGGTAGGTACGCGCGCGGACCGAGTATATACATAAACGTGTAACAAAGTTTTCGCTTTTTTTTTTCTTTTATCTCGAGCTTTATTTATATTCACGAGGTGGAAAAACGCCGTTCCGTGCTGCAGGGCGTTTTAAATTCAACGTTATTGCGCAATATTTTCACTTGCGCAGCGGGGAAAAAGCAGCGGTAATATTATATAATATATATACTATCACACGGGGCCGTTATACACGCGGTCCTCCGTATATATATATACGGCTGACTTTATTTCCGCGATAATAAGAAAATATTACGCCGCGCTAGAACGAGAACACCACCTGGCCTCTTAATCGAATCGTTTATATTTTCTCTATCTCGTTTTACGCCGGAAAAAAAAATATTATACGACACACCTACTTGTATATTATATTGTACACTGCGCGGTTAAGTACAGAAATTTTTTTTTTTTTTTGGTGGAATGGGGTATTTTAATAGACTTAATTGAAAAACCGATTTTCGATATGCGCGTGACGGGCATGTAAAATGTGTTTAGAAGAAAAAAAAAATCGGTATTTTAACCCGGCATCAGTGGCGTATCCTCTGAGAATACGCTAGAGTTGTCATCGGTCTTTTTCACTAAATGATAAATTTTAATCTATATAATCGACCGAATATTATTATTTTTTTTTTAATATTTTATGTCATACGTTAAATTTAATGTTTTTGCATAATAATCGTTATAGTCGTTTTAATCGTCTGTTTCGTCAAAAAAACATGCGAATTCGATCGTCGTTCCGTTATATGAACTCACTGCGTCGTGATGATTAAAAAATAAACAAAAAAAAAAATAAATAAACATTTTAAATATACAAAATTATTTATTCGTTTAATTTCGTTTATACACTGCGCGCATTATGACTAGTGTGCCACGGGCGAAATAAAACGAAATTTCACAAAAAAAAAAATCGATATCCAGCTGCTGTTGCAGGTGACGGGAGAACGGGCGGTTTTTCTTGTTATTCATCTCTAATATAATTTCGCCAACCGCATTCCGCGCGCGAACGATTTCGTATATCGCACGCCATCGAGAAGAAAAAGAAAAAACTGACATTTTTTTTTTCTATAACTGACCCGACAGACATTGTCCTGTCCATATTTCAATAAATTCTTTTTTCATTTCTGAGAGTTTTGTCATAGCATTTGTTCTTTTTATTAAAACAAATTAAAATTAAAATTTTAATAATTTGTTTTCTTATTTTCCTTATTTTCCTTTTTTTTTTTTAGTAGACGATATAGAATTCATAGAAAAAATCGCAATACGAAAACGCGTAAATTTTTCCGAATAAATAATCGAACGCTCGACTGCTGGTAAAAAAAAAAATATATATATATTAAAATATTCCGTAAAAGTAGCAAAAAAAAAAAAGTTTTAATTAATACAATTATTATATACGCAGAAATACAATACACGACGCCGATCGAATACTAACTGTTATCGCGAACTGAGTGATAATAATTTGATATCTAACGAAACAGAAATATGAGCATTTAATCTCCTTAAGGTTATATACAATCAAGAGAAACAAATTATTCTATTCTATTTAAATTACTGGCTGAAAAGCCCGGAGAAAAAAATATATAAGTTATAATAACGCGTATATACGATAAACATCACGTATATAAATAAGCGTAAGAAATAGATGTAATCACATACAATTGTATTCGAACATTGATTGTGTAAACGTATACACGATGATTTAATAAATAAAAATAAATAGGCGAATTAATAATATAAAAACGATAATTTTTAATTGTAATTTTTACGAAAGAAAAACATGTCGCGTAAATGAATATATATTAATTATTGCGAATTAAACGGCATCGGTCCCGAAACCGATCGGGTAAAGTCGACAAGGGCTTTACCATATTATTATATACGTTGAACTCGACGATACGCGCGCGCACGCAATTTTCCGTCCCGCGTATAGTGCGAAATTTAACGCGAGACTTTAATCGACCAATTTACAGGGTTATGAATACCGAATTTCCCCGGGGCGGCAGGACGAGACAGGGCGGCAGGACGAAAAAGGGCGGCTTTTCAGACGATTTACGCGTTCGATTTTCTCTGGGATGCGCTATACGAGCGCGCACACCCGTCTGCAGCTGTCCTGCGACCTCCCGCCAACGATTTTTCCCGCAACGCGCGCGCTCGTCCTTTTTTCGCCGTCCGCAAACCGCGCGTTCCGCGAAGTCGTACAAGGACCTGTCGCGGAAAAGTCCCGATATACGTTTATAATAATATAAATATTTTTTTTTTGCGCGTTCCATTTTCCACTATTCGTTCATTTTTTTAAATATAATAATGGCAAAAAAATAAATAAAAATGTACACTTAACGTAATCGCATTTCGATTTCACCTCTTTATCTCAGACACACACACTTGCAGATTAGAAAAAAAAAATGTATAAAATTCACTTAACCGCGTGATTATTACAATATATATCGTTTTTCTCGGACTGCTGCAATAACTCTAGCGACTATACGAATAAACGTTGTCCTCGCAACGCAACCGAAATGATTTTGGAGCAACACATTAATATTCTATTCGATTTAAATTTCGTGTTCCCCCCCATTTGAATTTAATAAACATGACGTCGTCGCGTTGCGAGAACACAAATTTGGGTTTGATTTTGGAATACGTTACAGAGTACGTACGTCTTTTAAACGCGGTTTTTTTTTTCGCGTCGAAATACAACGTTTGTGTGTACATATTACTGCAGTTTGAAAGAAGAAGTGCTTCAGACGCTTTCGCGCACTCGGCAGTGGCGACGGATCGATAACGCGCGGACGTTACGGAAAACCGTCACAGAAAACGTGCGTAAACGCGTGCGGACCGTATGGCGACATTTGTATCTGATGGACGAGATCGATGATCGCGTTAAGATCGCTCTAAAGCAGCGAGGCTGCACGCCGGATCGCGAAAGCGAACTGCTGCTGTTGCGCGTGACGAACGAACAGATCGAATGGACAAAATCCTTAAAAAGCCTTTGCCGCGTACGTATAATATGTCTTTGCGAGCCTTTGAGAGCACTTCGCCTATATTCTGCAGCCGACGTACAACGACGTTCGAGAGACGGCGAGTTTATAAATCGTCATTTCGTTATGACTATTTATACACCCCGCAGGCGACTTTTAAAAAAAACCATATAGAAAACAGAAAAATCATATATACGCGAATGTTTGGCGGAACATCGAATTTTTTACAATCGTAGTACACATGTTGTAAATCGACAGCGAAATAATCGCATTTTCATTACTAAAATTGAGTAAACAGTAATTTTAGATTCTGAGCGAAGCGATGATGTTTATTTACAATGACGTTTATTTTTTTTTTTTTCTATCCTGTGTACAGATTTTCGACCAGAAGAGTGCTCCGATCTCTTCGGTCACAGTTTGTTTCCGGCAGCAATTCGCATCTAGTTGGTACTTTAGAGAGGTCATTTTTCGATTTTCTCAAAAGCACCTAAAAATATAACTTAAAAACGCTAAAAATGCAATTTCGTCTTAATCGATTGTTGTTTATTTCTTCGTTATATTGAAACTAATAGTCATAGAAACCTGACATTTTCACCAAATATATAACTTTAGACTATATTTACGGGAAAAGTGTAAGCTCCGCTCAGAATCGTTTTATCGAATGCAACGACTTATCGTTGCTTTCAAATTTAAAATAAAAACAAAACTCTAAAATCTTTATGCAAGTAATTCACTTGAGCGATATCCACAACAATCCGCGGCTCGTTTTTTAAATTTTATTTCTAAGATATTAAAAAAAAAAAAAACAATCTATTTTCGCGTGCTAACGTCATATTTGGTAGAACTTCTCGGCTTTCGGTACATTTTTTTTTTATAATCGTTTTCCTATTATAGTCGAGTGTACACAAAGTCGAATTTTTTTTTGTCTCCTATTTTCCGCGTCACCTTTAAACATACAATTAAATAACGACGACAGCAAGTATTAAAAAAAAAAAAAATAATCGTTTTTTTTTTTTTTTGTCTGTTACAGATCACCAAGAGATTTTTATCGTACGACACTGCACGCGGATAAACATCATAATTTTCATACTGTCTGCCATTTTCTATTTCATATAGTATATATGTATTCATAAATATACGATAATATTATTATTTAATTTCGTTTTTAATTTTATTTCCACGTATGAGAACCGTATACAGACGGAATATTTTTGTATATTTAATATTATTTTCAGGATTATTATTGGTATGGTATACGAATCTATAGTGGTATTTAAAACAAAACACTGCTATTAAAGTGTACTCCGCGGGACATCTCGTTTTCGTTTACCACCCACTACTATACAATACTGCTGTTGCTGCTGCTGGTTTTTACCACCATAAAACATTACGGTTATTGTTATTACCGCGATCGTTATTTAGTTGCGCGTTGTCGTTTGAAACGTCATTATACGCGCGTATATGTATTTTATTACAAATAAAAATGACAATTATTTCGTTTTTTTATAATATTAGACTATTAGAGTAAACAGTAAACATACATTATATGCGGCGCCGTAAAGAGAAAGTATACACCGAAATTTGTGTTTTGAATCTTGAAAAATTGAAAATCTGAACGATAAAATAGTAAAAATATATAATATATAATCGTCGTGAATACCGCGAATATTTTATTATACCACAATACATAATTTTTTTTTTTTTTTTTTACGTGACTAACACGTCTTTATACATTTTTCTCCATCAGCCGCAGGGGATTCTGCAGTATCGCGTATTCAAATTAATTTTGTATATATTATATTATTATAGGAAACCGATAATATCTGTACCAGAACGATATTACGCGGCGTTTTCGTTGGCGCGCGTCCTGCGTTGTGGAATATCTTGGCGAACCGTCAAAAATCTTCGTACATACACGTTTAGTGACTTATAAATATAACATAATTTATACGTTTGATTTAGTGATAAACGTCTTTTAACCGAATGTTATTGGAAGCGGTTATAATCGAACCAAACGATCGATTTACCGTAATACGCAGTTATTATAGAATATTGCAGTCTCGTCAAGCGTATCACTGAATATCGGTTAATCGTTTTACAATTTACTTGAAGTAAAATCTCATTAATAATTCTTAAGATTAATAACGATAAAATCGAAATGTTAAATCCATTATTGGTGCGTATTGAGAAAGGACTCTATACACTCCTCTGATTTTCATCAAAATAATCGCTAAACGCTGGATTAACGAACATTCTGAAGGCTACACAGCGTCATATTTTACACTTCAAATTTTCACACAAAATATATTACAATATTGCCTATAAACACATAAAACAAATCGTTTTTCACGCATCTTTAATTGTTGAAAAGTTATAAACATTTAAAAAATTCTAATTGTATATTTTTTTTAAATTTTATGTAAGTGTTGGATCGTAAACGTTTCTGAACATTTTCTGTATTTTAAACAACGCGTTCTCTCGGATCCGTGCACGATTGCCTGTGCAGCAGCGTCCTCTTAAATACGTTTTAATATATTAAAATTTTGCTCGTTGTTTTTTTTTATTTTATAAATTATTCGCGATAAATTTTACGAGCGCGTAAAATTCTAAACGGGGCGTATAAATTTTATCTCGTTATTCCGAGTTTCCTCATTTATCTGTAGACACAGCACAACGCTGCTGAAAAAAAAAACCGAGAACATTGTTCTATAGTTATAACGTTGTCGCACTGAACTCGGGCTAGCATTAAATAAATATTATTTTACTTGAAATCAAAGAAAGTGAGCCTCACTGAGTGGAAACTCGTGTGAAGGCCCAGGAGTTGACTTTTTTACAATACTGTTGTTAATGAATACGCATAAAATTTCGCGAGCATAAATCAAACAAAAATTGTTTATAAAACGTGGGAAAATAAAGGAAAAAACCTATATTTATTTGTTTAAATAAAATGTATGTAGTTTTTAATCACATCCGTATACAGAAGCCAGTGGGTAATATATATTTTTAAAACTGGCAAAGACATATTATATTGGACACGTATCATAGGTTATGCGTTCGAATTCCTACGGACACCTTACAGTAGAGCCGGGGTTTTTTTTTTTGGCCATTTTAAGGAGAAGTTATTAGCTGCATATCTACAGTGTTGACTTTATGTTTTTTCAGAAGTGATAATGGTTATTCAAATATTGAATACGTTCAAATAATATTTTTATTTAATTGATTTCATATAATACAAGACAGAAATATATATACAAAAAAAAAATGGCCGAAAGCTTGTACGAGACGGTCGCGATATACTTACACAATATAAATAAGAGACGGCAAAAGAACGAGGGGAATAATATTCCGCGCGTTCCCGACAAAAGGAATTGTAAATAGGAGAAAAAAAAAACCGTGCGCACGAATAATAATTTATGCGTTACGGTGCGCGAGTCAATGGAAAACTTGAAAAAGGCGTTGTCCGCGCGTTCACACAGAACCGCGCGTCATTAACGCGTCTGCCGGCGGTCCTGTCGCCCTGCAGGGTATACCGCCGCTGGCGCGCGCGCGCGCGCGAAGAGTGATGCGCCGCGAAGGGACGAGGGACGCGTAACGAAGGGAGGACGCGCACGCATAGTGTTTTCGAGTAGATTACAAATATTTATTTGATATAATACGTGTACGCACAGGCATTGTGTGCTCGGCGGCGCGCGATAAATAATTTCGCCGCGTGACAAATTGATGACGGGCTACGAATTTTATATAATATTATATGTACGGGTATACGCGCGTCTCCCGGCGTGTACCTACTTGGCGGTTTGAAATGCGTGCGAATCAAGGAAGTCGCGCGTGCACACACGTCGCTCATAGTGTGAAAATTAAATGAGCTAGAAATGAGAATTCGATGATACCGGCGGCGGTTAGGTTAACAGAATTTTATTGTATTTTACCGGAGCGAATATAAAAGACGACGACGTGTCCGTCGCGCACTATCGTCGTTCGCGCTCTCCACGTGAATGTATACGCGCGCGTTCGCATAAAGAATTCATAATAATAATAATATATTACAGAAATCGAACGGGAGGAAAACTTCTAACCGTCGCGGTTAGTCGACCTCCTAAACCAATCGTCTGTGCGCTGGAAATTACAAAAAAAAAATCCGTATATTTTTCCTTATACATAGAACGCCAGCCGCAGGTGTGCGCATAGGCGCTCGTTTCAATGGACGACTCGGTATTTTTTTTTCTTCTCGTTATTCGATATTGTTAGAAACACATAAATAGTTTATTTTCCGTGCGTGTCTTTGTGTGTGTGTGTGTGTGTGACGTACCTACCGGTGGTCGTCGCATAAATTTTTAGGAGCTCGTTCGAGTGAACGCCGAGGGAGGGCGGGAGAAGAAGGAACCGTCGCAGCGATACTTGTGAACTTGTGTGTGTGTGTGTGCGTGTACTTACTCGAAGAGCAGCTATAATTCCAACGATTCCTTGTTCCGCCTGCGCGCACTCTTTGGCTATGTACGCTGTATCATTCGGCGTACGTTCTGAAATGGTCGACGATGACATCGGTAGACTCGATTATATTAATTAACGCACTAATACTTATGTTAGAACGTAATACACATTTTATATAGGAGAACATTAAAAATTCGGGAATCTCAATAGACATTTAATAATATAAATGACAGTAAGCTCAGTGCGGGTTTAAACAAAACACAAAACTAAAACGCCATATCCGATTGGCCAAATCACTTTTTCAAACAAAAGAGTGAATGTTATAATCGGCCATATACCTGCAGACTAACACACGGATAACTAATTGCAAAGGACGGAAAACCAATTTGCATAACGGATGTTCTGATGTGGAACGGATCTCATAATAAAATACGTATTTACAGAATGCAGCCAGTACATACAGAAGTCATCACCAAAATTTCCAACGCCTTAGACGCAACACTAGGACCGAACACAGATACCGTCAATCAAATCTTAAAGTTCTTAAAAAAACATCAAACCTGTGTAATTTAATATGGCTATAGAATTAATCAAAATGTAAACTTGTAACAAAGCTATAGATATTTTACAAATGATTATTATAACTAATGGTCATTGTTATCGATGCCGATTAAGAACAATAAATAAATGTTCGTAATTTAGGAAAAAAAAGAGAGTTTTACTTGTTTAAAATCACGTTAAATTCGATTAGGCACGACGAATAATATTATGTAATTATGCGTATAATAATAAAATGCAGCTCATAGAGAACAAATACCTGTTCATTACGCGTGTCGTTTGATATTTTTACACAAAATATTACTATCACATAATATTGCATCGTGTCTAAAATTTAATTTCACGCTGCTTAATTCAATTGTAATCGAGTCGATTTTGTATATTAATTGTTTTCTGTAAATTTGAAATCGCGTACAATGAAAAGTATTTTCTGAACACAGAATCTGTATATGAAAACGTGTTATAGAAAACGATGAAATATACTACTTCATGACGAAGACCATATATAAATATATAAGACACATATATTATTATTAAAATAATTTATTATTTTTATAATAACACATATTTTTTATTTGCGATTTCGTGCGTTTAACAATAAAGATAATATTTAAACATTTATAAAAAAAAAAAACTCATCATGGTATGCACTGCTATATAGACAAATAGTATCTGTTTGTAGGTAAATGTCTCTCGTGCGAAAACAACGGTACGCGCCGCCGTAGATCAACTGCACAATTGTATATTTACTACTAATAATAAAAAATACGCGTGATTTTTTTTTTTAAAAGTAATTTAGGCGGCAAAGAGTCGAATTAAAACAATTTTTTTTCGGTAAATAATAATAACGATGAAGCTATAGAATTCACTGCTATGATCCGCTCGTCCTTTATATTCGTACAGAAGTTTATAACGTTTTGTCACCTCGCACGGTCTTAATAAAATACTCAAATTGGTTAAAATGTAGGAAAACGACATTTTTTTCGTTCGATTTCTATACATACTGTTTTGTAAAGGATTTTTTTTTTCCTACGCAAAAACTTATTATATAGAATCTATTCTCCCGGGCACGTTTTATTTTACAAAAATCTTTTTGAACTTTGTGTCACAAATAAATGTATATATGTTTATCGGAGGTACATTCTTATATATATCACAATATTAATTATCATCGTTTTTTCTCGCGGTCCGCAAGACGCGCGCTCGGAATATGCGCGTATATTTATCGGCCTGTTACAGATTACAGGATATATCCTTTTAAATATATATATATATTTAAACGAAAATTTACACGGTAATATATAAAAAATACACGACACTGTGTTGGGATTCAAAAACAATATTGCCATTGGACGGCACCATTTACATCAGACGCGCGCGACCATCTCGCGCGGAGCACATCCCACCAGTTTCTTATCTCTAAAGATTTATACCGATCACGCGTGTAAGAGTTGTTTTTTTTATACTTATAATAATAATAAATTTACTTTTTTTTTTTTTTTTGTTTATACTGTAGTGTCAACTGATATCTCCTCTCCGCGGCAGAATGCAGTATCAAACGTCGCCCGCGCAAAGTCGACCGAGCGGGTTAATGCGTTTTAAACCGAGCTATACACACATAATATACACACGACATTTCCAGAAAATTTATCGCCCGCCTCAGGAGCCGCTAGATAAAGAGTTATATTTACAAAAAAAAAAAAAAAATTGTTTGCGTTAGACGACTATATAATATACGACGAATTATTTCGGTGCCGAGCACAAATTCCGTTGAACGATTTTATCGGCGCTGACGCTAAAAAACGCGCTTGAAAATAATTTAATTTTTTTTTTTTTTAAAAAGCTCAAACAATCGAAAAATATGATCGAATAATATGTTAACTAAAATAACTGGAGGGATGGCATCCGCCCTGTAACCCCCCGCCCCCTCCCCTCTCTTTGGCCACTGTATATATGAATACGTAATATATATATATACACGAATCGCGTTCGTTACTTTTTATGAAAATCGAAAAAAAAAAAAGGAAAGAAAAATAAAATAAAATTCCTGGCACCATATTATATACGGCTGCAGTATATTATATATTATACACTATACAGTGGCCGCGGTACACACGCGATTATAAAAATATATAATAGTGGGTATAATAACTTATACCGAGCTCGCTAGCGCATTCCCGGCCGGCGCGGGGTGCCGACGCGGTATTCTCTCGGATCTTTCTCGAGTACATATAGTGACTGCTTTATTGCGCGTATATACCGATATGGAAACAAGACGTATATATATATATATATATATAAATGACGTAGCGCAATACACGAGCGACGAGCTATTATATCGTCGTTAATATATTATTATTTCAACCCGTCGTCTCACTGGGTGTACAGGTATTATATACCTATATATGTATATATACGGTCGAGCGCGTCGGGATGACGTCCCCGCGATAATATATTAATATAAAATAATAGTTACGCGAGCAGCGGCGGAGGCCATTTTCGTGCGCGTAAATCGTTTTTAATGGGCGACCGAAACGCTGCCCGTTTATAATGATATTACACAATCGTTCAGCGTGGTAAATACAGAGAAAGAAGAAAATAAGAGTGAGAGAGAGAGAAATTTTTAAAAAAACCCCATATAATATACGCGAGACGTTACAAAAGGCGTATCTGCAGCGATTTATATGCACCGGGTCACGGTGAAGAAAAAAAAAACAGCAGCTATTGGTCCTTATTCCTTACTGCGTTATAACCGTAGTCGTCCGCGGCGGTATTATATTATCCTTAAGGACTTAATTTCATTATATTATATCGCGCGCGGTGGCTCACTGCAGTACACAAAAATCCGATAAACGCGCGGCGGCGGCGGCGGCGGCGTCCAGAAATCGGTATTTATTACATATTATAAACTCCCACCGCCTTAGAGAGAGAAAAAAAAAGAAAAATATTATTATTATCGTACCGTCTTGCATTTCGTATAATATACGCGATATTCGAATAAAATAATTGTGCTGTCGTCGACGAGGGCGGATTAAAAAAGAGAGAGAGAGAGAGAGAGAATACAGAAGAACACAGCGCGCGAGAACGGCGGTGTTAAGGGATATATATATATATAGTATTCAACGAGCCAGAAATAATAATGACGATTTAGGGATTTTGAAAAGCCGGAGGCTGCAGAGCTGAATAATGCATATATGGTGTGCCGCTGGAAAGCAGTATTGCTGCAAGAGTTCATAATGCGCTGCAGGAAACCGAATTGATAACGACGAGTACCGCGGAGAGGATGACGCGTCCACGTAGCAGCAAACGCGGTTTTAGAACGTCAAGAGTTAGAAATCAGTAGTGCAGGAAGCGGCGATTGCTCTGAAAAAAGCATTTAAAAATAATAAAAGTCTGCCATTTTTAACAGAACATTAGGCGTTTATATTGTATAATCGTACATATAATATATTTGTTCAAAAAGGTGGGCGAATTTCGAAATGGCTAATATATTTCAACTCGTTCAACGCGTATAAAAAAAGAAAAAAGAAAAAGAAAATAACGAAAAAAATCCGAATTCGATTATTGAAACGTTGTGAGCACTGCAAATGGATTTAACGCGATTTCTATTCGTTTTTTAAATATATCTTTCGAAAAGAGTTTTTCAAAAGAACAATAATACACTACATCGAAACGATTTTGAATCGTCGAAGTTCTCGCGTACGCGTATTTTCTTTTTCACGAACATAAACTGCTTTAAATGCGTGTTTTAGTTTACTCTTTTTTTTTTAAATTTGATTTGACCGGTGACATCAAAATCTGCAGTGTACAAAACGATGTAAACACTAATAGAAATCGTTTTTTTTCAAATAACTCGCCTGTATTTAATCGTCAAAATTAAATAACAAAATAAATCGAAATGAATATAAATTAACAAACACAAACAAGACATGACATTTTGAAACGGCTTAGTGTTCCCAACAGCGGCCAACCCCCGTCTCAATATTTGATTCGGTAAAAAAATATCCCGAAATCAACATAAAAAAAATTAATTTCATTATTGCGTTAATACGCGCAAAGTCAACGCATATTTTCGCATAATTTATTATTTTAACGCGTATTCTTTTCGTCAATTCATATTTTTTTTATCGAGTATTTTAGTGAATATTTTTCGAAAAAATTTCCAGTGAAAAAAATAGACTCTATACCACTTATAGTTACTACACTTTAAAATTTTCAGTTTTCGAAAATGTAACTTACGATAAATTACTACCACCAATCAATTGTGTATAATATAGTATATAGTGTATATTATTATTATAGTTTGATTACATATTTTTCATTCGTTATACAATGAAAAAAATGTTATAAATTTAAATTTAAAAAAAAAATAGGAAATCTATACAAATACACACGGCAACGAATCAAACCAATCTGCTCACACCGTTCACGTTGTGACGGACACGAAAAACAATTTAAAAAACGTTTCGTTTTATTGTGTCGCAATAACGTTACGGGTATATTATTTTCACTGCAGTTAACGTTATTTTTGGTGTACAATATGATATAATAATAAGTGGTCGTACCTATAACCGCTCGTGTAAATATTTTGTCATGAAAAACAAAATAATAAGACGGTCGACGGTATGACGACGAGAGCCGCACTGTTTCTGAATAATATAATTTTTTATATACGCGTATATAATATAATAGTAAAAAGATAGCATCTGTACGCTCTTTGAGATTTCTCCGTTTTCGTTCGTATAACGAACATACGGCATATTATAATGCCGTCGGAAACGAGGTCGTCCCTGATAAAAATACTTAATAATATCGTGTTATTTATATATATATATATTTTTTTTGTACACGTACAAAAATATTACATAAAGCCGAGATTTGGAGGAGTTCCCCTATTTTTTGCCGCCGAAACGTGACATTTTATTTGTGGTATCGTCGGCAACAAAAAAGGAGCGCAGCACTCGAGAATATTGAGAAATCTCCAGCTGTACACTGACCGAGTGATAGTGGGACTGAAGAAAATATACATTCGCGTCTTGTGTACGTATGCGAGTATACGAAATTGTACGTAATAACTATTGTATTTATATGGTCGTGAACCACGATTTCAGTAACAATAAACGCGATTTTTATTATAATTTTTATTTTTATTATAGCGGAAAATGTACATCTCGCGTTACACATATTTATTTAATTCGTATAAATATATGTAATCGAACCGAAGAGTAATACGAAAAATAAAGAAACATACAAATATAGGAGTCGTAGTTGTATTGAATATTTGTTTTATTTATTTTTATCGCGGTTTCGATAAAAAGTCATCGTCATATGTATACGAATGGCGAAAAAGAAAACCGCGACAACAGAATAAAATATTACGAATGTTGTACAATATTAAAGGACCGAAGAGTTTAAAAACAAATAATAAAAAGAAAAAACTGCGAAGAAATTGTGTACATATATAGTTAGTTTGAAAAAAACAACCGTGGTATTATGTTATTAACATTATTTAATACATATTATGTATATTTGATATAAAATATTATTTTTAAAATCTGTATATATATTTTAAATATTTTTTAATTTATTACGTTTAATTTCTTTATACATATTATGTAATTCACATAATATTATTTATTATGGTGGTCTTTAATTTTTCCGATTTTTTTTTTTTTTTATATCTATACACAGCTTTCCGGCCTAAATAAATATTATTCGATAAAAGGTAAAAAATAATTAATAAAGGGTTATGGCTTATGCCCTTAAAAGGGCCCGTAAGTACCTCGTGGACTGACGAAAACAATCGCGTAGAGGAAATTATCGCTTTTAATCTTCGTTATTTATCATTATAAACACGTATATGTCTATATAGCCAATACGATAAGATACGATCGGACAACAATATTATTCAGTATAAAAAAATTCTCTATACATTTTTTTAATGTACACTTATTTTCCATTTACTTAGTTGATGAATACGATTAAATGATAAAAAAAAAAGAATTATTTATGAACGGACAGCGAAATGTTGAATTTTTATCATTTAATTAAATCACAGTATACTCTATTCAGAAATACAAAACGTATAGCGTACACATTAAACACGCGAATGTACGAGACATAAAATCTAGTGAAAAAAAAAAAATTAAATAAATGTATCGAAAAGATATCCTAAAAATAAAATAAAATATAATAACGACGATAAAAAAAAACCGGCCGTTTAAATACGCCGCGTATATTTGACCTCGATGTCAAAACGCAATATTTATTTGAACGGAATCGATTATATTTTTAATTAAGCAAAATAAAAAAAAGTAGACGATATACGTATATAAACTGCTGATTTTTGGTATATTTCGGATTGAATACGAACAAGGAAGAAAAAAAATATTCCAAATGAATTATAATTATTTACGAACTGAATCATTTTTAGTCAATTATATCAATTATAATATAATATAATAATAATAATTTATATCGATCAATTGTAGTTTATTATATAACTATATAATAATATCGTACAATTGTGTTGGTAATTGTAACTTCGAGTTTGACCAATTCGACAAAGATTTCGGGAATGATAGACGTATACGAGAAAATGAGAGAAATATTGACTTAGAAAAAAAAATATGTATCAGTATCTGTAATGGAAATATATAAAATATTTCTCGATTCTTTAAACCGTACAGTCCGCATCATCTCCGCCGTTTTTCAATTTCGATTTTTCTGCCATATATATATCGCACTCAATGCCTATTGAAACGCCTCGTATACTGCGAGCAAGAGTGTAAAATGATTTCACGAGAAAATGTGTGAAATACGAAAAGCACGCATAACGTACTTTTTTCACGAATTACTTTATTGTAAATGCGAAACACGAAGAACCAAATAATGTATTTTCGGAACGCGAATCGTCCGTATATATATATATACTTTTATTGTTATACGGCTACGACAGTATATTGAGCTACAATGTAAAATAACACAGTAATAGTTATAGTGATTTTCAGTAACGAGCAAAGGTATGGTCAAGTTAACGGAATTTTTTTTGAAACTCATTAAGTCAAATTAAAATAATCAGGTCAGATCGAGACACAATTAAGCGACATTTTTTTTTTTTTTTATTATAACATTGAAAAAAAGTTACTTAACTTAATTAAAAGACAAAATTTTCGGATTATCAACAAAAAAAAAAAAAAACGGGAAAGATATTTACAAAACCCCGTATATATTATATAATCCTATTAATATATAAAATAAAAACACTAACACATATACAGATAAGATTTACTTTGACTTGGATATTTTGTAAAAAGCTAACGTAAAGTATTTTTAAAAAAAGTAACTTTTCAAGTTAAAAGTTAATTTGGAAAAAACGCGTTAATTAACTTAATTAAAATTAAATTGACTTCACAACTTGATTTTAACTTTTAACTCGTTAATTCCCAGCCATGGTAACGAGTTTATACGCAGTTATTATGTAAATACATCTCAGACTAATCCCTGCGTAGCACCGGCTTCGCGATATAATTCGTTAAAAAAATATATATATATACACAATAATTAAAACGACAATCTTTACGACAAAAAAAAACACAAAAAAAAAAATGACGAGAAAATACAGAAAAAAGAAAAAAAATCGAAATCTCGAATTTAGGAATAACGATAAAAAAATCTATATATACGGCTCGCATAGAATTTTTTTTTACGTTATATAATATATAAAAAAAAATATTAAAGTATACCGCGATAAATTTCCAAAGCAACCAATTTCCAGCCCCGTAACAGTCATAAAAAACATATAACGCGTACCTTATACTTATCTTATATATAATATAATATTTTTTTAATATATATACCGCGCGAATAACGCCAGCGCAGGTACCTATATACTGTTATTATTTACAATGTCGTCCGCTAGCGCGCATATATTTTATCATCAACCGAAACGTTTACGGTCCTTATAACGGCCGAGTAAATTGCAACGAACGAGCCGAATGGTGGCCAAGGAGACTTTTAAAGTTCTCGCGCAGCTCTCTCTCTCTCTCTCTGCTTATATTTTGTCTATCTCGATTTCTATACTATTATTGCTCGGTAAAACGGAATTTATCGCCGACGCTTATTGTCGCCTCGTGTCCTCGGAGCAGGATCATCGCGCGAACGTGCAGTGTTACAGTGCACTGTGTAATAACGCGTATAACGACGTGTACAGCGCGCACATTGTCAGATTTTTTTGTCGATGGCTGCTGTAGAGGTGGGCAAAACATTGTTTTCCATACAAGAGACGGCAAAAAAAAAATTTTAATTTTACATAATCAAATTAACGAGTATATAGTTATAGTGTCTTCTTATATTCCGTTTTCTAAATTATAATGCGTATATTGTATTTATTACGATTTATATTCGTTTTTATTTTTTATATAGAGTTATTGCGCAGAGACGTGTACGCGTTAGAGCTCATTACGATTCACTATAAAGAACCGACAACATTAAAACCCTTATAGCGATAGATAAGATTAAAAATGAAATTGGATAACACGATTTGTGAACGATTGAATAAAAAAAGCAATACGTAGTATGTGGCCGGAAAGGATAAAACTTTGCGCGGATATTCTATACTGCGTTCGTGTAGAAGTAGAAGGAAATCAAAAGGTGTTTGCAGGGGAGAAGCGTAAATTTTACATGGTAATGAAATTTGTTTGCATATTAACTATTTTAAAATTTATTTTAAATGATGTGCAAAAAAAAAAAAATCGATCCCTTTGAGGCAGATGCAGGGAGCCGGTTATATTTCTTTTGAAGTTGTCAATTTAGTAAATGCGCGTATTGTTCTATACTGTACACTGCAGTATGTGCGCGTTATAAATTATCGTAATGGCGTGCGTGATAGTATCGCATAAGTTTCTAGAAAAAAAAAAAATGTCCTCTGTTTTGACGGCCTTAGGTTCCTCTTATATTACATATAAAAAAAACCAATCCGATTTATTATTATTCGTATTGTATATAATATCGATATTGGATATTTAATATGAAATCCATACGCTGAGCGATATTTATATATAGTACCTATTATGGATAAGCGCCTAATGAAAAAAAAAAAAATTATATGTATAATATTCGTATAAAACGATCATAAATAAAAATGAAATAATTATTATATTTCAAAAATTATAATGAAACGGGTTTTTTTTTCGTAGTAGTTATAAATTTGATTTTAATTGGCAAACTTTTTTTTTTTTGAACGAACATTATGTAAATCCTAAACGGTTGTATTATTATTATTATTATTATTATTATTATTATATATTCAAACCCGCTACACGTATATACATATTTTATATGTGTATACTATAACAATATTATTGTGATGTTTAAATTACACGCACGTTGTACGCAAGGGTTATCGCGTTAATAACATTCATTCGTATAAACAGACAATGTATTATATAATATAATATATAATGCAATATATATATATACATTTTTCGTATACTGTATCATGACTGCAGTATACGACAAATCGATAAAAACATTAATCAGCGTTTAATATTGTGTTGAAATGTCAGAGGTGAATAATATATGCATATTAATTATAATATATACTTTTATTTTGTGATTATATATAATTATATTAATACCGTGATAATAAAAAAAAAGAGACGTAATTATAACGTGAAAATGTCTATTTAAAAAAAAAATAATAATAATTTGTATTTTGGCGTGATCTTATATTTTACCCGCGGTGTTCGTAATTGTATAATATTCTATGCTCGATATATAATAAAATTCTTCCAAATCAACGTACACGCGGATAAAATATATATATTTTAGTGTTTTAAATAAATATTCGAACGAATTTTACGATGACAATATACAAAAAAATTATAAAGACATTTTATAATCCGGTTTGTTAAAATTGAATAATCGAAATTTAAATTGTCCGACAATTAAACATAATTTATTCCTAAAACCAACATAATCTTATGATTTAATCTAATCTATTACTTTGTATGTACACGCGAATAATTAAGTTTTAATGTCATCTTAGAAAATTTGTGTAAATATAGTGTATGTATACATATAGTAAATATATATATATATATGTAATATTTTAAGCCAATAATAAATAACCCATATATAATTGAGGATCAAAAAAAAAAAAATTTCTCTATAAATTTTACACTCTTCTACGGCATTAAAAATACAGTTTAATACGTTTATTTAATATTTATTAAACGATTAACTACAAAGAACATTTAAAAAATTAAAATTTTTTAATTAACATTAAAATTTCCCTTAAAAATATATATTTTTATATGTACATTATAGAAATCATTGTAATATAACACGCCTCTGATTTTATAAGGTAATCGCGAAAGATCCGTAACGATTATTATTATTATTATTATCGAACTAACCCCGGGAGCGCAAATACGACCGGGAGACGAAAACAGTAATAACGACAGCCGTAACTGCAGCGCCAGCTATGAAACGCCGGGACAATCGGAGAGACCGACGGCGACGGCTCGTCCGTACAGATGGCGCACGCGGACCGACCGTCGAGGACGCGCGAGATCTCTCGGACGCGCGGAACGATAAAAAAAAAAATTCCACAAAACGAAACGAACGACAATATTATTATTCGTGTATGATTATTAAATAATAAACGCGAAAAAGCGCTGTTATTGTGTGGAACCCCGGCCTACAGTGGACGGGATGTATTTGAAAAAAAAAAAAAATCGACTTGCCAGCCACTTCAGAGGACGCGAGATTCGCGAATCCTTTGTGATCCTGTCGAAGACGGCGAGTGACGAGCGCGAGGAGTTCCTCCTCGACACGCGCGCGCCAAACGTTCGGTCGCCGTCGCGGCGCCGGCGTGCCAGTCCGCGAAAAAGACGATGACGGCCCCGGCGCGTCTTACCGAGGCGTACCGTCGCCGAAGGATCGATAAACGATGACCGACCCACCGTCCCTTCGGGCGAACCGCGTCTCGTAGCATTTTTTCCTTTCTTTCTGCAAAGCTTATACGGTTTTACGAAGAACGAAAAAAAAATCCTCGTATCCTTTGTCTTTAGCGACAAAAATACAATTATTTTTTAAACGGTCTACCGCGAAGTTTTCGTGATCGTTTTTCGAAAACGACGCGATCCACGAAAAGAGTGCCGAGTACGTTTAGGATCGAGAAAATATACCGATCATACGGTATCGGTACAATCGTCGGAAATATACTAGAAACGATCAGAGCTTTTGGGAGAAGAAACCGTTTTTTTTCATTAGGTCCGTCGAGATTTTTCTCGCGAAGCTAAAAACCGGCGATACCGTGCGATGTTTTACAGAGTACCTAGTTTTGCACGAGCAAATACTACACAGAAACGTGGACATTGAATAGGTAAAAATTCCAAGTTATTAGTACACTGCAAATTTTAACTTGAACGGTATAAATTCTCAGTGGCGTATATTTTCAACTTTTTTCTGGGGGGGGTCCAAATTTTTTTTTTTGAAAATTCCAACAGGATATATTGATATAAGGTATTTAATAAAAAATACCTTTGGATAATCTTTTTTTTTTTTTGGTTCTGGGGGGGGTCCAGTACCCCTGGACCCCCCCCGTAAATACGCCACTGTAAATTCGCGAATATAAAACGTCTAACGAAATTCGAAATGCGTATTATATATTATATTATAAAAATAATGAAATATTGAAAACCTAAAACAAAACGGGTATACCCTCTATTACGTTACAAGGTAAAAAAAAAAACAGATCTTTTCGTAAAAGACATAAGATCGTTTAAGACGATTTTACGCTAAAAATCACAATTTTTTTTTCTCCAATTTTAACATATTTTGGAAAACGTCTTTTATATTTTAATTGCCGGTCACAATTCATGTAACTATTGTCTTATATGAGTCGATTCTTTTTTCCATGGCATATCTTTAACAAATAGAAATAGGCGGTTTAGAATTATTAATTGATATACATATATATATATATTAACTGTCTATTATAATATGTGATTTCTCTCAGACGTATAGAAGAAAAAAAAAACCGAGAAAACGTATTGGCCAACTACGGGACCGAACGTTATTGTTACGCCGCCGAACTCTGCGCGAGCGGATCAATTAGAAACAAAAAAAAACTGCACGTGTGTCGGCTTGTCGTGTTATTTTTGGATTTTTATTTCCCTAACCGGGTCGTAAACGACAAAACTGACGCGAACCGTACGCCGTGTGATTAACGGCTTCTCCGCGATATATCGAGTGCGTGTTGCTGCAGCAGTCCCGTGTATAGCGTATACATAACGAAGCCTATTAAAAAACGAAAAAAAAAACGAGAGAAAAAAAACCTAATCAGTCGTAAAATAAATGTGAATAAAATATTTAGAAAAAAACAGTCAGTTCTCTGGAACGGCGCGCGCGTGCAATGTACCTATACAGCATTCAAAGGAGCTCTGCTGCTGCTGTTGCTGCTGGGTGCGTGCCACCAAAGTCGTTAAAAATCTTCGAGTTTTTTTTTTTTTTATGGATACCTGTAAATATTATATATTATTATCCGCGTTATATACGGCACAACACGGCGATTTAACGAAATTTAATGTCTCCGCGCGTATATATATTATAATAAATATATATATATATATACAATATTACGCACGTAAATAAAGTAATAAAAACGTTTTGAATATTTCCAGACGAATCGGTGAAATCGCGTTGTGGAACGCTGCGGGGATTGCGTTGGGGGATTCAGCGCCACGTATAAAAAATTTTTTTTTCTAATATTCATTATAAATATATATATATCGTAAAAACCGTATTGTAATATATAACATATATTATATAAATATAATTATACGAACTCGTAAATATTAAATAAGAAAATTAAAATGCATACACTGCGTGCAGATACAACGGTACACGGCAGGGGCGTATTTATGGGGGGGGGGCTGATGGGGCTCCCTCCCTCGAAATTTCAGGAACTTTCTTTACTAATTCCTATGCCTTATGGCATATAGAACGTAATATTTTTAATAAATTCCATATTTTTAAAATGTTGAGAATTTGGTAATTTGTCCTATATTTTTAAGATTTAGTCTTGGATTGGAATTTAGAAATAATTCAACAATGATATTTACTCAATGCCTCAGCCCCCCTCCCCCAAAAAAAAAAAATTTCTAAATACGCCCTTGATACATGGATGTGTCTTGTGGCTACTGAATTCAGTCGACATATAGGAATGTCGACGTCGATCGATTTAACGACGTTATATCGTTCGATCGGGCACTATACAGTTACGAGGACTGTAAGCTATATAGACCACTTTTTTGTTGCACGTAAAAAGTAAACGAGTTTCAAAGACAACGTGCATATATTAAATAATTTATTATTACTATTATTTAATTTATTTACAATATTATTTATACATTTATACACATATTCTTATCTCTTTATCGCATATTGCATAAGCAAATTAAAACTGTTGCGTATAGCAACGATTTCGTTCGTAATAACGTCATCTGTGTCAGACAAATTTTCGGAACGACCATCAGCCACAAGATATATAATCCATATCAGAATATTAAATAAATCGGTAATATATGCCGCGCGAGTGTTTTAATAAAAATATAGATTACGTATAGGTACTCCGTGAAACGTGTTAAAAAATTACGGAAAATCGTACCGAAACGATAAAATGAATTCAACAGTTTTTCAGTGTAAAACCTGCAAAGTGCAGTATGACTATTTCCCCGGTATCATATATTTCGCACATTAAATCATACAAATTACGACATTTTTTTTCTTCTATTTTTCACCTATTTTAACGTACCGAAAAATATCATTTCTAAATAATAATAATGTCGTTCGCCGTGTAAAAACCGTTTTATTTTTTAAATTTTCACTTAAAATATTTTTTAAAAATATTAAACGATTAACTTTTAGTGTCTATTCAAAATTAAAACATTCATTACTTTTTTTTTTTTTTACACAAAATATTTTTTATAAATATTTTTTCATCCTTATTCCTTTTATACATTATACGTGTGTACATGCATTATATCGTCATCTATTGTCGACCGTCTCGTATCGGTATTTTTTTTTTTAATTTTAGAAGAAGAAACATAATAAATCTCAAAGAGTATAATACATCTTTAGAAGGTAAAAAAAACGGTATTTTTTTTCGCCGGAATGTACAAAAAAATATATATAAATAAAAAAATATATACCATATAGAAAATATTTTACTCTCTCTACTCGTCACAGCATGGTTTCTTTTTTTTTTTGCTCAGCGGGACGTTTAACTCCACCCCGCAACGGCGATGCCCTTGGGCGTATATATATATCGTACACCCCAAACCTACACCTACACCGCGCGCGCTGCACGTCCATTCGATTGCTTTTTTCGCATTCCCTGTGTACCTATGTAGTGTCGGTGTTAAGACCGAGGCGAATGGCGAACCGAACTCGCCGGAGGGGAAAAGAAAAAACGTACACGCGTACAATATAACGTGACCATAAATTTTCCACGGTCGAATTTTCCACGCACGAATAATATACACTTCTGCAGTTCATAACGTACACACACTTTTGTACGTGAGATAAAAGGTTTTTATTTTTCGCGGTTAACTTCTCTTCTTATATTATTATTATATACAAAACATTGGAAGAATTCGCTTTTAAAACCGGTTTTTTTGCAGCGTACTAGAAACACTATACGCAATACAGTATATAGGTGAGTATTTTTTCGCGCATACCAGAGGACCTCTCGTGAACCGGAGAAGAAGAACCGTGTAGGGGGTGCGTGTAACCCCTGGCAACGGCGTCGGAGGGAGCTGACGAGTGCTGCGGTCGTAAAAACGCGATGCTGCAGCAAGCGCGTACTGCGACGCTGCTCTGTACCTATTCAGAGAAATTCTCCGACTTGTGCAAATTATACAGATTCTGTACCGCGGTTATTTCAGCGATTCGAATCGATAAAATACGTACGCGCGCACAATGCAGCGCGCGTTCTCTAAACATTACTTTTCGGACAAAATCCCTTACTCATTCGATACGGGGTTTTTTTCGGAATTCGTTTTGTTCCGGATTTTTTTTTTTACAGATTTTAATCGCGAAATCAACTCGATTTAGTGACCAAGACGGATTTCTTCTTTCTTTTTCTCTCGGCTCGCGACAAAACACCCGTTAGTTTTTTTCCCGATAAATTTTCGAATACACCGGGTCTTGTGAATTCTAACGGGCGCAATAGGACCCGAATCGGGTAATGTCCAATATGGACTGCAGTTGGCTTCATGATAAATTCGGGCACCCAACAACGGTACGCGTAAATGCGTTTAGAAATTGTACATTATACAAATTAAACGTATTTCTATTGTAATGGTTTTTATAATTTCGTATTTATATATATATACAGAATAGTTTTTAACTAAAAGCTAATAATAAAAAATATATATATACAGAAAATACAATTTTCGTTTTTATTTCGATTTTTTCTAGCAAAAAAAAAAAAAGCTCGTTATCTTACGCGGCAGTGCAGGGTTTCAAAAATTAAAAAAATCTCATGAAGCACGCGAACGAGATCGGCATAAAGACATTTTCGACGATCCAATTATACTTCACTTCAAAGCCCGAAAAGGTTCTATAGAAGAAGATAATAATCGTTCGGGAAAAAAGAAAGTTTTTTAAACGTTAACTATATATTATATTATAATCCTATAATTAATTAAATAAATATAAAATCAATAAGATTTCCCGTATTGTGCTAATCAATATTTTAACTACACGGATATACACTAAAACTATTTATTTTTAGAAGAATAAGTAGAATTGGGAGTAAAATTTAAAAAAAACCATGTGGTTTTAATACGACATTTTCTAGGGTTAGAAAAGGATATTAATCTCAATAAAATATATTCAGCTTTTAGGCAGTAGGAAAATATCTTTAAAATAAGCCATGGAATACGTCGCATACAGATATCCTGCAGACATTCGTTCGAATACACCGTAACGGTATATTTATAGATAATTGAAATGATTTAATAACATTAGTCTTAACATTAGTTCAATTGTATAATTTAAATTTTTCTCAGAAAAATAATTTTCGAAAACAGAGACGTGGACTTTGTCGTTTAGTATTCGCAGCTCGTATAAATATGTAGAGACAATTTTATTTAAAAAAAAAAAAAATCTAATCTCCGAACGCGGATTATGCTATCCGAGTGCTTTGCAGTACGAAAAACGATAATTTTAGGACTTAAAAGAGTATTATAACGTACTGTGACATCGTAAAAAAAAAAAAATGGTTATCATAACGACGAATGCGCGCCATACTGAAATACACAAAAAACGACTACGGTAAAAAAAAAAAAAAAATAGAATAAAAAACAACCTCTGCCGCTACGCATTATTATAATATATTGTAACGGAATGTCGTGACAAACATTAGAAATCGTGTACGGAGGATTTCTGCAGATGAAATACACTGATAATACAGTGAATATTAACAGTCAGAAGCGTATATATAATACGTACAGCGCTCGGGCATACCTAAACTAAATCTATTTATATATATATATATATACTATTTATAGTTAGGTACAACAAAATAATTTCGAGTTTATTAAATTCAATATACATGCAGTATTATAACTAAATAATAAATAACGTTTACGCGACACTTTATTATTATTATTATTATTATTATTATTATTATTATTATTATTATTATTATTATTATTATTATTATTATTATTATTATTATTATTATTATTATTATTTAATACTATGTCGTTTAACAAGTTAATTATATTTATATATTAAAAAAAAAAATGTTTTTTATTAGTATTTTATGTTCGATACGAATCGTAGGCGCGTATACGGTACAATACAAATAAATATCTTGTGGTTTTTTTTTTTTACACACAGATTTATTACGTCTCGTGGAAATAACAATAATATTAAACCCATATAAAACGAAACGTGCGAATACTATATACATTATTATACGCATTTCACGATTAAATGGGAAATAAAATAGGTACTAAAAAAAAAAAATAAATAAAAAAAATAACGTACAAATTATACGTATTATATACCTTTACCTACATCTATACGTTTAAACACGATAAGTCCATATATAATCGATAAAAAAAAAATCGTAAAACGATTTTCTGCACTTCTCAAATTATATCATATTATATATTGCTGCAGCGTATAACTATACTATACACTTAATATAGAGAGAATTGTTTAGACGTCAATTTTGTAATGGTGTGTACACCGCGTGTTTTTATCATATACTTATATAAGTAGTGTAATAAATTATTACGGAACACAAAAACAACATTAATAGAAATAATAACGAATCAAAATACACTACTATAAAACATCATTATCCAATGCAAAAAAAAAAAAATTGTTCATTCACTCTCTCGTCTTACGTGTAAATTAACGTTGTTGTAATCAAAACTTTAAAAATTATTTAAAAAAAAAAAAATGTGTTTTTTAATTTTATATGCTTGGAGAAGAACTATACTCACGGCCCACATCGAGGTAATTTAATTTTTATAGGATATTATCAGGTCTTTTTATTTTATTATAAAGTAATTTTTTTTTTTTACGCGTATACATTACTCTACTACGTTTTTTTTGCGCGTAATTAATATATTAAAAAAAAATAAAATAAAATTAACGCGTAATAATTAAAATAATCGCCGTTTCCCGATAACCGCGAGAGTCGGGAAAAAAAACCGTTGCAGCGATTCGTATACCGCTTATTTATTCCGCGCAAACGAATTCTACATATACGTTTCGTAATAATATAAACAAGCGCGGGGCACGGTAATCGTATCATTATAAAAGAGATTACCGACCGCGGCGAGATCATAATATTTAAACACTTTCGTGTAAAAACATATAATATCGGACGAATAAAGAAAAAAATTTTTTTTTTTATCGAAAAATCGCAGGGGAGATCTCAACGAGCTTACCGCAGCACTGCACACACACGCGCGCGCGCGTATAGCGGGGCGTTCGTAAAGACGTTTTGTCGCCCGTTATTCCGAACGCACAATGTACGTATGGGCTATAAAATATTATACGACGCCGGGAGAGGTGTTTAGTGTGTTTTATGTGTGTGGAAATGAAAAAAAAAAAAACAAGGGAAAACGTATATTATATTAAATATATACAGTAAGTAAAAAGTCTATTTCGTACCAATATATATATATGTATGTATATAAAATTCGGGTTATAGCGCACGTACACCGCGATACCGATATATATATATAATAACGCGGGGCGTTTAAAAACGCGTAATAAAGTATTGAAAAACTGCTCGCGACGAAGAAAACACGTGTATACACAACATAATATATTATTATACACGCACAATTGACGCGTGTAAACGCGCGTTTAATTCCGATATTATATATTCCACGAGTATACACAATATACGTTATGTTACTATACAATAATAGGTTTGCGAAATTGCCGATACTTAAATTTTATTGTACTACAAATATACGCGTGTTACACGTATATACGTACGTACGCGTCAAAGGGTCGGCATCTCTCTCTCTCTTTCGTTTACCCCATTGAAAACGCGTATTTTACATGAAACACAATCGAATATCCGAAACGGTTGAAAAACAACCGTATATATATATAATATAGCAGAGGGAAAGGGCGTATTAATTTTCTTTAATACTCGGCTTCCGTTCGGCTCAAAACACCGTCGCCGCAATAAATCGAAACGTTCGACTTCGATAATACCTATAGGTGTAGTAATAGCCGTGTCCCAAGGGGAGGCAAATGGGGCGGCAAGTGCCCTAGGGCGTCCAAAGTATTATGAATGCAGGAGGCGTCAAAAAAATGAACGACAAAAAGAAAAAATTTGTTGTTTTATTTTAGATATTAATTTCCCTTGTACCTATATGATGATTTCGAGGATCAGTGTATTTACTATTAAAATATATAAAATTATGTAATTAGATATTACGTTAGTTGTAAAAATTTTTTTTTGGGGGGCGTCAAATATTATTGCCCTAGAGCACTATTATGGTGGTTAGGACGGCACTGGGGGTAGTACTGTCGAATTCGTTCGCTCGAAACGTACACGATGAGTTAACCAACGACGAAACGACGAACGAATTCGTTTTCAATCGTTTCGTTTCACGTTTGTGCGCTATCGTTTAAAAAAAATAAAATAAAAAGACGTATCGCGAGTATAGAAACGTCCCGAAAACGGATAAAACGAAAAAAAACGAAACATTCGGAAGACCTGCAGTATGTGTTTGGAGAAAGCTACCGTAGTCGGGAAACTTCAAAATCAGTAGGACGAATTGGACAGGGCGTATATGTATCATCAGAAGGGACCGCGTGATAACGAGACGAGGAAAACGAGTTACCGCCTGCAGCAGAAGACGGCCGAGACTGCAAAGGCGGACGAACAGATTTAATCGTTGTCGGGGGGAAAGGGCTTCGAAAGTAAGTGAGCAGCAGGATCGGTGGGTTGTGTAGCGATATTTGAGCCTAAATCAAGTCCAAAACGAAAAAGAAAAAGATTATTTTACCGTTGAAACGCTGATGAAAAAAAATTATATGAGCACTATGTTATTCTTTTTTCAACTGCTGCAAGAAACAAACCTTTATATATAAGTTTTCAAAACCGTCATTTATATACATTTGTGTTGAACGAGAACGGTTCAAAATTTAAACATTTTAAACACGTTTTTCAATATTTACCCATTCGTTTTTTTATAACGGTATTTATTTATAGCTACATGTACGATTCATATATTGTTGCAGCCAATATTTTTTTGCCGTTTGATTTTCACACGTTGAAAATGTGTTTAAACGTTTTTAGTGCACATATATATCGAACTTTATAACCTGCAGGTTCTTACACTTCTCATCGCTATAGTACTGTAAATATCAAACAGATCTCAGCGGCCGGACGAGTTGAGGGCCATTTTTGAATAAGTATAATAAAATAATACACCTGAATGTTTTTACAGAAAAATTAATATCGGTCCAAATATATAATATATCTTCCTAGATATTTTTTCTTCCTAAAACACTTTGTTTGCGTTACCTTCCGCGGTCGTTCGTGTTTCACAAACAACCACGCGCCAGAACTGGTCTCGGTTAACTTGTACACGGTTATTAGAATAAAGTCGTTTTATTAATTAATACGCGATTTATAATGACGCGTGTATATAATTATGAACAAAATATGTAGTAGCGGAGTATAAAAAACATAATACACATATATATATATGTCAAAAACAAAAATATTTACAATGATATATTAATTATAGTTAAATAGGTACGTTCATGTAGATGAAACGGATAAAAACAAAAAAAACTTTACAAAAAGATGAAATCTGCGGCAGATATATTAACGTGAACGCAACTGAAATTTCACGAATTTTAAATCCGTAGTAAAACGTTTTAATTAAACGCAGTTCTATATTATAACTATGTTATATTTATATTATATATTATAACTGAAATCTGATAAAGAAATGTACTGGCGTTTTTTTTCCTATATAAGCCGACTCGAATTGCGTTTTCCTCGGATAAAGGTGTATTAGAGTGTATATTATTATTATCGCTATACATTTTAAAGCAAACGATAAATCATTGCGTTCGATATAAAACGATTCCGAACGGAGCTTCGGTGTGTAAAACGCATTTTGTCGAAATACTTGAAATGGTCGTAGAAAGAAATGGCGACTCGAAGATTTTCAAGATTCTTCGAATATATACATATTTATTATCACTGCGCGAGGTATTATCAGTAAAACGATAAAATAATCCATCATTGGATCCTACAATGCTACGACGAATATCGCGGTATACGAATGACGTATATATATTGTACTTTAAATTTCCGAGTAGCTCGGCGTTACTACGGATTGGGGAAAAAATTACTTTTCATTCTAAAAATAAAAGAAACTATTTTTTTAATTATAAAATTATTGATAAACACTATATTACACGCGTTATAATCGAGGGTACAAACGAACATTTGTGAAAATAAATATTAGATATCAAATAATAATTTATACAATATACACAATAATAAATATGCGCGAAACGTCCTCGTAATGAAACGCGTTAAAACGCTGACGCGGACAAATTCGAAAGAAAGAAAGAAAAGAAATAATAAAAAAAAATAACGTAACCTGCAAAGCGGTTTGTCCGCGCGCAAACGAGTTTACCAACTCGCGTCGGACCTAATACATGCAACGATACGACGTCAAACGGTGCCGAATTAAAAAAAAAAATTGCACACACACGCACCGAAACGACCGCGATGAACGAAAAGTAAAAATTGTGTATCACATATACGTGTTATTATTATTATTATTATTATTTTCGCTTTATCTCATAGCTTCTTCTGCCATGGTGGTCGTTGTTCTGGGAATCACCGGGCTCACACCGTGAGCCTAAGGTTCTTCCTCTGGATGCTCGTGTCATAGTACTTTACGTACTACGTGGGCTGTACTCAACACAACTGCCTTCTGGAGAGTGAAAAAGATTATGTTTACCAGGGACTTCTTTGACGGTTTCACAGGTTGTTTTGGATATTAGCCCGGTGGCGCCGATGACAACAGGTATTATTTTGGTTTTCATGTTCCATAATCTTTGAATTTCTATTTGCAGATCTTTGTATTTTAGCCTTTTTTCCGCCTCCTTTTGTGTTATATTATAGTCGGAAGGTATGGCTACATCTATTAGTAGGCATGTATGTTCCTCCTTGTCTTTAATGACGATGTCCGGTTTATTGGCTGTTATAGCTCTGTCAGTTTGGATCTGTGTATCCCAGATGCTGGTGACGTTTGGAGTATCAATAACCGGATCTGGTGAGTGTTTATGCCAAATAACACAGGTTATTATTATTATTATTATTATTATTATTATTATTATTATTATTATTATTATTATTATTATTATTATTATTATTATTATTGTTATTATTATTATCGTTATATTATGCGCAGCGCGTGTCGGAATAATTATTATAAACGTAATATTTTGTGTCGGACACACAGCGCAGCGCGTTTGTTTTTTCGGTTTCATTTTTTTTTACGAGCTAAACCTGCCGTCGTAAACGTGATAAACGTCGTCGTAAAGTACGCGGGGAAACGCGGCGGCGGCGGCATGCGCGTATATATTTTATCACGGGAAGCTGCGGCGGCGGCGGCGGCGGCATCCACCATTGGTCCACAATCGCCCCGGTGCGGTGGTCATAATCACGTGGAATAAATCGCGATCGTATCGGGTTAATAGTGACAATAATAATAATAATAGTTACGGCACAAAAAATAACGACGAATAATAATAACATAATACGCGATAAAGATACGAGTGCGCGCGGAGACTATATTTATTATATTAGAGAGGAAAAAAGAATTTTTTTTTATATATATAAAAAAAGATACGTATAAACGACGTATAAATACGCGGTGGCGGTCGTCTAAAATATACGAGGATCTGATGTAAGAGAGAGAGAGAGAGCACTCCTGCGTTATACCGCGCGGGTCATTATATATAGTGGCCACGCTACCGCTATACGATCTGCAGGTCGTCTATTAATGACATAATTGTGTGTGTATCCTCGTTCGCGGAGGATCCAAAAAAAAAAATGATCTCGAAGCCCGAGAATTTATTTGTTATAACCGCTGGAAACGGAAAATCATGACGAAATAGCGTGGTTTGCCAGCAACACGAACATAATACGAGAACAGTTCGAGTTGCCATGGAATAGAATATAATTTTTTTCAATTATGCCATGAAATTTTGACGTCATTCGGTCTGATCTGTAGCATTATCATATTAATGCTTATATCACAGGACGAGAACAAGTTCTGTTGTTCTGTGCTTATACCACAGAATACTGTAACACGATTATGAAGAATCAAAATTCAAAATAAATAATAGATAATACATAATTATGATAAGCGGACCTAGTGACGTAGGCACCATGCGCAGAACTCGGTTGCTGGCATACCACGTTATTTCGTCATGCGGAAAATGAATAAAAATATTTGAATTTTACGTCATATTCTGAAGGAATAGCGCGGAGAAAACCACCAGACACGCAGTTCCCCGTTGAGCAAATACGTATATAATGTATATGATTAGGCCCGTGTACGAGAAATCATAAAAAAATGTACTGCAGGACCGGGAATTTTGTAGTTAACAGAGGAAAAAAACTGTTATTTACAAGCGAAATGAAATTTATATGATCGTATAAACTCGAACTATAATGCGTATCATTACGAATTATTACGAACCGCGGTTCGCGTTCGTATTATGTATTACATTTCAACCCGTTTTCTAAACTACAGTGTAATATTTTATGTATAAACTTTTAACATTCAGCCGGATACTGCAGTGTACGACGATAATGTGAAACGATTGCGATATTGTCGCGAAACTGCATAACATACCAGTCTACAAAGTTTGCCACGAAAAGTTACAGAATATATTATTATATATTCGCGATATATTTTATTATTGTATATTATAATAATAATATATAATATATATATATATAGTCTGCGGCAAAACGAAAAGCGCGATTTTCTTTTACTGTTATTACCATAATTCGTTCGCGGTATAGTTTACAATATAAATGAACAATTTTACTCGTGTTTATACCGTTTATTATATAAACCGCGACTGTAAGTACCACGCGAAGATTAATTAAGTGGATATTATTTGTTTTTTTTTACCACACATTTAATATAAACGAGTTACGACAAACAAAACGTATCGCGTTACAACGTCTAAACACAAAATTATTTGTGAGGTCTTTTATAAAAACAAAAACACGCCGAAACAAAAAAAAAAAAAAACCTTCGTTTCTAGACGAAAAATAGTTTTATATATATATTAACGAAAAAAAAATTGATTTAATCAATAAAAAGACGAATAACAAACAAAAAACTACTTTACCTACATATTTATAGAAACATTATATTACGTAATTTGATAAAAAAAAAATAGATATTTATAAAAATATGTAAATCGATAATTATTGTTATCTATATACATTTTATAGAAAAATAATATAAAATAAATAGTAAAATACGTATTCGAATAACATAATATTATATACTACGCGTATCAACAGTGTGCACTACAAATCGTTGAAATTATTTTTTCATTCATTTTTGCGCGATGTCGCGATGATAATAATTAAACGTCTAATAATTTATTAATTACACGCGTATAAATAGACATTAAGATTATCTCAAGATTCAACAGACAAAAAATAAATAATTACATTAATAGGTACACCAATACGCGTAACACGCGCAAACATCCGATTATACAAAAACATTTTACTCGTTTTAATTAATAATATTATACCGTCGCGATCGATTTCGTTCGTATATTCCGTTCGGCCCAATATAACAAATATAAATAAGCGATTTAATATATTTTACAGAATTTTAAACGCTTCAGTACACTTATAAACGTGTGTTTTATAGTATTAACCCTATACTCGGGTAATATAAATTTTATTTTGTTTTAATACAAAATCAATAATTGCAGCTATATTAGGTAACAACTTTTTTTGACGTGCAAACACCTATTACGGCGGTATGAGGGTAAATCTCGGGAAATGGGACGGAAATGTGTAATAGCTGTTGTCATGACAACTAATTAATAATATTTATTAATATTATTAATAATATTAATTAATTAACACGCAATATTAATAATATTAATCAATTTACACGCAATTATAAATTGCGTGTAATGTGTAATAGCTGTTGTCATGACAACTATAATTAATAATATTTATTATCAAAATTACTTTGAATAAAGATACCAATACTCACAAATCTCAATCACAATTCCGTTCCATTTTCACAGCTCACCGGACGTTTACACGTCAATGTCTCGAGTACTAGCACACTCGTTTTTTTAATATTACTCCTCGACACCCACGTCAACACACTCATAAGATGTCTCTCTGTAAACGGCTAAAATATACGGCCACGAATCATCCGCGGCTATGTAATAACGAGAAACGTTTTTCAATAATAATACCATATAACGAATAACATTAGAAATTCTACGAACGGAGAGTGAATTGTGCAGACGCTTCCATCATCCAGGACGAAACGTATTAGAACACAGAATATTTTCTTCAAATACTTAATTTCAACGCTATTTTTACCGACCATATTAACCGTTTCTGTATTACAGATCACAAAAAAACTGTATTCGGTGCAAGCGCGGTTATTATTTATTTATTATTTTGAAATCGCGCGCACACACTTATATATTGCCACATAATATCGAACAATAATATCATATAGAACAGTCAGAAAAAATGGAATAAAATAGATTATTCGGCTATTGTAAGCGAAATTTTGTTTATATAATATAAAATGTGTCGTTCCACACGATTTACGCATTATTCGTTTATTATTTACAATATTTTTCCTACTTTTTTATATGTTTATACGTTAATAAGTGTTACAATATTATATAAAAAATAAAAGATGACCGCGGAAGGAAAAGTGGTTAAAATAACTGCTCTGGCGCGAGTTTTCATAAAATTAAGTCTGCGAATACGACGCACTGTCGTTAAAAGTTTTACACTTTCGACAAACTACAACAACCCTCGTGACATTATATATATTTACATACATTTTTCCCATTGTAAGAAACGGCAAACCAAGACACATACTCGAAACGATAAAAAGATGGGGGAGTTAATGAAAAAAAAATTAACTCCGACGGGTCAACACTTAAATGAAAATTCACCGCGGTTTAACAATTAACAAAAGCGATTTTCAACTATATATAGTCACATTTAATGTTAAAATGTAAAAAAAAAAAATTAATATATTCAATCGGTTAAAAATCGTTTTACGCGTATTTTATTTTTTTATTGAAAAAATCGGGATTTCAATGTAATATTATTTTAGAAAAATGTATAAATCCGTTTTTTTTTTCATTTACTTATATGAAACATTACGTATGTCCATTACGGTTATAAAAATATTTTCAATATTTCATATTGTACATCGATCATAAATATTTTCCAACTCGAATAAAAATTAATAACACAGATTTGATACGATAAATCACGGTAAATTTTTTAAATTCTTTAACTTATAAAATTTAAATTACTGCGTACACTCTTAGTGGCGTACTTTGAATTTATCTCTGGGGGTGTTATATAAAATATTGAAATTTCGTCTCCCCATAATATTCCGAATTCAATCATATTATATTGGAAAAAATCAAATATATATATATATGTATATGTGTCGAAAAATTCGAATTGGTTATAAAAAGAAATTGTGACTTAACGATTTTCAAGATTTTTTTGAAAAATTTGTCTCGTTAATACAGTCTAGAGGTACATATTTGGTGAAAATTTCAGGTTTCTATAGTTTTAAAATTACGAAGAATAAACGATAATCGACTTTGACGAAATTGCGTTTTTTTTTATATGTAATTTTTCGGTAGTTTATTCCGACGCTTAAAAAAGTATTGAGAAAATCGAATAATGAACAACTAGATAGCAATTTGCTATCGGAAAATAGTGCTACACGTAACGTTCGGGGCACTCCTGGTAGAATTTTTGGGTAGACATAAAAACACATCATTGTTACAATTATATATTTTTTAACCTCTTTTTCTTTGGTCCTGAGAGGGTTTTAACCCGACCCCCTCCCTCGTAAGTACGCCACTGTACACTGCAGTCACTGATTAGAGCCCAAAACGAGAAAAAAATATGAAGAAATCGATTATACGCAATTTTTTTTCAATTTTTTTTCGACTCTATACGTATTTTTATTGTAAAAATCATAATTTTTAATTAATTCGACTCATTTTTTTTTTTGTTACTTTTGTCGTTGTATTTTCTTTTTACCAAACTCCTGGCTACGGCCTTGGGCGATAGTATATATACAACAAAAAAAAAACCGCAAATCGTATATTTTTCAAATTTTCTACGAGTCGGTTTTATTTGATTTTTTTTCGCCAATACTATTTAGTCGTATAAAAAAAATTATCTTTTTTTTTTTTTAAACAGTTTAATCATTAAACGACGACCACGCAGCATCCGCGCGTTTCGGTTTTTATACCTACGTCGGCCGGCCGGCCGGCCGAATCTTGATCGGCGGTCGAACGCAGAAAACAGCCGCTATATTATACCAAACACAACACAAAGCTTTTTCGTCGTTTTTTATAAAAAATAAAAAATAATATTCCAGTGTAAAGCCGCACAATAAATGTTCGGGAAACCGATGCCAGCCGAGGCACGCGTTTTCCCTTCGGCGAATACGACCGAATTCGGAATGATAAAATTACGTTTTACCGCTGCGCAGGTTATATTGTACGCGCGCAGCACAGCAGCAGTAGGTATAGGCCGCAGTAGGGCGTAACCGTTTTCCATAAAAGTTTAGCTCGGTGCGGTCTCCCTCGCGCGCGCACAACGCCCTCCCCTCACGATCCCGCGTCGACCTCCGCTCGCAAATACCTAACGTCCTCCTCTCCTCTCCCCCGTATATTACACTATAAAACTATTGATCGTCCTTTTGCGTTTTTTCCCCCTCTCCCGCCCCTTCGCAATAAACGTATATATTTATACTTACCGTCCCTTTCGGCAGTCGATTACGTCCCGAAGGAAACTTCCAGGATTCTGTGTGTGTGGGTGTAAGCGACGACGACCTGCACCGGCCCTCAACGCTCTTAATCCTCACCGCCGCCGTTCGTTCGTGTATACGCGCAACGTCTCCGCGCACATGCGCGTCCTGCTCACGGGAGCGCGCACGCCGAACGAATAAAAGGTTCTTATAGATTTTCTTTGGCGCGCTGCGCGTACAAGAAAAAGAAAAAAAAGAAGAGAAAAATAAAAAGTAGGCGAGACGACCGGCGGTGAACGTCGCGAAACGCTGTGCGCAAACGGCGCCCTCGACGCTCTGCGCGAATAACACAAAATACGGTATGAAAATTGATTCGAGGACAAATCCGCGAGTCCTTTTTTTTTTTTTTTAAATTTCTCGCCGTCAACGGTCATGATATATAAACGGCCAAACGAAACGCGGATTTATTTGTGTTTTTTTTTTGTGATTTTTTTTTTTTTTGGTAGTGTACACTCTGTTCAGACATTTCCTCTCCGGCGCAACACGCTTATAAAATTCGTCGAAATACACATCGGCACGTGTCAAACGTTTCCCTGTATTCAGTAAATATACTGTTTTTTTTTAACGCGCGTTTTACACACCGCGCACTGGACTATATTGAAAATTAATTAATTATTATTATTTTTTATTACTATTTCAAATCGTCGAAAAACAGCTATAAAAGTGAAACAATTCTAGATTCGTATACAGAATATATTATTATTATTATTATTATTATTATTATTATTATTATTATTATTATTATTATTATTATTATTATTATTATTATTATTATTATTAGTCACCCAAATATTTTAATTACAATTTATTAAGAAAAAAAAAAAGAACGGTTTTTTGATTTTTTCGTTTACAACATACGCATTGCGTACAAAATTAGATGCGTGCAATAACGTTATACGTATGAAGCGGTATTGTTTTCGTGAAAATATTTGTATGACAAAATATGAAAAGTGCTCGTTTTATGTTGTTCGTATAATATTGTTAATGATAATGAACGAATTTAAAAATTTTTATTAGAAATAACGTAACATTTGTAAAAAAAAAAATGTTTTAAATATACTATAAAACATTATAACCTGTTACGACCGGTCAATTAAAAATAACTTTGGCGGGCACGACATTTTGGTCACGTACGGTGTATACCTATACTCGTATAACGATTTGGTCCAAACCCGTTACCGACAACTGGCCAGTATTTCCATACACGCGCGTTGACAAACACTCGCCTTTGACCGGACCGCGTTATATTATTAATATTCAAAGATGTTTTATCTTTGTGTACCTACTTGGGAATTTTTTATTTTTGTTTTCAAGTTTTCCCGTCGTATTCGGATCACAGGATTTTGAAGAATATACGTACGGAAGTCAAATTTTGCGCCACGTGTCACATACAGGTATATGCAATAGCGGTCGTTGTTGTTAAAAATGTTAAAAAAATATATATATTCGTTTAAATTTAGATATGAGCGTATAAAAAAAAAAAATTATTATCATTAAAATTACAATTATTAAAATAATTATTATATCGAGTTTCTTAAATCGAATTTTTATTTACTCGCTGTAATGATACGACAATATATATATATTCCGTTTTAAAACGATCGTCCAAAATGGTATATGTATAGAAAATCAAACGTTTTCGGTCTCCTCTATTAATTTTGTTCGAAAATCTTAAGTTTCCCTCGCTATTCGTCGTGCCAAACAACGAAGTATACCTCCCATAATTTTATAAACACCTGCCAAACACACGTACCCATACGCGTTTAACAGAATTCGTATAGGATTGTTTACAGGGAACGTGCATTCTGTGAGCCAAGACTGTATTATTATGATTATGAAAAAAAAAAAACAGTACTCTTTAAAACACTAGAACAAGGTGACGTTGTTCATGTACTTACAAGGTTAACGAACTCACTGTGTTTCAGTATATATATATAATTATTTATTCCTGAAGAGCTTATAAATGTCCTTATAACAGCGACTTCAAAATCTTACATCGATAAGTATATATATATATATTAAAATTTATATCGGTACTCTTATAAAACTGCAAGACATACGATACATAAATGTCTATATTCACACGACGTCAAGTCGTCAACGACCAATCAAAACCATTAATTCGACTTGTCCGCACGAAATAATTACATATTATACATATATTTCGTTCGAATAATGTACAGATCAACTCTTTAAGAAATATACGTATTATATTGCACTGAATTTAAGCTTGTTTAATTGTCAAAAAAAAAAAAAAAATTGTACACTTGAAAAACAAAACATTTTCTTTTTTAATGTATATACTAACATTTAGATTACTATTTAAAAAAAAAAAAACAATAGCCTAAAATGTTGCACTACTGCGTATCTTATAAATGTATTTACACGTTAAGTACATTCTTTAAAGTAAATTTACGCTATTTATACGTATAATTATAATGTTTATATATATATAAATATATATATATTTTTTTAATATTATTATTATATGTAATTATAAACACACTACGCTAAAAACTGCATACTATATAAAATGTATTATATAGACAGAGAGAAAAAAAGTCAACGTATCCTTTTCATATTTTATATATATATATAGTATAATAAATATAGTTAAAAATATTAGTCTTAGCAGATCGAATTTTCACACACATAAATATATTATATATTATGTATTATTACATTTATCTAATATTTATTAATGCTATTTACGTATTTGTCTTTATTTGTTTCAAAAATTTTAAACTTTCACACTTAACACGCGTTACGGTTTATATTACGGTGTAAATAACAACAGAAAAAATATATTATAAGAATATCGTATATATATATATAATATATATATATATATATAGGAATATTCTTTATATATATTATGTCGTTCCGATAAACTTCTGACAGTCTATACGTGTTTTTACAAAAAAAAACCTACCCTGAATCTAAAATTACGTATTACGTATATATGTGGATACAAAATAAAAATAATAATAATATATGTATATAGATATCGTAATATACAAATAAAAAAATATAATAAAAAAATAATAATAAGAAAATAATAATATAATAATGAAATATATTTTAATTTATTATTTATGCGTATAGTTTAATCGTAATAAGGAAGGTCGTAAAATAAATAAATAATATATATATATATAGATTAATAAAGCGTTAATATCTATATATTATTATGATAAATATGTACAAGAATCGTATAGGCAAAAAATACTTTTGGTAATCGTGACATTTCGGTTTTTACACACATACACATATATATATATATATATATATATATTATATAATAATATATAATATGTAGTATATACTCGTATATTTAATCCTACTACACGAGGAGAAGACGAATCCAACAAATTCTACATCGCACAGGTGCGGCGGCAGCACTGCAAGGGGAGTAAAGTAACGTGAAAAGAAAAGAAAATTCGAATCTATGTATGTAGTATAGGAATAATATGTGTACAACAAAAAAAAAAAATATATTAGAGAGCTTAACAATATTATTTCATAATATAAGTATTGTTAAAAAAATAAATAAATAAATAAAAAATGGATCACAATATTACAAAAAAAAAAACTTAGATATGTTGAACAACAAAATGATATTTATAGAGACGACAAACGTAAAAAATAAAACTTGAACCAGATACAAGAAAAATTAATAATAATAAGTCTCGGTAAAAACGCGTTAACTGATCGGAGAAACTTAAACGAAACAAAAAGTATACGGTATATCAAACAGAAAAATTAAAATGAAACTATATATAATATTTATACTGGTATAATATATAATATCAGACTTGCAGCGTACATAACTCTATACATAGATAACTCTATATTATATACGTTTAAAAAATAGTCGTGTGTCTATCGTATACTAAAATACTTAACGCGCCTGATAAAAAAAAAAAAAAAACAAAGAAAAAAAAACGTAATAATACTTGCGAGTAGGAACAACGTGAAAGTATTTTTATTTTTTAAAAATCCCTCGGAAAAGTAAAAAATAATAATAAAACCATCCCGCGGATTAACAGCAGTGTAGCGATGTGTATACTTTTTTTTTTATATATATAATATACGCGTTCGTCCGCGTTATATTATTACAAGACGAAAAGAGGTATTTTCTGTTTTATATATATATATATATATATATAGTGACGAACAAGGAGCAACGAGCTGTTTATAGGCAACTATACTTAGGTGACGAGACTTTCGAAAAAGCCAAATAGGTTTCGAAAAAAAAAAAAAAAATACGAAAACAATCGAATCGAAGTAAATTTTAGAGGAAAATAAAAATAAAACGGATATACAACGTAGTAAGTCATCATGTTGCTTAATCTAATAATCTAATATTATAGTCAAACCGAGAGAAATCTACTGCGATTCCTCTCCTATACCAACCCGCCCCATATAAATCCCCCCTCCCACAATCCCTTAATTCAGTATTGTACGTATATCATTACATTGTTACGCGCGTAGTATTATGTATATTATCGAATGATTAATAATAATAATAAAAAAAAATTTTTCTCTTTTTTCCAAAAAGAACACTTTAATTTATTACGTTTAATATATATATATATATATATATGCGGCGAGAAAATGGACGAAGGATAATTATTATTATAATATTATAATTAATTTTATAAATATATATATATATATACCTATGTGTAAATATAAATATTAAAGAATAGTATATATAATAAATATATATATATAAATTTAAATATTACGTATTTATGTATAGTTTTCGAATCGAATGAACTTATATATATATATATATATATATATATATATATATTTAAATATTAATTATATTGTTATAATTACCGTGCGCGCGCGACGGGTAAAATATTATTATTATTATACCCGTAAATATACGCGGCGTGCGCGTTTACGATTTTTTGAGCATATCGGCCGACCCTTTGTCCACCAGGCCGCCTCCTACCATCTGCAGCTTGTGCTGCTGTTCGTGCGACATCTGATGATGCGACTGCATTTGCTGCTGTTGCTGTTGCTGCTGCTGGTGCATGCCGCCGCCGCCGCCGCCGCCTCCGTCCATTTTCGTGTGCTCTTGCTTTTTGGCCTGTTCCATCTCCCGGTCCCTGCGGGCCTGCTCGTTGATCTCCTTGACGGCCCGCAACTCCTTCTTCAGCTTCATCCGCCTGTTCTGGAACCAGATCTTGATCTGGCGTTCGGTCAGGCACAGGGCGTGCGCGATCTCGATCCTCCGCCTCCGGGTCAAATAGTGATTGAAGTGAAACTCCTTTTCCAGTTCCAGCGTCTGGAATCTGGTGTACGTCTGTCGGCCGCGACGACGCGGACATCCGTTCGGACCTGCGAGAACGCAAACAAAGAAAACACACTCGGTTAAACGATGACGTCCCAAAGTTGTGGCGCGCGACGCGGCCGTCATAATATCATATACGTATAGGTACGATACGACGATCATATAATAATAATAATACATTTTTAGTATACCCGCGGACCACCGACACCGAATCGAGATGCTGCGGTATGCGGACAGCCACACCGCGTCTTTTGCCCTAAACGATTGCCTATTTATCCCACAAATTTTCCTTCGCTATTGACAGACACACGGTCAGTGGCGCAGGAACTATTTTTCACTCGGGGGGGGGGCAAACATTTAATATATATATACGTATATATATATATATATTTTTTTTCAATAATTTATAAACAAAAAACTAAACATTTTTTTTATCAATGTTGCCTCATTTTGAGGTATATAAAATGTCTAAGAATGTATGAAACCAGTTAAACAAAAAAATATATATGAAAAATATCATAGTTTTTTTTTTATATATATATATATATATACCTAACCTAACCTATATATATATATAAAATATATAATATATTATTTAGTATGTGTATCATTTACTTAAAATATGTGTGTTTGTGTATATTGTAGTAACATATTATGTACAAAGTTAATAACATTAATAACCAATAGAAGGAAGTTATTCCTTTATAAAAAAAATACGTATGCTCGAGAAAGTGAACAAAATCCACGACTGACACAGATGCAAAAATTAAAAACCCGTAGCATATTTATATTTAGATGTTGATAAAATGTACTGTAGTTTTACCATCTTCTTGTTATTGTATGATTTATAGAATTATTTTGAGATTAATTATACATGTATGTTTACATTGATGATGACTGTTCATTTTATCCGAGGGGGCAAAAGTATAACTTAGCCCTCCCAGAATTATATCTGGGGGGGGGCAACTGCCCCCTCTGCCCCCCCCCCTTCTCCGGCGCCACTGCACACGGTGTGTGAAGCGTACGAAATAAGAATGCAAAATTTCCTCATTATTCGTAGACCTATTCACCCGTATATTATCGTTGATATAGGCTATCGCTTGTATTCAGACTTAATTCGTTTGTAAACGCGTAGGTTAATTATTAGTTTTACGAACACCCGCTTATAGTATATTTTATGGTTTTAACTAGTAAATTCGGCAGGATTTTTTTAACTAGCGATTTCGGGTCTGTACTGTACAACAGACATAAACAAATATACATTGCATTGATAGATACCTCGCCAGTGCAGAGTATACGCGCGAGCAATAATATCCACGTGGTAGACAGAAATACGGTAAACCCGATAGACCATTTTGTACTATGACATTACTAACTATATACGTATACGACGATTTTCATCGACTGAAAATTACCATCACGTTCTTTTTCCCGTCGCATTCTCGGACCGCGGTAGCGGTTGCATGTTTACGCAGTTATTCTTGCAATTCGAAACGAACAACATTATTAACAGATCGTAGAATCACTATAGATCTTGACGATATACGAGACATCTGTCGCGCGTCATCCTTTAACTGTCCGTACGAAGGACCTTTAATATGCCGGTCCCCTTAATCTGTCGTTCTCTCGAATCGTACCACCTTCTATAGGATAACGCCATACGCGATTCCATCGCGGACGTCTATCGCCTTATCGCGCGTCTATTACTGTTTTCTTTTTAACGCATTTTTTTATTTCACGTAATGCATGACACAAAAGACCAGCAGTTTATTTATATTATTAAATATCAAGATAATCGCTCCGGCCGGCTTTACCCGGTTAACGTGTAATACATTATACACAAGTGGAAATGGTTAAAACGTTCGTTTCGACAGAGAGGTGGGTGAATGGTGGTTCGTCGCTCCGCTGTATAATACACGCCTAAACGTCTCGCGCAAAACTGTATATATATATATATATATTATATTACATTAGCATAATCGCGAAGGGCTAGTGAGACGGCCCCGTCGCATCAATTCGCATTATACGAAAATATAAATAATAATAATACGCGCGCGCAGTACCTATACATACACTGCATGGCAATCGCGAGCCGTCATCGTTCGGGGGCGAGGCTGCGTGGGCGGTCGAGATAAAACGCGCCGCCGCATACATTTAATATTGTATATAATAATATGAAAATCATTGCGCGCGATAAGGATAATAAGGACGAGAAGTAAAAAAAAAATAATAATAATAACCTCCCCCGAAGGCGGAGCGGTTATTGTACGGGACAATATAAATTGTGAATACAATATTTCTCGGTTCTTTTTTTTTTTTTTTCTTACTTTTTTACAAAATATCCCCCATCTTCTTATAGTTTCTGTATATAAATTTACTGTTAAATACTGTTGCTGCAGGTAAAAAACGTCGGTTCGATTTTCGTTCTTTTATAAAAGCAATATAAGCGTATTTATATGGTTATAAGTTATAACGAAAAATTTGCGGTATTTATTTATTTTCTTCGAGGGACAAGGGAGAATATCAAATTTTTATACAATAAATCACCATTATTATAATTTAGTATGAATATATATATATATATGTGTACGTTTGTCACAGAAATATTTTAAAAATACTATTAAAAAAATAATTTTTTTTTTTTTACACAAAAAAGCCGGTCGGTACTACACAATATTTCGAGATAATATACCGCACATTCGCGGGCGCGTACAGGAATTATTATTATTAGCTGCTGCTGTTGGTCTCGGTCATCGTCTATATACCCACTAATAATAATAATAATAATAATAATAATACCGTCTCGTCCCTGCGCCGCCGAGCCCTGTATAGCACGCCGTTACCTCCTCCCCATACCCGCCTGTCGTCCTGCCCGTCGGTTCGCCGCCGATGGCCGCCGCGGGATTTCGCCGCGCGCTATTAATGGCGCCAACGCCAAGGGCGGAGACTGCGGCCGGTCGCTATGGTTACACGGTCGCCGGGTCGGTATGCGCGTGTAGGTACGGACGCGCGAGAGGGTCCTATTTCTCTCCTCTCGTTCGCTCTTTTTTTTTTACTTTTACCGACACGCGGTCGATTTCTTCCACGGCGCGGTCTTTCGCGTTATTCCTCCAATATTAGTTTTTTGTAATTTCCTTGGAGGTCTCGTAATGACGATAATCGCGTTGTTATAGAATTTCCTGATCCACGTCATCCGACATAACCCGTCGTATAATCTCTATACTCTTTACGTAGGCTGCACCTATCGATTAGGATTTATAGTTGTGTCCATTTATTATTATGTACCGCGGAGAACAGAAATTTCCTGAAGGAACGAGGTGAATACGCGCAATCACAATGATTACAATAATAATCGCGGTGTTGGGTTTACAAAAAAAAAAAAAATTAAGTATATCAATATGTTATAATACGCACGTGCACATTTATAAAATTATTTAGAAATTATAATCTTAGAAATATATTGATATTAGAGAAATCCCAAGGACGTTTTGAATTATATTTATAGGTATACTATTCTTCGACGCTACTAATTACATTTATTTCATATTGAATGAAATTCTATAGTACATCGAGTTTCGATTCCGACGTCGAGTTTCGCAAGTGTTTTTTTTTTTATACGTTTAAGTAATTGAAAACACGATCTATTCGGCATGCGATGTTACAGGAAGAAGTGTAATAAAATTGCTGAAACGTTTGGAAATAAATCGGAATCGCGTTAAGTTACAACTTCTGATTTCGTTGGAATTCATCAATAAAATTCGACGAGTTCTTCTTAACAGTCACGCGTTAAACGCCGTACTATTTCGATTAACATTTGAAATCCGGTAAAATATTTAAACTCTAACAATATTTACAGTAAATATACAACCGAGTTCATATAGGTATCGCAACAACCAAAGTATATATCGCGTTAATTTATAACTACGCCGAAATGAAGAGAAGAAAATAAGACCCATATTATTATAAAAATTCGATACATTCGACAGATTTTGCCACGGAATATACAAGAATATAATGGCTGCGCACCGTATACAATCGTGTGGGATAAATGCGAAGAGAAATAAAAAGATATTGTAAATGGTATTTTATATTCACGTATATTTCGCCACGAATGTATACACTTATTTTAATTATAATAAAACAATTATAACGTGTATATTCCATACCATTATTTTAGAATAGCGCGCATTAATTATAATAAACAACAACGATAAATTATTATTATATATATGAACGCGTTGAAACCCCCCGTATCCACGGATTTATATAATGTTATTGAATTCGTGCGTCAATTTGTTTAAATGACAAAAAAAAATACGCCCTACTCTATTTTATTACACCTCGCGACGTATCGTTAAATATATATATATATATGGATGAAATAGTTTCTGATAAATTGAATTTTCCCACCACGGTAAACTGAGTATCTAAAAAAAAAAAGAAAAATGTAATTTCGTTGAAACGTATAATATATTATAACGAAATAACGTCGATTTTTCAACAGTCCGGTAGGAAAGGACTACGTAGGAAATATACTGAGACGTCGATGACCGTATACGTATAATAATAATCGCATTTGGTCACGAATATCACGCGTATATATATATATATATATATATGTACGCCGCGTTAATCCTAAAATATTTTTTATAAGCTACTCGTTTTCACGTAAACAAGTGATTATTCATTTAACACTCGAAGAATAATTTTTCTGTGTTTTCTATACGAGTATCACATACAAGCCCGCAGTCAGCTGTGTTATGATAATATAAAGTGGTTTTTTTTATAATACGTATTTTATAAGCAAATAAAAAAATACCGTACGTCATTTTTTTTTATGTCATCGCGCGAGAACTGAATTCAGTATTTATCTTCGTGCCCCGTGAAACTATAATTTTGTTGTTTTTTTTTTAGTGTTTTCGAAGTACTTATTTACGAAATCCGACAATTTTCACCAATACGCGGTCGACAGTTATTATTGTAATTTGATGTGGGGGAAACGCGATTATAATATTATATGTATACGCTATTTAGAAGTATAAAATAATAGAAATTTAATTCGTACATATATATATATATATATATATATACACGCGTCCAGCACGCATAAAATCACAGCTGCAGGTCTCTATAATATAATACACTGCATGATGTCTATTATGCGGAAATCTAGCATCGGTTAACAAGACACGTAACACACAATATTATAGTAAAATATTCTGTACGGACAGTCTACGAATCGAAACGGCGATTTTGATATTATTTTCGTTATATAAAAAAAAAAAAATTAAGAAACGACCCATATATATATATAATATATTTAGAAGGCACGAGAAAAAAAAAGTATTATATTGTAGTTTTATTTCTGGTCTGATCGATTCGAACAGTAATCGATTTGTTCGCGCATATTTCCACGAGGGCTACTACTTCTATAATATAATATATTAAAATTCTATCTCATCAGATTTTTATTTTAATATAGGACAAAACGTCCGTTCTCAGTAATAAAGCATCCCGAGGCGTCGGTGGCGAACACCGCGTTTGCCGTATATAAATAATATTAAATCGGTTTCGTCGGAGATATTATATAATTCGTCGGGACAATATAAGTGCGTTACGAGTCGTATTAGGAATATTGTAGGAAAACGGAAGATATGCTAAATTTAAAAAAAAAATTGTAAAAAAAAAAATTATTTCGTGCGAATCACAGCTGCAGAAAATGGCAAGTGTTTTCATCGCGCACTATATACACACACAACTGCCGTCCTGCAATATCGTATTATTATTATTACTATTTTCAACGAGACGAGAACTATCATAAGCTCGATAGAGCTGGTAAACACTATATATATATATATATATATATATATATGAGTTACAGCTGCTGTTTAATGAAAAAAAAAGAGTTTTTTTTCTCCTACACCTATTTTACGAAATAAAAATAGTTTTCCTGCTACGTCATATATTTTTTATTATTAATTTAGATAACCATTAAAACAACAAAGTAATAAAGACTATGTATAATATTATACGTCGTGTATATTTTTTTAATTACCTACACGATTTGTGCAGTCGCAAGCGAAAAATAATTAGTTATTATCGAAGAAATATAATTATTTTTAAATATTAATAATTAAACAAGTGTGTTGAAAAACAAAAAATATTTTTTTTCTTCATCGAGTATCGAAAAAATAAAAAATAAATTCGTGTTCGGTCAATATTTCCAATTGTAATGAAATCACGTATTATACATCGAGCATCTCTCTCCCCACAAAAAAAAATATATATATATCCCAAACATATTTATAAGAAGCGTAATTTGAGGATTTTTTTTTAAATTTTAATATCTACTTTTTTAAAAAAAATTTCTATCGTTCATTTATATTGTAATGTATTTTGAACGTAATTTTTATTATTATAAGTATTTAAGAAAAGAACGCGCGCGAACAGAATAAATCGTCTGTTGCGAAATAAATATTCGATCGACAACACCGGCGACGACTCGGCGGCGGTGCTGCAGGATCCGGACACTATATACATACAACAGAACGGCATTCTCGAAAACAAGCATCTAAACGACTCCGGACCATAACATACAGCAATATAATATAATATTATAATAAATAATATAAATAACGGCAGTGAAAATACGTGTAGCCTATAATACATATAGTCACTGCAGTCGACGACGAAGAGAACACGTGAAAAAGCGCGCGTTTTTTTTTATATATATCGCGCGTAAACGTAATAACGAATAAAACGTCACGCTGTTTATATACGAAACGCGAGTATTTTTTATTTTTTTATTTTTTTACTCGTATATTAGTCCACTATAATGGCCCGCATACGATACACGACGTCCCCCGACTAGTCGTATCGAAACCGACATTAATACAAGTTCAATAACTTTACATATATAAACTTGTATATACGAGTATCGTACATCTAAAAAAAAAAAAAATTAACCTATTATCCCATAGAAAACACGAAGTGAGCACTAGATATGCAGCTAATAACTTCTCCTTGAAATGATTTCAATATTTATAGCAAATTGTTTTCTCCGCGCGTACAGTACAAAATATATACGCATTATTCGCAAGTAATACTGCAGTACACGTTATTCCGTTCGACTATATATTAAAAACCAGATCTCTGGAGAAGTCCAGCACTCGATGTGATTGTGCCAAAAAGAGCGAATGTAGACAGCAATAGACCAGATGGCGACCTATACGAGTAACGCTGCAGAGAGATGGAAGGGAGTCCTGTTGGAAAAAGAAACCGGGTCTTTAACGGACCGGTAAGCAAGAATAGTGTATATGACTTCCAAAATATTGATTTATATATATGTAGATAATATTATATACGCGAACATTATATTATAAAACAGCGATTCACGCGGTGTATCCGAGCGTATGTACACGATTTGGACGTGGGCTTGTACTCGACAAATATAAATTAATATTACGTTAATGAAAGAGTCAAATTAAATTCTCCTCCCCCTTTCACGTGTAAAACATTAAAATGTATAGTATATATTATAATATATGTACGACTACAAATTATTATGTCTGCGAGAGAGATGAATGTGTACATATATAGGTCAGAGGTATATTCGTTTGTGTTTTTAGTGTAATAATAACGACTGCACGCAATCGGCGGCAGTAAACAATAATAATAATAATAATAATAATAATAATAATAATAATAATAATAATAATAATAATAATAATAATAATAATAATAATAATAATAATAATAATATGTACATACCTAAAGTCAAACGTTACACGAGTGCTAAATTATAACGTACATTTATAAAATTTCATTTTATTTCGAGTCACGTAAACTTTACGTCATAATACTATATAAATATATAATGCCGCTCTGGTCGATGTTATATACGCTCGTTTTCTCCGCGCATGTAGAAATAGACTCGACGAATAAGCACAATAAAAAAAAAAATTCGAATAAAATAAACGTTATTACAACATTACTCCTCTGGCGTGTCTCAGGCCTTCTCCTCATAATCGTCACCAAAACTCTGTCTGATGTTATTATTATTATTATTATTATTATTATTATTGATCTTTTAACCCGACTTCTATGAACATGAGTTATAGTTAAATTATTTAAAAATATAATGAATATAATAAGAGTCGGTGAAAAAAAAGTAACTTTTTTTTTTCTACGAAAGATAATTTGTATAGAATTTTATAGTCTTATAGTTTTTTTTAAAAAAAATGTATGTTGTACAAGTTGGTTTATTTAAAAAAATATATACACATCATCTTCAGGTCGTCCCCTACAACGCCGTGTCGAGACTATATCTCGTCCATTTCAACCCCGCGTCGATCCGCCCGTACCTATTTCTGACATTCGGGTATTACAACGTGTTTTACCGTCAGTCCAACGCCACAGACTTTACCAAATAGAGAATAGCTCTTAAAAATATGTAATACTTATTACAACACTGACTGCGCGTTTACGTTCGTACCGATTCCGCAGGTTGATTGAATTTCTCCCGTAATATATATATATATTTTTTTCATTTCATACCGTTATACACGACGACAACATCTTATGCCCCCTTGGTTTTTTTTCCGTTTTCGGTTTTTTTTTTACCGCCAAACGAAAAAACAAAAAAAAAAACGCGACGTACTATTATAATACAACTCTGCTACGATAATATGTGTACGACGTACGTATACGTTACACGATGACACGCGCGTCGTCGTTACCCGTTCTCGTGGAATTAATAAAAATACGCGAGCGTTGGAGGACGCGCGCGCGCGCGCCTCGTCCTGCATCAGAGTCGTTCCGGCGAATAGTCACGTACGCGCCGCGAGTACTCGCCAGCGTATTGTACTACACGCACGCGCCAATTATACGCGTTTCGGTGCCATTACACCGTTTAACCGTCGTCATAATAAATAATAATAATAATAATAAATAATAAAATATATATAATAACGCGCGCGGTCGGCGGCAGATGCGTCGGGCAAAGGGAACGGCGATAAGCGCGATACCGCGTTGCTGCTGCTGCTGTGGCAGGGGGGGGGACGTTTTCTCGAAATCGTATTATACGTCCATATATATACACACACATTACGAGAGAGTATACGGCGTTTCTTCGTCGTCGTCGTCGTCGTCGTCATTTTTTCTTTTCTAATTAAAAAAAAAACACCGACGTTACGCGCGTGTAAGGACGACGCGTAGCGAATACGCGCGCGTAAGGAGTCGAAGGGATCGAAAAACCGGTGGGCGGCGAGCGGGGAGGGCAAGAGACCGCGCGCGTTTAATCGCCGCCGACAACAATAAAACGCACCCTGTTCCAGTGACGCCGCCTGCTGCACCGTCGGTATTTTTCGTGAAATTACATAGCCCGCAGGACGTTTCGTCCCTTTGCCATTATTACCCGCGCGCGCCGCGTCTTTCCTCCCTTTCGGCCAGTTATTACACCGCCGGCACTGCTGCGCGCCGACCATTTTATTCGCACCGCCCTCGTCGTCGTCTGGGGCGAAGAGCGACGCGCCCGCTCTGCCGACGACCATTTCACCGCCGCCGCCGTCGCGGCGCGGGTATATCGAATTTCCGTCGTTTTTATATTCGAACATACTCCGTAGTCGGCAAACGCGAAACGGAACGACGGACTCGTTTTTAAAACGACGTGTCCTTGTGAAAAATAAAAAAATAAATATATATATATAATAAACATATACCGCCCTTGTTATATATTTTAATCGCGTTAAGGGTTGAAAAAAAGGTGTGTGTGTGTGCAGTGGCGTATTTTTAACTTTTTTCTGGGGGGGGGGGTCCTAATTTTTTTTTTTTTTTGAAAATTCCAACAGGATATATTGATATAAGATATTTAATAAAAAATACCTTTGGATAATCTTTTTTTTTTTTGGTTCTGGGGGTCCAGTACCCCTGGACCCCCCCCCGTAAATACGCAACTGTGTGTGTGTGTGTAATAGTAACGACAGGCGTATACAAGTAAAACGCGTCTTGGTTTTTTTCTTAACGTATATAATTTATAATATACGTATTGTTTTGAACGTGAAATATGTTTATTTATTTATTTTTTTGAGAAAATGTAAATTAGACGACAACGCGTTTGTATATAGAGAAAGACCGCAACGGCGCGGTCGACAAACCCTACGAGCCAGCGGTTTTTTTAAGTGTTTTAATTTAGATGACACAAGCGACGTATTTCTAAAAAAAAAAAAATAAGGAAACTCATTTCTCTACGCGCGCCAGCGAGCTGCACACCGTCACAATATATTATAATCTCGAAGGTCGTAAGTTAAAAATAAATCACGGGATATAAATTTCTAAACTCTGTGTGTATGTGTACACGATAAATAAAAAAAAAAACGACGACGTTCCCCAGACGTTCCAGCTCGTATGCGCACACTATGTGCCACACACATAAACGGTTAGAAAAGTAAAAAAAAAAACGTGCGTATATTTATAAATATAATAACCTAACACGCGATTAAACGTTATAGAAATTCTTTTAACAACGTTTCCGCGACATTGTACTAGCTGTTGCACGCGCGCGGTTACGACGACAACAAAATGGCTTTTTAACGTTTACAAGCGCGTGTACGAATATAATATATAATAATAAATTATATTATATTAATACATAATATATAATAATTTAATATAATATATATTTAAGAAAATACATTTTTTTTTAATTAGAAGTTCTGTTTTCACATTATACTTTAACAATTATTATAAATTATAACATAAGAATATAAAAAAAAAAACATTTAAAATATTACAATATTGATATGTACAATTTAACAAATACTAAACTAAAAAACCAAAAGAAGAAATAAAATTTGATATCAGTTCTACGACCAATGGGGTAGGTGGTATACATAGGATGGTAAAAACATTATTGACAAGAAAGTGAATTTCTTCGAGGGACTTAAAACAGACCTTTCTAACAACCTGACCTAACAACAAATGTACAAGGTCACACTTTTGTGGGTTGGTATGTAGAGTACACGTAGGAGAGTTGTTGAGCGAAAGAAAATATGCATGAGCCGGAAGGAGGTTGTGTCCAAGACGAAGTCTGGTAAATCGCACAATTCGAGCCCTAAGCAGATCCCAGTGACTAAACCAAGGGCGACGGAGAGTAACAGGAACTATATTTCTGTACCAGGTTGCAGAAAAAAGTGAAATTAGATATCGATTATCCGCGTACGGAAAACATATAATTACACGTAAATTTAGTACGCGGCAGCGCATATAATAATAATCATTACACTACTAAAACACTATTTATATTATGCGGATTAATAGTTTTCTTCAATATTTCGAATTCTGAAAAACGCGGTAAAAATTTCAATACAAATTACGTTTGACGATACGAGCGGGGATATTTGAAATAATCGTGATTTTTTTTTTAGTAAAATCCGAACTGAACACACAGACGTTTGGTATCCTTTCAATACAAATATTTCTACAACAAAGCATCGAGAGAATTAGCTTGTTTTATATCCAGACAGTTACACTAATCCTGTCGCATATTAAAATCGTTGCGTTGCTCATTGAATCCGATCATGCGTATAACGCATATATGATCTCCACATCGACAGACGGTTCGAGTAAAAACTACACATGGAGGCTATATACAAAATGTAGAGTTTTAAGATTCGTTTGCTTTAATATAGAGAACCACTGCACTCGTCGTACGTGCCATTATTCAAATTTTTAAAAGCACAGACTTTAGAAACACGAAGGGAGAAAAGAATTAGATTTATTTTTCTTATATATAATGTATGAATTGCTCGATAATTTCGTATCGATAACTCCGAGATATTTATATACGAAAAATATTAAGGTGAATCTAAATCATTTTCAAACACGTCGATTTATTTTATTCACATTTAATGTCGAATTCACCGATCAATCGTATTATTGAAATTAGCTGCGATTTATATAACGTATGCGTGTTTTTTTTAAACGCGTCAATTTTGTTTTAAATAACAACAAATTGGACTCGTGTCCGTATAAAATCTATGAAAAACGTACATTGTTTTAACGACTTTACAATGCGCTTGCGATTTTACAGAGACATATCATCGCATATATATATTAATTCTTTTCGCGCGACTATTATTGATAATAATATAAATCGCCAATTTATAGCTGAAGAAATTCGCGCGCGTTACAATAATAACGCATCGGAATTTATTGGATTTCGCGCGCGCATGTTACACAGAAGAAAGGCATCTCGTCGTAGTTTGAATTTCGCGTTATTTCTCGCACCTCGTCGCATAACAATCACTCTACGTTACACATTACTCCACCCGGTACTCGAGGGAACGTTCGGATAATTTAACGCGGTTCTCGCAACAGCAGACGATCGTTTCCACTACACACATCATAATATTATAATACACAAAATATATATAATATAATACGTACGGAGGAGAGTGTAAAAACTGTTGAAACGTGCGCCGCCGCGTACACCTCGTCGTCGCGCTCCGGTTTCCGAAGCGTCCGTCCCTCGAGTACACTGCTGCAGGGACGGCACGAACGGGACGATACGGGGTGTACGCCCCGGAGGAGGGAGAAAAAGAAAATTATATACGCTCGCGTAATTTAACGCGTCGCAAGAGTGCACAGAGCTGTTGAAAATCGCCCCCAGCCCGTCGAAGAACACTGCACTCATTGCGCGCTTTGCACGGTGAAATCGCGCACACATTAACATCGGCCGATACGAATGCACACGAGTATAAAGAAAAGACGCGACCCTCTTGACAACGTGTGTTTTTGTGTGCGCAGACGCATACGTTTTCATCGCGAATTCGACTCGGAAACGGCAATATCAATTTACAACGCTGTAAACAATTTTCCCCGTCTCCTTCCTCGTTACAGTCCTCTTTTCCGCACGCCCGTCTCCTTTCCTTTCGTCATGCGCGCCGGAAGACTGCGCGCCCGCAGGGACCCGAGAACTGCGTATAGCGGCGGTCGCGCTCCGTCTTTCGCGAGTTATTGCCACATAACACATTTTCGGCCCTTTCTCGTTTCCGCGGGACTTGCCGCCCGCCTGTCTCCGCTCTTATTCGCAGCGCACACACGCGCTTGTTTTCCCCTCCCTACCGTCAACGGCAAAGACGCGCGCCCGGGGGCAACAACGGTCGCGAACAGACGGCGTATTCCCCTCGAAAGCGTATACACCACTATACGAAGGTGCGTCAGTCCGCACAGGAGGGGTGCGAGAATAACACCACCTAAGGGAAATGTCCTGCGCAGCGTCTCCTCCTTGAACTGCGCGGCGACGGCGCTACGACTTTTATGCGAGTATAGCTGCAGCGCGATAAGCCCCGATAGTGCGGGAATAAGAAAACGAGCCAGTATTTTCTACACCTTATTTTATACACACACATATATGCGTATCTGCTGCACAGCACCTGCGACCTCTCGTATGTGCGCTCGACTACGTCTAATAATTTTCTCGGAGAAAACGAATTTATTTTTACTCTTTCCTCCGTGTTCTTTATTATATACGCGTATATACGTCTCGTGTTTATTCGGGCAAAACAGAAAAAAAAAAACGTTGAATATCAATTTATGGAAAATAACGTCGTGTATAGTTCGTAAAAAAAAATACATATATAAAAACGACTTTTCCGAAACGATATACGCGCGTTTGAAATATGATCGATTCGTGTAATACATACCGTAAGTGGAAATTTTATCGAAATCGCTTTACTGCGACGCAAGTCCGTAGGACGAAATTGAAAACACGGTGATAAATTTGAATGCGAAAAGCGAGTGTGTATCGCGACATTTCATCGAATTATTGAATATAATAACAGCGTATGCTGCAGTTGCTGTTACACGAACGAATTGAGCCAAACTCGCTGTTTTTCAGTTGTTCTACCACGCACAATTCGAAGCGTTCAAATACAATGAAAATTACGTAGACCCGCAGTGTGCTTTGAAAAAAAAAAACATTATTGTTGACAGGTTAAGAGAATTGGACTCGGCGGTTCGCGCTCTGCACAGAGACAGAAATAGAATTATAACACAAATTTCGCGTCTCTTCTCGTTGTGTATAATAATTATTTCGTATAGAAGGGATGAGATTGATTAGAATTCGGTTCAAATTCTCGTGCTATTTCCATCGACGTAATATAGTCCACCAACAAATATCTTTTTTTTTCTTGCCGGCCCGTCACGATTCTCTCTCTCTCTCTCTCTCTCCCTCTCTGTCGCACGACTCTGTCAAAAGTCGTGTTTATATCTTTCAGATCCCTCGGAACAACTACCGTAACCGTGCGACGAGAGTCCTTGACCTTCCTCCTATAAAAGCCTTTCTTTTTTCACGTTTATTTTGCGTATTTACAACTCCTTTACCGTCGGCTCTCCAAACGCATGCCCGAACCGCATTCTAAAGACGGTTTACTTTTAATTAACGACGGAATACGGCCACAGTTCGGTATATTTATGCAGCTCGGCTTATAGACTATTCCTCGTCTCACCACAACTCTGCGTCGCATCTATCCGGACCGTACACGACGTTCCGTCGTATACCCGTTCGAAGGTGATCTGTAGTCCTCAGCTATGCGTTCGACGAGCACGACAATAACGTGTTTTAAAGCGTGCCGCGCGGGGTGCCAGGGATATATGTGTATATGTGTGTTTTTTTTTAATCCGCCCAAAATAATATATTATACCTGTTGCGAGCCGCGCTCGTGGTATAATAATACGTGTAATAAAACCGCTTGACCTACATACCTGTATAAAACGCGTTATTACGATAATAAATCTAGGAATAATAATAGTAAGAAGGAAAAAAAAGTATTATATACGTGCCACGACCAAACCGTATCGAATTCGCCGTTTTTCCTTTTTCACCTCCTCGGTTCGAACTGGGTCAATAATAATAATAATAATACAAAACGTAGCGGTGTACAGGAACACAGGTATATGTGGACGGCGAAACCGCATAACGAACGTACACACGAACACGTATACAGAGGAAATAAAACCCTTTGATTCCCCGAGTAGACGTGAACAATATGTAGTGTATACAAACTACATACGTTCGTCGCGTGAGAACGCGGCGCATATAAAACGGGCTCGCAGGACGAAGAGAGATTCTTTTCACACACATAGCCGGTGCGTACAGGGCCGTCGCCATACGTGTCCCCGTGTCCCTGCGACAGTGAAAAGTTCGGGATTTTAAAAACACGGATTTTTCACTCGGCGAATAAAAAAATCGTAAACGTTCTAAAAAATGAAAGATTCGTTAAAAACGAACGTGGGTTTTCTACGAGTCATTTACAATTATTAGTGTTCGTTGTTGTGCCCACTGCAGGTCCTTGTTGACGTTTTTTGGGGAGTAACGCGCGCGTGTAACACGGACGAATTTGAAGAAATAAACGCAAGCGATAGGATTATAATATAGAAAAAAAAAGGCGAATTTTAATAATCCGATCTCGCGAAGAATTTACCGGTACACACAACTGGAAAACGACGAAAAGTCGCTGGAAAAAAAAATTCACTCATCAGCATTTGACGAAATCCAAGGAGGCGGCCGCGCAGACTCCGAAAATTTCCCCAACACCGATCGTCAATCGTTACACGAATAAATTTTAAATTATTAAAACGATACGCAAATATAGATCGATAATAAAAAAAAAAATGTCCCGTTTTCGAATTATAATAAACTTTCGTATAAATCTTTCGAGATGCACGCGACGAGTCTCGCAGACTCATTTCCGGAAGGTGTAAAAACGTTTTTTTTTTTTTGTCTACGACTGCTGGTGCTATATGCTACGCCGCCGTATGAGTTTTTCGTTTTTTTCCACCCCTTTCGCGTTATCACATTTTTTTCCCTCGCGCAGCGTTTTTCAAGAAATTTACGACCGCGTAAGCTGCAGGACAGGGCCGCCGTACACGTTTATTCTCCAAAAGACATTTCGGCCCGTCTCCTCATCGCCGCCGCCCCTGCAGCATCAGCGGTACAGCCGCCGAGAAGTTATTATTTTTTTACGCGACGCTGCTCTTTTGAAGTACAACACGGGGGCCGAGCGGGCAGGAACGACGTAATATATTGTGTTTTCTTCGGAGGGTCACAATGGCTTGCGAGCGAGCGCGCGCGCGGGAGTCGCGGACGACAAATAACGAGCAGCAGCCCCGTCGTCTTCACGCAATAACCATAATTCTCTTCGTTTATACGCATTATTTTTTCATTATTTTTTTCTTTTCTTTTCTTTTGCCTTGCAGCAACACGAAACGACGGTTTTTTTTTCTTGGGGAGAGGGATTTTAATTTTTTCCCTCCCCCTTTCGTTTTTCCCGTACATATAATATTACACCAATAATAACCGTCCGCGTCTCCGAGTGCGCCGACAAACGCCTTTTTATCTGCGCGCCGAGCCGTGCATGCGCATAAATTATATTAAATATATTCGAGGGCGAGGGGGGAAGGTAACATGTATTTCGTCAAAATTACGAATTTTCTAATGTACGTCCACGACATTATTTTCATCCTCCCTGCGAACATTTTTTTTTTTCTATTTTAAAATTATACAACGGGCGTTTCGCGTATATAAAATAATAGTTTTAAGAAAACGAAAAAACGCTCCGCCGCTCAGAATCCATAAAAACAGTTTCTTATATTATATACGCGTGCATATTATATCTTTTTTTTTTAATATGTATATAGTCTATACGCATGCTCGAGTTCTACAAAAAATTTTTTTATCTAAAGGCTTGTCGCTGCAACCGTTTTTCCCTTTAGTCCGCCAATCTTTTCATCAATAACTTGGTGAAGACAACGGTTTCTTTATATTTCCCAGATTCGCGTCTTTCGGTCGTACTCTTCCTCTTTCCAATTTATCTTTATAATATTTATAATAAACGATAGTCGAGTCTCATAACGTGTCCAAAAAAACTTGATTTTTCTTGTTTCAATTATTTTGATAATTTGCCTTGGCTCCTGCACTATATTACGTTAAACACTTCCTTGTTCGATTTTTTTTCCGTCCAACTTATCTTCATAAAGAATATTATTTATTTATTTATTTATTTATTATTATTATTATTATTATTATTATTATTATTATTGTTACTGTTATTTTATCTATAAGTGGTATTTTAAGAAAACGGATAAAATTTACCGCTTTCGATAATCCCTGAAAGGCGAGGTACGCGTATCTCGAACTTCGCACGTAACGGCGACTTTTATCGGGGGCGCGATGAACGATATTACACAAGTTATAATTTATTGCACAAAAAAAAAAAAAAGGCGCATCACAATATGGCGCGTCACTCTGCACACGGTCGAAAATCGACCATCAGCTATAACGACGCGTGTGTCGCCAGCACGTAATGTGACGCGTACCCCGATAATCGTGTACACACCGAACGCAATGGGACACGAAAATAATAACAAACGGTAATAAATGTATAAAAACGGAATAAAAAAAAAAAAAAAAAATCGAAGGTTTACGTGCGCAGTCATATAATAATATACAAACGAGCGAGAAATACCGTTACGATATTATATAAAATGAGAGGTTTTTTTTTTTTTTTGTGCCCTCTCGTCTCGTATCCGTTTTCAACCCTTACACGAGTATAAACATATATTTACAGAAAGAGACAAAAAAATAAAATAAAAGCCAAGGTCACGAAATGATTTATATACACGACTGTAACCGCCGCGGCGCGAGTAACAAATAATTTATCGACGAAGGACGACGGTGCGCGGGGTGCAGGGTACGGGGCGCGGCGATAATGACAAATGACCCGCGCGTTTTGAGAAAGGCTAGTCGAGACTAATTGTCACAACAACGGGAAAAAGGGTTTTTTTTTTCCTCCAAAATAATTTTACCGATATATACACATATATGTATGTGTACCCCTGCCCCCACCCACCGACAATTGTTGTTGTTGTGATAATATACGCACGCACGTACGTACGTATATACAATAGAGACGTAATAAAAACGTCACGCCGCCGGGCTAATGCGTTTTTATTATTCGTACAACCTATATAACCGCACTGCACACGGTACTAATGCGTTTTTATTGATCTACACCGAAAACGCGGTATACAATATCGGGTAACGGTAACGGGGTCACGCGCATACACTACTGCACAAATAGTCGCCGTCTATACAAGCGCAAAGTACCCGTCACACACACACACACACACACACACAGGTATAAGTTTCGAAAAACCTATACAACATGTTGTACTCACGGAGTACTAAGGAATTTTTTTTTTTATGGGTGCTCACGGGTTTCAGGACCGTAGCAACGGAATATCGCGCCCGGGGTATTAATTTTAAAAATATATATATATTTTTTAATTTGAAAAAATCGTCGTTGAAAATAATCAATAATATAGTACATTTTTAACAGTTATCATATTGAATTTTAAATTTCACAAATTTTTGTGCCCAAGGCGCTGGCACCTTCCGCTCTTCCCCACTTGCTACGGTTCTGTGTAGTATAGTTCCGGGGGGAGTTACAGAAGAGAAAATGGAGGAGGCTAAAGGACGTACTATTCTTATAATATTTATGCGATATAATATTAAAGCGTTCGTCCGTTTTTGATGAGCTACAGAAGACTGGCAAGAGTCAGAGATGCTACGATTACAACTGAAGTTCTTATGCAGCGAATGCTGTATGCGCCGAAAAACGTCGGGACGCATTATTATTATTGCCTTAAAACACGAGCCGAGAACATTGCAATACATTCTCGTTTCGGTCCGAGTTTAAGAGGAAAAAAAAATCTATATGGTCGGTACTTAATGTATATTTGACACGTTTTTATTCAAATTTTTTCCAGTACGTCTCCATATCGAACTAGTATAATACTAAAAAACAAACCGAAAAAATTGCCGACATATTCTTGTAACAATTTTCGTAAATTTTTTTTTTAAAGACCTCAACAATATAATACACAATAGATTTTAATATAACGTAATGACTCATAATCGTTTATTTGGAATAAACAACCGATTGTTAACGCGCGCGCGCGTATTGCAGCTTTCAAATTGTGTAAAATAGTATAAAATTCTAAAATCTCTATATACAGACTCCCTGTATATAATATACCGTTCTTATTTTTAGAAATACTTTTGTTTTTCTTAACCGAATATACTTGATTACTCGATTTTTTTTTTTGCCTTTCCTCCGCCCAAACCCTTCTCTAAAACAGATGGCGTCTATTTATAATATTTATAAGCGCACTTTTCACCCAATCGCACTTGTTTTCGTCCTGTAGGGTATTTGGTGATTTTTTTTTTTTTTGTCACCGCCATACCGCGCACTTACTCAGTATACACACACACACACACACACATAATCTCTATAGTCGTTCGCATTGTTCGCGCTACACACCAGTTCGAATTCCGAATGGCCGCGGTGGCGGAGAAATATATGAGAGAGCCGATTCGCGAATACCACTGTGCAGTACGCCCCGAAAAACAAAAATTTTTAAAAATGTCGGACCGGTTCGCGAAACGAACGTAACAATGATAAGTGTGCTACACAATTAAAACGAGTTATTCCCTCGCGATTATTCTCTGTATTTTTGAACATTTTCTGTATTTTTTTTTTTTACCCTATCGTTTTACGACCATAGAACCGCCGCTGGCGTTGCAGGTGTTTTTACGACGCGACCAGAGTGCTGCTGCTGCGTACACACCACTCTGGCCAATTAAATTTCCGACTATACATCACGCTGCCGCAGTCACCGTGTTTCTCTATACGAGGCGTTAAAAAGACAAAAAAGGAATTACTCCGAAGCGCGTGTAAAATTGTAAGAAGTCTACATAAAAGTATTATAATAATATTATTACGCGAAGAGTACATACTTCTGGTCTGCGTATGTATATGTATAGATGGAGGGGGAGGAGAGGGGTTTAAAAACAATTTTACAATACCTCGAGACGAACGCTTATTATTATATATATCAATTAAATATACACATATGTATATATATTTAAATTCGAAAAGAAAAAAAAAACCGTTGCGGACGGTGTAAAATATAATTTATACGCGTAAAACGAAAAATAAATCATATATGTTTTATTATAATATATATACGCGTATATACGGAGGACATAATTCAACGTCTGGAACCTCGACTGACTGCAGCTGCAGTGTATAATTTAGCTCATATACGTTTATACTGGTGTAAATATACGCGTCGCAATAATTTGTAAGAAAAAACAAACTTAAAACAAACGATAATTAATCGAATAATTCTGATAAATAAAATCGGTGAAAAAAAAATTCGTCGACGAGTGACGAATTCGGAATTATATATTATACTGTTATTAGTTTGATTTAAAACAGAACACATAGCAGCTTCTAAAGACATATTATAGGCATATTATTTCTTACGATTTCTTTAATTTTCTACAAATTTATATATGTAATATGAAATATACGGTTATTATGATTATTATATTGCGGAATATACTCCAAGTGTATAATAATACTCGTCGACGTTTTAAATTGTTTTTTTTTTTTTTTAAATTATTATATTTATACGAGACATTATATTAGTTATATATTATAATAACGTCACAATAATCACTATATGTCTGTGCGCGATAATCATCGACTTCATGACATAAATTTAAATCCGCGCGTACACACTCGTCTACTGCAATTTTATAGTTTCTATATACATACACACGTATACAGCTGATACATTAAGAAGATAATATTGGCGAATAAAAGTGTCTGTAAAATCGTATATACGCATATAAATGTATATATTATAAAATTGTATATAGTTTATGTGTTATTATTTTACATTGGACGACGGTCGGACGGAGCCGCGGTGTTAGTTTTTAAGAATACCACGAGATCTAATCGTTTATTTATTTATTTTCCAAAAAAAGAATTTCCGATCGATTAATAATAATGTATATTAAAAAAAAAAAAAATAAAAAATTTACCATATATCTTTTTAACGCGATATATATATATATACGTACACACTCGTATTGAAAATACATTAACATATAATTATAAATGCACATAACTAAAATAAACGTGTATAGATATAATATTGATACATTATATATTGTATATAATATGCGCATGCAAATTAATACGGAAATAAATTAAAAGTATTTTTTCGTCTTATATTTTTAAAACTTATTTATTTATTTTGAAGAATATTTTGAGAGACGCGTGCGGCTTTTTGACAAAATCTATACATATTAATAGACGACGTATCATATATATAATATATAGATAGAACAAGTATAATTGTTGTAATTTATTTATACATAATTGTATTTTATATATTCTCGAATATTTACATTATATAAAAAATTGTATAACGTAATAATATATATATATATATATATATATATAAACGGACGAATGAAACGAACACGTGATTTTGAACATCAACACGAAACGTGTGTGTGTGTAAAATAATATAATATAGGAAATACAGTAATTATGGCGTATAATGTTTATACCGTACTCTCGCACTCTACCCGACATTTGAATAATATATCAAACGTGCAGCGCGGCGCGCGCTTCGAAACGTAATATTTCTAATAAATATTTTATTATAGGTACTCGTACACTGTTTAAGCGTATACCTTAAATACACACACACATATCACACACACCGCCGAACATTTGATCTTTAAAAAACTATATTAATAAGGATATAGTGTTACAAGAGAACGGATGATAACCTTATAAAAGGCTACACGCTCGTACATACATAACGCGTATAATATATATTGCCGCGATAATGATGATTTTTATGCAACAGCGACAACACTACGATAATATAGTGTTATAATATGTACACTAGCTGTATAGAAATGGTGATAATAATAATGGGATTTAATGAGAGAAAAATTAACATGTCATTAATACAATAAGAGTATATATTATTATAAACGTTGTTATGTAATTTTACGCGCGCGTTTTGTTTTAACCGCGGAGTTTAATTATTTTTTTCTTCTCTCTCTACACGGAGTTAATTTCCTCTCAATATATGTAGCTGGTACACATAACAATACCGATTTGAGTACGCTTGATGAAATTCACTGCTCGAAAATACTTTTCCGTTCGTCGAAATCAATCCAACTCCCTATGCATAAATATTATTGTACATATTATATTGACCGGCCTTTTATAAAATATATTTATTTTCGATTTTTCATAAACGTATAAAAATTAGCTCCATGCGAGTCTATTGTCCTCCGCGCATGTTATATCAATTGCGGTTATCTCATACATATATTAAAATCTGTACGGTTTTTGTGTGCGAAAAAAATAGTGGATTTTCTGGGCAATTACGATTTTTTTTTTTTTTCGAATTATTTGAAAACACGGACACGTAGACAAACGGTATCGATTATAATATAATTTAATTTAATATAATCGGATAATAATATAATATTTTATACGTGAAAAATATAAGATTGACCGCTATATACGGAACGCGCCAATGAAATATATAAGGTTTTTCGCAATTTTTGCTGCTGCCAAGGCGAACTAGATGTACGCTTACACACGTATATGGAAGAATGGAAGAACCTCGACCAATTCGTCGTTATCAAAACATTTATTTTGGTTTTTAACTAACATTTTTTTTTATATATATATATATATATATTACCGTCAAAAAACTTCTCGTTTATACCGTGTATAACAACTATTTACAATATATCAATAGTATATTATTTATATATATATATATATATACAGAGTGGTTAAGAATTACAAAATCATTTCATGCGTCATATCGCGAATGAAAAAAACGTATAATCATGTAACGATAGCTGATATGTTAAAAAACTGCATATTGTATACGTTATCGTGAGAAAATCGTTTTTTTTTTGGATTTTCGCGTCCCGTTCGACGATTTTATAAGATAGTATTTCGGAAGCTGTACGCGCGGTAAACTATATATGCATCCAAAAAAATATAATTAAAAAAAAACGAATTAATTATGTGCAGGAAGCGAAAAAATTCAATACAGACTCGAACAACGTACATGAATAGTTATTATTATTAATATTCGTTCTGAAAAAAGCCCCTTCGTCGCATTCTCTGAATACAAGACACGCGCGTATCAGAGAATCTCGAGGTTTTCACAGAAATCGAACCAGCCAAATAATAATATTTTGTTTATTAGTGAAAGCCGGCAATAGTTAAAACGTTTTCAACTTGTGCGAGGTGGACATTTTGAAAACGTATACAGTTTACAACCGACCTCTTGACTGCGCATAGGAGAGAGTAAAATTGTTCGATGTTTGTCTTATTGTATATTGAAAAAAAGGAGGTGCGCGAAATATATTCGAATATAACTGTATACAAAAATATATAATATATAAATATATATATATATGTACACGAGTATATCTATCAGCGGTACAGTGTGTTATAGTATGGTTTAGTGAAAAAAAATTCAAACGTATATTATAACGCGTTATAAAAGTGGAAAATGTTTCGAAATTTGAACGATGTAATATACTGGTATAGCGAGAGAAAAATATATAGATGACCGTTTCGGAAATCGACATAAAAATACGCCATATAAATTCGTTCGTGATAATTTTATATATTGTTTATTTATTTTTATTATATATAAACAACTATAATGCGTTTAATATATTATATAGTACGATTAGCGCCTCATTATCGACTGCATAGTATATATTATATTACATTACATACACCACGCGCAATAACATAATACGAGGAGACGCGTTTTTATTAATCGTAAAAACGAAAAAAACAAACCAACAACTTAAAGATAATGCTATGATGATGAATCGTAAAATAAAAATAAAAAAAAAAAACTATACACCGTCACCGGATAGGTTCGATACTGGGGGGCCCTATTGTGCTATATAAGTCGTATTTTTTATTATTTTTATCAATTTTTTTTCCCCAAGCTCTTCAAAAACGAAAACAATAATAATCCTTTATAATAATAAAATTCAATATATAAACTATAACTACGTAGTAGTGTAACTGGAAAAAAAAAAAGATCAATGCGTGTTACCGCCATCACTCCGAAGTACCGACGATTTATCGATGATAGTTTATTTCCTGTGAACGTATTATTAAATCTCGAGATTGAGTCATTTAACACGGTTTGTTTTCCTTTTTTTTTTTTTTACGAGAAACTTAATATATTATATTCACTATATACGTGTATAGTCGATTTCCACTGGATTATTCGGTTAGAAATATCACTTCTCCCAAGAAATTTTATACGTAGTGGCGGATTTTTTAAAACCCGTTTGGCAGGGACAGGATTAAGTCCGGAAAAAATTAATCGGACACTTTTAACACGCTGCGCGGTAAACAATAATACGCCACACGGCCGGTTTAATTTAATTTCCCCATAAATCGTCTAAAATTCGTCACCGAACGTCTTTGGTGGTCCATAACGGCGGTGTAATTGTATATGCGCACAATTATTTACCGCACTGCAGATATTATATAGGTAAATTAGGACATAATCAATGACGGTTATTGTATATTACCACATACCTACGTATACACGAGCGTGCGTGTAGATGATGGTTATAATATGTAAGGAAATCGAGACCTTGCAGACTTGCAAATTCGTATACGTTTCATGATAAATAATAAATATAATATTATATTATACGAGTATACTTCGGAGAGATCGTAAAAAAAAAAAAAATTAAATTAACGTCGGTATAAGATAATCACGTGCGGATATAATATAAGCGTTTCCTTTATGTATATAATATATAAATATATATTATTATTATTATTAGTATTAATACACTGGACGATGACGGAATAAACATATAATACGCTATTGCTCAATCGTTATTATTATTATTATTATAATTTTTATTTATTTATTTATTTTTTTATTAGACTACTGCGTGACGACTATATTATTATATACGATGACGACGACCTACCTCAACGTGCAACGGTGTATAATAATAAGTGTATATTATACGGTTTTATATAATATAAATATATTTGTACAATGTACAGTATTTTTATTATTAAAGACGAATTTTATCGTTAAAATATATTACAATATCGCGATTTGAAAAACGCGCACGCACATTACGCGCAGACATATAATATGACAGGCGGAATTTTAATATAAATTGCCCCCCACCTTCCCCATATCTTTCGGCTCTGCAGATAGCCGATAATAAATTTAAAAAATATTTCAATTCAAAATATTATACGAAATCGTTTATAGCTGGTACTATAGCTAGTACAGTAGTATAGTTCCTACGTTTTATTTTAACATTCCCCCCGCCCCCAGAGAGGAATTTAAAGTACGCCACTGACGGTTCCTATAGATAATATTTGTATATGTATAAAGACGTCTATTTCGTTATATAAAAAAAAAACGTTGGAAAAGCTTATCGAAAATCCTGTATAAGACGATAAATACGTGAATATTTTATATTGAGAAATTATAGTAATTTTTAATTACGGCGTAACTGATCATCACACCGTAATATATTAAACGAATGCCTGATTTGAAACGGTCTGACGGACCTATACACAGACATTTCGAGGTCACAAACAAAAAAAAAAAAAGGTTTAATATGTTTTTTCTTCGTACGCGCGATTCGTTTAAAACGAAATTTCGATGACTTATATAGTTTTTTTAAAATAAGGCCGTTGTATACGATATACTATTAGGTACAATAAACATGCCACCATCGTCATTGTCCTGCGCGCACGGTTTGTTCTTTCCTTCGCTCTATACTGAACTCCTCGTGAACTGAATTCGACGATTATTATTATTATTATTCACGCTGGATACTATCGTATATTTTCCCCTTTTTTTATTTATATAATATCTTTTAATCCGCGCCCTTACGCACGTACATTATAACAATGTGTACCGCCATGACGAAACCGGATCGACCCTGCAGAAGACGGTATGTGTGTGCGGTCTCTGTCGCGGACGTCACAGAACGGGTTATGTCCCTCCAAAACCCTGCAGGGTCACACTGAACACAGCAATGTCCGATAGTCCGTTAAAGCTTATCGGTGTGAAATACGCACATCGTGTAGAAAATCTCGAGAAAATCGGTTAACGCTGCAGAGAATATGGATGACCGGGGGGAATAGGCGGAACCGCGTTTAACAAAAATGTATAGGTACACATTTTTCAAGAGAGCAAAAAAAAAAAACCCCGGTATAGGAGGTACATTCAAGTTAAACAATTACGTTTTTCGAAACCGATTTTTTCGATTAAATTTACACGGTTAAAATACTGAAGAAAACTTAACTTCCAATAACAAAATAAATTAGGATTGCACGATATATACGTATACGGAATGCGTCGATTTTTATACTATATATAATAACGACCAAGTTAGAAAACAAAAATTTACTGAAAAAATTTGGTGGATCAGCCGAAAACGTCCAGACAAAATCCACACAGAACAAATGTACTGCAGAAAAGTAATAAATAAATAAATAAATAATAATTTAGAATTAAACCGCGTGTATTGTATAAATATAATTATTTAATTCGGTATTATTCCCGAAGAAAACTTCAAAGAGTAAAAATAATAAACATTTCCCGGATTCTGGTAAACGATTTCTAAATAAACGTTTTGTTTTAAACGGGCGATTATTTCCACGTATGGTGTCAGTTGTACGCGACATAATATTGTATTTCGTGCACAGCTGAGATTTACAGAAAATCGTCAAAAAAAAAAAGAACCGTATCGACAATCGAAAATAGCCGTGGCAAAAACGAATAATGGTGAATTTTAATCCGCGTTTTCCCCTATAAAGAATTATTTCAGTTCTCGATCTTTGGCGTACGCCGGTGTATAGACATTATCGGCTCGTACCTATTGCAAAACAATGTTTTGAAAACATGACATGTCCGTCGGGTGATTAATGGTGATTACGCGCAAGTCTATTTATTCGGTGATAAACGCGCGGTAGACTTATTATTAATTTCTCGTCTTAATTTTAATCGTTTGCCCGGGATTTTCGATGGAAATCGACGATATATAATATGTTTTATAATTTGTTGTCAATTAATCGTGCCCGATTCGATAACGATTCATAATCGGAAAGAACCGTCGACGCATTTATTATTATATTACAAAAAAAAAAAAACTTGGATATTACACAAAAACTACGTCTAATAAACACACCCGTTAATAGTAAATTATCGCATTGTTTTTACGAATAAAACTCAATAAACAAGTGAAACAAATTACACTAGTTATTTTATTCGTTTATACTCTAGAAAAGTGTGTGAAGTGTATGTGTACAAACGATTCTAAACGGTCGATTCGACATTGCGAGACCATAACGTGTACGAGACTACGTTGTCCAGGACATTTAGAGAACGAATAAAAAAAAAAAAATTAATAAAACCGTCTAATAGAGTTACTTAAAAACGATCGTCACACGACTACTATACATCATCATACAGAGTCGTATAATAGGGCTGTGGCCGGAGATTTGCCTGCAGTTCATCACGACACACGTGTCGTCGCTGTATCGACATTTTTTTTTTACACGACTATTATTATTATTATATAAGTAATAACGAATTTATTATTATTCGACACGTTTTTTTTTAAAATAACGTTAAAAACAATAAATTGAATATTAAGGAAATGTTTAAATAAACCGGAGAGAGTATATCCTGTATAGCGATACAATTTTTAATTTTCGGTTTTATTATACACACGTAAAATTAAAGATATTCCGTGATTTAATCGATTTATATTTGATTTTTTTGCTGTATTCATAATATATAATATGTACTCTTTACACTCATTTTGGACAACAGTAACAAAAAATGAAATGAAGCGAACAGATCGAGTTAGTAAATTTTCTTTTTTACAATATATATCCGATTAGTGCACAAATTTCATTTTCTAGACATTACCAACGATCGTGTTACTCTCGTATTTAATATTTTTCCTATACTGCATAATACGTATAGCGCACAATTTTTTTTTATATCGAAAGACAAGGGATTTTATATCGTTTTGTATACAACGAAAGAAAACAAAATGGCGCCTATAACCGCGAAATGAATATAAAAATTTTAAATCTGTTTTTACTTGTTTTCTTATAGTATAATTTTTTTTTTTAGTATTTCCGTCGAATATATTGTGTACATAATAATGATTATAATAATATTATTTACATAAGTGTAAACGAACGAAACGTATATAATAATTAATAATATTTAAAATATTTATAACGAGCTACCGAATTGGAGCGAACAAAATAGGCATCGTTATTATCCGTTTGATTTTTAATATGAATCGTTGCGCGTTTTCCGACACAATATCGTCGTCGACGCATATAATATATTATAATGAACAATATTTTACGCTACGAAGACACCTTGAGACGTGTGTATTATTATTATTATTATTATTATTATTATTATTATTATTATTATTATTATTATTATTATTATTATTATTATTATTATTATTATTATTATTGACGACGACGACGTTATATTGTTCTCTTAAATTACGGCTCGTGCATAATATCGGAATGGCTGATGAGATCGTTTATTTAATAAACGCACGACTGCAGGTATTATATATAATATTATATCGAGACAATAATATCGAGTAAAGATATTATTATGACTTGAGATGAGAAAACGATGGCCATTAAAAGAATATAAATGTACACTTAATAATAATATTAATAATACGCAATAAACTAATAATAATAATAATAATAATAATAATATAATAATAAATAATAAATAATCCAAAAAACACCTGAGATGCAATTTAATGAGTATAATACGGTTTTTTACTCAAATTATTTGTTTTAATTGAAATGTATTTTAGATTGTGTATATAATACATTTAAAATTATAAATATAAAATATATGTATATGTATATAATTAAAAAAAAAAATGATATTGTTAATGGATAACGAATGGTTAATATGATACTATTCATATTATTACATCTATCCGATCGCGTATATATATTTTTTTTTCTTAATATATCTACCTAAAATAACAAAAAATAAAAATATATATATATATATATATATATATATATAGTGTTAAAAATGTACGAAACATTTTTTTTTCTGTTTTTCGCTCAGTACGTAAAAACAGATAAACCATAAAATTACGTTTTTGCGTCCGAATGCGTCGAGAAAATTAAGTTTATTCCGCTCGTATGAGACTCTTTTCGAATTTTAATGATTTTCACACAATCTCCGCTCATTAAATAAATTAATAATAATATACGCGCTAAATGGAAACGAACAAAAAAAAAGTAACAAAAAATAAATCGAATTTCGGCTATAATTTTTAACTCGTTTTAAATTGACTATATTGTTAAAAATTGACTTAAAATTACCTCTATATATATATATATATATATATACACACGGTTTATTATACGATTTACGTGGTTGTAAATCATTAAATTTACTCGTTTTTTTTATGGTCGGAACTAAATATAAAAAATCTTAGGGGGAAATGCAATTCGTAGAACCACCATAACACGCGCTATTTTATTTATCCCAAAGATCCATATATACTTTTCGAATACTCCGTATATTATATTTATATATAATAATAATAATAATAATAATAATAATAATAATAATAATAATAATAATAATAATAATATTGTTTATCGACGTACGTGAAAATAAAACGGTAATTGTAATAAACCGTATATAAATAAAAAGGAATAGCGGCCGCGGGTGTTGTGGGGATGCCTATTGTGATGTGAATCATTTAGATAAAGATTTTTAGGATATAAAATAAATATCATACATTCTTGCATCTCCTTCGGTTATTACCGTATAACAACAACATATTGTCTCCATTTCCCACCGTCTCTTGCAGCGTTCCTTACACCCAGTAATACTTATTAGATCTTCCTGTCTGCCCATCTTTGCCTACGTCGTTTTCCAGATCTCTTAGCGATTTGGTTTCCGTTGTGCTATTCGAACGATTAATCTTTTTGATTTCTAAACACGCGCCACCCAAATTTTTAAGGTTCCACAAATGTTAGTTTCTATATAAACCTCTATACATAAAAAAAATCCCGACACAGTTGTGCATTAAGGCAAGAAGATAGATCGAGCTTTCCCGCGCATAATATATTATCTACTAAAACACGTTTTTTTTTTTTTTTTTTGGAAGGACCGATAAAAAGTAAAAAAAAAAAAAACGTGAAGAATAACAACAATCGTCACCGAAACCATAATATTATATGAAAAAAAAATAAATCTATCGAAAAGCCACACACACACACAAACACGTATATTTCGCGTTCGGACATGTCGTAAATATATACCAAAAAAATAAAAAAACACGTCCGCGTCCCACGCGCGTTGACAACGAAGCGGCGGTGTATTTTTTTTTTACATTTTTTTTTCTCTTTCTATAAACACGAACGTATAACAATAATTTTTGTTTTTTACTTGTACAGAAAAACCTTTATACACATACGAATAGAAAAGTATATAATATATAATACGGTCCGCGACACAATCACAGCAGACTATATATATATACACATACATAACTATATAAGCGTGTGCAGCAGGTATATGCTAATGAGAGCGGGGTAAACACTCGAATGTAAATCGTCCTCGCTTATAATCGTCCCCCCCGTTTCGAAAAATCCGAGAATAATATATCGTCGTCGGCGCGCGACGTAATGGACGCGCGGCAAGACGACATTACTATATATATATATATATTATATAGTCGGACGATTTGCATAAAGTATGCTCTATACCGTGGAAAAGGATTATATAACATTCAATTTTTTTTTTTTTATTTTTTTATATTTCCCCGCCTCGTACACAATATTACACGCCGCATAGTATATATCGGATTTATACATCTGCAGCGCCCACCGCTCGCGCGCGGGAATACGTTATTATTATTTTATTTATTCCTTCGCCGCTATATTATATTAACAATATAACACCGCCGCGGCCATTGCTGCTGTTGCTGTTGCTGCAGAGAACGAGTGAAAAAAAAAATAAAAATAAAAAATACACCACCGGCGGTATACGCGGCGAAGAAATTATAATAATGGACGTATAACCGCCGCCGCCGCCGTCGTACAAAAATTCCGAGAGGGGAGTAAAAAAAAAAAAAGGGTGAAATTATCTCACGCGTCCGGCAAACGATTATATATATATACAGAGAAGAGACTACATTATAGGCTCAATATAAACCCTTGCTGCGCAGCACAGGCGGTTCCCAAGCGATTTTCTTCACGAGAAAATGGTGCGCGCGAGCGAAAAAATTAATTTATTATATCGATTATATGAAGACGATTCGTTCTGCTGCAGTTCTCGATAGATATTTATACCTGACACACACTTTCGGCTAAAGTTACGCGTATTATAAAGACACGACGATACGCTTCCGGCCGTTCAATTATTGATATAACATTATATTATATACCGTCGAGCCGATCACGCGGATGTAATATAAAAAAATAAAATTTTGGAAACAATTTCAACTGTCGAACTCGGCTTGTATAACGCGCGTCTCCTCGAATCGAGAACAATCGAAAAACTCGAGTCCCGTCATTTAACGATAACGACTAAACGACATTATAATAAATCGAATTTTTGATGTGTAAACATCTACTACGGCGGTATGAGGGTAAATCTCAGGAAATGGAACGGAAATGTGTAAGCAGTTGTCATGACAACTAATAATAATATTTATTAATTTACACGTAATATTATTAATATTAATTTACAATTGCTTGTAATGTGTAAGCTGTTGTCATGACAACTAACAATAATATTTATTATCGAAATTACTTTGAATAAAGTAATACCAATATCCACAAATCCCAATCACAATTCCGTTCCATTTTTACCGCTCATGCGACGTTTACACACCAATGTCTCGAGTACTAGCAGACTCGTTTTTTTTTAAAATCGTTTTTACTAAATAAATTATACTTTATTTGTAATCACAGCTGTTTTTTTTATTTTGCATAAATCCTCTCTTTGCCATAGTTATTCGTTGTCTAATTTCTATATTGAGCATCTGCCATCGCGTATACTTCTTACAGGTACTATCGAATCGTTTTTTTCAAATCGAGTTATTATATCTATTTTCAACTATGAAATAAATAAGTGTATTAAACCGCGAGTAGGAGAAAAATGTGAACATGTGAAGTATCGTAAAATAAAGAAGTGGAAAAATTGTCGGTCACCCGACTGACTGAGGTGACAAACCGCTTATGAAAAACATACTTGAAGGACGAATAAATGTACACAGACGTTAGGTTAGGTTAGGTTAGATTATTAAACGAGCCGAATGTAACCGATACCTAGACGTGAAAAGACTGCAGGCTTTTAGCAGAGAATTTTACTTTTTACGCAATATCATTACTATATATATATATAAATTATTTTTATTAAAACGCATGGTTAATAATATTTTATTTATCCCATATATATCGTATCAAAATTAAATCGATCCGGACGGGGGCCGCAGGACCACTTAAATGTTCAAAAGTGTGACACATCACTTATAAAAAGTCTGTGAACCTCTTGCAGGGCTAAAGAAAGGGAGAATTATTTTTTTAGACAAAACGAGCCCGGAGGATGACCCTAGACCACGGTAGCCTTTACTGCACACACGAGACCGTCGTAATTCATCGTTTATACACCGAATTACACGCACTTCGTGCGCGCGTATAGCGCATAGACACTGAGCACGTATATTTTATTAAAACCGTTTATATTGTCGTCCAATAAAAACCTATTAACCGGACCCGGCCATAAAAATATTTAACGGAACCCCCTCGTTTACGGTGGTATACAACCCACCACTGCAGGCCCTGAAGACGACACGAATCCGCGCAGAGTGTCCGAGATATTATGTTAAGTTCGGTATGCACATCAGATTTTATCGAATACTTATCATCGTATGTGTAAAAAAAATATATATATGAGGCATCGAGAGCAATAGTGCTTAAACCACCGAAACATAGTGAAAATTATTTGTACAACGCGTTATACGTCAGGCAGAACTGATTAAATCGTATAACGCAAAACAGACCTATTTTAGTTTTCTAGATTTTAAACTTGTAGCACTTTATAATAATAATATATAAATATTATTCCATCGATTCGCGAAAAAAAAAAAATGTTATCCATACTTACGGGAACGAAATGACTTTAATAAATTTTGATTTTTCTTAAGACTCCTCGACTTCCGATTGTTGGCCACAACTTTACACGAGACGACTATAATTTTCACTCTATCAGTTATTCAACGTACTTCGCAATTGAAACGATTTCTGTTTATCGCATGCATTATTATGAATTATACTGTTTTTTTTTTTTTTTTTTACCAAAACGTATATTTAAATTATATTCGTAACGCGATATATAGGAAACGTCAAAAAATATACTGTACTATAAAATACAAACATAATATTTATCAAAGACTATACATAATATGTATAAGACGGACGTATTAGCGGGAGGACTTTGAATTTTTCACACTATTTTTTACAACTAGTCAGTAAATGCCGATTTTCTAACAAAAACCGAGTTACTTAAAATCGACATTTAACTGGTTAGAGTTTAAAATATATATGTATATAATATTCTCTGATGTATACAGCTTACATAGATTAATAAAATCAAAATTCCGGTACCACTCAAGTTCGACGACTGAAATTTAATTTTTAAACTTCCGCTACAGCGCCAATTCGAAAGCTATATTTGGTCGTATCGAAAAATCCTAACTCGCGCAAATCGAGCGAATATACCGACGAGTACGAAACGCTTTTTCCTACGACGTTAGTTATGTTAAACACCAAGTTTCGGGTAAGTCACAAGAAAGGTGTAAATGTATTTTTATACGTTATAAAACCCGGCGCTGCTAACCGCGCGCCGTAGGAATCAAAAAACGTACGCGGAAGAGACACAAAAAAAAACAGAAAAATAGAGCTACAAATGCTGGCCAACGCGAACAAATAGTAATAATAATGCAATTCAAGGTTTTGCACAAAAACGAGGATATAAAATTTAAAAAAATCGTTTTTCACGATATACAAGACGCGTAAATTCCTGCAACAATCTCGCATCGCCGCCGACCCGTTAAAAAAATGTTAAAAAAATATACGCGAACATTTGTTTGCTTCTTTATTTTTTTAGTCGCCACACATATAATACTGTTACTGGAAGCACGGGCAAATAAATGTTTGCGATTGTAAAACGCGTATACATAACAGCGATAAATATATTGTATATATATAGTGACGGGGAAAAAAGAAAAAAAACGTTGTACTTACCACAAACGACTCGGTCGAACGGACTCATCCAATCTGGAAAAAAATAAAGAAAACTTCGTTTTAAATATTATATATATAGGCTGCAATACATATATATATATATATATATATATAGTGACGGTATGACGGAAGAAAACTATCGCGCATATATAAATACATGGAAAATAAAACGTGTATAATATACAAAATCGTTCGATTTTTTTTTTCAATAATTTAATAATTTCGCAAAAAGAAATGCGCGCGTAAAACATTTTACAATGTCTATATATATATATATATATATACACGCGAGATTCCGCAGCATAAATAACTATATAATATAAAAGCGGTTTTTTTTTATCGCGCTACTGCAACAGCCGTCTTTACAATATATTGGGCAAGGCAATATAAATATATTTTTTAATTGACCCAACTGCACCGTGTAGTCACTACGGTCTCGTCTCGCCGCGGACGTAACGCTGCAGTCTGGCACGAAACGCGGAACGTATTTAAATTATCTAGGTATTTATATATAAATATATTTATATACGAGTATTACTTTTTTTTTTTTTGAATATGCTAATTGTTCGGATTTTATAGCTGCGTGCGTCTCCAAACGAGTTACAATTATTATTATTACTATATATATTATATGGTCTATACTCGAGTAAATTTCCAATTTCACAGATCGTAAATTGCTATACGGCTGCTGCTGCTGCAGTGTCTATCGTCACGAGTGTGACTATATATATATAATTTGATTTAAAATTCGATATTATATATTTATATATATACTTGTATATTTAAATACGAAAATATCAACGATCAAATAACCATTATAATACATACAATTTTTTTTTTTTTTTAATCGCAAAACTGCCAAATCGTGAACTAATATAATAAGCAGATGTTGACGACTTTTGTATTTTTTTTTTTTTTTTTAAACGTCTTAGCGATGATTTCCTATAGCTATAAAAATGTGATTCTTTTGAGTAAATCTTATAGTTTAAAAAATATACATTACACTGTTAAAAAGTGTGAGGAAAACTGCAAATAAGAAATATATAAAATACGTCGTATATAAATATAATACCACATATAAATTATCTCTTATTCAACTCCTGCAGCGTGTGTATTTACCACCCTTCAAAATAACACGGCATTGCGTGTGCACGCATATATTAATACTGTAATTAATAAAATAATATATTTAAAAAAATTAATAAATAATTTTAAAAATTTTAAAGGTAATTTTTTTACGTTTTTAGATTATAAATTTAATTGTTTTTAGGAAGTTTTTTTTGTAGGTTTTCAGGACATTTTTTGTGGTTTTTTTTAATCATAAACGCGTTTTTTTAGGTTTTTCAGGCATCGACACCCGGGCCCTGACTAATAAGTATATACGTATTACACATGTATATAGATACGCGCGTTATTTATTTGTATTTGCTTTTTTTTTTTCTTTTCTTTTACATGATCAATCGGCGTGCCGAGACGCGTCGAAGCACGCGATTTGCCGGGAAATCCTTTCGCAAAGGGTGTAATTTTTTTCGTTTTCTTCTTCGTTACGCGTAAAAATTTTCACAAGGACCGCGGCGGCGAACCGGTTTTGACGCAGGCGACGGGTCTCCCTTATGCGTACTGCGCGGCTGTGCGCGCGTCTGTCAGCTATTTTCGGTACACATTTCGGCTGCAAATGTCCTCGTCCTTACGGATATAAACGAAAAAAAGCAAAAAGCGTATAATATAGGAAAAAAAATTATTAATTTTAAATAAATTTCGATTATTTCTACTGTAACGCGCGTATAATATTACAAAACCATACGAGACGTATAAAAACACGGTATGGCGGAAAAATGCGAAATTCGTCGGTAAAAAAGTTAAATGATTAACGCGAATATAATTTTCTTTTAGATTCTGAGCGAAATCAGCAAGTCTATTTTTCCGTTTACGGTTTTTCGACTCTCAACAGTCGTTACCCAAAATAACCGACCAACGAAAAAAAAATCGTTTTAAAAAACGGCGAAAACGCGATTCCCAATCGTCAAAATTCACTATCGTAACACGTTTTCTCGTCCTGCAGCATTTCGAAAATAACGGTCTTGGAGTTTATTACACCGAATATTGCACAACTATATATTTGCACTATACGAAGTCAGCTGCAGAATAAATATAAACGTAGTAAATTACGAGGATGACTACACTATATTTAGTGCGCGGAATTAGGTTTAAAGACATCGGTACGAATGAGTTAGTAATTAATTAGTTATAGACGTATTCTAAACGTATGTCGGAACGATCCAGAGCGAAGGAGGAAAATCAAATTTAATTACCTCGTAACTGCAATTCTATATATTATAATATAAGGACGCTTGAGACGGAAGTGCAGTGTCCCTGCACAACGAGAAAACGATTATACCATTTTAAAACCGGGAGACAGGTGAGAGAGGTAGGTTTCTGAGGATATTTCGGAATGGCCCGGGATATTTGTGCGCGCGAGAAGGCTTATTTATTTATACGGATTGTTGAAAAGACGGCAAGAAGAACGTCACGTATAGGAAGCAATTTTTTGAAAGAGTATTGCACTCCAAAAACGTATAAAAACTATATATCTGAGTACCTATCTTGAATATGATTTATAAAAAAAGTGATTTTTTTTTTTACAACTGGCGTTTATTATTATTATTATTATTATTATTATTATTATTATTATTATTATTATTATTATTATTATTATTATTATTATTATTATTATTATTATTATTATTATTATTATTATTATTATTTATAGTAGTAATAAAAGTAGCTGATGCAGTACATAATTATTATTACTGTACCGTTACTGCGGCAACGATTAATATTATTAACCGGGGAGAGCGGTGTTGCGGTTTAAACGACCGCCGTGTAAAACAATTATCGCGGCCAAACGACTATGACCCGTCGTTATACACCGACTGCACGCGGACGACATAGGGTACTATACTGCTACTCATACTATACGTACATTGTAACTACATATTATACACTTATAACTCGTATAATAATAATATTATTATTATAATAATAGGTAACTGTGTAGTTATAAAGCTATAAAAAAAAACCGCGTTAAAACCGTGCCTATTGCTGCTGTACACGTTGTACAATATACGTGTATTATGCGTATCCCTTTCCGAAATGAAAACCGAGAAATTGGCGATACACTTCGTTGGCGACTACCACGTTTACACTGCACACATACACTGCTAAACAAAACGCGTACACACGCGTATAATATCGTAAATTTTGTAGAAAAAAAAAAGTAATAATTGACTCGGTTCAAAAGAGTTTAAAAAAAAAAAAAAGCGATTGTTAAAAATGTAACATAAAAGTAAACTGTCGTGAGGGGAGTGGGCTTTTGTTTTTGGCGAAATCGTATAACGAAAAAAAAACCGGTACACAGCAAAGTTCGAGATTTTTCTCTACCTAACGAAAAAGAATATACGAAAAAAATATAGACTGCACTGCGCGCGTTTATCGAGTTGACTTTATTGGACTCATAATAATATACGCGGAGATCGTGTAATGAAATGAATATTTTTTTCCAACAACAGACCGAATTAGGAATAGTTTCTGCCAAAACGTGTGAAATTATTTTTAAAAATAAAAAAATTTAATTTTAATCATTTTTAAAACTGCAATCGAATTATAGGCTATAAGATCTATAGTTTCTGGCCAAAAAAATTTGAAGTAAAACAAAAAAACTTTAAACGTTATTATTATTATTTTTTTTTTAGAAATTATTGAAATTTATAGAGCGAAATAAATCGTTTTAAATTATGCTTTCATTAAATGTGCGTGTAGTACTACTTGAAAGTTTCAAGTGCAGTTTCGCATAATATTTTCTTCCGGAATTTCAGACAAAAAAAAAAAATAGAATTTGACGCAATGAAAATTGTGGACATTTAACTTTTTAAACTGCTGTCCTATATAATAACGCATATTTATTATTATTATTATTATTATTCGTATTTTATTTTTCTAGTTTTGTGTAACCGGGGTACACTCGTAATGAGAACTCAGACTCCCGAAATTCCTCGTGGGCCATATTACAATATGTTTCGTTTTAATGAAAGGGGTGACTCCTCCCACATAAAATTGTTTATATATAACAAGCGCGCAGAAGAAAGACAGCAGACAGCACTGCAAAAAAAAAAAAAATCAAATAATTCGTACAATTTTTTTTTAAATTCTTTACGCATCAATAACAACACTAATTTCGCATTATCGAACGGACGTAATAAGGGCTTAAAAATACACGTTTTAATCGTAATTTCCAATGAGTAACAAATAACAGTAAGAAAACGACGATAGGTTATCGACGTATTTCGTCGAGAACTGAATGCCCAAACGCGAGGGAAATTGAATTTCACATTGCGAAATACGTACGCGGCGCACCTCTAGATAATATAGTCTATGACGGATCAGATAAACGGTATAAATCAATCGATTGATTACCATCAAATCGATTACATTATTATTGTCGCGTGTAAATTATTACCAAACAACACCGGTACTTTTGGAAATTTACGTTTCGTATAATATTATATAGGACGATAGTGTTTTTCTTAAAAAACAATTATTTTGGAAATCGGCTAGAGCATTTATTATGATTACTGTTTACTTTGCGTTACAAAAAACAACCGCCCCCACCCTCACCTTGTATAAATAAAATATTACGTTTTTGAAATCCGAGGAAAAATATGCAAATACATTATTGTGTTAAGCGACAAATTTTTTTTAAACTATAAAAAATGCGAAAATTCGCCGTTCGCCAAATAATACGAGAAGACGACGTTCGAATTAAAATTGCGAGACATAATTATTAGACATTAACGCTCTCGTTTTTTTTTTATGATTATTATAATTTTTTTATTATAACGATTATCGTTACTATTGTAACGAATATTTTAATGAAAAATATTATTGCGGCGCGGCATAATGGTTGCTGTCCGGTTATTGTTGTACACGTAATTAAGTATATCATATAATATTATGTCCGTACGTTTATTACTTATTTACATATAAATCATAATTTTATAGCGTAATTAAACATTTTATTACCCTGGCATTACGACGCGATAGCAACGTATACGTATTTAAATATATAAAAATAGTTTAAATAACTATTTTGGTAGCCTTAAATACGTTATAAAATAATTGTAATATACGGTTTTGATAGTAATAAATCAACTGGCTTAACGTTCTCGGAACACGAAAAGTTAAAAAAAAAAAAAAAAGTTTCCGAATAATAAAACGTATAATATAATATGTAAAATACTCTAGAACACTCGTTATATAAAACAATATTGCGCGAGATAAAAAAAAAGCGTTGTTAGGTACTCCGGGTCCGTTTCGATTATATGTATTTAAATTCGCGTTAGACGAGCCTGCGGTAAATTCTAAACACCAATTTGTAACAATTTTTTTTTTTTTTTTTTTACGTCATCATATTATTTTAATCGCGCGATTTAGAGACGTTTATAATTGATATTTAATTCGCATTTTTTCCCAAACAATAACAGTTTTAGATTCTGAGCGGAACGATGAATCTATTGTTTTTACAATGATGTTTTTTTTCTCTCTCTATCCTGTGTACGGATTTTCGACCAGAAGGAGTGCACCGATCTCGTCGGTCACAGTTTGTTTCCGGCAGCGATTCGCATCTAATTGGTACTCTTTAGAGAGGTCAATTTTCGATTTTTTCAAAAGCACCTGGAAATATAATTCAAAAACGCTAAAAATGCAATTCCGTCTTAATCGATTGTTGTTTATTTCTTTGTAATTTTGAAACTAATTGTCATAGAAACCTGCAATTTTCACCAAATATTTAACTTTATAGACTATATTTACGAGAAAAGTAAGCTCCGCACAGAATCGTTTTATCGAATGCACAATGACTTATCATTGCGCTTTCGAATTTAAAATAAAAACAAAACTCTAAAATCTTTATCCGAGTAATTCACTGAAGCGATATCCACAACACCCCGCGGCTCGTTACCTCTATTTTTTTTTACTATTTTTAGTTTGTCTCTAAAAAAAAAACCACCGGTATTGTAAAAAAAAAAAAAAATGATGCTTCTCTAACCGGTATATACACCTTCGGCCATTTTCGGTATATTATACGGCAGAAGACGGCAATAAATAAAATATCGTATACGTTGACTATAATGACGTCCATCAGTTCATAATTTTAAAAAAATACTCGCGGATCGAGATTTAAGAGTTTTGTTGTTGTAGCCTATGAATTTGGAAAGCAATGCGATAAATCATTGCATTCGAGACGCAAAGATTCTGGGCGGAGGGAACCTTCGCGTGTAATATTATATAATTATTAATAAATCGTAATTTTCCTGCACAAAAAATAAATTATGCGCTCTATTCGAAAAGCTTAAAACGTCTGTAAAAGAAAATCGTGACGAACGATTTTCATGATTTTTTTTCTTTTTAATACACTTGAAGCAACGTAGTACGTCTCTCACATTGTATTTAATAATAATTTTTTAAGCCTTGTAAATTACCCGTCTCTTACGAATTAAATACCTCGAGATCTATAATTGCTATAATAAATATAGCTCAAAATTGAAAGTCTTTTTTTTTTTAAACTATTTTCCTCTAAAAAAAGTAACACAATCGAGTTTCAACAATCGCGTTAGTTTCGAAAAATCACGAAGAAATCACCGAATAATCGATTTCAAAGAAATCGCTTTTTTACCGTTTTTACGTGCAGTGATTTCTCGGTTGTTTTTTTTTAGCTCGAAAACAGTATTGAGAAAATCGGTTAGACGCGATTCGTTACCGGAAACCGAGGGTTATACGAGACTGTAAAGATCATCGGAGTCATCACTGCGTGTGGTTGAACTTTTGCAGGGTACGGACATCGTTGTAAAAATACCGATTCATCGAACCGCTCAGAATCTAAAAATACTCGTACTTTTCAATACTGTGCTAAAGTCACCAATACGGACCGCTCAAAGTAGCGGGCAGTGACGGGCTGGCGGGCCGCGTACAAATTTCAAACTATACTGGCAAGAACACGGTACTACACTGCAGGGTACTCGGGGAACGGAACGGGAATAATAATAATAATAATAATAATAAAATGCCCGTACAAAACGGCGCGCCGGACGGAAACGGTGACGGAGCTCACCTGTAATGGACATCCACGGATACCGGGGTATGTCCGGCATCGGTTGCGGTCCGGGCGCGCCGGGCTGTCCGCCGGCGCACGCGGTGTTGAGCGGGTCGGCGGCCACGGCGGACGCGGCGGCCGCCTGATGATAGAACTGTGCGGCCGCGGCCATGGACGACACGGCGCCGGTGCCGCCAGCGCCGTTCTGGTTGTGGTGATGGTGCAAGTAACTGTTCACCATCGTGTCGGCCGCGGACACGCCGCCGACGCTGACGCCGACGCCGACGCCGCCACCGCCGCCGCCGCCGCCGTACCGGCACGATGACGAGGACGACGACGACGTCTTGTCCGCGGCGTCTTGGACGGCGGCGGCCAGGGCGGCGGAGCCGGGCGACGAGAACGCCATGGAACCGGCGGCGGCGGCGGCGGCCGCGGCGCCGAACTGCTGCTGATGGTGGTGGTGGACGGCGTACGCCGGGTACATGCGGCCGGCGGCCGGCGAGACCAGCGACGACGTGGACGGCGGCGAGCCGCCCGCGCTGCTCGACGACGAGTTGTTCGGCGTCAGGCTGTAGTTGACGACGGCCGCGGCGGCCGCGGCGGACGAGTCGAGCGCGCCGCCGGACGCGATCACCGGATTCAGCAGTTGGTGGTGGTACTGTTGGTGGTATTTGGGTAGCATGCTGTCGATGATGAACTTTGAACTCATTACGGCGTCGCCCGGGGAGCTTTGGCGGCTACACCGGCGCGGCTAATACGGAACGAAACGATGGCCGCACGCGCGCGAAAACACTTTCGTTAATATATAATGTTCACCACGTCGACGCGACACTTTCGGGCGGCGAAACGAGCGTGTTGTGGTTGGCGCGGAGGTGGGGGTGATGGAATTGTTCCGCGGACGACGTTAACGCGACATTTTCGATCGAATCGATTCTTCAAAAAAAAAAATAAATAAATAAATAAAAAACTAATCGCGACAAACGAAAAATATAAACGGCGGGCACGGACGACGGCGCGCGCGCGCCGAGCCGAAAAACGAACGGCAACAGCAGCAGCAGCAGAAAACCGCGCGGCGGCGGCGACGGATAACTGGCGGCGGGCGCCTTTCGCGTTATAATAATATTTTTATAATATAGCGGCGGCGTCGTCGTCGTCGTCGGGTGATTTCCCCTGAACGTTGTTGAGCACTTGTTTGTAAGATCGTTTATGACCCGGGCGGCGCGCGGTGGGTATTGGCGGCGGGGCCCAGTCGACCGTCGTCTCGTCGTCGTCGTCGTCGTGTCGCAGTCCGCGTCCGCGTCGCGGTCGTGTCGCTGCGCGCGCGTTCTCTACCTCTCCGCGTCCCCAAACCCGCCACGCGGCCCAACGTTATACCTACGCGCGCGCGCGCGGCCACGCCACGCCGCCCGGTGACGCGCACACGCGCAACGCACGGCACGGGGCGGCGGTGGGGTGTCGTGCAGGCGCGCGGGAACCCCCCGGCGTCCTCGGCGCACCCGTCCGACGGCCAATCGTTGCCGTCGCCGCCGGTCACGGTGTCCCCCCACCACGGGGCGAACGTCACGAGCGCGATCACGCGACCGCGGCGGCGGCCGTGTAAACTCGCCGCTGGTTTTCTCTCTCCTCGTCGTCGTTTCGCCGCCCGACGACCGCCACCGCCACCTGCAGCGACGGTGGTGTAATCATCATCGTTTGGTGGGGTAGGGGGAGGGGGGCCCGGATAAATCGGTTTTTTTTTTTTTTTTAATATGTGTAACGATAATATTGTCGGTAAAATTTTTTAAATTTCATCAAATTTACACGATTTAATTTCATAGTAATTGATATTTGAAGTGCGGACTGATGATGGGGGACGTCGGGGCCCGCAAAATGATAAGCCCCCCCCCGGCCATCTTTAGTCGAAAATTGAGAATTTCAAATTTCATCGCTTTATATACGTATAGTTTCTGTAAAAAAGTAACACCAAACTGATGTATTTGACTTTTGCCAAAGAAAAAAAAAACCGAGGAAAAAACGTTTTGAATACGTATAGGTATTGCGTAATATACGAAAATTAATATTATAAACTATACGACTGAGTAATACTTTGAGTAAAAGTCACTCGATATTATGTAGTTTTAAAATTTCAAAAATCAAATTATAAGTGACTAATATATAATTTTTAATTTTGTTTTTTTATAAGAATTTTTAAAGACCGAAATAACGGTAAGTTTACGATATTTTAGAAAATAATATGTTTGGGGGGGGGGAGCCCATTTTCACTACACGCCCCTAGGACCCAATATTCTTTAAATCCGGCCCTGATTAGTGTACAAGGTCGTTCTATGTTTTTATCACACACACAATCGCAGCACTGCAATTTCCGATATCGGAAATTACGAGAATTTTCTAATATTATTTTTGTACAATATTTTTTAATTTATAGTGTTAGAAATTTTAAAGATTCGAGTCTGAATAATCGAATTTCCACTACGTATATAAACGTGTAAAACTTAAATACACGAAATGCGTAGGAAATTCTCGAATTTCGCGGTTTAAATATTGCACATCGATGTATTTTACAACGCGTTTTAACGTCGCAAAACAGTATAATAATTACTCGTTGTTTCCTGTATTATTATTATTATTATTATTGTTTTTTTTTTTTTTTAAGTAACTTTTCGTCTTGTAGCCCGTTCGATATTATATATTATGCGAACCATTAAACACAATACAAACATATTTTAAAAAAAAAATCAATTATACTCCGCGATTCGACTAAAACGTGTCGCATAATATTCCCTTTTTCGCATGTTATACACGATTTGTGATTTGTCTTTGAAACAGTACACTTTTATGTATATATATAATATTTATTGGATCAAAGTGTTAATATTTTTCAAAAAAAAAACAAGGAAATCGGATTTTGTATATATTTTATATTTTATAAAAGAAAAATATTATTATAGTCTTTTCGTACTTAGGTACTTATCGAGTAAATATAGAAATCGTGAAATTTATAAAATAAAAATCCCCTGCAAAAACTATGCCCTATACGAATATGTATATATTATTGTGATTTCTCGAGACGTCCGCGTGCAACTTATATAGTTAATTTTTTTTTTTGCAGTATTTTTCAACCCTTTTCTCGCAAACTACTGCACGTATACGCAGTTATATAGGTATAAAATAAGTGACTTCACGCGCATTTATTATATATTATAATATATACGGATTTTTCGCATTGAAATGTTTATACCCGAAACGCAGACGCGGTGTTTTTTTTTATATATACTCGGACATTCGCCTTAAAAGAAACTCGGTACAGCGGCTCTGCATCTCCAGGGACCGCCACGCGAAACGCGTATATCCTGCATACGGAATTTCTCTATACGTTACTCTTTCGTCGCATTCCGTCGACGCTATATATACCAATTTTTACATAGATTTTGTGGCATTAATATAGTATATTATAGTTATCATGCGGATATCCTTAAGTAATGTACAATATAAGAGAATAGGCCTTTTTTTTCTTTACCTACCAATAGTTCCTGACGACACTATTGAACTTTTTTACGATTTTTCTATCGCACGTTTTGTTCCAAACACTTCTCCGATCGTTCCGAAATCACGCATTTTTCATTTTTTGTCTGTGGACAAGAGCTGGAGCGGGACAAATGTATTTTATTAAAAATTTTACGGGTTTTCGGTGAAACGTTACAATAATTTTACCATTTTTTTTTTCCCGTAAATAATTATATTTTCTTTCGAAACTGCGCACGGGCGAAACCGGGTAATTCAGTTGATAATATATAAAATTAGGTAATAATACATAGCCGGCGTAATATGCCGTATAGTAGTCATATACAGAACTATCGAATCGTCACGATTTTGTTTCGTGCGCAGCCTTCGTAAATATACTGCAGCGCGGTATATGCAGACTACGAATTTCGGTGCAGGCGTCAAGAGAACAACAATTCTCATATACGAAACCGTCCAATATTTTTTACAACCCATTGACTTTTTATATTGTAATAATATATATATATGCGTATTATAATAGAACCGTCTCGGATTCGTATGAATCGATGATTGCAAAAACGTCACGAGTCAATAATTATTTAAAACTTTTGCAGGATAGGAACTTTTGGAACGACACAATTCATTGACTATAAAGACGTTTTCGCTCTCGACCAGATTTTTCGGTTGTAATTTTATTGATAACGAAAGTATAACTAAAGACGTTTTTACACCGAACGCGTATAGAAACACGTGAATAGCTAGTGTACATTTTTACTAATATTTCAATTTCATAAAATATTTGACTCGTGACGTTTCTGCAATCATCGATTCGTATAAACATTTCGTGCCACAACTCCATCGATCTATATAAAATATAATTTAATGATCAGTGTTTCCAAGTCCGTTACTTCTATAATCGCTGCACACTGCGGCTGTATAGTTTCGACAATGATTGTAGTACCTGCAACGAATCGATTCGTCTCGTCTTCGTTTACACACGTACACAGTCAGACGAATCCCCGTTTACCGTACTTTCTATACTTTGTATACGCGACAGCAAGAACAACGAAAACGTTATAATTATACGCTCTGCAGCGGAATAAAGTACACGAGTAATATACACGCGCGCGCGGTATTATATTAATGTACTGCATCAGAAAGGATAAGAAAAACGTATACGCGTATGCGTGGTTAAATCGCTGTATTACAACAACGACTAACCTATATAATATTTAAAAAAAAAACGATTTACAATAAGAAAAAAAAACAGGTGAATATTATTGTGCGTTACGCGCGCGTGTATTATATTGTGTACAGAGATCAGGTCGATAACGACGACGAACGTTCTTGGAATTCGTTTTCAGAGAACCCGCGCGATGACCTCCGCGCCGAACGCGGCTGTTGTAATTTTTCACGATTTTATACGTTTTCTCCTTCGGGGCCGTATACTTATTACATCTGTTGATATTTTTAAAAAGCGTATATAATACACACACACACACATAATATATAACTGGTGTTCTATTATTCGATACAACAGGGGCGTATTAAGAAATTTTTTTTTTTTTTGGGGGGAGGGGTATCGCGTAAATATCGTTGTTGAATTGTTTCTAAATTCTAATCCAAGACTAGATCTTAAAAACAGGACAAATTACCGAATTCTCAACATTTTAAAAACAACTATAGATATTATAGGAATTTATTAAAAATATTACATCCTATAGCAACAGGGCGCATAGGAATACATAAAGAAAGTTTCTGAAATTTCGGGGAAAAGGGGGCTGGAGCCCCATCAGCCCCCCCCCATAAGTACGCCTCTGCGATACAACATGATGCGTGTAACGCTGATTCTGTATATAATATTTACCTTAGTTTGCATATATAAGCAATAGACCGTAGCCAGAAAAATTTTATTTTTATAAAATAAAATAAAAATAATAAACTAATAATAGAATATAAATCATTAAATTTTATTTTAAGAAAAATTTCGGGGTCTGAACTCCCTGAACTCCCCCCCTCCTGGCTACGACTCTGCGTATAAGTGTGTTAATCGAGTATAAATAATAGGGCTGCTGGGATTTCGGTGCACTTCGCATATTCAACGAGAATAAGAAATTCTGTTTTGCATTTTTTTGACAATTTTTGGTTTTTTACGTTATTTTTCTTAATTTTTTTTTTTTTTAGAGCATTTTATAGAGTTTTTATAGACGAAATACGAATTCAAATATTTATTTTACGGTTTTTACAAACCGAAATGATTTTTATATAAATATAACAAATTATAAAGTATATTAGGTATACCTACTCGCGGACAATAGCGTTTTAGTAATAACTTTATTCTTTCGGATTATATTATATAAGAGCTCCGGGTCGATGAGATGCAGCTGCCTGTAAAATTTTTTTTTTCCACTACATATTATTCATACAAAAATTATTATAAACAAACAGACTTTTAATGTATATTTTTTCTTTATATCTACTTTTTTTAATTTTTCAAGCACAAAAGCATTTACTTTAGAGCATTTTTTTATTGAGCATTACGTTCCCAACACTATAATAATAATAACACTGAAGACATATTTTTGTCTATATACGTATACCTAGTAATATTATCTATAAATTTGAGAGATTTTCGATCAAATGCAGAGAAAGATAAAAAAAAACCTGCGAATCGTTGGATTAAAAAAAATAAACGCGTTTGAATAATACGTTTTTATTCTGCGTGTTCGAAGGATCGAAGATACGGTACGATATCGTTTTATTTTAAATTATATATAATATGTATATCACGAAATAAAAATAATTCGACTATGAAATTCGTATATAATAACACAGAGATTATTAGAAAAAAAATCTACTTTTAGTCAATAATTTTGCCTACAAAGTTTCTCTTTTATACGGATTGTTTAGGAGGCGGCTACGGATGATAGACTGCCGCAACTGGTCTCGCGACGACGAGTATATTGATCGAAACACTTGCGCTTTATACATCGAGACGGCGCGTATTATCGATTTCTATCAATATTTACGTATATATATATATATTGTGATACACACATTTCCTATTTTATAGCTTTTTTTTTATTATTATTTTTTTTTCTAGGTACATATATTGTCGAATACACATTATTTATAGAAAATCGTCGGAAACAACGTTCGTGATGTATCTCCGCGTGCGTAGAATACCATTAAGTTAGTGTGCTTTTTTTCCCTATCTCCTATGCGCACTCACAATTTCGATTGTAAATTCCAAAAACACTCTCGAGATGATAAACGCGTGTAGGAATTTTTTTTTTTTAACATAAAAAAAACCGTAAAGACACTCTCTCTCTCTCTCTCGCAGTCGTCTTCGCGACGAGAATCGTGCGCTACAGGATAGGCAACTAAACGTACACGACACGTAACCGTCGTTCCTATACGCTGTAAAAAAAGTAAAAGATATCGTACATTTTTTTTCAGCTGGTTATAAAATACTGTATAACACAGATTGTAAGTACTGCAGTGTAACTAATAACAATAATCGCGGGATATATATATATTAGCGGGATTCGCATCGACCGACGACCGCCGCGTCAGAAGGTTATAATATTTTTTAAATATTTTATATCACGTACGAAGTTATTGCACGTAGATGCAGTGTTAGTAATCGATCGTCAACACTTTATACTCGACCATAATAATATACTCTGAGAGTCGATAACGCATGAGCGACGTACAACTCTGCTGCAGTACACTTTGTCATTGAACGGAATATTTGTATATACTTTGCGTGGAAATGTACGACGTACGACGTATTATTATTATAATTATATATTATTATTATTATTATTATTATTATTATTATTATTATTATTATTATTATTATTATTATTATTATTATTATTATTATCGCTAATAAAACGTCGTACGATCATGTCCCGAGACGACGGAGGGGCCGACGCCGACACACGCGCGTGTAGGCGTATAATGTATAATAAATATAGTATATGCGCGCAATGTACACATAATACAATACTATATAATATTATGTTGAAATAACGATAAGTTTTCTTGGCTTTTTTTTATTCTTTGCTTTTTTTTTTTGCGCGCGCGCGCGAACCGTGTCAAAACTATCGTAAAAACGATTATTGTTATTACGAGAAAGAATGAAAAAAAGAAAAATTGGGGGAAAAAATACTGCTATGACGGCGACCGTATCGGTGATTTACTGCAGCAGACGAAACAAACCGTAAAAAAAAAACAACAACAACACAAAAAAAACACATAAATGTTCTACAGTATTATATATGTATATATACGAATCGAGTGAAGGCGAGGAGAATCGTCGTAAAACTATAAACGCGCGACAAATATTTCTTCACATCTTTTTGCAGTACGCGCTGCATCACGTACTTATATATTACTTATACGCCACGGGCGTTCGTGTATATTTTTGCAGCGTATTAAACGCGCGTTTTCGATAACGAAATATTATCATATATTTTAAATATATACAAACGGCGTAATAATAATAATAATAATAACGAATCGCGGCGTTACACATATTACAACTGCAGTACCAGCGCGTTTACAAAGAGGAGGAGGAGAGTTCGGATTAAATCGGACAAAAAAAAAAATCGATTAAAAATATTATTTTGCACTGGTCGTCTGACACGGTTCGTGATGGCGATTTTGCATAAGTCTCACCCCAAAAAAAAAAAAAAAATATATGTAGTTAAGATCCGCACGGGAATCGGAAAGACTCAAACGAGAAATTCTATACACATCACACGTATATCGTTATTAAATAAAACGTTGACTTTGTAAACGGTTATTATATTTTTAACCGTATTTAGCTTCTCTCTGCAACACAATTGGCGGAAAGAAGGGAGAAAAAAGTCCCGAAAAAAGTTCTCACCGAACTCTCCAGTGAAAATTGCACGTTTAGAATTTTTATTATGATTTTCTGCTTTTTTTTCTTTCTAAAATTCTAATAAATATCATTTCTATTATACTCGATGAGTAATACATATTATTATTATATAGATATCGATGTTTAATTTATTCCCCCCACCCCCCAAAAAAAATAAAAAATTTAATTCGAAATATTTCATAACTGGGACGAAGTTTTTTAACCCTCTTCCCAGAGAGAAATTGATAATATTACAGACACGGTTTGGCAACAGTTTTCGAGATGACATACGCAGAATGTAATAACTCTTGCGCGCCGCGCGCGGTTTTCGCGAAAAGTTCGGAATTAACTATAACGTATAAAATACGTATAAATAAAACTGCAGATACGTGCGAATAAAACGGACAATATTGTCGTGATGACGTTTTTATCGCCGCTTAAAAAAACGCGTCTACGAACATTTATTATAATGATTTTTCTCTAGCGGTGTTTCTATGGTGCAGAAAAAAAAAATCGTTTCGTGAACTTATTATTATTTTAACGAAACGCTCCGCCCCCGGTAAAATCATTTAATTCGTTGCGCAGTGCTCATCATCTCGCGGTATCACCTCGTCTTACTGCGTGTATACTCATTTTAGGGATGGGCAGTTCGCGAGTGAGTCGACTCGAATCTTTTCAGTGAACTGAATGAGTTGAATCATTCGACTCGGTATAATTCAATGCAACACAGCCAAGATTGATTGTATCTTGTAACGTACAATACGATGAATTGACTCATTAAGATGAATTGAATCGACTCGTCTAAACGAGTCACAATTCCCATCTCTAATTATTATGTATACGCTTACATATATGCGGTAGTTTAAATAACCTGAATTTTATAAACGTTTTCTATATACTGTATACGAGGTCATATTCAAATATCGAAATTTCCTAGTCACATATAATAATGGCACGCGATTAAATAGTGTACTCGGTATTATACACTGCATTGGAACTGCACCTCGATACTAATATATTCATAAAATATATATATATTATAAACGCGAGCGCAAAAACGATTTTTACAAAACGACGCTTCGTGCAAACGACGAAACGTATATGAATAACGGCGGTGGGTTAAAAAATACGAATAAAAATCTTAAAAAACCTAAGTCGTAACTATACTAGTAAATACATGATAACAACGTAAAAAATATATATCAAATAAATATATTCGGCGTGCAAAAAGCGTGCAAAAATCGAACGTCACTTTCCAATAAAGACCGAGAGAAAATCCGTACATTTCGGTGTCAAAAAGCCGACCGACTTACTTTTGTAAAGACGATTCGAATTTAAAGCTGCTGCAGTCATAATCCCGGCGTTGCCCGAACGATATTGTTTTTCTCCTTGGACACTGTATATATATATATAGAGTTTAAGTGAATAACAAACTTAACAGAGGCAAATAAATATCGTTTGGAAAATACTATATATGTATATACTCAGTATGCTGAAAACAACTATTACGAATTATTTGTAATTTATATTTAATTAAAAATCTATTTTATTATACAGTCGCGTTTTTCCTGAAATCGTCTTTTGGAAGGCATACAATATTGACTGTTTATACGATATGTCGTTATTCTATTGACTTTTCGCTTATAAAACTGTAAAACGGCGCTTATTCGAGTTTTTCGTACGGATGTCAATGAGGAAAATCGAATGAATTAAAAAAACTAATTTTACGATAAGGTAATCAGCGAATCAATAGTTTATTTTTCGCGTGAAATATCCTTCTGAGTTTGACACTTTTTTCTCTCCACTGGACGGTTATTTTTGAAAACGTTACTATAAAACCTGCCTCGTGGAGAACGAAGTCTCATTGAAAAAACTGAAATAAAACTGTAGAGGATTTGTAAAGGAAAGACAAGCGGGACTTTTAAATGTTGTATATAAGTTTATTATATAAACGTATATAATACAAGTATACGATTGTATCCATCATATAATCCTATAAATAGACATTTGAACAAGAAGGTGGTGTTTGATCTTCGTGTTTTTGTGCTTTGTGACACAGGTTCTGAAGATTTTTTATGCAACATAATATCCAATTTTTCACTAAAATTATTACAGAACTTTCTTTTAGAGATGACCCTAAGTATCCTCTCTAGTTTCGTTCAATGATCGTACTCGCTTAGATATATATATTTCCTATACAGAAAAAGCTAAATAATCGCGGTATAAGTGTAGAAGATTAAAAGTCGAAACTCCGCACGCGTAACGTTGAATCGCGTATTCCACTTGATCAATACATTGACTTCAGCAACGTATAATTGATGTGATTAACACAATATTTAATGTTTTTCGTAAATTCTAAATATTTAAAACGGTTTGTTTTGTGTTGTGTGTTTTATTTGACGCTTTTAGTGCAATCGAATTTTTACGATGCAAAAATCGTATACCTACTTATCTGTGAGCCTACATTGTGCAATGTACATAACGATGCACAAAACGAACGCCCTTTTATGTTTTACTATTCTAATATATATTATAAACCCGATTAACATTGTTATCGTTCTAATTACAATACATAATAGGGTTATAGCACCTCGTTTATTTTGAGTTTATTATAATAATGTATTACATAATACGTATAGAAAGTGACACTATTAAAACACTAAAAAAAAAAAAAAAACAAACGAAGTATTCACTAAAAACCATTTTAATTGTTCTCTCATAAAAGAAATTATTCCTACTGAATAATTTGTACACAAATATTTTTTTATTTCAAATCGTTTCACTTCGAACTCGTCATAAATACGCGTCTTTCCGTTATTATAAAATATACAAATATTTAATACAATAATTTATACAATTTGTAAATAGTATCACTTAATAAATTAGTATATGCGTTTATATATTATACAAATAACGAACAGAAAGTAGATACGGTTGATGTAGTTAATTCGATAAAAACGCACCCACCAGTTTGTGAAAAAAAAAAAACAATAATGCACACACTCAACTGTACAAAATAAACGCAACACAAACTGTAAGAACAATAATTTTGTTCGAACGCTATTAATTCTCGCTACACGTAACGCGTACAGTGTCTACAATTTTATAAATTTTAAAATAAAATTTAAAAAATACTTACATAATATATTATGTCTTATATAAGCAAGTTTTGAATTTCGCACAAAATAATCTATACACCCGTTACGGACGAAGTACCTACTTTAGCGAAGACGGAGTTGAAGAAAATCAGACTCGAGCGAGCGGTTATTATTGGTCGAAGAGCGTTTTATATGAAATCTGCGGATGAACGGGACGGTGGCTGCAGCTGCTGCCACGCGTCGGGTCTCACCGCAGTGGATCGGAACGCAAGTACACATTTATTTTTATACAATATGAAGGGGTTGGAAATTCGATCAATCGTTTATATGCGTATAATATATATAAATTTGAATACATACGTTTACCAGCGGCAACAGACGAGAAGATGACTCCTAAAACACGCACTCACTTACCTCCCGTAACGAGCAGTGCAGCAGCGGTCATACTCGGAAGTCATCTGAAATTGAAAAAAAAACGATATAGTGGTAAAACAATGTCTGACTTGACCTAACTTATAGTGTAGATCAGTGGTTCCTAAGCTTTTTTTCAATCCCGGCACATAATTTAATAATTAGTGTTATGAGTTTCGATAAACGCGTTATTGTGTCATTAAATAATTGACGATTGGATCGCATCGATATTATCGATTACGTCGACTGGACACGATTATAAAACGGTATCAGTAATATTTTAGAAATAAATGAACTTTAACGGATAAATTGTATTTCCGTATGCGTATTTCGCGTCTGCGACGACTACCGGATCAACTCAGATTTCCCAGATATGTGTTTCGAATAATATGTTTCCGTTTTTTGATTTTTCTGTTTACGAAGGGTTTCAATGAAAAAAATAAAACTTCACACGGCACACCCTTTGGCAAACACTGGTATACTGAGATCGTTATAATATTTTTATATATATATATACGCACTGCAGACGCATAGGTCAAACGACCGACTATGAACCGAGTAAGAACGTTTATGTAGTTATTAAACTATACGTTAAAACTCGTAATATTATTATTTTTAAGTCGGAACAAGAGGAGTAGACCGAGGCGATATAAAAATAGTTTGGGTATTTTTATCTTCCACTGGTCCACAATGTATAACGAGGCGACAGTATAGACAATTTCATTTTTTACACCGTTACGGATTTTTTTTCTCTTTTTAAATTTATTCTCTCTGCACTGTCACTCTGAAACGATATGATTTCTTATCTTGTATTCGTATTGAACGGGGGAGGGGGGGGAAATGAAACGCTTGAATTTTACCAACCGTTTATTTAATAAATCAAAAATAATAATACATATATATATATATAGTCAATTAAATAACAAACGAATTACAATTATTCTATATATCGCTTTAATATTTAAAGAAAAAGAAAACGCGTTAAACGCGAGACCTATATTAATTACTCTTCAGCATAATCTGCATTTTCTTTAATAAGAAAATTGGAGTAATACGTATTTGTTGTTTTTATTTAAAACATAAATTGACCGATGCTCGGTAATATTTTTAATTTGATTTTTTTTTTTTGGTCTTTGGGGGGTTTAACTCGAATCTCCCTCGCCCCGGAAATACGCCACTGACAATAGTGTACCGTATATCATCATATACAGGACATAACTATTTCGGAGCGCCAACCGCGAATACGCAATAATAACGCGTACTACGGGGGAGGTTCGTTTTATAGTGTACTAGAAAGGGTTGCCCGTTTATCGTTATTTTTTTTTATTATTATCGCCGGGTCGTTGTGTAAATACACACAAACACTGCACATACGCATATCATTATACGCTTTCTGTAATACGGTAATGATAAATATTATCGTTTATACAATCACGCGGGACACATCCCTCCGCGCGCGTAAAAACAATAATAATAATATCGTCTCGTTTTATTAGGCGTCCTCGGCAATCGCGGCGGGCGCGGTATAACGCGTCAGCGTTATCGCGAACTTCGTACGAATACATTATAATATTTTATAATTTGACATTCGTTTTATACGTTCGCATAACAGCAATAAATTATATAATATTTAAGACAGACGTGCGCGGATTGTTTAAACGCAATTTTCTGTTCTCGTTTCGCACGAGTCGCTTACTATACGGCTGCAGGCGCGTAGGATTTAATCCGAAAACATTACCCCCCCAGTATAATTTATATATTATACGAGTTCAATTTCGTGTCGCGGGTTAAAAACGGTTTTAATAATAATAAAAAAAAAATTGTTATTTTAAAACCCGTATATAGTACAGTTTTTCCGGGCGGATTAACGACGCGTCAACGAAAATTTCGCACTCGCCTCGAGACGCTTTTTTTTTTTACTCTTTTATAGATTTAGAGAAAAAAAGACTTTTTACGTTTCGCGTTCGTTTTTTTTAAGCCAATATAATTTAAACGATACATTTTTACTATATATAAAACGACCGACTTAATAACGAATATAAAAAATATAATAGCCTTTGCTATACGTAGGTACCTACAATATTATTTCGTATAATTTATAACCGTTTGAATCTTATAGACATTTCGATTATATAAAATCAAAATTGCGTTCCGCAAATTTTTTACACACATTTTTAAATCGATATATTTGCGGTCAGTACGATTGAGTTGTTTTTTTTTTTATTATTATTATTTATCGTTTTGCGGAACGTATTGCAATGTGTTCTGATGGAAATAATAACATTGTCTTCGTATATACACTGCAGTTTACTACATATTGCGCATTGTTCGTCGTAAATTCGTATATTTTAAACGGCTTGTGTTACGACGTTTAAGCGTACTCGCGCCGGTGCTTTATTTGACACTTTTAGTGCAATCGAGTTTTTACGGACCACAAAATTCGTACACTTAACCGCGCAGCCTATTATTGTAAAATATTGTATACGATGCAATAACGAACGCTCGTCAAACTTTTTTTTTTCTATTCTAATACGTTATATAAACTCGATTAATATCTTCGTAATTAACGATACTCAATACACGTTTATCGTCGACACCTCGATTTATTTTAAAAACACGAGAGTTCACTATATAATAATATATAGAAAGCGAAACTATTAAAACACTAAATAAAAAAACCATGTATGTTCAATTTTTATAGTACGATGCCCGCGATATAACACGAACCCGCAGTATTTGTACATATATTTCAAAGAATATACGATTTGATACTAAACTACCGGTTGATGCATTTGAAATCATTGCTACCTACTGTACATGCAAAATTTATAAATAGAAGTGACCTTTTGCGAGAATATGTTCAATTTTCCAATTGCTACTTTAAGTTTGAAAAAATAAATACTTGCCATTAAAATTACACGAAATCTAATATAATAAACAGAGTGATTGTTTGTTAGATAATTACTCAGAATTCTCTGATAACGAAAATTCGGATTCTTCGAGTTTAAGTGATTGCTACAAACAAGAAACCGAACTGCCAATTAATGATAACAGTTCGGCTATAGCATTACAAACAGTGGCGGTTTTAAAGGGGGGGAGGTGATAGGTATACAATATCATGAGGTTTGATATTTTAAAATTTATTATATCTCTGACCTAACAGCAACGACTTGTGCCATGTAAGTTGGTCCAATTATGTTACGGTTATGGTCCATTTTCGGCCACCCCCCTTGAACATCATGCATAAGGCTAAAATTAGACTCGACCGACGATCAACGCGTACGACCATCGGTCGTGATCTAGCGTTTAGCCGACGACAAACTCAGTCGTTCGTGTATAGTGTAAAGGAGTAAACGTGTAAATGTGAGCAAACGGGTAAACGTTAAATAAATAGTAAACGCGTAAAATAAACAAGATGAATCCTTACGTTAATTTCATTTCACTGAAATAAGCGAAATAATATTATTGTCAATAATAATAAAATAATAAATAATAAAGATTGCATACGCGCGTACGATCGGTCGCTCGGTCAACGTCAAGCTAAACACACGCAAATATATCGACATAGCGCGTCAGCCGACCGTAATAAAACGGGAAAAGAAAGTAGTCACCAGATAGCGCTACGACACGACATAGAGGGCGTGGCAGAAAGACGCATATAAATAGCGGTCCGAAACCATCGGACCGCTCAGTGTAGTCACGGCGGTCAGGCGTGAACAACGTACTATAGTTCGCGTCTGACTGCGTGTGTGTGTGTGTGTGTGTGTGTGTGTGTTGTGTTCGAGACTGACTGCTATTTATATGCGCCGTTCTGCCACGCCCTCTGTGTTGTGTCATAGCGCTATCTGGTGTACCTATTCTGAATTCAAAATTTCAAACCAATATATATATATCATAATCAGTGCTCGAATTGGGAAAATTAAAGAAGAGGAACTCTGCTGGGTGGGTACGAAAAATTATTTTGCCTCCACTTCATTCAAAATAGCTTGCGCTACTGTATTAACTATAACTACAACTAATAGAATATCTTCAATATTGTACGTTTAAAAACTAAAATATACTTACATACATAACGCATAGAACAAAAAAAAAAAAAATTAATTATTACCAAAAATGTATTCACGTACAAGGTACTCTTTTACGTATCAATGTACTTAAAAAACAAATGTTTCGCGTCGTCTATACCAGTCTCGAAAACGCGCCCCATTAAGTGTGTTTGCGTTTGTACACCCAAATATATTTTACTGCAGATATATAAAAAAAATCGTCAATTCCGTAGTTTTTAATTGCGTTTTATTAATTTTTTTTTTTTTTGGAAAAATAATAAAATTCCGATTATTACGGAGAAAAAAATCGATTCTTCACAAAAAATAGAATTCACCTTATTTTCTTTGGTATTTTTTTTTTTTTTTAAGTAAATGTAATTAATTCGAAAATTATTCGAATTATTTCGAACATCTTTCACGCAAGCGTATTATCAATATTTTATATCTTACAAAATATATAATATGGTGTACATTTTTTTCGTCGGATATTGTATTCGGCTCGTTTATTTCTCAAATGATGTTTTTACGTATACTCGTATGTTAACTACGTAATCTCGTTGAGCGTTGTCACAATTACTAAATTCAATAAAATATACTTGTGTAGTATAATAATATCATACGCGCTAATAACACCGGGATTTCAGCACGTTCGTATTATTGTTATGGCTATTGGCCATAGTCAATACAAATTCGTTATTTGTGCAGAACAGTGGGTTTTCGCCCTGTGTTCTTTATATACACAAAACGATATAAATAAAATAAAAATTGATTCGCATTTATAAATTTTTTTTAAATATTAATAAAACGTTACAAGGAGTTTATTACTGAAAATTTAAGGCTGCACGGAGCCGAGCACACCTCGTACTTTGTGAAATTATCAGATCTCGATAATTTCTAAAAGAGAAACCGCGCTTTTCACTGGACAGCCAAAATTAAAATTTTAAAACCCATAGTAAAGTCGGAATATAATTAGAAATTTCGGTATTTTTTTTTTTTAAATTGTACGTTTTTGTATTATTTTAAAGTGAAATCGAAAATCGGTGTCCAACGCGACCTGTAAAATTTCTTACATTATTTCGAATAAAAAAGAAAACAACCGGAAATCCAACTGTAATAATATTTAAATAATGATAATAAAAGTATAACAGTTTTTCTTTTTTTTTATTTTTTTCTTCCTTGTTTTTTGCCTCGAAAAATTTATATTTACCATTGATAAATATATGTTATAAATGTTGATGAGCCACAATGCCGATTGGCCAAAGCTCTTTTTTCTCTCAATAATAAAAGAAAAACAGCAATATTATATTATACGTGTCTCGACGTTAAATTGTTTATTAAATAATCTTCTTCTTCTTCTTTATCTGGCCCTCAATACTCTCTAAGAGTTTTTGCCGCCATCTGATTCCGTGATGGTCTCATCCAAAGTCTTTTTTACAAGGCAGGGTCGTTAGCCCTGCGCCCATCCCCCGACCCGGAGGACCAGATCACGTCAACCATTCCAGGTTATTGCAATGCATCGGGCGATGGGAATATAATTCTTAAATAATAATTATTATAACATTTTAAAGCGCAAATTTTTTTTTTCTGTCTGTCGTATAGACTGTTTGGTTGAGAAAAGCGAGTATAAAACTTACATATTATGCGCACTACAACGCATGCAGAGGCGTCGGCCTAGGGGGATGGAAAATCGCAAGCTCCCCGCGCCCGCGCGACGATTATTGATCCGCGAGCGGGTGCTCGCCGCCGCCGCCACCGCTGCTGTTGTTGCTGTTGCGGGGGAAGGCGTTCGTAAAGAAATCGAATGTCGTCTACCCCCACCCCGTGTGTGCACATAAGGCGTGCCGGCGAACGAAAATTACACGAGATATTCGAATATACGTACTCGTCTTATGGCTGTTTAGGTGCCCTGCAATAATGGCGCCCGAATTATCCTCGTCATATTTATCGTATAAATACGTAAATAACAGAAACAGCGGTTCTCAAACTGCGCGGTCCGCGACGTGTGTGCGATAATCCGAATTGTTCGGTATAAGTTATAATATTGTACTTTCGAAAAATTACTCGTACTCTCCTGTAAAAACCGAGAATTTAGATTGTCACGTTTTGCAAACGATACGTTCATCGAATAAACGGCGGCTGACATCGCGTCGGAATATGTCTTACAGACATTTCTGTACGAACAGCAGTTTGAAAACGCGATTTAATTCGGAATTCTTTGTGGACAATTTCTGCTCGAGCACGCACACGAAAAGATTGTCCGGAAATATCCGCGTGAAGCTCTGGAAGTTTTAATTCGACTGCACACAACTCGTTCGCGCGAAGAAGCCTTCACCTGCAGTTTTAAAACTAGTTTCGAAACCGTATACACGAATCCGAACTACGGTTAAAGGAGCTTTCGAGCACCACGTTCAAAAACGGACGTGTCTAGAAAGCGATACCATTATTCGTATTAGATAAATAAAAATAAAAATTTGTAAATTTAAATATAAAATATTAAAGTTTCTGCGTAAAATCCAGTTTAATAAAAACAATTATTAAATGTTTCTATGCACCTACTCGCGTTATTTTTAATATAAAAAAACTATTAAAACATCGGTTATAATGAGATATTTTGTAAAAAAAAAAGTCATTTCCACTGTAATAGAACGTATTATTTATAGTCTCCTTGCGTTCGTGTAAGACGATATTCCTCCGGTCAAATGTCTTGTTGTTTGGACGTACATAAACGCGTTGTACGAGTAGTGTTACCAAATGGCGTATTTCTGGCAAAGAAGACGATTCGAGTTAAAACCGCGGAAAGGTCAATTAAAAATATTATTGTGTATTGGCAAATATCGAATTGTCGAAAACATTGCACAAATTCTCTGATTTAAAGAAAACGGTTGTGATGAAGTTTTCAACAGTTTCACAAAAGAGCGCAGTGATGATTTGCAGGAAATCGGTAAGACTTACTTGAGGAATTCAATACGTCAGTGGTATTGATATGATGTAGTCAATGTTCCTTGGTTTTTATTAAACAAAAACGTTAATGAAAAATTGATTTTTTTCTTTAACGCGGAAGACTTAACGCGTATATATAGCTACGCTCCCAATCGGTAGCTAGTACGCAATAAACCCCGAATGGAAATTCTCACTGAAATCGGACTTTTGGAATTTTTACTATAATAATTTTCTAAATTCGAAAAAATATATATGGAAATAAGTTCTATTATTCGATAAGTGATTTTGTTTGATTTTTACTAATTTATTTAGTAAAAAAAAAAAATTTAATTCAAAATATTAACCGTCTATAGGACGAAGACGAAGTTTCATTTTAAACCAGGCGTCGGCAATAGGCGGCCCGTGGTCCGAATCCGGCCCGCGGTGGGCAAATAACTGGACCGTTTAAATTATATTTTTTTAATGCTGATTTTGCACATAATAGAATAATATAGATATTTGATCTGTTTTTATAATGTATAAAAATGAATACATTTATTAACTATTATTCAAGTTTTTTTCTGGCCCACGAAATTTTGTTTTCAAATTATCTGGCCCTCCGTCGAAACTAATTGCCGACCCCTGTTTTAAACTTAACTATTGTACACGCTAGCGTAGATAACGTTGTAATATAACGACGTTTATATATATTATAGACACAAGCGGTAAGTGCACGTATAATAATAATTATAATAAAGGCACGCGAGGGACGGGAGTTTATAGACGGAACGAGAGCAATTTTCGTTCAGCAGCATATATAAAATATAATAATATAAATTAATACAATATATATATTATGTACTACAGTATATACGTACACTAGCAACTGCAAAATATGTACAATATATATACAGATTTATATAATATACAGGATGATTTTTTTTCATTATACCACAGGTTATACATCTCAAAAAGTATAAATCATATATATATATTTTTTTTTAATACAGTTTTTCACGTTCCTATATATCACGTTCGTGATTTGAACACTTTCAGCAGTGCCCGTATAATATTTGTTGTAATAATTATACACGCGAACTTTTGAAAATCTCATATGGCAAACTCTATACGGCCGATTATTGAAATCGTTTATTTTTAAAGAGTATAATACGTATACATACGAGGAGGAATTATACACACGTTATATAATTTGTAAAAATCCAATGAATATTTCTCGAGTAATTAATAGCGATTAAATTCAAGAGACTCGGTGAAGACGCCCGCGATATAGGGTTTTCGCGATATTGAAAATCTCGTCGACAATTTTTAAACCGGAAAAGCGACTACTATTACCGATAATTTTGAACGACTTTTCATATAAACGGAATATTGAAATAATAATTTTCGTCGGATTCGTTTCAAATTCCATGTCATACATAGAGTATAATATGTAGGGAAAAATTATACTCTATACCGTTTGAAAATCAAAAGTTATACGTGTATTTCGCTGAAGGTGACGGGAGTGGAAATATGATTTTTTTCAAACGATTTACACGGATACTGCTTAAGTGATTTGAATAACGAATAAGGGGAACACCGGAATAGAATTCGTTCGAAATCTCGACAGATAATCCGTGGTTGGTGTAAAAAATTTTTTTTTAAATCACCCTGTACATATTATTATTATATAATAATCACCGCCACGAGTATTTACGCGTGCTCTCAGAGCGCGCATTATTATTCCCACACTCGTAAATTAATTTTTAATCGCTTGTTACGTATACGACCTCCTCTCGGCGGAACGTTTAATAATTAATTATTTATTCTTATTCCGGACGAAGACGGTCCAAGTGCATAAATTAATGCGCACTTTTAGTACCGCGCGTTATACTATATTTACGAGCTTTTTTTTTTTTTACTATTTCAAATGCCCCGCAATGTTATATACCGATACGAACACACCGCGGCACTCGATATACGCGGAGAAATTCGAGTGAAATTACGTTGAAAAAAATGACCACGACGGTTTTTACACGATATTCGAACAATAATTGTTTAATTGTACGAAAAAAAAAAAACGTTTCATCGACAATCCACTCCAACGACAATCCGAAAAACAAAGCTGTTGAACTGTCAAACGTTACTCGTCCATCGAGTGTTTCCGTATTATTTTACTTCCAATAACAAACACTAATCTCCGCCACAAATTCTCGACGATTTCCCATAAAGAACAGTGTTTTTCCGATCCCCGTCGACTGCTACGAATTTGTTCAAACGGCGTGTCCAAGTGGGTACTTTACATTTTTAATAATATCCGCTGTAATGTACAGAGCACATATCCGTTTCACCGTGTCTCCAACTAAAAACGCTCATCGCTCGGCAAATATATTTCTCGGATATTAAAAAAAAAAAATCGACGCATTGGGTAAATTCTCGTGTACAGAAATATATTCCTCGAGAATTCGCAATAAAAATCACAGGACGCCGCGCGCCGTTTGTATAGATCAAAAGTAGTTGACATGCGTAATCACACAGGGAAATGACCGGCCGATAGCTGTAAAAATATTGGTGCAGGCTCGCGATAGAAGAAACACACTCGGTATTCGTGTATCGAATTAAACTGCACTTAACGCGCGACGTTTGTTGTTTTTTTCTGTCATCAGACGAATCGAACTCGTCGAATTCCGGTACGGAATAAATTTCACAAAAACCATACGGAATTTATGAAAATCGTTTTCCGAAAATAAAATATGTGATTCACTCTATACTGGCTAAAAAAAAAAAAAAGACAACAGCACGAAACACTCGCGTTTCCAAGTATATTGAAAAATAAACACTTGTTCGATATTTAATCGGACTATTTAAATATTTATACAAATAAAATATTATTTAAATGAATCATCCAGTATTGTTATAATACGGACCAGTCGACAGAGTGACAAGACGATATCGCGCGGAGAGTAGAATCTGTTTTGAAAAAAAATTGTAATAAACCGCGACGATGTGTACGACGTCGACGAACGGCGGACTGTGGAAGCGGTTCCGGAAAGGTTTGTCGAAGATTTTCTCCCGAAGTCCGAAGACGGCGGACGCGTTGTCCGAGCCGGAAGAAGTGACGCCGGAGGCGGTGACGGTCGCGCGTGCGGACCGCGCGGCGGGCGATCGTCCGGACGACGACGGTAACGACGGTAACGGCGGTAACGGCGGTACGACCGGGACGCGGTGCGACACGGACGAGGAGGACTGGACCGCGGCGTGCCGCCGGCGGACGGCCGAGCTGCAAGCGGAACGAATGCGGAGGTTGTGCGCGGAGTCGAGGTCGAGGAACCGGCGGACGGCGGCCGAGCTGTGCGACGCGAGACGGGAAAACGTCCGGCTGTTCGCGGCGGCGTGCGAGTTGGAGGAAGAGCTGTGCGAGCTCAAGGCCAAAAAGGCCGAGCTGGAAGACCGGCACGTCGCGTCGCGGACGGCGGAGCGCGAGCGCGCGGCCGAGGCGGACGTTTTGAACGCGGAGAACCGGAGGCTAAAGGCCGCGGTGTCCGAGTCGAGACGGCGCGCCGAGACGGCCGTCCGTTCGGCCGTCGAGGCGATAAGCGCGGCCAAGTCGTCGGCGCTGGCCGCGCGCGAACGGTACGACGCGGCCGTGCGGCGGACGAAACGGCTGGACGAACGGGCCGCGGCGCGACGCGCCGCGTTGTCGGCCACCGTCGTCCGGCTGCAGTCCGTACTGTCGTCGTCCGTGGCCGACCTGCGGCCAGACGTACTGCGGACGCTAGCGCAGCGGCTCCGGCAGCAGACCGAGACGGAGACCGCCGGCTAATCATCTCCGCGAGTTTAATAACGCGAGGTCGTTGAACAACTGCGTGTCAAGTAATTAATTACAATTATTTGTACCTATATTCAGTCGCATAAGAATACTCGTTGTTTTGTATGGAAAATATACGAATTTACGTTTTTTTCCCCGTTCTTGTAAACCGTTGTTCGGTTTTGTTTCTATCCCCTCGAATAATTTCGAAAACCCGACTCGTCTGCGCGATTGCGTTATTATATACGAGTGTACGCGTCGCAGCCGTTTTTTTTCCAAACAACGCACTAAACATAACGCGATATTGCAGCAAACGCGTGCAATAACGATTTTAAGGGGTTTCGTGTAGGCAATTTTAACCGGACGTTAAAAAAAAATTTTTTTTAAATTATATTTCCGAAGGAAGTAAAAAAAAAAAATATTTTAGAAAACCGTATTTAAAATTAAGCGCTCTCGCACAATACCAGTGTTTTTTTTCTTTTGATACTATTCTACGCGTTCTTTCGTATTGTAAATTATATAGTGGATACAATAGTACTTTGTTGATCGACAAATATACGCCAACTTCGTATTATACGGCGATAGATTATACAGATGGGGAGGAAAAAAAAGGAAAAACACGTATGTCTCATCTCCATAAAAAAAATATATATATATATTCCTGTAAAGAGCATAATTATGCATTTATTTTTTCTTCGAGAAGCGATAACTATGAAAATAATAAGTATACGCGTTATTACACTCGTACATTCGTACATTAATGAGTTCCTGCATCGTTTCCACATTCGTGGACCACATATTTTGACGTAGTATATTTTAGGTGACGCGTGTTTTGTTTGTACGCGCTAAGTGCTTTTTGCTCGGAAATCGAATCCATCGTGTTTTTTTTTTTTAATCGTTTTGTAAATTGTGCGGATAAACGGAAATCGGTCGATATACACATTTAATTTTGTTTTTTTTTTATACATAATATCGAGTGTACGTTCCTCGCGATATATATATATATATATATATATTATCTGCAGACGAAAGTTCTTACAGTCACGACCCAGTCGTGAAACGAGTGTAAAACAATAAAATCGTCGTGTTTTTCGTGCAGGAAAATATTTCGTATCCGTATTATAATAAATAATATGTTAGCGCGTATATACGATATATTTCTATGTATTATAAAATAATCTTTACTAAGTAATACTAAAAGTAATATGCTTTCGCGTAACTATTTTCTTTCTAATTCAAAAGACAAACACGTATAAAAAAAAAAAAAATACATTTATATACGTATTATATACATACGGAGTTGCATAATGGAACGCGCGCGCCAGAGAAACTGTGCTGTTATTATTACGAAATAAAATACGATTATATGTATTGCAGCACACGAAAAAAACTATAATGCGCTGTCCGCATACGAACACAGAAACTCGATTTTCTCTGTCTATTTTTACATCGAAATTTTATACCATTATCGTTTACAGTTTTATTTTTAAACTTTTTAAAAGTTTTTTTTTTTCGAAATCCGACTATTCGTTCCGCGTACAATTAATATATTATGTACACCACGTGTATTACACGCTGTTATAAAACAAATTATATATCTGCAGTGCCGTATTATATAGTTATAGAAAGCTTTTTACTTTTTGGGGAGTGAAATTTGTGCCGACGTGATAAACGGAATAGACTTATATTACAGATTCCATGCGAATTTCACGGTGTAGCAAGTCTAAAAAAATAGTATTAAATTCAATACATAGATAGATGTACACGCGACGTAGTAAAGAATATTTTTTGAGAACTGTAATAATAATATTAAAATACTATATACAAATATATGGACGAACTATTTGCTCTCGTTCAAAAACGTTCGTCGAAATATTCAAAACTATAAAAGCGTATAGTAATAGTACCTAAAATATTATTGTTGTAAAAAATAATATCGGACAATTCAAAATGGTAAATGTTTAAAATACACGATACAAATAGAGAGAGAGAGAGAGAAAAGTTTAAATACTATGACGTTAAAAACATGATATTTATTATAATTAAATATTGCAAAAAAAAACAGACTTTATATTCGGTTTTTCCTAAACACCGTTTATGGGTTTTTAATATAGTTAAAAGAATTATATAGTTGAACGAAGAAAAAAATTGTTTGGCACGAGTCGAGTGTTAATCTTTTATCATTATTTAATAGGTATATAATATTATTATCACGACAGCGCGTAAATTATTACAATCACGTTTATAAAAATTACATAAAAATATACAAGTCCGAAGCATTTTACTTATTTATACGTATAGTTTTTATTTTTAATTTTATATTTCTGAAATTTCGCCTCCCTGCTGCTGCGGGCTATGTAGACATCTATGCGAGATATATATATATATATATAAAAATTAATATAGTATTGCATTGAAACGTATTGCTCGTATTTATTACGATCCTAAACTGGTTTGTTTTCATCGGCACGTCTCGTTGTACGCGTTAAAATGTTCAGACAACGTGCAGTGCGCTCGGCGTTCGAGTGTATAGATTGTTAGAGGCTATATATAGAGCGTTTTGTAATAACGTTGCACTTGTAAACGTTTTACTGTGTGTTGTTACTCGATATTGTTTATACAGTGTTTGATCATTATTATTATACAACGTTGATGACGGTTTAAAACGTATCCGCAGCAATTATCGGCGTTTTTTTCACACTCCTCTCGTTGAGTAATCAATAATACCGCGCAGTTGTAGTGTTGTTATAAAATGAGCAACGAGAACTAAAAAAAAAAATATTTCGTCGTATTTTCCATAAATTGTATCTATATAAATATTATTAAATACATACGTGTATCGCTAATTTCTAAAATAAAATATATATAAATTGATTTTTTTTCTCCTTAATTTCTAATGTCCATTATTTTATGTGAAAAAAAAAAAAAGAAATTAATAGTAAATCGCGTGCGCGCACTCCGGTCTCCACCTGCTCTCTTAGGCGAGAAAAAGTAAATGTAATGCTACTGCAAACGTACTCGAGGAAAGTATTTCTAAAAATACTTTTGATGACTAAAAATACTTTTTGATTTAAAACTTTTCGGAAAAAAAAACAAGTTTTTAAATAAAGAAATAACGTAGATTTATTCTAAATTTAAAGTAACGGTTTAAAAAAAAAAAATTCAATACGTATAATTTTTTTTTTGCATTTTAAACGTTCGTAATAAATTTAATATTATTTATGCGTTATAAATACCAAATTACCGTTTATGGTCGTACGATTTGTAATCGTTTAAGTTTAACGTGCACCGTGCACGTATCACAAAACTCATTTTTATATTAAAAAAAAAAACGTATTATTAATAAAAAAAAAAATTTTAACGCATATTTTTTAACCGGAGGGTTTTATTTTTTGGTTCATATTTTAACGCTTTTATAGTGTTTTTTTTTAAGTGGCAATAATCCTGCGGATAATTATAGTCCTTACACTCGGCGTTTCCTTCTCGACGACATTGTGACGGTCAACGTGTCGTTGTCCTGCAGCGCAGTACCGTTTTTTTTTTGCCCCGTCAAAAAAAACGCCGGACACATCCGCGCAACGACATCTATGCGACCGCGGGCACAACCGGAGCGCACGCGAACACGGTGGCTAAACTCCACAACGTTAACCCCGCCGCCGCCGTGCCGAGAGGTCCGACGACGACGGCGGTCGAAGGCCGACGTGTCTCGTCCGCGGTGCCAGAGACTTCCGCGTTTAGGTGATGGAAAGCAGCGCGCGTTTGTGGTCGCCACACGATTATTAAAAAAAAAAAAAAACATATTTCCCGCTACGGAACGACAATAATACGCCTTATTTATTACTATTGTACGATAGTATAGGTAGGCAGTGATAAAATAACTCGCATTATAGGTATTCTAACGCTCAAACCGTTCGAATTTAAAAAAATATGTACGCACTTGAGTGGGGTTTTTTTTTTTTATTTGGAAACGTGGCGAATATTTTTTATCGAATTTAACAGGCGACAACGGTTTTTCGTCATATCGTTGAAATGTATTTACAGTTTTTATACGTCTGAGAATTTCAGAAGAAAAAAAATTCAAATCTGTGGCCGCACGCCCCTTTTTATAATGATCCTATTGATAATGAATAATCGAAACAATTTTTACGTGTAAAATATTGTAACAAAAAAAAAATTCATTAGGAAATTTTCTGTACCTACGTGGAGGGAGGAGGAAATTTTAAGCACTTTTCTCCGCCGAAAATCACCGAACGCTCTTGTCTGATTTCAATACAAACGGAAAACATATTATATAATCGTATAGTGCATCAGAGACTACTGCGGTTTACAAAGTGCCAAAACGTCTTCGGTGGTGTCAAAAACAAACTTCCCCACGCACAAGCACTCTGTCTGTATTCTGTACACACACACACGAAAGGATATTGCAGGAAGGGTCGCGCCCTCTCTCTGTCCGTCCGGAAACCTAATATAGCGATCGCCGTCGGCATAGCGCGTATAGCGCTCTCGTACGGCTTATACTATTGTACACCTCTACACGTTGTGCGGCTTTTGGAAAAAAATTTGAAAAAAATGCCGTTTTATCGAGACTTCCTAGGCGTTTAATTAAGAGTTGAAAATCAACAGCAAGACGACAAACGAAACCGTGGAAAGCGCAAAGAGACCACCACTGAACCACTACGAGTCGGTTTTAACCGCAGCCGTGGAATAGAAAGACAAAAAAAAAAAGAAATTTAATTTTTCTGATTTTCAATAAAAAAATTTAAAAATTATTCCACGACGACACGCGTTTTTATGACATCAACACAAACACCGAATTTCCTGTATCGATATAGGAGAGAATTTTTTTATATACGCCCGAGTATTTCCTTATATATATTGTCACCCGATTTTATAAATGTTTTGAAAGAAAAAAAATTAATATTCAAAATCTCGTAGCAATAAAATTGTTTGCGATAACAAAAAAATTAAAATCGCAGATAATAATATTATATTCTCTACTGATTGTAAAAATTAGAGAATCGCAATAATATTTATTTTTCTTATAGTTTAGAGGTGCTGGGCAGTGTCGTCTTCAACTTTTTTTTTCAATTAAATTACACTAAGCGCGTTGATTTTATTTCAAAAATTTACTTTTTGACTTACTATTATATATATATATATATAGGTACATCGTCGTTTATTCGTAATTCGACGTGTTAACACTGAGACGATTATTTTTACAAAATATAGTATCTCGAATTAAACTGGCAACGACATAATCTATTATTATAATAATATAATGTAATCAAATATGCTAACTATAAACACTATAATATATACTATATCGAATTAAAGACTATACGCATAAAAAACGTTGGAAATTGTTATATTTTTTTTCCGCTAATTAAAAAAAAATTTGAATTTTTTTTTTACCGAGAAGTTTTTTTTTTAAGTTAAAAATAAAAACGATTTTACTTTTATGGGTTAACTAAATTTAACGAGTCAAACAAATTCATTTACTTAATTATAATTGCAAGGTTGCACGGTGTTTCAGCTTTTGCCGACTTTATTACAATATAAATATATATTATATAATAAAATAATTCTTGTTTTACACATATCCGCGCACGGTTTAAAAAGTCTAGGACACTTTTGAATCGTATACAAGGAATACATATAGTATTTATTAAGTGCGCTAATGTGAATATATAATTGATACGATAACGCTGCACTGTTTAGGTGGAGTAAATATGCAGGAAGTATAGGAGGAATTTGACCATTTGTTAAGTTTTACATCTTATACAGAATCAATTAATTTGTAGGAATACTTATATTTTATTGAACATACGAACAACAGATAATATTCCGAATTATCCGAACAATATGTAATAAATTTTAACGGAATTCTTCAATAATTTTGCGTTTATAATCAGTCTCGAAATACAATTTTAACGTAAAAGCAATCACTCCCGCGTGTATTATAATAATTGCGTGTTACTCTTAAGTATATATAAACGAGAGTAACTCATTAAAAATACAAAATGATGTCACATAATGATCGAATTATATAATAAATATAAAAACAAAACTGTCACGAAAATAATGACAGTGACAATAAATTATCATACAAGGTGTACCTTATATATGTGTCGTTGTACGTATACGAGATTTTTTTTTTTGTAATTTTTGTGAGACGAAAAATTCGATTTATTTATTTTTTATATCGAACGATTTATTTTCGTTACTGAATTTAAAATATGCATATAGTCGTAGTAATAAACGTCAACAATTTTAAACCGTTTTTCATACAACGATGATTTGTATATAATATTAATAGGTTTTATATAGCGTTTATTTTTTTCTCAAAACGTTAACGGGGTATAGATTTTTTCACTACAACCACTATAATCCAAGGTTCAATTATTGATATTATATAATTATATTAAAACAACAGGAATAAATCTAATTTTATAGGTACGCAATTGATATTACACATTTTCCCTCCCTATATTGTCACAAAACTTTGTATTATTATTATTTTTTTTTTTAACTTTCGAATCTCGAGAAATTCAAGAAGTTGCACGCTCAATTAAAAAAAAAAACGAGTAAAAAGTGTGCATACGAAAAGAAGAAAAAAAGCATAAACATTTGAGAAAAAATAGTTTTTTTTGCACGCAATTAATATAAAATATATTGTATTTGCTTACGAAAAAAAAGTGGATTTGGAAAAATTGTGTATCGTATAAAAATGTTAAAATTTACATTGAAATAAAAAACAGGCCACGTCTAAATAACGAAAACTGCGAATACCCTGCAATTTTTCTTCCTTCGTTTTATCGAAATTCTAACACGTTATAATATTCATTCGCGCGGCAATTATAATATAGTAAACGCAACACGTATAAAATACATCCTGTAGGTACATAGTTAATTATTCACAACGAATTATAACGTATAATAATTGTATTTTTAATATAGATCGGTATAAATTAAATACAATTAGATTAAACGCGAATTAAAAGTGTACATAATATAATATTTTTAATGATACTTATATATATACAATATGCAGCGTTTCTCGTCCCGTATATGATAATATCACGGTCGATTATTATTATAATTAGTAGATAAGAGATGACTTTTAGTTTTTACAGACATAAAATATAAATACGAAACAAAAATATACGCACATGAACACAAGCGTGTATTATAATGTCACAATGTCGCAGTCAACTGTACTATATACTATATAGTAAGACATAATATTCGTATTACTATATAATAATTACAATATTATGCGTATATATGTGAATAATAAATGAAATAAAACGAAAGTACTCATTTAAAAGTAAAAAAAAAACAAAACGAACTAGCAATAATAATAATAATATGTATATATATATGCATCAGGAAGGATTTGCAGAATTTTTTTTTTTTTTTATACGAGTCAAATATTTTAGTTTAAATTTTGTTATATATCGATAATATATTATTGTTTTATTCTTCATCTTAAAACTGGCGATATTTAACTCGTCGTATACACTTAATAATTATTGTACTTGCGTATAATTGTGCGCAATAATTTTTTTTAAAAAATGACCAAACATAAAAGCATTTATATGCGATCTAAGAATATATCGAAAATATATAATAAATAATAATAACAATTTAAATACAATAAACAAATGTACCGTAAATATATTTATGATAATATTATTATATATTTTATATTTTTATCTCGTTCAAAGTCATAATAACATCAGTTTATGTAAAAAGACGATTAACATTTTATTTCTTTTCACCGAAATCTCGTTTTCTTCTCGTCCAGAATTTTTTTTTTTTTTGTAAAAATATATCATTGCAGAAACCGTTCTTGCAGCAGTCGTTTCGCCGTAGGTGTGTCATCGGACCTTGACACGACGTATATTTTATATCAACAACGTCTGCAAAACATGTAGCTGGTCTTGGCGCATGCCGGACATTGCACAAGAGGAGGCGGCGCGTTAAAACGACTAAACACTACAATAATAATATTCGTTTTCTGGTTTTATTAAAGATTTTTTGCGAAATATTACTATTACCGAACAAGGGCGCACTCAGGATTTTTTTTTTTAGGGTGGGGGGCTAAATAAAATTATTTTTAGATATTAATAAGATTTATTTAATACATACAGAAATCCGATTAAAGTGATAGATAATAAAATTACAAAAATATTAAGAGGTCAACCATTTGGGGGGGGGGGTTAAGCCCGTTAGCCTTCTGCAACTATCAAAATATCTCCGAATCGAGATTCGTGTTATTACACATGTAATATATATAGTGTCATGTCATATTAATATGTCGGGCGGGACTTTTAAATCCCGGGCTTATATAAAAGATGAATTTACTGGAAAGAAAAAAAATGTTTACAAAATCACTTTATTCCCGAAGTCGAGTGTCTTTAAGTATTACGAGTGCTTTTGACTTCTATACGTTTTATTAAACTCATATTGCGGTACGGAATAAAATCGATTACAAAATATGTCGCGCAATTTCTATGATAAAAAGATAAAGTAAAAAATAAAAATGACATTGAAAAGTACGTGTTTCGACGTCCGACTCTAAATATGAAAAGAAAAAAAAAAGTGCATAAAAATTACACTTTAATCGCGTAGAAAAAAAATTAAAAGACTTCAAAACGATTTCTCGCACACTGCAGTCCTCGTAATCGCGGCGCTGTGCACTGCAGTGATACGAACGCGAAATGTGGTATAAAACATTAATCACACGCCCGAATTACGCGAAAATCGGTCGGCGAATCGCGCGACTATATTATATTGTAGCCGAATTTCGTCCTGAAACGGTCCCGATAAAAAAAAAAAAAAATCTAATATTTTTCAAGCGTTGTAATTGTAATAATAGACGCGTAATAAAATCATATTTCTACGATATAATAATATGTAATATGTATTTTTATTGCCGCGTATATTATTTTAATAATAATATTCGTCTCGCATTTAATGCACTGTTATACGTGCACGTGTCACGCGAACCGGACGAAATGGGTTATTATCGAACTATAATAAATATTATATTGAGCGCAGTCCTCCGCGCTGCTATAGACGCGAGCGAGCGGCGAACGCGGAGCGGCGCACCAATTTCGGCCGCGTTGCAGGGACGCCTGCAAGGTCGTTTTGGTCTTTTCTATACGAACAGCGTGTTACGCACGAGATGATCGAATGTTCGTTCTTCGGATACGAACGGCTATGGCGTTTAAACGAGTTTTTTTTAAAAAAAAAAACACTTCTCTGCACTCGAAAAATAATAATAATTATACACACGGGTATATACAGGAGAACGCGTTTTAAATTATGCCCGTTTCACGGTCTACTACTGCTTTATGCGCGCGTATCTATTTGCATTAATTTAAATATTATATATACTTTACGCGTTGATATTGTGATACGCGTTTATGGCGGGGCGAGGGGGGGGGGCTCATTTCGAGATTTATATCGTTTTTCGCACATCGCGGATAATACGAGTGCCTTGTATACGTCTTATTCTCTATACGCGTTTTTATGTGTGAAAAAGAATTAAGAAAAAACGACTGGGAATCGTGGCTGCTGCTGCTGCTGCTGCTGCTAGTCATACACGTATGGCGAGCTGACGGAAACCTTTAAAGTTAAGATTCGGAACAGAAATAAGCGGCCGAGAGGATCGACGACAGACGGACAGGATCCTAAACGCGATAGAAACGGCGAGGAATAGCGACGTGTGCAGGAGAGACTATTTGGCGTGGCAAAAGACCTTGAAGTCCTGTAAGGCTCTGACAAAAAAAAAACAAATATTCATATATACCGACCCGTTTAAATAACTCGTTTTCGTTTCTCAAACTCGCTTCGAAAATCTCGATAAATTGTTCGCACACGGAGACGACAACAGCTCGTATAGGCAGAAATCGCCAGTTATTTCTGCTCCCCATTGATACCGAATTATTGTATATTCCGTCAATATTCTTCTTCCGTTGAAATAATTGTTTGAAACAAACGACCAAAGCAAAACACAATTATTACCGAGTCTTCAATAAACCCCTCTCGACACTATAATATAACCTTTACCGTATAACGGTATACGACTTCTCGAAACAAACGTCTTTATAATAATAAAAAAAATATATTTTATTATATATATATTATATCGTAATACGCGCGTCACACGACTGCGCATTGTGTACACAATATCGAAATGTGTGAAATTACAGTGTTTTTTCAAAGCGCGTTTTCTATTTCTCTTATAGTTTTTTACCGATCACACGAGCCGCACGAGCGTAATAAAAAACCATTAAACGGCACGTGTTATACGAGCCGCGTATAACCGAGTACACTAGCGCGTATTCGCGAACTTATCCGTATAAATTGACCAAACTTAAAATAATGAATTGTATATAGTATACAGAATACGTGTGCAGCCATTGACCGTCGACAGTGTAATTGATGATTTTTTTTTTCTTTTATCGCCCTCTCGCCCTAATGCACCTATATATTATACACGTTCGTTTTTTAGTAAATAGTTTTTTTTCAACAGTAGTCTGTCATTGTTTTCGAAATGAAACCGGTTCAACGCCGTATCGTCTTGCTGCTGCAGCAAAATGTCGCGCAATATATTCGCCAACGATTCGCAGCCGTTTCCCACCAGCACCACACCGGTTTTTTTTTTCAATTTATCCTTTTCGATACGTCGCCGCGAGGAATCGTTTTCCGGTAATTTCTAGCCAGAACGACCACCGAGTGTCCTTCTCCGTCTCTTCTCCTCACAGAAGATTTTTCTAATATATATATATACGAAATACAACGCGTAAAACGGTTTTTGGTTTTTGTTGTGTGTTCTTTTTTTGTACAGAACGAGACGCGTTCTTGGGCGCGCGAGCGTTTGTCGTCGGAACGGTATAGCCGAAGGTCATCCGGACGCGGTGGGTTCGATCATTACGAGGGTATGTATTTTTATTTTACATGTTTTTTTTTTTTTACACAAAAGGAGTGGACTCGAAATTACATGCGGCCTGTGACAAATGCGAGTAATTTACACAATTCCCCAAAAATAAGTCACACACAACAATCGTTGATAAAAATACACCTCTTTTTAACCCTGTTTCAGTGCCCGCAGCGTAGGTATATACGTATTACGTGTGTGCGATGAAAATATTATTTGGCGTTTGTCGAATTTCAAGAAAACGTTTTCTAGGATAATAAATTATATTTACTCGCGTGACGTATATTATTTGTTCTCGTTTTGATACGAACACGACTGTCGTAGATGCTGCAGTTAAGAAACAGCGCGGTGCAACGCTCGCGAGAGTTATAGGCGCTGCGAAAATACAGAAAACGTTCAAAAATCGAAATTTTTGTGATAAAACCGTCTCACGGGGCCGGAAAGAACTCCGAAGACCTTATTAAAGATACCAAATTTAAATTGCAATAGCTGTTTTTTAAAATGTCTTTTTAAATCTTAAGTAGTTATTCGATTTTTTTTTTTAAAATTGGAAAAATTGTATTTTTAAAATGCTTATAACTATTTTTGAAATAGTTTTAAAAAGTGGCTATTTAATATTGTATAGGTGTCGTATTGTAATTTATTATGTGTACGAATTCGGTGTTTAAAATGATATACGTAATATATCCATTACACATTTTTCTTTCTCGCGCGGCGAAGCAATTATATTTTGATGAGAATCTTAGGAATACTCTCAAAGAAATCGTTATCGTCTCATAAAACGACAATGAAATGGGAGTTGTACGCAGCTCGTATTTTACAAATAACCCGCGCACACATAGTCCGGTATAATAAATATTATTATAATAATTACAATAATTAATACGAAACGCGCGTATTTACAGTGTTATAAAACGGTTTCATTCGAATGACCATGATAATATATGTAATTATTTATTAACGAGTACGTTTCGTGTACACATTATAATATATACGATTATTTATTATTTTTTTGATATTAATAACCGAAATTACACTGCGCGTCACTCGTTCACACGACTGTACCGTACGTACGCGCAGCGATAAAACTGTACGCATAATACGTATAATAAAATCGATACGAATTTAATATCGCCGAGAAATATAATAACACATTAAAATGTGTTTATATACAGTTTTCAAGGAGATACACGTCGTGTACGTTTATGTGTATCTCGTATACATTTTTCTGAAAGCGATATCGCCGTCCCTGCAGATTTCTTATATACCGCGGTTCTTTTACTCGCATTTTGTTAGGGGTAAATCCTTCAAATAACTGTAATTATATGCGAGTTGCTGACGGAAATCGCAGTAAACGATCTACGATCGTACTCCGGTTCACACTGTTCCTACTCGTTTATTAACTTATTTTAACAAAATTTTTAGATTCTGACCGGAGCGAAAAACGTATTGGTTTTACAACGACGCGTGTACCTGCCCGAAAATTCTATCAGAAGGACAGTGTTCCGAAATGTACGGTCACGGTTTGTTTCCGGCATCTATATTACAGTCGGTACTTTAAATAGATCATTTTTAGGTTTTCTCCTAAAAAAAAAAAATGTCATAAACTATCGAAAAATCATACGTGAAAACGCGATTCCGTCGAAATCGATTATATCCTGCAGGCGCTTATCCAGAAATCACAAACACGATGATCAGCTAATATTTAGGTAGTCACGTACTGATCCCGATCTGGGAATTATAAATCGGGAAAAGAAATAAACGCTTGACAAACAGTAAATACAATTAAATTAAATACGTAAAATTTTTGATCAATGATTACAGTCCAAAGAGGAGGGCTAAAGCTCCTTAGCTCCTCCCCCCCATGGATCCGCACCTGATTATATCGTTATTTCTTCGTAATTTTAAAACTGTGTAATGCGGTCGTGGAAACTTGGAATATATTCACCAAATAAGTAACGTTTATATATAAAGGAAAAAAAAAATGTCTTTTAAATTTTGGTTATTTATAAAATGATTATAGTATATTATATAGACTATTGTATAGTTCAATTCAATTCATAAAAGTGGTAGTTTTTTATCGGTTTTTTAGCGTTGAAATTTTAAACAAAGCTTACGTCATTTCGACTATATATATATCGAAACTAAAATAAATTTCAAGAGGTCGGTGCACGTGTGTGTCGCGCGAGTCGTTTACGGATGTTTTTCACCGTGCGGTGTAAAAAGGAACGGAAGACGAAAAAGAACATTTGTCGTACGGCCTCGGCGGCCAGACGAGAATGCTGCGGCGGCGCGACGGCTGCGCGTGATCTCCGCCGTCGCGGGTCACGGGCGTTCTAAAAAAAAAAAACCCGTTTCGCCCGCCCGCCGGGGACGCGACGCCAGCAGCGCCGGATCTCCGCTCCAGCCGTATCCCGCGCGTAGGTGGAGCCGAAACTATTGATCTTTACGGGGCCGCGCGACGCGCCGGACCGCGGGCCACCTCTCCGCGTCGGCCCCGCCGCCGGTGCACGCGTACCTTTGTGCGAGGCGGCGGCGGCGGCGGCGGCGGCGGTCTTTGCCGTTTCGCCAAAATGGCCGGTTCGCACCCTTCGCCGCCGACAACAACAACAGCAACGCGGCGTCCACCTATACGCCCGCCCGCACGCGTGCGCTCCCGTCCGACCGCTCTGCAGTTTTGTCGGATTTCCCCGCCGCTCGCCCCCCCGAGACCTTTTAATATTATCGCGAGCGGTCCTCTCTGGGGAGACGGAAAAATGCTGCCACGTACCTATGCTACGGCATAAAGTTCCCCGTGTGGATTCCGCGCAGAAAGTATACACACACACACACACACAAACGAGAGGAGGGAATAAACGCGAGACACGTGTATACGCATTCGTTAATATAAACGACTTATAGAGTATTGGGGAAAAAAAAGTGGAAAAAACTAAATTTAAAAATTTTCTATAATAAGAATTTTATGAAAAAATTATAGCGAGCCGCGGAGCGCCGTGGATGTCGCTTATTGAGCGTATAATTACTCGCGGATAGATAAGATTTCAATGCGATAAATGCGATTCTCAACCGGCGGAGCTTCGGTACAATTTGATTGAATGAACCAAATTAATAATTTTTCGGCACAAAAAATAAAATACACTTTGTCGAGAAATTTTATGCGTTAATACGAAAGAAAATATTGTGACTTCGTGTTTTGTTTTTTTGTACGTCTGACGTTGTATTATAAAATATTCAAGTCCTAAAACCAAAAATTACATATCTTTTACGAATTGAATCAGTGGCGGTTATTTGAAGCGATTCGCTATCGGACACAATAAGTATGACTGTAAATATCGGAGCACTCCTTCTGTGGTGGAATTTTCGGTACAGACATAAAAAACGTATTGTAAAAAAATACATTTCTCACTCACAAAAAAAATCTAAAAAATCTGAACATTCAATTCTACGCGTGTATATGTGACGTTTTCAGCTAGTTTTTCGCCTAACTTATAACACTGGCAGATACGCTTTTATGAAATAAATCAATTCGAGATGTATTAACGCGTTACATTTTTTTTTAAACACGATAAATTATATAAATTAATTGATTTTTCGAAAAAAAAAATTAATGGACTTTTTTAAATTCGTCATACATACGTCATACAGAAGGCTCACAGGGGAGACTGTAATATACACAAGAGTATCATAGTAAAGGCTGTAAAGGCCGACGTTTTTATACTTTTACGCGCGTTTCCCGGGCAGCATATTAAACGTCGTATAACGTATATAATACGCGGATATTTTGCGCGCGATGGGGTTGATGTGCAGCGATGGCGTACGTGATGCGAAATACGAATGACTTATATCGTGCGGCCGGTGGTTTTTAATTGCCGCAGTCTAAAATGCACTTTAAAAAAAGTCCACTAAAATTTCATTCCGATAAAATATAACGCGTAATGTAGTTAGTGCTGGCGAATTTTTAGCGAATATTTTTTACCGAATAATACGTGAATTATCGAAAACGCTTTTAGGCGTTTTGATTATCTAGTAAAATTATAAAAATAACATATCTGTATGAAAATTGTAGACATTTTAATATTGAGAACACATAGGAAATATTATGCTCTGCGTGTCGGGACATTATTTTTAAGAGGACGCGCTACACTACAGGCGCAAACAAAACCGCGCACTGGCCCGAGAGAAAATGTTCAAAAATCGAAGCGTTCACGGAAGAAAGAATCTTAAAAGCCACAATCGTTCTTAAGACACCGCAGTTTGCATACGAAATAAATTAAAATATATCATCTATACGAGATTTTTTTTTTTTTTAATGATAAAAATCGTATTTTTTTAAAACGCCTATAACTTTTTAAGAATTAAAGATACTTCAAAAAATGGCTACGTACGTAGCTGGTGATATTGTGGTTTATTTTTGTGTGAAAATTCGGTGTCTATAAAGTATGCAGCTATAGCCTTCAGAGTCGTTTCCCGCGTCAAGCAATTACTCTGACGAAAATCAAAGAAGCGCAGTCCTCTTAAAACGGTTTCCAGTGAACGGCGGTAATGAAATTTACAAGTTTAATATTGACCACGTTTTAAACCCATCTATACCGAATTAGTAGTGGTGATATTGTGAAAATAATTAAAATTTCATACGATTATTCGGACGTGCTTTTGAAAAAATAATATTTTCCGGTTTCCGGCAAATTTTCACTTCATTTGTACCAGATTAATACGTGTTTTATTTCAATACGATAAATATTACGAATATGTTTCAAAACGTGTTTTTGTTGTACTCAGTCGTCAGCGCGGAACAACAAAAACGTGTTTTCAAACATATTTTTAATATTTATCATATTGAAAAAAAAAAAATACGTAGTAATCGGATACAAACGACGTGAAAATTCGCTAGAAACATGAAAATATTACTTTTCCCACAAAGCACGTGGAAATAAATCGTTTGAAATTTTAATGATAAAAAGCCGTTTAGGCCACGATTACACTTGCTGTAGAAAAAAAAAGAGACGAATAAACGAATCGTTTTATCGGAACTCATATTATAAACTACGATTGTCGGTACGCGTATATTATACACTTGCAAAAGGCGTCTTTTTCCCGTACCCGCTCCGTTCGCGTCTTAAAATTAACGTGATATATTATCCAGTAAACGCGTTAGACTGCGACAATAATACATCAATAATCGATCAATCGAACGGACATTACATCAAGTGTGTATATAAGTAACCCGTTCGTGCTACTTGCCCTCGAAGAAACACAACACGCGTATATATATAAGCAAACAATTTGTATTCCAACGAGAAACAAAAAAAATACGACCTTAGCTTATCGTAAATATCTGCGGAAAACTGACAGCGTTATACGTTTCGAGTCGAAAGTAATTTTTTATTATTATTTTGAGAGAGAGAGAGAGAGAGAAAGAGAGCGTTTCCGACTCTTTTTCGATATACGAATAGGCTGCAGCAGCACCGACGATGCAAAGACGACATCGGGCCCGCCCTTACCGTAATAAAACGAAACGAAAACTATCGCGTACGCGTATATCTATATAAAATAAGAACGTCAAACCGTATTATATTCCTCGACTTTTATTAGACATAATATTATATTATATACTATACGAAATTTATTAAATAAATATCACTCGTTAGGCGAGGCGGCTAATGCGCAAAGTACTCTACGGAAAAATCACAAAATTATGTTTTGATTAAAAAAACAAAGAACTCGTATTTTTTTAAACGAAAAAAAAAAAATAGCAGTAGTGAAAATATTGAATGCTTTTAACGGAATTAGTAAAACGAACGCGACTGTTGTGAGGAAGAACGAGGAAGAAAAATAACGTCGCTCTTTTCGCAGCCCGCCGACCGTCGGCGATTCAAAAATAATCGACTAAACGCGCGTTTCGACGCGGGTGCAGGCGCGTCTTGACGACGTCTTGATCGACGCGAAATCACTCGTGTTTTCGCCGAAACAAAGTCCCAGAGTTTATATATATATATATATTATATATAGAAATTACTTCCGCCGTAGTTTTTATCGCGTCCGATATAGGCTCTCCCCCTGTAATTCTCTATTATTTTTCTCTTAAATCTAAATCTAATATAGGAAATGTACCTAATCCGAGAGGACAATTCGGTAATACCGGCCGGCCGGTGTCCCTTCTGCGCAGTTATATATACGCAGAACTTGGTCGTGCAGAAGAGCGGTTTCGAAAAAAGAAACCGTTTGGCTTTTACCCGGCGATTTTTTTTCCCCCAAATCATTAGCGAAGAAACTGAGAGAGAGAGAGATTCTTTTGGTCATTATACATTATTATCGTACGCCTGGTAAACAGTCCACAATACACTTACCGAACCATATTATCAGAGCCCGACTTGGGAATTTTGGGGCCCGGGTCTAATTTTTTGATGGGGCCCTTAAATTATAAATTCAGTTTTTTTGCTATATTGATTTTTTATATTTAATTTTTTTTTTCAAGATTATAAATAAATTGTACCTACTATAATAGTCTACATTAATAAAAAAAATTAATATTTCATGTACATTTGTTTAGTCAAAATAAAATAAAATTAATAAATTAGCTATCTATAAAATAAAGTCCATTCTTCTTGATACTGATGCAAACTTTGATACAACTTCATCTGGATTTACTGGTTTGTCGTTGTGAATTGAAAGTAAGAGTAGGTTTATTTTACCGTTGATAACGACAAAATTAAATTGAAAATACTGTGTCGGTACTCGGTATTGTCAGTTACAGAAATTATGTGAAAGATTACAAATATTTATGATTTGCTTTCGTTGTAATAAAATTATTATTATGTCATCGATAAGACCCATACGGCAACGTGAAAACTGATTTCATTTAATTTAACGTAAAACCCCAATATTAAAATATTAAAATTTAAAATATTAAAATTTCCCCATAATATTATGTTAATGTTATTTTTATTTTATAAATATCATGAAGTTGAAAAAAATAAGCCAGTCAATTTGGGGGTGGTTTGAACCCCCAAAACCACCTCCTCGGCACGCCCCTGAGTCTACATATACGACACATCTATACACGCGACATGATAATACAACCAACCCGACTGTCGGGCCGACCAAATCGTGCGTGTAGTCCGTTTAACATTTCACAGTGCCACTAATAATTATCGACATTAATTAATATCGGGGCCCGGGGCTGCAGCCCCCCTAGCCCCCTAAGTTGGGCTCTGCGTATTATAAATAACGTGTAATAATAATTATTATTGTTACAAGTAAATAACGTGGGATTTCGGTATATCCGCCAGTAAGACCGCGGTCGGAGACGACAAACGCGAGTGTGCAAGCGTTTTTTTTTTTTTTTTTTTTTTTATACACGCGACGGCGGCGTTACACCGCTGCGACAGCATCAGACCGTTATTATAGATGCCGCGCGTTATTACGATATTTGTTTATACGGGCATGTCTAACGAGCGACCGCGGACAATGGACTGTGTCCTTGGACCTCTATATCCTTTCGGACGGTGCTCCCGTCTCCGTCGCGTCGTTTATATAGTGGACAAAAAAAAAGGATACACGTATTATTATAAAATATTTATTATTATACGGCCGTGTCCGGGCCGCTAGTAGGTACCTAATGACCTTGTGGCCGAGAACCGTATTCGAAGTATACACACACACACACACACACTGTTGCTTCTATTGTTTACTTCCAAGGATACACGAAAACATCCGTACACAAACGGTACTTGGGCGCGTGTGCGTGGAATGTCATGTATCGTCAAACCGACACACGCGCACGCACTCCGTAAAGGGTTAGGTGAATAATAAGAATATCTCGTGTAAATATAATCAGTTTTGGTCCGAATCTCTCGGAGCGCGAAACGCAGTCCTCCTCTTCTTCACGGTTCGCAAGCGGTCGCGGTTTTGTACGGGTTTTTTTTTTTTTTGCGAAAAGCGTCTCGAGACTATTCCGATACGAATATCATTTAAATAATGTTTTTAAAAAAAAAACATTACACACACACACACTATAGTGCTACGGAGATCCACACCGTCCTTATTCAGAAAGTGACGACCGACAATGGACCGCAACATCATCGGCAGCGGACGTTTAATCGGCAAAAGTCGTTGTATTACGCCCGACCGGTTTGGTATAATAATACGTTTTGTTTAATACGTTTATTTCTTCTCCGTGTACGAATTATTTTAGTGTATTAACGAACGCTAGACGGCGGGGTTAAAAGAATTTATACAAAAAAAAAAAACCCCCTTTTTTTTTTCTTCTCGATATACATATTATAATGTTACTATAATGTAATGTTAATAATGCGTAATATAATGTTCCAACGAGTACGACGACTCGTTTTTGTATATACGCGCCAGTATATATTATCGATTTATGTACACCGTAGTCGTGGAATTTCGTTAAAAAAAATATTATATAATATAATATATACGTGTAATTATGTTACTGAGATTCGCGAAAAACTCGTTTTAAATTCCTACCTATATACGTCATAGCTGTCCACGTAAACAGGATCGATAAATTATATAAATATATATATTTTTTTAAACATATTATAAATGATTTAAAACATATAGATTTTATTTGTGTATGCGTGTATGAGTCAGTAGGTGATGATTTTTTTCCTTCTGATTTTCCGTATACTGGACATTTTTATAAGCTTGAACTCTATTACGCCAACGAATGCGAAATTTATTTTCTATTATTCTATACGTATCTTATATACGCTTATCTGTATACACTTTTCATTTAGTTATGGAAAACGCTTTAAAATTTTCATTTCTAATACACCGCCGCGTGCTAATTACATCGACAAAAAGTGTCGTCTATTACGTGAACTCCTCGGTAAAATATATCAGAAATTTACCAAAACTCTTTCTTCTCGCATTATGCGACTATAATAATCGATAAAAAAGAAAAATTAAGTTTTGTTACTGGAATTTCGGTTTATTATCTTTGCAGCTTATAGTAGCTTAGTCATAATATTTTGTTGCTGTTAGTAGATCAAAGCGACTTAAAATCGGCACTCTGACTTTGATGTAAAGTGCGTATTTAACAGTATCTGAAGATTTCAAATAACGCAGAACTTTTGGCCGCTTTTATATAGTAACAAGGAATCAGACGTACGTATAGTGCAATAAAGACAAATTGTTATTTTTTTGTAGTAGGTACACACAAAAATAGCCGCTGGTGTTACGTATGCGTGTGTAATGGAACTCGATTTCTTTTTTTCTGGTTTTAATATTGAAATCACTGTTATAATGTTTAAAATATATATATATATATATTTACAAGGCTTTTAGCAAAAACGTAAAACCTAAGAGGTCGTACATGTATTTAAAGAGAAATCAATAGATCCATTTTAAGAGGTTTTCTCGCGAAACGTTCCGCACATAGACGCATTGCAATCGTAATAAGCGGCACAATTCACGCGTTTGTCGGGAAATCCAAAAAAAAAAAACGACCTATATTTACGTTAATTACGTTTCTTAATCGGGAGTGAAATATTTTGTACAATTCTATAGTTTTGAAAATGTTTTTTTTTTTTTTTAAGGCGCTACACACAGGCGTAACAAATACAATATAAGACGAATATAACGGGGTGGGGGGGGGAGTTTAAAACGACGTGATGAAATAAAATTTTTGATAGATCTGTGATAAAATATAGGTGTTGAAAAAAAAGGACGTTTGTATAGCGCGCGGTGAAATCGCAAAGAAAACAGACAGAAGGACTTACGCGGCTGCAGGACGAAGAAAACAAACGGCAGAGGGACCGGGAGGAAAAAAAAACCGTCATTTTTTTTTTTTCATTTGGGAAAAATGTCGCTTACATACAACGCGATAAATTTGCCATTTCTAACCGTCGATGTTGCAGGACGTCCGTACGAGACGCGCTATATCCTCTAAACACACACACACACAGACGTTACAATAAAAATATATAGTATTTGCTCGCGGCGACATTATCCGCGGACCTGCGAATAGTTATTATTTATTATTTCCGTATTATTTTACATCCTCCGGCGTTTCGCGCGATTTATCTCGTCTCGAAACAATAATTTACGTCGTACGGACAGTGTGAAAGGCCGCGTTTTTTTTTTCTTCACCCTGCAGCTTTTGTCGACTGCAACACACCAGTTCTAAATCGATCGGTACGATATTTATATTGGACGCGTTTTTCAATACGAGTCCCGAGTACAAATAATAATAATAATAATAATAATATCGTTGTTTACGTTTATATTCTTCGGACGCGTCGACGGAGCGAGAAAGACGGGAAACGGCGGCGTAGCCCCGGGGCGGTTCTTCTTCCGCGCAGCGCGAAACACTGCAGTACGCCGCGGGGCGACGAAGCGTTTTTTTTTCTTCGTTCCTCCGCGATAATATTATTTGTAATAATACTTAAGGGACCGGCGCGGCCGTTTCGGCGGGCAAGGGACCGGCTAAAGACCGTTTTCCGTTAAATTATTATTATTATTATTATTATCCGAGTTTTTCTCGGATTTATAACGCTGCGAAAACAGTGTGCAACGTGTGCTTCTTTTATACACACATAATGCACACACATACAGGCGCATAATGCGCGGCGACACTCGACAAATTCACACCGCGCGCGCGCGATCGATGCGCCCGAAATTATTGTTTTTACGTACAAACGCAGAACGCGCGTATATACACACACTGCAACACTGGTGCTAGCGTATTATTCGAGCGATACCGTATTTTATTATTATTATTATTATTGTTCAAGTAATATAATATAGTTTTCTTGTACACGCATAAGTCGTGAAATATGTATAGAAAAAAAAAAATAAAATAAAAATTGCGTACAATTCTCGTATATAGAAATCATTCAGCGAGACACTATACTCTGCAGTATAATAAACGTTTAACGATTTCGAAAATCTATATATAAGTTTACGTATCCAGTGGCGTACATACGGGGGGTTTTTCGGGTTCAAACCCCCCAGGACCAAAAAAAAAAAATTGTGATATTATTATAAGGCCCGTTGCGCGTTATAACATGTTTTAATTTTTACACTGTACAACGGTGCACAGGTATTGTGTGCACTATCGGCTCCTACTCATAAATTCCTTCATGCGCCGTTTAAAGGGATGGTTTTAGTGTTGGTTATTTTTTTTAAACCCCTTCCCAGAGCAAATTTGAATGTACGCCTCTGTACGTATCTATATTCGGATATATTTAATATTTAACGTGCGATATTCCGGCGAAAATACGTTATAACACTGTAGACCGAGGATTTGCTCAATTCCCCCCCGCTGATCGTGTGTGATACGCAAGATTAAAAATACGAATTTTTTTTTCTAACTCACGTTTTTCTGCGTTTCCGCCAAGTATTATTAAGTATTAAAGTATTTCATTTTTATTCAGAATATATTACGTTTTTTGGATTCGTTGGATTTTTTTATCGACTTTCAATGATTAAAAAAAAAAATAAATAATTTCCTTTTTTATATTTTACGATTAATATCGAAATAAAACGATTTCGACGTATACGTATTCGTTAGTATAGTCACTATATTATTCATATATTTCACTTCCCTATTATTGCGATATATAGTTTTTGGTGTTTATATAGCTATCGGTATGTCCTTCTTAATTTTAGACTACGTAGTATAGCTGAAATAATACTCTAAGACACTATAACTATATGTTCAAGAAAAATAAATAGAATTTCGAGTTTTTTCTTAAATTTTTTTACGATTACTTTATGTAGGGCAATTTATAAAATATACGAAAGAATAATTTTTTTTTTTTAAATTTCAGAGCGTATTTCAGAATTTTTAATGCATATAAATCCGCGCTCTATACACAAAAAGTCATAAGATTTTTCGCGTGAAAATCATTCATATAGTTTCGATTTCAGGGGAAAGGAGGAAACGCAAAATGAAATTAACGTCTAATATATACGGCGCACTTAAACTTTTATTTATAGGAAAAAAATACATACACGAGTCGAAAGGGCTCGATTATTAAATTATATTAATTGATATAGACGCGAACAGTATATATATATAATGATACGTAATCGTGACTAAAGCGAGGAAAGAAAAAAATTATCAATTATTATTATAAATTGTATAATTGCTCGTACGTTATCAAGTGTGTATATATATTCGCGTTATACTAGCGTACCCAACGCGTGTACGATTCGACTAAAATAATTAATTGCAGTAATAGTAAAAAAAAAAAATCGGCAGAGGATCGATATATCTGACAACACGTAAGTCAAACGAATTATTGAAAATAAAGTTTTATTTTATGTACATGTGAGAAAGAAAACGACAACGAATTATATAGCGAACGAAAAACTCGTTGACCGTGCGATTTCGTAGCGAGACGATTCGATAAATAATGCGGATTTTTTCGAATATTATTTATTTATTTATTCCAGTACGTTTTTTTTTCCACTTATAATTCGAAATAATTTTTTTTAAATCGATTCAAAAATCGATTTATACGGAACGTAATGGCGTTTATAAATTTTGTCTCGTCATTAACATAATATTACATGAACGCGCGAACGAGTATATCAACTCGAAAACGAGTACACATAAAAATCTATACAATTATAACATATTACAATACCGTAAAATTGATAGATAACTCTGCAGCGTTATAATATTTTTTAAGCGGCTTATTTATTTTTTTTTCGAATAATTAAAAAACAATGACCTATTTTTATTTATTTTTTTTATCGATTAATTGCCGGCGATTCGAAACGTTTGAAAACGTTACGATTTTGACGGTTTAATAAAAAATAAAAAATTAAACACTTTCGATTAGATGCGTATACGGCCTCCCCTCCCCTCCCGAATATTATCGGCTTCTGAACTAATTAAACTATTATAATAATATACTATATATATCAATACGATTTACATTTGTATAATTTTTGTTTTAATTGCCGCGCGTTAATAAATTACACTTAACGTCGCGTCTTTGCTGATACGCAAGACGCTGTACGTAATAAACTCTGGCAATTACACTGCTGTATATATAATATTACAATCGAATCGAATCTGAGACGTACAGTATAATTCGATGCTTTTTCCAAACCCATTTGTTTTATAATAATATGAATTCGTGTAGATTTATTCGAGACTTTATACGATACCATCGTATATATTATATATGCAGAGGCGGACGACTGCAGGGACCGCTGTATTATATAAGTTATAACAAAAAAAATCTTTTGTTTCTCGTCGATGCGATACTTTAAAAAAATATATTACCATGCTTTGACGGATTTATGATGTAGTCGCGGAGAGAAGATTTATTAAACAATTTAATATATTTAGATTTAGCGTGGTTTGTCGCCCATTATATGATTTTGATAATTTTAAAAAATTACACGCGTGTGTCCAACAATACTTAACGTACTCGTTGGTAAATTGTCGTATGGTTTGAAACGTAAAGTTTATTAAAAATATAATGAATGTGAGCTGTGTTGTATTCCGTTCCGAGTTTTGAGAAAAAATCATTACTTGAATCGTATCGACAGTAATACTTCTGATGAGATTCTGTACGTATATAATAACCAAGACTTGCGAAGCGAACAGAATTACGTAGAAACCGCGCCGTTTTCCGTTTTAGTATTTTAATCAAATATAACGCATAATAAGCTTATTATATGCGCGTATATTAACGTTTTAAAATTGCGTAGATTACGTTTAAGCCGAAACCTGCCGTAAACAAGATAGTAATCCTTTGTACGCGCGTCGCTAAGAAAATGTTCTAAATTTTTTCTAATGAAAAAAATATTTAAAAAAATGTTGAACTCGCGAGCCGGTCCGACTCGTGTTTCCTCCGGGCCGAGGAATATATCACCGATTCGCGGTCACAGTCGTCCATTAGAGAAAAACAAGTTTTTACAGAGTTTTCACGTCTACTGCACCTCTTTTATATATAATATATATACTTTCGACATGGATCGGGTATGCGCGTATAATAAACGGGGAAAATATTCATCAGGATAGCAGTAATATGCGGGAAAATTTTCGTTATGAATAATTTATCGTGGGAAAGAAAAAATAATAATAATAAAAAAAGAACAAAATTTACGGGAAAACGAATACCGGGGAAATATATAGACATAATAAAGGAAAAGCAGCATATTATATAGAGAAAAATATTTTTAGAATAAGAAATCGAAATTCAGGACAACACAATCACAGGGACATAAAACGGAAATAAATAATACGCGAGAAAATATTACACGGGAACGTAATATGCAATAAAATTGAAAAAAATTAAAAATTATTAACGTTTTATATTATTATTGTTTACGATTTTATAATAACGCGACTATTACGTTCCTGCATAAAAATTTTCCCGAATTTTCAATTCCTACATATTCTCTTATAATATTCTTTTGTCAGTTTTTTTTTTTTATCATTCCGCCGTATAGTATTTTCTTGATTTGTATAACTCCTAATACCCATAAGGGCCGAGAACTTTGTTCGAAATTTTCGTATAACGTGTGAATAACGAGTGTATATACGTGCAGTGTATACTTACGGAAAATAATAATAATAATAAAATTAAATATATTACTGCGCCGCCACTAACAGCATTATTATTACACACGGTGCACGAATCGAAATATTTCTTCGGCCGTCGCGCCGCGTCCGGAATATTATTATTATTATTATTATTATTCGGTTTCCGCCGTTGACTCGCAGTCGGCTTTGAAAATATTTATCGCTATACGGCGTAAGTCGTGGATAAAAGTTGAAAAAAAAAAAAAGAAATAAACACCCGAAACGAACTCGACGCCTCTCTGCGTATGTGTAATATTATGTATATAAATAAAATCACATTAAATAATACTCCGGGGGCTACTACTACGTGTGGCCTATCCATAAACAAGTCGCACGAAATCCGTTCGATATGTCGTGTATACAAGTCGAGAGAGAGAGAGAGAAAATGACCAACGCGTACCCGTTAAACCTGTTCGATGGTATTTCTATTTTTTTTTTTTACTTTTTCGCTGCGTTTGTGTCGTTTGTATAAACGAACCGACCGAAGTGAACGGCCGCCGCCGCCGCCGCCGCCGTCGGGTGAACCCGCGCAAACCCGATTCATTGGGTTATATTTTAAAACGATATATTCTCCTTTTTATATTATATTATACTTATACGCATTCTCGTATATTTTATAAACGAAATTTATACGCCCATAACCGGACGACGCCATCGCGCCCATACCGCGCGCGTACATACACTATATACGTATAAGCAATAAGAGAAATGTGATCTGTCCGAGTGACAGAGAAACGTGTAATAACAATTATAATAGCTGTAAGGATTATACGTGGCACGCGAAGAAAAAAAAATTCGGAATTAACTAGAAAAATGTGTAAAAAAAAAATGTATATTTACAATTTTTTACTATATTATAAAAAAATTTCGAAGAAACAGTATAATGTCATACACGTTTTTTTTTTTTTTTAAATAAATTATTCGTATATAGAAATTTAATAGATAACTTTTTTTAGACATGTGTGTGTGTGTGTGTGTGTTGTACGCAAAACAATTTTAAAAATCTCGACTGCAAAATGTCGGTACAATAAAATAATAATATTAATTGTACTTGGACAAAGGTGGCCGACTCCAAATACCTGAGATAGAGGCGAGAGAGAAGACATATTATATTATTTATATTCAATAACAGTTAAACACACGTACGGTTGTGGGGTGCGCAGTGATTTTGTCATAAAACATCGTCTCGTCAATCTTATAATTATTGTGTCTACTTAATCGCCGACGGAAACGTTTAGAAAAAAAAAAAAAAAAACGTATATTTTAAGCGATATTAAAGAGATTATTACTATTCCTGCAGCAATCGATCATTGTGAGAATGGTTTGCAGCAATCTTCCTTGTCAATCGACTTTCTCTTAATTTCTTCGTACGAATTACACAACATCCTTGCAGGCCCGCATCACTATTCGCCTCACATATATGTATTCCAATAGCGATCTTCCCCTATAGTTTTCACCTTCTAATCGATCCAAGTAATCCACCACGTCCAATCCATATTCATTTCTCCTTTTCTTTATACTTTTCCACAGAGTTTTTCTCTCGGATATTCTTTTCGATATACTTCTTCGTTTGTCGCCATATATCCTCTGGACTTATCTTGAGCATTCTCCTGTAGCACCACACATCAAAAGCTTCTATTTTTCTTTTGTCTTCTTTAGCAATCGTCCTGCACGTTAAACAGTTATTTACAGTATCACCACAACGCGTGGTTAGAATACATATATATTCGTATTCATGTCTATACATATAAATATATATATAATTGGTAACAGCGTATTATATTTTTATTAATTTTTTTTTGTTTGGGGAGGGGTGGGGGGGGGGAAATAAAATAATTCTATTCGATCGTAGTTTTAAACTTTCAAAAAAAAAAAGAATATTTTATAAGGGACTTTTTCAAAAAAAAAAAATCTTATTCGTATTTTGCGTACGTGAAACATTTATTACGCGATTGCAGTCAACCGCGTTTTGTTTTTGTCGAATAGGAACGCGCAGTAGAAAATCAATAGAAATCGATTATATATTCATTATAAAATATATCATATCGAATTTAATGTCGCTCGTTGCAGGGCGCGTGTGTAAATAATTGCCGTCGTCGATGGACGACGACGACGACGTGTCGTAATCGCGTGCCGTTTAAATTGTGTTCAATAAATGAATTTAATAATATCGTCGCGGACAGAAGAAAATGAGTCAGTAATTGATAAACGGGCTGTTATAATATTATAATGACTCGGACGAGTTGTGTTGAAAACTCGTGTCGAAAAAAAAACGTTTCCGACGCGCTTTGTTACGTCTAAAACATTCGAACGTCAAAATAATACGAATAATAATTGACGATACGCGTTATTGCTGGGCGGAGAAGAACATTTCATATATTTTTTTTTAACCGTAGTATTTGTAGTGAATACGTTGTCATATAATAGTTTTCAGCGAAATATTCGTAAAATATTAATACGTTTTTTTTTTTTTATAAAGAAAACACACAAAAAAATGCTCGTGATCGATTCAAAAAAATAATACGATATTTGAAAATCCGCGTACTATACAGTTCGCCGTTTTCTATTTGAAAATAAACTGAGCAAACGCATATTATATATATATATTCGCGTGTTAAATCTTATGAGTGTGTTTGCTCGGTACGAGCGCGGGTCTAGGTTTTTCGTTATTACAGTTAAACAGTATCTATTATAGAAACGAGGAAACTTTACTGTGGATCGGAATTTATACCGTTTTGCAAACGGTTTACTGCAGCAAAGTTTACGGCGATCGGTCGTATACTGTAATGTTTATAAGTGTACATAAATTATTCGAGACAAATACGTTTTTTCACACACACACACACACGCCGACGCTTTATGAATTTAATAAAAATTACGTTAGACGCGAACGCATGCATAAATTATATACACGCGATATACGCTCGTTTCTATTTAGCCGCAATTTTTTTTTTTTTTTTTTTTTTTACTCAATATATAAATATCATTTTTTTATAAAAAAAAAAAAAGTCAGAAAAAAAAACTAATATACGGCTCGATCCCGTGGCGTGCGCAGGCAGTGGGAGGATCGAGTCCTGTTTGTGCGCTCACACACGTACATAAATATTATTATACGCATAAGTATATAAGTGTGTGTATACGGTGTACTGCAGGACCGGGAGAGTTTGACAAGCGGACGAGGCGCGGTCGTAAAAACTGTAATTTAACTGCTACGCGCGTCGAGACCCGCGCGTATATAGTTAGCTGATCAATGTAAAAAAAAAGAAAAAAAAGCCCTCCCTCCCGCCGGCAAGCGAGTGAAGGAGAGAGAGAGAGAGAGAGAGAGAAATAACCCGAATGAGTCGTAAAAAAAAAAAAAAAAAGTAAAAAAGATGAAAACCGCGGGGAAGAAAAAAGTTTATTCTTTTTTTTTTTTTACATTTATTTTCCGTTTTTTTTTTTTTTAAAAGTATATCTATATAATATAGTAGCCGAGGAAAAATCGGATTTTATAATATAAAAATACGCGGATCCTTTATTTTATTTTTTTTTATGTTCCCCGCGTGTCTCAGCATCACGAGATTCGTGCGTATATAAAAAAAAAAACTATACTCTATTCTTATTTACATTATTTTCTTTTACGTTTCTGAAGTGCGAAAACCGTCTTTGCACTGTACACGATTTAAAACGTTTTCGCTGTTATTAATGTTAATTAAGAATGGTCGTTTATTCGCCGCATATATACAGCATTATATATTATTAATTCGCAAAACGGCCGCTGATGTACGTTTAATAACGTTTGAAATTCGTCGTTTGCAGAAAAATACAAAAAAATTATTTACTCAATATATCGTATTATACGAAATCGGTAATATTCATTTATATATTATATAATATTACTACATATTCTTTATATATTTGCCGGCGTTTATTTTACCGAGTTCCAATATTATTATACGCGCGCGTAGGTATATTATCAAAACTCATTTAAAAACGCGTTTTTCCATCGTTCTACACGTCGATATTTATTTATTTTTATATTTTGTTTAAGAACATATTATATGTACGATTAATAAATAATGTTATAAATTTAATGTATATACATGTATTGAAAATAAGTAAATAAGTTGTTGTTTCGGACGGAACGTAAAATGCAATAATCGTTCTAATCCATTAGTTTGACGTCTCACATTTATAATGATATAAATGTATATATATATACTATGTGTGCGTGTGTGTTATAACATTAACCGTGGTAATAAAAAAGAAAATAATAATATGAATATCCGTACCTCGGACACGGATTTCACATATACGCGCGCTATAAATTATGCGACGTACAGTGTACACCCATCCAACGATATATATTCAAATAATTGTGATGGCGCGAGGAAATTTACACGAGCGTAAATTACGAAATCGGTATATTATATTATAAATAATAATTTAAAGAAAAGTGAAAAAAAAAACCTCCGTTGTTTTTTTTCGACTTTTAAAAATATAAACGTATATCACATGCAGCGTTTCGAAGATTTTGTCGAGAAAAAAAAACCGCGACGTGAAGACTGCAAACAATATTATAATTTACAAGTACTCGCGTGTTTTTGCAATATATTACAGTTCAATATTGTTTTCAATTTCGGTTTCGTTAATCGAATTTCCTTTGACGTACGTTTGTTCAACCGATTAAATATATAGGTACTTAATATGATATCGCAGATTACAGAACGAATTATTATATTATAAACAATACGATGACGTTTCCGATTGATCTCGTCCGAACGACGAATATAATAGGTTTTTTTTATATTTTTTTTATTGATATGTCCAATGTGCAGAATTAATTAAACACGGTAATCTGTTCGTAATCGATTGAAATTTCGATATAACTCATATTATATTGAACAACTCGTACGAACGCGCTATTATTTTGTCGAAAATTGTTTTGTATTTTCGGACTGCGTACTATAATAACTATAATACAATTCTAACGTTATATTAATACGAAAAATATTCAAAAAAAAGATAAAAAAAAAAAAATAAAAATAAAAAGATATTTTATACATTATTTTTACTGAGTCCGTCGGATGTAAAATCGTAAAAATTGTTTCGTGTCAATATACCCGACGCATAAACGACGAAAGAAAGACACAATGTTAATTGGCAATCAAATCGAAACACGAAGACAATAAAAATTATAATGTACACGTTTGTATGTTATTTTGTAGAAGATAAAAAACAGAAAACACACACTTAACTTCAGAATTTCTATATAGGTGATTAGGTATAAATAAAGGTGTAGTACGACAAATTATATGATCCCGTGTCGATTTTAAATGTCGTAGATTTTTTTTTTTTTATGTATATCCGAAATCGATATTAAAATAAAATTAAAATAACGCGCGCAATAAATAAGAGTCGCTCTGTATATATTATTTATTTTATTATCATGTACCGCGGCACGTTTAAAACGAATTTTACCTGCGTGCGATGCGCGCTTCGCGTTTATTTCGCATATATTAATATTGTAGACGTGAATACTTAATTATTATTGACTTCCAGCATTGTGCAGCCTGTACTTATATACTTAATAAGTACTTAAATACATTACAGACCTGTAATATATGTGTATTATAAATTGCGAAACCGTTCTTTTTGTTGTATTTCTCGATGATTTATGGGTGAAAATGTGGTTTTTTTTCTTATAAATTAAGCGTAAAATTTATATTTTTTTTTCCCCCCCGTATACATAAGAATCTGTACAAAACGAATAGCTGGATTTCAGTATCCAGATAGTGTTTTATGTCATCATTGTTTTTTTCTTAACGATTTTTTTTTTTTGTAGATTCATAACTGTAGAAATCAGAACAATAATTAAATAAATTATTAAGACTTCATAAAATACACATTATGAATATTGTTAAAACGCGTTTTTTTTTTTTTGCGATTTCCTATATTATAATATAATGATAAAAACAAATCGAATTTCAAACGCTTTTTTCTAATTTTCTCACTACCCGACTCATAGGATACCGCTTTTACATTATTATTAATACTATATTCAAAACGTCTGTATATTTACGACGGCCGAGAAAAAAAAATATATAAAAATCGTTCATCGCGCGACGATCACGAAATGAGTCGTAAAAAAACGACGATCGTATATCATTGTGACAATAATAATAATAACGATTTATATAAAAAATAATGCTCGCGATGACTGTATGTTCTCGGACGTGTGACGTATATAATATATTATGGAAAAATGCCGAAAAAGAACGGATATATATATATATATATTGTATAAAAAATAATTACGGTCTGGATGGCAATTATTATTATTATTATTGACAAGAAATATATTATTTAAAAAAATGGATTACATATATGCGTCAGCCAGACATAATAATATATCATATTATATAGAAGAAGAAAAATATATATAATATAACAGCAGCGGCAGCAGAGGTCCATCGCACGTCGGCGGCGACGATTAAAACGGCACGACCAGATAAGTCGTCGCCCGCAATCGACCGATCATTATTATAATAATAACAGTGTAATGACGATGACATTATCGGCCGATAATACGGCGTAAAGGCCGACCGGGGCCAGCCGTTTATATAGCCGCCGACCGTATACGGACTCGGCAATAGTCGATCGTTCGCCGAGTACCCACATACGGTCCCGAGAACGAGCCGACCGGACAGACCGGACGGATTCTTTCAGCACGCGTGAGTACCAATAATATTATAAAATTTTTTTTTTTTTTAAAACCGTCACTTTGAACGCGAGTTCTTCCAATTTTTCTTTTTTCTTTCTTATCGGGTATTGATTGAAATAGTTTTGTATTTTGGTATAGGTTTTATTTTAAAATTTCATGCGCGAGGCGACCTGACAAATATACTTTCAAATTTATTTTTTACAATACTCAATGGAAATCTGCGCTACAGTTATATTGTGTATTAGATTATATATTTTTTTTATGATTGAAATTTTTTAAATAGGCGTGCGCTCTTGGCTCGAGTGAATCACTTGTAGGACAGAGATTCTACAGTCGTGTATTATTATTACTTTTTAATACGATAAATCGTTGGTGTACGAAAAACGATTTCGAACGACCGCTGTAATGATTTATCACGATTAATGCGAACGCGACGAATATTGTTGAAACGTCCTACGCGTCTAAGTTATTGTGTGTTACATTTCGAGCTCTTGAAACACACAAAAACCGTCCAAGTGCAAAACGTATATGTCGACAATTTTACAGTTTTTTTTTTTGTGGCAATCGAAAAACGTGTCGAACAAAATATGCCGAACAGATACGGTTTCGCGCGTACTATCCGCAGTCTTCCTTCTATATACACGAAAAAGTGTTCACAGACCGAATAAAAAACAGTATTCGTTGTAAAATTTTGTTTTAAATCATATCCGAATAATCAAAACAGCCGGTTTATGAATCTGATTTTTGAAATGTTTTTGGTATTCCACATTTTTATTAAAGATTTGTCGTTGATTTTCTAAATTTTTTTTTTTTTTAATTTATGAAAAATGTCAGTATCTTTCGTTAGTGGATTTATATCCGAAATATAATGCGGTTAGACATTGACACCTACATTAACTTATATATAGAAACGCGTATTGAGTTTCAAAGGTCTAAGCTATATATTTTTAGGTATTTTTTTTTTATTCGTCGCTTTTGTGTCGCAGAACATAATAAATTCGTTTTTTTTTTTAGATTAAAAAAACTTATTATAAAATATGGTTGTTATATAATATAATTCTTAATAAAAATAAAATTTAAATTATAATGCGCGTTTTTTCAAATCAATTATTGATTTTATTTGCATAATATAATAACCACAGCAGTTTTATATTTTACTTTGCATATTATGAATCAACTTCACGGTCTGTACAGAAAAAGAAAATGGTAAAATTGATTTATTTTATTTTTTTTTCAATATTATAAACTGTAATAACTAATACACACGTTTAATATACGCGCGTTTACATCATATACCAGACACATATTTTAATTATAATTCGATTTATTATTTTGCAGTTTTTTTTATTATTATTATTATTATACAAGTATAAAAAACGAATTTATGTGATAATATCTATTAATTTAAAAACATTTCACACCATTCCAATTAAATTAATAGTTTTTTTTTTCACGTTAAGATAAAATATCATTTTCCCGTAACACGTAAAATGCGTGCCGATATACACTCGTTTATATCTGAAATATAATTTCTACTGTAAGTAGTGTCAACCCGTTTACTATCGCTTTGGGTATTTTCGAATTTATACATTTCCTTTTCTTTAATAAAAAAATGTAACGTGTGAATACGTGTATGTTTTTTTAATTTAAATTTTTGTTGCCGTCAATGTGCGCGCAATATTGTCGACAGGAATTTCTTTTCGGTTTAAAAGGCTTAATGAAAAATACAAAACTCGCGGAAAACGCCGCTACCGTTTAATTTTACCATATTATAATAGCTGATATATAACCGTCGTAATATATTATACTTTAGTCTTTAATATATTATATATATATACGGTTAAGTCCAATAAACGGTATGTAATCTGTATATGTAAATGTACTGTATGTTATGATAAAAATATGTGACAGAAAAAAAATATGCCTTCCCTGTAGTAGGTACTTATATATTTTTGTGTATATAAATAACGATTTACTCGTAAATATGTTTGTATTATACAGGGTCGCTGTTGTCTGATTAAAAAAAAAAATGTAATTCATTGTACGGACAAATTCGTTGTCGTATTATATTAGATTCTTTACAAATTTTTTTCTTCAATAATATTAAAAGTCACGTAGTTTTAAATGGCTCGTATAGAAAACTTGACGTTTATTTAGTCGAGGAAAAATTGTTGTCGCGTTTTCTTATTTATTTATTTTTTTAAAGAGTATTGCAACACCGCATGCTAAAACAGCAACGGATCGTTTGAAATTAAAAATGTGTATAAATTGTTTCACCCAGTTTCAATATAAGTATATTTTATTTTTATTATTTTTATTTAATCGCTTATTAAATTTTCCGAGTGCAGTACAACGACGTTAAAATTAAGATTACAATTGCACACAATTTTAAACGCTATTGTCGGTCGTCTCCGAGCCACAGAGGTGAGAGTTCACGTTACAAAATATTAATCGATATAATTACGTATAATTTAAAATAAAATGAATCATATTTTTCGACCGATTCAAACTAATTTATAATAATTAAGATAATTAATGAAAACGACACGGAATGAGCTGGATAATGTATACTAATAAAAAAAAAAAAAAAAACATCTATCGAATTAATATAATAAGACTCGATAACGTATAATTATCGAACATTTTCCTATATTACATAATATAATTCTATACAATAATAGCGGCGATAATTTTTTTTTTTTTAAATAAAATAATTGAGATAATAAAAGTTATACGGAAATTTAATTAAAATTCAACGCAGAAATTTACGAATATAATAATAAATTTAATATACGCGGTCCACATCGAGCGAGACAATTGTACTCAACTCGTATTAATATCGTTAGCAATTTAAAACGAGTATTACTATACGAACGTGGGTTGACGCGCGGTATAATAGAATTTTTAATATATACAAACACGCGCGACAAGTGCAGAAGAAAAGTAAAATTAAATACTATTAACTCTTTACGCACGTATACAGTGTACCAAAGTCTTATTAAATATTATGTATTTTACTGACGCGAATTCGACGTGGTCTCCGACTTATCTGATGGAGATTAACTTTTATCTACACCATCTGCAAACGTGTATAGTTTCCGTTTCAAATCCCATTTATATTAGCACAAAATTGTTCCCCGAGATACGATTATTATAAATTAACAAAAAAAAAAAAAACCTCTAAATACCGAGCACTCACGGTCGCCGAAATTTCGTCCGTTATTTGCAGGCGGTACTCAGAGGGAAGCGATTTGTTGAGGAGGGGAGAGGAATGGAGTTTATAGTGTATTTTGTACATCAAATTGCCGATTACATCCGTATATAAATTTAAAAAAATATATATATATATATTTAATGTGTAATATAATGAAATATTTTATTTTGTACTTATATTTTCGCGAGTGTAATATTATTTATTAATACATATTTAAAAGGTAAATGAAAAAAATAATTTTAATGTAAAAACTAATATTTATTGAAAATATAAAAATAAAAAAATCGGTTACTTTATAGCTATTAAACCGTAGTAGTATAATAACGAGTAAACAAAAAAAAAGACGTTTTAATCGAATATACTTATACAAAAAAAAAAAAATCTAGCGGCCATAAATGTGTCCCGTTATTATTTAGAGTGTCTAGAGTTCGTCCTGTAGAGTATATAGTGAAAACGTTCTCGGAAAAAAAAAAAAAAAAAAGTCCAATAGATAAAGGTGTAGTATGGAGGAAAGGGTTCACTGCAGTGTACGATCGATATCACGGCGGTATAGGATTTTAGAATAAAAAAAATTTCGTTCTCCTGCAAATCGGATTTTTACAGAGTCGAAAACCGAGAAAGGATATACGTATGACACAAGCGGAGAGCGCGCGGTAGTTTTCGATCGGTCGCGCGGCCATCAAAACGTCGTCGCCGCCGCGGAATCCATTACAGGCGAGCGGCGGTATATACGGCGGCGGTGTGGCTGCGCGCGCGGTCACCCTCTTCCGCGCCCGAAGTCACGCCATTGCCGTCGCGTATATACGCGTGTGCAGCTGTATATTATATATATTACAGAATCCCCCGTTTTCATATTACAACATGAGCAAACACAAACCGTCGGGGCGTTCGTTTTATTCGTTATATATATATATATACGCGAGTACAATATAATATAACCTAACGCGCGAACGGTGTGTGTGCAAACGACGCATCGGCCGCGGGGGGGATCGGAGAAAAAAAATAAAAATAATCGCTTTGTGTGTGGCCCTCTCTCTCTCTTCCCGGCTTTTTTTTTTTTGCTCTTTCCACCCCGATAATGTAGCGCGAAACCTGCCCCCGCAAAAGCCGCCGGCGGCGGCGGCACAGTACCGTACCGCGACCCAAACTATTTGCACTGCACCGTCGCGCACGCGTTGTGCGCCTCCGACGGTTTTTATAATATTATTATTTACACAAATCGACACAATATCGGTTTTTTTTTGTTGGTATTATAGCTATTGTCGTTTCTTAATAGGTACGGAGCGGTCCATTCGTCGACGATACGTTTGCAGAATCCGAACCGACGGATTAACAAGAAAACAGACGTCGCGCGGCGGCCGTTCTACGGTTCGTCTCTTCCGCGTACGCCGGACAGGAGGACCGGGGGAGACGGTGAAAAGGTGACGAATTTTTTTTTTATACCGTGTGAATATTATCTAAAAAAAAAAAACACACCGGGTCTAACGAATGTTCACTGCGTGCGTGGGCGTCGTTTTACTGCTACGACGTGTTCGACGGGTAAGGGGTACCGAAATCCCGCGAATAAGCCGTTGTTACTCGAGCGAGAAACTTTTCCCTTATACGCGCACTCGTATAGAATTCACGAAATTATTCATAAACTATAGTCAGGTATTACGCGGACTTTTTTAAATATTTAAAAAAAAAAAAAAAACAATAGACGAATTCTTCGAAAGAATAATTATACGGAAAAAAAACTGACACTTTTTTAGAATCCGAATCCGAGCGTTGACGACTATACAAAACCGTTGTTAACTGTTACATCCTCCTGAGTACGATCTTGTAAAAAAATGTTTCCATAAACCATATTATAGTCGTTCGCCGTAGCAGCATCGGTATAACAGTTGTCCCGACCGAGTCGACTACTATACGCCGTTTTTTGCTCCGTCACAATCGTGTCCGGTAAAACGACGCCTATATGTATAAGAATAACGATTTCTGTCTCTTGACACCTGTACATCTGGCGCGGTAACGAATTCATATTTGATACGACGATCAGCACAAATGCCGTCGATTCCGAATCGTGCCCGACGTCCGTTCCACGTCCGTGGACACAATCGGTGTCGCACTTTTATCCACACGCCGTGCACCGCACAAGAATAAACGGTCAGGTATCGCCTTTTGTGTTCGATGATATTACGTTTTAAAAATTGATAATTTTTTTTTCTATAATCGCAAAACTTAAATTACCGAACAAATCAGTCGTACGTTTTCTGACGCGCGCGCGTATCGTGTCTATATATATATACATACTACACCAGTAGTTAAGAAATCACCACCACCCAAGAAGTACTGCGGTGCAGGGTCCGTTTACGCGTCGATCGGGTGCCCCCGATCGGACACAGAAAATGTACGCTTAAAAAAAACGCGCTGCGACACACAGGGTTTTTTTTTCGTTTTCCGATTTGAGACGAGCCCTGCAGCGGACGGACGTTCCGTACATATATATACGGCGTATACGAGACCCTGGGGGTGGTGGTCGTGCAAGGGACGCGCGATCGTGCGCGAAACCCTTTGATCCGTATAAAACTTTAACGTAGCGGCGGCGGTGAAAAACGCCCCTCGTCGTAATACGCGGTGGTGGTGGGGACCCGTCGTCGCCCTCGACGAAACGGCCGCGTATCGATCGGGGCGCAGCGACGCGGCGGGGGCGGACGAACGCGTGTTCTGTACGCCGCCGCCGCCGCCGCCCGCCGGGGTAGTGAAAAAGCTCGTCCGGGTGCGCGTGCGCCGCCGCCGCCGCGTCTTTCCCGCGATACTATTGTCGCGAATTCGCCTCTTTTGCGCCGGGCACCGTATCACGTCGTGGACGTCTGCCGGTCGGCGTGCAGGTGGCGGCGGCGGCGGCGGCGGTTCGACGACGCTTTTTACCACAGGGCCGCGGCTTCGGAAAAGAAAAAAAACTCGCTTGAAAAGGTAATACGCGTTTGATTAATTATCGATTTTTTTTTTCGAAATCGTTCATATAAGTGTACAGCGACACGAGGATTTTTTTATCGATATTATTTTTTTCTATAATATGGCCGCCTATATAAAACATGGCTACGCGGTTAACCCTTTTCGTTTTCGTCTATTGTCACCGCGACAATCGAGCGCGACAAATAAACTGTATATACCCTTTTTTTTTTCGTACATAAGACCTTACGCGTAACGGCTCGCGGTCCACTGCTGGTTTTCGACGTTTTTTTTTTATCTTTTCTCCTCCTCCGTTGTCGTTTTCGTAAGATTTTTCAAAACGCTCGTATTGTACGCGATACACGTACCAATTTTTTTTTTTTTTGTCTGACTATCGTTTCCAGATGCGTGGCTGCCGACTCCGAGATGTGCTGCGACGAAGGACATTGCGTGGCTTCCTGTACGTATACTAAATGTATCCTGAGTGCACTATAAACTGTCCGGTATACCTTCAGTATACGTAACAGGATGCCACACCGACCGCCGAGACGATTTTCGTATTGTACTGCGGTATACACGGTCAGCGCACAACACACGCTCTCCGTCGTTTTTTTTTTATTATCGTATATTTTATAATAATTGTAAATAATATTTGTAAGAGTTTTTTTTTTTGTTGTTTTCTTGCGACGAGAGAAAGTTTATATATATATATATATTGTTTTTTAATACGTATAATTTATTTACTCGGTAAGCCTGCTACTACATAATATAGCCCGTTGATTATTATACCTACATATTTACGCGCTCCGTTTTGTGTCATTCGCGGCCGATCGCTGCTGATGCGATATAACGAGAAAATCCGTTGTTTATAATAATAACGATTTTTGTGAACCCCGAAATCGAGTCTTTTACTGGGGAAAAAAAATAAAAAATGTTTTTTTATCCTCTTATATAAACGCCAGTAAAAATATACAGGACGATCGTCCGTTATTCGCGGACGTTTATTTTTATAAATCCCAACAGTAAATCAATAATTATATACAATATAATATTATTTTTTTAATATATTTGTTAAGAATATTTTTGTACGATTTTTGGGCAACGTTTTTTTTTTTTTTTTTTTTTGTGTTCATATTGTTTGTGTTATGTGTACGCTATAAATAGAGTTTTAGAAAATGTTCGGAAAATAATTTATGCGTTACGCACGCGCCGCCGTTTGTTCGCGAGATCGCAATCTGAAAACGAAAATTTTAATGCACACGAAATATTATTATTAAGATAAGGTCGCAAAACTCGTTTGCTCTGCGATAAAAAATTATACATATACAACAATAAATTCGTATTAAAAAATTCGTGTATCACGATAATATATTATACGCCGTTTATATACGGCGTATAAAAAAAAAAATAATAATAATAAAAACGCGTATGGGTTTATTTTTATTATAAATTATTATCGACGAAGAGTAGGCTTGCGCGTGTTTTAATACATATCTGTAACTATATAATATACGCGAAACGTTTACGTAGATATTTAATATATATATATATATTTTTAATTAATTAATTTTTTTTTTCGGGGTATCTACTGCAATAAAATCGTACGTTTTTTTTTTTTTGGGGTGGTGTACGTGTTTTTTGAATCCTATATAATTTTTAGTCTTTTTTTTTTTTACACGCATATGTCAATTTTTTAATAGTTTTAATATACCTATAATAGATATCGAATGCCGAGCCGAACGATTTACATAATATATATATATATATTCACACGGTAAGTAAAACAATTTTGGAAAAATATATATATATATGACGTCTGAGTAAAACTGGAGTATATATATACACGCGAGTAAATATAATATAGTAAAGCGCGAAATATTAGTCAATATAATTTCAATTATTATTTTGAAATTTAAATACTTCGGCGTTTTTTCATATAACGCTTAGTGTTTATTTTTATACTCATGAAATATAACTCGGGTTTTACTCAGGTTAACAATTTTTTCACGAACATATAAATATTCCATTAATAATACAAATAATCATAATTTTAAAAAAGTATATAAAATAAGGCGCAGTCAAATATATTTATGTGCACAGATAATTGGATACGTATACGACACGAACGATACTCGTGTTATATATATATATTTGTAATATAATAATGTATTAAAAGAGTGAAAACCGAAAATTATTCAAACCCGTTTTTGAAAAAATAATAATAAAATTAAAGTTCATAAATATTATGAAATTATTATAATATAGTGTACGAGAAAATCAATTTTAACATCAAAAGAATAACAATATTTTAAACACGCGGGCAAACACACACGTTTTCGTATTTAAATATATATATATATTTTTTATTGTATACGATATCTCGCAGGCGTACAACAATCGTTATTAGAAGGTAAACGTCGACTATTTTTGAATTATAGTGTTTTCGTATAAATAATTCTATTTAATTGAATGTACGCCAGCGATAGCCTTAAAAACTCGTAAAAATACAATAAAAAACGCGTATAATATAATAAATTATTTAACAATATATTTTTTATATATATATATATATTATTATTTTCAAATATAATAGAGTACATGGAAATTATTATATTAAATTCGTTTTGAATTATTCTACGGATTTTAATACACGAGATGGTTATTATATATATACATAATTTATCGCACGTATTATAATACCAGATAATATTTTCAAAAGACGATTATTAAATTGCCTATTCTAATCGATTAAATTAAAATATATAAATTTTTTTTAAACCGTTTTCCGATCAATATTACACGTAAAATTATAGGTTAATTACAACGCGTGTAATAATAATGTATATTGCATCGATTAATAAACGATAATAATCCGGATTTCTAAATATTATAAGAACAGCGTGTGTATATATATATATATATATATGTATATATAAATATTTTTTGGCGTATTATTTTATTCAATATCCGTAATATTCAAATATATAATATCGAAATAACATATACACATTTATTTGTGCAGACGTTATAAAAAAAAAAAAAACGATAATAATTCAATTCACAAAAAAATAAATAAATTATAACGCAGAAAAAAGAAGAGAGCGTTTTCAAAACGCGCGTTTTAATAATTTATAGTCGTCGACGGAGCGTATATTAAGTAAAATTTATTTTCGTTTACCGAGCACTATTAACGCGCAGACGCGTACTTTACATAATACTATAATTTACGATGTTTGCGGTTCTCGTTATTTTTCAACCTTAAATAATCCGTTTTCCTCGTAAACATATATTTTTACACTACGAAGAAATTCACACACAGAAAATTTAAGTAGGTTAGGTTAAGCTATAATTATTTAGCTTTTATTATTATATATTTACAGCGCGGTTTGATGCGATAATACCGCGCCAGGGCATAATAATTATAAAGCGCATTTTTTCCAGCCGAACTGTTGTTTTTCCTACCGAGTTTTACTTTATTTATACTGGCGTGTCTATACGCGCATATACAATACGGCAAACCTTTCAAAACTGTAACGATTTTGATAGTATTCGGAAAAGGACTTCTGTTTTCTTTCTTTCAGGACGACGATCACAATAAGCATAATACAATATACGTTATGTTATCAAACGAAAAATTTAACGAATATTGTAATATTGCGTTTTGAATATTGCGTTAACGCAGTATATTCGTTTTTCTTTTTCGAGTCGTTGCGGAGAAAAATGTTTCCTAAACTATAACGTAGATACAGCAGGCAGACGAACGATCGTACTGCAGACTGCTGATTGTCTACTACTATTTATTCTGCACAAAAAAAAAATTCTTGACAAAACTACCTTGAAATTATTCAAATTTTATACCGGCGATTTAAGAAAGAAATCGACACGTAAGTATGTATGTTTTAGTTAAGATTTTTCATAAATCGCGGTGTATTCCGTGCTTAAAACGTGAGCAGCGACAATGGAAACAGTCCATTTATTATATATACACATTTATATGACTCGTTGGCGAATTCGTATAATAAACGAAATACTATAAATCTCGAATGTAAAACATGAAATACGCGTAAGTGTTGGATTTTTAAAAGTTTCGCAACTTCAAATCGTATAACATACGTATGTTATATAGATATGTAAATATATTTATATACTCGTTTAATAATATATACTCGTCTACAGAGCGCATAGAAGCGAATATAAAAACAATTATTTTTCTAGACTTATAAAGTGTCTTATATCTCAGTCGTCGAACGTTTAACATTTTTTATTTAAACACATTTTCGGGATATGAAATTCGTTTTCAGTGCACAGCCCCGCGTTATAAAACATAACTGAAATGAATAACCTACAATTAATATAGTATAATGATGTAACTGTTTAGTTGGACTAGTTATATAAAAAAAAGTATAGCCATTATATATATATATTTACTCATAAACGCGTGTTATGCGGTATAAATTTTTTTATTTTTCATTTGGACAATAAATACGTTTTGATACTTCGTTAATCGCGTAATATAATATAAAATATTCAAAAAAAATTTACCTATAATTATTAAGTACCGATACATATTATGATAAATAATTTATTGTTTCTTGTTAAATTTGTTTATTACCGATTTATTCGAATTGAACGTTATATTATGAAAAAAAAAATTTTTCTTTACGGTTTTATAAATTATTTGTATTATTTATTAACAGTTTTATAGTTTAGCGCGTTCACCCGAATATACTTTACAAAACGAAAATTGTGTTATTTTTTTTTTTTTTTACATTAAATTATAGTCGTTGTAAACAAAATTAGTGTATAATGAGTTCGTTGCCCCGTTAAACATTGAATCGTATAAGGATATAGGTGTAGTAAAAATGCGTATAAAAAAAAAGAACTGTATAGGCTCATAATTAATTTAAATACTATGTATTAAATAAAGTCATATTGTTTTATTATCAACACGCGATTATTGACCACAGTATTTTCGTTTTTAATTTGGTTTTACAATAAGCACTACTGATAAATTATTATCAGCGTCATAAGTAAGATAATCCAAGGGCCTCAAAAATTTGATAAAGCATTAATTAAAAAAAAAAAAACAGCGATTGTTGTTTTTCGAAAATCCATACAGTTCTTCACATTTGTCTCGTCGTAATTATAAAAATATAAATTACCGGTGCTGATTATTATTATTATTATTATCGTACATAAAAAGTGTGGAATTCCACAAAGTCACGCATAAAGAAAAAAAAGAACGAGAAGTCGTATTACCGTCCGTTTATAATTAGGTACTTACTAGGGAGAGTTTCAGAGATTCTTGGCACGTCAGACAGATACACGCAAACATGTATGCCCGTGTGTGTTTATCGTCTTGGCAATAAACACGAATCAAATTACGCGCCATCAAAATGTGTTTCGGTTTTCATATACGGCGTATACCTACGGGTGTACACAAAGTCATAAATCCGTAGGTGGCAACCTAAACTAACCTGACGCGTAAAACGTGTTATAACGTTCTGTCTACTATACAGTATAGGTATTCGAATACTTATACAGTTATAACTCAATTAACTATTTCGTCTTTTTTTTACACGTATACCTGCTGAAACACATTCATACGCGTACTAATATATATATACTATATATGCACGACAACCGGCAATATTATAGCCACTATATATACGTACAGTTTAAGGTATTTTAGGTTTTCGATAGGCCTCTCACGTTTCAAACGTACGGAACCGAGCATACACGATGATGATTTATATCGTCATCCAGTGAAGAGCGAAAAAGCCATTGACTCACACACTAATTAGATTTGACAAAAAAATTGTTTCCCTAGAAGAAAATTCTACGGTAGCGACCCTCGCAGTAAAAATTATTTAAAATATACTGTGGCCGCCTATATTAAAATTATAATAAAAAGAACAAAAAAAAATATATATATACATATATTTCGCTAGCATATTATATGTATTCGCAACGTTTTATATTAATCCGCAATAATTCGCGGTGGTTTTTCTTTAATAAACAATGTTCCTAGCCGGCCACTAAGGCTGCCCGTAAGAAATAATAATATAAAAAAATATTGTAAAAATAAAATCGTAAATCAAAAAGATTTTCAGTGTTCTTAAAAAGAAAATACGAGGGGGGGGGAACAAAACGGCAAAAAAATTCGATTTTAAAATCCTACGGTATTCGCGTTCGCATACCCTGCAGCAGCAGCAGCAGCAGGAGATACGGCTGTGCCACCAAGTGTATTTCAAAGGGATTTTCTTCGATATTTATTGCCTCGTTGACCCGATTTCGGGGATACGACTGAAAAAGGCGCGCGCGGTCCGCCGATGGACAAATCCCGCGACGGCGATTGGATCGAACGCGATTTCGTTACGGCCGACAGACCTAACACCTCGCCGTATAGACCGACGGCGATCGGTGGCCGAGAGAGTGGGTTAACGCCGGTTTTTTTCTTGTCCGAGTTTTTTTTTCTTCGGAGGAGCAAAAAACTCGTACACGGTCCGTCAAAAAAAAAAAGAAAAGGGGTCGAAGAATTCTTTTGAAACGTTACGACGGCGGAGACAATATTTTTTTTTGTTGTGTATTACCACAGCGGTAATAGGTGTGTCCACCACTGGGTCATACCGCAATATTTATCGCGGAACAAAGACGTGGGACCCTTAAAAAAAAAACCAAACAAATTGTAAAAAAAAAAATGATATAAGTAGGTCAGCAGAAAACGACATCGGTCGGTCGACCAATGGCCGACGGTACGGTTTTCGTATGTGTACTAGACTCGTTCTCGGACCGTTCGCACGGAACTCGGTTCAGTTACACTTTACCGTTCGGGTGTGTGCTCCTCCAGTGGACACAGGCAGACACGCCGAGAATCGGACCGTCGCAGTCTTCGAGGTGAGTGGAAATATTCGAAAAAATAAAAACGTTTTCGTTCTACACAGCGGATCTGACACAGGTGTGTAATGAAAAATAATATCGCCTCGGAACGTCCGCCAAAGTCTCTCGGGATTTCGTCGTATATGCGTGTGGCTGCGTTTATAGTAGGTATAGTAGGTATGTCTCGCCGCGGTTTTACGGATATTTTTTCGCTCGGCCCCACTGCCGGCGCGCCGCAGACTCTGTCGCTATCTGGGAGAGTGAAAAACGCGCGGTCCCCGAAGGGTAGTCCGCGGACAGAGCGAGAGAAAGGAAGGGTCGGACGAGGCTTCTGCTGCTGCTGCTGCTGCTGTTGCTGTTGCGGCGACCGCGTCCCCGGCTACGTAAGACGACGTTCACGAGGGGGAAACGACCATTATTTATATTATTATTATTATTATTTTACATTATATTATATTGTATTACGCGCGTTGTCCCGCCGCGGCACGCGACTCCTCCTTTCCGGTATGGCGGCGCCCGGTCGCACACCATCGTTTCTTATCGCGGTCTCGGCGCCCGTTATTGTCGTACCCACGAACGTCACTGTCGTATACATACACCGGCCAAAATCGTCTGCGGTTAGGTCCGTTGTTGTTGTTGTTGTTGTTGTTGTTACAGGGACTATTTTTCCCCTACTTTTAAAAGAGGAGAAATTCGGTTCTCAAAATAAAAAAAAAATAGTATTTCAGCGAAAAATCGATTTTTGACGTTTTTGAAACTATATTTTTCCAACGTTATTATAGCTCAGGGTACGCTAAAAAAAAAAAAAAATGGAACGTTTAATGGAAAAAAAAAATCTATCCCGATTATTTACAATCTGGAAGAGTTCAAATTTTTCGTCGCCATTAAAATACACGTTAAAGGTGAATTTTTCCAAACATTTTCAATATTATCGTATAATCATCATCACTGGCTATACAACTCTATTAGAGTCTTTGCCGCCATCATCACGATTTTGAACGATTTCCTTCCATTCTCGTATTCCCTGCAGAATTTTAAGATTCACTTCTACTACGTCTTCCTCGGTCTATCCCTACGTCTTTTCCATTTCATAACTATATATGCTCTTGTAGTTTCTTACTCGCTTCTTCTCACGACACTGTGTCCTTTTGTGTAACTACAGTGACTGGGCGCTAAGCTCCCCAGTTTCTTGTCAAACTTCCTTCTCCATTCGTCTGTCCTCGTGTCACGAACCGATCCGCATATCGTTCATTTTATTCTCGACAGTTCCAAGTCTTTTATTATTATCGTATATAAAGCGAGTATCTCGCGGCGTTCAAATCGTTACACGTAAATTATAATTTCTTAATACGTATACTCGTAAAAACGAAAAAAACCGCCCTCGATTTAGAACGGTATTTATATGTTTTATTCGACCCGTCTCGTCGATGCCAAAAATATCATTGTTATAAAAAATGCGCGTAAACGTTTCTTTAGATACAATTTTTTTTTTTATATTTATTTACATTATTCTCGCGCGTGTAAAAAAATAAAAGAAGAAAATACGCGATTATCGACAAGCGAAACGCGTACGAGGATCACACATAAAATATACGTGTTATGGTATATAGGTAGTAACATTTTTTTGTCGTCGTCGTCGGACAAGTTAACTGCACGGGTTTTACGGCCCTCTAAGTAAACGCCAGAACGATTTGAATATTATAAAACGGCGTGTTTCTATATAAAGACCGTTTTTTTTTTCCTTTTTTTACGACCGTTTTTATAACGCAATCGATGATCAAAGTCGGCCGTAAGTCTCGCGTACCACCACACGGTAGCGTAATATTGTATTTATATGCATAGGTGGTCGTATATTATATAGAAATTCAAACGCGTTTTATCGTCTAGGAAACTCGCGCCGCCTACGGGCCGGTATAAAAAAAAAAAATAGGAATTTCGCGATTTTCCACGACCAGACGACGAAAACGCGATTATACGCTTATCAATCGTATGCGAGACGGTAAGCATTTAAATTTTTTCCATAAAAAAAAAAACTGTCTGAATATTCGTACCTGAAGCAGTGTGTAATCCGACCGCGAAGCGTTCTGGTAAAAAAAAATGATATTTTTCACTCGCGACCCGCCGCACTCGTGTCGTATGAAAAAAGCACACAATACTACTTGTATACGCGAACAACACGCGTTCATCTGAAAAAAAAACGCCAAATCTCGTTTACAAGATAATATAAAATAGTAATATTCATAATTTTCTCCGCGTAATTTTGTTCGCTTTCTTTTTTTCACTTATTATCGGATAAAAGCTTTTTTTTTTTACCGAAACCTTATAGCGAATTAACAGTTTTATATATCAACAACACGTATTTCTTCATTTTTCACAATAATTTTCAATTCGTTTTTGTATACATTTATATTATTGTTCGAAATCAAAAACCGTGTATACGGTAGGTATTTAGGATTTACGACGTATTATTTATGTTAATTTCCGAATAAACCACAATTTATTTCGCTTTGTACACAATTTCTTCGCTGTTTTTTTTTATTTTTTTAACTCTACATTTTTTTTTTTACTGTAATATTCATAATTTTCGCTACGCGATTTCGTTCGTTTTTATTTTTTTGTTCTGTTGTTGGGGTTTTTTTGTTTAATAATTGACGATGACTTTTTGTGAAAACCGGTATATATTTCTTTATTTTTCATATATAATCTTTGGCTCGATTTTGTATTCACACATACGTATATATTTATATTTTGTACATACATTTATACGAATTCGTTATTTACGAGCATTGATTTACGAGTTTTTACATTTTATTTCTATTATTTTCGTATATTCTTTTATTTATTTCATTTTTTTGTTTTTACTATATCGTTATTACATTTTTTTTTAAATGAATAAAAAAGAGGTGGAGTCCAAATTAGCTTGCAGGACGTCGATATTTATAGTGGTCGATGGGATCAGGGATGTGGAATGAAACATAATGACGCGAGTGAATCGAGAAAGTGTTTTAAAAAAAAAAAAAATGTATTCGAAATAACAGTGTATAGGAGAGTCAAAAAATTGTAAATTTTTAATAAAAGTTAAGTTAGCCGCGTGTCTACGATCGGCTAAAGAATCGGAGCGAAGACGTGTCGAAATAGGAGAGTAATCGTGGGAGGAACAGTCGATTTTCAGTGAACAGCCGGCAAACTGTTCAGGAATTTCGAATGTTTTCCTGTTGACAAGACATCGTAACCGCCATTAAAACAAATGCGCCTTATACTCGAATATCGGCTTGACAAAGGCGCGCACGATAGATGTTTCAAAGGGTTTTTCATTCGGGCGAGACGAGGAGCCGCGCACCAGAATGTCTTTATATGTAAATTAGTGAAAAAAAAAAAAATCTCTAAATACTACAGCCCGCGGTACAGTGACATAATAATCTCGCGAGACAATCGTCGGGTTATTATATATATATATATTCGGAGGAAATTTTATGCTCTTTCGAATATTCGCTGCACGCTTGATCCTCGTTTTTCCCGAATACACACTCGTCCGTTGTCGGTTGTCTGCAGAAACGCCGTCTTGAGACTTTTCGCAGTGGCGCGTTTACGACCGCACCACACCACACTCGCGTCTCGAACGTCCGTCTCGCGTTTTTGTGGGAAATCAATTCGACGACGACAACGCGATAATATTATTATTGCGCGTATGACGTCGGGACCGAAATAGCCGTTCGCCTCGTGTGACGTCATAACGGCGATAAAAACGCGTTTTATACCCGTCTCTTCGTGTGTAGGTCGTGCGTGTTCAACCCCTACGCCACTGTCGCGTAGTTTTATAAACTACTAATACGTCGTTCTCCGGGTTTAATAAGGGGTTATTTAAAAAAAAAATCATTTTTTCGCTTTAAATTTTAAACAAGAACTTTCGTTTCGTCGATTTCTGTATACACACTTATTATTCGTCTGCTAACGCTTCTTTATAGGATTTTCGCGATAGGACTCGCTGGTAAAAAAAAAAAAAAAAAACGATTTCGTTGTTTGACCGTGAAAATATTGTAACGGACTATTATCGGACAAGAATTGTGTTTTTTTTTTTATCTATAGAAAATCCTGCTGCCGGTAAAACGACTAGACCGCCGAGAGTGAGACACCGTTTATTCGGAAAGAAAAAAATCTTTCCGGTTCTAAAAATAAATACATTCCAACTCGATTTCGAACACTCTCGACAATCGTTCTCGGCGGTCGTCAACGGTACTTTTTCCACAACGCAGTTCAACGATTCTCATAAACACTGCACGACATACTGTATAATATAAGGATATAATCTCTCTCCCTAAAACGAACCAATACACGCAAGTCCCGCAGTCTCTTAAAACTTTCACCGCGTATTTCTCTGTTTTCCGTCCTCCGACTTGCCCAGTCGTTCGGTATTTTTTTTTTTCGTCTACATCGCATTCGTATACCCCGTTTATTTCTTAGTTTTAAACGCGAATTCTCGTCCGAGTTCCAAGTCCGCCGACGTCGTCGTCTCGTATAACATTTGATTTTCGTATTAAATACATCGTTTATACGTTATTGAATTTTCGAGAAATTCTCGGGGAAAAATTCCGACAAACGAAAAGTCTATTCTACAAAACCGGATTCCGTACACGAATCGGTAATTAACGTTGGCGATAAAAAACTATTTTTTTTTTCGTCACGGAATCGTTAACGAGAGTGGTGTATTTTACACGATTTTTCGCTCGGTTCGTATCAAAAAAAAAAAAGACCGATTTTCGAAAATTAGAATAGAGATTTGTTGTATATAATAGGAAATAGGAAAAAGCCGTGTCGTCCCAGTACAAATCGCGTGTATACGAGTATATTTTCTACAAAAGCATATAATGCGTATTACACCGAACGGAAAAGAGTAATGATATTTCACAAACGACGCGGTTTTTTTCTCTTTCGTTTTTCTCGATCATAACGACGACATTTTATCCGCGAAGACTTAAAAACCCGCTCGGCGGAACAATCCATTAGGAGATTCGACCGATTCAGAGTTTTATACTTATAAATATATTTTATACGACGAGACGACGAATATAATACGCGTGTTATATACAAGTTGTTGGTGAATGAATCCGACGCTGCAGTCTCTGTGTCCGTCACAGTAATTGAACACAATAATATACTTTTCGCGAAAATTTAATTCTTCCAAAATACACTTACGAAACGTCGTATTCGCAGTACACGAGTCGTTATAAAACACTCGCGGCACGTGTACACACACACACACACACACACATATTTTATTATTTTGTGGACCGAAGGACTTTTGCGTACGTACATTATGTCACATAATATTTTCTCTCGGCGGACGCAGTATACGTATTACATAATATATTGTACATTACACCATAGTATAATTATACGCAGGGGAAAAAAGTCAGAAATTTCAAAGGCTTATTGTTATTCTCAGTTTCTCTGTGGAGACCGTCCGTAACGACTAAACCGTAGTATTGAGATCATTGGCGATTACAAGCGATCGTGAACAAAAAAAAAAAATTCCTGTTCGCCAACCCGCAAACACACTACGTATTTTCACGCGAAATTTCCAGAATATTAGGTAAATGAAAACAATTTTTTTCTCGAAGAAAAAAAAAAAGCGGAAAAGAAAATACGATTTCAGGAGAAAAATGCCGTTCTCGTATTTCGGCCGAACGTGATGAAACGTTCGTTTTCGCTCTGGTGGAAAAAAAAAACGATAATAAAAAAAAACCGTCGCTTTGCCCCAGTTCCATTGGCGAATCACTCCGTCAGCTCAGTACGTTTCTCCTCTTATTCCCCTACCCCCGTGCGCAGTACGCACAATAATATATACGCAGTGCACATACGTATAGTATACGGAGTAACACGCGCACACACACCTGGGAACGATTCGGTAATGATATCGAGATTCCGAAGGATAATAAATATAACCGATGCGCACAGGACGATTTGCAGAGCAGAATGACGTATAGCGAGACTTGTAGACGAAAACAAAAAAAAAAAAAAAAGGAAATCGTGTAAAAAATCGATTCGTTTCGCGTAACGAGTGATATTTTGAAATTTACGACAACGCGTACTCACGTATAAATAATTTATATACGGAAAGGAAAAAAATAATAATAACAAGAGACGTATTGCCCCCCTTCCTAGAAGACGTTTTATACGCGACTTGCGCATAATTTGTGTACGTACATAACGTAATAATTATTATTATTTTCAGCGCGCAGATGTTTCTCTATAATATAGGGTTTAACGACCTTTACTATTATATTATTATGTGTATACGACGTTTCTCGCATTTGCTCGTATATATATATATATAATTATAATAATAATATATTATATAAATATAATTACTGGACCGTCTTCGTATAGACAAAATATTATCTATAATAACGCCAAAATTATACACGGTATATTCGTTTGTATTTTCAAATTCCAGAATACTATTATATTTGTATTATTGGAAAAAAAAAAAAATGAAAACGTCTCGATAATTGTACCGTTACGGTTAAATGTGAATTCGTACCGATACTAGGCGATTTCGAGAATAAATTTTTTACACGAATCGCGGTTATGTCGTGCGCGTGGCCGAAAAAAAAATCACAGCACATTTCGGCGGTACTTTGAAGGAAAATCGGTTTTATTTCAATTTTTACCGAATCGACAGCCGTCGAAATGCCGGAATATATTTTGAAGAGTACGTACTAACGAGTTATAAATCAAGTCGAATATTGTTCGTTTCAATCTAGTCGATTACGCGTTTTTTTTTTAATTAACTTAAATGAACGTGTTATTTCGAGTTCGAGTCTAGTTCAATAAAGAAAACAATTAAGTCGAATTTTTCGTTCAAAGAGCAACGCGGATTTTCCGAATGCGGTTTTTCTCTCGTTTTTTTTTTAAGACAATTTTTATTAGGAATTTTGAAAAAAATTAATTTCCTACGCTCTTCGCAGTGTTTCAATGTTTTTAAGATTTACGCGCATAGAAAATCATAACATTTTCACTAAACACAACGGTTTTCCTCGCTAAATTGACAAGCTATTAACTGAGTTCTGCAGTTGCCACGTACGAATTTCGCAGGACTCTTATGGACGCGCGCACGATCGAGTAACGCGCGTTTGGAAATCAAATTAAAAAAGGACGATTGGAAAATGGTGCGGAAAATGACGTGAAATGACGCGGCCGAGCGAGTGAGACGAAAACTTTTAATTTCCCCTTTCGGAATCAAACTCCGCGGACGACGAAATGACGACTCATTATTATTTTTAAAATGCGGTTGACAGGGGAGAGTGGTGTTTTTATTTCCAATAGTCTGCAGTCTGATCGAAAAACACTGTATACCTATAAATGATACCGTTCGTTGGATATCCGCATCACTCGAGAACACTGTTGGACCGATTTGGCAATTTTTTTAATAGTCCGAATAAAGTCTTAACGAAATCTCAGAAAGTACTCAACCAATCTCCGCACAGTTTTGATACGTAGAGTAATCTATACCGCGTATAGGCATAGTAGTTTGAAAAGTATAATAATATGTCCGTCAGGTGGTGAAAAAGTGATGTATACCCGAAAGGATATTTCCGTTGGCGTATTTCTAAACGAACTCTTTATATCGAATCGAATATCCGCAATGCAACAACAGATCACTAAGAAATACGTTTTTCTCGCTCTCTCTCTCTCGTTTTTACTCCGTTTACACGTATCCAATGGATTTTCACGAATGTTCGCGAAACGGTCAAAATACAAATTTATTGAAATTCGAACAGGACCACGTCAGCTATGTAGTATAATATAAAACATAAAAAAAAAAATCTTTCGCCGAGACCGTTCTGAAAGTTTTCCCAATCCGGTTTTCTCTCCGAATAAAATCACGGCACACCGTTATACCGTCAACAAATTCGTCTCGTATACCGTGCCGTTTCGGTCGCAATGTAATTTAATATAATCAGGCCTACGAAACTCTACAGTTTACGGTCAACAGTGTCTATGACGTTGAAATTTTAGTGGTTCAAAACATACAACATCAGTGGTTAGAAAACACGAATATTTGATAACATTTTCACTGTTATCATAATATCATAGAAAAACAGAGCGCGAAAAAACGCCAGTATAAACAGCACAAACGGATCGTTAAACGGCCGACCAATCACAGAGAGCCTATACCATCACGTCTCCGTTACTATATTTCCGTAATCAATTCTCCGGTTCTATGTTCACGGTCAATTTCCGTTTAGAGGTTTTCCAGCTTATACATCTAGTTAGATTCTCCAAAAACTCGATCAGCTGCAGACCGAGTTTCGCTTCTCTAATGTTCTCTGATATAATATATAATTTATCGGCCCTGCGGCCGTCGAACGTCCCTTCGGACGACGCGCACTGCCCCGACCGCGCGGTATTATTTGATAACGCGGGAAAAATATTTTCTCGTCGTCTCAGAGCACGGCGCGTTCGGTTAAATCGAATCGTTTCGAACGGTATCGCTTTCTTTCCCCATTTTTTTTTTTGGGAGGGAGGGAAGGAAACGTCACGAGGAACCGCTTACATAGCGGCCACTGCGAAAACTCGTCGGGAAAAAAACTAATGTATATACGCACGGTTCGCGTATAATACGCGTGTATATAGGTACAACAACAGTTCAGGATATTTCTTTTATACGAGCAGTGCGCGGGAGGTTGCGGAATCGCAATGAATTCGGGCACAAAACGAACGCGTGTATACGCGCTATAGCAGAGAGAGAGAGAGAGAGAGAGAGAGAAAACACAATGTTTTTGCGCGCGCTTGTATTTCTTCCCCTCGACGGAAAACGCGCGGCGCATTTAATAATAATAATAATAATACGAGTGTGTACGTACACGTCGTGCGAATAAAAGGTAATATGCGAGTGTAGTAGAGGAAAAAATAAATGGAACGTTCGGCAGCGGCAACGGCGGCGTCGTCGGCAGCGGGCCTCGATCGCGAGGGGGAACTGAAAAAGCGTTCGGGGTCGTTCGACCCTCGTCGAGAGAACACCCTCACCGCCGCCATCGCCACCGCCGCCGCCGCCGCTACCATTACGGCGCGTTGCCCACGCACTACGCGTCACACCCGCGCGCGCGTTCCACGCGTCCCTTCCGCCCGCGTCGCTCGCCCTCTTTTTAAACCGCCGCCCGGCCGTGCACAGCACAATAAGAGACGACTTTTGTCGTTCGACCGGAGGAACGGCAAACGAGTTTCACGCGTTATTTTCTATACAGACATATCTGCAGAGCGCGAGGATTTTCCCTATCGCCGCCGGCTCGAAGTCGATGAGACGAAACGCGCGCGCGCGTATAAGCACTTGACTGGCGGAAGGAGATGGGGGGAGGAATGACAATCGACGGGAGTTTTTTTTTTTACTTATAACTTCGTATATACACTCGATCGGATGTAAAACACTCAAATAGTATTTGGAAAAAAAAAAATGTTTTAAAAACGTATTTCGAATAATTTAAACAAAAAAAAAATTTTCCTTAGCCGTGCGACGTTAATATATTTGTTTACAAAATTCACGCCGCGAAGCGTTACAAGATCAAAAATACGGTACAAAACAATAACAGAAAATTAGACGCTTAACGTTTAAATCGCGAATACGAAATATTATGAAAGGCGATTTAATTACGGCCGTATAACGTGGAGTATTGTGCAGAATCGTCCTTGATCACGGGTATTAGAACAAGGTATATTCTGTAGGTGATATTTTAGGGAGTACGTCAAATGAATAAAAATCGCGGGGACTATTATTAATAGGTTTATTTTTATTATGACGACGATATTTCTCTTCTTCTTCGTGGGTTATAAGAAACCACCATATACCGACCATCGTATGCCACGCAGCAATCTTTCTCTATCCGAATCTAATGAATCGCCGATCTGTGTCCGGTTCGATATCGGCTCCGCGTTTTTTTGTGACCTAGCTGGTCTGTCCACCTTAACTTTGGACGTCCAATTATTGGTCTTACGCCTTCTGCGGGATACCGCATTGTAGTACCACGTGTACAAGGGAGCAACCTTTTTTCTTATCACATCGACTACACTGGGATTTCGATACAGCTCCCGAATCTCCTCTCTCAAAAGCCAAAAATCGGCCGCCACAGAATTTTTCTTTCGAACACTAAAAGGTTATTCTGTTGTTGTACCTTATGAAGCGTCCGAGTCTCGCATCCGCATACATCGCCTGCACGGGCCGAATAACAGTTCTATACACGCATATATACGGTCGTTGCGTCTTTGAGCTCTCGGACAGCGTTCTCGACTCGTCCAATCCAAAATACGTATAACCTCTGTTATTGCCCGCGTTCGTATTCTCGCTTTTATTTCCTCTCGCATTTCATTATACGACGACGGTTCTACCGTTTTAAAAAGTAAAGAACGCGGAAATGCATTACGCAGTGACGTACACTGTGCGGGAATACGCGTTATTAAATAAATAAAAAAAAAAAACGTTTAAATAATTTAAATAATATACACGAAAATTCATATATTTTCTTGCGGTATTTTGCTCGTTACGCGTTATTATCCAGCGTTCTCCGCGATAAAAATCGAATTCCTAACGGAAATTCTCGTCCGAATTATTACATATCAGCGGTATATCAGCTGACGGACATTTATTCATCCGTCAACGTTTGCAGACGACCGTGCAGTTCCGCCGTATAATTCCGAATTCGACCGTAGAGAATATATATATAGGAAATAATAATCCTTTCTATATTGTGTACTCTCGAGTTTTCGCGAACGATACATAACGTAATACAAGGTATAATAACCGCGAATATATCGAACGGGGACGACGACTCGTAAGAGTATACTATATATATATTGCTGTAGCGGTTTACTATACAACTACTGCTACTGCTACTACTACTACTCTAAACGCGGTTATAAAACGTATATAAAATATACACTGTCCCTCCGTGTAAATACAAGTACCCACAAGTAATATGTGTGTGCGTGTGTGTGTGTATAATGACCTACGTAAATAAAATACTAAAATACGGTTTTACGATTTATTTGTATTTTTTTTTTTTATGCCGTAAAATAAATACAACAAAATTTCGAATATACCGCTAAATCGTGAATTATGCACAATAAAAATCGACACGCGCAGTCAATGAAACAGAGAAAAATAAACACGAATTTCTATGGCTTTTTTTTTTTTTTATTAAGTGCGGAGTGCCGTTACTACGGCCAGGTATATTAAAAAAATAAAAACGCCGCGCTATTCGTTCTTGACTACTGCTATACGCTATATGTATACGAAATAAAGCTATTATAATAAATTCGGAAATAAAATCGACAATAAAAAGCGCGCGCGCGCGCGCACACACGAAACCGACTGATTTCAAAACGCTTAAACGATGTGCTAAGCACGTGTTTTATTAGTTTAATAAAAAAAAACGTTTAGCGCTTGCGCGCGTATAATTTATAAACGACTACGACCGATGATCGCATTATTAATTTTTTTTTAATATTGCGATTAATATTATTCATTGACTCGTTCGCGGTTACATGAAAAAAAAATAAAAAATCGAATTGATTTCATACGATCGTCGCGATAATTGCTATAGTCATTAACGCGCCTGCCCCGCACATTATTATTATTATTATTATTATTACTTTGCCGTTTATCGTTCAATCGACGCGAAATACGTTCTCGACGAATAAATTAGAATATACGCCGTGACGAACGAGTTGAATTCGGGTCAAATAAATAAAGAAAATATTATTAATCGTCGAGTAATTGATTACGGCTATATAATATAATGTTATTGTAGTATACGGAGACAGAGATTCGTTGAAAATATATAGCCGTTTTCATTTTATACAGAGTGAATTATTTACACCACGAACCTTTGGCGTCTCATCGGCACAGTCTCGGAGGCGCGACTTATTGAAACTTATCAATTCTCGTTAGTACATTACAAGAACACAAAACGTTTAACACTATTTTCCTTTGATTTATTTATGCGACGACCTGCAGATATTATAATAAATTGGGCACTTAAAAAAATATACAGAATTTTTTTTTTTGTAAACGTTAAGTTCTTGGCATTAAAAATAAAATAGTTTTATTTCCAATGGTTACAGCTCGTAATAGACGTTTCGGAAAATACAATAATAAATATCCAAAACCTAATGTATACGGTTCGATACCCAATACACGGCAATCACGAATCGTCAACAGTACAATATATTGATATACAATAAAATTTAAAGTTATCACTGGACTGAATTACGAACCGTTGAAATGAGTTTATTGTACGGACAACGTAATCATTACTTTGCAGACATTGATATTTTCCATAACGACCATAACCTATTTAATATATTTGTAAAATATAATTTTTGTTATTATTTTAAGTTTTTCTCCACTCATTCCGTTCTACATTTGTCGTTATAATTTTAATATTTTCAAACACTCATTCGTTATAACTATACACATATATGTATATTTGTCTTTTAAAATATATTTTTTTCACGGAAATCTCAATAAATAAAGAATTTTTTTCTTTTAAATCCTCGCGAATACTAAAATCAAGATAGTAAAGTTTTAATATATTTAAGTAATATTACCGCGTATATCATAAAAGTAATATATCCCTTTTAAAAAGCAAGATGAATTTTAAAAAAAAAACCCCCCGCGGTATAAAATGTATTCGAAATCTTCGCGAATCAACTCGTGACATATAAAAAAGAAACACAATCGCCCTGTATATCACGTAACTGTATAATGTTGTTTTTATACGCCGTTAACCGCCACTTAATATACTATTACTATATATAGTGGAAAGGCTATACGCGATTATACGATCGTAATAAACATTTTTTTTTTAATTCTTTCGAAGAAATCAATTAACTATAATTCGTTGTTTTAAATGACGTGTAAAAAAAAAACCAAAACAAATAAGATCTAATGAATAATTGTATATAATAAAATGGTCGGCGTACCGCATTATACTGCAGTGTTTTTATTATTTGTATTCGTTTTTTTTTTTACTACCGGGAAAAAAACACTCGGAATAATATATCGCGTCGTTACATAAGACGTACGCGTTATTCGAAGAAAGTTAAGAAAAAAATAAATTTTTTTTTTTTAAACTCTGAACGAGCGTACTCGTTAGGGCGTATCCATATTGTTAGTGTATTGACCGCGAAAATTTCGCGATAAATTCGAATGCGAACGGATACTGGTGATTTATTATTATTTTTTTATCAACAGTTATTAGCCGGTAGCTATTACGCGAACTGGCGATTAACTAAAGAAACCTAACCTAACCTTACTTAACCTAACCTTTTTTTTTAAAAATTATTATTAAATCGGCAATACAACCACTGTCCGGAAAGCAATACTTCGGCCAGTACCTATATAACCTAATCTAATGATATATATTATTTCCGATTTTTATAGCCTGTAACAAGACGCGCGCTATAAATTCACGGAATCGTAAAAAACAAAAAACAAAACCGAACTGAGTGAGTATATAATTATACATAAAAAAAAAAAAAAATTAATTTAAAAAAAAAAAATCACCGTGTCCGACAACGTTAATATTAATTTCGTTTCCCGGTAATTATATGTATATCGTTTATAAATATTTTTATGCGCGCGGCATAAGTATAATATGTAAAAATACCGTTTTATTATTTTTTTTATTTTCTAATAACATGTAAACGCCACGACCAACCGGCAAGATCTGGTCGCAGTGGACACGCGGTTGGACGCAACTCGCAGTCTGTAATGTACAGGTCTCGTGAATAAAATAATTCGACACGCGTTTACGCGGATAAAAGAGACTGGAAAAAAAATGGCTTCAGATGAATTCCAAAACCGTTAGCCGGCGGCGCGTTCTCCGCCACCGTCGTCGTTTTGTTCGCCGAAAATTCACACACACACACACACACACACTTTGGCGGAAATTTTACGATATTTATGATTTATTGCGCGCGTAACGCGCGTCAAAACACGTCTTTTGAGCAAATTTTTTTCCTTTCTTTTTTTCCCCTGCGCCGTTTCCCTAAACACTACGCGGCAGAGAAAAAAAATAATCGTTCTTTATAACGCGCATAAAACGTAAAATAACTATAACACAGTTTGTTTTGACATCTGCGCCGGGTAACCATTTTGTCGTCGCCGTCTGTGCGCTCCGCAGTTGTCCTCCGCTGACAATACTTATTATATACAAAAAAACGCGAACAATATTATATTGCGGTTTGCCGGATAGGTATAAGCGAGATGTGTCCCCGTCGCTATTGCCGATAAATCACCTTTGTAGGTATCGAGAACTCGGTAAATCATACCGTTCGCCGTTTTTTTTTCTCGATAAAAACGGCCCAGGAGAAGGAGAAAAAATGAAGCGCGATAATATTTTTTAAAAAAAACCGAATCGAATGTACCTACGCGCGGTACGATCGACCGCGACGGCGAATGGTTTGGAAAATTATACGATAATAATAAATAGCTCGGGCGAGATGCAGCAGTTCTTGAAAACGGGGAGCTTTTAAGATTCGGTCAAAAAAATAATAAAACCGTACCGCGTTTTTTGAGGGAGAAAAAATCCGTCTATATTATAGTACATATATTTCAGCTGTATAAAGCGCGTCTGGATTCTGCAGAGAAAATTCGTTTTGGGGGAGCTACAAAAAAAAAAACGTATACAGAGCAAAAACAACATTGTTTTTAATTCAAATATATCGTTAACATATTTTATTTGTCCGTATATCGCGCGCAAAAAAAAAAAACGTTTTGGGCCGATCGCTCGAATTTGTAAATTTTCAAAATCCAGTAGTATTTATAAAAAAATTTGGGAACCACTGCCCTTTACGAGGTTAAATATGTGAAATCGTGCGACGACGGGACATATATAATAATAATATGAATATATTAATATTACACTCGTATTATATCAGAAGATTCACCTCTCCGCACGGTATAATCTGAAACGCGTATATTTATGGGGCAGTGCTGCAGTGCGGAATGTATTCCGAGTCACGTGCAATAATAATAATAATAATATATAGGACCCCCCGGAGGATGTTTTGAGTTTTGCGTGCGTATATATATATATATATATATGGAAGGTCTTTGATTATATATATATGGAAGATCTTTGATTATATATATATATATATAATACTAAGGGATTTAAAAAAAAAAAAGGAAAAAAAGAAAAAAAACCTTTCTAAATTCAGTGCGCACAATAAAACGCCGCCTCGGTCGCCGCAGGGACCGTGAAGCGAAATGCGAGCGCACTACACTACTGCAGCGTCCTTTTCTCCGCTCGCCATTTTGACGTTTTGCGTATACACACACATAATAGAGTTATTATTCCCGAGGGATACACGTAAAAAAAAAAAAAAAAACCTCCAGACTCGTGTATACGCACACGAATATTCGTGTCCCAAAGCCCTTTTCCACTCGGTTATCAGCTCGAGTCACATTTTCGTCGCGCGAAATAAGTGCAATTCGTAGTCATCTCCTCGCCGCCGCCGGCTCCCGGCCAATTACCGGATGCAAATTATTCTCGTTACTCGCCGTTCACCCGGAGCCGTTCCAGAAATTACGGGAAACGCGCGCATATATTTTTTATTATTTTATTTTTTTTCCTACGTATAATGTGTGCGGCTCTTTCGCTGGAAACGTCCGATCGTTCGGCCGCGGTGTCTTTTGTGTGCGCACAACGTACGTATACGGAAAAACGGATTTGTTTTTCTTTCGTCAACCCGAAAGGGCTGCCAAAACGAATAGTTTTTTGCACTATCAGTACACAATACGGTCGCGATTTGAAAATATATTACATCAATAATATACTTTTTTTTTCTTTTGTTATTATCATTTATTATATGTTGTTCTAAAAAACAAAATATATATATATATATATACCGCTACTATCGCCTGCTACGCCCCACCACGCCGTTTAACAATATTCGCGAATAATTCCGATTTTTTTTTTCGGATTTTCAAACCAATTTTTTTTTTTTTACTCGGTTAGGTTAGGTCAGGTCTCGTTTGTTATCCGACACGAATTTCGGTAAAACATAATCCTGTTCTATTTTCTTTTGAATTTTTTTTTAATTATTATTATGTTTTAATTAAAACTTTGAACGAAGTTTTTACGCCGTATATTCGGTAAGCTATTGTCAAAAAAAAAACCTCCTGAAATTAAAATATTCGTTTTTTCGAATTTACTCGTTTAAGCGTTTTTTCTTGAGAATTCGACTATTTCACTTGATAATATAATGAAACAAATTGATTATACAGATAGGTACAAGCGGTGTACATAATATTATACGACGACGAAATGCGACTAAACATTTCACGAGAGACCTCCTTGTCAACATTCACAATAGCGCGTATTTTAAACGAATCGCTTGCGCATATTTATTAGAGATTTATTTTATTATTATTAATGTGTTAAAAAAAATAAAACGGTTTTGTTTTCAGATGATGCCGCCGAAAAAATGTGAAATCATCCGAGGAAGTGTTATCATCAAGCGTTGAAAAAAAAAAAAAGTCACCGACGAAATCGCGTAAATTATTATTTACTCGAGTATACGAAATACTGTTTTGTCCGAAATCATTGTTCGGGCGCGTTTTGGAAGGAAAGAATTTACATTTTTTTACCAATAAATCATCAAAATTAAACGAGCTCTCAAGCATTTCAACGTTAAAAGCGTTGTGGACGGACCGAAAACATTCTGGGAGTGCTTGAAAACGATCTGGAAAGACTCACACAAAATCCGCCAATGGAGGTAATAAAAATTATTAATGCGAAATATCGTTGAACTCGAACAATCGCACACAAGAGAAATAGGTTTGAAAAAAAAAAAATGTTTATTTACGTGTCGTACAGCGTGCGAATGAAAACTTTCTCCTCTCCCGTCCCTTTCTCGCGCGTATTATTATATATTACGTCGTATACGATACACGCACTCGCAACGGCGTACACGAGTTGACGGACAGAGTGGAAAAGGGTTTTCGAGTGATTTTCCGAGAGGGTTGTAGAAAAGTTTGTCGAGCACAAAGTCGATTGGGCGCTCGGCGGAAGGATAGGGTAGGGGTAAAAATCGGTCGTTTTCGACACGCGGCGCTGCTGCTGCTGCTGCTGCTGCTGCTGTAGCGTGTTTCTCGGTTCCCTCTGAAGCGTCGTAGAAGAAGGAAAAAAAACCGAAAGGAAACTCGACGAAACGAGTCCTGGCGAGCCCATAAAGCGCATTACGGGGGCTCTAGCAAACGTCGAATTTCGCGTCAAACGCGTGCTCGGCGCGAAAAGAGGGAGCCGAAAATATTATATAATATAAATATTATATGTTCTCTCCCGTTTTTGTATTATTACCGTTGAAATTTTTTTTTTTCCGTCCTTCGTCCTTCGTCGAAGATTTTCCGTTTCGCGAAACGATATTATGCAACGACGACGACGACGACGACGACGACGCTCGTCGCTGCAGAGAGCGTTTTTTGTTTTATGGTACGGCCGTTATACCCGTTTACGCGCGATAATAAGAGCTCGAGCGGGCCAGAGAACGCGTTTATCGTTATCGTGACGAAGACTCTGCACCGTTCGTACACCACCTGCAACAGGAAGCGTATTAACTCGAACGACTTGTGAAATTTGCGTGCGAAAAGGCATCACTTTGTAATACGGATAATCGAGCGCGAATTAACACTTTTAGAGCTGCTCCGATGAACGGGTGAAAAAAATTTACAGTTCTGATCTTATACGGGTACACGCCTCCGTTCGAACGTCGCGATGTCGCCGCAGGTCGCGTTGGCGTATCAGTGGCTTGGCTAGAAATTAGTCAATGGGGGTTATTAAATAAATGTGATACAATTTACTCCAGCATATCAAAGACGCGACACGTTACTTCGACAAGAAGCAAAATTATGAATGCGCTCTCGATTCATAGCGGGCCGAACTAGAAATCCGTTCGATACAGTGACGCGTAGAAAAAGACGAAAATTCAAAAACGCGTATTTTTGCCAGTTTTAGGAAAAAAATTTGCGTGTTTCTTAATTTTCATATATTTTCGTGCGTGTTAAATATATATATATTTTTTTTCTTATTTTTACTATTACTTTTATTATTAATACTATATAAAAAAAATTAAGAAGGAGAGGGGGTTTAAACCCTTAAAACGCACTCGCGACCTGGCTTCGTCACTGTGGCGTATACACAAAACTTCACGACTATATAGTTACTGTTGGATAAACAAAATATTACCGTAGCAAATCAAATACGAAATAGTGTAAATTTAATCAATGAAATTATTCTCATTAAATTCAACGACGCGTGCTCTTAAAAACGAAACGCTTCATCGTGCAAAAACGTTAATTTCAACACGATTTTATTATTTATAACCGATTTTGCACGTAATTCAAGGTGCACCTATTAACTATTATACAACTATTATATATTATGTTGAAACACAAATAAATACGAAAAAAATTAACCGATATTTTAAATAACTAATTGTAACAAAAAAAAGAAAAACTTTACGTATTGTTAAAATTAAACGGTTTAATGTGTTTCCCGTATGAGTTTATATATGACTGCAAACACACAAATATTTAAAATGTATTTATTTATACAATTATATATATATATGACCCGCACTAAGTCAATAATATTTATTACGTATATATATATATATATATATATATATATATATATATATATATATATATATGTAGGAATTCGGTATTTACCGTCAAAAATAAAAAAAAGTATAGTTTAAAAACATGAACGAACTGCGTCATTATAAAAACTTATTTTTTCACTCTAAATAATAATAAAACGATTCGACGTCGAAACGTATAATATAAAGCGCATCATTATTATCATTACCCGAGGGAAGAATTTTAAGTATTTATAGAAAAGAAGACATTTAGAGACAAAAAAATATATATCTGCTGCACACTGCCGCTCGTATATTTCATTCCGCGCAGCAGTATAATAATATAACGCCGGTGTAGGAATTTAATATATATATATTTTTTTTTACATACAAGCAACGCTCGCGGTATACCTCCACGAAAGAAATAATAAAAAAAATATCTCACAAAAGAATCCGCAGATTTATGGCGGTTTCGGGGAAAATTTTCCCCTATTTTTACAACGGTAAAAAACTGATTTTTCTCGAACGCCGAAACCGTCGTCTTTTGTACTCGACAAAAGTATCGTTACACGCCGCGTACCGTATTATACAAAGACCGATGTCAAAATACGCGAGTACTTAAATACTGAATTTTTATATATATAATAAGACATCAACGGATTTCGCGTCATTTATATACGTATAAAATGCGTAGATCCTTTAAAATAGATCACACGGGCGTATTTTAAGCTTCCCATACGCCACAGTTGAAAATATAAAAGTAATAAGCGTACGTCGTTGAGTTTTTATAATAAAACGACGTGTTATACGAGGAAAAAATATATTCTTATCATTTCGGCCTCCTCCAAACTCCACGGCTAAAAAAATTCTGGTTTCGCCTAAGAATCGCACGGAGTTGTTCGATTATAAAATAATTAATCGCATTACGTAAAACCATTTTATGATTTGTTTGCTTTCACTATTGTAAATGTATAATATATAAAAAAATTACATTGTAAACCGCGAATAATTATTACTAAAACCACAGTGAAACCGACTATATTTCGAAGTTTCCAAGGGCAGACATAAATCAAGGGCAGATTCGGACGTGTTTAATTAGACACTAATTGCGAAAATGACGTTAATGGTCGAGAAATATGTTAATAACATGTACACGCTGTCTAGACAATGACGTCAATGGCCGACTTAATTGAATACGTTTTCTGTTATAAATTCTTAAAACAATGTAGCGAACACAGAGTGCCGCGCACAGATTTTGTGAATGTCAATTTAAAAACGGTTCAATGAAATATGAATATGTTTAAGAGTTTTCACACTTCGCGCCGTGGCACCGTTCAAAAAGAACCCAGCTGCAACGTGCGCTTAACACAAAAAAAATTCCTTTTTTTTATCTCGTTTAAATTTCGACCAGATTTCGTAAATGAAAATTTTAAAGACTTTAAAAAATCAAAATTCCATAGTCTTATCATCAATAATATTTGTGACGATTAACGGATACAGGAAATCGTTTTCATCGTATCGTTCGACAATAACACGTCGTAACAGTAATATTACTTTAATCGTAAATAACGACTATACCTGCTGAGCTTCTGCTTTTGAGCATACTATATCTGGCTCGTTGAACATCGAGCATTTTTTTTTCGTTCATATGTACTCGAATAACATTAACGTTTCACTTTGTTGACGACCGCGCTGTACTATATGAGTCTAACGAGCACCTTATATAGTGTTAATTTCGTGTTTTTTGGACAGTAACCTCGACTTAAATATTGGTATAAAAAGTGTTAAAATAGCACTTATTTCGTGCCTTTATTCTTCTGTCAATCTATTCGTGATGGCTCGTTGGTTGTTGCCAACTCCTAGGTATTTAGAATTCGATACCCCTTCAAATACTGAATCCTCAACTACCAGAGAATCTTGTACACGCTATCTTCCGAGATACGAGTATTATCAAATACTCAAAACGCGTTTTATAATAAAAAAAAAAACTTACAAAATTGCTTTGCGTAATGTTTACGTCGACTCGGACAGCGTTGAGCTGCGACTACTACGAGGGGGAACCAATAAAATACCGAATAGCTGATCATCGCCGCGGTGCACCAGTCCTGCCCGAAGACGGTTGTCCGAACGCGTATCCGGGACGCGCTCAAACGAGTTTCCCCATTGGCCGTAGTAGCCGCCGATTAATATTTATCGCCTTATACGGCCGCGGCGGAGGAAAAAAAATAAAGAAACACAAGAATCTCAGGTCAAGTGATTTTCACCGTAGATTGCCCTTACTTCACTGTTTATTATACTTCTCGTCAGTGGCGCAGACACGAATTTTTTCCGTGGGGATTCACAGGAACTTTCTAAATATACTACAGATATTTTGTGTATCATTTATTAAGTAATTTTCAGTGAAAGTATGTCGTATAATTACAAAACAAAGTCGAATCTACGATTGTTGTTTACAGTACGTGTAGCATTTTTTTCGCATTAATCTTTGTTGTATACCGCGGTTTTTATGAAGAGTCGATTTTTCAAGAGATATTATAAATACTTGACTCGGTTTATTCAGAATTTTCTCGTACGGAATTTCGAATTATTTTCGACAATCGAGTAAAAACAAAAATTAATATTCCTCGTCGATTATTTAAAACCTCGTGACTTGTATACGTTCACATAAATATATAGCACTGCGTAATGCTCGAGATTTTTGAGCTTCATTTAGTTATAACGATAATATGCAATGAAATTCGCTATTAATCTCACAATCGACGCGGTACAAAATTTCAAAATTTTAAATAGGTAAAAACGATTTTTTTGACGAATTTGGGGGGACCTCTTGTACAGTGGCGTATTTAGGGGAGGGCTAGGGAGGGCAATCGCCCCGGGCATCACGTTTTTGGGGATTGTTTTAGGGTATTATACGAATAATATTACTACTTTTTTCCCCTTTTTTTTTTTTCATAGTTTAGAGAAAAAATATATAATCGGGTAATTTTCAGTAGCCAAATTTCGCATAATATAATAGTTTCTTTTATTCATATCGCGTGATAACTGATAATTCATTGATGTAAATTATAATTACCGGCTACTTAATATTCATTAATATTGTATGCAAAAAATGAAATAAAATTTTTTTTGTTTACCGGTCACTGTAGCAACCACACAACTCCGGAAATTGTCTATTTGTCGCGCACCAAAACTCATTAATATCTTAGCAACGAATTTTGCGAGAAATAAACCTACGTGCACACGACTTGTCTTTTTATCATATTATTGAATAAACTTATTTTGTCAAAAAACAGCTGTCTTGGATAGTTGACCTAAACCCTTCAAACGTCATCCTTGACCAGCACTAATTAATTATTATTTCTTGGTTTATGACTAAACGAAAATTGATATTCTGCTGCAAAATTTGCGTATAGCGTATAATAAAATACACTTTATACGTAATTTTTTTCTTGCGTACACTATAGGTTGGTCAGAGAGGGCAACAAGTAAATGTGTACCTAGGCCAACGAAATTCTGAATACACCACTGCGGCCTTGCACACTCTCCGTATAAACAGCGTTTTAATAGAGCGTTTTACGCGCACGTAATCGTATATCGGACTGTTATTTTTCCTAATCTACTCACAAAAATCTCCGGTAAACAAGTAGAAATTATAGGTTTTATCCGAAGACGATTCGTTCGTCAAACTACACAATAAATATCCGTGTGAATCGTTTTTACTACGCGTACTGGAAAAAAAATCCTGCTCACGTTTTTGTCGATTCTTATAAGCGGCCTAAAAACGTTTTTGTTTTCTAACGTTCCGTTCGCCAAACGTTATACACAAGTAAATCGTATACGTTACGCGTTATATAATATCTTCTCGTCGGAGATCAAAATCGAGCGAGCGACAGACCTCCCGTGACATCCATTACCTTCGTCGTCGCGCGCACGAGTTTTGTTTTCACGAATTTTTGATCAAATTAATATTGGTTTGAAAAAAAATTTAAATAATAATTTCGGGGCGGACAGTAGGTATACACGAGTTTTAATTGGATACTCGAAAAACCCGTTTGACCGTAGGATAACCATCGCGAAGTAGTACTTAGAAATACATAAACGAAACGCATTTTTATTTTTTCAAAATGTACGTTTTCGTAATGATATGCGCGTGTTGTCGAGACGAAAATTTGAAAACGACAAATGATTTGTTCCGACTGTACGTGTATTATTTCTTATCGAAATTCTCGCACAATTTTGCAGAGTGAAGAAAATTGCTTTTTCTTCTGTCGTCCGCGTCGTTTCAACGCGTTTCTTCATATATTTAAGTTTGAAATATCAACTTAAAAACGCACTATTATCATAAACTGTTCGAATACATTCTGAAAACTTTTTTTTTCTTGCGAGTATTCAAAAAGTGTTTTCTTGTTTTATTATTTCAGAAGTATTACACGAAGTAATTATTTCAAACTAAAACCGCGAATTTCAGTTAAAATAATAACGTCAAGAGAAAAACTGAAACGCTATATCAAACAACGAAGAAACGCACGGGCATGATACATTAATAAATTTAATAATATTCTCCTGTTCTGGGCCCATCGAAAAGGACCAATAAAATCGTTCGCCGCTTCTACTATATACGCTTTTCCCGTTGGTCTCGCTATTCGTCGCCGCGTCAAATGTCAAAAGTGGCGTTTATACGCGGCGTCAAATCCCTTTTCGTCGTATCAATCCATCTCTGCCGAGGTCTCCCCGGGGATCTCTTTCCCGCACACTTTCTTTATATAAGATATGACCGTCACTGCACGTTCTATAATATTTTACTTCTTACCAACTGGCAATAAATAGTCGAGAAAAATTCGCGACTTTTAGCTGTTATTGTTGCGATCAGTGTTTGACAGTGCAATAACGAGTGTGGTGGTGTGCAATTATCACAGTCTTCGACACTAAGTTTCTTTTTTTTTTTTAAGGGCAACCAGGACGACCATTGATTCGGCCACGAGGCGAAGTCCAGCGAACTATAATAAATTAGAAAATAATTTTTTTTAAATACTTCGATAAAAGCGTATTTTAACCCCCCAAATATATACGCGTATAGAAGGACATGAATGGGACGACGTAGGAGGAGGACATGAATAATAAATTCGATTTTCGTAAAAATTAATTCGTGTATCATAACGGATATAATTTCGAAATTAATTAAGAAGGTGGAAAAAGTTCCTGTTATTTGTTTTTTCGGCCGTCTGTTTGACGTTCCGGTAACCTGTACCACCGCCGGACGCTGCGCTGTGCTACTTGTATAATAATCAATTGTTCGCCAGGGAATCGTCGAACAGTCGTCATTTCGTTTCCCGTATAAGTCTCAAAAGCTATTTTCCGGTCCCGACGAATCGCGTTTATCGAGAGAATCTCGTCGAGAGCGAATCGTCTCCCTCGTTCGACTCTCTTGCGCAGCATCAGCAGCACAGCAGCAGGCGAGAGAAAAAGCGCTGGCGCGCACACAATGTTTGCAATTCCGTTAAAGGTCGATTCCCCGACTTTCTCCTTTTTTTTTTCGAGCAATAGATAGACGCATATATATATATACGCGTTCCAACGTTCATTGGAGACGATTTACTTTCATGAGTCCGACTACTACTACTACTACTACTACTACTGTTCCTGGGGAAATTCTGAATTATTTCGTATATATGTGTGTGTGTGTGTGTGTGTCATGTACGAGTGTATCGAGCCGATCATCAATCGCGATGCTGTTATATACGCCGAACGTTTGAAAATGCGCATAGAAAATATACGAGTTTTTCGCACTCGTTATATTGTATACGTCTGTTAGTACCTTTTTTTTTTTTTGCTCTCTTAATTTTAAAACGTATTTCGACCGGCGGCGCACTCGAATCGATTTTCCCGTCCCGCAGACGTTTTTATTCTCCAAAAATTATTTAAAACACATACGCGCTTTTTTTCCACGCGACTGCGAGTGTTTTCGATTTTTTTTTTTTTTTTTGCTAAAAAAACAATATATGTATAATTTTACACACATTTCTTCGCCGTCTTCAACAGTCTGCAGGAGGCTTTTTTTTTGTAACCGTTATTTAAAGAACACTTATCGACAATTTTCAAAATTAATATCCCACCTTCTACGCGAACGCGAACTCTCCAGAATACGCGAACGATTTTCCCACTTTCTCTTATTCTGTTTCCGCTTCACCGCGTGTTAATAACGTATATCACTACTACTCGAGGGGAAACATTCGTGAGATTTTCGAAAAAAAATTTTCCACGAAAATACGTATCGTTCGAGAATTTATAACGGAAAAACAGTAGGTGTCGCGTTTCAGAATCGATGGCGCACATAATTTATAACGAATGAGTGAAATAACTGTGTGGAAAATGATTACAATATAAAAGAAAAAACGCAGAAACGCACGAAAAACTTTCTAAAAAAAAAAAAATGTGAATAAGTAAAAAAAAAAAAAATTATTTATATTTCCCCGAGTTATGGAACATGGGGCTGAGATGGGATGCGGTACGGAGGACGATACGCCGTGCCCCGAGGGATGGAAATAAACGGGGTAAAATCCGAAGGGTCTTCGGTTTGTGCCGGGGTGGGGGGAGGGAAGTGCGCGGGACGGATGAAAAATAAATTGAGCGACTCGAGCGACAATCGGCAAACGTGTGTAACACACGGCCACCGCACCCGTCCTATACAGTTTTCCGCCAGCTAAATCCTTAAAAAAAAAAATCCTTATCCTACAAAAATATATATATAAATTCTAGTGTACAATTTATATTCTTGGTCGACTCGGTATCGTTTATATAATAAATCGCGATATCTTGTGATTTATGGAACGGAGTTTTTTTTTTGGCGAAAAAATATAACGAAACGCGATGATAATATATATATATAAAACATATAAGTTGTGCGTACTGTCACGAGGGATTCGCGGGGTTTTTTTTTTTAGTTTCTAAAGAGTTTTTCATAAAAAAAGATATCCTGATAAATCTCCCTCCGGCAGCAGCATCCGACCATTCCCCCAGTTCTTTCCCCGTTCCTGTACCGCCGACGATACGTACGTATGTGTACTGTGCGAAAAAAACCGAGTGTGTGTGTGTGTGTGTATATATGCAGGGTCTTTGAAACCGAATAAAATATACGAGAAAACGTTTTTTTTTTTTTCATAATATATTCAACGCGTATTGTCTTTTTAGTGTCCACAGTAGTGGTAGTATATTGTAATCGGTAAAAATTATAATTCGTATTACACAGAGTCTAAAAAAGGGATTATATACTCGCACTATAAAAATATATATGAAAAAAATAATAATCGTGTAGTACACGGATCTATTTTATTTTTGGTTTACAAAAATGACATTTTGAAAATCAAGTTTTCTTAAAATACCTACAGACTATGCTCGTTCTCGCAAATCGGTCAAACAATTGCCGAATCGGTTTTCACCCATTGAAGTAAAAAAATTATTCTTTAGTGTTTAAAATCAGAAAACGATATACACGTTCAATAGTGCGTTCTCCGCTGGAATTATATCGGAAGTCAGTATTTACATCGGTGTTTTTTTTTTTTCAATTGTCTTTAACATACTTCAAACGTAATTTCGAGATTTTCATATGCGTACCTACGTCATGATGATTGATCGTATATTTTATTTTGAAATTATTTTCTGACGGATTTATTCGTGGATTTGCAATATCGAGAAGCGACTAACGCGTTATGTTATAATGTGTATAAATATATCCTCACTGAAACATAAATTATAGATTATATTATATATATATATATTTTAAAACCGAGATATTTTGTCCGCGCGTTTTCCGTATCGTCCTTATTGCGCGCGCGTTATAATGGAACTCGAGACGTTTTCAGTCGCTCGTTATATACAACATATTATAATAATACACCTAAATCTTTATCAGCCGAGTCGTATATAATGTGTGTCAGATAAATAAAATTTACTAAAAGCTTATGGTAATATTAAAAAAAAAAAAAAAATACTATGATTTAATGACATATATATATATATATAGGTATTATACATTACACGGACGTATAAATACAAAAGTTATTTGTAAAAAAAAAAAAAATTAATTTTTTAAATATATTTTTAATATTTTATTTTATATATATGTATGTGTGTGTATAAGTCATGATGTTAGCGACTCGTTTCATTCGACGTAATTACACACGTTATTGTATACGTATTCAAATAAGTCGTATATTAAATAATTTATTAAAAATACATTAGGGCATACATACAAATTACACGTATATCGTGAAATGAATAACGTTTTTCAATGTTCTCTCCGAAACCGTCGTTACACGACGTAATATATTTTATAAAAATATACGTACAATTTAATATATTATATAATGTAAAAACTTCGAAATCGCAATATATTTTTTTTTATATTCCTCTATATTATTCTCACTGTGAATAATATCAATTAAATACAAATATAAGTTATATATCGATATTAATATAGTCGATGTCGTATTTAAAACGTTTCGAGACGGAATCGATTTCCATCATACGTAACACGTGAGAATAGAAGCGTATAAATTTATCTCGTTTTTTTTGTTACATTTATTTAATATGTAAAAAAATGTTTACGGTGTGTAAATATCGCGCAACGAATGAAGAGAAAAGAAAGATTTGAGAACACTTTGTGGGAAAGTGTGATGGACTGTATGGCACGTCAAAAATATATCTCTGAACGTTTGAACCAGTGGCGGCTATTTCATAGTTAAGAAGGTGCTTATAAGCACCCCTTACATTTTTGATTGGGTGGCTGGGTAGGTCTCAAACCCCAGTCCTAAGTCCTAAGACCACTGACCAAGTGCTTAACTTTGGAAAAAAGTAGTAAAAGTACTGTAGGTAAAGTAAAAAAAAATTGGTTCCTTTAATGTTAAACGGGTGGGGTGGTCTATTGAAAATCCTGAGCACCCTTAAACATTTTTTTAGATAGCCGCCACTGATTGGAACAATTAAAAATATAAAATACGTTATAATATAGTGGAAATAATAAACAGCTTTTTGACGCATATAAACGCGTACATTTTTAACGTTAAAATTACGATTTTCGCGCCGGCGCGCCGCTATATGAACGAAGACGAATTCAAACGAATCGGTTACTTTGAAAAGGCACCGAGTCCACATTTTGTCATTTATCCTTTTATGACGGATTTCGTGCGATATCGAGCGTGTCGATTGTTTCGTGAAGAGAGCTACAATATGAGTCCACGCACTCTATATGCGTTTTCGGGCACGTCAATAATTCGTGGATCGACTGTTGAAAGCCACTATATGTCCTGGATCCAAGTTCTCTTCAATACTGTACATGTAAAAACTAAATACGAAATTTACGGACTCGGTGCCTTTTCAAAACGACCGATTCAAACACATTCGACTCGAATAAACGGCCGACGCGTTATAAAATACCGGTCCACACGGCCCGTTTTACTAGAAATTCGTTGTCGTTTTTTTTTTTTCTACTCTCCGACGACGAGTGCGCACGAATATGTTATATTACGTGAGTTACGCCATTGGCGTTTATATACCGTTTTTTTTTTTTATTTCTTCACGACGAACGTTCCGACACGATATCGCGTATGGAAATAAAAATATTCACGTTGACTGTGTATTGGTGTGTCGAGGTTATTAAAAAAAAAAAAAAAAAACGAAAAAAACGAAAAAAATCCTATTGCTCGGCGCTGCGGGGGGAACGGCGGCGTGTGGCCGAAATCGATTTCTTTTTTGTACATTTTCTCCGACTTTTTTTTTTTTTTTTTACCGAACGCCGTTTCCATATTTCGTGAGATACGTGCACGCGTTGTTACACAACGCACTAAGTGTCGTATTGCCAGACGATTTATGTCCGTTCGGATCTCAATACCAGGCGACGACGGCGTAGCGGCGATAGGGTTTAAGTGGTTTTCATGATTATATATATATATATATTTTGTTCGAAACTAAAAAAAAAAAAATGTAATTTACAAAAGCGTATAATAGCTACGGGACATCTCGTCCCGTCTACGAGTGGCTCGAAACACAAAACAATTGATAGATATAATACATAAAAAAAAAAAAAATTAATACTTTCGTATTTCAAATCTATTCAGAACCCCTGCATTTCGTTCAGTACTTGCTCTAGACGCGTATCGGCCGTACATTTTTATAAACTGCCATATATTACACTCAATGGATTTCTGATATTGTGTAAACATCTGTTACGGCGGTATGACGAGGGTAAATCTCGGGATATGGAACGGAAATGTGTAGACCGTTGTCATGACGACTATAATAACAATATTTATCAATATTAACAATATTAATTAATTTACACGCAATTATATATGCTATTATATAATAATTGCGTGTCAATGTATCGAGTACTAGCGGACTGTTTTTTTTTTTTTATAACGAACATTTAGTTCAGGGGCGTATTTAGACATTTTTTTTTTTTGGGGTGGGGGCATTTGAGTAAGTATCATTGTTGAATTATTTCTAAATTCTAATCCAAGACTAAATCTTAAAAATAGGAAAAATTACCAAATTCTCAACATTTTAAAAACCACTACATATTGGGAATTTATTAAATATATTTCATCCTATAGCCATAACAGGGCACAGGGAATCAGTAAAGAAAGTTCATGAAATTTCGGAGGAGGGGGGAGTTGAAGCCCCATCAGCCCCTTCCTTCATAAATACGCCCCTGATTTGGTTACAAAGACCTTCTCTAAAAAAAAAACCGTTTTTTTTTTTGATAAAATTTTAAACTGCAGTGCGGGGAATGGATTTCGATCGTCCGATTCTCCCCTCGTATTCACTCCACCGTCTCCGGGGAGATGCGCAGGAACAGCGCCGGGTAGTGCGCGCGAGATATTATATAATCGTATCGTCCAGCCTCGAATCTATACTCGCACGGCCCCGGCAATTTAATTCTACCGCATTATTATAAGAGGCTGCGTGTATTATAATCTCGCGCGTGCACGCATATACTTACACGGACCGCCGCCGGTGCTCGACTCGAAGATTTATTATTACAATAAGGCGACCGGGACGTATTTAATTATTCATCGGGCCGAGTATAATGCACACACACACACACCTTTCGTTTAAGTTGAAAATACTACTATACTTACTACTCGAACCGGGTAGTGTACGCGGCCGGTTTAATTTATTTAAGTCTCTCTCTCTGCGCGCGCGCGCGCACGAGAAAATGCGTACTTACGGCGGCGGCGGCGGCGGCGGTTTTATTCCCGAGGGATCTCTCTATGCGCGCGTATACCCTGCGCGAAAGGGACGGAACGGAGGAGAGGGAATTGTTAGTTAGAGAAAAGCGCAGCTGGTCGTCTCCTCCCCTGCCGCCGCCGCAGCAGCAGCAGCAGCAGTCGCGCGGGCTTTAACGCTGATGTGCGGTCTCTGCTGCAGGCGAGCCAATAGGTTTTCCCTCCGCCCGCCCGCCCGCACTGTACACAGACGGAAATTGAACAAACTTTCTTTCCCCGCCCCTCACCATCACCCGGTAATCTCGCCGCGCGTACTGACGATCGTCTCGCCCTGCCGCTGCCGCTGCTGCACGCCCGCCCTCCCCACCCCGTCCGCGTGCAGCACAGTACTATGACCGCGAGAAGTTTTGTGCCGGACGATAGTGCTGCTGCTACTTGTTATTGTTATTACGTATATTATACGCTGCCGCTGCTCCGGCCGGGGCGTATACGGACACACGCTGTACACGTACACACACACACTGTACACAAACACACTGTACACACACACACTGTACACGCGCGCGCGTCTAATAATGAAAATTGCTTTTTCGACCGAGCGATAAGCGCGGTAGTGTACGAATGAAAAATCGCGAAAACACGCGCGTTTAATATTATAAACTCGTTTTTATTTGAGAGAGAGAGAGAGAGAGAAAATATGCGTTTGGAGAGAAACGCACAGGTGTGGATAAAAATATGTTTTTTCTCAGCTGCAAAAAATATTATTGGTAAACTCTGTGTTTTCTAGGACGCTGAGTAGAAAAATTACAGCAACTTCCCCTCGCCCACGCGTACAGTTCTTTTTTTTTTGCAAAATAATAGGGTTTTACGATAAAAAAAAAAATTAGTAACAGCGACGAATAGAATAAAAAAAAAAAACAATAATTTTATTATAAACCGTTCATAAAAAAAAAAGTGTTGAGACGCGTAATTGCCAGGCGAGTTCCTCACACCGATAAACCCATAACACGTTCGTTCCGTTATTATATTTCGATTGAATCTTAAATCAAAAATATGAGTTTTGCAAAAAAAAAAATGAAAAAAAATTGTTTTTACTATTTTTTTTTGGGGGGGTTTAGTGAGCCTATAGATCTATAATGAAACAGTAAGAAAATCCTACCAATTAATAAACTATTATTAACCAACAAACTCGATACATAAAATAAAGACGCACGCTTTTTTCATAAAAAAAAAATTACCTTTTTTTTCTTTTCTTTTCTTTTTCGTTTATATATTACATTACGATTTCGATACGATCGTCGCCATAGTCGATTTCAATTGGATTTCTCAAAATTTTTCTCGTGTAAGACACGAATTTTTTTTTTCTACCACGAATCGTGTGAAAAATATACGTAGAAATACTAATAAAGAAAAAAACGACTTTACGGTTTACAATTTTTTTTTTCTCCCCCAAACAAATTCAAACACACCCATATTGTCCGCGGACGAGATGTGACCACAAAAGGGATATAATATATATTCATCGAAATCACTTGTCCCCCCCCACCCCCGCGATTATCGTTGTACGTCTCTTTAGATATACGAGCGTGAAATGCGCATTTCACAATGCGTTCAAGAATAAGCATAGAATATATTATTATCACCGCAGCGGCGGCGGCGGCGGGTGGTACACAGGGCGGGTCTCCGAGTCGGCGGCCATTTGCCGCGTGCTGCAGCAAAGTCCCGGGCGCTCATCGTACACCGCGTTTTTTTTTTTTTTTTTATATCCCGTAATAATCGAATATTATTATAATAATTATAATCAGATAAATTCTAAAGATATATATTCAGATTTACATACGCGGTTTTTCGTTGTCGTTGTTTTTTTTTTCCTTTTACCCTGCAACAGCATCACGTGTATTTCCTTCTGGTGGTACACTGTACAATATAATATTATATATATATATATTATGTTTTCGTCTAACCGAGATCGATAAAAATATTAAAATATATATATATATATTGTTTTTCACGAGACTATTATACACTTTCACAGTATATACCTATACCTACCTACCTACGTGCGTACAGCGCGTATCTGATATTATATGTATGTGTAATTATTATAGTTGTTTGTTTTGTATAAATCCGCCTATTTATATAGATAATAATTAATATAAATCGCCGCAATACATATATATATATATAGGTATGGGTAAAATAAAAAAAAAATGTTTTCGAATATATTTTCTTTATATATATATATACAGATAACGACTACTGCGCGATATATCAAATGTATACGAAGAGTATACTCAAAAAAAAAAAAACATGTACATAAATATATTTATTTAAAAATTCTTATATGCATGTTTACGATATAGATGATTTAAAAAAAAAAAAAATTAAATATGTAGGTACAGTAATTATAAAAAAAAAAACTCGTATGACTTACCCACGTATATGGCGCGTAGGAAAGAAAATATAATAAATGTCACGGAACACATTTATTGTGTATACTATCGCGAGATGACAGTTGGGTAAACAGACTATAGAAAAATGTTATAAACAATCGTAAATAATATGTCGAATAAGAAAAATAAAAAAATTCATATAATATACGATCGAAATGGATTGTTTCTTGACTATTTTTTCGTCCCGCTATATAGAAAATAAAATAAAAAAGGCTTGAAAAAGTAGGCTACATATACAGCGAAAAATTCGACGATAAAACCGTAATAATGCGTTCTCGTACAAGTCACTGTATAATAATACATTTCGATGCCGATTTGGATGGACTGCGTTCCGCTTTCCGTATATACAAAACACGATCAAACACGTTCACAAAATCCATTATAGCTTTTTAACGCGTCACAATCGAATTGACAGTTTTTGACAAGGGCACTGCGTACGTCCGAAACTCGTTCCATTCGCTTCGAACACAAAACCGTTTACATGTATTTCGTGACGAACCGGTAAACGTTTTACCTCGGGAAAAAATCGACGAGCTAAAGAAAAATTGTCGTCGCCAAATACGAGCGAATTGTTTAAAAAGTGAAAAAGCGCAGCGAGCCGCGCGAGTGTTGTGGCTATTATCATAACCCGTTTAGAAGGAGATTTTTTTTAATATTGTTTTGAATTTGCGAGGAACGTATAGTCGTGTCGTTGAAAAATCTCGCGTTTTGAGCTCTTAAAATAAAAAATAAAATATTGTCCGTGTCCGAAACGCGTCGTCGATTTTGTTGAGTTTTAATTAAATTTTACAACTGTTGGGAAAATCGAAAATACGCATATAATGTGTAAACGGATTAAATCCGTTACCGGAACGCAAAAAAAAAAAACATTTTTTCTACTATATTCTTTTATTATATCCTATTATTTCTATTATATATTAAATGCGCGCGCGAATAAAAGCAAATAGCAATTACGATTTTTTTCAATTATACGCATTTCTCCTCGCTCGTGTCAGGAAACTCTTCGATATTATATTTTATGGGTATACACTGTCAGCAGTATTCGATTAATAGTGGACACTCCTACGATTTCCAATCAAAACGATTGCTTCGCGCGATTGAGATATATCTGAGACGAGCTATCTATTAAGAATTTTATAAGTCTTATAATATTATCCATAGGTTTTCGTACGCTTACGTATCGAAAAACAACGCGTACATCAATACACAATAATAAAATTACGGTTTGATAATAAAATAAGAGAAAATATATTTATTTTACGTTTAAGAACGTTAAAAATTATTTTTAACAAAATTTTCAGCCTACCGTCTTATTGCAGGTACTGTTTTGAAGATATAATTTTAAGAGGGACGCGTTTTAAGCGTTACAGATATAGGGGGGACACGTCCGTTCAGTTAAAAAACAGTGTATAGAAACTCGGAACAAATCGATTATTTTTGTTGCTCTGATAATAATTCGTCGTGAAAAATAATTCGCTACGCGTCGTGTAAGTCTCACGGCTAAACCAAAAAAAAAAAAAAAAAAACATTAAAAAATTTAAAATAATCTTTTTTTCTAGACGAGCGTCTCGTGTACGACGTCCTGCACATTTTATTATATTAAACTCATTTCTTTTCGTGTATACTATTTCAGGGACTCGACGCAGGGACGGGACGCGGCCGTGACGAAGAAGAATGAGAAACTCGAGTGTGATTTACGACGGACGCGAACGAGGCTATATGGACGATTATGGACGGACACGCGTTATTTTTTATATTTTTTATTATTACAATAATATTGTAAATAATTGTATATTATATTAACAAATGATTATTATTTGTTAATATAATGTACAATAATTATGACCGATTCGATGTGCAAGTTCACATCACACACGACCACTAATGGCAAATAATATTTAATATCTTTCAAAAAAAAAAAATAAATAAATCGAAAAAAAAAACGTTTCGGCGTCAACGCGTTATCGCGGTGTTTAAAATCGTTTTACGTGCCATTTCGTATCGCATTTATAACGTTATTACGATATGAGTACATACTTACTTTGAGTATATATATATATATATACTTACATGAGTAATCTGTGTGTGTGTGTGTGTGTTTTATTTCTAGGACTTTTTTACTGCGGTTTCAAGATTATTATATATTTTTATTATTGGTCGTACGCACACTTGTTTTATTATATGTTTACTGCGCGAACATAAATCCCGCCGCACAACGATTTCAATACTCTACTAATTTTGTATTTTTTTATTCATTTTTTATTGTATTTTAAACGGACAGGTTTATTGCGTTTTTATTTTTATGTCCAAAAAGTATATGTATACTCGGATATAATGTGTGAAGTGTGTAACAACATATATTTTTTGACGATAAATACACCACAAATACACTTGCACTAGCCTCAATTACAATAATAATAAAAATTACAATAACAATAATAATAATAATAATAATAATAATAATAATAATAATAATAATAATAATAATAATAATAATAATAATAATAATAATAATAATAATAATAATAATAATAATAATAATAATAATAATAATAATAATAATAATAATAATAATAATAATAATAATAATAATAATAATAATAATAATAATAATAATAATAATAACAATAATATGACAAAAAAATCGAAATTAATTTTTTACTGAGAAATACTAAAATTATATAATAATAAGCGTGCAAATGTAAGTTTTTTCCAGTTAATCTATATACGCATATATTAGTTATATAATTATGCCCGCGCCGCGTGTTTAAATGATTTATTATAAAATATTTCCTATTTTATATTTGTCACGCGTAAATACGTTTTTTATTTTCCGACTAGTGACTTTTTTTTTGTTCTTGGCTATCGCGACGATATTTTTTTGATTTTCCTGATTTTCGATATTTGTAGACGAAATACACGGATATTTAAATCGTATGTATAGATAATTTTACGTTACATTATACTTTCAACATGATTAACATAGTTGCAAAATGTGTATATTTAAATTTTCATTATATATACAGACGCGTATTGCTCTATGTTCACCGACCCGATCCAAATATGTTATTTATACTCGACTTTAATCCCATTCATACCTATAAATAAGTGTATACTATAAAGACTCGACAAAAACCAAAAGTCGCGGAAAAAAAATTCTTTAATTCCTAATCCGATATGAGCTGTAAATATATGCATACGCAGCTGTTAGCTATAATTGTGCTGATTAAATCGACCGAAACGTATATATACTATTAAATAGAAAATACGCCTTACGTTATTTCAAAACAAATCGACCGATAAACAAATTTTTTTTAAAGAATAAAGCTACGTATAAGTTTTTTGTTTTAAATTTCAAAACTCGTTAAAAACCTTAAAATATTATCAAAACGTTATTTACCGGGTCTTTTTCACCGCGCGCACCGAATATTATATAATACCGATTTGCTTATGTTATAATACGAGTCAGTGGCGGATTAAGCAATTTGCCGCCCACAAGCAGAAGGAAATTTGCCGCACCTTTATTTTCATAAATGTTTTTCTAACCAGCAAAATGCATTATTTAGCAAAATACAGGTATATTATTATTTAAATTATTATTTATTATTTAAAAATATATAAAACAGTTAGACATCAAAACATAAATATGAATATATTATTAAAAAAGTTTTCTTTGCCGCCCCTAAAATTTTGCCGCTCCAATCACCTGCTTGTTCTGCTTGTAGGGAAACCTGACGCCGATACGAGTATTGTACAATTTTATTAATGACAATGTTTTTTTTTTCATTTAATCTCTAGAAAATCTCAAACGATTTATAATTTAAATATATATTATGTAAATTTAAATATATATATATATACATATTATAAACAATATTATGTATGCCGCAGAATAACGCACCGTCTCGAAAATTGTCCGTATCATAATCGACCGATTAAAAATATGTAAAAAAAAAAAAAAAATTCACCTAACTTTGTTAGGTCGCAAAGTGTTTTCTTTTCTCCGCCCGACCTATTTTACGTAGCAGCGAAGAATCATTTATATACATAATTATCTGGCGTTAAAAAATATACTCGAGATAAGCGGCGTAAGAAGAATTATTCGTTGTTACGAATACATAATAACTTTGAAAATGAAATTTTATTAACGAAATAAAAAACGGGAACGAATCCGACTCGACGATATAGGTATAATGTAAGTATATATTTTACAGGAACGCGTTTCCAAGCGATCGCGGAATTAAACGACAAAAAACTTTAAACGAATATACGTAATATAAACTTTCCGGCGGGATTTGTATATTATATTATATAGGTATATTGCACTACTATTGTTAAGAGCGAAAATACAAAACGTTTACCGTTTTCGTATACACTTGATATACTCTTATCGAACGTTTTATTTTTTATTTTTTTTTATTGCAGTCGTACACTGCAGGTGTAGGTATAATAAAAATAAAAAACTCCTCGAATTTTAACAAAAAAAAACGTCTCGCTTTGTACACTGCAGCAATTACACGAGGAAATAAAACGAACAAAATTATTTATGCAATTATAAGTTATTACACTTATACGCGTATATACGGAGGATGCACGGGGGAAGGATTATAATAATATTATTACGCGCGCGCGTATTTCGAGGACGTAATATATATATATATAACGTTTGAAAACTTTAAATATTTAAACCCTTGCGACTATCGGACTATACTATACGTATATATTCGTATAACCGGACCCGAATGTCGGTATATTTACATATGTATATCGAGGCTAAACGACTTAGTTATTAAACTAGTTTAAGTCGAACTAATTGAGACACGACTTGGTCGAGTAGAAATAGAGTTGCGTAAAAAAATATCGGTAAAACTTTATTATTTTATCGTTTCTCGTGGATTATATGTATACTGTATACTGTCGAGAACGCTCACTTAAAAACTTAAAGATTTTTTTTTTTTGTCCTTTGACAGAACGAAACGGAAAAATATTCTCGTAAAATTTACGCGAAATTCTTCTTTAACTGCAGCTCAGTCGACTTTGCAGTACAGTCCGCCGACACTATCTGATTTCACGTCTATTCTCGCGGCGTAATCTTGTAAGATTTCATATTATTACTGTGTCCATACATGTATACATCTGCCGTTGCCTGTTATATATTAAACAAAATGTAAATTTTCCGAGCGACTTTGTTGTCGAATAATATATTAACGAGTCGAGTTCACGCTTACACCGAAACTGAATTATATAGACGAATGAAAAATAATAATGGCTTCTAACGTGACTTTTTAACTTTGTAACTCGCGGTTAAAATGCCCTGCACAGCCTGGACATATTACCGAGATGTATGATGATAAAAACTTTTTCGGTCCGATTTAAACCGCGGGTAAATGACGCAGCATCATTTTTCACCGCGCACGATATATATATAATACATATATTATAATTGAAATATACAATTTAAGATAACGTAATTTTTATTTAATTTGTATTATTGTCGACAATATATTATGAATTACGATCAATGTAGAAGACTTAAAAGAAGAAATTACAACACCATATATAAACGACATACAATCACGTGCGGGACCATTCACGTTTAATTTCTTTTATTATTATATATATATATATATATACACACACGTATATTCATACAGCGCATTATTATATATTAAGTAGGTACGTATAACATCATTCCTCTGCAGTGATGACTAAAATTGACACGGACTAAAAAATCATTATTACTCGTCCGTATAAGAATTTAAACACGTTTTGCATCGTATATGTACACACAAAAATTGTATACGAGTATGCGATGAAATACACAGGAAAGTCGCCAGAAAACAGTCCAGACGGAGAAAAAAAAACGTTATTTAATCAAAACTTATCCAATTATTTTTTGAGTCAATATAGTTACTTAAAAAATAAAAATAAAATAAACAGTAATTATGTATATTTATTCGCTACTATTACAGCTGATAAGTATAATAATGTATACACACAATAAGAAGTTCCGTTTTTCGTTATACTGTAACACATATAGATAAAATTGTAACGAAATTATACTTTCACGTTTCTATTATAATGATAATCATTTAATTATCGAAAGTTATTATAAAAAAAGTAATTTAAACTCGTTTTCACTCTATTATTCTTTCTATAAAATTTAAAAAATTAAATTAAATTAATATTCTCTAGTTATCAATTAATATATATTAATAATACTTGCGGCATACATATATGCAGGTCACAATGTTATTTTTTTTCATCGGCCGTCTTAAACGTATTATATTATTTAAAAATATATTTTGTGTACTCGTGTCGGCGTTCCACTTAAATCTTAATTTCGTTCCTTACAGGAACTTAATACTTATATTTCGTTGTATAAATTAATTTATATAATATATATATAATATTAATTCACTGCAGGAAAATAAGCCGACAATTTATATACACATAAATAATATGTAATTTTAATTATTGGCCAAAAAATTGTCTACAGTTTAATTTAAAAATTTTAAACAGACCAGAAAAAAAAATGTCAACGACATATATATATATATAGACAGAGAGCAGAGAGAGTTATTATATGTTTTTTTTAACGGTTTTTTAAAATAAATTTTTGAAAATCTCGATATTTCGGCTAGTCGACTATAGTTGAAAAATTTCATTTTGTTTTTTCTAAATTATATACACGAGTATATTAAAGTTTCTGACACGGTACAGCACTATATAGCTATAATATAAATATGTGTGTCTACGCGCGCTTTAAATTTAGAACTTCTCCGTCCTGCCACAACAGTCGTGTGTATATATAATAATATAATTTATACATTATAATAATATATTCTAAACGACTATAAGCGGATTTAGCTGGCATATACAGTTTACGCGTAAGAAGAATTTAATAAATCGTTTTATACACACGCCGTGCCGCGTATATGAGTCTGCGAGCCAAAACGTCAATTAACCCGAAGGCGAGTGTGTTTATATAAATTCGGGAACGCCATAGAATTTTATTTTATACACATCGCGTTGCGCTCTTTATTATATATTCACACAAACATTTTTCGTTTCCAAAAAATTGTTTTTCTATTTTTTTTTTTTTATATATATATATATAACGATTCCGCTATAGATAATCTCCAACGCAGATACTTTTATTCATCGTACAGCTGATAAAATGCAATGCGAAGACAAAGCCAAAAAATAAATACAAAATAAAGAATTCTAAAATTCGGCTCATTTACACGTCTATATAAGTCTGAAATATCGGCCAATATAATTATTATAGCGGCAATATATTTAAACGCTGCAGTAAATCGTAGAAAAATTCACGGCGGTAAGTACCTACGCCTCTCGTATATATATATATATCGATTAACAACTGTTATTATTTTATTCTGTTTTATTATAATATATATACAGAGTACGCGTACGGCGTAATAATAATTTTTGTTTGATAACGGATATCTACAGAAATACTTATGTACAATTAACAATATTAATGATAATAACTGCAGATTATTATATTATTACGGTAAAATATTATATATTAGCAAAATCGCCGTGAATTTCGCCGGATATACATCGCAGGTATTTTCAAGCTATTATATATAATCTGCAGTATATAATGAAAATATTTGATTGGTCAAATCCATCCGGATTTCCTATAGTAACGAAGCGAGACGAAAACTTATAATGAATTGTAACCGTCGATACGCGTATTTAATTTAATCGATACAACTGAAAAAATATTAATAATAAGTACATACAATACTTTTGATGTGTAAACATCTATTACGGCGGTATGACGAGGGTAAATCTCGGGAAATGGGACGGAATAATGGTGTAAGCTGTTGTCGTCATGACAACGAATAATAATATTTATTAATATTAATAATATATTAATTAATTTACACGCAATATTAATAATATTAATTAATTTACGCGCAATTATAAATCGCGTGTTATGTGTAATAGCTGTTGTCACGACAACTAATAATAATATTTATTATCGAAATTACTTTGTATAAATACGAGTAGATACCAATAACATTCACAAATCCCAGTTTACAATTCCGTTCCATTTTTACCGCTCACGCGACGTTTACACATCAATGTCTCCAGTACTAGCAGACTCGTTTTTTTTTCAAAATACTGTTTATATAAAAACTCATAAGCGCGTATTAGTTTTTATTTAAAAAAAAAAAAAAAAGTTTCATAAAATCGGCGAAAAAAAATTCTCTTCTGTCGAAAAAACTTTTCGGTCGGTACACATATATTATTATATAATACACAGCTCGTTCGCGCGAAACGATAATTATTTCTTTAAATATTATTATAGAAAATCAGCGATTTTATTATTTTTTTATCGCCCGGTGTCGCAGTTGTTTTTTTTTCTTCTTTGTCAATTTTCTGCCGTTGTCGTCAATTTTTTTTTTTTTTTTCAACAAAATTAATCGCGTCCCGTGCGTTTGCAGGAATATTATTGCGCGTCTGGCAAAAGGATTGCACAGTAAGCGTTCCGGCGACGGACGAAGAGCCCGAGGGAAATCGATAGAGAAAAAAGAGAGAGAGAGAGAGAGAGAGAGAGAGAGAGAGTGAGCCTGCAGTGGCAGAGAAACGAATGGAAACGGAACACTGTGAGTGGCGGCATCTGTCGGACTTGTCTGCGAGCGCTAGTGTCGCGGACGACGGCGCGTCGAGAACGCAAGGCGCGATATCGCCGTCGCCAGAAGAAAAAAAAACACGTTTTTGAGAACCACTGACCGCGGCGGCGGCGGCGGCGGCCATCGTCCCGGTTGCCGTGGCGACGGCCTTCCACCATTCGACCCTGCGCCGCGCCGACCCGCACGACGCGAGCGCGCGACCCCCGTCGTCACTGGCAACGGCCGCGACCATGTTTCCCTCCTCCCCACCGACCCGTCCGCCAGACGCAATAACCCGCCGCGGTAATCCGATCCGGCAGCGGTATAGGCGGATCGATCTGCTTACACTGTGCAGCGCACGCGACGACGACGACGCCTGCGGCCGAGCAGAGAGCTTTGAATAATAATTAGCCGCGTTTGTTTTGAGCTCGCGATTGCAGCTCGCAGTGGCGTGCCCGGGAATTTTCAATTTGGTGGTGGGGGAGGGACGTTATAAGTAAATAGTAATAATACATTTTAACGAATTGTCACGGTAATACCAAAAACTCAAATGTTTATGTTTCAAGCTCTCCAAAATCGTTTCTATACCTTATAATTGTGTACATTTGTAAATTGTTCTATATAATTAAAATGAATTTAAATTATAACACACTAATACCGAGTTGTTCGATTATAACATAACGCACCATTAAACTGAAAAAATTTATTGCATTATTAAAAACAAACAAAAAAATATAATAAAATAGGTACTTAGAAACTATATAGATTACTTATTCCAAACGGAAATTCAACCGCCTGGCTTTTGTACTAATTTCATCTATGACGTCATCTGAAACAAGTAACGATTCTAAAACAGCTCTTATAACTAAAATGTTGTTTTCTGTAGGTCGGCAAAAAAGACAATGGTGGGGGGGGATATAACCCCTAACCCCCTGAGCACGCCACTGATTTCCCGAATACCGTATTCCCGCTCGCATTATTATCAATTATTTTTCTATACGCACGGTAAATGATATTTCCACTATCTCTCTCTCTCTCTCCATACGTTTCGATAAAAAAAAATTTCGAGAAATTTCGACTAAATATATATAGGTACTATAAATAAATCGATCGATTACAAAAAAAAGAAAAAAAAACGCGATTTAATCGACTTTATATAAATGCGGTCCACTGCAGCGCGCCGTATATGCTGCAGGAGAAAGTATATTCTATATATATATACTATATCGGAATGTTTATAAAAAAAAAATTCTCTTACAGAGATACGGTAGGTACCTATATTTTGATATCACACCTTCGGATGGTGGTCTTCGAAAGGCTCTCGAATTTTATTTGATTATTATTACTATAACGACGCGTTTTATTCGAATAAATATATGTATATAATAATATATAGACATTTTTTTACAATCCGCAGCGAGTCACGCCGAAAAATCAATCGATTCGCGGGGGTGCTCCTTCATGCTATATATTTTATTGTATACCGCGCGCAAAAAAAAAAAATATTATTTCGAGTAAAAATTTTATTTTCATATAAACAAACACGTTAAAGCAAACGCGTTAAATTCAATATGCGGTACGCGCCTATATATAATTTTAAAATTGACTTTGCATGTTTTATATTTCAAATGAAAACGGTTTGATTCGAACAAATTCATATATGCGTAGTAAAAAAAGAATATAAAACACTGCGGATGATATATATTCTCGGTTTTTCGACTTGTATCATACGAATATTATTGCGTATACCGCGCATTTCTCGATGGTTTTTTTTCTTTTTGCGCTCTTTTATTAATTACATACTCGTGAAATATCGAGACTACGAGTAATAATAATAATAATAATCACGGCGATTTTAAAATATATCACATCGTGATTTCTGTTCGTTAGGTAAACACAATCCGATTCGCCGGCAACGTAGAATATTATTTCGTACATTAAAATTATATATATAGGTATTATATGTACGCAATTATAGGCAAATGAAGGTATAGAGATTTTTTAATACAATTATTATTTTATCTCGTAAAATTGTATAGAGATCGCTACTATAGCGCACGTGGTAAAGGATATTCATAAATTATAGACTGCAGACGACGCGATGAAAGCCTGCACCGCGATATTTTAATAATTTTTATCAAATTTATATATTTTTTGAATTTTAAGTTTTTAAAATGTATATATTCTTTGATATTTTAATGTTCGAACAACGCACTATAACCATTGCGCGACGTTTCCGAAATAAATCAGAAGCAATATAATCGTTATATATAAATAATTTAAAGTAATATATAGCGTTTATGTTTTTTTGTTAACCGAACAATTTTTTTTTTTTTTAAAGATATATTCGTGTAATACTGTATAATAACGATATTCGGCATTATAGGTATACAAACAAATATATATAGTACTTGAAATATACAATTTGTCCAATATATATACCTGCAAATACATTTATGTCGTGCGTCAACTAGCTCCTTTTCTGCAGAAAATTCTGCATAATTAATAAAATACAATACATAATTATTGTACCTACATATATATGTACCGGACTTAATAAATAGTCTCGATGACTGATGACACGGGCCGATGATAAACTATATTAATTTCAAAAGTGACTATATATATATTATCACGCATCATATTCTTATAACATACAATAATGGTGTAAAAATCGATTAAAGCTAATTATATTAATATAATATATCGCAGTATATTTACTATATACGCCTATACACGCTACAATTATAGAAACATAATATACGATTAAAAAACCTAAAGAGAATATAGAATGTTTGTGACGGAATATCAAATTTTCGTATTTTCAATATCAGCAGCACGCAGTAAATCGAAATCTACAACCAAATAATCTTTTATTACTTTCACTGAAATCGAATTTCTAAAATATATATATATTATTTTAAAATCTACTTCCGTCAAACATTCGTAGAATTTCTCGCCTTTTGCAACGTTTAAATCGCGTGTTTCTGTACAATATTCATCGAGCGTATAGTATTTGAACTATATATATATATATATATATAGTCATATTTTTTTATCCAATATTTTCCTGTCATCTTATAACGATTATACGCGCGCATATCGAGTTTTATTATCCTGTAAATATACAATATAAATTAAACTCTTCAACAAGTATATATTTTGACAAATCCGAATAGTCTCTAAGCGCGCGTTTCCGTACATAACGGTGTCATATAAACCCTCTCCATATATATATATATATATATACATAAATGTATTATAATCTACAATGATTATACGGCACTGTCGTTACCACTTGATTTTCGACAGAAAACACTCGAAACGTATGTATAAATATTTTTCCTACACTGCATAATAACGCGCGTTGCACGTCGAAAACTGCTCTAAACTATCGTACATTATATATTCATATAATATAATACGCAGTCGATATACGTAAGTGCTTGTACTGTTTTGTGTATATATATAATACACTCGGACGTGTCGAGCATTATAATATTGTATATTTCGGTATAAAAGTCTATACACACATATATTGCCGCAAAGGGTTGACAAGGGCGAGTTGAAAAACACGATTATTAGTATTCCGGCATCGACTCGAGTACGCTACGATCAATATTGTTATGTATATAATATGAATTATATTATATGTCTATACAGACGAGCGTTAACTTTTGTGTATTATACGAAGAGCCGCACACGATATGATTCTATTATTATATATACACACTCGAAATCGATTCTTGTGCAGTATATACATATAGTTTTTTATTCGACGCGTGTCGTGATAATTATTTTTTTTTTTTTTTGGAGGAAAAAAAAACAAATAACGAAAATGTGTATATATATAATATAAAGTGTACACCACTTACAGATACCGCGCGAGAAATGTTAAAACTATATATTATAGTAACACAAAACACGCCTCTAAAATATCGAGTATATTATATAAATATATATAGTCCAAGTCGTCTGAAAAGACAAGTACCTATATATATATATATATAAATTATGATCACATAATCATTTGGAATTTTGAAAAACTATATTGAACCCGTTAAAAACGTATATACGATAGTAGTGCAGCCGTGTATTTTTTTTTTTTGGAATATTATTTTAAAAACACGCGATACAGCACTGCAGGAGACAATATCATTATTACTTCAGCCAGTAAATATACGTCTACGCAGGATACACGTTAAGTTATTATATATTAAAAAATGTTTTTTTAAATATAATGCATGTGTGTGGCTTGTGCACAGTATTGTTTGAACTAACAACTCAAAATCACTACACCTTTCCGTACGAATAATAATAATATGATACGGCCCGCGTGTAAGTTGTTCTTATAGATGATTTCGAGGTTGATTTTCGAAAAAAATACGATTTTCTTTCCAGTTTTTTACGCGTTGAAAACTTGCGCGTTGCTATATAAAATATTTTATAAAATAATTTTATATTTTAATTGTTTTCAAATGTCGTTTACGGCCGAATTAATAATAATTATATACAAATTTTCCAACTAACCGCGCATATAATGCACACAAATTTATGTCATTTGACATCGCATCAATCTATACGACGTAATACGGACTGTTACGAGTGTTCTGTACAAAATATTATTTCTAAAATTCGAATCAGGCATTTTGACGTTTATATTTTGCTTCAAAATTATATATATACACACACGATAAACGATGCGATTTGTTCTGCGCGCGTGCTGCAGGACTATAAAACAGTATAGTATAATAATTATATATTCTTATAATGAAAAACGATCGGTAAACGTTCACTTGAAAAATGGTTCACATTGCGGTAACCGCGGTACGCATTAGCTGAGATATAATATACGCGTATAATAATGCGTATAACGTGCACGCGACCGAAATATTATATACACGAAACCCTTTTTTTTTTCCCGTTTTCTTTTGTATAATATATATATATTTATATTGTTTTATTTATTAACGGTTCGTATTGAAAATGACATGCGAAACGATTGCGCAGACTTACTGGCAGTATAGATACAGTAGTGAATAATAGTCGGCGCACAAGTATTTTTTGAATTCGTTATACGCCGTGCTTATGTAAAATATAAATTATATACTAAAAATTTCTCGAATTCCGTGGATCGCGCAAAACATTTTTTTTTTTTAATATAAGTCGCGAAAAATTTTCACACGACGAGCTACAAAAAAAAAAAAAAATTATTCTTATCGATCAGCTATTTGAAGACAATTCGTTAAAAACGACGGTTTCAACCTGCAGAATTGCAAAGTTCTGGTCGCCCGTTCATGATACCTTTAGCCAACACTTTCTATATAAAGACGCTGCAGATTCCCGCGTTTAATTCTTCATATAATATTGTGAAAAATTAAAATTTCGAAGCAAATTTTTAATGTCAATCCACTTACGCGTTTCAAATTAACCGAAATCGATGCACAGACATTGACACAGAGTTGTCGAAAATAATAGAAAACAAGCGCACCCTATTATCATACAGTTCAGTATTATTAAACAATATAATTTACAATAAAATATTAATCGAATTGTTTTAATAACATTTTGTTTTTTTTTCCAAATAAGTCGAACGATATTCTTACACTACAAATAAATTATTTTTATTACAATATTTTGTTAACATTTTATTTATCCGTTTTTCGTATAAAAGAAAAAATTAAAAATTAAAAATAGTTACCTAAATTTGAAAATGTTCAAAAGTGAGCCGTAACTATAAAAAAAAAAAAGTTTAGGAACCTATATCTGTTATATAATATACTATATATGAAGGTACGCTGTGAAATTTATGATCTTGGATTTATTTCATCGCCCGAGATATATTTTTAGTCGCTGGACAAGACATCGTACATCGTTTTTTTATACTTACGCGTGTTTTTGAAACATAAAAACACGTACACGCTTTTTTCTCGTTCGGTACAAAATGGGTTAAATATGAGGCAACTGACAGTGCGCATACACTATTGATACGTCGCTGTGTTATTTTTATTTTCGCAGAAAACCTCTCGGCCCTCAATTATATATTTAATATTTAATTCGACTGTACTCCGAATCAAATTATAGTACTTATAGATAGTTCACGTGAATTTCCGCATTAAACTACATTTCTTCTCTCCTACCCGAGTCTGCTAGAGGGATTTTTAATTAAAAAAAAAAAAAATTGTAAATAAAAACGGGATGTATATTAGTCGAGTCTAAAAAAAATTATAAACGGTGAAGAGAGAAACCGACCGTCAGACTGAAATCTTAACTTCGCCTAAACACACCATCGATCAGGATGATAACCAAATATATAAAGCTTTTAAAAAACGTAAAATAGAATGGCCCGATTTGAAAATTAAAATTTCGGGGTTTGTACCCCGTTTTCAGTGTACGCTGCACGTATATGATGATAGGACGCGACGAAATAGTATACACGAAAAATATTACCGAACTTTCCATACACACTTCAGATCGATACTTTTATAAATCTATTATTACTTATATTGTAATGTTTATTTGCATTGTAAACTTAAAATTTTCTTATGTATTTTAATATTGATTAGTATGCTGTGTCTTTTGGCAACCCGCTTGGTGGGCAGCTCACTTTAAATAAAAGTTGTTTCTCTCATATCAATTTATCTTTTTAACGTGTATAGAAAACAGTTATTACATATATACATACCGAATATAAGTAATAATAATTATCAAGTTTACTTTCTCTTATATACGTCTTGCGCTGCAGACTACGCAATAGAAATTATATCAGATTCCACAAAATATATAAACTGATCTACATAATTATCATAAATATCTACAACACGGACGTCGTTATAATTACAATATTATTATTCCGTGCATATACCTGTTATACGTATACTCGTCGTCGTCGCGTTTGTTTTAAAATAAATTAATGAATTTTTAATTTATGGCATATTAAATTAAATCATAAAGAATTAATTTCGGTTAAACACGTTTTTAATTGAAAAAACGTATACGGTGATAATATTACTTATAACATACATAATACAGTATAATATAGGAAAACGAATATATTATTATTATAATTAATATATATATATATATATATACGAATGTTTGGGTTAAAATATTATATTGATTATATTATACAGATAACGACTGCGTGTGCCGTAAACCGTATTACTCGTATATTATAAATATTATGACGTTACGATAAGTAAAAAAGTATACAAGAATAAAAAAATATATCTTCAAAAAAAAAAAACACCAAAATGTATACGCATCTAGTAGAAGACCCGATAGCCGCTGAAGGTTAAGCAAAGTGTTCGACATCAGAGTATACGGTCCAGTGCTTTTCTATGTTAATATAGCGCCGCGACCAAAAATTTTATACCGACCCACTTTGACGGAAAAAACTGTAACTTCGCGGGCGGATCAAATTTGTGATCTCTAAAATTTCGTTTATGGCGAGAAACAAAAAAAGTGGCGATAAATTCTATTGAAATAAGTAATTTTTTTTTTTAATAGATCAGAGAATTTTCCTAGCACGGGACGACAAACATGGCGCGAGATATGAAAATCCTGGATAATCCTGTAAAAAATCAAGACGTCCGGTAACCAAACGCGGTAACTATTAGGTATTATTATGCGTTCACGCACCGCGATGATAACCTGCGTACAATAAATATTTATATGTATATTTAAAAAAAAAAATTTTATATAAAATTACGTAGGTACCTAAATAGCAGCCCTTCGACTGCAAAGAATTTGAAAAATATAAGAAATAAAAGAATCGCAAAAATTCGCACGAAATCCCGAGAATATGCGAAATAGAAATTTTCGATTCGTTCACGGGTCCGAGAGCTGAATGGTCGCGAATACAGAAAACGTTCAAAAATCGAAATGTTTACGATAAAACCGCAGTTTCACGGGAAAAAGAACCCTGAAAGAACCCTGTCCTATACTCAAGACAAGAGATTTTCATGCAAAACAATAATTACGATATATTATCTGTATAAGCAATAAACAGAGCTGTTTTTTTTAATGTAGTTCTTATGAAACGATGAAATTTATAAAAACAAAAATCGTATTTTTAAAACGCTCATGACCGTTTTTAGAATTAAAGACATTTAAAAGTATATATATATATTAAAGATATTTTAATTCATTTCGCGTAAACATTTAGTGTCTAAAGTATAGCCTATTCAGAGTCCTTCCCCGCGCGAAGCGATTATTTTTTTTTTTGTAATGAAAACCATTCAGGAGTGTCCTCTCAAATCTCTGCGCGCTGTACGAAACGTGAATTAATATACGTGCACGCGTACAACACGCAATCCCTGCAGATAATAATAATATATTATTATAATAAAAATCGTTGGGCCCGATAGTCCGCGCGGGCGGCATGAATGGCGGACGATAAGAGAGCAAAAAAATGAAAAAATACGCGCGTGCCTTCCGAGGGACAGTCGTCGTCGTAAAATCCGCCGTTTTTATGTACGCGCACGCGACAACCAATAAAAACGCGATCTCGTCATCGTTATCACCCCGTTATTATTTATATACCGCGCATTAAACCGTATATATATATATATATATTTATATACAAATACACATATTTATTACTATTATTATACAACGTGTGTTTTATACATTTGTTATGATCGTCTGTGGACGGGGTCAAGGACGTCCGTGTTATGCAACGCGTATTATTTGGTGTACAGGAGGCCGCCGCGGCGCGAACAAAATGGTTACTATACTTATTTTCGCGTTCCCAATCACTGTCGACCACTGCCAGAGCTATCAAGCAAATTCAGGTATACGAAGAAAGAGTCGATTATTTTTTTTATACATTTCGCGTTGCTCCGCGCGTTTTAACGAATCCGAAATCTACTCAGTTGTAATTACACATTTGGACAGTACGTATAAAAAGAGTAGATCGCAAAAAAGAAAAAATAAGAACGTAAGGCAAACGACAGGATTATTTCGACATGCTGCAGGCGCAGTTTTCTTCGAAGCGTCGGATACAAAAAAAAAAAAAAATTAAAAGTGCGAAGATGGCGCGGTGAAGAGGCCGTAGAAAAGAAGAAGAAAAACGCGTTTTTATCTGTGTGTATAATACATAATTTCTATACTTTATAAGAGTAAAATATAAATAATATATATATATACATATATGCGTACTCTAATTATGTATCAATTTGTTTCACGAATTTTCGGTTTTCTAAATACCGATTTGTTAGGCGCAATTTTTTTTTTATCCGCTTACACACAAATTATTTGGATAGTTCTGAAAATTCTTTATCACAAGTTCTGCGCGGTCGCGGGGGCAAAATCTTCAAACTCCCCCCCGAAAACAAAAATAACAGTATTCGTATATATATATATATAGGTTCGTCCTCTGCAAATTTTCTAAAAACCAAAACAACTCAATACCACTTTTATATAATATATTATTATTATTTTTTTATATTAATATTGATAAAAGGCGTATAAGAAATTTAAAAAAAAAATTTTATCGGTTTCCTTTTTTTTTTTCAACTGAACGCGTATACATATTTGTGCGTATATGCTTCGCGTAAACACGTACAGGCGAATTTTCGACCGAGAGGTGAACAAACGATATTACGTCATCAATCGCACCGACAGCGATTTTATTTCTTCAAATTCCGTACACGTATACGTATAACTATTTTTTTATTAGATAATTATGTATAGAGAAAAAATAAAATAAATTCTCGTATATAAACGGAAACACTGTTTTATATTATATAGTTTACGAGACGATTATATAATTTATATTATATATATTTTTCCGAATAATATTACGCGCGCGTACACTGCAGCGCACAAGTAAACCGAACCGGTCCGATAATATTTATATTATTATTGATTTTACAAATAAAATGGGCTTATTGACGCTGTTCGTTAATTTATGTTTTTATATTACGTTCCTTATTCAATATTAAATTATAATATATATATATATATATATATATATATATATATATATATTTATAAAAAATATATATTATATTCGTCGTACGATTTATCGATTACGTTACTGGGATAACGGAGCGATCGTCGAAAACTAGTTTCAAAATAATATACGTATATACGAACAGGAAATGCAGCCGATTTAATTCGATTTTAAATAAATACGATCGATATTATATTCATACGTAACTCAGGTTCGAGATTGAAATACAGAAAAAAAAATATATTTTACACTAAAATTTCAAGATTTAAACGTTATCCGAAACGTTTTTCTCAATTATAATTCCATTGCGATTCTAACAGTTTTAAAAAGGAGTTTTTCAGTTCAGCGTTTATGTTTCTATTAATAATTAAGCCGTATTAACTGTCGTTCGGAGCTTTTAAAATACTAAAAATTAATCGTTATATGTGCTCTGCAAAGCGCGTTAAGGTGATTTTTTTTTTGTGAATTCCAAAAATCGTTGACGTTTTGCAATAAATCGTTTCGCAGTCCGAGCGTGTAGGTACGCGAAAGAAAAATCTCGACGGCGTACACGCGGACCATTTCCCCCTTTTAAAACGTTTGAAACTCGCGCGTACAATGCGTCGTCGTCTCACGTGGAGACCGCCGTATATACGCTTTAAAAACATATAATATAATATTATAATATACAGCTAATATCGTGGATTTTTCGGTTTACGCCATTTTTTTGAGTCCCGTCGTGCTATTATAATAATATAACGTATAGTATACGGATTTTTTTTCCCCTCCGCACGCTTCTTACGCAACCGAGTAACACAATATACTTACAACAATATGGCCACACGAACTACGTGGTGGTGGCTGGTTCGATTGTGGAAATCTTGCGCGGTGTTCACGCGTGCGTGTCGGCGGCGCGCGTATTTAAATACTATTTAACGGGTAACTCTATACCGAATACCGATAATAATACAGACAGGGCGTTTTATACTGCATATACTCGTTTTCAGTTTTGATATTACAAAAATAATAATAATATAAACACAAGAGAATAAAAGAGATGAATTTGAAAGAAATTATAGAAATGAAATACTATAAATGATAATATACAGTAAATAACGTGAATGTTTACAATCGAACCGAAGAGTAAAATAAAGAAAAATAAAGGAACACATACCGCAGGAGTTTCTTTTATTACCGCGGTTTCGACAGAAAGTCGTCGTCAGGTTCGCTATATGCATTAAGAAGCGAAAAAGAAAAATACAACGAAATCACGCAGAGAATAATCGAGAACGTTACAATAAAAAGGAAATTAAAGAAAATTTTTAAATAAAGACTGAAGAAATCGCGTACATTTATAGTGAATTGAATCGTTAAGAAACGACTACACCGTTTTATTATTTAATATTGATAGAAAATATTATTTTTTTGAGTTTGCGCGTGTTTGAAATATTTTTTTAATTTATCACGTTTAATAAACGTATAAAGAGTCGTCGTCTTCTGGTGGTTCGCTCAAGCGAAAAACAAGAATACGCACCAAAGGAAATTAGGTGAATTTACCAATTTTAATCGATCTTGAAAATTTAGCTAAATTACACGAAAGAACAGCTCTAGAAATTAATTATAACGATCAGATCGAGTGAGTACAGTATGATTGGATATACGGTTCTTCGTTTTTCATAAATATTCTTTTGGCTCGATTGCAATATATTAACACACACATATATATAAATTTTTTTTTTTTTTGTTATACATAAACACATTTATAATATACGTTTACGTAATACGCTGCACGCTCGTGTGCAAAGTCATAATATTTTTTTTCTCTCTATTAATCACACGTGTACGCGAAATAATAATAATATTACTTATAATATAATATAAGGGCGTCCGCGGCGGCCATTGTGAATATATTATAATTATGCAGCGCAGCAGACATTGCGACGGTGGTTTTTGTAAACCGCGTTTTATAGCGTACATAAACTGCTGCAAAAGCCGGAGCATCATCGTACATATAACAGCAGCCAGCGTCTCTCATGAAAATTAAATAATATAGAGTAACGGCGCAGAAGCCGAGGCATTGCAGACGACGAGTTAAAAGTTAAAATTTTAATTAGTTTACTAAAAGCGTAGTTTTTTTAAAAAAAAACTTAATGAGTTTTTAAAAAAGAAAAAAAAATCGCGCGGATACGTTAACGAATCGGCGTGGATAACATAGTACACTATAATATATATGGTGTTTGGTATATTATAACGTTAAAACTAAAACACTGACTGTAATAAAATGTACATATATCATTGCTAGTTTGAAAATAATGTATAAACTTTAAACGAAGTTAAAAGAACTTCTTTTTTTTTACTCAAATTATTTACTTTTCAAGTTTGCACGAAAAACACGTGCAACTTTTAACTGAATTATATATTATGTATTTATTTGTTTATATATAAACACGACTAGACGAGTCAAAAAAAAAATTAGTTGACTTTTATAGTAATCACGATAAGAGTTTGTCGCAGTTTATACCACCTGCCGTCGGCCGGTGCGCAGAGGGTCAATTTTCCATTTTTCGCTATAAAAAACGAAACATTCTCTTTTCCGCCGAATAATAATCATTTTTTTTAAACGGCCAAAGCGCGTTTGGACATGGTAAAAAAATTACGCGTTTTTTTTCTGAATCACACTCGCCGTGTATATACTCGTTAAACTTACTACAATTAAATCCAAGATGGTCTTTCGGGACAAATCGAAGTTTTTTTTAAGGGACGGGTATTATATTACAAACCCAGGAACACATTATTTTTTTCCGTAATAATCGACACGAAATAACTATACAAATCATTTTTACGCGACCGCAATCGTAATGCAGAGAAAAAAATAAAACGTAATCAACAATTCCAATAACCATAATAGATCAAGGAAACCGCAATTTGTACACGGCCCTGCAGGTACCCGCGGACGGAAAAATCTTATTAGTTAGGTTTGCTCTTCAATTGATCGATGCCGTTCGTTTACAAGTCAGGGCCGCGACGAATATATATTATATCGATGCAAATTTTATTCGATTATTTTGCCATCTGATTCAGACAAAAAAGAAAGAAAACGCTATACTCTGTTCAGTTTTAGATTATACCGGAACGCGTACGCTGAATGAACACCGGAGCGTTGGTAGACCCCCTCCACAGGCGGCTTAGAGCTGCTCTGTCATTGGCTGTTGCAATCGGCGGCAGTCGGCACACGACGGTTTCCGACAGTCCGAATACCGATAGAACCTCGCCTGTGCGAACACGAACCGATTTTCGTACGCCGCCCGGTATAATCTTAAACCGAACAGAGTATATAAAGTTTATTTTTATTTTCGCAAACGACTGTAGTGCTACGATACAAAGTCGGAGTAAAAAAAATTTCTTTTTCGCGTTTTAAGTTTTTTTATTTTTTTATAGCGACTTTTAATTAAATAGGTACACGTAGGTAGGTGGTGTATATAAACATAAATTCGTTCGCTTTTTACTCGGCGAAGAAAAAGCAAAAAACATATGAAAAAAAAAAATCCCCTCGGTGCAATATTTTAAAATTAACTCGCCGCCGCTCGGATACCGTTCTCTTGCATTTCCGGCCTTAAAAATAAATAACGCGCCACGTCGTTTTATTATTATACGCTGCAATTTACCCCCATCCCCGAAGTCCCCACCACTTGTCCACCGCCCCACCACCAAGCGCGCACACACACACACACATATATTTACGGAGATTTTAATGAAAACGGTACACGCGCACTGGTTTATATCGCTTCCGAGCTCATATATATACACACGAACGAGTACAAATTATATAAATCCGTCCGAGCTTTTTACATTTAATTCGGTATATTATCTCGCGTGACAACGACCCCGCGAATACACTGTACGACGACGCGGTATATCAGTCCCTGACTCACGTTTACCCATCCGCGCGCCCTCGACATCCTCCCATCATCTCCCGTCGCTTCAGTCCTGGCCCGAAGATTCGCCATTGTTGTACCTTTCGCGTCTAACACGGAAACACGCTCTGTACACACACACACACACAGTCGTTTAAGGCGTTTTGTTTGTTCTCTCTGCGAGGAAATAATATACGACGAGTACATATTAATATCGTGTCCTTGTACGTGCGTTCTTTTTCGGGAGAGGGATGAGTGCTGGAGGAGAAGTAAGAGGTCCATTTCAACTTTTATCTGGTTTTTTTGTCGTCATAACAGCGTTCGTCCCGTTATACGTAATGTACAAGTAGGTCCATCTTGTTTACACTCGTGTATACATGGTTTTTTCCATCATACCATCTGAGCTGGACGAGATTCATTTGTGCCGTCGCTAGACGGTAAAAAAACATCAATTTTATTCCAAGTTTCCGGACGGTTTCACGAAAATTTCCACAGTCAGTGTCATGTCATTTTTTTTCAGGATTAAGGTTTTGCCACAACCTATCCTCCCTGCCCACGCCTTCCACTCGAACCTCAATGCGGATTCTCCGCATCGCACTCACCGCGACGATATCGATGGACATCACAAATACGCATAAAAAAAGAATAGCGACCTGCGCCGGAATCATATATTATTCGAATTAAATGTAACTACTACAACTAGACAATATTTAACATTAAAGTCCGGGATACGCGGTATACCGTAAGTTATAAATTAATATCATGTATATTAGAATTCGCGTGTCTTGCTATTCTTATATTATTGCAGCGCTTGTCGGATAATAAATTACAATATCGATTTTACATTATTCGTGCGCGTTTTTCAAAAAATGTAATTTAATCGTAATAATATATACTCGTTGTTTAAAAAAAAACCATTTATTGTATAAACGCGTGTTTTACACGAAACATTATGTACGTGTTCCGGGAGGAAGGGAAATACGAAAAAAAAAAAACGAATAGCGCGGTATTTGTAATTTTATTGTTACGAGGTGGTATAGGTATAAGTGGAGAAAAAAAATTTTCTCCACCGATCGTCTTACGCGTATGTATAAACGAAAAAAAAAACGAAAGTGACAAAAAAAAACCTTTTGAAAAGGGTTTATATATATAACAACGACGACGCGTGTCTCCGAGGTCACGCGTCCCTTCCGCAAACAATTATCCGCCCAAAAAAAAAAAAAAAATGAAATAACCACGTCGTACCCGAGGTCAAGGAGATCGCACAATGGGAACTCATACGCAAGGATAATATACATAATTTCTTATTGTACAAAGAGTATAAATATACCCTTTTTGTCGTCCGCCTGCAGGCGCGGTCATCTATTCTTTGCCGGAATATAATAATATATACGCTCCTACATTATACGACGACGACGCAGTGAATATTCGAGAAAATTCAAAAGAGAAAATATTACATTACATTATAGGAACGAGACGCGGAACGAGTAGAAAAATGTAAAAACCGTTTTTTTTCCCCGTTTTAAACTAAATATTCTTCGCGTTTATTTATCCTTTGGAGCGAGTCTTATAAAAAATATATATACGCGATACGCGAGGAGGACAGGGAGCGGGGGGATTATAAAAAAAGAAAAACGCGAGCTTCTCATCAAACTTCTTATATAACACACAACAACAGTCGACGACGTCCGTTTTATATACTTTTTTTTCTCATTTTTTTTTTTTTATATAAAATAACGAAAATCGCTATAAACGAGTGTGCGCGCACTATTAACACCGCGTTTTTCCGCCGCCATCGAACGTTTTTTTTCGACACGAAATTTCCAGCACGTTACACGAGCGTTAGGTTAAAATATTCCGAGACTTGAATATTTCTCTGACGGCACGAACACCGATCCGTATAATTATATAGAGATTTTGACGAATTTCGACTTTTACCACAAGTTTTCCATACGCCCTATATTACGAACTCCTATATAGTATCACGGATTTCCTACGCTTTATTAAATACAATTATAAGAATTTTTTTTTTTTACAATATTACACGTATAATGCTCGAATTATTTAATCGGCCGAAAAGAGTTTTTGTGCGGGGGGGAAAAAAACAATTTTAATCAAATTTATTACTGCTTTGCGCGCGCTTCTTTAAGCCAAAGCAATATTCAACTCTAAGGATGGCAATAGCGAGTTTAAACGACGTTATTCACTATATTTTATAGTCACTGCAGATCGAATTCAAAGCATTTCCCAGTTCGCCATAAACGATTTTCTCCGTTTCTGCTACTGTTACCGGATTAGTAAGAAAATATCCGCGGACACTTATAAGCAGCACGCTTTCTCAAAAAAACTTATTTTTTGCATAAACGGCATTTTAAACAGTTCGATGGGTTATACTATTTTGAAATGTCGAACGATACAAACGCGACAACTGATACGTATTTTATTCTCGTATCGATGATAATAATCATTGCGTTCTTAATTAATTCGTCGAAAATCGTCGTCGTCAAAAAATGTGTAATAAAAAATGTCACGTATACTTTTCTCCTCGACTTGAAATCTATTCGAAATCGGACGTAATAAAAAGAATCTACAAATCGTGTACAGTATGACTTCGTTTCTAAATGATATTTCACACGTTCGACATATTAATTAGCTACGGAGAATATTGTTATAACTGAAGCCCGGCTTTATACGCATTTGCATGTTTTTTTTAAACAGTCCAAAGAGTATACATAAGCTACTAGTTTGAATCGCAATCAATTATATCTGAAATACAAGATTTAATTTCGCATATTTTTGCATATTTTACCATTTTTTTTTGACACGTGCCTACTGCATATTTCTATATACTTTGCAATTTTTCATTGCATATTGATGATGGTTTTTAAACGCGTATTATTCATATTTTTAGTCGTGTTTATTTTTCTAAAAAATAATTACAGTGTATTTTATCGTTACAAAAATGCCCGCTCGTCATGACGTTTCGTTCGACCGCATAATTTATTTTGTTTTTTTAATATTTCCGATATTGCTTTTCGAATTGAAAACACGTTGAAATCGTATAACGTGTACTTTTACGTAAACACTTTTTAACAATAAAAAAAAAAAACCAAAGAAAGGGTGTATATCTACGAAATACGAGCATGAATGCGTATTTCGTAGCGTATATTTCTAAGGCTTTTAGAGCGCATAAATCCGAGCCCTGGCCATAACTTATACGCCTGTTAATAATAATTTAACTATTGTAATTTTAAAGTACAAAATTTAAAAAAAAAAACGGATATACATTCCGAAATATCGAAGTATATTATTTTTGAAAAATAAATCAATTTCACCGGGTCCCTTAAACTATCTATACTGCGGCTTGTTCGGATGACAAATTGTTGTCGATTTCGGCTCGAATACACCGCGCGATAAAATATTAATTAAAAACTATTCATTAAAAGAAAAAAAAACATAAAGATTATAATAATAACAAAGAATAAAAAAAATAAATAAATAAATAAATAAATAGATTAATAAGAAGTAGAAAATACTCGTATTTATTGTAATATATTCCACGCGCCAGTTATTCGCTCGCGCCATAAAACTCGTATACCTGTATATAGTAACTTCACCGGTGGCGTTTCGCGACTTTTTCAAATATTCATACGCACTTGTCTGTATACTGCACCGCGTATACACGGTATACGACTACCCTGGGGCTATTGTACACCGAATATATTATACGCACACATATATATAAACGAAACAATTTATTCGGCGAGGTCAAAATTGCCAATTCCTCGGTGTACACACGCGTACGTAACTTTGTCGTTTAAATGGATTTGAATAAATATACAAACGTACGTATATAGCTCGTGCTGAAAATACGCATAAACAATATTCTCATAAACCTTTCACGATTAACACTTTGAGTGCCACGTGTTTTTCATTCGGATACACGTCTTGGTTGTTCCACTGTGCCGTGTGCATCGTTTGAGGATACGCACGTTTTTCTTTGTTAAATTGTACTTCGAAGTTTAAAAAAAAAAAAAAAGTTCTTGAAATTTAATTTTTGTGTTGTTTGTTCATTTGTGCCGTGCGCATCCAAACGTATGCGCGGACTCGAGACAGCTTTAGAACAGAATCGCGTGTTTTTGATATATCAGGTTTATATATTTTGGTAAGTCCCAAACAATGATATTAAAAAAAAATGTCCTTGGTCAGAATGGACATTTTACTCAATATTATAGACAGGCACTTAAAATCTAATTATACGATGAACTAGCAGCAGGCACGCGTATCCGAATTCTTCCGGTCGTGGGGAGGAATTATAAATTTTATTTTAAAGTGCACATAATATAAGCTCGACGTTCGATTATACTGCATTTTCTCAGCTGGTAACGTCAATTCGAAGACGAATATTCAAATAACGTTAAACCACATGAAAGCGTGCGCTACGATCCGTCTAATTAGAATAACGAAGGGCGATATATGACGAAAGGTAAGTTTTCTCAACGATGTCCTGCTCGAATTCCAAAAATAAAATAAAGTAATCACGTTTTATTGTGTCTGATAACAATGTAAAAGCCTAAAATGAATTTCTATAGGAGATTCGTTGGATACCTATGTAAAAATAAACACTTATCAAATAGTGTGTATACGATGACTGGGAGACAGTATAGGAAAATACAAGAAAATTGCGAAAAGCGAATGTTTATGATAATTTTTTTTATAAAACGGGTTCATTACAACGCGAACATAAACGTAAATCGCGCGTTTAAACCAAGTGGTGTTCTGACTTACAAACACACATTACGTCACGTCGATATGTTTAGAATTGAGTACAAAGAATATGATGCAAAACCGTATAATACGCATACGAGATTGCACAGTGTATAGTGACCTACTGTGATCGTTAGGTCATATAAACATTTTTTTTTTTTTATGAAAATTAAGGTGTGTTTCTACAGAAGTTTTCCGCGAGTTTACTACAAGAAATGTCAGTATTTTGCGGAAATGAGTACACACAATTTTAATACGTATAATTGTACGCGTCCGTCGCGTATTGAATTTTCGTTTCGCGATTCGAGCACTGGTAGAGAAACGAAACGGGGGGGGCGTGGTGAAGTGAATAACGGGTAGAGAAATCTAGAGATTATGCGATATCATTTTCTTTTATTTGCCGTCGCGGCGACCGAGTTCTGTTAAGGTCTGTTATATGTGTATCGTCGACGGCGATTTACAAAGGAAAAAGGACGACTTATATATATATATAAGCACAAAAATATATATCCTTTGGAATTGGATACGTGGAACGAGTTGAGAAAAGTACGCGAAATCGTTGTTTTTTTGCAGCAAGCTCTCTGGAAAACGATACGACATAAAACACAAATCTCTCTCCGACAATCGAAGCGTATAGCGGTGGTATTCTACGACACCATATATTTATATAAGACATTGTAAAAAAAAATTCAGGTGATATTCCCTATACGTCTCGATCATCGTACACGTATTGCTCGTCTTGTTATTTTCACGTTTTTTTTTTATTGATTTTCTCGCGTATAGGACGAAAAAATATGCGTGTGTGTGTGTGCAACACCACCGACTTCAACAACGGTGTACGACACATAAAATACAAACGGCTCTTGCCAAACTCGAAATTAGTTTGCCAACACACACACACACACACTGACGAATAATATTATATAAACCGCGTCGTCGAAAGTTTTTCTCAGCGAGTTCTCTGCGTCTGAACATTACGCGTATACTTACATATTACAGTGTATATACATAGATATAAATATATTTAGATAGAAAGGAGGAAAACGTTTCGAGAGATAAAAACGAGTTTTCCAGTTTTTCCGACGTGAAATAACGTACATATATATACGCGCGGTTGAATATACTCGAGATAAAAATCATTTAGAAATTGTATTTCCCTGCTGCTGCTGCTGCTGCGAACGAAAAAATTCTCATACCGATATCGTATATAGGTCATCGCGACAAAAGTACAGTAAAACGGCTAGTATTCATACCGATCTGAACGGGGATGCCCTAGGAATAAACGTTCGGATTTCGATTTTATAACGAGCGCAGGGTTATACGGCTGATATATGCGTATATATAATTAAAACGTTTTAAAAAAAAAAATCAATCGATTTATTTAAATTCATATACAAAATAATACAAATAAGAGGGGCCGAATTAGAGAAAAACGAATTATCGAGTCTAGTAAGTACATATAATATATAATAAATATTTTTCTCTCTCTCTCTCTCTCTCTCTAGAAATTCAACTGCGGCCGAATGGAGGAGAGTTTTGCCTTTTCCCATACACCGCGCACGTATTTTAACGTTCATATAATATTTCGTATAGTATACGTTTTCCGCGTCCGGTCCTTATAATTATATATATATATACCTACGAGTGTGTTTGTGTGTTATATAATATTATTATGCGAGACGTGCGTGTTCGAAAACGATATTTAACGTTTACCTCGCAGTTATGTATAAGGACCTCGTGTCGTGTTGTTGCAGCGTATTATAGAAATGAAAAAAAATATGAAAAATATAATATACGAGTACGCATTTGATCTGAAATTCGAAAAAAAAAACCGCGTGACGAACGCGTGCCACAAACGTTTTCAAATTTACATATATTTTTTTCCCCTCCGTGCCCTAATCGGCGAAAGACGCCGCCCGCGAACACAGACTTGAAGTCGGTCGGTAAAAAAAATTCGAGTGAGTTATTACGTACACCGCACCGAACTAGCGAAATAAATAACGATTTTAATAAAATAAAAATATATTATACAACGAAAATACGTATTTTTTTTTTTTTTATAAAAACTTTTTCGATTCGTAAGAGAAAAAAATTCGGCTGAAATACGAGTATAGTATTGTTAGTATATATAATCGTCTGGCACCGAATATCTACGGAAAAATATAAATATAATAATATATATATATATATATATATATATAAATATTCGTTGAATACACGAGCACTGTTCTGGTACTTAACGATAACTTTCGGAAAATTCACTCTGTCTCGCCTTAAAAAACGAAAACGCTCTTTGTACGTAACTTGTTTTTCGGTTTCCCGAAATTTTTTAAAACGCGCGAGTATCAAATTTAACTCGTATATTCGTCTGGACCAGCGGTTTACCCGACCTTTTTATCTGCAACGAGTACCACTTTTATGCGATCGATACGCGGTGCCGCCTGAAGTCTAAAACTGATTTATGTGAGTCAAATATTTTTTTTTATAACGCGTCTATCAATTATTGACATTCGTTTATTGCACGATATTCGTAAAAATAAAAAATAAACTTCGTTTTTAGGTAATTCTTAATATAAATTACAATTTTTTCGAACGCGAAATTTTAACTGTTGTACAAGAACATCATTAAGTCACGCCGAATGAAACTCGTTTTCACTTTGAATATCGAGCTTGCTTCTCGTAATTATTTTTCAAATACAACAGTTCAGAAAATCCACCGCTCTCACACTGCACACGAAGAATTAGTGACAAACGGAATGAATAGCATTGTATAAAAATGCTTGTTTGAAAAGCGACGGATATTCGATTTTCGTCGCCGTCCAAAACGAAACCAATTATTTCCGTCTTTAAACGCGTCCATTCGTCGAACGGTCACTAATCGCGTATCAACGGATTTGTCTTTTATACGTTAATACAATAAAAATCATATTAAAAAAAAAACAATTTCTTCGCGTACCGCAGGCCGGAAAAAGCTGATCTAAACGAATACCGCGACGTATTTAAAAAAAAAATGCATTTAAAACACTCGTGCAGCATACGCGCGTATAAAGGGCAAAATTCAATTTATACAGTATATACGCAAACACTATTGGAACGTAGAAAATGAAAGAAAATACGAATAAATATATATCGATTGAGCGTATTATTATTATTATTACTACTTCTACTCGACCGAATCGCGAATTATCGTGAAATATTATTTTCAATTGACAACGAGATACGTCGTCGTCGTCGTCGTCGTCGCGTAAAAATACAACGCAGTAAAACTTTTGTATTCTATTCGAGCGCCATGACCGTTTTTATATAATAATATATTATTATTATTGCATCGGTTTTCGGAGTAAATATATATATATATATGAATACGGTTATTCGTATATATATATTCCGAAAGGACACAGCGTACCCGAATACGTTTTCATAAAACTTTTCTGCGTAAAAATCGAATCGGGATAACATATATATATATGCGAGACGAAATTTAAGGATTACATATCTTCTGCGGTATATATCACCGCGTATTTATTGCAATCCGTATAATAAATTAAATTATTACAAATATATATCGTCCTATGATATATGTATACGTACCGAATATTATATTGTGTGTTTAAGTTGTACGAGAAAGTTTATTTGGCAGATCGAAAGCGAAGTGTTTTCGTTTTTTTTTTTTTTGGTCTGTCGGGCATTTTTTTTAACACGTTGACTGCCCACGTGGTCGCCGGCTGTCAAACTACCATATTACATACACGCCAAGTGATCGCGGGCCGTCACATTCCCGTATATTTTCACTTTGACTTTGTTGTCCTGGCGCTGAAGTAACGGTACGTATGATATTATCGTTTCATAGAGAAGAATATCGTGCGTCGAAAGGTATACCTCGATTGGATATTTTTAAGGTACAGAAAATAACAGCTTACATAACTACAGTAATGTATTGCTATTTTTAAATAATTTTTTTTTTTATTTATAATGGATTCCTGAACAATTTATACGTGTTAAAATTAAAAGATAAACAATTAAAATAATAAAAATATAAATTAAAAAACGAACAAAATAAAACGCCTGTTTTTTTTTTTAGTAAAAGATTAATCTGTAATAAAATATTATAGAATATTAATTTAAACGGTGCGTGTTAAAACAATTTAAACAAGTATAATTGTAATTTTTTTTACTTCACCGGCTTTTACGGCCCCCTCAACATCTTTTACACTTTGATAGCAATAATACCGCGTTTTTTTTTCTCAAAGTTTTCGATTCCTATTACACTTTTCCGGTATTCCGCTCGATCTCTGTACAATTTTTTTTCTACGGCCATTATTACTCGATTCACGCGCGTTTCAAAGACTTTTCCCTCGTCGACCGCGACTTTCACTCAAATTTCGAAAACACCGACACCTGTACAATTCTACTTCGTCTCCGTTTCATACATTTGGTTTTTTTTATCGCCTTCGCGTTTAGAAAAATCTTGTCGTTACAAAAAAAAAAAAGAGAGAATAAAAATCGCGTTTCTACCTCATTACGATAATTAATCGTTTTCGGAAAATATTGATATCGTTCGTCGCCACCGGCAATCGTACGGCGTAATACTCGCTCACAGTGTAATTTTCAAACGTTTTAAAGACCCGTTCCGTATAATCGCAAACCGATCGGAACGTTTGTGCAGAGAGCGCAGTTCATTCCGAAAGTCTGTTTTTCGCGCGATCGCCGGCAAGTACGGAAAACTTTCAAATTTTCACGAATACATTCGTTTTTTTTTCCAATACGAACGCCGATAAACCGAAACGTATATACGTATATATCCACAAGAGTGTTTCGCGTTTTATCTCTCTTTGTTCGGTGGTATTTTACTACGCGAAATAAGAATGCAAAACCGCGTTTTATATAATATCCGAGACCGGTGCGTGTGACGGTAATCGAGAGGAAACTCTTCTCTACCACCCCCCCCCCTCCATACGTGCCTTTACTTTATTCGATTCGAATTTTATTTATATATTTACGATAGTTTCTATATAGTTTCTATTTCAGGGGAGACTGCCGAAACGCGTCGGTGCGCTTATCACAACGACGGAGGGGAACTGAGCGTCGCGGATACGGCACACGCGCGTGGAACTTCGAAGTTAACTCGGGAGAGGCAGAGAGAAGCAATCGGTAGGTACTACAGGGATCGGAAATGCGTTCGATACAGTGTACACCGCCGTTTAAATAATATGTAATATTTATTATATTATATCGAAGCGGCACACACTATACACATAAGAGTACACGCTCTACTATATACGCGAGAAAAGTCCCGGTCGTTTTTAATAATCATAAGAGCGTTTGGCCGTTTTCCCCATATCCGGACATACGTATGTGCGCGCACGTCCCGAGCGATTTTTCCCGTCCAATTCAATAATATATATATACTGGGCCGATTATGACGGGCGAGCTGACTGGCAGCAACGTTTCTGCAAACTCTTATATATATATATATATATACACGTAGGTAGAGGTAGGTACTTACCGCGAGACGAAACCAATTTAAACCGAGAGAGAGAGAGAGAGAAAAACGAAAATCGATTTGTCCAAAACCGTATATATTCGCGATACTATATAAGAGATACTGTATATAGATTTTCACCATAGAAAATTTTGCAAGCACGTCTGCGGAACGCACAGCGCAGCACGACCGAGCTTGTTATCCGGTATATACTCGGCTATTTCTCCCTCCCCGAACGGAAAGGGACGGGGGACTATCAAACGCGTTTTCCAGCTCGTATTTTTATATATACGTACCAGGGCGGGTTCTTATTTTTTCATATTATTTCCGTGCCCACCATCCTCTGCTTATCCTAAAACGGTTCGACTATAAAGTAAAGTAAAGTAAAAAAAAAAAAGAGCGCAGAAAAATTTCAAACGTAAACCTCAGAAACCTTAGAGCTATGGAAAACTCATCGAAATTGTATCATTTTTTTTTTTCAATATAACTCTTGTCAATATTATAATTTTTCCGGATATTTTTAAATAGAATACGTTGACTTTGATCGATATTATATTATCGTACCAGAAATATTTATCATAGAAAACACGACGTGTATTTATAAATTACGACGTAAACGTGTTTTTTTATGTGATCAGAGTATATTTTTAATTCGATTTGTTTTGCCGTTAAATCGATTCGGCATTTAACCGCGACCTTATGATAAGTACACTAAACACTGCACCGTATCGTTTTAATAACATAACTAAAAAAAAAAAAAAAAAACGATAATCGATGATTAATACTTTTTAAGACTTATATAATATAGTGATTATTAGCACACGACTGATTCCGAGGTCGTTTCCAAATCATTTGCAAAAAGGTTTGAAAAAAATCCGAGTAGAAAACTCGTAGCGTTTTCTCGTAGCGTTTATTACAACAATAATATTCGGGTGTATACTATTATTGAACGGATTTTTTTATTTTTATTTAAGAGAAACAGAAAAATAGAGATTCCGCGATTCTGTGAGCCGAGCGTTTTAAAGATTTCGTCTGAATCGATGGCGTATACGCATGCATATATATATTGTAATATAAGACGTGTATATAGTTAATATTTCACGATAAAAACGCGAGTTATACGAAAGACGATTTGGATTCCTACGAGATATTCTGTATTATTTAACCGAATACAGAATAGTTTTTCATTGTGTCGACACATTATATATATATATATCATGACGATATACACGCGAGCAACGAGTGTCGTTGTCATTTCAGAGCGATCCTGACCGAAGTCAAAATAAAAGCACGAGCCAATATATAGAGAGAGACCGAGTAATACAATATATTGCAATACGATGGTGTGCGGCAGAAAGGCCATTTAAAATCCTTTGTACAATTAGTTTTTTTTCTTCTAAATTTTTTATTTCCATACATACGAATCGCAAAGAAATTCGAATAAAAGTATAATATTGAATAACTTTTTAAAAAATAAGCCGTATACCAGATAAAACGTTGCCGCAATACAATAACGTTTTATGCGGTCAATTGTATACTGTAATAATTACACGCGCGCGCGAATACTGATATTTATTTAAATTTTAAACGTACGCGTATCAGTAACTATACGAAATCGTTTTGAAAAGCTCACGAAATTTTTAAAAAGCTTTTACAACGTCGCCGCTGTAAGACGAACAAAAAAAAAACAAATTCGTTTTTTGATATCACCGGCACGAGGAAGCATAAGTTGTTGACGAGTACGACAATAAGTACAATTTACAGTATTCGATATACTCGTATGTTTATTGGATTACCGTCGATCCCGGCGTAACACGCACTTTTTATAAACGTTATTTACCTAAGTAAATGGCGATTTATCCTACTATAAAATATTTAATAATAATAATAATATATCAGTTAAAATAGGTTAAAATACAATGATTTTATTCGAGTACTTTTTTCATTACTCACCACTCTATATATAGCTGCAGGACATCGAGCATAAATATTGTCGGTTTTTTTGTTTTTTATAATTTATTTTTTATTCTCAACGAACGTACCTCCTGAAAAAAAAAACATAAATAATTTCACGTTAGACATACGTATATATGTATACATAAATATTATTATAAATCATTGACGTGTTTTTTTTTTTCATATTCTATTTTAACCGTTGAAAAATCTCGGGGATTAAGTGCGCGTTTATATAATATGTGTACGCGTGCTTATTTATATAATAACGTTTATACGTGTATTTATATAACAGGAACGGATCGACACATAAATTCGGCCTCCGGGACAGTAAAAACGAAACAAATTTAAAATAATAATAATCCAATTATATACCGTAATTCGTGAATGAACAAAAATAATAAGTAATATTTTTTATCTACGAATTTCTAATGACATTATTGAATTCTTAAAATACCGTCCGCATATAGAGTAAGCCGTCGTCGCAATGTTGAAAGTAACAGCGGTCGTATTGCGGGACAGAGCGGTATTTAGTTTTTTTTTTTTGATCCTTTAGGCCTTTTGGTCAAGTAAATTAACGCTCAATATATTTTGTAAAGCGTTGTGAAGTCAGTCAGAACTGTATTTTTATTAACCGTTTTAAAAAACTCGGTACGTTATCTTCCTCGTCAGATACTGTTTTTTTTTTAAAAGAACATACACAAATCTCATTAGATAAATAGCAACAAGATAAAATTGTTAAGCCAACGTACATTTTTACAAATATGATCAGGATTTTCTTTCGGTGTGGTCGAGTAATGATACTTTCTCCAACGAGAAAGGAAACAAAAACTTACTGCATACCGTTAAGTTTTCCCGCGTCCATTATTATAATGAATTATAAAGATGACTGGGATCGGAATTCACGCGCGCGTAGAAGAAGAAGAGGAGAAACGACAGGACATTTTATTATTTTGTATAATATGATACGCGCATATGGAGTGGAAATGACTCAATTCGTTTCTTTTCTTTTTTTTTTCACTCTCCGCGCACGATTACATCTTCGAAACGACTCGTCGTACATATTATAAATATTTATATATTTATATGCGCGCCGAGTTCATATTAGAATCTCGAGTGGTACGAGCCGAAGAGACCAGCGGGATAAGATTACAAAACAAATTTACGTTTAAATCGTTTTTCCCTGCAATCGAGTGTCATCGTTAAAAAAATCTACCCATACCGTGTATATAACGTCCAGGCGTAACCGACAGAAATTCAGAAATTAAAAAGTACAATTTTTCCATTTTATCACGACAATTACACACAAACACATACATACACGTTTTTTATAATATCGTCTAGTAATCCTTAAAAACGTATTTCTAATAGACCCGAGCGATTAATTCGATTGACTCGATTATCAGCTGGACAGGCGATTTCGCGTATTAATTTACACGCGTACACGAAACGATACAACGAGAAAAATAAACCGTAGATGACCGTTTAAACGGTGTCGAGATAAGGCCATAGAATTAAATTGTAATTCGGATTTATTTAAATTACGCGTGAAAAAGGTGATTACTATAGAACATGGAAAGAAATCTATAACGTTTTCTTTTTTTTTTTTGGAGAGACGAGATGAAAGAGAGAACACTGCAGCTGCTTCAAGACTTGGAGTAAAGATATTTTCTGGGCGTTGAAAACGAGGAGGATAACGACGTACAGGATAGAAATATCTATGCTGGACTCGCTGTAATCGGCGGTCCTCGGCCGTCACGCCGAATTGTGTATAAAAATAAAACGAAAGTCACTTCACATAATGTAGAAGCTCTACGCGCAATATTGTTCGACTCGAAAGAAATCGTACAGATCTTTGATTTCCACCGTGTTTTTTCGTCGTTTTCGTGTTACCAGTAATTCCTATGAATATAGTGTGTACGAAAAAAAGGCGTTTAAACATATATTTTTTATATATCGAATATTATATTTGGAATTTTCCGATAAAAAGCGATTTTTCTTGTATACGCGCGTTTTCGTAGTACAAAAATAAAACGATTATACGCGTATAAAGGAGAAAAAAACTTATTCGGCACGCATAATACATACCACACATGCGAATAAGACACATAATATACACCGAACACTAACAAATTCGATCGATCAAAAGACACGACGCGCGTTATATAAGACGAATATGCATACGCGCAGCATCCCATTTGTATAGTTTAGTTTGACCTCGCGTAACAGTACATTATACTTTGATCTTCGAAAATGTATTTATAAAGATATAAAGTGTATATTAATATTATAATACAAAAAAATATTTATAATACAAAAGATATTTATATATATTATAGATATATATATAACGCGCACCGAACGGAATTTTAAAAATTTATTTTATGTATCGTAAATAATAATATATGCGTGCGTTGACGCGGTCGTTCAAAACAAAATAATACATTTGACACTACCTCTGACTTTATAACGTCCTTATAATGTAGTCACAATAAACACATTTAGTCGGTTTATATATATATATATATATATATATATTAATAAAATAAGATAATTAAATCGAATACGCGTAAACCTATATAAACGTTATGTAGTAAATAATCTGTACGAGCACTATTACTATAATCCGCGTTTTACATTTAAAAGAAAAAAAAAACCGATTCCGACGTAATATTTTAATAATATAATGAAAAAAAATTTAAATTCTTCTTTTTATAAAAAAAAAAACTACATACTCCCGAATAATAATCGGTTTTTTTTTGCACGCTAATACGTATAATATATCGTTGGCGAAATAACCGCGTAAAACGCCAAGCGGTATATAAGAAAACATTTTTTTTTACAATTTCGGTCAGACGATTAATAAAACGGACGTGGATATAAACGCGCGATATAGGTAAGCTATAAAACGAGCAGCTGTTAAATACGAAAAAAAAAAAGCGCTTCGCTCCTATATACACGCGCATCATTGTAAATAATAGACAAAAGTAATAAGCGCGCGTGACGGTCCGTACACTAGTTCGGATATAAATAAACCGAAATTTTTTTTTTCTACGCGTTTAAGAACGACGCGGAATGACGACGATTGCTCTGGGGGGGGGGGGAAGACCGAAGGATATTATAATGAGACACGCGTTTAATAAGGATTTTCTCCGGAGAAAAAGACAACTGCAGGGAACGGATTAATTCGGTCTCCCCCCACGGACAAAAGCGCGGACGATTATTGCGGTAGGACGTTGCAGACTGGGGCGGAAATTTAAATATGATGACGTGGAAATTATTCGCTATAGTGTCGCGAGCGAGCGATAAAATTTACTAATTAGAATTTTTTTCCCCTATTTCTATACCATTACTAATTACCACGAGATTGTATTGTACGCGTTAATCTTTTTGAAAATAACGAACCGCGCGCGCTAGTCGGCCATATTTCTTTTTTTTTTTTTTTTTTAACCGAATATATTTATGGAGAGGCGCGTCTATTGTCGCGCGCGCGCCTTTCTCTTCGATTTTAAGAGAGACAAAAAAAGAAAATTATGCGGCGCACAAAATGAGCGACAACGCACACTGTTTTATACATATAATAGCATTAATCAGTTCCACTATAGCTGTTTATTAATAATACGATATATGTTTTCACGTACCTCGGTAAATTCTAGTATAAGTATATACACAACGACGAAAAACGTTTTTTACACTCTCTCTCTCTCTCTCTCACTCACTCGACCGCAGTGGTTTACCGGTTTTTTGGCCAGTGTATTTTACAGCATTTTTTTTTTCTCCCCCGGTATATTCCGTGGGAAAAAATGTACACGTTACCGCGACGATATAGGCAAACAGAAAACCCGATTTGAGTTGGACACATAAGATGTGTGTGTGTGTGCGTGTAAAGTCCGTATTCCGCGACGAGAGAAGGAAAAAAAACTCTGTGGAAAAAAAACTGTTTCCAGAAATGCGGATATGTATACATTTTTTTTTTTTAGTAAACGCACAATCGACGGTCGAAAAAACACTGAAGACGCGAGAGAGTACATATTATTATATATGACAACGAGAGAAGAAAAAAAAAATAAACGCGACAAAAATCTTCTTCTTTTTTTCCGCCCCCCATAAACTGCGTATAATACATACACGCACAATAGCCCACCGCCACCACCACCTACCCCGAAACGAGAGTAAAAGTAAAAAATCCTTTCGGTCAGTGCAGCAAAGGGTTAAGGTCAGTCTCGTGAACGTGTTCGCGCGTCGCCCGCCGAGCAGGATGCGACGACCTCGCGTTAATATACCGCGCGCGCTCGTATACGCATATCCTGACGAAGGTCGCGAGGACTTCCAAAGGACGTTTACAAAACATAACGCGTGTACGAAGAAGTAAGTCATATTTCGTGTCCGTATATCGGACGATTCATTATTATAATAATACAGGGATAAATGTGTATTTATTACTTACAACAATTTATACGTACCTACGTCTTAAGATATAAGCGCGGAAAAAATTTTTTTTAAATTTCATCAATAATAGTCTGCATGGAACATACATATTTCGTATCGATTTTATGAAAAAAAAAAAAATATTGTTTTTTTTTTAATATATCGCGGACTTATCAGAGCCGTAGCAAGCGGAGAGGGGGTACAAAATTTAAGTAATTAAAAAATCAACATAAAAATATTATTTTCAACGATAATTTATTCGAATTAAAAAAATTATTTATGAAATTAATACTCTATTAGTTCTGTGTTGAAAACGAAATGGCGCGATTTTAAGTTTGTTCCCCGGGCACAATATTTAGCAGCTACGGTTCTGCGACTTATTACACGACGCGTATTAACTGAATTATGAAAACTCCTTTATGGAGGAGGGGGAGTTTCTTCGATTATTCAAATACAAATTACTCCGTCTTGTTCGGAAAATGAAAAAAAAAATCGAATTACACCACACGACTTTTATTAGTCTGTTTGATCCGAATTTTAGGTTTATAAGTTGAATCGCGACGCACTGCGCGCGTATCGTCTTTGAAATAATCACTCATATCTATATATATAATGGCAAAGAGATTTAAAATGCGCGACTAGGCGTTTTTTTTTTTTTTTAATTTTATAGAAAAATTATTTTAAATATTTTCTTATTCGACACACCTCGTCCGTACGGGTCGATACTATATTCTTTCGAATTCGCTCACCTGCAGTTGTTGCTCCCGAGCGATTTTCTTCTTTTTTTTAAAAAATATCGCCAATTTTATGCGGAATATTTTTTTTTTTTTTTGTGTACTCGAAAATTTTCAGCACAGAACTCGCTCTGGAAACGGAGAATATATTTTTAGACTCGAGTCGATTTCGTAGAGTATATTATTATCGGCATTTACAAATATTATAGAAAGAAAAAAAATCTCATGTATTGGGAACCAATTCGGCGACGCGTGACTAAAACCGTGTTTTTTAAAAAAAGGGTCGGGTGTGCACGACCTCGTCTGCAGTACTCTCTATTTATATACACCACTGAATAATATATATATAACAGAGAGCCGACTCGGATGCGGTGTACACAACACGACGACGCGATGGTGGTGGCGTATATACAACAAAATATTGAAACCGATCATCGAAAATCCATATAGTTTTTCGTCTAAAGGGTATATATATTATACTCTATACACGCTTAAGAATAATAATAATAATAAATAAAAAAATGAGAATATTATACGTCCGTTTCGAAAACGAAATACGCGGCCGTTTGGTCGGTTTAACAACATTCGTATATATAACGTCTGAAAATCTGGCTGTATTAATTCTCTACATTTTTTTTTTTTTAAATGCGTCCTACACATCGTTTATTATTTAAATATAATAAATAATTCGCTTAGAGTTTTTCGAGTAATACTACGTGTGAAGTAATATAAAATACGAGTTTTTTTTTCGTATGGAAATCCGTTGCGGTTTTTCTCGTCGATTATGCGTACATTGGAAAATCACCACGTGGTCGTCTGTGTGTGATTTAGCTCGTTGCTTACATAATAAACCGGCGTAAAATTAATCATATTTAAAATCTATACAATAATCTGATTGTAGAAAAAAAAAACTAGTTTTATACCGCGATAAATTTAAAAATATACCCGTCATACCTAAATGTATACAGTGGCGATAAATTTGCATTAAATATCCGATTTTTTTTTTCCCCGAATAGCTCGTAATTCAAATGGCTACGTGCGCATTTATATATTCACACGGAAAGCGCGTATCGATTACAACGCGGTTTAGATTTAGTCGAATTTACATAATACAACAAATCCGTGTTTGAATTCGGTTCCTGTCATACATATATTATTTATTCGTCATATTTTATCGTGCTGTATTTTCGTGACATTAAAAAAAAAAAAAAAAAACAAGTTTTGTTATGGATTTAAAAAAAAAAGTATATGACTACAATACATATTATTCGAGAGAAAACCAGCGTTTTTTTTTTTTTTACAAACATAAATCACGATAATAATTTATCGACGACGGTATAATTATCATAAATACTGTATAAAACGTCTATTATTTTTATTTTTTATTTTTTTTAGTTTCTTCTTCAACGATTCGTTCTTATATATATATATATACATTATCAGCAGAGGCGTCGTAGGTGTGGATTACGAATGGGAGGTGTCCAAATACCTACTGAAATAGTCTTGGAACAAGAAATTTGAAAATATTGCGCGACATCAAAATGTGATTATAAAACTCGTATTTATTTATTATTTTAATTGAAGTTACGAAAGGTTTAAGTGTACATTATAAAAATGTATTTGACCTATTCTTAGTGGTTCAACTGTAACGACGCCCCAGCAAATATTCAGAAGGGCTAATCCCCTGCATTAAGACGCTCCCGGACCCGTAACGGGTCCCTCAAACCTATATAGGTATATGTTCAAGCAGTCTTATACTGCAAGTGTCAAGTATATACGTTATAACACCGACGCGCAAGATTATATTATGTATTCCCGTTTTTTTTTTTTATAAATGTCTATTATTTAAAGTTCTAAAAATTAGAAACGCGTATCGGCGGAATACGTATACAATTAAATATACAGACGACAACGTATATATTATTAAGAAACGGTTTTTTTTTTAATGTACACTTAATTATAAGTGTGAAAAAAAATTTTTTTTTCTTATAGGACTCAAACCAAAGAGTTTATATCCTTGAAAATCGAAATAACCGCACGTAGCTATATATATACTACCACTTAATACTATATAATCTATGCGCAATGTAGTCTCGCGTACGTCATTTTTTTCCGAGTAAACCGTGTGTATAATAATAACGTTGTTTGTTATTACGTCAATTGTTCTTTTTTTTTCCCCCGTTTAATATAAGAACTTCGGCCTACTGGTGCTCGACTACAGTGCAACAGTACACGTGGGAAAACGACGATAATAACGCTTAGTAATAATATATACGCTATACACTGTTCCGATTAAGAATAGCCTCGTGTTTTTTTTCCACTCGTCTCTTACGAACTTATTTTTGTTGATTGCGTGCGCGTGCGCGTGTGTGCGTGTCAGCTGACGCGACAACCGACGGCAGACGATCTACTCCGATCCGCGGAACGAACGCATCTTATTTGGAACGGAGTATAGCACGCGCGTTTACTACTGCGGTTATGCGATGATACTCGTTATTATGATAATATTGTGTGAAAGACCCTATTTACTTTATAATATTATCGTCGTTGCTTTTATTTAATAACACTACACACGCGCTGCAATATATTATAAGGTATGAGAAAAGGGACGTCACGCGGCGTATGGACGCAGAACCGTTCGGAATATTATTATTATTATTATTTTATAATAATAAATTATTAATATAATAGGCGTGTGTGCGCGCACGAGTAAACAGGACAGGAGAAAAGCCGAAAAACCGTGAGCTGCACAAGTGCTCGTACGCGGTAAAAAACCGTTATAATCTCTGCAGCAGGGCCGCGTATAACCGCGACGCATTTGAATTTATTTTTTTATTTTTTTTACTGCACAGTATACCGTATACCGCACACGCGGAATATACATTTTAATAATACATATACTACGAAGAAGTCTGTTAGAAAAGAAAAAGTTCCGTGTTTTTTAGGTTTTTTCTGAAACGCAAAACTTAACACGCGATAGTCATACAGAACGTTGACGAAATCCCGATGATAGACTTGTCTATTTTTGAAAAGTATATATACTTTAAAAACGCTTGAAATTTATACTGCTACAGTTTCAAGTCGTCTTTCGTCGCATTTTCATATGTACCTGTTTCGTCAACACGTCTTCAAATCTGCCATATATTGCCTAATAATATTATTTATACGCTTATACGTATATAACATTTTTTTTCCCCCAAATAATTAAATTTTCGACAAAAATCGTTTTCATATAGTGATAAAACATAATTTTCGCGCTTACCGGCGATAATTTTTTTATATATTTATCGATGACAAACTATTAACACTACACTACACCTGTATATAGTACCGTTTTTATTTTACGGCTTCTATTCGAATCTGCGCATATACTTTTACACGCGCGTTCGTGTACGTGACCTGGTGCAATGACGGATTAAATGTGTCTGAATGTCAACGCGGACAAATTTATATGAACAATTTGTGTGTTTTATTGGAAAATTATATGCGCGTATATTATAATGTAAACGTATTGAAATTCAAGGAGAAATAAAAACGAATAATGTATGTAATTTAAACGGGGTAAAAAAAAAAATTGGAAGGTAATCAAAATGTTCGAGTATGAAATCAAAGTATTTAAATTGTAATAAATTTTTTAATATATTCCTTACGGCGTACGATTTTCAGCGCCATTTTAATATCTTTATATACGTATTCCATATTACGTTCGCGTATATACGATATAAACGTCAACGTGTTGATTAAGATTACAGCGACGAACGAATATAATAATTTCCAACGTTCCATTATCGTTGCAAACGAATCGTTTATTTATTTTTTTTTTTTTTGATAAAATAAAATGTAAATTTTTTTAAACATTAACGAATCATTCGTTTTATTAAGATATATAATGTCGTTGTTCAAACAACTACCTGTATACATTATATACACCGAGTACACAAATAATAATAATTCAATATCAAAAAAATACGATTGAACGCACAAAAAATAAAATTGGGTTTACTATATTATTTGTATTTATTTTATTTACCCGTTTATAAATATATAATAGCTGGCACTTTCTTATTAAAATACATTTTGTAATTTTTTTTTTTATGTTAATTTTTTTTTTACGTTAAATTAAAACCCGGCTATATAAGACGCGATCGAGAATCGTATATCCTTCGCGGTCTTTGTAGAAAAACGAGATGAGAATTTTTTTTTATCCGATTTTCACAGGGAAATGGCGTCGTCGACAATTAACCGCTTCTTTTCATATACGCATCATAAAATAATACATATTATATTATAATGAAAATTTATTGTATAACCTGCAGACGACGACTTACGGTCGAAACTATATATATATATATATATATATATATAGTTGTTACTTTCTAAAACATTTATCAAATACTCTATATAGGCATTTTTTCTTTATATATAATATTTTTTATAATATATACTGATTTTATATATATATATATATATATTGTTATTTATTACTTTTTTATAATACATATTATTTTATTTTTATAAGAGTATTTACAATTTTTTTAATTTTAAATTTCTTTTTATACGTTGCGTGGTCCTCGTCCGACCACTGCAACCGGCAACTTTGTGCGCGTATACTATTAAGTTCTCTTATAAGGACTGTAATTTTTTTTTTTTTTTTTTTTATAAAACAAACGAACCACCGACCTGCAACACGTGTTTTTTCTAACGATTACGTTTCGTCCGCGTGCGCGCCGCCCGACAAACGTTTCGACACGTTTTCGTGCGCCATCATAAAACGCAGCGGCAACGGCTGCAAAATATTTAACGGGCGCGGTTAAAAATAAAACGCGCGCTCTGCGGAACGCAAAATATATTTTTTTATACGTACAATTAGAGTCGTCGCGGGCCATATAATATTCTCTAAATAAGAGGTTCGGGGAAAAATAAAAAAAAAGTTTAGGACGTTTCCGTCGTCTTTTCATACGAAACCGTCCGTGTTGACTCGACGTTTTGTGCCAATTAAAAAAAAAAAAAGTGTAAAAAACAACCGAAATGCAGACATAGTATAGCGAAGACCTATAACGCGCGAAACCCTATCGTTTATATATGAACGGAATAACAATGTTACGAGTCACACGCACGTGCAGGCTATTTGTGCGAGCCATCACAGCGCGGTCTCGTTGCGTAAATATAATATTATATATATATAGTGAAACGACCGGCCGAGAACGAGAGAAAAAAAAATTTAAACGCGATCAAAAAAATTAAACGTTAAAAAGAAAATATTATATAGAAAACCTATATAAACGAATTATTAACGCGTAATATAATCAATCGTATTGCGTATATATAGTGCAGTGTGTCAAAATCAGTATATTATCCGAAAAATTCGCTATAAATTAATATCGTATAATACATAATATATCATATACTCGTATAATATTAAAATCACTTTCAATATAATGGATAATAATTCGCTAAAAAACAATTCCCGAGTGTTTTAGACGTTTTATTATATATATATATATATAATATATTTTAATATATTATAATAGTGTATTACTATTATATCTTATATCTATATTATATCTTAAACACTATCACTATAATAATAGTGTTTAAGATATCTTTAGAAGAAACGCCCATGAAATAGAATATACAAAAAATAAAAAAAACCAAAACGGAATGCAAATTTCGCGAAACGTGTTTTAGAAAATATAATCGCTTATTATACTGTTATACGTATTTAATACGGATAACGACTTAAGAATACTAAATATACGACGTGAGATTTACATAAATTCAGTTTTGGAACAATAATCTCTACCTATATATATAAATTAAAATCAATTTAAAAGTATTTTAAATATACAAAAAGATTTTAAAAATAATATTTAATATACCGATATATATATACGTATAGTATTATTAAATGATATTATTATAATAACGCGCCGTTATTCAATTCACTACACGTACCTACACGCCATTCTTTGACTGTTTTTCTATTCATTATTATAGTTTTCAACTATCAATATCTTAATAATATTCTCTACGTGTGATTTCTTTCGTTCCCCCCCCCCCCGTTTTTGTATTTTTCTACGATTACTTATTTTCTCGAAACCGGTATATTTGTTTATTATTCAAAATATACTTTTCGGTTTGATTGTATATTATATTCACATATAATATACGTATACAAATTTAAAAACTTTATTTTAACGAAAAAATAATACTCGCATAAACGTATACATTATTATTTCAACGGCTCGTTATATTATCGTTATTTTTTTTAGTTTTATCGTCCGTTTTTCCTTCGTAAATTTATACGTTTTTTTCCCTCGAAAAAAAAAAAAACGTTCCCACACGGCTTATTTGACGCATATTATTAATTAAAACGAAACAAGTGGTTTTTTTTTTCCAAACACACACTATCCGTATCGGTATATAGTTTAACAATCATTTCACTGTAATAAATCCATCCACATTTACATATAGTATATAGAGCATACGCAGTAACTTTATCAAAAAATTTAATTAAAACTACTGCGACTAACAGTACCTATATAGCGTAATAATGGGTGGGGGATATGGGTGTCGAAATCCCTCACTTGGTCTTTTTTTTTTTTATTAGTAGTATGGAACTTTGAAACAAAACGTAAGTGCGTTTCTCATCGAATTCGGACAATGACGACCGAAATCATCTCCGCACTGTAAAAAATTCGATCGAAAAACGGGCCGCGCGTAAGACTATAATATACGCTCGTTTGTATAATATGTCAACTGCAACAGACGGCGAATACGTGAACGACGTACGGTTTCGGGGACGACGACGAGCTTTTATTAGTATTAACTAAAACGTTATACGTCCATAAGAATCGATTAAATATCTATTAAGTCTATATACGCTGATAGTTCATAAAAACGTGCTGTCGATATACGCTTCGAGGATGTACTCAACGAAATGGTAGTTATATCTGAATACAAAAATAATAGATCTGAAATATATGAAATACTATTTTTTTCTCCGTCTATTGATAAGTACCTAAGCATTATAGGAAATATTCGCGAATCTATAAAGAGTAGAAATGGAGTATTATATAAGAATTTTCAAAAAAAATTTTTAAGTTTTCGGGGACGCGCAATTTTCTTCTTTTTTTTTTACACTTTCGCGCGTCCCTTATAATTTTTTCCCCTCCGATTCGAGCACTGAAAACGTTCGTTTGGTCGAAGTAAAAAATTTGTCGCGAACCAATGGTTTTTTTTTTCAGGAAAAATCACACGGAGCGTATAGGTATAAAGTACACCGCGCCCTGCAGTGTAGCGTTTTTAGCCTGTCGTAACCCCCGCTAGTGTCGGAAACCGTGTGGCGTTGTTCACCGTTGGCCGACAGATGCCGCGGTCGGATAGGACGGACGGGGAAAAAAAAAAACGAGAATTTCGTGTTATTATCTCGTCGTCGACCGACCCGACGAGCGTGCGGAACGAGAAAAACGCGTCGCCGCCGGGTCAGTCGTTCCCAAAAAAAACCCGTCCGCCGCCGCCACCGGGGTACGATCGGTGCGCCATCTGTACGTTCACACCGGAGTACACGCGGTACGGACAAGCGAAAAAACAAAACCGGCACGCGGAGACGAGTGTATAATAGGACAGAGCACACTGCCTGTTGTTGTTGTTTGTTTCCATTGGTCGGAGGACATTTTCGATTTTTTATTTATTTATTTTTTTTTCCCGAAACGCAGCGCAATAATCGCGAAATTTTATTTTATAAAACACGAAAAAAAAAAAATGTTTGTTGTTGTTTTTGCGCGGTTACCTACACCTTGCACTGGTAAAATCGTTTATTATAATGTTTAGTCGATTATTTTATTTTTTTTATTACACGCGTTTTCTTTCGGGCGCGATGAACTAAATTTCGATACCATTTCAATGAAACTATCAAACGGTGTATATAAAACTCAACAACACTCGTGTTTAAAAAAAAAAAATGTTAATTCAAGGTTAAAATAAAATAAAAACATTACATAACGTCGTAATTAACCCGTCGCTAACGATTCCGCGATAAATTTAATTAAATATATATATATATAGGTAATAAAACCGTGAAAACGTATTGGACAAAATAAATCTTTTAATATATTATAATACGTTCGTAAATTATGATGCGCGGCGGACTTGTGCTGTTACCACTGCTACGTGAATTCAATCCACACTGCGTGCATGAAATCGGTTTCCAACAATGAACTACTCATCTATCGATACATAACATAATAATATAGTACGATAAGATAATAAAAAAAAAATTCAGTTCGATAAATGCTATGTTTTTGCCAGGTTTTGATGTCATTCGTACATCAAAACCTATAATTGACGAAATACGACAGACGAACAAATTGAAGGAGCGCGTCCCGCGTTGCAGTGCTTTAAATTGGGGGAACGGGACGGAAGAGTACCTATATACCGCTCTTTTTCTTTTTTTTATAAATATTTTAGCTGTACAGCTTCTATAATTTTTTACATAACAAGAAGCTGCAGAGAACGGAATGGAACGGTCGGGACTGTGTTTTTACAATATTTTATCGAATTAAGGAAAATATAATAAAATCGTCTCTTATTTGAATGCGTCGCAGTTTATATCGACGCCAAAACAATTATAAAGATCCGACGTTGTTTGTATTACAGATTCGATAGATTTATTAAATTATAGAAAGTGACGGCTGATGGCGGGGCGAAGTGATCGAAGTCCCAATAAGACATTAAAATAATTTTCAAGGAAGCGCTTTTTTTTCCAATTCCAGCACTGGTGCCCTCCGCGTGTACCCGCAAAATTTATCTCATCCAAACGTAATGCTGTCCCCGTTGTATATAAGTTTTATATATCGTTATTTTCCGCTTTTAAAACTTCAGATTCGTTGCTCGGAAACACGACTTGACGTTTATCATCGTTGATTTCTATATCGTTTTTTTTTGTCCGCGTTCTTCTGAAATCGATAGATTTGGAGATGGGGTACGTTATTTTCGACAGATTTAATCAGAATATTTAATCGAACGCTCTGCGAGTAATACGAAAAAAAAAACAATTTTTCTCTTAAGTCCTCTTATACGCGTTACAAGTGTCTATATATGTTTTTTTTCGTCCTAATTTACCGTCAGCCTTGACCGTATTACGCGCGCGTTCATTACACACACCGTATAATATCGTCTACATAACGTTCAATATTTTCTCGTTAATACCATATTATATTCTCTTGGAATATAAGCCGAGTGTTTACAAAACTTATTTCTCACACAATCTGCTATTTTTTTTTTTGTTTGTACAATTATATTATTATCCAAACGCAGATAATTTCTTACCGTGTTGTTTGTGTAACGCTGCAGCTACAGCTGGCTTTCTCACGATTTATTCGATTATACGCTTATATACATAGTCCGTTACGATATATTGTGTAGTATTAATGAAGTACATGTACATATAGGTAGGTACCTACGCATAAGCGATAAATATTTTTTTCAAATATCCGAAATATTGTATTATTCGAACGGATAAATTTTAATAATATTAATATTGCGGAGCGACGAGGTGAAAAAAAATGATCAATACGACTTAAACTTTTATATATAAGGGGCGATTTTTTTAAGAAAATTTTATTCCCGCGCGATTTATCCCCTTTTTCATTAATATGAATCGTCAAAAGGAGTATATAGTGTTTCCAGATCAACGACCGATCGTATATAGTTTAACGAATTTTGTAATAACACCATTTCCTCGATTATTGCAAACGTTTTATTAAAATCACTGCGCATTATTATTATTAATATAAAACGTAGTGTGCAGGCGACGGAATTTTTTTTTTTATATATATCGTTAAGATAATGATTTATTTTTTAAAAAACCCGTTTTAAAGTGAAATTTTTTGAGTATAAACGTAATTAATTTTGTCCTCTCCGCTCTATTTTCAGTAATAATAATAACGAGGAATATATAGGTTTTTTTTTTTTGCTCAAATTTTCGCGCGTTATTACGCCATAATGACGTGCGTATATACGTCAATTATGTATGTACTAAGACGACCGGTTAAGAATAATATAATAAACGTATTTTCATCGAATAAATCGTCGTAAAAAAAAAAAACGAATTCGTTTACTTTTTTCCTGCCATTTTTTTTTTTTTTTTAATTTTTTGCGCGACGTTCGCGGCGCTGGATAGAAATAATAATAATTGGAAATCTCGCGTCTCAAACCTGACGAATAAAATACACTGCGCGCGGCGCAGACTTTGCAACAGCAGCGGGGGGCCGAGAAAACAGCAAACGTATATTCGGGGGTAAATCAATATATAGGAACTCCCTATTATATATACATATATATATTGGTAGGGAGTGTAAATCGTTTCACCGCGCACCACTACACTGTTGTACGGCGTATATATAAAAGCGACTCAGCGAAAGCAAAAAGTAGAAATCTCTGCGCGCGCGTTCTCTTTGACCTTTTCGGACGCGCTATATCGAATAATCCCGGCCGCTCGAGCTGCTGCTGACGCTGCGCGCCATGTACCATATACGTTTATATATTTTTGTTTTCTCTCTCTTAACAGTCCCTGTCCCGACTGCAGGATTTCGTCCGGAAAATCTTTGGAAATTTTTCGAGGAAAAAATAAAAATCGCGTGATATTTCGTTTGAAACGTATACGGCGTATATATATATATATATATATATATATATATATATATATATATAGTAAAATATATCACGTTTTCTCTCTCTCTCTCGTTATATTTTATAGAAAATTATTTCGAACGGATTGTATATATACGAATCCCACAAAGCGCGTCTCGTTCATTTTTAAAATAATATAAATAAATATACGACTAAAATATATATTATACTGCAGTATTCTAGCTTTTTAAATGTTTCCAAACAAAATGCACAACCGATATTACTTATATTATACGAACGATATTTTTATATATGTAGAGATTATATACGCTTGTATACTCCGTTTATAATGACGGTGCATTTTTATATCTACGCGAAATATATATGTATTATATAATCCCTTCGTCGAAACTCTTATTCGTACATATTTATATGTATTTTTTCGAAAACTGTATTATTTATCGTCTTGACAATTGAGAATAATAATAACTTATTATATTGACGCGGTATTATATTGAAACATACAAGTTTTTCTTGTTCTTTTTTTCTTTCGTCGATTTTCGGGAGTGTGAATTGAAAAAAAAAATGTATATACAAACCAGTAGAAACCGCACAGGAAAATAATTGACTATATAATTTTTTTTTTTGCATATTCGTATATATATACGTATACATATTAATTTCATGAATAATTCTGTAATCTGCACAATACTACCGCGATATATTTTAAATATATACGCATATATACGGCGTATGACGTAAACTACGTTATAGAAACGATTGCGTAATCAAATAAGTAGGAAAAAAATTCACACGCATCAAATTTATCGGTTCGAGAAACAATTTGAGATTTTCGTGTAGATGACGTATTGCAAAGGCGGCTACAGAACTACGAACAAAGTGTCCTAATACAAAAAAAAAAAAAGAATTTTGTGGTGTTCTTATACAGTTTATTTATATATCGCGCTAACCAGCTAACAAATCGATTATATCCCGCGTAAGTCGAACAAAAAAAAAACGTATTATTATTTCTTCGAGAAAAATCATCGAAACGTTTTGTTGAACGAGTTATAAAAAAAATCCGCGTATAACACTCATTAACACATTTTTGCAATTTACGCGTTGATATATTTAAAATAGAAAAAATTATAAATAATAATTTCATACGATTCGTATACATTAATTCGAATGTATAATACACGTTAACCGCACGTTACCGCATATATACGGCGTTACTGTTCGTATAATTATTCTTTACACTTATTTTTATATATACATCTTTCAAATATTATGTAGTGCGCGCGTGACAGCGTTTTGTTCGAGCAATTTAAAATTTAAATTAAATTTCTGTCCAATATACGTGGGAGACGAGGAATTTTTTTTTATATTTATATTACAATTTAAGCGTGTATATTTGAAATGATGGTGCGTGTATACTGCATACACTCAAACTGTGGTTATATTTTATATAATAATATATACTTACAGTCATCTCGTAAAGCAACATCCCAGCCAAGTCGCGGGACGGAGAGGCTGTAGCTCCGTTTGTTCTTTTAATAATAATAAAGCTTTTTTTCCCCGCCGAACGGGCTCGTAAATTCCTGAACGGCAAACGTCAAAATGCAAAAAAAAAAAAAACATTGTTGGCTGCGCAGCTCTCCGGTCATTTTCTTTATGAGAGTTTATTAATTTTTTTTTTGTCACAGTCGCTGTGGTTTTTTGCCCGCCAAACTTATACAGCGAAGTTTCGCAAAGCACCGGATCCTCTCCATTCTCTCGAAGTTGCAACGAGACGTTTTAGCAATTAAAAAGTTTTTCCTCTCGACTTTAAAAATCGTAAAACCAGCGCGTATTGTTTCCATATACGTTTTACTGCAGGCCGCTGCTGCGCGTTATATAAAATATACATATAATAATATTATTATTATTATTATATACTATAATAATAATAATAATAATAATAATATAAAATATACATATAATAATAATAATAATAATACGCACACGTTATCGACTATTTTTGTATAATAAACACGACTCGATGCGAATTTTCAAAAAAGATTTATATTTTTAATTTATTTTCCGATATATATAATTTTTTAAAAAAATGTTCGAACGAGATGATATCTATAAGATATATAATATATGAAAGAAGAACGTGACTGAATGATCTATCAACGCACAGCTCAAACCGCTGGACGGATCATCGAGCTGAAATTTGGCATACAGATAGCTATTATGATGTAGGCATTCGCTAAGAAAGGATTTTCGAATATAGTATCCTTAAAGGGGTTAAATAGGGGTTTGAAATTTGTAAGAAACCCGGTTGTACGGGAAAAATACCGTGAACCATAAATCAGATATATAGCTACGTATACAGATAACGACATTTAGTTTCTAGAGATTAAAAAAAAATATTTAAACCAGGACAATCTAGTCGGGGCAATACAGCCGTATTTGATAATATTGTACATTTCGCACCTTAATACCAGGCAAAACTGTTAACGGACGAAGCCGGGCAATTCAGCTAGTCTCTCGTAATATTCTAATGTCATGCGTTCGGGCGAAACCGGATCAACGCAGCAGCAGCAGCAGCAGCAAGTGCGCGGCGTATATATGAGTACCGGCGTTTTGTTCATCGGTCGATTGGAGGAGAACGCCCCATAACGTATGTGCAGGTGGTCCATTCCGCGCGTTATTTATTTACAAGAATATTTAAAAATATGTAGGGCGAGGAACGCAGAAGAAGAAAAAAAGATTATAAGGATGTCACGACACGACACCGATTTAGAACGTCTGTTGTAGTATATAGAGACGTTTTTTCGGATATTTTATGAGAATAAAGATGTTTTTTTTTGGGAGGATATTTTGGATACGTCCGAGTATATATATGCATGAACGTTCTAATAAATCGTAAGTGTTTTTAAGGTCTCTGCAGTGGATAATATTTATCGAGTTTATTAAAAAAAAATTTTTTTTAAAACCCCGCGGGACGACGGGAGTCCTAATTATACGCGTATACAATTTTCCACGGTCGCGGTATATTTAAATTCCGTGTATACATTAGTTGCAAACTGGTTTTTTCAAATTATTACTACTTAATATAACTCGAACGTAATAGCCGTTTTATTTCGTTATTCGTATTAAATTATAATTTCTGCGGGATATCTGATAACAAAAGTGTAACTACTACGCTAGTAGTATTACTCTTACGCTTCTCCGCGTATTAAAACGCCATTTTTTTTATTCGATTTTTCATTCGGAACGTTATTTTAAGTAATTTATCCTTCTACGCAGGTAATACGCCTTCTCGCGGCGTCTATTATTCGATACGATTATTTATATAATATTTGAGCGAGTAAAACGAATGAGTATTAACGGGATATACCTACTCGTAGATAATAAATATACATTACATCGTATCTTCCGGTTATTTTACAGGAATTATACGCGGTGGCTTATTCTTTCTTCCATTAACAAGTTACCGTTTCTTCCATGCCTAAAACGCCGCAATACGATAACGACCTATGATAACGAATATAAACGTAAAAATAGCGAATGAGCACTTTTTCGTACGGGCGGGATTGATCTAATCAAGTATATATGAGTATAGCCAAGTCAAGCGCGTATTTCAGTAGTCAGGGAAAACTTCGGCAACGTTACACGTATAATATCGAAATTTGAAAACAACCTTTATCGCCCTGTATAATAATTCCCACAGATAACAATATTATACCTATGTCGATCGACACGGGTAATGAATATAATAATTTCATTAAAATATACCGCACGCGAGAAAGAGAACCTGCGTATTCTAACATATTATAGTGACCATTCTCTCTCTCTTCGTTAACCGCTATACCCCGTGCACTTTCAATATGGAATATTATATATTTCTTATCTACGCGGATATAGTATACTGCAACACTCGCAGACAGCGTCGCAGATTTTCGACGATCGGTCGAATTTCTTTTTTCTCCTGCTCCCAGAGACCTGTACCTGTTCTCTACCGCCAACGAGTATAGTAACATTTTACATAACAGTTTTGCCGAAACGTATATAAAAAAAATAGAAAAGGATATGAGAGAGCTATTTGCCGAAAAATCCTGTGTACGCGTATAGAAATCCGTAATCCGCGAAAATGGACGGGATGACCCGCGGGGGGGGGTACTCGGTGCCGAAATAGTGATTTTACTACCGAGTCGCCGAATGAGCGCGGGAGCTCGCGCGCCGTGTGTGTGTGTGTGTATAAGACTTTCATAATAATAATAATAATAAATAAATCCTATACGCGGACGCGATGTGCTCCGGAGTGCGTATATATATATGTGTAGTGACATAAAAATATTATATGTCGCCGTAAACACACACACACACACATATCGTGTCTTCGGTGCTGTTTTTATTTCGGACCACAATCGCCAACAGTTGCCGAAGCTACTGCGTTCTCCGTCTCGGACACATGATTTTATTTTTTTTTTTTCCCCAAAATACGGTCGTTTTCTCTCTCCGCTTTTCCGACGCGACCATAACACGATTCGTTCATTAGCCAAATAGCACGCGCGGCTATACCATACACACATATATATATATATTATATTTATATATATATATAATATGGTTCGGGGGATATTCTTCGCGAGATTCGCGCAGTAAAAACACGGGATAAAACTCCGAGCGTGTGTGTACGCTGCGCGAATAAACGTTTTTGGGAAAATATTTCGGCGTTTTAGGGGCGATCGTAAAAGTGCCGGGCGCGCGTTTGTCCTCCACGTCGCGCGGGCGACGGCGCCGTACGCGTAGCCCGGTCGGTCGTCGAAAACCCGCCGCCGCCGCCGTCGCCGTAGCGATCGCTGGCGCGCGAAAAGTCGCAGGCAAAGCGCCTATACCGCCGGCTCAGGTGGCGATATAACGAAATTCGTATATTAACAAAAAAAAAAAAGTCTGCACGCGTTCAGAAACCATACTTGTATACTCGTATAATACAGAGTGCAGTTATGTGTGGGCTAATAATGAAAAAAAATGTCGGAAAAATTATAGAAATAACAAGTAGTAAAGACTCCGACGACGACGACGACGACGAGTCTTAGGAATTTTGTGTGATTCCACAACAGTATCTGGAAGAAAAAAACTCGTATGCGTTCCAATATATTCAAACGTCTTTCGCGACAAGTTCGATAAATTATCACGCGTCGAAATTCGATCCGAGTCCGTTTTTCCCGTTGGAAATCGCCGATTGTACGAAAAACATAAATGTTTATATTGTTTTTTCTCTAAAACAAATTCCGTCGTTTTCGCGATAATATTATCGTATATTATATTTTATACGTTTTGAAATAATAATAATTCTAAGAGAATATGTCCTACACCGTGTATTTAGGTAAACGTGCGCAATACGTATAATATTAGGCAGGCGGGGTTATAAGCGTCGTCTGCTAAATATCACGAGCTGTCAATACGATATGCGCAGAACGGTCCCTAAAACGATTGTGTGTAGTACGAAAAGTGAAGTGTTTTCTGTACGAAATTTAAAAGCGTGTTATTCAAATTCACCAATTTATCCATTTAGTAATGTTAATACTTTTACATACACTTTGGTACGAAGTGACGTGCGTAGTACGGAAATTTGGATATTTTAGGGATTGGCGCGGAAACCGGAGACGTTTTTTTTTAAACCGACTGCAGACACGTGGAACCCGACGAGGAGGGTCGGTCGCGGGTAAACGTTCCGTTTCGGCTCGGGTTCTCAGACCGATCGTGACCACCATCCGTGTCGGACGCTTCGCTCGACACTTTATCGAAACTTTATTCGTCCACCACAAAACTCCGTGTAATCAATCATCACTCATTTTCGAGTGACGTCGACAATAAATATATCGTCGAACTGCGCCTGCAGTTTGCCGACTAGTCCTGTCCGTTGGGCCGAGCACCATCACTCGTGACGGTGCGACGAATAGAAAAACGTTCCCCGTCGTCGCGACCAGTTAACCACTCACTACGGATAATATGTCGACGTGAGAAATCGAACTCGCTCTCGACGTGACAACAACACTCGAGAGAAACGCCGTTTTAACAAGTGCCGTAATATCATCGTCCGTATATATACAAGACACAGACGAAACATACAAAGACTACAAGACGTGTGTGTGTGTGTGTATACGTACCCGAACAGGTCCGGATTTTTCCAACGTTTCCTCCCGAGCGTTTGCAGCGCACAAGCGCCGCAATCTGCACATCGTTTCCAAGCGCACGCGGGACAATGTTTCAAAACGTTTCATTTTTTTTGTTCACACTACCAAACGCGACCGATCGCGTCCCGGCACGACGACTATGGGCTGCAGCTCGGTCGTCACCGCCGACAATATTATATACAGCCGACACACGGAATTATAATTCCACCGCGCCGTACCGCCCTCTCTTCCGCACCGGTGCTGTTATACGACGTGTTTCGTGTGTAGAAAATGTAATAATACCGAAACGGAGACGCGAGCGTCCATTACTTTTTCGGCGGCGGCGGCGGCGGCGTCACGAATGATCGTGTCACGGAGACAGTGTTGGATTTTCGTAATTGGAAAACGTTCGGACGCCGAAATAATTCGAATATTGTTATTATAGCGCGTGATATTCCCCGTTGTATGTAGGTACACACTGATATAATTGAGCCGAAGAGTTTGTTATTTCGTTTGAACGCGATATATATAATCTCTGCAGGGACTGTATACCAGCTACTATACCAGCCGGATTCGAAAAACCGGACAGCGCGCCCGGTTCCGTAGGCGCAACTAGCACTGAATTTTAAGGGGGACTAAAAAATCAATAAGCAAAAAAAAAAGTGTTCACTTTCCAGAAATTTTGCCGATTGATGCCAAAATTACCCGAATAACTAAGAATATTAGAAAAATATATAGTAGAAAATATCGTACGTTTTTAATGTAATTTCATTTGTTAAATTGTATCGTAATCATCAATTGCTGCTCTGAATATTTGATAAAATAAAATATTTGCATTATTATTCGATGGGGATGAGCAAAAATAGAAATGAAAAATATTTCATATATGCCATAATGTAGTGCATAAATGTCGTTAGTTTTTGGGGGGGCTATACAACATTTAGGGGGTTTAGCCCCACCCCAGTCCCCCTATTTGCGCCTACGCCCGATTCTCGAGGAAGGTTATATTACAGGCTGTTTTTAACGTCACGACGCTACGACGACCCATATTACAGGATCCGAGCGAAATTTCAATCGTATAAATGGCGTTTTTTACGGACATTGCTGTAGCGTGTAATACAGAAAAATTACTAATTAAACACGTCTATATTATTGTTTATTTTACGAATTTTATGAAGACCCGATTTGCTTTTAAATCGTTTCAGAAATCTCTAAAAACAATTTTTTTTTTTTCTTTTGAAGTCCGGGTTCGACGGTCGAATATCTGCAGGTATTCGTAACGTCGTCGTTACAGTGTATTGTACGGACCCGTACGACATACAGTTTTACGACTCGTTTCGACAACAGAATGTTCGAGGACGATTTTTTTTTCCCGCCCCGTTCGCGTCACGGAAAAGAAAAAGAATTCCTGTAGGCGGCAAAGGAAAAGAAATGAAAAAAAAAATTCGAATACAACGCGAGACACGTTACACTACTATACAGTATATACGCACACCGTATACGCGGAGAAAAGAAGAAGAAGAAAAAAAAGCGCTTTTGTACGCCCGTGTTTTTTTCTTCTTCTTCTTCTTCTAATCCCCGCGATCGGACCGTCACGAAAAGAATACCGGGGGAGGGATGGGAGGAAGAAAGAGAAAAAAAAAAGGAACGCGTTTATATATATATATATATATATATATATGGACGACGACGACGACGAGCGGCCGCGCGGCGTTGCGAGAATATTTTTTTCTCTCTCTCTCTCCCCCGTTCTCCTCCGCCCATCAAGCGCGAGCGTCGGCCATTTCGGGGGAATCGTCTCGGTACGCGCGCATTGTTAACCGGCGCACATGTGTCTCGGTATAATACGCGCGTCGAACCCGAAAACGTCGGGCACCGGCCGTTACGACGACGAACGGACGGCCGCGGTACAAAAATTCTCAACGATTTTGTTGGTTTTTTCCTCCCTCCCCCGCCCACATCGAAAATTCCACACCGTTTCGCGAAGAAAAAAAGAAGAAAAGAAACGCAAAACTATTCCAATGTTTTTTTTTCTGCTAATAATTTCTCAGTCCCACATAATATCCTCGGTTCTAATATTCCGTTCGTGTAGGCGTATTTCTAGCCGTTTTAAAATTTATACACTACCGGGAACTCGATTTAATTTTTTTTAATTATTATTATTATTATTTAGTGCACGCGTTTTTGCGTTTTTGCTCCAAGAGGAGGGGGCCCTAGGGGCCGTGGACCCCTCCCAAGCCCGTATTTTTCTAAAAAAATTTATATTGTCTATTACACTAAAACCGTAACGCTCGGTTTCTCTTCCATTGGTAAAGTAAGACCTTTTTTTTTTTTTTTGGCTTATTATGATTTAGGCCCCACCCAACCCAGTCTCTGGAGCCGCCCCTGGTTCATATTCGTATGTAATTGATTTTTCTTAGTTCAGCGTTTATGTTTTCTATTTTGTTGAGCCGTATTAACTGTTGTTTGGAAGCTTTTAAAATAAAATTAATAAATAAAAAGAGACTTCGAAATTTTTCTATACCATTTAATATACGCGTTATTTATAACGCCCGAAAACCACTTTGAAATCGTTCGAGAATATTACAGCGAAACGAACGGTGCGCGAAAATCTGCCGCCAGTCGGTACGAAATTCAAAATCGAATATTTTCGTAGAGAATTTTACACGAAGTATTTGCAAAGAAATTCGTTTATAAAATCGCATCGACGTTAGAGCGACTAAGAGGGTGTGTTTTGGATCGTTATAGCATTAAAAAAAATTTATAGAAATTTCAATTGAAAATTAGACGATTTTCTACGAATAATAATTAAATATTAAACGTTTTTTTTTTTTTGGTTAATTTAAAGTATAATTATATATTTAATTTACGACTCGTTTCTATAACATTTGATGTAAAAACATAAAGGAGAAAACAAAAACGACTTACGTTTTATTTAAATTGTTGAGGGTTATTTGCTAAAAAAATAAAATAAAAGGCGGGAAGGCTCTGATTGAGGAGACCATAACCTCTACAAGTTCACGGTCGGTGTTATTTTTACAAATGAGAAATTATTCGTTATTATACATACTTATTTCGTATTCGTAGTCAATCCCACCCCTCTCCCAGGACCTACAGCACTATTTCTTAAAAATTTATTCGTTTTGAAATGTGTTTAAACGTTGCACGCATCTGTTGTAAACTATAGTTTTTTCGGTTTCGAGGCACGTGTTACGCAATTTCGTCATATTTATTCAAATTCGTCGTTGACACGAACTACGCGAAATATAATAATTACAACAGTACAGGATTTTTTTTGGGGCGGAATTGAGCAAAAAAGAAAAAACACGATTAAAAAATACGTATATATACGTCTGCGCAGTCGATAATCGTATAAAAAAAAAAAAAATTTATTTATTTTTTTAAGTATAAGGCTTTTAACGTTTTACTACTATGTACGTTTTTTTTCGCTCGCGATCTCTCATTTAATAAAATATCTCATACGCTATACGTGTACGATATAGAGAGCACGAGGCTATTATTTACGTACAAGCTGTATACTTACATATAAAATCGTAAAACGCTTTTAGTGAAACTATCTAAGCGCACAAAACACACTTCGACACACACACACACACACTCAGTTTACGACTCGCGGCCCAAACTATTTTATCTCAGGTGCAAATTACTGCAAGCGCGTCTTATGTAAGTCGCCATACGACCGGTGATGGTGATGCTGTATACGAAAGGGACACGGTATAATATATATATTTATACTTCCTATATACGAAGCGCGCACTTAAAACCGAGTACATATAATATAATGTTATTATACTGATCGTACACTATATATAGTCGTTCGAAAGGCTCCTGTCAGCTCCATTGCGCGCGTTAGAAGTTTTTTTATCAAAAAAAAAAAAAATCAAACGAACTCGTCGAATGTATAAAAACGTAAAGAAAAAAATTTTTTTTAAAAAACACAGCGTCAAATTCGCATTTTTCTAGTCGTCGACGGCGCCGAATATATTTCGACATTTAATCACATAATAGTCCTTTGGCTGGCGGTTTTCGGATATTTTTTTTATGAAATTTAAAACTTTCAAAAAACGTATATCGATCAAAAAACAAACGTCTACTTTCTAGTTCGATTTTGTTTGATTTACGGTGCTTATATGAAATCGTATGCGTATATGTTAGTAAAGATATTTTGAAAAAACATAACTCCTGCTGAGCTTCCGCACGAGTTTCCATTCAATAATCAGTAATCCTTCTTTCGTATCGAATAAAAACAAAAAAAAAATACAATATAATATATAAAAAAATTATCGTTATTATTAAAGCTATACGCGCGGATCGTCTCGAATAACATTTTACGCCCGATTCGAGTTTCGTTCGCAGCTGTTTAACATCAAAAAAAAAAAATTGATTTTCACACGACCAAAAAAAAAAAAAAATTTAATATCACATTCAACGCAGGAGCGTATTTAGAAATTTTTTTGGGGGGGGGCTGAGGCACTGAGTAAATATCATTGTTGAATTATTTCTAAATTCTAATGCAAGACTAAATATCTTAAAAATAGGACAAATTATCAAATTCTCAACATTTTAAAAATAACTACATATTAGTAATTTATTAAAAATATTACATCCTATAGCTATAGGTCATAGGAATTAGTAAAGAAAGTTCCTGAAATTTCGGGGGGCTGGAGTCCCATCAGCCCCCCCCCCATAAATATGCCCCTGATTCAACGAACCGAGAGAGATATTTTGTTAGAGTTCAGACGATTCTCGCAAATACGCCCGCCACTGCGTACACGTTGCGAATTATGGAAAATATTTTTTTATAAAAACGTCAGTATGTATTCACATTCGTCATAACGAATTCCAACGTTATTGAACGTTGTGAATTTCACACAGCTCTCGTCGTTGTGTAGGTACACACGAGTTATCGTATTTATTGTCGATTTGCATATACGTTTTATAATTACAGTAGAAACCGTTTATAATGACACCGGTTGTAGTGACATATTGGGTGTAATGACCTTAGATTAAAGGTCCCGGCAAAACTCCTATATTGTATGTACTAATTTGTATCGATTATTATGACGTCTATATAATGACCATACGGATGTTATGACGGTTATTTTTGGTTAAATTGGAAAAATATTTTATCTATAATGACTTCACTTTATCGAAGGTACTATTACAACCGATAATACCGATAATTTCATCGTTGTTTCGTTGTCAGTTTATATTTATTTTATCGTCAGTGTACGGATAATCGTCGTGCGGTCAAATGCGTTTTGTGTCCGTGTGTTGAATATTGTGAAATTGTAAAATGAGCAAACGAAAGCAATTCACAATTGAAGAAAAAGCAAATGTCATTATTCGTTTAAAAAAAGGTGAAAGAAATTCCGACATAGCTAACGAATTAGACGTAGGTCACTCTAGGATTTCTAACATATGGAAAGCGCGAGACAAAATGGAACAAGAGTTCCAAAATGAAAAATTATCAGTTAAGAAACTTCGAAATTGTACACATACGGATTTAGATAATTAAATGTTTTTATCTTTACTTTAATAATAATTTACTAATAATATAATAATAATAATAATAATAATAATAATAATAATAATAATATGTATTGAAGTTACAATTCTTTTTTCGTCATTTTGGTTATAATGACAACCGGTTATTATGACCTATTTTCTTTGGTCCCTTGAACGTCATTATAAACGGTTTCTACTGTATTTTTAAAAATGCCAGTATGGCGGTTTCGGGAGAAAAAAAAATCTGATATAGTAATAAGTCGCGTCCAATTCATTCGATCGCGCGCGTTACTTATAAAAAAATATATATTATAACACGTCTTCTTTTTTTTTTCTCTCATAACGGTTACCGTACACGACGATACGCGTACAGTTATATACAACGTGCGTATAAATCACTCGTGTGTGTGCGCGCGCGCGCGTGAGACTCGTCTGTTTGGCCAAAGTGTTTTTTTTTTTTTTTAATATCGTTTAACGTCTAATGAAGATATTTTATAGAAATCTATAATTCCCGTACACGGTTTTCGACGGCAAGCAATATAATAATAATAATAATTCATACGAGCGTATACGTTATTTTGTAATCGGATTGAAAAAAAAAAAAACGTTTTTTTTTTTTAATACGTTTTTCTCTCTAACTCTCATTCGACGACGCTGTACGACGCTCGACGCAAACGTAATATTATCAGAAGAAGACGGGCGACGGCGATTCCGGTTTTGGACGACGGTATTTCCTCTTCTATACATTATAATAAACGGCCGTCCGTTCGCGGCTACACCACACATAATACGTATTAAGCGCGCGCGCGTTTCGGTCCTGCACTATTGGTCGACCGACGACGATGACGGCACGGCCGGGGCCATTGACGCGTCCTCCTTATTGTAACGTCATTATCATATTATATTACGCGTGTACGTATATATTTTTTTACTGGTATTATAAATATTATAAAAAAAAAAAAAATGTACATACGACGTTTCGATTAAAATTTTTCTGTCTAAAATTTTTTTTTTATATATATACTATATATTTAATTAACAACTATCGAACTGTACGGACGCAGCGTATAATATATACGCGCCGCCTTTCCGAAATACCGGATAGGTATAATATTTCAATCATATCTGATTTCACGACATTCTATTATATTGTACAAACGACCGGACCGCACGCTTTTCGTCGTGTCGTAAGCTCGTATTAATATATATTTTTTTCCCCCGACGGGGTTTCGTTTTTTTTCGCTCCACCCCGTTCTTTTCACGACCGATAAGAAAACGTTACTCGCGGTGAAATATTATTAAAAGCGTGCAATAAAGGTTAATAAAATATTACATACGCTCGGTTCGACTGCGTAGCGCGAACGTCGGGAAAACGCCGCAGGCTGTGGCAGTGATCGCCGGCGCGAGCTTCGAATAATTAAAAAAAAAAATACGCACAAAAAAAGTGCTTTTTTTTTCTCTTCTGTCGAGAATCTCATCGATTTACTTTACGTTATTCTGACCGATTTACATAAAATATTATTTTCCATGCACGCGCGTCTATTTATTAACGCGTACTGGCACGCGCGACAATAAGCTACTTTTTTTTTCTCTCTCTTAACCCGTGACGGACACCACTATATACACTACAGCAGTAATACGAAGAAAATTATGGCGTCTACAGCTGCAGTATTATAATATTGTATAACCACATCGAATTCCGCGTCACGCTGCAGTCGCATCGTGTGAAAAATTGGGCACCGACACGTTCCGGAATGTTTATACAGAATATATTACAAAAAAAATGTTTAACAGAAAGAAAAAGAGCGCGTTCTTATGTACGGGCAATTTATAAAAATTTCCAATACACGGAACGCGCGCGGTATACGTGTTTTCACTATATAAGCATATAAAGTTCGCGCGCGTCATCAATTCTACGACGATTCTATTATAACGTCGTGAAAAAAATTAACTGATAGCCAAAAATATCCGCGTTTCTTACGCTTTATCGAACCTCACGTCTAAGTACGTACACGAAGAAATAAAAAGTAGAATAAAAAAAAAAAAAAGAGCGCTAATATATAGTCCTACTAAATCTATATTTAATTCGAAGTGTCCATAGCACACGAATACAATAAGAAAATGAAATTCCCACTTACAATAGCCACTTACAAGAGGCCGAACTTACACAACGCTGTGTAACTCGGGCGATTACGCTGCTTAGTCCAATAATTTTTTTTTTTTTTTAAGGAAAATATTAAGAAAAACTTGTGGTCCTTTATACGTATATATATATACATTATACATATATATAAAGAGAACGGATACATATGAAATAATACATTGCACTGAACTATCATATATTATAAAATTTATTAAAAATTGTTGTTATTATAAAATGTTCGATAATTCTATTGGTAAATACATTTTGCGACACATCGTTTCACGAGGTCTGAACGTTGTTGCGTACGGAAAACCGCGAGGCTCTTTTGAAAAAAAAATGTCCTTTTTTTTCTTTCTTTCTTTCTTCCTTTCAGCAGATCGAGTCGATTGTTTCTGTACACACACCACTGCGCGTACAATATCGTGTGAGGGGGGGGGGGAAACGGACGAGGAAAATTGATTTTGCGTTCTCTCCTATAGCAGGTGACATCATAAAACGCAGTCGCCCCGTAAACGTCTCTGCCCCGCGCGTCCGCCGCAGCAGGAATACTTTATATATATATATATACGCGTATAACCGTAGACGGTTGATTGAAACGTACCTATCCCTTCCCGACCGTATAACGCACTGCAGCAGGACCTCCTAACCGTATACGCCAGGGACTTCAGGGTGAGTATATATATATATAAATGTATAAAATCATTTTGTCGATTTCACCGGCGATACTGGGCTGCGCACGGGACCCTTTGGGAAATGGACGGGATTAAATTTTCGCTTTCCTCGCTGGTACGCGTGCGCGCGTGTGTATAGGTAATACGCCCGCACACCTGTACACGAGCCGAGCGGATTTTCGCTTCGTTTTTACACTCTAAAATGTCCCTGACAGGGATCCTTTCTCCTCCATCCCTTCGCGGGTGCACAACGCCTCGGTTCGTCATTCTACTCGCGCGGGTTTTATGCGCGACGCCCGCGAGAGGACGCGCGCGAAAGTACAGGAAAACGTTTTAAAAAAAAAACCGAAACTGTTTATACACACGAAATTTTTTCGTGTAACGGGGCCGTTTTTTAAATACACATTTAATTCTCGAGAAGTTATTAAAAATAAATTGGTAAAAATCGTATTCTTAAAACGCTTTATACGTTATTGTAGTTATAGGTAAAAGTATTTGACGTCTGAAGTAGCCTACAGACAGTTTTTTTCCCGCCTATTTCGATGAAATATTTTAGGAGTTGTATCCTCTCGACCGAGTTTCTCTGGACGTTTAGGTAAATACTAAAAACATCGTTTTTTTCGCGTCTCGCGCTCGTGCGAGTAATTTTCTCTTTTATACGATACGCCCCGAGAATCCCTGCAAAGGGTTCAGCCATATATATATATATATATATGTATATACGGTCTCCGAACGGAAAAAAAGCGAGCACATAAAATTTCCAATCCTTTGATTCGAGATTATAATATAAACGCGTCGGGTATATGAATTTTTTTTTTTTTCACTTCTCTAGAACGCTATATTTTTTCATCGCTCGGCCATATAAACAATATGTGTGTGTGTGTGTAGTATAACGTTATAGTGTATGTGTTTTCATTATCCCAATCGAAAACAATCCCGCCGAGACTGCTGCTGCTGCTGCTGCACAGCGTACATAAATAATATTTTATTTATGTCGCACTGCGGATTTATATATATATATATATATAAAAAAAGGTCGTATATATCGTGTACGCGTAGGAGCAAAAAATTAGTTTTCCTTTTTGAAACGTACGAGAAAGCGGTTACTCGATATAAAAAAAAATATATATATAAAATTCATATATATGCCGTCGACGAGTGCTGCTCGGCATATACTGAACAGCAATTATCCAAAAAAAAAAAAAAAAAAGCCGATATCGTTAAAACGCGAATAATTTCAATCCTATTCGCGGACGTCGTATAACGAAACGCAAAACGAGTGACCACATCGGTAAAAAAAAAAAAAAATAGCCATATATTACGTAAGATAAATACCGGAAATTTCGAGAACATCTAATTCGATTTTTCCGCAACATTGTACACGTGATTATCATTATTATTATTTTTAATTAGGCACTCGAAAACAAACAACGAATCGACTCGTGTTCGACATAATATTTTAAACGGGTTTAACACGCGCAGAACTTTACGGCGTCGTAACTCGTAACTCGCGGTGTTTAAAACACAAAAAAAAATTAAAAATAAAAAATTATTTCTTCCATTATAATAACGCGTACAGTTTGTCCGTACGAATTTCCCAAATGTATATGTTTATATCGTTATTAGCGCCGAAGAAGAAAACATTATCGTCTATCAATTCGCGAGAAGAGATTGCAGCAGACTAGGACTGTTAAACGCGCGGAAAGACATCGGTTTAATAATAATCGACAACGGCGCAGGACGAGAAAGGGTGACCAGAATGACCCGCAGCAGGTGCGTGTGGAAGATACAGACTTTGAACGAACAGAAGAGTTCGGAAAACCTCGTCGGAACCATTGTAAACAGCCGAAATAACATAACGCGCGGATAAATCGATATCGGGGGCTGAGCGTGCTGCTATAACCGAGACGCCTCCGTACAGTGCGCCAACAAACTAATGTCTAAACCCGAGACGCTGCAGTTGAAAAAACCGAAGATCTTATTTGTACTATACGTACAAGGCGGTACGGACAAGTCGTGTAGTTCGACTATTGTGTCCGAGAGAGGACACGTCTTAGAAAAACGGACCAGCGACGTTCGTCAACAGTGCGCAGAAAGGACGCATAGCTGACGACTGTACACGACGTGTGCAAAAGCGCTGTGGTCCGGATTCATCCGAAGCGGGAAAGAGACAGAGGCGAGAAAAAGGGAGGACTGTGAGGACGTCAGAAGAAATCGGACGAGTGAACACTGCGAGATCGACGGAAGGAAGCTGCCGCAGTTTTGGCGGCCGACCGTGTAAAAAACTATAAAAGCCATAAAAATATATATATAATTTAAAGTCCGCACGCGCGTACGGAAATTATTTAAAACGTAACAGGAGTGGTTTTTCTCGTCAATTAACCATTTTTTTTTTTTTATTAGTATCGGAAACGCGTTTATATAATAAATATAACGACGACGGCGTTGTTTTCTTCGTATATTATAATGTAAATAATTATTATCGCCGTAATAAACCGACGACGACGCGCTCGCGGCGTTCGACGCGATTTGACCGCGCGTCCTCGTCAATTGATGTTTATTATTATACAATATCACTCTGCAGCCGCGGTAATTTAAATATTATATACGTAAGAAAAAAATATTATTAATTGACGGCGTGCGCCGAGATTCGTCGTCACTGGGCCGTATTCGACACGCGCGTCATATAAATAAAAAAAAATAAAAAAATCATAGACATTATATTATTGACTCGTGGACCGCGCATTCCCGTCTGTTCGTTATCAGTTACGTACAGAGTAAGAGAAACGGTCGACGTAAAATATTTGTACGAGAGTGATATAGAAACACGGGTTGGGAATTACATGGAAATGAAAAAGTAATCCATTTATTTCGTCCGTGTATTACTTATATTCGTTTAAACGTCGATTATATATATATATATAAATTGTCATAGTCAATAGTCAGTAAACAAAAAATAAAGTGATAGTAGACAGCTTCAGCTCATCGTAGCTCCGTCTCTTTTGCTCCGCTTGCGGAAAGAGATTTAAAAAAAAAAAAACGTTCGACAGACACACGAGTACGTATGATATTAAATTCGTGTGATTTTTAAGTTTTTCACGATGACACACGCGAAAAATTACGATTCGGAATTATCTCGCCTTCGAAAAAACACACAAGTCTTTTTCCAAAAACAGTTGCCAGTCTTTAAAAAAAAAAAACTTCATCTCAATATCGAATACAGAAATTTCTTATTGCCCGCGTTTCACCGACATCTACTGCAGAATCAAATCTATTTCTACACTAATAATACCGTCGAAATTAATATAATACGCACAATCGAGTGATTTCTTGGAAAAAAGCTATTCATTATTATCAGAAAGAATTAACGAGAGTTTAGACGCGCCAGTCGAGTGATTCCGAGTCTGATTTCTGCCGACGATTAAAATATTTAAATAATCGCAAACTATATACCTACATTAAGTTAGATGCAAAAAACAAAAAAGTCGATTTAAAGCAACGAGAGCTACGAATATTTTTAATAGAAATTTGACAAAAAAATACGCGTTATACGTTCGTCGTAGATAAATCGATTGTTGAATCGATAAACTGATTCGACAAAAGAATAATTCAATATTTAAAGTCTCCTCGAACCGATTTGGACACACGGCCTTCATTATTACGACGGGAAAGCGCCAAAACGTCTTAAACGAAATACAGCGCGCTCAAAACATTACTCTCAGAAAAATTACCGATTCTGCTCCTCATATTTAAAAAAATCACAGCCTTCACGCACGTTTGCGTTTAAAAACCGTGCGCACGAAGAGGAGGCAGTAAAGTTCCGTAATGGGTTCCATTCACGTCTTAACTCTCGCCGTAATCCTCTAATCCTAAACCCGTAGCGAACACATCTATTCCTTGGCGATTCTCCTAGACGCCTAAACCGTAATCCGTGTAGAGACCTATTAATCGGCAATCCCGAATGAAAAAAAAAAACGTGTATGCTTATAACGATATAATTAAACAATAATTGTAAAATTCATAGAAAGTGTCATTAACGGGCGGCTATTCATTCGTCGTGCTCATCGAATTGTATTTTTTCCCATACTCTTATTGTACTGTGTAAGTATAAGGACTGCGTAAAATATTTAAAGTGACACAAACATGGACTGGTCGACACTGTAAACATTTCCCGAAAGATCACAATAACACCGAATACGGTTTAAGATTCTTCCGTCGCCGCGGCGGTTACCGGCAGAGGCAATGCGGTTTCTTCGGTTACCGCAATCTCGCGCGGTTGCTAATTTTTTTCCTTTCTTCAATACGACTCGGTCGCGTAAAAAAAAAACATTTTTTTTTTTGAGTTATTTCGTTGAAAACAGTGCGCGCCCAACGTCAGCCGTGTATAGTAATATGTACGTAGTCTGTAATAAAACACACGCGTCGCTTATGTCTAAACGCCGGGTTTCGTTTTTCTTTTATTAAAAATATTTCGGTTCAATACGCGTTGGAAATAACATAACACACACACACACGGAGGAAGGTATATAATATGATGTCGTGTATTGTAAATAAAATATTTTAACTCGGAGCGATAGAATAGAATATTCGAATGGGCGCGGCGGCGGCGGTCGGCCTGCACCTTAGTCCGCACAGTATATATATATACGTTTTTTTCTTCTTCTTCTTATCCGTCGTTTCTTTTTTTTTTTTGCTTCGAAACACAAACTTATTGAAGAAATCGTACGAAGTAAAGAGAAAAAAAAATGGTTTTTTTTCGTACAATAATTCAACGGCGTATACGCGCGCGCGCGCGTGTGACAACAATAAAAACGAACGGACGGACAACAAAAAAAAAAAATGACGTAAATAAAAGAGAAGAAGAGAAAAAAAAAATTAAACACAAAATAACACGCTAGTCGGACTGTACGCGCTGCGTGGGCGGGATGAACAGGGAAAAGAAAATGGCACGTTTCCATATACGTATATAGCAGCAGGGAACGAAGCGCACCTGCAGCAGGACTCTATACTACGCGGTCCGAATCGTACCGATATATTCAAACGTCCCAACGCGCGCAGACTCGTTGTGGACTTGTGCCCGCTGCGACGATCTCTGCAGCCCGTCATTAATCTGAGATCAACTGCAATAATATTACCGAAATACGCACTATTATAAGGGGCGGTTTGTTTTTTTTTTTGAGAGAATTCCGAGAGAATTTTTTTTTTCTGATTTGTACAAATTTTCGACTGGAATGTTCGCGATTTATTCGAAAGATTTCTCAGTATAGTTTCCCTTACATATATATATACGTAAATTCAAAACAACCGCGGAAGAAAAACTACGTTTTCTCGACGTAGTTTTTAAACGCGGCACGAAGAAAACTATGCCGAAATAATGGTCTTGCGAAATTTACACCGGATATGTGTGTCTTCGTACTGTATACATACGAGTAAAATAATTTTTTAAAAAATCTCTACCGATTTTGGTCCATTTATAGCAATTATTAGGTGTTGTGGTATTTAAGCGATGAATAAAAGAGTATTTTGTTGATTTCAACGGCTGACAAATTCTTTAAAAACATAAGTTTTTTTTTAAATTTTTATTACCACTTTAAATCTTCCGACAAAGTGTATTTGCGTCAACGGAGCTCTGCTCAGAATCGTTTTATTCAATACGACGATATTGCGAATCGCTTTCAAATTCATAGTGTAATAATAACAAAACTCTAAAGTGTTTATCTGTAAGTAAGGTAATTCACTCAGGCGACATCCAAAAAACCAGCGGGCTCGCTACCAATTTTTTCTTCTTTTCGGGGAGGATTAAGTCGTCTGCCATAAGAAACTGTACGGTTGTCGTATGGTTATAAAAGCGCGGCCGTTTACGTAGTTTGAACGAAATAAAATCGTTCGCTGTTTTATTAATTATTAAAATTGTTTTCGTTTGTGTATTTGTTTCAGAATTGTTTTGCGATGATGTGTGGAAAGAAAAAGACAACAACAGTCGCCGAATATATTAAATACGTATATACAACTGGTATATCACACCGCACGAAGATTAATGACAAGCCTTTTCTATAAATGTGTATATTATGCGAATTTCGTTTTTTTTTTCTAATTAATCACGTCACGCGTATTATTCTACAGCGGTGTGGGAGTTTTTTGCTCCAGGGTCCACGGAATCGAAGATTTTTTTTCGAAATAACTCGAAAATTTCGAATAATCACGCGACGACGATAATTTTTTCGTTCGCCCCGCCATTACTACACAAATCTCTGCGAGATTTCCATATTGATCACAATAAACGCTCTAAAATCGTGAAACTGGTTGGAGAATGTCAAGGACGATACGGCAACATCTGCGGTATTAAAACAACGACAGACATAATCGCACGATGGAATGATTTTTTTTTTTTTTTTTTTTATCGATATATTTGTTTCGAGTTTGTATAATTTCTACTTATTTAATTACACAACTACCCGGTGTATTATTAATTCTTATAATAATATGACTTTTTTTTATATAAACGTTTAAATATCAAATAATAATTTAAAAAAAAAAAAACAAATTGTTTACTGTGACGTTTATAATTTGTCTACGCTCCGTTCGTTTCAGTGGCGCGCTTAACGGGTGAAGGAGAGTCATGGCGATTTTTTTTTTTTTTTTTAATATCTCTCGGTCAAGAGTAAACGCGATAGATTGTCGAATCTTTAACCCGACCCCACTGAAATTCCTTTTATAATTTCTCGTAATTTCTATTTAAAGAAAAAAAAACTCGTCACGTTCGAATTCGGATTTCTCCGGAAATAAAAATACGTAATTTTTAAACCGAAACGACGCGTACCACGAATTGGAACCGAAATTTCGTTTTAAAAATATGTATTGAATGGTCGCCAGAGTTATAATATTATATAATATATTTAGTAAATAATTAGTATAAATCGCAAGACGAAAAAGCATGAAATCGATAAGATTTCGAAAAGAAAAAGCTTTTCCTCTCCGCGCTAAAAATCGAAAATTCTTTTTTTTAGATAATTCAGTGCGTCACTATATAGTGATAAACATAATTATAAAACACAAGAAAATCTATGTACTTCCCCCCCCTCTCATTCACCGTTAAAAAATCTGAACACGCCACTATTATACAGTACGTTTTCAATAAGAAATTTCGAATTAAACATTTTACAGCGATTATATACACATCATAGTGTTTTAAACATTATGCGTAAACGTTCAGATCTCGCGCATGTATTACACAATATAGGCCAGGGATAGCGTACCCTTTTCGGGTCAAGTGCCAATATAATTCGCAATCGAGATTTTTAAATATGCAGCTCACGTGCCAAAAAAAAAAAAAAAACCTATATAAATTATTGGAAGTTTTAAATAGTACGAGGCGAATAATAAATATCAATTAAAAATTTCTATTAGGAATTATTTATCGTTTATAAATACGCGTAAGACTATTTCTTCAAATTTTTTTACACTAAAATTTTTTAATATAATTCTTATTTTTTTTTTTTATAAGTAAGTATATACATATATATATATAAATACTTTAATGAATTCTAATTTTTTTCGCGTGCTATTGAAATTCGGCCAACGTGGCATCTCTGGCACGCGTGTTCTACAGGCGCGCGCTCGAAAAATAATATTAAACAAAAAAAAAAAATTATTTATATAAATTACAATTTTATATATATATATATATATATATATATATATAAATATTATATATATAACAATATATGGATTGATAAATAATAATATATATATATATATATATATAGGGAACAACGTGAGTTCGAATCGAACAAAGTACGTAATATGTAATGTAAAAAAAAAAAGAATTAAAAAATACTTTAAATACACATCATAGTTCTTAGGTTGTCCGAGAGAGCGCACGAGAAATTAGAATACCGGAGCTATAATATATGTGTATTGTAAATAAAAAATATATATGTACATTATTGTTTATAAAAATTCGTTTTGAACTGCACGTGTAACGAATTATAAGTTGGTCGTCGGTTGTCGTCACTGTACGAGTCTGTCAACGTTTCGTTAATTATTATAAGAGCCCCGTTTATATACACTCGAACACGCATACACGAACCGAAACATAACTCTGCGCGCGTTTTCTAATAAAATCTGCAGTCGGTCGGCTGTGGAATATAGTCTGTCACGAGGCAAACGATTTTACCGGATTAAAAAGTTCTGAAAACGTTTACGAAAAATATAATAGTATTTTCTCCTCGTTTCTATCGCGTCCGCTAGAATAAAAAACAATTTTTTTAAACAACTGCGGAGACGTGTTCTACTATAATACATACATCTCAATTGACTTTCATCGATCCGTTTCGTTCGGTATAATAAAAAAAGGGGATTTTTTTTTTACCGAATCGGCTACGATTCATATCGTTCCAAAAATCACTATATTGATGATAATTCCAAAACGATTGTGTATACAGATAAATGAAAAATACGCCGTTGTCGACAATTAGAAATGCGCAATATACAATATATAGAAACCGATTTTTAACTTTTTTTTTTATTATTGTTATTAATAATTAATAATGATTATTAAGTATTACACGCTGTAGTAATATTTAAATTAAAAGTTATATTAAATAAAAAAGTGTTTTCAAACGTTTTACCATTCGAATTTGGGAACAGATCAATATTTTTGAAAAACGAATTTTAAACGCGGATGACTTTTAAAAACCGTGTCCGTAACCAGTACAACAATATATAGAGCAAACGGTGGGAAAATCCTTAAGGAATAAATTACTAAAACGTTCGGTCGTATCGCGGTATTGGAATTAAAACGAGGATTTTGACGAACCCGCGGAGGCCGCCCCCCCCCCTACCAACGCTAGTCTTTTCAAATTCAATGTCGCGGGCGCGTGTACCGACTGTATATTATAATGAATTTATTTACGACGACGTACATAATATATTAACGACGAGCGCAACTGTTCCCAGCGGGAGCGATAAATAAAAATCTTTTCTTTCGTACTCCTTTTTTTTTTTTTTTCTTAAAGAAACAAAAAAAACGATAATTTTTTTTATTTCAAACACGACTCGTGGTATAGTGGTGTACGATGGTGTCGCACGTAGTCTATACACAGGATAAAAACGAATAATCCATCGATTCGGTGGCGCGGCGGAGGGGGGCGTGTTTCGCATGTGTACGTGTCACGTCAAAAGCTGCGTCGTCGGCGTAAGCGAGAGAAAGAGAGGCGAAAAAAAACGACGCTTGGCCGCTATCCAATTTCGTTTCCACAGTAATGCGCAACCGCGTCTCCGCGACGATTACTGTGAGTATAATACCTACTGCACGCGTCGTATGCGAGAAACGAAACACGTGAACATTTCGAAAATCTCTGCAGTCGAGGAGTATTTTTTTTTTTCCCCACGTAGTTTTTATTTTTTACAAATTCCTAATAAAAAAAAAAAATGTTTTCTACGAAATAAATCGCAATACAATGGAAATGCGATCGAGGAGACAAAAAAAAATTCTTTCGAAACGCGCGAAATATCGTTTTTTCCATCTCCCGAAAGGGATCGGGGGGGGTTTTTTTTGCTAAACAAAAAGAGAAATATTCAAAATTCTACAAAAAAAAACGTCCTTACCGCGATCAAACCACACACACACACACGTTTAATATAGTTTCGTCGAACGGATCGTGTTCGTCTATACCAGGGGTCCGGTACCCTTTTAGTGTAAACGAGCCATTTTTTCCAAAAAAAATCGCGAAATCGTGATTTTCAAAGAGCCGCGCTGATAAAAAAAAAACACGCCATAGTACAACAATAATAACGTCTAATACATTTTACTAAACAATTTCAACGGGAATTTGTAGGCGTTAAAAACAGAAATAAGTCTTAAATTGATGCATACACTCCAAAGAGCAGCAGATCGCATGCTAAGGTCTATACGGTAGAAATCGTTTTCCTCGTTTTCTCGCCGCTCGCTCCGCGTCTACGCGACGCGAACAAAACGATTCACTCTCTTATTACGAGACGAATCTATTTCGATAAAATCTTTTCTTTTTTTCGTTAGACTTTCACACGCGTAAACCCATACAAATCGTATATATTTCAAATAATAATAATAAAATACTCGAAATACGTTTCAGGCGTTAAAATAAAATCGACACGACAGAGACGACAATATTGCGTATGACGACTGATGCATATAATATAATATTATTCGTCACGTATCGAGAGACGTACTACTATATTCGCTACATTGTGTACCGCCTGTGCAACACATATTTTACGCGTATAGACGATTTCCTACGTTAATAAGTATTCATTATTATTATAATATTCTCCGCGTGTGTATATATACGAATTTACCGTCTTAAAACGTCATATAAACCTTCCGGCGTACGGCAGTAAAATATATTCCTATACGTTCTTCATAATATATACGAGCAGTGCTGCAATGCTATTGAATAATATCGATCAATCGTCTCGTAGCCGTTGATAATAATTGTGATTTATATATATATATATGTGTGTGTTCAAAAGACGTCATAGCCAACAAACTACCGCCTCGAATCCACAACGCGCGCCATATAATAATTATAATAATTTAATATTGTCGCGTATATTGTGATTTTATTGGCCCTTCGTATATTATTATACGCGCCACGGCTCTTAACTTTTCTTTTTTTTTTTTACGGTTTCTGTACACTATAATATATACGCTATACGCGCTCGCACACGAGTTGGTAAAAATAATAATGAAATGTGACGCGCACGAGATCGATGGGATCCATACAACGCGAGTCTTTGTAAAAAAAAAAAATGCTGCGAGCATCGTTTATACTATATCGTTGTTTTCCATAACATATTTTGATATATTAACACAGTAATACACGCAACGACGATTTCGATATTTTCTTATAAACACGCCGAATTTTATGTGACTATTAACGCGAGTACGTCCGCATTCGAAACAGTCGCAATTGGGCAGCAATTAGCACCAGAAAATATTTTTTTTTTCCACGCCCAAAAATTCGATTAATTCGATGAACTAATCTATTTTAAACACTGGACAAGACTGTGTTGACGACATCAAACGAGTCAAAAACGCGCGTACCTACCAATTATATATATTGATTATTACGAGACGCCTTTACCGTACAAGTTAGATATGTTGTCGCTTCTGTAAATAGTAATTTTCTTGTATACTCGGCGGATAAAAAAATTGGCACCGGACTGCCATATGAGAAAGGGTTTTGAAACTTGCCCACTATTAAATAATACTGAAAACGATTTAACGAATCGCTTCGATGTAATATATATATCTATATTTCTTTTATATACATACATATTATTATTATTTAATTGTTTATTTATTTTTTTATTAATAATGTTAAATTCTCACAATTCTCGTAATACATTTAATTCGTCTTGTCCTTCGCCCTTATAACTAATCTATAATTTATTTATTCACTTCTTCTCCGGTTTCTTCATTCAATTTTCTCTCTCTCTCTCTCTCTTCTAATATTTAGCGTTAATTTTCGTTTCTATTGTACAATGTGTTTTAATGCATAACGTATATAATATCAATATATAATTTCTTATTTATTTTTCTTGTTGGTATAAGTTTTTTTATATATTTTTTTTCAATCTTACATAATATACATATATTCATATTATTAATTGTCAAGCTACAATGTATAATCGTACTTAGATTTGTGAAAATAAAATAAAAAATAATGTTAAATATCGCGGAATAAAAGTGTTTTTTTTTTATGTTTTTCAAATTGATTACGCGTTTTGACATTTTAAACGTTATCAAATACGACTTTAGAGATTGGGTGTGTTTTTCCCCTCGTAGGTTTTCGCTCACAACATTATTTGTCGGTACATATGCTGTAACATAACTCGTTCGTCTCTTCTTTATACGCGGTTCGTTGCGAGTGTTGTATAATTTTACGCATTATCGTAGCGAATAAAAAAAAAATGGTATTCCTTGTGACGTGCAGCTGATCGAGTGTTGAACGTATATTTGTGTATTCGCTGTACAAAGTCATTCGATTCGTTTCCTGGTCTACTATTAATATTTCGTTACGACAATAACACAGCGATAATTTTTCAACACAATTCAATATACAAACTAGATCGTAGGTGACGAGAGGTTTAGTGGGGGCGAACAATCACGATAATCTATTTTATAACGCGTGTATATATTTTTTTTTTATATTATTATTATTTATAGATCGTTGCGCACGTGTATCTCTGTTGCAGCAGGCGTCCGAGATATAATTCCAAGGGTAAATATTATATTTGTTTTAATAGAACAGCAGTAGTAGTTCGAATATTCGACTCGTGCGAGCAAAATAACTAGTTACATACGAGCAATTCAGGCTGTTTCGGCACAGTCGTTATATACTGAACGGGATTGCAGAAAGAAACCGGTAGATTGATGTAGAGAGGAGAAAAAACAATTTTTTTTTTTAACAGTATGTATAATATATTGACGGCCTTTGCTCGGAAATCGCTCTTATTTCTTCGACAAGAGTTTCGAAAACCCTATTTGAATTTTAATTAAATTACTCCGTTTACTCAACACTCGTACCGACAAATCAACAAGTCCGTTATACGTATAGGAAAATAAATAATATTATATGGGCTTTATATACAAGTATATGGTTTACAGAAATCGTTTAATGCGGTATTTAACGAAACCGCAATGAGACGAAGTATAGAATTCAACGAAAAAAAAACAATCATGTGTGTCTGCATAAATACACAATATTTTTAATACGTTTTAATTAAATTTAACGAGTATAAAACCCGAAATGGAAATACGATTTGCGGGTGTAAATATTTAATTCGTATTTTTTTTTTTTAATTTATTTATATCTTAATTAAGTCAGTTTTTTTCTCTCTCCTCCTAAAAATATCGAACTAATTTACTCATCGCATTTAGAGATTTTTAATTTCTTCTATTTTTTTTCCTACAATAACAATTAAATCGGTCATTTCAAAACAACATAAGTCATCAAATTGAAATTTTATACAAACCACAAATAACTTCGTAACTCCAGAAATTTAACTTTTTTGTACTTTTACCTCTTTACACATTTATTTTTAAGGTTTATGACGTTCATAATTTGTGGTTTTAAATTGTCTATCTCTGACTATATTTCACTAAAATAATATAAAACTTATTTGACTTATGTTGTTTTTGAAATGACCGATTCAATTATATTTTCGATTTTAATGAAAACATCGTTCGTACAGATTTATTGGCGTGTTGTTTGTTCGATTTTATTTTTGTCCGTATAAAATATTACCCGCGTGTACACCGCGGGTGCAATACGCGCCTCGACCGCTTCGCATTAGCGCGCTGTGACGGCCAACGCCGCACAGAGATCAAAAGTAATAGTATATCGTATTCATACGAATAATATAATATGATAAAATACCGATTAATTTATTATTATTATTATTATTATATACATAGCGTAGGATTGATTCTGTTTTTTTTTTTTTACATACGTACTCGTACAGTTTTTAAAAACGTTTTATTCTCGCGCAACGATACTATTTATTGACAATATTATTGACGTCAAATCTCCTAATACGGTCGAGTATCGAATAAATAATAATATTTAGCCTTTCGTACAGATATCCTATACGAAATGTATACACGTACGTTTATTAACGTACAATGAATTGCGTGCGCGCGATTAGCAAAACATTATATGTAGGTATATCTAAAAAACATAAAAAAAATTAGTAATAAACAGGTTTCGTAAGACACGAAATATAAATACGTTTTTTTAGATAAAATAAACAACAAAACTGGTTTTTATTAAAAATATACGTAAAGTATACCTCCTGTGTGTGTGTGTGTGTACATTTCAATATCACTATAAATAATTTCATTCAATTTTCGGCTGTCCGCCGTTTGTCTACGTTATACGCGACTGAAAGAACACGCATATATTATACCAAACCTATATATTCGTCTGTATAACACGAGCTGTTACCAGAAGAAGAAAAAAAAAATGAGCGTCTCCACGCGCACAGCGCACGTTCGGAAATTGTTTACGGATTTACCTCTTCCCAGTGGCGTGACTTGGAAATTTGAGCCCGGCAGCGAAATTTTCAACGAAACGAAAATTTCATTTTTTTTTTCCCCGTAGTTGTCACGCGGTACTTTAAGCGCAGATTGTACTCATCGTGATAGAATTTTCTGACGCAGATTCAATTGGTTTTTACGAAATCGCTGTGTAATTTTGGTATTTTACCATATTTTAATTTTTGTTCCATTAATTTTTCGCGCTTTTCTACGCTCCACTCGTATGGGTATTGCTCATTTTAACGCGCAACACATATTATGATATTAATCGTAGACAACAGTTTCATTGTTGATAAATGTTATATCCCCCCATTGTCTCTTTTGCCGACATACAGAAAACAACTTATTAGTTATAAGAGCTGTTTTAGAGTCATTATAATTAATACTTTTCATTAGTCATTAGCAAATAGTTATTTACTCATGACAATAAACATTCACTATACGTAACATATGTAACATAATGTGTTATGTTAATTGAACAACTATTGGGTATTAGTGTGTTATAATTTAAATTCATTTTAATTATAGAACAATTTACAAATGTACACATTTATAAGCTAGAAACGATTTTGGAGAGCTTGAAACGTAAACATTTGAGTTTTTGGTATTAGTACAACGACAACGCATTAAAATGTATTATTACTATATTTACTTATAACATCCCCCCCTCGCCCGTTGAAAATTCCTGGGCACCGTTCACTGCTCACCGTAGTTTGTCGACGACGCGTATTACGCGCGTCAACGGCGGTGAAAAGGATTTAACGGAATCAAAACGGGTAAAAAAAATCGGAAGCCACTGCTGATACCGCGCGCGTATACATAAATATAATATAACGGCGCTCGTCCGTCGCGCGGGGGACTTTTGACCTAAATCTATTGTAGCCGCGACGAGGAGGAAATATCGGGCCCCCTCGTGGGGGGTGGTGGTGGGGTGGCGAATGGACGGGTGGAGGAACGGGCGCGCACCGCGCCGAAGTGTTGTTAAAAATTCCGCCCACGCGCCGCCGCCAACGGAGGACGATGGAAAATCAATACGACCCGGTGGCCGCGGTGCGGGCAGGCAGGCGGGCAGGCAGGCAACGCGATCGGCCGTCGCGCGCTTGCTCGCCGCGTTGTCCCCGGACGGCTCTCGCCGCGTATACGCGTCCCCGGACCTATGGCGCGTCGCCGTCGTCGTCAGCGCCGGCGGAGGACGGGGCCGCGCCGCGAAGACTTTGTACGCGCATCAATCGCCGGCGCGTACCTTGTTCGACTCGATAAAAAAAAACACTCATTTCTCAACCCGACGAAAAGATTTCTGAAAAAAAATTTCACGCGGATTTAGCACAACGGATTTTTATTAATTCGAACAGACGCGACCCGGAGTGGAACATATAATAATAACACGAACAAATTCTCGACGGGAAACGTCCACGTGCGAGCCCCACGGGCGATTACGATTACGTCGTCGAGTGTAGCGAATTGAAATATTTTCCACGAGAAAAAAAACTGCGAATGGAACACTTATTAGACGCTGCGCCGGAGACGAGAAAGATGATTGTTGCAAAACGATCGCAACGATTGTTTTTTTTCCCCAAAGTGCAATAATTCTCGTAATGCAATACGACGAATCGATTTGAAAATTTACCGATAATTTTTTAATGAAATATAACATTTTACGCGCAAGTAACAAACGTGCAGTGCCTATATATATTTTCAAAGCCGAAGATTTTAATATTCAAATCATTTCGGTTCGCGGTTGATGAAATACATAATCGTCTTGTCTATAATACGCCGCAGTATCTGTCTAACTCAATTCGGTTAATTAACAAAATAATTAACGAGTACCGCGGATCTTCGAATCGAGAATTAAAAGACTATAATATTACACTGCTGTTTTGTTATATGAAAATATATTATATATATTATATTATATTATATATATATGCTGTTATATGAATATATATTATAATATTTTGTTATATATTGTAACAATTTTTTTTTTTTTTTAGATTACAAGTACATTGCCGGTTATAACAATGTATTTAAGTTTACTAGAAGCTAATAAAAAAAAAAAAAAAATTTAAGTTTTATACGAATTACAAATTTTGTATTTCTATAAATAAATCACGTAAATACGTCGAATTCTTCCTTTCTAATCTTATACGTCCACAACGAATTTACAAAAAAAAAAAAATACGTACTACGTATTGTTGAAAATTACGCGCGCACAAACTCCCCAGCGCAACAAGTACCCAAAAAAAATTATTTCTTTAACAATATACGCGTTATCACGAAATGAGAACTGGGGCCCCTTTGAAAATATTGAAATTATCCGCGGCCAGCTCCTCCGAGTATAGAAAACACCTGCGAGCCCGCACATACCGGGCTCGAAAGAAGACCGGCAAAGGCGAGCAAACCAGCCATATTTTTAACCGTTTTTTTTTTTCTTTTTCACTATATACTCGGCTGCAGCAGCGATCGAATGACAATGAACGATCAACTGTACACGCCTGTAAGGTACTTATACTGTACTCGATAAGTCCAAAAGACAGAGTAAATCTGCTCGCAGTGGCGTACGCAGAGGGAGGGCTAAGGGGCTGAAGCCCCCATTGACCTATAATTCTATTTCTTTTACGTTTCATATTACTAATGATTATATTATAGTGGTCGTAAACAGTTTTATTTATTTTATGATGTGACTGTAGTCGCCTGTCGGGGAACCGATGGAATGCGCGCAGTGATGTACAAGTTTTTCCTTTCCAATCGTTTAGCACAGAACAGACACAAATAGTGTAACGTCACATTTACCATTGATGACATGAACGGTTTTTGGTTGATTGTTCTGACTCCAAAGTTGAAAAAAATAACACGACGTTTAACGATTAACAAAAAAAAAAAAAACACAATTTATTACGCAACAAAACCATTTTAATGTTCACCGTTTTTTCAATTACTTATGTAATTATATATTATAGTAAATTAAGCAAAATCGTATGTCTACTGAATACTTATTTATTTTCAAGCCCTCGCCCCATTGTAAAATTCTGCGTAGGCCACTGTCGTCTGCTCGCTATCCTTTTTTTTTTTTTTTTTTTAACCGAGTAATTCGATTTCTCGAACGTTCATCCTCGTCGAACGATCTCACTCATATCGATTATTTTTACAAATACACCACGTAACCCCGCGGATAACTGCGAGGAAATATAAATCGTATACCTACACTTGTTTACACACAAGCCGCCGCGACCAAGTTTATTGCCCTTATAACCAAAAACTCGTGTATGTGTACTATATAATATATTATATATATATATATATATAATAAATAATATAATATATATATATATATATATATAACAGCCGACTCGCCGGCCACGAACAGAAAGAAAAAAAAATAAAGTCGTAAAACGTACGTATATATTATACGAAAATATTTTCTGTGCACCCAAGTGCGTAAGATCGTATATTATTACACACGCACTCGTCACGTCCCGTTATGTACAGTGGTCGGTATATACGATTTGTGTATACGGTATACGTATATAAAACAATATACAAATTTTAAAAAAATCTCGAGAGATTCAAGTAATAATTCTAAATAAGTATCAGTATGACGTTACCTAACCATTCCTCCAATCTTCTCTGCTAAAAGCCAGATACGTTTTCCTCTCCTATACCTCTGTGTCCATTTATTCGTCCTTCGAAAACGTTTGTCATAAACGGTTTATGCCTCAGTGCAGGTGACCGACCATTTTTCAACTTCTTTCTTTTATTATATACTCAATACAAAATCGTTTTTCCTCCTATACTTGATTTAATACACCACTTATTACGTTGCTTTTCACTTCTGTCCAGCCGATACGATTACGTTGTATTGCGTGTATCGAAAAAAAAAAAATCATGCAATCTATCAAACGTATATAGTTGCGTAACTACAGTCGGGTCCCGTGTTAAAAAAAAAAAAAATAAAAATATTTTTCTCCTATTTTTTTTTTTACAGACTCTGCACGACTATGATTACGGTTAGGTTATTTTTTCGTGTTACGGATAAAATTTTAAAATTTTAATCGTAAAACACGTTTAGTTTTACAGTTTGGTTAGATTATTCTCGTAGCAACCGCAGATTTTTCCCAATATCTTTTCAATCGTTTTATTTTTTTTCTTTCGCAATTTATTATTCTTCCCTCTGGCACACTACTCGTCATAATGCAAACTTCGATTCGAATTCATGCGGAACATATTCGGTTTTATAAGCGCGCGGGCGCAACCCTGTCAATATAATATAGAAGAGATTTATCCACGGTTTTTACAAACGGTCATTAATTAACAGTAAACTATAAATCGACACGACACAATGAGAAATCCAGATTTTGCGGGAAGAAACCCTGTTTATTGAAACAATCGTATACGCGAAAATCCGAAAAAAATTAGGACTATCGTGTCCTATAAAAAAAACAGCACTAATACACACATCATTTATTATAGATACCTATACACTATGCGCACCAAACCAATAATGATTATTGAGACGTTATAATAATAATTGTCGGTCCTTGTTTTTAGAATATTATAAAATATAATTATACTATTTACTCCACACGTATAGCGTATAAAGAAAAAAAATTTTTTTTTTAAATATCACGCGAAATTAAGTGTACTTACATATATTTTTGTTTCATTCTATTCGTGTAATATTACGTTTTTACTGTCGTTTTTTTTCTTCTTTTACACCGCCCTGCACCCGTTATGATATACGTTTATATACACATATTGTAATACAGTCGGGTGTAAATCCCGCTGCGCTTACAACCGGAGAGAAAAAAAATGATTTATCGTTTTTTTTTTTCTTTTCCTTTAAATACTTTTAACTAAATTAAAAAATTACTTTTACAACGTGTAGGTATATATATATAATAACTACCTAATTACGTATGTACTGCGTTAATCACTCTACTGCAGAGCTGACGCGCGAGAGCGCGCGCATAAATTATTACTCAAATTTCGTATCTGTATGCAATAGGTAATAAAATACCACGGGAAAAATACACTGAATTCGTTAAAAAAAAATAGAAATTAAAATCATTTTTTTTACATTTGAATTACAAACTATACGAGTATATCGATCGCAATCGTATAAATATTTTATAATAATATATATAGATATAAGTGTATAGAAATTTACGAATTTTAAACGGCGTATATCGATGATACGGACTATATTATATAGTTTGTGTCTATTAGCAGCCTATATTGTTTTTGTCCAACGGAAATGTATAAATTGTAATAACGCGTATAGTTAAGATGAGATTTTTTTTGTAAAATTTACAATAGATACGCGGCCTCTAAAAAAAAAAACTCATAAATATACACACACACACACACATTTTCGTTTTCGACCAAAATCTATTTACGTACATTGTGTTTACCGCTTATGCGCAGCACGCACGAAAATCTCCATAATAAATTCGTAAGTGTATAATATATACTGTATAGTGTATTATACATATAGTCGTTTTTCATCCGATGATCGTCGGACCACGTCTCGCGACTCTCGAAACGACCGACAATTGGAGAGGGGTAGGGGGAAACGGAACCTCCCCGTAATATACTGCGACGTGTGTGTAATGTGTATATGTAATAATATTATAAACAGACCGCGGAACGGGGAGAAAAAAATAATAATAATCCCGCGCAAGAGAGCTTAAAACTGTCACTGCAACGAGTATAATATATTATATATACGTATATAATACGCGTATAGTGAAAGAGTTCGTTTCCGTATAGACGAAATGACTATTTTCGGACACACCGAAAAGAAAAAAAAAAATTTCTCTTATATAATCTCTCGGTCATGGCATGCGCGTGTTCGTATATTATATTAAAAATAAATACAGTCTGTGCGGCGTACGGCACAGCGGCGGCTTCGAATTACACGCGTATAATATACAAACGCCGACGAGCATGCATATATCACAATATACGCGTGTGTACGGGTTAAAACAGAAAAAAAAAATACATATTTTCTAAACCACGGGTCACCGTAACCTTCTTACCAAAATAATTAATTTTTTTTTTTTTTTTTTACCAAATTTTCATGTCCGCTGTACGTTTAAATTAAATTTAAAATTATTATATTAATAAATAAAATTTATTTATTATCAAATTATTAAATATAATACATTTTAACGTTATAAAACAATAACTGATCATTTTATCGAAAATCGCGGTATACGAGTTTTTAAAAGTATTCGCGGTCGTACACGAATTTTTTTTTTTTTTTTGGGGGATGTTGTATTTTGGGTTTCATATTTTTTTAATATGAAATAAAATAATAATAGAATATAAATCATTACATTTTATTTTTAAAAGAAATTTCGGGGGCCTGGACCCTAAACCCCCTGCCTGGATGCGGCGGCCTCGGTCGTCCTTATATCTATACTATATTTACGAACGGAAATATCCTCGGAACAAACTTTAAAACGGAAAAATATATTATTGGGAGAAAAAATTGTTTATAAATCGCTTTGAATAAAACGACGAAAACGTAAAAAAAACCGTATATTTATTACGATTTTCCACGTTGAATATTTTCCATTTATTCTTCCAAAAAAAAAAAAATCTATTTTTTTGGAAATATATATTATTAAAAAAAAAAAGGTTCGAATAAAACATGCGTTCGAGTTTTCTTAAGAAAACGGGTTTTAGATCGTATCCTATAGTTTTACACTTGCAGTTCGACGACTGTACCTATATAGAGAGTTGGATCGTCGTCCGCGGTGTCAACGGAAAAAACACGAAAGAGTTCGATTTTTTTTCCCCTCGTATATATATATATATATATATCGAGGAGCGCATTTACATAAAAAAAAAAAAATCAAAAAACCGTATCGAAAACATTCGTCTCTTCGTACAGGTTTTTTCAACAGTTTCGTCGTCGTCGCGTTATCAAATATTACCACGCGAAAGAATATTCGAAGGGCACAACATAATAATAGTTAGAAACGCACGAAAATTAAAACGAATTTTTTTTTAGGCTTAGTCATTCTCAGGGCCAATTTCAGCTATAGGCGATTTTTATTTTTGCTCAGATCGCTTCGCTTAGATGATGTAACTGATAGGAAAGATCGTGGTAAAACTGATAAACTAGCTGCAGTTCGAGAATTTCAATCAGACTTTGTCAAAAATTGTCAAAATTCTTATAGTGTGGGAGAGTTTGTCACGATAGATGAAATGCTCGTCGCATTTCGTGGAAGGTGTGGATTCATCCAATACATGCCACAAAAACCGGCTAAATACGGTCTCAAATATTACGCACTTTGTGACAGTAAAACATTTTATACCTATAGCCTTGAACTTTACTGTGGTAAACAGCATGATGGGCCATATGGTAATAACTCTAACAAACCTAATGACGTGGTGAAACGGTTAGTTAAACCAATAGAAAATTCTAATCGCAACCTTACTACTGACAATTACTACACAAGCTTTCCACTTGCTGAACATCTGCTACAGGTAGGATTGACACTATTGGGCACTATGAAACGAAATAAAAGAGAAATACCTCCCGAAATGATATCAGAAAAAAACCGCCAAGTTGGATCTAGTTTGTCAGGTTTCCAAAATGACATGTCTTTGGTGAGCTATGTTACAAAGAAAAAAAAATGTGTGATAATGTTGTCGACAATGCATGACACGGTGGAAATCGACCCAGACACCCATAAACCAGAGCCCATTATAGACTATAATAGCACGAAAGGGGGTGTCGATTCGGTAGACCAAATGTGTTCAACATACTCAACATCCAGAAAAACTAGGCGTTGGACAATGACGGTATTTTTTAGACTATTAGATATTGCGGGTATAAATTCCTATAAGATATATCTGGCAAATAATCTCGAAAATAATATCAGAAGAAAGGAATACCTGAAGGTTTTGGCCATATCATTGATGAAAGAACATTGGAAAGAGAGAGCTCAGCTTTGGGGCCTTCCAAAAGATGTTTTATCTTTTCTTTCCGATTACAGACAACCGAATATCCAAACATTTTAACGACTACCGTCCTCCCATAAACATGCATTCGACTGACGTTTTCGTTAATCCAAACGAATCACTTCTGTACGTATAATATAGGCGCGAGTCTAAAAATGTATATAATGCCGACGATGACGTCATTCGATTTCGATGCCCGAGTACACGTATTTATTATGTAAAAAGAAACCTTCATTAACATAATATTATTTTATAATATATATAAAACGCGCGCGTGTGCGGCGTTTGTATAGCGGCGCGGTAATTGCAGTGAAGCGCCCACGGCGAACGAATAAATAGTTGATTTCAATATTGTATATATATATATATATATATATAAAGCGTATACGCGATAATTCTTTTCAAAAAAAAAACACTATTCACCAAGTGCGTATAATGGATTGTAATGATTTCAAAAACGAAACGTCGAGAGACAAAAAAAAAAGTCGCCGTAAATATCGATAAAAAAAAAAAAATAATAGAATTTTAACGATATTTATCAACACCCCACCATCATGATCATATAATATGTAGTTTTTATATTGACGATTTAGTTGCAGCGGGTCAAGTAAATTAAGTATACATACTTACGCTGACTGCAATCAACTCGAATATTTTTCAAAACACCACAACTCAAGAGTTGGTATTGTATATTATACAATAATAATAATTAATATATACATATTGGCATATTATGATTCGTTCGAATTTCAACACAATATATTGAAAGATTTAAAAAACGTTTTGACAAGACCACAGCGTCTTTTTTTCCGTTAGCGTGCACCTTTTGAGTACACGGATTTTTTTTTTTCATTTTTAGCAAACCGAGCGTTTTTGTGTACGGCTATTGTCTGCTAAAAAATCCGGTCAATCGCATTCGTACACGCGTAATACTCGTTGTTGTTACCTATTATTAGAGCTATGGTCTTATATACGTAGCATGTTTTTTTTTTTGAATAATCAATCAAAACACAGCTGATGTGTAGTGATATAGAAATTCGTTTCAATTATAATACTACAGCTGTAGATTATAGGAAATGTTTTTTTTTTGCATATTCGGCTCTTTTTCGTGCGGGTTTTTTTTTTTTGTTAATTTCAAGACCATATTTCGCCGAATCGTATATACCAATCGAGAAAAATTAGTATTTATCTTTAAAATTGGTAAAAATAAAAATTGTATGTATATCTGAATACGAATATTCGACGAAATGAGCGGGGCCGTGTATTTTACCGGCCGTCTCTGCCAGACAATATTTTCTATATGAAATATTACGAATATTCGCCGAGACTATTTTATTATCTATACACACGAACAACACGAGACACCGCTTATTCTTAATCAGTCGGTGTTTGTCTTGCGAGATTTTTTTTTAATATCATTCGGTAATTTTACATAACATACATTTTTCGAAAAATATAAATTAATAACTTTTTATTTATTTACTATTATTCTTTTATTTATCTAGTACATATATATATAGGCATGTACCTAATATAGGTCATTTAAATACGTTTTGGTTTTTATTGGGTATTTTTAAAGATCGTACACGTATTTCGAGGGCATATTCAGTGATTTTTTTTTTTAGGGCGTAAATGTATGCGTATTTCAAGGATTTTTTAAGGCTACGAGCCCTGATCGTACACGGTACATCGTATTTTCCTAGTTTTAATCATAATATATATTTCGTAACCCGCACTTGGTGGTCCAGTTGAATCCGAATTTGATACGATAACAACTCTGCGTGAAATTCGCATTTACATATCCGTTCACCGTGATATCCTTTCCCATATACGCGGATCCTATCGCGTGTGATTTACGACGTGCATATAACACGACACATCTGGACAATACACAATAATAATAATAATAATAATAATAATAATAATAATAATAATAATAATAATAATAATAATAATAATAATATGACGGCCATCCAAACGTATATACAGTGAGCCAAACGCGGTTTTGCACAAAAAAAAAAACCAGTTTTTTCCTCTCTCTCTCACTAACCCCCCCCCACACACACACACACACACACATTCTCGTCTTATTATTATTTATTATTTTTAAATTTATTTTTTTATAAATATAAATTCTCGGAAAATTATAATTCGTTTTTACCGAATTACCATAATTATACGCGGTGTATACACCGGCGGCGGCGGCGGCGGCGGCGGCGTACAATTATACTGTCGCCGACAGTTTCTTATTTTTTTTTACCCCGTCCGTAACAGCCTGTAACGTGTATATTATACGTAAACGCGCTTATAATATATATTATCGACAACGATAACGACGAATGTATGTAAATTAATTTTAATTTTTTTTTTTTTTACGCAAAAACGATCGTTTATAGAGGCGCGCGCGAGTGACGTGTGTAGCGCGACGCGCGAGGACATAATAATTTATTTACGTCGACTAAATAATAATTAAACGGCCGAAAGGTTTTTCACTGTACAACTGCTTAAAATATAATACTGCGAACGAACGAAATCATAATAAACCCTTTCGACGAGAGATTTCGTACGTTTTTTTTTAACCTGTTCGATACGGATTTTTTTTATTATTTTTTTGTTGCAACGAAACCCGTCTTGAGCGCGGGATAGCCGATTTATTTTTTATTTTTTCGAAATTGGTTACAAAAATCACCGCGAGCCGGTGCCGGCGGGGCAAGCGTGTCCCACACATGCACACACAATACTACTAGATGGCGTAACGCGTACGAATTCGGTCCAGCAACTCGCGAGCGTTTTTTCCGCCTCCTTGGCGATTTTCGTTAGACGAAAATTTCACGCGGTTTATTTTTATTTTTTCATTTCGTTTTTCGACCCGTCGACTTCAAGTGTATTCCAATCGTTTCCCCCCTCAAAAACACACGATGGGTTGAAACGTTTTCTCTCCTATTCGCGTGTGTTGAGTTGCCTGCAACGACATTTTAAGGGCGTTTTTTTCATTATTCCTATACGAAATTTCCGCGGTTTTTTTTTTTTTATTCTCCGCAGACAAAACCGGTCAGAAATCAATAGGTTTTTCTTGCCCGTCCGATATAGTAAAAATTTTAAAACAATATATTATATAGTATAGAATACTATATAATAATTCGAAATGCGAATTGTTTCGCTCGGTATAGGTATACACGAACGTTTCAAAACGAATTAATAATCCTTATTAATCAAGTACGACGTAATGCTTTACGCGATTTCTAACAAAACGTTTACGATGTTTTAATTGAAAAAAAAAATTTTTTTTTCATCCTAATATACGGCAAAGTCGAATGTATAACATTATAGAATTATTTCGTTCCAGAAAACACGAGACCCGCGAATCTGCAGACCATATACGTATACTTATACATGCAGGGTGCAGGGTATATATACGACCGCCCGGGCAAGTCCAAATTTTTGACATTTTTCAGGAGAAACGTTTAAACTTTTAAAAACGTAAATTTTATATTCCGAAAAGCTTCTTTTAAATACGCGTGCAAATTATAGATTTAGGCGTTTTATACGAATATGTCTTATACATTCCGTTGAATTTGTATAGAAACGGACTCGCGTGGTTTTTTTTCAAGTATATTCTATGAGTTTTACTTATAAATTTATAATAATTACTATTATTTCACGGACGTTAATGTAAAAGACGTTTTTAATTTTTTTTTTTTTATAATAAAAATATTTTTGTACTCTATACTAAATATAATATATAAATAAACCGGACAAATCTAAAAATGCGTTATTTTCTCCGTAAACTCGAATATTGCCCTATTGCCCTTGTACACAGTACACTAATCACACGTCCCCATATGATATGTTTCGTTACAAGCAGTACTTATTAAACTTTACAACCTAACCTAACCTGCATATAGAAAAAAACACGTTTAACGCGCGCGTGAAAATTTGAAATTTCAAGTGGCGCGGCGCGCGTATAGTGCGCGAACAAACACGGACGTCGGCTATACCGCAGGGCTGCACATCGACTGAAAATTCGGTTTTTTTTTAATTATTCAGTTTCCCGTGTAAAATTACTTAACGAGAATTCACAATAAATTCAGTTGTAGCGTATTAGGCCGCGAATTATGAAAAACATTTCCCGAATTCAAGAGGTTATAATATATCCAGCATAGGCGCAAATAGTGTTTGAAGTTTGGGTGGGGGGTTGAAGTATATAAACACTCTTTAGATTTTTATATCAATTCAAAATTCTCAAAAAATTTTGGAAGGACTATACAGAATTTAGGGGGGCTTAGCCCCCTAGCCCCCCGCTATTTGCGCCTATGATATCCAGTGAAATCGCGCACGGTAAAAAAAAAACACGCGTAATCCTGTACGAATGACGAACGGAGATCTGCAGCAGACGTTTATAAACGCGTTGCGAGAATTCGAAGATTTTTATTGACACGCGTTTACAATATTTACAAGCATATCGAATTAAACGGTTTGCGGATGATATCGAAAACAAAACTGGCGAGTGGTAGTCGTATAGTATACATAAAAATAACGAAATTAAAACACACGCTATATACACGTCGTTATTAATTTATTATCTCATTAAACGACTAATAAAAAAATAAAAATATTGTTTTTTTTTTTCTGAAAGAAAAACACGCGTTTAACTTTTAGCGGTATTTAATACCGCGCGTATATATATCATAATAATATAACGCGCGCGCGCATTAACTACCGCGCGCGTGTGTAGTGTATATACACGCGCGCATTGCTGCGAAATTAACGACTATACAACAATATTATATAATTTTTAAAAAAAAAAAAAATGTGTCGAATCGTTTGTTTTTTATACTCTTGTATACGATAATATTATCGCGTCGATTAATTTATTATAATTTATATGTGACTCTGTGGAATATACGATAGTAATTTATAGGTACTATATAATTACTTATATCTATACCTCACTATATGTATATTGCGCGTCTAGAACGGTTCGAATTCAATGCAACGCTCTCTGCAATGACAGCGCTGGGCCCCAAATCGTCAATTAAAAATTCTATAGAAAACCTGCAGTATATTCTAGAAAAAAAATATATAAAACCCGATTTATACGAAATAATTATATTGTTTTTTTTTTGTTATACGCGACAAATTGTTTCGTGTAGAAATTCGGTTTTTATATTTTATTCGAATAATTCTACTATACGCATAATGTGATATAGTTACGCTCGGAAATTTTACGAAAAATTCTATAAGAATACGGAGTGGATGCGCCTTGGCGAATCGTTAGAAAAGTCTCCACAAAGGCTTTAATTTGATCTCCCCTGCAGAAGGGATTTGAAAACGCAGCGCAATCCGCTCGAGACGCAAAAGTGTAGAACGTGCAAATGGAGTTTGAAAAATTATGCGACTTCGAGGATATACAGATATTATATAAAGATAAAAATAAATATATATGTATATGTATAAAGATCGAATTTCAACGCGTACATATACATGCAGTGGAACGAACGTACCATCGATCGGCTTCGCGCACAACAATTACGCGAGACTATATTATATAATATAATTATTGCAGTCACTCAACGTATACAAAAATATACTATACACTTTATATATAATATATAATATTTTAATTTTATTCGGAGTTTTAATTACGTGCGCCTATATAGAAATATAATTATATACCGAATATTTTTCTTTATTATTCGATTGTTTCTAAAATAAAAAAAACTGTACGCACGGACGTATATATATATATAATTATTATTCGAAAGGCGTTGCGTGACGAACGCTGGCAAGTACGCATATGTACCGACGTTAAAATATCAATTCCAAGATAGTCTTTAAAATGTACACTTCAGAGCAGACCCGTAGCTACGAAGGGCGGAGCAAATAATGGATGACATTGCAGCATTTTTCACGAAAAACGACGATTTTCGAATTGATCGATATATCGATAATCGAATAAGTGATAATTCGAATGTGGCGGCTACTGGTTTTGGTGTTGATCGTACGATAATTTTATATAACATGCGATTATAATATATATATAGTGCGATCGAAAAGGAATTTAAAAGCGGTGTATGCAGAGCAACGACTGAATACGACAATTTTTTCACTTATGATTACTTATATTTTATCGTAGAACGTATTATTATTATTATTATTATTATAGAATTGCAGTATAATGTATACACGATATTATTACATTTTATTATCTGCACTTTACGGAATATCATTCGATTTCGTTTCACGGCTCAGTGCACAGGCTCGAATACCTGTATGAATTAAAAATATCGTATTCGATTTGTAAAAATAAAATTTAAAAAAATAGCCGTATAATATTGCTTTTTTTCTCCAAATGCCCCCTCCCTTACAACGAAAAATCGATCTGGCTACGGGCCCGACTGCACAGAGCAGTATATATAGGAGATTCATGCAGTTAATCGAAGCAAGCGCGTAAAACAGTGTAAGTATTTTTTTTTTTTTTTTTAGAGCATATATACCGCGGCTATTATAATTATATCGTACAAAATAATACGCGCTCGTCTCGTCTCGTAAAATGTATAAAAAAAGGTTATTGCGCCAACTCGTAAAACGTTTTCGGTGGTGGCGTATACGAGTGAAACAGAGAGAGAGAGAGAGAGAGAGAGAGAGAGAGAGCTTTTTGTGAATTTATACACTATATTATATACCGTATAGTAAATTTAGAAAGCCGAGTATAATAAGTGTATATATGTAGTAAAATATATATAAAACGGCGACGAAAATTTTATACTACTGCAGACACGCGCGAATAATATCGCAATTTTTTTTTTTTGTTTTTCTAACTGTAAAACGAAATTAATTTGTTCAACTCTATATGCAGTCGATTCAATTATTCGTCATCCTAAGTTTTTGTATACACGCATTATCTTTTGGAATTATATTTATATTCCGTATAATACGCGTAAAATCGTCTTTATCGAAATTTTAAAATTCCGATTTTTTTTTTACATTTTTTATAGAGTATAACGAATACAGGGCGTACTACTATACGGCCGATAATATATTATTATTGTTACGTCGTGCATATAGTGTATAATACGAATGAGAGAAATTATATTATTTCTATTTTTCACGAAATATATAAATTATTATAATATACGGATTATTACGTGCGCGCAGCAGTTCGCGTGTATATATAAATAAATGATTTTTTTTTCCCCTTTATTTTTGCGTTCTGTAAGAACTGCCGCGGCATATAATATGGAAATATATTCACCGACTGCTGCAGGAGAAGGGCCTGGAACGAAACGATTCATTTTATATACGACTGCGCTATAAACACGCGAAACGCAAAGACGGCCGCGTACACAAAATATACACCAACCCCTTTTCGTGAGAGGAAAAAAATAATAGTTTAAAATTATATATATATATATATAGTTTGTACACGGCTGACGTACTTATATACGCATATAATATAATTAATACGGCGGAAATATATATTTCATGAAGGACTACGGTATACCTATAAATAATTCTCCCAACTAATAGCCTGTAAATATAGTATTTATATAATATACTAATGTACAGTGCGTATATAATTACGCGAACAAAAAAAATAAATAAATAAATAACGCGTATACAATTGTTGCGCACGCGGTAATAATATATATATATATATAGAAACGGCAAAAATTAAAATTCTAAAAAAAAAAAAACCGAAAAGTCGACTGCGTATATATAAGAGGTCGTCTCGCGTATATGCGCGACCTTCGAATGCCGAAACGAAAGAAGAAAAAAAAAACGATTTTTTTTCTACTTAAATTCGCCATTGGCCGGTTTTAAACACGCACGCAATAATCCAGTCGAAAACTCTAAATAACGAGCTGTCACGGATGCTGTAAATTAATGTACAGCGCGTTTTTTTTTTGTATAATACTCATAATCGATCGATTTATAAACGGGATATTCATATAAAACATGAAAAAAAAAACTGTATTCATTTCCCACTTCGTCGTATATACTATATGGATTCGAGTGTAATTTATTGTAATCTGCAATATTATATTATATTATAGAGAAATAACCTGCAACTATATATATATATATGTTGTATATACGTATTTAATTTGTTATATACGCTGCAGGGCGGGCGTGTAAAAGAGGTGTCTGGATAAAACGCGTCCTGGAAAATAGTGATTCTCATATAAATTGTATTTTGACACTATTGTATTATCAAAGAACGTTTGATGCGAATAAATATAAGAAAATAATAAATATACATATAATATTATATTAAATAAGAAATTTAATTTTCGATCGTATTATTATCATATTAAAAATCAACTCGATATATATATATATATTATATATTGTATTTATGCAATTACGTGCGGATATGTAATAATAAATAATACATATACAAACACATATAAATCATCGCAATAATATAGCCGTGTTTCCGAAATCCCGTGAATAAACGATTGGAAAATATTAATACGGTTGAATAACAAAATATTGAAAGTAATTCGATATTATTATCGCCATATACGTATATACGAGAGCAATAGGAGATCGGCGCGGGTAAGTGAAATAATGCAAAACGTTGACTTTTAAATTTACCAGACATTTAAAATCGATAAAAGATAATATAGCTGTATTATAAAACGTATAGTGTTGATTTTTTTTTTTTTAATTGTCCACTTTCGGGTAACAATTGATTTTTTTTTTTTAAATTATATTAAAATACAAATATTATATTTTTTTACTATACTTCGAATTCGTCGCTGAGTAATATATTGACGTTTCGTGCAAGTATATATACGAGATGAAATCTCAACTCGGCGCAACTCTACGATTTTTTTTCCCCCCCAATTTCATTGATATTTCACAATTTATAATAAAATCGTCGCTGTAATACGTTTTCACGTCGATTTTACGTTTTTTTAACACTACTATTACTATAAAAACAAATTTTACGAACGTTAGAAACGCGTGCGCGCGATAAACGATTATAATTTATAAAAGAATAATAGTATATATATAGCGACAATCAAATAATTATATAAGCCGAGTACACCGCTCACTTAATTCGGTAAATTATTTTTTTATAGACTTTCAATAATAACAATACAAACAACATAGGTACTGCGCAGCAGCAGACGGAATTTCGTTTCATTTATTTTTTTTAATGCGACGACGAATTCCAATATTATTTTTATATATATATATATATATATATAGAGTCGCCGCGACGTTACATATTCAATAATATTTCGAGAAATTCTACCGCGCAGTGGTGTACCGACTGAAATAATAATAATAATAATAAATATATAAACAGTATAATACTGCGCGGTGTTTGCGCGAGAACTGAACGAATAAAGAAAGGAGAAAATTACCATTTTTAAATCGTGCGCAGGCGTTATATAATAAGTCGTATACTGCAGTCTGTATATTATATTTAAAACAGATCCTCGGCTACGGGTCAGGCGAAGACCGTCACACTCAAAATCTACTCGATTATTTACAATATAATATTATTATGTACGATATACACGTGTCTTTCGTCCCGTCGATTTACGATGATATTACCCCGCGCACGACGCACCAATGCTCTTCTCGTATCTACTCCAACGGAATTTCGGTTTTTGTACGCCCCTCCGCGTCCCGTGGAACTCTTACAATGTATAATATTATACGTTATATATATATATACAACGTGCGCGTCCGTATAGGTTGAAATACGAGAAAATGTTTAAAAACGGCGTATAATATTATTATATATATACCCATATAAAATAAAATAAATATAATACGCGAGCGGGTTCAGTTTCCATTCCGACTCGGATCTTTAGGATAGTATATACGCATCCATATATACGAGTATTTTGAATCGATTGATCGTTTCAATTTTTTTTTTTTTGTCCTCCTTCGCGATACTGTATACGAATATTGTAAAAAATCATCATCAGCTTTTACACCATACGGAAACACTATTAAAACTATATATACCTATATACGCGTATATAAATAAATATAATAAGAGTCCGCACCGGAGTGTCGTGCACCGCGATGACAACTCCAGTGTATAGAGTCTTGTTTTTTTTTTTTTTTTAAACAGGAAGATCAAGAAACGAACTGCGTATGTAGGCAATGCTGAAATACAAATTGCAGGGGTAAAAGATCTTAATATATATATATATATGCGAGAAGAATGAGATGGAAATACGTATATAAACGTTGTTTTGCCATACAAAATTATTTAAATGGTCGCCATGGTAACTATTTAACACCTAGAATCCGAAAATTTCCGTATTGGCTACCACTTCAAGCCTTTTTAGGAAAGTACTTTATTACGACCTATTCTCAGACATACGGAATAATATACACACGAAATTTCATAAGAAATTCGGTCAAGCCGTTTCGGAGGAGTTTTGTTAGAAAAACCGTGACACGAGAATTGTATATATATTAGAAAATAAAAAAAAATGCGCGGATCGAATGGGAAAAATTCGGCGACAGAACTGGAGGGTAACAAATTCAATACAACAATAACTCGTATATACATAAATATTTCATAATATATTGTTTCGTAATTAATACTCTTTATAGCTCGATTACGCATAATATTACACACATACAAATGTATTTTTATACGCTTTTCTATTATTTCAAAATTCGTTTCGCGGCCACACATTCTTTTCATTAATTTATACACGCGTACGTTTATTAAATTTTGTCGATTTTCTTCTTTTTTTTTACAATATAAACGTTTTACCGAAATAAACATATTATTACTACGACGTCCTGCGCGCGAGTCCTTATACACTACGGCGGCCCCCGAACACACACTGCAAACACGCGTATCAAGAAACGTACAAATACGTACACGTATAATAATATTATATTTGCTGTTGGACAAAACGTTTATCGGTTTATTATCTAGCGCAGAGGTTCTCAAACTTTTCAGGCCAGGCCCCCCTTTTAGTTAACCCCAGACCTGAGCCCCCCCCCCCTCATAAAAATAATTTTAATAGTCATGTTTAGAGTAAAAAAATGTTAAAAACAAACAACAAATATTGATAAATATTAATATTACAAATTTATTTTAAAATAAAATGTATTTTTTATAAAATATTTTAATTAATAGGCCAATTTTAATGTGATGGGTGGGTCACAATTTTTTTAATTTTTTCTACCAATGCAATGTTGATTTTTAAAATTGTCTTGCGCCCCCCCTATAAAGCTTTTGCGCCCCCCTGGAGGGTCGCGCCCCACACTTTGAGAACCTCTGATCTAGCGAATATATATTGCCAAAGAGTATATTTTATACAAACGCCGTAAAAACAGTCGTGATGTACACGCGCGCGGGACTCTATACGCGCGCGTCTCTCGTCGCGACGACCCCGCGGCCGCGCGCCCGTCAATAAAATTCCGCCGCCCGCCGCGGACCTGCAATTACACATTCATTCCGCTATTATACGAGCGTGCAGCTCTGTAAATCCACACGCGCCGCAGCAAGCCGTGAAAAACCCGCGCGCGCTGTGCACCGCGTACACAACTTATTGGTATAGCGCGAGGCGACGTATGACACGGCTCGTGTATGAGTAAACGAATCGTTTACACCACCGAGCCGAATATTATCAACTGACCTAACCCCTTTCTGCGAAACATTGACGAAAATACTTTACCGCGTAGTAAATATACTACGCGCGATTATAAGGTCGTATCGCCTCCGGTACGTCGACGCGATAGACAGCGAAATATTCATATCTATAATAATACGATAAATTGCGATAATGTAATTAAGCCGCGTTGCTGATTACCCGCAAGTCGTATTGGGGTATTATAAATACGAATATTAAGATAGCGAAAAATATCTGTCGGGCGAACGACCGACCGGTCGAGCCGCAGAGATTGTTCGTGGCCGTCCGCGCGAGAGGTACGAGTGCGTGTTGTATTTTCATTTTGTCAATTTTACATACATATGTATATACGTCATTCTGTAAAAAACATTGTTCATATATAACATAATAAACACCACACACTCTCGAAATCGGTAAACGAACTCATTTTTTTTTTAATCGGCGGTAGTGACCCCGCAATACCACCGTGACACGTATAACCGAAAAGGGCGCGACGGCGGCGGCGGCGGTGCTCGTAGTTTTCTGGACACACACGCGCGCGCGCACAATGACGGGCGCAAAAAAAAAAATATTTTTTTCTTACTTGTAATAACGGCGAAAAAAAATAAATATATAAATATAAAACCCGAAGAAGAAAAGAGAACCCGGGGCGCGTTGCGCTCAAAACAAGACGATAAAACCCGCGTACACGCGCAGCGAACAACGCCGATCCCGTTATGTTTTCGGAAAACGGAGTTGTTTTCGACAACAATACCGGCGGGGGACGGACGTGTGCGGGCCGTGTGTGAAAAAAAATTTTTTTTTTTTTTGGCTTTCTACTCGTTTCGACTAACGGTACGCAGTTGTCCGATCCTGCGCAGCGGAAGAGCAAAAAAAAAAAAAAATTCCTCGTGTCGCGCCGAGTACCCGAAAACGGGACGAAACGCGGCCCTTGTTCAGTTCGTAAACCGTACGCGACGCGCGCGAAACGAGAAAACACGGGCCGCGGAAGAAAATTATTGTTTTCCCCGCGAAAACGATTAGTTCTTCTGCAGGTTTTTATTTCCGAAATCGGCTTTAAACAGACGCAAAAAAAAAAGTAATCTCTCTCTCTCTACATATATATATATAGCAGCATAATACATACACACATAGGCGTTAAGTTGTTACACACGAGCTAAAAAGTGCTACCGCATATACTACATACCGCGTATACCGAACGTATATATGCGTGCAATTCACGGACCGGCGCGGCGGTACTGCACAGTAGTACACAACACACACACACAAACGGTAATTATATGATTTACGTACGTATCTAACCGCGCTGCAGTGTTTACCACCGCACGCTTTGTTTGCGCATATTTTCGTGCCGGCTTATTATTTGGTAAATATAAACACAACACGCCGCGAACGTATACGCGTAAACCACTATATATAAAATATCATACGACACGCGTATTATACGGATTTTGGGGGGTTTAGGAGGAAAAAAATCGTTTTAAATGCGTATAATAATATTATAAATCGCGCGCGGTTTTTTCTTTTTTTTTCAAGTCGAAAACTCCATAACTGCACGCGCGCAGAGAAACGTCTTTTGCACCGCGCGTCACCGCGACACTCGCTCACTGTCGGTACGGCGCGGCGCGCTCGGGTATATCTGCGGTCGAGCCGCGGTGTGCTGATATACGGTCGCCCCTCCGATATACGGCTAGTATTTGGAAAAACGATTTTTCTATTAATTATCTCGTTTCGACGATTGCCCGGCATAGATTTACAGGGATTTGAAATTTAAAAAAAAAAAAAATTTGGTATCGTAACGCCGATATATATTTCCGCACAACGACGTGCGTATATATATAGGTATAGTAACTCACAAAGTTAGGAAAATTCGGAAAAATTAGCAAAACTATAATACATATATGGTTTGCGTTTGGTCGGCGACGTTTACATCACACATACGGACCGCGTTCATAATAGATATACGGTCGTGTTTAAAATATTATGACGGATTTCGTTGTGATTCGCGGCAAAGAACACTATTTTTTTAACGTACCTTATTCCTTTTTTTGGTACGTTTGATTTTTTTTTTTTTTATAATAACTCGATACATTTTCGCGCCCATAATGGTATATTTTTAGTGCTTCAATGTTTTTTTTTTTTTTTTAACAAACTATGTAATATTATATTAACTATTATTATTTACGTAAAATGTATGCGTTTCTTTCTTTAAAAACGATCGATTACAACAAAACGTCTTTATTACCGCTGTATTATATATATAGTCACGCCGCACCAGCCGACTGTTATATAATGGTATTTTTTTTTTTTATTATTATTATTATTGTCACGTGTGTCTTTTTTTTATATTTTATCATAACGACATTATATACTTGCTCGATATAATTATTATAACGGAAATTTATTCGATTACGTAATATTTCAACTAATAATTCTATTATATTGTATACGCTGTTGTCGACACAACAATAATAATATACACGCGCGTTCTTCACCATGCTCGCCGGCTCCGTCCAGTGAGACGGACATGTTTGTTTTTTTCTCTCTACATATATTTTTGTATTCATTATTTCTTAATTACGTCTCCCTGCGCAGTGGCGTATACAGCATTTAACTGTTCGAAACGTGAGACGGGCAGGTGGAGATGGCGGACAAGAATTTCCTCTACTGCTGCAGTATACATATATAATATTTATCGCGTCGTCGTCGGGCCGCCTCTGCGCGTATAGAGAGAGAGAGAGAGACGCACACGACCGAGCTCCAGTTACACGGCGAACGTATTTTAAACGGTTATAATATATACAGTCTGCTGGAGAACGGAAAACCTGCAGAGAGTCCGTATAGAAATATATCGGTTTTTTTTTTCTCTCGACCGGATTACCATAGAAATGGGAGACTGCAGCAGTATCGGAGACCGCGAGGGGGAAACGACTAATATATATAAAAAAAAAAATCATTACTTATCGCGTATAAATGCGTTAAAAAAATACAAGTTTTTATACGCAGGAAGTTCGGACGAGATCGTATCGAATATATATATATATACGTATTACGTACGCGTATTGCGTAATCTATAAATAAAAGCGGGAAAATCGCCTCGTCTGTAAATGTATATGTAAATTTCGCGCGTATAGAGCGAAAAATAAAACGATTTTCTCGCGAACCGTTTGAATGCGAAAAAAGAATATAAAAAAAAAATAAAAAGCCCGGCCTCTTAACGCGTTCGCGATTATTTATTCGGTTTTAAATATTCCTTTCGATATACCACAACCTGCAGCACCAGCTAATACTCGGCCGAACTTTATTATAGTATATAATATATACTACGCGCGTACGCAGCACGACTGCAGTACAAAAAGAAAAAACGTTTTGAATATTTCTTTTTCCCCCTTCTCAAAAAAAAAAAAGCTTTTTATATAAATCACAGCGCGCGCGTACCCAATCCGCGACTATAATTGCAATGGCGGCGTCTTCAGAAAAATATTTTTTTAAAAAAAACCGCCCGTTTTTATCATCATATTATTAATATTTAAATTAACGCGCTGTTTTAAAAAACTTTACGGGGACGACGAATATTATAATGTATTCCGAATATCGCGTAAAAAATTAAAAAAAAAAAAACAAACGACTATATTATACATACGCTCGTATATATAATACCTATAAATATAAACTCTTTGGTAATAAAAAATAAAACAAAATGTATACGTACAGCATGTATATACACGTTTAATTCCGTTACTTTTTTTTTCGGCGAAACGCGATCGTACTAAAAAAAAGTAAAATATACATTTCGTAGAACGATAATAATAAAATTAATTAATCCGAAATATACATTATATTATAATACTACACGTCCCGCGATAAAGATACAATAAATACATGCACGAAACACTATTATACGTATATATATAAATTGATTTCAATATTAAAACGCGTTTATTTAGTGTATTTATATACATATAATATATATATATATAGACGGAGGAAAAAAGCGTGCGATGCTGGAGGCGCGTTATAAATTTCGTCTGTTTGTTTTTTTTTTAATACACCGTTATTATATCGTTATACATATATATAAACAAAAAAGCGTTTATAATATATATTTATACAGGGTACTTTTTTTACGTATTATATATTTTTACCACGAGCCAACGATTATTTTGCGCCAAGATTTTTCGTTTCTCCGGTTCTACACACAATTCCTATTATTAAATGTATTCGTTTAAAGATTATTTATAAACATCTCGTCTTCGCTCCTGTATCGTGAACAACGAAATACGCGAAAACGTTGATTTTTAAGAGGATTTTTTTCTTCTCTATCTATAATATTAAATATTCGTCGTTCCAATGCGCGCGTACGCTCTGGTTTTGGAAAAACGCGATTTAATTAATGAGACGAGACAAGTTCGTATAGCTACAAAAATGTTTATACGACATTTTATGGAAAAACTATATATTATCTACTTTATTAGTAAAAGCCCGCTTCTCTAAATAACTGATTAATAAATATCAAAATTTGGCTCGTTCCCGGCGTATAAACTTCTCTGTTTTCCGTATACGTTACAGGTTTTTAAATCACGTCACTGTCACGAGTTGTGGTTAATTTTTTAAAAATAATTTTACGCTGTTGTACGGTGTAAGAACGACAATATAGTGTCGTCAGTCGAAACGGTGACGATTTTTAATGGAGTGGATATGGGGAACGAAACGTGAAAATCGTCCTCTTAGACGGCGATTTAAACATTTTTTTATTCTACGCGTATCACGTCGGACTTGAAATCGAATTTAATATAATTTTTTTTTTTTGTAATTACTCGGGAAATATATTCGTAGGTATTTTGAAACCGACGACGGTTCAGCAATATTTCCGTCAGAAAATAATATATTCCTTATAAAGGGACGTTTATAGGTATATTGGACGCGGAATCGGATCAAAACGTTGTGCAAACGCGCGTTTCTCGAAAGGAAACTAAAAAATATACGACGAAAACGTATAAATTACATTCCCCCCCCCCCTAAAAAAAAAGGATATAATAAACAATTTTTTTTTTTTTTCAAATCGCCTTGTACACATCGGTTTACGCCGTGCAGTGTACCCGCGACTGCAGTATAACATAATAAATACAAATATAATATACTGTAAAAACGGAAGAAAACAAATATATATTAACGTTAAAATATTATACGACAGTCGTGGTCATTCGGACTCGTGCGAGCACATATATGTATATTATTGTGTGTATATATTTTACCACGGCGCATATTTAATTTTTTTTTATTCGTGCCGCCACCGTCGTCGGCCGGTATGTCCTCGTCGTAAAACCAAAGTGTGTATTGCAGCAAGTGAACCCGAACGCGTTTCGTTCGATTTGTTTTCACAATAATTAACGGATTTCTCCGGCGGTACGGTAGCGCGACCGGTAGCTTTTTTTCGGTATATATATAAACAAAAAGCAAAAAAAAAAAAAAATCGGTAAAAATTCTCTCCGTCCTCCATACACAGCACACTGCAGTATAACCTATCTCTTCTTTTCATATGAAAGAAAAAAAAATATATTTCAGCCTTCTTCTCGCTGCTCTCTGATTTTTCTCTAAACGGAACTCGCACTGCACTAGCTCGTTCGTTTACGGTTTTATCGTACAAAATAAAAAAAAACAAAGTAACGAACGTCCGGATGTTGTGAATTACTATATATATAATTACTAATACAGAGTTATTAGAGTATTATTATATTATTTGAATTTAAAAGCGATACGATAAATCATTGCGTTCGATTATACGATTCTGAACGGAGCGTCGCGTCGTCGGTATAACATTATTTTTTTTCTATAATATAAAGTTATACACATATTTATAGTGTAAATATTTCGAGTTTCTATGACCGCATTATAGTTTCAAAATTAGAATAATTTAAAAGGAATAATGATAATCGATTTCGACGAAACCGCTTTTAAATTATCGCGTAGTTTTTCAATATAGATTTTTAGTTTTTTTTGGTGTTTTTGAGAAAATCGGTTTTTGAGAATACCGCACACGACTATAAGATGCAATATGCTACCGGAAACGAGGTAAAACGACCGTAATGATCGGAGCACCACTCCTCCTCCTTCCGGTAGAATTTTTTACGTATACAGACATATAATAATTGTAAATATCGCAAATTACATTATTATTGTAAAAACTGCAATAGACGTTCCTCGCGTTCCGCTCGGTATCTAAAAAAAGGTGTTTTTTTACACGCGCACCGTTGCCATTTGCAGAACGAAATCATTTTGTATTAAAAAAAAAAAAACGTATCACTTCCAAACGGAATTTTCCGATTTGCGTTCCAATTATACACAAAACAAGTCCGTATATACGTGTGTGTTTATATATATATATATATATAGTTTGATGTAATGTAAACTATATTATATGAAATTTTATATAAAAAATTATCACCCTTCCCCGATTCAAGCACTCGATGCGCGTACATATGAATGCTGCACTAAGACGTATAGTTATATAGAGTCTTTGACCGTGCGTTTTTGTCGGCGGAATATATATATAATATTAACTCGTCATTTCACGCAGACGTTTTACAATAATGTACAGAGAAAATTTTTTTTTCCAATAAACCATTTTATTCGCCTATACATACGGGTATACACGCGCGGTATTATCAAAAGGCGCGAGTATTTATTCTTGTAGAACTAATATCTCCCTCCGGTACCGGCGCGATTGTTCGGAATCGTTTACCGAAAAAAATCATTTTTTTTTTTTTTTTGTACATTCATTCGCCGAGAGATCTTCTATATATTAGGTCCAATAATACGCATTGTCCGCTCTCGCTTTTCGGGGTGATGGAGAAAAATGAAAATTTACATTAAATTACTCGCGTGTTATGCGCGCTGTTATTGATTCGCTATAATACTTTGTACAAGTACAAAAAAAAAAAATGGTGTCGAGACGAAAACTGAGCGAGCAGTGAGAAAAACGAGTACATTGTCGTCGTTTCTCGCGCGTTATAAAATCGCGATTATTTACACAATAAAAACACGTAATAAACGTACGCGCGAATGGCCGCAAAATCGCGTATTACGCGGTGTGTTTTTTTTTCTTTTTGTTTGGCCATTTTTATTATCCGCGCGCGTTTCTCCAGCATCCCGAAGAAATTCACGAGATCTCTCACAATACAATATTTATATACGCGAATACTCGCGTTTATTCGTATAGAAATAATACTGTACGCCTGTGTAGGACACGTTTTTCCGTAATTCCGAATAGAACATATTCTCAGCTCTATAATTTAACAGAAACGCGCACGTAATGGGTGATGAATTTTAACGCGAAGTTTTTAAGACTTTTACTTAAAATCTATTCGATTATTATTTTTTTAATTGTTTTGATCGAAGGATTGTGGTGAAGGGATGAAGGGGAGAGAAATTAAGGGAGAACAGGATTTTAAGTCATATTATATATACGCGCTGCTAAAAGAACTTTAAAACAAACGCCGATTTCAGAGATACGAGATACGCGCACCAAAATCAACGTTTAGATTTTTTTTTTATTCATTTAAAACGAAATGATTGGCTATAATTTAAATTAATAAAAAAATCTAAACATTGACTTTATAGGCGCGTACCTATAAAATCAGTGATTATTTAAACGTTTTTTTTTTAGCAGCGCGTATGTATGACTAAATAATTTTACAACGAAATCATTCGCTATAATTGTCATAGGGAATTTAAAAAAAAAAAAAAATTCGCTATAACAATTACACCCATGAGAAAACATATTTTTAAATTTTAATTCTTCCAAACGAAACAATACGCGTTGACGAGAGGGACTCGCGATTTTACAACGTATTCATTAAAAAAAAACTGATAAAAAGGCGATAACCGCGTGTCGATTTGACGACTGCACGTTTATATTAACCTGCGAAAAAATATAATCACATCTAAATACAAAAACTGTCTCCACTTCGCGAGGATGGAACGAAATTTCACTCTGTTTTCTCGATTCGGAGTATTCGTGTGTACAAAAAAACAAAACAAAATATTTACCTCCCCACCCCTTTTTTTTCACAGTACGTTTAATTACTATTGGATTTCTAAAAACAGACTATATACACGTGTGTGTGTACGCAGCGACGAGAGTCTTACAACATAATATCGACTTGAAACTCGTATTCTTTTCCTTCTTGGATGACTTATATATATATATATATTTTTTTACTACACGAGTGTTGTTTGTACGCTACGCGATTTCGATCCAAAATATTATTTACAGTACTTGTGTAAAAAAAAAGTAGTTTCCGAAAAAATAATACACATACCGCGATAGTATATAATATATTTTATTGCGCCGTATTCATAATATTTTTACGCGTTTCGCGTATAACATAAATATATTTCACAAAACAAAATTATCGCTTTCAATCGTTTATTTCTGGGACGAGTACACGCCGCGCGTAAAAAACGGCGTACGATAAATATTTCCAATTTCATTGCGATAGTAGTGAAAACAAGCCGCAAAGTCGAAAAAGTACACAATTTTCGACTCATCCGCCTCGAGCGGTCGCAATAATTTTTATTATATTATTGAATAAAATATATATTATATATATATATATACGTTTTACGATACTGCAGGCGAGGCGCACGACGAATGAATGGATATATTTTTTTTTTTTGTTATTACGACGATATATACATTCGGTTATTGTATATACGTATTTATTATACGAATCGTGCAGTATACGATGGAATTTACGACGTTTTTTTTTCATCACCAGTGTATTGCGCGGATAAGTCGACTTTTTTTTTATATACATATACATACGACGCGTAGCATTCGAATAGAAGCGAAAAAAACTTTTATTCGAAATTCTGAGTATCGAAAACTTTATATATATACTGTAACGAAATACGAAAATTCATAATAAGCAGCACAGCAAGGATCGCGCGTGAACAAATTATACAAATTTGACTCGGCTTATAACCGCCACGTTATATTATATAAGTCGTTTATAGAAACAAAACAAGTAACGTGTTATAATACAAAAAATATATACGTATATATCAATAAAAAAAAAACAATACGACGCGTATTTTACCGACAAAAAAAATTATTTTATATATCGAAAGTAGAAACTGCGCGCCTTAACAGAGCGCGTGAATAATTATCTATTGAAATGTACACAGATCTATTATAAATATACATTATCCTATAGGCGTATAACGCATTATATGATTGTAAAGGAGATTTTAATTCGTGGCAAAAGTTAAGTTTTTTTTTAATCATATATACTATACGAGACGCATTTAATGTCGGTTATCGCGTATATAGAAACGCGCGTCAGTAGAAATATTGTTGTAATATTGTTTATATATACGGTTTTACAATTTTTCGTTTTCTGTGTACAGATTTTCGACTAGAAAAAAATGCTCGGCTGATGATCTCGTCATCTATGCAGCACGCGTTGCGTAATTTGAAAAGGTTTTTCTCAGTACGGTTTCTTTATGACGCGTAGGTACACCAAAAACAACCCGAAAATCGGAAGAATAACTATTTTCTCGGTATATAGTCTTATTGAAAATAAGGCGGCAAAAAAGAAAATGAACGTTAAAAACGGCTACAAAGAGGCGATTTCGACTCGAAATTCGTTATTATATAATAATAACGTTGCACCGCGAAGCTCAGAATAGATTTTTTTTTTTATTGAATAGTATTATATATTATATTATATAATACTATTATATAGTAATATAATAGAAATAATCTAAAAAAAAACCTATATCCGAGCGATTTATTTTCTATACTCTTGCGGTATAAACAAAAATATAATACGATCAGAATTTTTCTCTGGTCCTAGCGCAGCCTCCCGTCCCCGACAACAAAAAAACTGTATATAGTCGCGCAGCTGCAGTGGGCGCGCGGCCGATTATTATTTTTCGCGTGGGCCGTTTCGAAATAATTCGCCTCGCTTCGTACGAGCAGCGTATAAGTTATCATCGTAGCTCTCTCGTTAACCGCTCGTACATATATATTATATTATATTATCGACAGACGCCGAGATTTTCATTTTTTTTTTTTTTTTACACTGTATTTAAAAATATACGCCTACGACGCGAATAAACGCGGTATTGTTTCGTTACAGCATCATCGGTACTGCAGAGACTACAACGATAAACACGGTACATATACGGCGCCAATACGTGGGCGGTATCGCCCCTTTGTGGGCTTTTTTAAAAATTTTAAACGGGACGCTACGAAGGGGGAGCGATTCTACTGCGACTTTCATTCATAACTTGTTGCAATGTAACGCGTTTAAATGCGCGTAAAAACAAAAATAATTATATATGTGTACCGAAAGAGTAACATATACGGGATTAAGAGTTTTTTTTTTACTCTAATCGTTTAATACAATAAATTTGAAATTATATTTTTAGAATTTTAGTAGATATATATATAAGAATTTATAGTATATAAGCCGCGGCGGCGATAAAAGAACGAAAAAGAATAACTTTTGTCTCATTTATACATATATATATATATACGTATAATACACCGCATCGACCTCGGCAATCCGTACTGAACAGTGTTTTTGAAGAAAATCGAATTATATTTATTTCGTCTCTCGTACGCATATGTATATAGAAATATACGTATAGTCCGGCGCCGCCATTTTATATCGACGCGTTCGGTTATATTATTCTCGTCGAACAGTCGGCGCATAAGATTTTATTGTTATTATACGCGCAGCGTTTTTATTCGACCGATTCCCCGAGACGTCGAGAGGAAAATTTCGAAATTTGTTTTATTTTACTTAACGCGTATATAAAGAATATATTAATATTATAAAAGCGAGATATGATTATAATAGTCATTATTTCGTTTGAAACTCGATTTGAAACTCGCGCTGTAAAATGATAATGAAACGATTATATTTTATTTTTTATTTTCAGTCTAAATTGTATCAGGGGAAAAAAAACGGAAAATTAATAGCCTTATTATTGTAGTTTTCAAAAAAAATATTATTGTATTTTCGACAAAAAAAAAACACATAATTAACGTTAAAAAAAAATGTTTTTGTATACACTTTGCGGACATATATAAATACAAAATTCTAATATTTTCGCTCGTAAATAGAAATATGTATAAGATCTCAAAGATAATTTTGGCCTCTTAAGAACACACCGTGTTTATATATATATATGTATACTGTATGTATATCACCTATTTTTACATAGGTACCGTGCAGGAGAGTGGAGAAAAAAAGGCTACGTTAGGTTAGATTAGGTGAAAAACAATACTCGTACGGTCTCTGTAACGTTCGCTATTTTATAAATATATATCTGCGATAAACGACAAAATTACGGTTTGAAATTCTAGAATTTTACATAATATATATTAACTCATCATTATCGAAGATATTATACGCGCGCGTTTTACGGAATCATATGTGTTTGGAAAATAGAAAAACAAAACGTTCGTTAAGTCCGAACGATACTTTTTTTCTCGTCACACGAACAATGTAAGAATAAAAAATAAAAAAAACACGTACGACCCAGTGATAACGATCACAGCTGTTATATAATTCTCTGTTATTCGGTGACGGAACCGGTGGCAGCGGCCGAAAATCTACCATACCGTGCACTCGCGTGTAACGGAATTTTTATCACGATAAAATATATTCGAGAGGTTTTCGATGTTTTTATTCTTTTTTTTTTTTCTAAAAAGAAAAATTGCGGCTGCAACGATACGCGTAAAATAACCGTTTATATGTAAACGTATACCGCGCTGGTAATGACAAAAACCAATTATACGCACCGGCTTATATATATATACTGTAACTGGTTCTCGAGCGCGCGCCATATTCAGTGCGTATATACATATATACATTTATAACGAGATGTTACATAACGCAGCAGCAGTGAGACCAATCCGTTTATAATACGGACTTGACTTATTATTTTGGAGAAAAATTCGTTGAAGATTTCGTTATAGAAAAAAAAAAATGAATATTTCCCCTCTCCCTACCGTAAAAATCTAGAAGTATTTATCGAATCAATGTACACACAGAACAACACCGCGAAAACAATATAAAAATATACGGACAATTTTATAATTTAATCGAATTAAAACTTTACAATAAGACTGCGAATAAGCGAATCCACGGCGGTTGGTTTTTCGATACGAAAATACAATATACATATATATATTGTAAAAGTCTACAACGATAACAGTCTATCAATCGATAATAAATAGTTTAATGAGACTTTATATACGTATTTGCAGTGCGCATTCGGATTGCCGAAATCGTATTTGAGTATAGCGTTTTAGTATCGAGATGTTATACGGAATTCGTTAAATAGAGAAGTATTTTTTTAAAACAAAATGTCATGCCGTTAAAAGAAAGAAAAAAAATCTCCGTATATATATATATATATGTAGAGAGAGAGAGAGAGAGAATTTCGTTAAACAGTTGTGGTTCGTTAGAGGTTCCACTGAATAAATTATAAATTATATAATATGAGATTTTTCGTTGTGTTTAGTAATACAGCGTGAAAAATATTCGGTGTGTCTGTGTGTACGGCGTACAAATTATAATATATTATAATATAATGTGGACACGCGGCCCGAAGTCACGGATGTATATATAAGCGAGACACGCCTTATTATATACACGAGTCGGACGCGTTAAAAATGTTTTTGAATATAATAATATATTACACGGGACGATTTTCGAAGACGCCCGCGACCATTCGACATTCGGATTTCGATTTATATTAAAAAAAAAAATTAAATAAAAAAAAAACCTTCGAAATCCGTATAAAACCAGTTAATAATAATAACAATATAACGCGTGATGGAAAAATCGTACAACGCGGGTTAAATATGCAGTGTAAAAATCGTTAAATGAATTTATAATAATATTTAAAAATGTTAAACGCACATTGTCTTAAAACGACGAATATATTTTTTAATTTTATACACTGTAATATATAAAAAAAAAAATTAAAAATTCATTTACGTGTGTCTGCGCAGCGAAGAATATACGGCGGCGTGTACACTACGCAAAGTCACGAATGTACCGTTCGTTTCGAAATCGAAAAACGACCTTAAGGAAAACGGTAGAAATTGCGAAATGTATATTCTAAGGTACGCCATGCGTATAATGTGTTTTTCGTTATAACGGAGCGTACACGCGGCGAAAACTGCAAAATCTTGTTTGGAAATAAATTATACGAAGAAAAACATATATTGTTGATGCGTCAGAGAGTGGGGGGGAGGAGGAAGAAACAGTTTCAAAAAACATTTCGTCTAAACCTCAATAATAAAACGAACCTCGAGGTCAAGGATAATATGATAAATAAATCTGCAGCGACGCGCGATCGACAATAATATAAAACGACACGTGGTGAAAAACAAAAACGAGATTTGCGTACACTTTTTCTTCGTTTAACATAACATAAAAAGGCGTATTTTTAACACTTTTTGTTTTCTCAATTGAATATTATTAAAAATAAAAATATACGAAGTTTCATTATACATACGCGATGCGTACTACTAACTATATAGAATACTTGTACCTACATTTACACGTGTAACTATATATAATATGTACTGCAGCGGTCTACGAGGCTGTAAAAAAAAAAAAAATATATATAATTTACGAATGATCGGACGTATATACGTATATATATATATAGCCGCGACGTTTTGTGGAAGGATTAATTTTTTTTTCCGCCCCGAACAAAAATGGACACGGGAAATGATAAAAAACAATTATCGTCGCGCGGCTTATAATATAAGCCACTGAAAATGGTATATCGTAATTATGTTATAATATATATGTAAATTACAAAAATATACCGAGAAAAAGACCAGGCGGAATCGCTATTATAATAAATATTATTAACATATATTATTAAATCGAATGGAATTAATGGAGAGAAAAAAAAATGTTGTCACGGCAGGTATATATATACACGCGTAAATATTGTTTTGGAATAACGCGCGCGACGTATATAAAATTATTATTATCAAACGACAATGCCGGTGGTAAATTTCTATAAGCTTATAATATTATAGAGAAAAAAAAAACTGAATATTAAATATGTCACGCGTAATATACACATATATATATATATATATATATATATATATTATAATATATCGAGTTATCCGAAGCCGGGGAATGCATCGCGTATGCGCAATTAAAGTCAACAAACAAAAATTATGTATTTAATCGGTCAAATACATATATGTACCTAATTATATATATATATATATATATATGTAGTTACGCCAACAGTTTATAAACGCACGAATCTGGTTTTTATACGTCCTTCCGATCGCAATGTTCGGTCGGAATTATTATAAAAATATATTTAAATTTAATTCTCGACTATAATGTGACGATTTACGTATATACGTATATATATATATAGTTATGACGCGCGATCGGCGACGGAAAATTAATATTCGACAAAATTCGTGTGCATATAGAGGCGATGACGAGGTACGAGCGGAGAGTATAAAAAAAAAAAAAAATATTAATATAAATATCTAATAAATATTAGATATGATGAGTATCTAAAATTCATTAGACGCGTATATAGGAATCTATTATATTAATTAATATTAATATAATATTATAATATAATTATCTATTATATTATATTAATCTATTACGCTCGCCTTTTTTTTTTTTTATGTATTTCGATTAATTTTTAATGAAACTGCAAAACATCTACTGCGCATATAAATTAGTTCAAACGAACAATTATTTATTTATTTATTTTTTTTTTACTAAAAAGCAATAGTATATTTTTTAGGGTTCGTATATTATACCTATTTATGAATTCGAATTTTGAAAAATATCCCGACGCAATTTTTTCCGTACTCTTTTTTTTTTACTTTCAGCAGAACTGCGAGTATTATTATATAATTTCGAAATTCTTTATATTCATTCAAAACATCCATTCAGTATCCGTACACGAATCAGAAGTGTGAAAGCGAACTATATCGATAAAATATACACAGTCGCGATTTTATTTGTAAACACCCTATACCTCGTCAAGCTTTTTAATCCGTGCTCGTTCAACGGTATAGTTTTAATCGATTTTGCCCGCGTTTAATAATTTTATTTTTATTTTTATTTTACATACATTACGGGCGTAGCCCAAGGTACAGATTATACTTAAATTAGAACAATACATATTTATACAATACACGCATCACATATATCCAAACATAACATACATGTGTATAACACATATACATACACGTAAATATACATATACATATCAGCATACATATACATATACATACGCATGCATATAATACATATATTATTATAAATATGTAATCTAAAATTATTATAATACAGAATTAACAGAAATTAACAATTGATTTATGCCAAGACAAACGGTTCTTCATTTGCTAATCGCATCATCCGATGAATAGGATGGTTCCGGCCATAATTAGAGTGATGGAACGGTATATAGAATGGGTCAAACAAACGGGAAGATCTACCAGGAACCCTGAAATTCACTTCTGATAACAAAACAGGTGCATCAACCGAACCATAAATAAGTTTGTTAAGGAAGTTTAGGCTGGCAAAAACTCTACGGTCGGCTAAGCTAATCAGTTTTAACTGTTGTAAAACAGGGGAGTAATCATGCGGCGGATGTTCAATTTTAAGGATAAGAGCGGCGAAACGAAGAAATTTACGTTGGACTCTTTCAAGTTGGTATGAGTCAGAAGTAGTATATGGGTGCCATAGGACAGAACCATATTCAAGTATTGGTCTGACAAGAGAACTCAATAATATAATTTATACACTAATGGTTCGCGTAAAATGATTATTATCCGTTCTAAACGATCTATACGATTCTATATACATACTCGTATTTGTCATATACAAAACGTGTACTTTTTCTTCGCCTTACACTCCCTGAAACTACACACCGACCACCCTTTACATACATATATAGTCTTATATATACACTTCCATAAAAAAAAAAAAAAAAATACCATCTCCGCAACCTATATTGTACACATCTGCCTCTATTATCACCGTCAATTCCACTTTTACTTTTCGCCTTTCTATATAGGTACATTCCTTTTCTGCGTAACACCTGCAGCCTCCGAACCATCTCGACCTCTATCATCCTATAGTCGCACTCCACCGTATGTTCATACGCGTTACCGTTCTCATCTCCGCCACGCATACACGCACCACACTCGTTCCGTTTTCTTGCGTCCACTGTCCAGTAATAATCCGAACAAAGAGACAATAAAGAGAGAAAATACCCGGCTTCAATCCCCGCCTTAACTACCATATTATATTATATTTCTGACGTGAAATTTTCCATAAACAACAAAATTCAAATACTTACACACAAACGCGTAATTATGGTAAATATACGTATATATATATATATATAGACAAAACCCGGGCGATTTTTATTTTCTCTGTATATTATTTAAAAACAAAAATCGGTTCACGAAGCGCGGGCGCGCGCGCACAAAAAAATACCCGACACAACGATGCGCGTAACGTGTGCGGGGCCGCCTGCAGGGATCGTGAGCATATATATACGTGGTGCGGTGCCGTTTGTGTGAGCATTCAATTCCGTTGTTAAAACGGGGTGTGTTTCTCTTTGCACACACACACACACACACTTGCACCGACTGCGACGATTATGGTCGCCGTCGCGCTGCGTTATAATAGTATATCGCCCCGCCGCCATCCCGCCGCGCATCGCGTTCGTCCGCCCGAACACGCGGTGAACGGCGGCGGCGGCCATCATGGCGGCGGCATTCCGAATACTCTGTGTACACACGCGCGCGCGCCGATCGCGTTGTTCGATAGAAATCCGGTGCCGCGGCGGCGGGCGGAGGGGTACATTGAGGAGGAGGACGACGACGAGGAGGCGGTGTGTGAGTGTGTATGTGCGCGCGCGCGCCGTGGCGACAGAGACGACGATTATAATACGAGCTATACGATGCCGCCGCCGCCGACCGACCGACCGACCGACTGGAGCCAACTGGGGCCGCATCATTGTGCTCTCGTGTGTGTGTGTTTGACGGTTATATTATTATTGTTATTACTCGTGTAAGGATTTGTGTGCGCGTTCTCGTCGTTCTACGGGGCGGCCAGTTCCGGCGCGACGACGCGAAGTTGGTAAATTTGTGTGTATATACGCTTGTGTACGAGAGAAGAGCGTGTTATAGGAGGACTGGGGGGGAGGGAGGGGGAGGGGCAGTAGTATGTTGAAGATCGGCGTGCGCGGCGGAGAGAAAGCGACGCTGGCGATTGATAGTTTTATTTTTATATACGCTCGACGAGCAGCATTACAACGATATAATATATTGTTTCCGAAGGGAATCCTATATATAAATTCCGATATATATATATATATATACATACCACCATTCGGATATATCGTTTTTTTTTTACTTTTCTCTAACGGTTTTTTGTTACGTTTTTTCTCGAATAAATGGGGGAGGGGGAGGGATAGCGAACCGCTTAAGTGAATTACTCTTGCGGATAAAGATTTTTTTTTTTGGATTTTTATTACGATAAATATTCGAAAGCGATTGCGTTCGATAAAAACGGTTCCGAGCGGAGCTTCGGTTTAATTCAGTGGTTTCCAACCGGTGGGAAGTCTTCCCTAGGGGGAATAACGAAAATAATATTTGACTTATTTGTACGGCTCGCTATAAAAAAAATATATATATAAGTCATCTGAATTCTAATTTAAAGGGGGGGGAGGCGTGAGATTTTTTAAAATTTACAATGGGGGCGTAGAATAAAAAAGGTTGGAAACCACTGGTTTAATTATTATTAACGCAGGTATAATAATATATACAGTACATATATATAACGGTACAATAAATATATAATGTATATACGGATGATTAAAAGTTATACGCAGTGCCTACATCAATTTCTTACGACAAACCAGCATGGTATGGGTAAAAGAATTTTCAAAAACTGTTTTCGTTAATACATGTTATATATAGTACAAAAATATAGTTGCAAGTTTGATGAAAATTTCATCAAACTCTACCGTAAGATTTGAACAAGCGTAATTTTTATCACAAAAAAAAAATAAAGACACAATTTGTCACGGAAAATTTGAAACGTTTATTCGGGAAAATCGTGAGAAAAGATTTTCAAGATTTTTTTTTTAAACGAATATAGTTAAACGTACTTCTGACGTTGTATATCAAATTTTTAACTTTAAAACCAAAAATTACACATATTTTACGAATTGAATACCTAAAAATCTATAATTTGATATGGATAGCCGAGAATTAAACATTTCTTTTTTCCTCCCTATAATGTAATATAAAGTCACGCACATATTCGGGGTGAATATTTCAAGTTTCTATAACAGCATTAGTTTCAAAAATTACCGAGAAATTTTTATGCGTGTAATTTTTCGGTATAGTTTTTGAGTTTTTTTTCCCCCCGGCGCTTCTGAGAAAATCGAAAAACGACCTCGCTCTAAAGTACCGGCGCAACTAAATGCGATCTGCTACAGCGCGAAAACGAACTACGACCGTATAAAAGATCGGAGCACCACCACTCCTGCTTCTGGTACAGAATTTTTGAGTATATACAGACATAAAAAAAGAAACATCATTGTAAGACCATCGCTCCGCTCAGAATCTAAAAAAAACACACCTTTCACCGCCGTCTCCATAATATAAACTCGTATGGCAAAAATAATATATAATAAAGCGAATTTTTATTATAAAAAAAAATAAAAACGATTTATTATCATCTGCTGCAGTACACCAATACACACCACGTGCCTATATAGTTTATTTCATTCGTATAAAACGTGCCGACGCGCATATTATATTGGGGTTACAAGCGTTTCAATTTTCCGATGGAATAAGCGGTTTTTATACATAAAGGGAGAAATAAAACGTTCAACGCGCGCGTAAAACTCTGTAGAGAAAATAAAACAGTAAAAATACTCGTCGTGTTGACGAAGAAAGGAGTGTAGAAAAGGCGAAGACGAATTTTTTTATTCAGCGTACCAGCGGCATATTTCCCCGGCCCCGTGAATAAAAAATCGCGGACCTCTATGCAATTTTCGAGGTAAAAAAATAATTTAGTTAAACGCGGCCCTACCGCACCATATTCGAATAATCTAGTAAAAAAATAACGGACTTTCGTAAAAAAAAATTGTGGTTTTTGTACGTCGACGATTAAAAAAAAAAAATTGTTTAAAATATTTTAAATAACTCGGCAGTTCACTTTATACACTTTTCTGTATGAAAAAGAGAGCATTTTTTAACGGAACACAATTATACATATATTATTATCCGTCTAATAATAATAATAATAATAATGGACTGCAATATTATAAGGGGCGTGAAGAGTCTGAGCGCGCAATGTGCAGCGTACACATCTCGCGCGGTGTGTACGGCACACGACGAGGGGAGATGAGAGCAGAACATTTTTAATAAAGAACGTAAATTGAACGTGGCATCTCGTCGCATGCATATACGCATATAATGCGAGTGTGATAATATATTGTATTCTCGACTCGCGTCTCCTGCCTATATAATAATAATAACGCAACGGACGAGTTAATGAAACAAATTACACATATAAATTCGGTTTTCACGAGACCAGCGTAATATACTCTCACTCTGACTGCTGCTGCTGCTGCTGATGATGATGTACACACGCTCAGAGCAGCAAACTCCAAAAATATACGAAATCGTTATATACGTACGCTGTCGCGATATATGAAAATTGAAAGTTTTTTACTTTTTTTTTCTTCGAAAAATACGTTTCTATCACTATAGTTCAATAATTACGAAATTTAACAATATATATTATGAGCAAAAAAAGGAGAAATGTTTTGTTGTTTTATTTTTAATAAAATAGTAAAAAAAAAGAGAAAATATCGAATAAAAAAAGGATATGTGAAATAAAAATAAATCATTACTCGCGAATAATAAATTCGTATATATATATACGTGCGAATATATATAATATACAATCGAGTCGAAAACAGTATTATGAAAAATAAGTCGTTGAATTAAATTTGTTTATTAAATCAATTGTTCCCGGTTAAAGCGCTTTCTTGTAGTAAAACCCGGGCAACGGCTGAGCTTGCTTAGACGGCTAAAGCTCTCCTCCTGGCCACCGCCGAACTTTGCTTCCTAAAATCATCTACCGGTATGGACTGCTAACAATCCAAAGAGAAGTCTCCAGTCCTTTTCAAGACTCTCGAACCGATAGTGCATAATTCGGCACGATTGTACGTGCCTACGTACACGTTTGTAATTGTTTTTTATTTATACAGGAATTTTCGCGCATTTTACAGACTATTTTTTTTTAAGTATTGATGAATAACGTATATTATACATTACAGTGCAGTGGGTCGAACGAAAATAGTCTAGTGGTGTACGCTCGCATATCGTTTTTCGGATAAAACGACTTCGATACCGCGGGATGTTGTTGTGTACAAAAAAAAAAAACTAGAAAGTATTCGATCGGACACACAAATAATATATTGCGAACGTAAACGCCGCGAGCCGCTATTTTTAATCGCCCCGCGGTGGTCTCAATCTAAACATCGGGCGCGCGGTCGCCGAGAGATTTAAGAGCCGTTTAATACGTCCGCAGCATCATCGTCATCGACAACAGCAGTAGCAGCAGCAGCAGCAGCAGCAGTGTAAACAATCCGATTTCCTAAAACACTGTCCGACGGTATATAAAGCGGATTCACCGACGCGTTTCACCTCTGGGAAAACGGGTTATTTCGCGATGAGACATGCGCGCCGAAAATAGACTATCGTGTTTGTGTTTTTTCACTCGACTGTCCTGTGAATAACAACGTGGGGGATAAAGACGAGTGTGAGCACAAGTACGTATATACAATTCGAATAAAACTGTCAGCAAATCCCGTGTAAATATTTGGTGGTGCGCTCGATGATTTTTTTTTTTTTCATTCTATACCAATAAACAACGAATAACAGATGAAATACGCGCGCGCACTGTACGAGAGAACTGTAAATCGTCCAAACAACTCGTCGAACGAATGAGAATTGTATTTTTTAACCGTTTCTAAAATAACGCGCGATTCGTAGACGAACTCGTTCGTTTTTGGACACGGGAAAAAAAACGTTCGCCTCGAAAACGCGGCTCGGACGGCGAGAAGCGTTGTACGTATAACAGTGGCGTACTTACGAGGGGGTTTCGGTTAAAACCCCCTTCCCAGGACCGAAGAAAAAAGAGAGGTCATTTTTCGATTTCCCCAATACGTTTTTTTCAAGCGTCAGGAAAAAACTACCGAAAAATTTACTTAAAATCAATGTAAATTTCGTCAAAATCGATTATCGTTTTTTCTTCGTGATTTTAAAACTAATGATGGTCACAGAAATCTGAAATCTCCATCAAATATGTAAAACTAATGTACAGACTGTATTATAACGAGACAAAGTTTTCCAAAAAAAATCTTGAAAATCGTTAAGTCGCAATTTTATTTTTTTTTTTTTTACAACCATATTAAATTTTTCGACAAATATATACCATATATTTGATATATTTTATTTGATTTATTTTAATAATATGGTCGAATTCGAAATATTACGGGGACGGAGTTTCAACGTTTTATATAACAACCACCCCTCCTCTAGAGAAAAATTGAATGTACGTCACTGACGTGTAATCGTTGATTTAGAAGAGACACGCAGCAGGAAGAAAACGTTTCAATTATTTTATTGTTACGAGGTCGTACGATATACGTGTTTTTTTTCAGGTTTTCTGAGGCGTTCTCACACGTGTTTCACCGACTCAATATATAAGCTATTGCGAAACGTTACCCGCGGTTTTTTTTTACCAAAAATACACTATACCAGTGTAAAAATCCCCAAAAAAAAAATAATAATCTGGCGGCCAACAATTTTTTCCGATTATATAGACTATATCCGCGTAACGACAAATCAATAGCCGCGTCGACTCACAGCTGGACGTACTATTGAAAATAACGTAAAACTATAAATAATATATTATTATATATTTAGGAAAAAAAAAAATCACGCGAAACCGAACGACGAATCGGTGTACATATCTGTTTCACTGCGGCTCTTTCGAGCTATTTTTTTTTTTTAATTATTAAAATGTTATATATATAAGCGTTTAAAAACATTAAAAATCTCGTAACTCCTTAAGAATTAAAGATATTTATAAAAAAAAAAAACACAACTCCGTTATTGCGTGTATACTGCAGATAATATTATAATTTATTTTATGCAAAATATTTGGTGTCTTAAGTACAACCGTGGCCCCCCTCTTGTGAAACGATTTTAACTCGTAAACGTTTTTCATTTTTTTTTTTTTTTTTGCGTTTATAAGTCGATTTTCCGCCACCGGTACTCGCCTCTTCGTATATAATTTGTAGCCGTTTTTTTTCTCTTATAATAAATATCGCGTAATATAATATCGTCACAGCGATGTACATATTAAAATAAGAATAATATATATATATATATATATATATAACAGCGTTGCTGCTGCTGCTGCTGCTAGCGTTCATTTTCCACGTTATTTATTATTATTATTATTTTTTTTGCGGGCATATCGTAAAAACTTCTCGAATGTAGGTTATCAACGCCGTCGGTGTAATAAATAAAATTTAAAAAAATAGTTTCGACATAAATAAATGGAAATTATATAGGTTCCGCGGGACGAGTTATGGGGCTTTTCGAACGCGAAAGGCGTTTTAAGGAAATTGCATTGCGGGGGTCCAACCCCGCGCTAAAGTCCTATGCGCACTTATATACTTTTTTTTAGACGACCAACGAAATAAGACGCGATAACGTAATAAATTACGAAAAATAAATAAAGTTTTTTTTTTTACTTAATCCATCTTGTTTGGATAAAAAGAATCGTAAAAAATCGACATGAACTAAAAAATAAAATATATATATATAAAGATATTTTATACTGTACGTCATATACAGTATAATATATAAACGCGTCTATAAAAAAAAAAAACAAAATTAATTAAAATATATTCGCGATTTTTAACTGGTTTCCGCGTATGTATTTTATATAAGAATCGCGTGTAATATTCAAATATTGAATTCACGACTTCATTTATATGCAATACAACTCAATTATATATATATAGAAATGAACGAGTCAATTATTTTCTTCTAACAAATAAGAAAATACGCGTTTTGAATTTTTTTTTTCTAACGAAATTTAAAAAAACATTGTATTGCTATACACTTGCAGCAGACACATACGTTTTATAAATTTCTTCAGGACACGCTGCTGCATAACCCGTTAAGAAAGTCAAAATAATATTTCTTTCTTATACATATATGTATGTAATTATAAGCGAGAACGATTATTATTAAGTAGTATTTAATTTTGTGTATATATAATAGCATATTACATAATCGATATAAATTCGTTTTAAAATCGGATATTTTATTCGTACACTATTGTTTCGATAATCAACAGTGATATCCAAAAAAAAAAACGGATTATATACTTTTTTTTTCTCAATAATATACTGGAATTATTAATAATAAAACATTTTTTTTTTTTTTAGTATTCAATCCGTAGATCGGTTTAAATGTTCTCTCCGTGACTCTCTATTATGAGCCTTATCCTTGAGATGTTTATACGAATCGATTCTCGCATGTTTGATCACTTGACTTATAAAACTGCACGTTCTTGGCCTTCCTTTTCTATCATATCTTCCAGTACGACGCTATGAGTTCTTCTCAACGTATGACCTATCATATACCATCGCTTTGACCTCTTTTAAATTGTTTAGCAAAGTTCTTTTCTCTTTTACTAATTCCGACACTTATTTATTTGTCTTCATTTCCGTCCATCTTATTTTCACAATTTTTCCAAACACCACATTTCTAAAGTTCTTATAGCGGTTCCGTAATATATTTATGTATAATATAATAAATTATTTTATTAAAAAAAAAAGCGTCTCGTGTAAATATCACGTAAACGGCTGATACCGATCTATACATAATCAGAAGAATATTGTAATATACAATTTAAACGGAACGAAGACAAAGTAATTGCAATGTAATATTTATGTACGATATAGTAGTGTATAAAACGCAATTAAAAGTTTATCGTGAGAATACCTTCTGAAACATTTAATAATTTTTTTTTCTACAACTTATTTATTATTTCGCGGTGTTACAGATTTCCAAAGAATATACGTATCGGGTCAATAACCGCGCGGACATCACGGACAAAATATCTCCAGCAGCTGCAACTCATTTATACAACGACCGTGGGACTTCTCCTCAAGTTAACCGCATATAACAAGAGGGCGTTTTTCATTTATTTATATACGCCATTCTCACATAATATATAATCATGAGCGCGTTTCTTGCGCGTCAGTATATTATTGCGTGTACGATTACCATTGAACTCAATACATGGAACGCGCATTCTGTACACAATTCTCGTATATGCAAAATATGGACCCATATATTATAGTGAGCCGCCATATACATTCCGTTTCTATTTTCCTATTTTTGTTACCAACTTCATCATGTAAAAATCACCGATTTTGGTGCTAACGTCGATACTACAAGCGCGTCGTTTTGTGTCTTGTGATCTCAAAGTAAACAATCAAACAAGATAAATATCACGGAGAAAATGATATTCCATCGTATCCTTCGTGACTTTCATATATAATGCAATGCGTATGGCGATCTTTTATCCGGGGTCGTGTTTTGCTTGATATACGAGTTCCACGTATTGAGTTCAATGATGTGTACCTCCTATTGGTTTTCTACAGGTCTTCTCCCGATGACCGACCGGCGGACTGATATACTCGTCATAGCTGCGTCCACATATATACGCGCGAATGTCAATGAACACAAAAACATGACTTCTTCGGCTCGAGTCTAAAAGAGAGCAAAATGTCACTTTTTTTTTGATAAAATTGTCGTTGACGTGAAATATAATAATTCAACGGGTTTTTCTTTTTCTTGTGTTAAAAGGGCCAATCTGCAGACTCCGACGGAAAATCCGGCCATATTGCAACAGGGAAATTTCTATTAAAAATTAAAATTTTCGCACGGACCTTTTGAAACGAAAAACGAATTGATACAACGGTTTAAATCAAAGACGTGTATATGTGTGACCGTTTAAAACGATATTTACCTAGAAAAAAATTAATCTCTTTATATTATACGGTCGAACGCGGTACGTCGGAGCCTACTTTCTGAATCGTAATACCACGCCAGTCCATAATGTATAAACGGTCTCGGCGCACTTATTCCGAGACTTCGGATCTAATTTAAAATTAATTTTGTGTTATCACTATAATTGTACGCAATCGATTTCGTTAGATTTCCATCGACTATATATACAAAGAGTGTCGGAACTCGAATTGAAATTCCCCTTCGATTTCTTACGAAAAACCACCACCAAAGTCCAGATAAATACGAAGACGGATAATACAATATTACAATACACGGCGGGAAATAATAATAATTTTAAATCCGTATATGCGGACAGACCAATCCCAGAACGTCCGCGCGTTTCGTGTGGTGCTGAGGAGTATACGTTATTTTGTTTCTCCCTGCAGGACCATCGAAAGAGCGGGGCTTGCGGCTATAACGAAACCAAAGAAAACAACAGAACAACGCTTTAGCGTGTATATTACCTATTATATAAATGCGAAGCGGTTTGAAGCGGACCTTCGCGGTGCAGTCCGATCGACAAGATAGGTATGTCGGGATTATTGTGTGTAGAACGCGCACGATTTGTATTCAAAAGAAGTCTACCAACAGCAGCAGCCGTATTAACTATTAACCGTGTATACACCCGCGGTAATATCGTATGTGTGTTTATAAATATTATAATGAGCTTATTATATAATAATATGTAAACGCGTGTTCCGGTCACGTGAAGATTTGCTGCAGACCGATGACCCGCCGCGGCGTTGTGCAGTTCTCATCGGGGGCCCGTGACGGCAGTGAAATACGACGTTTAAACGCGCGCGCACGTGTCGACATTAGAAAACTAAAACAAACGCACATTATAAGTATATATTATGCAAAGACCAAGTTGAAAATTTAAAAAAAAAATTCTACTACTCTCTGCATACGCGTATATGTACGACGAAATCGCAGTATGATTCACAATATACGGTGTGATAATCGTCGCATTATACTAGTTGAATTTAAAAATTCGAAATATTAAAACGAACGATACGTGAAACGTATAGATTTACTCCATTTAGGTTAAAAACGCTATTGGTTTTTGGTGTGTATAAATTCGTTGAACGAGACTTTTCTTAACGACTCCATTGAGTCGCGGGTCGCAACAGAACTTTGTATTAGCACTTGAACAGCAGCGGATATATTTTCCTCGGACTAAGCGCCCTGCTATATCGTTTTGCGCACAGATTACTGTACGATTCTACACTACAGCGTCGCGCGAGTGAAGGCTATAAATACGCAACTGGCGAGAAAAGAAAACTTTTTTTTTCGGTCTTAAACGTTTGTTATTTCGTATAAATTATTTACACGACGGGCTCGACTATATCTGTGTGTGTACGATCCTCTCGTCCATCGTTGGCGCGGAGTTATAATACGAGCCACCCATATAGTGCTGGTGTCGTCCCGTTCGTATGCAATCCAATTAAAAGTGTTTTTTTTTTAAAAAGAAAAGAAATTCTTTTTTCGTCTCCCCTTTTCTCGACCGTGCATATATATATATATATATATATATATACACTCCGATTCGTGTGATAGGCGTTTTATTTTAATTTATTTTTTTTGAACGGTCCTGCCGACGACGATGATGCTGCTGCTGCTGCCTCGGTCTCCCAGTCGTCGTCGTATCGATTATATTATATAAAAGCGGAACGGCCGGCGGCGGCTGGTGTCGTCGGATTCCGAGTGTGGTGGCCCGAACGCGTCGTTAAAATATAATTTAATAGAATTTCGTATACGCGCAGCCGTCGTACGCGTAATTATTTATAAAAGGCGTAATAAAAATTATTTAAAAAAAAAAAAAACGCGTTTTTAAAGAAATAATCGTCTTCGAGGCCTTATACCTCGGGGGGAGGGGAAAACGATTATTTTATATAAAAATAATAATAATTTACACGGCGCGTGGAAAAAGGGCGAAAAAAAAATGGCATTTTTCTCGTGTTTTTTTTATTTTATATACCACCACGACGACCGACCAAGTCTCTACCGTAACAGTTACGATACAGGGGACGCTGCTGCTGCTGCAGGAACGCGGCGACACAAGTCGCGCGCGGTTATTCGTTTATGAAATTTAATTGCTCGTAAAAATAACAGCAGTAGCGCGCGGGCGCGAGCGTTCTTTAATTGAGTTATAAAACGCCGAAATCGACGTGTTACACGCGCAACAATAATAATAATAATAATAATATTAATAAAAAATAAACACGCGTGTATAAGTGAGAAAAAAAAAGATGAATTTGCCGAGCGTTAAATTTCCGCGAGCCTATACGAATTATTATTATTATTATTATTTTAGATTCGTATACACGACGCGCGTATATATTTTCCAACAGTATCCCCCGGCGGGAGGGCTCCGGCGACAACAGTTGTCGCGGCGGCGTATCTCAAAAGAAAAATTAAATCATTATTTTACACACCTAAAATTTTTTATTAAAATTTTCCACTCCTCCTCCGTTATATAATATAATATTTCGATTTATTTTTTGTACCCCCCGTCAATTAACGGCAAAATTCGAAAAAAAAACTTCTTCTGGCGGATTTTTTTTTTTTTATGTTCTCGCGGAAAACGTAATAAATAAATATATTTTTTTATTTTTATCGAGTACCTATATAGACGCTCAGGCGATTAAAAGTTTATATAGTGTTAAATAATTGGCGTATACACATATACATAAAAAAATAAAAAAATATACGTAATAAATCATTAAAATAATGCTGCAGCACCGCGAGCGCGTATTATATTTATATTCACCGATTCGTTTTGGGGGAAAAAATACCGGTTTAATTAATATTGTTTTTTTTTTAGGTTATATCGAAAATATCGATTAAACGACGTTGAATTTGAGCATTTTCGTTCTCGCGCGTACGTCAATTTCGTTATACAATATTACAAATTATATATATATATGTATCCGAGAGTAGTGTGGATGCGATGAGTACATTATTATTAATAATATCATGTAACAATAAGAGCGCAACAGCTGCGGGATTGTGCGTACAAACGCGAGCGCGCAGCGTTTTGTGGAAGGGGTTACGGGGTGGGACGAAAATGCTGTTAATTAAAAATGTCGCTAGGGACACACGAGCGAGGATATTTTGTACTCGGTTATTTTTAAATACACAATAACGTGTACGCCGTTGCAGACGTCACGAGCAACGGCGATTCGAAAGAAAAACCGCCGATTTATATTTGGACGTCTAAATTTAGTGAAACTATTACGTACACAGAAAAATGTACAATTATATATATATATATATATATATATATATATGTATAGTGCGCGCAGTGTATTGCGCGGTCATGCAGAGTAATTTATAGTAAAACTACCACACGGACAGACGCGTTTATATAAAGACAAACGGCCCCGCGCGCATATATTGTACGAGCTCGCGCGAGAAGCACCAATGCACCACAATGAGTCTCGTATACAGTATAATGATGTATACGCGACGTATAAAAGTCTGATCTAATCTATGAAAATGTTTAATGGCGACCGTCGAACGGCCGGAATGAATTTGATATAAAGTTACGTCGACAGAGGGAGTGTCATCGGTGATCGACTAAAAAAACTTTTGTGATTCTTCCGTCGATTACCCGGAGGCAATACACTGCGGTTTCCTTGGTTACCTGCGACCTCGCGGCTTTTAGGCCCTCCGCACACGAAGCTACTAAAAAAAAAACTAGAGTAAGTGATTTGAATCACTGTATAAAATTACAAATCGATTACAGACGCAGCTCCGCACACGAAGCCATACTCATTAGTGACCAAAATCGCAAATTTGCACAACGAAACGAGCGCGTAGAATCACTATTAGTAGCGGTAATAGTAATAAATTATATATAGTCTACAATCTAAACTAGGAAACTCAAATACAGCTAGGATACAGGTTCGTCGCGTCGCTATCAACTAGTTTACAACGCGTTACAGACAAGTTACAAACAGGTAGTGTGCGGAACTCCATTTGATTAAATTGCCAGCAACGCGAAACAAACTTATTACAAACTAGAATTACTAATCGGTTTTATTCAGGTATCTCCGTGTGCGAAGGGCCTCAGACGCTTATTTTTTCTCACGTCGTATGATTAAACGGTAAGGCACGAACTCAATCTTGGCCATCACTTTCCTCTGCAGGCATTCCAAAAAAATTTGACACTGCTAGACGACCGAAGACACGTGTAATAGCATACGGATAGCTCTGAGCCGTCACCACCACGCCGCGAGTTCTCTCAGTAATATCTGCAGTTACACAAAATAATCGCTTCATCAGGCGAGGGAAGCAACTGTGAAAGGCTATATATACTTTAGACACTAAATTTTCCCTACACAAAATAAATTACAATAACATATAGGCATTTTTTTTTTTTTAATGTCTTAAAATCATTTTACAAATATAATTTTGTGTCAATTTTTTTTGTTTTTAATCTCGTAACTTTATAAAAATTTGGGACATTAAAAAAAAAAAACAGTTTTGTTATTGTAATTTATTTCGCGTACGAATTTGATGTCTTAAGAACGAATTTCGGGGTTATTTTCCCCTACCCCGCGAAACGGTTTTATCGTAAATATACATTTCAATTGTTGAACGTTTTCTGTATTTTCGCACGTTCTCTCTTGCACGCGTTTAGTTTGCCCGTGTAGCGTCCTCCTCTCGACAGACATTACAAACATATTTCATTTAAAATAAAATACATACATATATATTATTACGGACGGGTTACGAGTCACCACGCATATAAAAAGCGTTATTTTCACGTCTCGAGCCAATTTATAATAGCGAAAAAGACTTGATCGCACCTGCGCGAACAGCTAATCTCCGACGTCTTTAGATTTGCATTAATAATCGTTTGGCAAATATCTATACGTACACGCGTAATAAACGCGATTCGCGTATAAGCCGTGTAACGGTCCAGCGTCATCGTAATATGTACGCTGTTGTCCATTCGTACATACCTACCTAAACGTTATTAGAGTTACATCGTGTTGTTCGTCTGTATCACAATATCCTTTGACTCCCGATATATTTTAATAATATATTATTTTTGTACACGAAATATTTTTACGAACTCGGATAATAATTTTTATACGCGTATAATAAAAAAATGAAAAAAACGCGGGCCGCCGAGTTCAATATTTCTGAATTTATCGCCGAGGTGCGCGTTATTATAATACGACGCGTATAAAATATGTATATTATATACTAGTCAGACTGGGTACTTAGGAATATATTCGTTTTAACGTAACCGGCTTGAACTTTGTGTATTACAATATATGTAGGTACTTCAGCCGTATTATAATAATATAATATTGTATCGTCATCGTTCTATAATAATAGTAACTATATGTATATACGTTTTTCACTGTGAAAAACACATCATCAATAGCTACGAGAATTATGAAAACGCGTGAAAATCATAACATTTCAATTCTAATAATATGAATTATATTGAATCGATATACGAGAAAAATATTTTATAGATAGGTACGCGAAAAATAGAGTTTACAAACGACACAACGAATACGTTTCGTAACAGTATAAATATAATCAAATACGCTTAATATCAAAAATAAAAACCCTTTTAATTTCGTACGACGATCGTGATGAAGTTTTTGTGAAATTTTACGCGTTGATCAATAATAAATTTACGTCGAAATCGTGTACTTAAAATTATTATGGTCAACGAAAGAACGAACGGATTTTTATTCATTTGTTCACATTTTTTTTTCGTTTCTATATACTAACTACATGTGTTACAAATGAATTATTATACTCGCGTCTCGTATACATTTTTAATCGCAAAAGAAAAAGAAGAAAATTGCCCGTTGTAATTGCACGTTTCCTGACTATTCGGAATCCTTCTATCCAATTACTAAAATTATTACGTATAATATAAGTACACATACAGTAGCCGCTGCTATAGGTGTATACGTATATACGGTGTTTGCGGTCGTAAAATACACTTACTGGCGTGTGTCCGGTTACTGTATTATAGTATACACAATAATTATGTTCAGTAAAACTGTCCGACTTTTAGTATAATATTACACTATATTGTGCAGGACCGTATAAATGTATATAAGTGATTTTGCTGTATAGAAAATAGCGCTTTTATATGCGGTACACTTTTCGTTATAGTTTATATACGAGAGAAGCGTAAAGACCTGCTGCTATACAGCAAAGTCATCGTCACTCCCTCGTCGAGTAATTATATCATGGCATACACGTATTTTATAGTACAAGATTACTATACATATATTATTATTATTATTATTATCTACCATTATATGTTGTATTGCAGACGAGAAATTTCTCTTTTCTTTTAAATTAAATCGTAGTTTTTTTTTTTAATTTTCCCATACAAGAAAAATAATAATAATCATAGTTTTTTCCTAACGTAAAAACCTGTACGATATATTCGTATCGAATAACACTCGTATACTATATTCGAAGAAGCTGTTCCGTCAATTAATACATGAAAATATATTATACGATTCGTCGCGTGTATTATTGTTATTATCAGGCGGTTGCCACCCACCGAGATTTCATTAAATCCGTAGTAATTCGGCATCAAATATATAATTCATTCGTATTATGAGGTAATTTGTGCGTATATAGCTTGAAATTACGTTATTTAGTTACACACGTGTTTCTAAAACGTTTTTGTGTATTACGAATAACAACACGAGGCAGGTGCTGAAGAATCGAATATTTATATATATGCTATATTATACATTGGATTAAAAACTCCACGCTTTTCTCTCTATATAATATATTATTACAAATTTTTCAAAATTATTTATTCAAACCGTCCGTTCCCCCGGGTCACCGCGTTACATATACATATTATTATAGGGTTATTTGTCGAAAACGATATTATTTTACCGTTATTCGAGAGATGTTTATGATGTTTATGACAGAATCGAAACAAGTATATTATTGACATGGATTTTTAAACGAAATTCGAGATTGGATTGAAACTTGGGGGGAGGGAATAGTCATATAGCGTACTACGGAGTTAGAAGAAAAAGAAAACCGTCAATTCCTCTTTCGTATATCGAGCCAGAGCGTAGAACGCAAGCCGGAGGAACATTGGTCGGAGGAAGATCGTAAGAAAATCACCCATTTGTGCGAAGGAAAAAATAATAAAAATGTCAGAAACAAACCCGAATACTCTTACTTTTGAACGGGTTTCGATAGACTTATATATATAGAGTTATTTGTAGTTAATACGAGCGTGTTACTACAAAATATAACGCGTACGTAAGCCGACGAATTTATAAGGGGACACGTTTCCACGTCGGAGGAAATAACAAATAAAATATCCAAGAGGAACGTGTATATATATATATATATATATATAGAAAAAAATCGGACAGTTTCCGCCGGCATTGCACAGGCACGCCGCAGTGATATACGACTTACTAATAATACGTCTATATATATATATATACACGTATATGTGTGTGTGTGTACACATGTTATGTGGGGAGGGAAGTATTTACTATACATATTCCGTGTATCGTACAGTCTTGTACAGACACACGCCGCCTATAATATATCAAAGTATACATATATTATACGAAAATAAAAGTGTACGGGAGCGTGAGACTTGGCTTCAAATATTTGGCGTAAATAAATCAAGAGCGGACTCCCATCCGGTGTGTGGACCACCATCACCGCCGCCGCCGCCGCCGAGTTTTTTTTCTATAATAAATTTCTCTTCTCGATTTTCTTTTTCTTCTTCGCGGTTTTCCGAACGCGCGCAATAGTGACCACAAGTCTATTAACTAATGTTTTTCTTTGCGCAGAATGGTGACACCGCTGCGAACCGTCATCAAAGGCCGAGAAATCGAAGAAACCTGCAAACGGGGTCTAAAGGACTGCGCGGTCGTGTCGATCGAACCGCGCGCACCATCGTCTGCGCCTGTCGCGACGGATTGCAGACAAAAAGAGAAAGTCCGGCCAAGGATTTTCAGTAGCGAATGCGTTGGAATGGATTCGAGAATTAGACATCGTGTGAAACTCGGTGTTCGTGTATTCTCCGATTCCCTCGGCGCAACAAACGATATAAGCATACGAAACTGGTTAATCAAACTCCTATATACACCCTTATGCGAATTTCATCCCGTACAGAACTCCGCGAAATCAAAGTGCAACTCCTTATAGACACCCTGCTTAGAATTATTCCGAGAAAACTTGAAATCATTTCAACTAGACTTGGCGTTGAAAAAAGTCACTTAACGACTAAAAATGCGTGCCTTTCTCGTGGAACTCGACTCGCCGTTAAACACGCGTTATGACAGAATGCCCAGACGGCTCGACGCTAATCGCCCACAAGGTGTATATTATCGTAGGAAACGCTCGACCAAAAACACATCATTTGCCACTTTCGAGTTTATCAAAAAACTTCGAAATACAAATATAAATTGTGTCTCCATATTCTCGTTGTAAATAGTCTATTGTAAGCGACCGAGGCAACAAAAAAAAAAAAAAACTCTTATTTTATATTATCGTACTCCCGAGTTTCTGTGTTTATGTTTCTTATACCCGTTTGAATTATATTAATATTTTATACGGTAAACCGAATTTCCGTAATCATATTTCCGCATAATATTATAGAAACGATATAAAAACTACTTCGTGTCGATCATTTCGAAAGATCGTGTGCGGCGGTGGAAGGTGCAGCGGATTCGATATGGCGGCGCGTTACGCAGACGAAGAGTGGCGCGCAGCAGTCAGCAGCGTAGACGTTCTAAATTTATGTCACGCCAACATGGTCGCCAAATGTTTGGCGCGAAGCATTTATTTTTTTCAATATTCTCTTGTCGGCAATTCTCCGCCGTCATTTATGTGTAATATTATACACTACGAAATATATTATTTTCCGCAGATGTGGTGCGGCTCACAGGTTTTCGCGATTAATCCTATACTATACACGCATGTAGTAATATAATAATATTATTTGGTTGGCAAAGGCGATTTTTCCCCTCCCCTCTTGGACATTCGAAAAATATAACCTTAATCCCTACGATCTGCGAAATGAATATCGATAAATTCGTAGGTGCAAAACGATCGATCGTAAACTTCCCACGTCTTTACATCTTTATATCATCTGCCGCGATTATGCGCACGACATGTTGAATGGAAAATCGACGGTAATCCTGTGTACAGCCCCGGTTCAATGGAGATTACAACATTCTATTGGACTTATTTCATATATATATATAATACATGTGAAGCCAATTTCCGGGCGGAAAATAATCGCAAGGGTATGAAGTAAAGTCATTAAAAAGAAAAAAAAAACGTTCCCCGAACCGTTGAACCTATTTATTTAGCGGATAAGTTTTGCTTTGAGTTCGTACCACAAGCAAACACAGCGTGTGTTTACTATAAAACGCGTTTTCGCGATAATTTTCGGTTGAAATTGTTTAACGTTTCATAAAAAATATTAAGCGAACCGAGCAAACGCGTGTTGTTAAGTTTCCGACACTTCTGGTAAGTCATTACTATTCACCGACTCGGGGACAAACACCGCTTCTATATAGCATAGAAGTTCTAAAACCCGAAATATGACTATAATCATTAAATGATTTTTGAATTTCTTTTTTTAACTTTTAACGCGTAATTTTTAATGGAAATGCGGTTATTTGAACCGATACCCTGCGGAAGCGTTTTGGCATTCTGAAATCTGTCTCGGCCCCTACAATATTCTACACAACTATATGCTATTCAGTTTAAGAATACGTATACCGGGCGGCGGACGAAAATTGGTTCATGTTCGCGCAGTCGAGGTTCTATCGGTATTCTGATTGGCGGAAATCGTCGTGAGCCGATTGCTGCCGACAGCAACAGCCAATAACAGAGCAGCTATTATCCGCCTGGGGGGCAACAGCCAATGACAGAGTAGCTATAAGCCGCCGGAGGGGGTCTAGCATCGCTCCGGCTTTCATTCAACGTGCGCGTTCCGGTATACTCTTCAAATGAATAGCGTATACGGTGCTCTATACGATTTTGAATTCCCGCACCAAATTTATTATCACAATTGTCGATTTTTACATTTTTCATGTCAATTAGCTCGTGACAACGGTCGCTACTCAGACTGCACCTCCACTCAAACGAAACAACACCAGACAAGGTTCGAGAAATAAGTATTGTAACCACTTCCTGCAGTAGACCACTAAACACTTCTTTCGTTACCATTGAGCCACGACGATCGCGCACTTTCCAAGCGAATTGTAAAAATTACGTATTTAACCCATTAAATACTCGCAGACGCTAAACCAGTCGGACAGCAGTATTTTACATAAACGGTGCGCGCAGAGAACGGTCCTCTGCAAAACGCCAAAATTCTACCAGGAGTTTCAAGAATATAAAGGGAACGCTAAAACTTAAGCGAAAATAAAAAGTTTAACCGCTGGTTACACGGACACGTTATATATTGATATACGTATATACGTATATTAATATAGAATATAATATGCACATTTTATAGTTTGACCGTTTCAACAAATTCGTCTCGAAAAATCTATATACACCTGTATTGCACCGTAATATAATATAGCTATTCAATACGTATATATGTAATAAATATTTATGACATTAAAATACGCGTCATATATTATTTTATCGTCACTAAATGTAATATTTCGTCGACACCGTTGGCCTGCAGCGAACGCGAGGAGGCTGCTGTGCAGCTTATTCCTGTATGGACGATAACGGTGAAAGTTTCGTTCATAAATAATATTTTTTTTTACGCCGATGTTATGTGTTAGTATATACGTACATATATATAATGTATACGCGTATTACAAGGTAAGATAAGCGATGACGTGCTTACATAAATCGATAATGGAAATCGCCGCACAGCGTTTTATACCGAGTGAAAAAAAATATATAATATAAAAAGTAAAAATCATCTAATATTTATATATTATACGCGCCGCGGGATGTTCGACTGAGGTATAATCATTCGGCTCGTTAAATATATACACAATATTATTACTGGTAACTTTCGTGAAACGGGTAAAAAATACAACGAATTCATCTCACCAGCTGGGCACAATATATATATAGAATTCAACGTTTTTAGAAAAAGGAAAAAAACGTGAATCTGTTTCGATTAAAATGCAGCAGCTGATACGTTTTACACGGGTGCCTTCCAAATGTTATACCTACTCTAAACACTGGCGTATCCGTGAGGAGTTTTGAAGGTCGAAACCGCCGATGACCCGGCCTAAAATACATTAAAATATTAACTAATTCGATTAAAAACTTAAAAAGCAAAAATATGTGCCAAAAGTGGTCTATCGATAACCCCCTCATCCCATAAATTATATAGATACGTTATTGACTCAAAATTCGATCGAGAAATTATAACTATATACACCGCGCAGCATATTAATGTACATATATATATTGTTATGATTGGACGTGTGATTTAGACTCGATCCATGAATATAATTATCCTCTTTGGAATTATTTTTTTTAAACTATATATATATATATATATATAATTTTAATCATCACGATGTCTACTACGAATTCTTCCATATATACGAACGTTATATTTTCCGCATTGTTTCCGTATAATATCAACCGCGGTGTAGTGTTTGAAACTGTTCGAAATTTCAGTTATAATATGTATGTAAAGAAGCAATAGCGTACCTATACAGAATGAATTCAAGAAGAGATTATGTAAATACGATGTAATATAGTAATAAAATGTATAAATAATATTTTATACGCATTTTCGTAATTATAGGTTTATTTTTTTATTTTATTTTTTATAATATACCTGAATATTTGACGACTATGTATGTGTACAGAGACGTACCGCGTGTTTACAAGGGGACACACGCTACGAAAAATATAATTCATAATTCTATAAAAATTTGTATATACGCGTTTTTTTTATACTTTATATAGACGAGAACATGTGTATATTATAATGTATATATATATATGAGAACCATTACGTAGAATCTGGTTTGCGTATTACATGTATCCCAGCTGCTATACTACTCGTAAATATCATCATCCGAATAAAAACTAACGATACATAATAAAATTAATATTTCGTTAAGTGTTATATACGTAAGTACGGTGTTTGTTCGTTAAAAATAAATACAAATATAAAACGTGAAAACGCGATATTGAAACAAAGTTATATAAAAAATATTCTTTATATATAATTATTGTTTTACTGTGAACATGTGTTGTATACGGCGTTTTAAATGTCTATTATACACAGGTAAAACAGACCAAATTACATACCGAGTACATTAGGGTGGTCCTTATTTTTTAACTTTCAAAATTTCGAGCCAGGTACCCGCCATTTCGTTCATTATAATGAGTATAAGTAATTAGGGCTAAATTCGGTCATGACGACTCACCCCTTTCCGATGCCTAAAGAGTACCTACACATTATTGTATTCTCCTGGCGAAACGACCTATCCTGCGAGTATGTCCACGTTGCAGTGACAGAAAATAGTAAAAAATAAAATAAATCAATAGGAATAAATAATACTCGTTATATAATTATTATACAGAACACGCGAACTGCTATTGTACGCGATAATAATAAAAATCAAAATACGTAATGTTTATACGCGTATTTGTATATATTTAATATATTCAATTAAAACCCCCCAAAAAAAACATTTAATAAAGTAAAAATAAGTATTTATATATATATATATAATTATTCTCGAGAGAAACGCCAATTATTATTAATTAATCCTCTATACAAACAGGTTTTATATATTAAAATACATTTGTTTAATTAATAAAAATAAATATAAAGGTAACTTTTACATATAAGTGTATATATTTATAGGTTTTACTTTTAATTAAAAACGTTTTTGTAATCGAGTTTACCACGCGATATTCGAAAAAAATTGTCTATGCTAAATATTAGTTATGCGTCACTATATTGATCGATTCGCGATACGATAGTTACTATATAACAGCAGTACAAATACAGAACACGACCAATGCGAATGTAGGAGAGGAAATTCTCCCGCCCAGTAGTTGCAAATATCACGAACGCTCTCCATTTTAAAAAAAAAAAACCTATATTTTATACAATTCAATATGCATATTTCTTTTTCAATCGCCCCTTCCACTCTATAAACACACATACGTCAGGACAAATTGGTTGTAATGAGCGACGATATATATTTATTTTGAGAAAAACTAAAAAAAACGCTTATTCCTGTTAGTATTGCGTTTTTCAATATCGTTATTTTATGATAAAACAGAGTTTTAACCGATTTAAATAAATGTTAAAACGCACACTCTTAAGTACACCGAAAGTATAAGTATAGTAGCAACAGTTTTAAAAACGGTGGTATTCGTTTTCGACATTCAGTTTTCATTTTCAAAAAAAAAATCGATATGCTCAGCAATATTACATTGTATAATATCATCGAAGAAAAGCGTGTCCACGTTTAGGAGGTAAGTACTATACAGCAATACATAAAAGAAAAAACGTGATTTCGAAACAATTGTCATTCACAAAAAAAAATCACCTTCCATTACATATCCATATACTATTGGCTCGGATTTACGAGGAATTATAAAGAACAATTTTTTCATAAAAAAATAAACAATAAATCATTTCATTTCTTAACCGGACTTCGCGGGTTATTGTAAAACTGCGTATTACATCTGCCCGCTACGTTGAAATGTTACAAGACTTCGTTCGATACACTGCAGGACAAACCGATTCGTTAATAACCAGCTCTGCTGGTTTCAACTGCAGGACGGTGCTACTGTCCCAATATCAAAGACCACATCGTTTCACTAAGGGGGGCAATAGAGCGTGATTACCTTTTTTTTTTTTACTGGGCCGTTTAAAAAGTAGCAGAGATCTACCAAACACTGGCCGGGCCACTGGACAGGCTCGAAACGGCAATTCGAGAAGGAATATTTCGCGAATATTCCAATATAGTGATATGGTACAGTGGTTCTCAATCTTTTTTTTATACGATGACACCCAGATTTAGATCGAATGGCGACACACTTGAAACGCGTTTAACGGATATTTGAAAAAGTATCAAATCCGCGGATGTAAATTATTGCATTTATTTTATATTAAAAGAAAATCAAAATTATAAATTTACAAGTAATTAAAATTTAAACAGTATTTAAAAGACAGGTGTTTAAATATAAAAACATCATTATAGTTTATAAGAGTGAATCGGCGTGATTGACGAACAACTGAACACAGGCGTTCGATTCGTGGGCGGACGGTGGACGGACTCGAACGTAATTCGCTTTCGATATATCCAAAACAACTTTATTGTTGTTTTAAATAATATTTTGTTATAAACACAAATTCTTGTTTAACAAAAAATGTTTGTAACTGCACCTTTACGAACCGGTATATTTATACAATACAAATGTGCGTATTGGTTATTACATTTTAGTTCTTGATACAGAAAAACGCTTTACATAACGATTTTGTTATAATCCAGTCTGCTATTTTTTTCCGTGCATTTAAGCGTATATATAGACAATTGTTTTGTCGCGACACGCCGGTTGAGAACCACTGATATATCAGCGTTGCAAAACAACGTCTCGGTGTGTCTACACCGTTAATATACGGACCATTTCGCGTTTCTTATACGGGATTCGACAATAGTAAAATACGCGTATAAAAATTTAATTCGATCGATTTTTTTCAGTGTTTTTTTTTTTTACTTCTACTTTTTCCGTCCATCCGTTTTTTTCCGGCCCTAAGGTCGAAAAGCCGTACGCACGCTTTTTAAAAACTTAAAAACACAAACTTTTTTTTTTTTTAGCAACTGCTAAAAGCCAAAACGTCGCGTGCGAAACACACAAAAAAAATAATAATATTACAAAACGAGTACCGGCCGCGACGAAACCCCGCCATTATTGTAATTATTATTATCGGCCTCGGTCGTCCGCGAAACTTCTACACCGAGTACGTATGCGGTTTTTTTTTTTTTTTAAAAACACGCAGGCGTCGTGCACCGCGGCGATTCGTGTCGATGCGGACGGCAAACAAACGGCCGTAAATCATTTTGGCGTGTCCGCTTAGCGGCGGCGGCGTCGTCGGTCGCGGTGCCATTGACGCGCGGGCGTCGCGACCTTCTCCTTCGACACCGCCACCGGCTCGTAATATTGCAACGCGCGCAGTGTAATACGTTAATAAACGCGTGAAACACGTAGAAAAAAAAAAAAAGGTAACGAGCCGCGGTGTGTCGTATGGATATCGCTTAAGCGAATTACTTGCAGGATAAAGATTTTAGAGGTTTGTTTTTATTTTAAATTCGAAAGCAATGATAAATCGTTGCATTCGATAAAACGATTCTGAACGGAACTTATACACACTTTTCTCGTAAATATATACAGTCTATAGTGTATAGTTACATATTTGCAGGTGTGAAAATTTCACGTTTCTATATGACTACTATACGTATTAGTTTGAAAATTACGAAGAAATAAACGACAATCGATTGAGACGAAATCGCATTTTTAGCGTTTTTTTAGTTATATTTTTAGGTGCTTTTGAGAAAATCGAAAAACGACCGCTCTAAAGTACCGACTATATCGCTGCCGGAAACGAGAAGTGTGACCGAGATGAGATCGGAGCACTCCTTCCGGTCGAAAATCCGTACACTGCAGGATAGAAAAAATAAAATAATACGCGTCATCGTAAAAACAACAGATTCATCGCTATCCGCTCAGAATCTAAAACGCGAATTTTTCGACCTTACCGAGTGTTTTTTTTACGAATCGCTCACTTCCGGGCGAACACGCAATACTATACACTACTGCAGTGGGTCCAAAAGGAGATTCTAAAAAGATTGTGATAATGATGTTGTTAAATTTATAAATGCTACCTATAGGATAATAAATCGAAAAATCCAATCGTCATTTTACGGTGTAATACTGCACAATTTAAGCTCGTAATAAAAAAAATAATAACTGCAGGTCGTCGTCGCGCGCGCGTGTACGGACATAAATTATTCGTATACGAAATAATTTTTAATATTTTCGCATTTCGACACTGCAACGACGTACACGCAATGTATTTTATACGCAAAGTATGTAAAAAAAAAATAATCGTTCTTTTTTTTCGCAATCTCTTAACAGAATTCCAAAAAAAAAAAACGGCAATTTCTTCGAACGTACGTGGCCGCTGCAGCACGAGACGTGCGCGAAAACCGTGTCGCGGAGCGCGTGGTTCGTCGCGGCCAGAGGGCGCGGAACGGCGGCCATCTAGCGGACCGAGTGGTACACTGACGAGGCTATTTACAGAAAAAACGCGTCCTAAACGTTCTGGACGTATTTACCGTCTCGTATACGCGACACGACCCACTAGGGTTTTGAACTCGTCGGTACGACTGCGCACGAATCATTTATTTGATATCCACCGGTTCGATTCGCCCAACGGATTTCCAAGTAATTTTTGCGTTTTTCTGATTTTTTTAAAAAAAAAAAAACGGCTCAATAATTCTTTACGAATATAATTGATATTTAATTATTGACGAAGGAAGGTTAATACAATATAGGAAACAAATTTTAACGAAAATATTATACCAACTCGTAGAATTCCTATATACATATATGGCCTCGAACGTTTTTTTGGCGTATTGGAATTTTTTTTAGAAAAAATTCCGTATAATAATAATTCTCGCATGTGTAAAATATGGACTTATATAATACAGTGAGCCGCCATATAAGCATTCCGTTTCTACAGTTTTCCTCTTTTTGTTACCAACTTCATTATATGAAAATTACCGATTTCGGTGCTAACACCGGTACTATATTGGGCACGTCGTTTTGTATCTTCAAAAGTAAACAATAAAACACGGTATGAATATATCACGGAGGAAATGATTTTTCATCGTATCCTCCATGACTTTCATACATAACGGAACGCATATTACGGCGATCTTCTACGCGGGGGTCGTGTTTTTACCACATGCGTATCGAGTTCAGTAGTGGTTCAATGGCAGCACGATCGTATACGACTGTACCTATAAATCGTTCACAACGCATTATACATAAATCGGAGTTGATTCACTATATATACACCATAGGCGTGTCTACGGGGGAGGCAGGGTGGGCACCGGCCTCCCCAGCGACTTAATTCTTGGCCTCTTGGCTTATAATCTACCGTGGTTGAAAGTATAAATATAAAATAATATAAAATGTTTTTAAAAAAAACAACTAAGTAGCACATTAGTTGATTGGCCTTATTTATTAGTTGTAATAGCATAGGAAACCAATTTTAAGATCAAGATAATCTTTAATTTTGTGGGGTGAATAAAATTCCAGGTGCTATATAATTGCCATACAACAAAAAAAAAGCCACAAATATACATATAGAATATAGATCGCTGTAGTAAGTGAAAAATTTCAATTTTATAACTGGCCTCCCCAGCCACGGAGGTCTGGACACGCCTATGATATACACTGCAGTACATTAGCGGTATCCGCTGCAGATTGCAGCGTGCGATATAAGCGCGTCGAAATGAAAATCTATTAGAGAAATAGACACGCGCGTATTTGTGTGTATTGAGAGAGAAAAAAAATATATATGTATACAAGACAATTTTTAATATTATTAAAAATAGTATTTAGTAATTTTTATTTTCGAATATATTATAGTTTCGATTTTATCGCGACATTCAAACGGTCCGCGAGTATCTGTACGGTTGATAAAAACGGCGCGAGAGATTTTTTTTTTCAAAAAAAAATTCTGTAACGGTCCTGCGGAACAACGAACGGCTGCGGCAGCAAAAGTACCGCGTCTTATACAGAGACGGACCCGCGAGCGCAGTGCAGTGCGACCAGTGCGGCGGCGGCGGCGGCAGTGTATTGATTTTTTTTTCCCGCCCCTGCACGTTTTTATTAAATCAATACGCGCAGACGTACAACGGGTTCCTCTGTCCCGCGTGTACCGGACGACACGTCTGCAAGCGAAACACGTATCGACTGTCAGTATATATACACCGTGGGTCGGCAACTTGCGGACCGCGGTCCGGATCCGGACCGCGGAAGGCATAACTCTGGACCCCCTCAACACACTGTACTTGATTATGTTATTTACTTTAATAATATATAGTATATAATATATTAGTTCGTGTACTTTTGCCGGTGGATATACAGTGCGTGTTTCGTTTTATAATGATATTTCTTCGTATTATTCGTTCAAAATGTTCAGTAAAAAACGTAAAATTGACAGCGAAAACAGAAAGTTGTTGAATGAGTGGACAGAACTATATTGTTTTGTATTACCTGAAAGGGTTGGAGCCATTCCAGTCCGCTTAATTTGCAATTCAACTGTCGCTATTGTTAAAAGTGGAAATTTAAAACGGCATTATGAAACTGGTACTCATCATAAAGATTTTCATATAAAATTTCCTCCGGGCAGTGAAGTGCGTAAAAATAATCTCCATGCATATATGTTATCTTACAAAAATAGATCGGACAAAGATTTTTAACACTGGACCTCATTGATTTATTCTTTAGGACCCCAATAGAAATTACTTGCCGACCCCTGATATACACATATATAGTTATGTCGACTTTTTCGTCAGAAATGGATGAAAAAAAAAAAAAAGTATCGCGCGTTCGCTAAATAAATCTCGCGTATTACACCGCGGTGCAGTGCGCGCGCACGCGACGTTTCTTTTTTGTTGTTGTATCGTCCGGCCGGAGACGACGAGAGCTGTAGTCCTTATATAAAATACAGTCGGGGTAGGCCGCGCCCATTTTCCCATGGCCGACGACCACGAGAACCGTGCAGCGCGCACTGCGCTGTGCGAACGTCGACTCGAGCGTATATATATAGTTCTATATACGGATTCCGCGCGATCGTTATATTATATTATTCGTTATACTTGGCAAACACGCGATATAAAATATAATCTCTGGTGGTTAAACGATATATAATATTGCAGGCTATATAACGAGTTTTTATTCACGAAACAACAATATATACTTTTATTGGGCCGCGATTTTTTCTCTATATAAAAAAAAACCGTGTTTGAATTACTTTATCATATATATCGCGCGTGTAAATAATAATATTTGTATACACAATATATGGCCGCCGCATCCGTCTACGGGCAAATTTTTTTTTTCTCTGCGCGGATTTCAAACTTTTACTTTATATACAAGTCATCCGTATACGCTGCACGGCGTCGTATCCAGTGCCGTCATATTATAAGGCATGGGCCCCCAAAATTCTAAGGGCCCCCAATTTATTTATACAAAATAACGCGTTAATTTTTTTCTGTATTATATATAATATCTCGAAAGATAAAAAAAAAATATATATTAACATTTTGAAATGGTATCATAATACATACAAACGATAAAGCGTATACATAACAGAGATTTTAATAAAATTTGGCATTTTATAATTGTTATATTAATAAAGTATAATATAATATATTTATACGTTAAAAAAATATATAGGTACATATGAATATATCATAATTTAAGTATTCAAAGGCCTCCCCAAATATTTTGTGCCTTTGAGCCTCACATGACTTTAATTAAGACTACGTCTCTGGGTGGTATCTCATCTATATATTATCGTCGTATAACAACCACCAATAGATACTTCAGAATATACGGCCTATTATTGCTACTGCAACGTGCGCAATGGAATATACATCAGGGGCGTATTTGAATTTGTTTTTTTTGCTGAGAGAGGGCCGGGCCGATGCGCTGAGTATATAATATCATCGACGAATTATTTCTGAATTCTGATCCGCAACTGCAGAGTTTATTTGATCTCTTCCGCTATTATATAGGTACTATAAAATATACGCTGTTACTTCGCGGTCTTTCGCAGACACACGAAATTTCCTCTGCGTATCGCGATGAATACCTAACCGCGGTATATTATAAGAACGACACAGATATAGGTATATGTACAGAATCGTCGAATAGCGGTGCGACCATATCGGCGGTTAGCCTGCTCGATGACGAGTCCCGTGCTGCAGATAGACCTATAACGCGTCGATATGGTTGTGACGATGACCTCTTCAAGGACACGTTTATATATAATCTCTCGGAGGGTACAACAACAACAATAATAATATTATACATTATATTGCTGGTTCGAATAATATGTACCACTGCAGTTTCGGGCCTAGTTTTATTTTACGTGATGCCGCGGTGGCGACGACATCACTGCAGCAATAATAATATAGTCTTCTACCTTATATACAATAAACGGCTCGTATATATTATAGAAATACTGCAGTATACACATAAATAAATGTGCGTTATTTATATTACGCGCTCGCATCGAAACTCGGGACGCGATGGCCGCCATAAACCGGATTGTTAACATTCTTCGGACGGTATTCGGTATACGAGTACATAACGAGCTGCCGGCATATCCACCGCTACACGTTCACACTGCACTGCGATCCGCAGGGGCAGGGTGCGTTGCCCCGGGCGGCAGGGCTGCACACTGATCACGGACATTTGGAATTATATGTTTTAGTCGAATTTTAATCTGTAAATTTATGGGCGGCAAATTATATTTTTTTTCCTAAATATTGATTCTTAATGCGCCCCTGGCGATCCGTATACGAACAAATACACATTTTTTTTTTTTAATTCCTCACAATTATTAATTTCTTTTCCATAACATATATATTACGGAAGCGATCGAGTATATAATATTTATCCGTCGTTTTTCCTCTGCGTATCGCCTGCACGCCGAGTATTGGCGTCCCGTGCGCTGTTGCTGCGCAGCCGCTGCTATATACACGTTTTCAATCACGTTCAATCGGTTTTTTTTTGTGATTTTTAAATTGAGCACTCCGCCGCGGTTTTTATTGTTCGCGTTGAAAAGAGAGGACGACGGTCACCTCGGCTTTATTAACAGCAGTATGGAATTTTTTTGGCTTTCTGGTATTTTTTTTTTTTTTTTTTTTATCATTTTTACTTCGAAAAATGTATATAATTTATATTTATATCGTTAAACAACACAAACGTAGAAAAATGATATTGTATATACCGGCTGTGTACGAAATACAGCTGGTTAGTACATAAAATATATCGTTACAATAGTATATGGAAATCGGCGCGTATAACGTTACGTGGATTATTATTTTACACGAATTTAAAATAAAAACGATATAAACCGTGTACACATCAATCGAATAAATGATATAAATCCGTCGATCCCCAGCTCCTCCCTAAACTCCCCTAGACTCTGCGGTCTAAAAGCGAAAAAGACAGATCAATAAAAATACAATAATATATAGTATATAATATTTGGAGGGAGGGCGCACTTTCCGCGAGTAAATCGTTTCGATTCCGGTCACAAATTATCGTCTGAAAAGTCTGCAGAACAGCCACGCGTCTGGAAAACGTCACGTGATAATAATATTATAAATTATATTATCACCGAGCAGAGACGATACATCATATACGAGGTCACAGCGCGCATCCTGTTTTTTTTTTCCCCGAGCGTACAGACGAGACGACGAAGATGCGGACTATATATATAGGAGATCACAATACATTATATTCAACAGCCATAAAACACAACGAATATAAAATTTAAAAACACACGCTGCAACTAATGACTTTGATTAGGAATATTTTTTAAATGAAGACCGAATATGGTCGCTCCGCGTTATTACGGTATAGTGTATACAGAGTGGAAGTTATACGTTGGCGTGTGAACTGTACCGCGGATAGCGAGTAATAAGATTGGATTTATATAGGGTTGATAAAAAATAGGATAATTGCCCGGCGGTTTACACGAGATTATTTTTTTTTTTTTCACGAATATTAGTAGAGGACGGGGCCAATTATCGATCGTAATTTACTATTATCTCCGACTATAAATTATTACACTACATAAAATATACGGAATAATCGCTTTTTCCTGCAGTATCTATTAAACTCCACATTAATATATATATATACTATATAATATACAATCTATTAACGATTACGATATATTTTAAAAATCGTACTTCAAACATTATTTTATGAGAAACAGTTCCACAACAACAATATTATAATTATTTGTACTTTTAGTCGGCTTATGATTTTTTTTACTCATTTAAAATTACAGCGTTAAAGAGTTTTATTTATTTTCGTATATATAGTTTCACGCAATTGCGTGGTAAAACGACTTTACGAGAAATTTCATTAAAACGAGTTTCAATTTTATTGAATATTAATATTGAGAGAAAGAGATATTTTACTAAAACGCCGACACTTATACTCACGGAAATAATATTATTCCCGTTAAATTTGATAAAAAAAGAAAAAAAAACGTTTAAATTCTTTTCTACTGCGTAATGTGATTTTACCGAAATACCGCAACCCCTGCAGTGTCCGTTATATATTTGTATATGTAGACGAAAACAACAAATAATGGTGGAAATCTCGATATATTATTTTTTTTCAAAAATTTTAATTATTTTGCACGCGTAACGTTTTCCATCGACTTTACTGAAAGTAAGGCGTATGTTATTTCAATTCAGGCCTTTCGTTCGGCGAAAACTATGAAGATTTCAGCCGATTCGCCGGTACGTCTTTTAAAGAAAAATGATTTAAAAAAAAATTTTAATTCACTCTGAAGGCGTATTACGATGCGCTACAGGTAAAATGCGTGTGAAATAAGGACATTTTAATCGATTATACTGAAAATTATTAAATTTAAAAAAAACACCGCCTCCGCTATCCTATTATATAAAAGAGAGATATCGACTACTTTGCAAAAAAAATTACAGAATATTGAAGTCGGACCAGCCAAAGTCATAATTTCAGAGTCGGAGCGAGAGGTCGTCCTGCGAACGTCTATACCGATTTAGAACCGCTAAAAATATAACACTAATTATATCGTTTTCATTTACCCACACACACACACAAGGTATATTATATTTATTTATAAACAATATTACCAGACTTTTATTTATCTTAAAAGCACTATAAAATAAAGATTATCCAACACAATTATTTATAAATTTACTCTTGCTATATGAAACAGAATCTAAATAAATTGTTAAAAATACGTAGAAAATTGCACGCGGTTCCGCTCGCTGTATTTTATTTTATACGTTTTGATTTATTTTATGAACTAAAGAATACACCATTAAACAGCTAAAAAAAAAAATACACAAATCCGACGTGCAACGCGTGTTTATATAGAGACAAGCAGTGTTTATATTGTCGAGTTGAACAACGATTTGTGGAATTTTATCGAACAATTTATTATCCTAACAGACATATACGTTGTAGATTTTGAATTTCGACACCATTCACATAACGTCTTGCGGCAAAATCAATAAATCGGATACACTGAAACCGGTCAATACAGACACCCAAATCTTACAGAACCTCGGCGTTTACGGTGTTTTAATAATAATAAATCTATAAACGTAAAATATTTTTCGTTTATTTTTTGGAAATCCGTAACTCGGACAATAATTATTGAGATAATTTTACGAACCGTTATGAGTGAAATTTCGATCGTTAAAAGTCTATTAAATTTTTTTTTAAACGTACAATTTTTCGATAATATTCTAACGCTCCTGTAACACGGTTTCGGCTATTTCGTCGGTATACGTACAGGTAAAATGCGCGTTTTATATTTGATATGAAAAGTCGAAAAATTCCATAGCGAATTATTATCGATTTTTTTCCGTTATAAATCCGTAGAAATTGTTTAGAAATTTTTACGGAATACGATTTTGTTGCCGATTCACAGACGGTCTATATAAAAGACGTAGTTGTGAATATTTACGGCCAAAACTCAATCGAATGCGTTTTTTTCCAAATCCATTTTGAAATTTTCGTTCCAAAACACTTGCCCCGAGTGTCGTTCGCGGCATTTTTTGTCTCTTTTACGTACTTTGCCTCGGGGCGAGACGGCCAGGGTATTGATACGCAGTCCTTTCGACGTCGGAATTGTAAAAACTTCAGCGATATCCAATTGTCGCTGAACCGTGTCCGATTACACGCAGTTTAGAGGATTATAGTTTCAACGAATAAATTCGACGTTATTGAATACGTTCTTCGGACGCGGCGAACAAGCCGAGACGATGATTATTAATCATGCCGATAATTAAGGAACGACGGAAGATTTTCTCTTTTTTTTCTAAGAAAACCTCAATAAAACACGGTATACAGGTTAAATACTGAACGGGTTCGTGTACAAAAGAATACGTTTAACACGTTGACGGATACGACTGCTATAGCATTGCACCCCGTAACTGATCTTCACTATAGTGTCACTCTGTATCTCTTTAAAAGTATATAAACATTTAACATAACGAATGCTATAGCAGTCATGCGCAACCGCGGGAATATAAGCGGCATGCCATAGCATCAGTGGCAGCCTCCTCTAAATTTGTCTTGGCCGCCTAACCACAAAAAGAAAAGAAAAATTTTTGTTTAAAAGAACAGATTAAAAAATTGAAATTCTATACATCTATTTGGACTATATATGGCAACAACAATTTTTTTTTTTTTTGACCGAGTTATGATCACGATCCTCACGATTCACAAAATTACGTTATCAAATCGAATAATTGTGGTTATAAATTATTATCATTATTATAAGACCGTGGCTGTGATGTACTCTGGTTATGTTATCAATGGGTGCAGCTGTAGTAGGCCGTCGTACACCAAGGTTTACAGATTTTAAACCTTGGTCGTATACAACAGTCTGTGACGTAATACCAATTATTAGTATATGACGTGTTATTGTGTGTAAACTTAATGTACGCAGCACAATCTTTATACGATAGGGGTAGTGTTATCCCCTACCCTTATTGCGCCCAGGAACGGGAAAAAGACCACGGATTGGGTCCTTTTTTTGGCCCGACCAAATTTTTAAAGGCCCCCAAGATAAAATTCCTGGCGCCGCCACTACATATTATAACAGCTCCATGTCCCTGGCACAAACGAGCACAAACGAAGCACAAACGATTGCCCCTATTTAGGTTTAAAATTTATTAAGTGGGGGTGCTGAGCATGTCCCCAGCACCCCCACAGCAAAAGTGATATATCTCGGTAACGGTGAGAGCACAAACGTCGGGATAAAGAGCACAAACGAAGCACAAACGATTGCCCCTACTTGGGTTTAAAATGTATAAAGTGGGGGTGCCAGGGACATGGAGCTTATTATAACACGCGCCGTCCATCAACGTATGTTAAACAAACGTAAAATTGATTAATTCGCGAAATAAAATACAATATTAAAAAATAAATATAACAATATTACGCATACGTACCCGTCACGCGATTTGTACGGCGCAATATTCCGTCGGCCCAGAGGGCCATGTACAGAGAAAGTGGTCGTTGCCGGACGCCAGTTCACGCGCGTCGGTCCGTCCAAATATTTACACGATTATTTTCGCTCGTGTTTACACACACACACACACAACAACAACAACAACAAGACCAACGTGGTGTAAGACGCGCGTATAATACGGATTGCGGCGACGACAGACCGACGAATTATTATATAATTTTTCTATTGGAACGTATACACGCGTCGCGTTATAACGTTGTAGGTGGCGAACGGGACGGGAGGAGTGGCGTGTGTTGTGTAAGTGAGCGCGCGCGCGCGCAAAACCGGACTTTTAATATCGGCCGGCGGCGATGGAATTCGACGGAATAACCGCACACGAAGACGACCGCTATGATATACAATTTTATAAAAATAGACCATCTCCGGTTACTGGTGACGGGACGGACGGCCGTTCGCCAGCACGCGATAATATTATATTGTCGAATGCGAATAAAAATAGAGCCAACTATAAAAATTCGGCTCGTCGAGCATTCGCAGCGAGTGTAAAATTCTTCTAATATTTCCCCGAGCGTTTCGAACAGTCGGGAATCGTTTTGAATTTTCCCCAGTTTTGACGGCGATTTACACGCGAAATACTCGCAGCCCACGCCCGCGTTTCGTCGGATGTTTCCGTAATATTATAATCTATTCGTAGATATTATTAAAAACTACAGCGATATAATTAGCATTATAGAGGGTCGCCACTTTTGAAAGACGGCAGACGGAACACGATGAGCAAACAAAAAGTCATCAGAAAAATACTGCGTGCTTACAGTTAATGAGGCGAAATATATTATATATTGTTTTACGTATAATTTATATAACGAATATTAATTTTACGACGACCCGGAGAATAATAATTATTCGCTATATAAACCACCCGGAGCCCGTAGATTTTTTTGTATCTAAACCCGGATTTTCAGGGTGAAACCCGGAGAGGTGGCATTCACTATAAGAAAAAGAAACGACTTTTTTTTTAGCTGTTTTTACCGTTTTTGAAGATGGTATAGTCACAGATTAGATGAATACAGATGGATCACTCGCGATGTAAACAAAAAAAATTACGTCATTCGAATCCCCCCTATATCAGTGTGACCGCATAGTAGCACAATATATTTACCTAAAATTTAAACGTTACTCCCGTGAGGTAATCTATTTGTGTTGTTTACATATTGATTCTGGTTCGGCGATCGTGTCGTATAATGTCTCATGTTAAATATACTCGTTTTATACACACAGTTGAAAAAAAATCTGTGCTTAATCTGCGTTAAATTTTTACCGACACGTGATAACCATTATTATGATAACATTATTTGAGATAATAAAGAAATTGTACTATAATATTGTAAAATACCAACACAATAATTTATATCGTCGTGTGTGCCTACATTGATATGCGGGGGACCAATCAGAAGAGCGTATTTGCAATTCTTTTGTTCTCGGGCCGAGTGATCCATCTGTATTCATCTAATCTGTGGTATAGTTTCGCGATTTTAGATTCCGAGCGGAGCGAGGGATCTAGTGGTTTTACAATGACGTTTAGTTTTTTTGTTCTTTCCATCCTGTGTACGCAGATTTTCGACCAGAAGGAGTACCTCTTCGCGGTCACAGTTCGTTTCCGGCAGCGATTCGCGTCTATACAGTCGGTACTTTATTAGAGAGATCACTTTTCGATTTTCTCAATAGTTTTTCAACGCGACGCGATAAACTACGGAAAAATCACGAAAAACCGCTACAAACGGGATTTCGTCAATATCGCGTATAGTTTTTTCGCTGTAATTCCAAAAAATAATCATTCTGTTGTCTTGAAATTTTCGACAAAATTCGTACTATACAACTCCGTAAAAAAAATTTTCAAAAATTTTCGTTAGATTTTAGGCTATTTATAGCTATTTTTTAGATTTTTTTTTTAGGTTTTTCCATTCGTAAAACAGTTAATTTTCGTGTTTTTCGACTTGAAATTTGGACACAACGTCAGCCATTATATTACTTTAATTTTGTACGAAAAATAGACAAAGCGTATTACACCGAAGCTCAGAATCGCTTTATCGAATGCAACGATTTATCACTGCTTTCAAATTTATCACAAAAACAAAACTCCAAAATCTTTATCCAAGTAATTCACTCAAGCGATATCCACAACACTCCGCGGCTCGCTACATTTTTTTTTTTTTTGCCGCTCGTTTCATCAGTACTTTTTAATGCCGTAAAATCCGAGCCCTGCTCGCGTGATACGTAATATCATAATGTCCTTTGTCCGCAGTACGTGATCCTCTGTGACAACACTGATTCTTCCTTCAACACATATTGACTATTTACGGCCAATACCCGAAACGTCGGTCCTTGCATAAACGTTTACCGATTGTTTTTAAGTAATGAGACAATAACCCGTTGCAGGCCAATTTAGTAGACTCGACGTACAATCGCCACAGACTTCCGTAGCCCAAACGGGCTCCGCGCTATCCGTTCGATAGCAACTTTTCGCGAACAACACTATTATTGAAAAATAGAATTACGAATAATTCCGGGCTGCACGTTTCAGTATTTGTAAACACGTTATTAATCAGATCCGATGAAGAAAAAAACATTTTCAGAGTATGATTGGCTAAAGAGTTCCCGAATAATTATTTCGATATGTACCTAACAACGATTTCGTTCTTTCACCGCGCTCGTTCGACCACTTTTTCCGTGTTTCACACGTGGTCACGACACGCTATTTTATACGTTTTAACCAAATCGAAAACGTCTCTCTCTCCACTTCTCGCAATATTACGAACTAGCCAGTCGCCCACATTCGGTAAAACGAATAATAATCGTGCGCCTTCGTAATAATATAATATTTATAGACGTTTTGTGGTAGCCGAATTTCGAACACGAAACTCGTTCTAAACAACAGGAAATTCTCTTCGACAGACGTCATTATTATCGGAACGGCGGACGTGCTGTGTATATATTTCAATAATATGCTACGACGTTTGGGTACTTTCTACTTATTTATAATTTATACATATATTTTTTTTTGAAATAATATTAATTATTATATTCGTGTTGGAAAATGTTTAGGAACGACTGCGCGTGTATATATACAGTCAGATATACGTATTTGTGTCGGTTTATAACAATTGTTTTTTCCAAAGAAGTTTCAGGTAGTAAGGACGGAAAAATCCTCTGCGTACAGTTTCATATTGTATCGATCTCTCGTATCGATTCCCTCCGTAATAATATGCGGATATGGAACGTCGTGAAATTTATGTTTAAAGTTAACCGTGCGATTCGAAAGAGTCGAACCATAAAACTGGGTCGAGAGGAACGGAGAAAAAAAAAGAAAAGGAAAAATCGTAAATTATTCGAGAGGGAATCCTTTTTTTTTTTTTTGCACTGTGTTTCGGGTCGTTTCGGGCGGTTTTCGAAATAATCACACACACACCGAAATATTCTCGCGGGTCACGCGTATTACAAGGGTTATAGTAAATATTACATTTTTTTTTTTTTGTTTCTTTGTGGAATAAAGCGAGTATATTGCACGCGGGTATACACACACACACACATTCAAACTGACCGCACATCCTCCTCGGACGTAATAAGAATTTTTTTTTCACGTCTCGTACATGCGTATTAAAGTGCGCTGATGCCTTGACCTACTTTTAAGACGAGATTTCTTAAGCACAATGAACAGACATGTCGCATGTGTGCGTGTGTGTGTGTGTGTGTGTGGCCTGGAGGCCGTGTTCGGTATAAAAACACGTACAAAACCATTCTATACGAATTTAGCGGTCGTCTACACATCCGATAAATCATTGGTACGGAGAGGTAGACGTCCTGATTTTTGGCAGGACACTCCTTATTTATTCGTATCTCGTCTTCAAAGTCTTACCGCGAGTTGAGCAAATATCCGCTTACTTTTGAAAATCCACAGCATTTCTCTTATAGGCTTTTATGGTGCACGCATATGCGTGAGATATATCGTAATAAGAGATCAGCATAAACATTACCGACTTACATTGAGCTAAACGTGATGTATTCCCTAAATAATACTCTCTTAATATATCCTATATAACATATATATATATAGGGCGAAAAGTGTCCCGATTCGGCACTATAAGATGTCATATATTTATTTAGAAATTTTAATTTACAAAAAAATTCTCAATTGTTAATAATTTTTTTTATTAAAAGAGTTTTAGTAACGCTAAACTCATAGAAAACGCAAAACTAGTTCAATTTTGAAAATTAAATGTTTCGTATTCGTACACGCGGTTTAATAGACGATCCATATATTTGATGGGGAATTAGACTAACCCTCTTCTATAATATTTGACGAATACGAATTGTCGTTTATTATTCAATAAAATTAATTATTCACTATACATACAGTGATCGAAAGAAATTTCGAACGTACACGGCGTTTTTACCGTAACAAGAGTGTTTCGATTTGAAATTTTAATAGATAAATTTAACGCATTTCGATATGGGACGGACTGCCAGACCGCTAAAAATGATTTACCACCGCGAATTACCATAATTATTATGAATCGAACCGCAACGAGACGGCCGTGCCAGATGCGCCCATTTTCCACGTAAACGTAAAAGATAACTTAAAACAGGGGTCGGCAATAGGCGGCCCGAGGTCCGAATCCGGCCCGCGGAGGGGAAATAACTGGACCATTTAAAATATATATATTTTTTTTTTTTTGCTGGTTTTTGCACGTAATAGAATAATATAGATATTTGATCTGTTTTTATAATGTATAAAAATAAATACATTTTAATTCAAGTTTTTTTCTGGCCCACGAAATTTTGTTTTCAAATTATCTGGCCCTCCGTCGAAACTAATTGCCGACCCCTGACTTAAAAAAAAAAAAAAACGCGAAATCGATTATAATAATGACGACGTGATGTATCGATTGACAATATGCTTTTAATAAAATACATAATCGATGTCGTCTGTAAATGGGAACGACCGATTTTCGAAAAACGTTTTGTATATTATTATATAAATTGGGGATGTATAAAATACGATTAAAATATAATGCATGCAGTTGAAACCTGCAGTAGTCAGTGTCAAAAAAAAAAAAATTTTTAAATCTTAACCCGTTTTTGACTCTTCGCGGTCGAAACGGTAGACTAGGAATATTATTTGTATAATTACTGGCCGCGGTTTGTCTCGTGGAAATTCACCTCGCTGCTGCAGGGTGACGCGGAAAGTTACATATGCGGAAATGGTAAAAAATCGAACAGTGGCCCCTCCCTTATATCGCAGATACGCCTAATATTATGATATCGTATTATTATGTAAATTAACCGGTCGTAATTTAAAAAAAAAACGATTTGAAAATAGGGAGGTCGAAACACAGAACGCGGTATTCGGTGCACGGTATTAGGGGAGGGCGTGTTTTCTTTTAGCAACGATTACAGTCGAGATAATAATATATAATCTGCAGGAAGGGATGTAATCGGTGCTCGAAATTGAGAAGGGACGTTGGGGACGGACTTTATATCTTTTACGCAAAAAAAAAAAGAGTTTCATTCTAATTTTTCTAAACGGAAAGCGCTGGCGGATAGTTTAAAGGGTTTTATCGCGTAAAAAAAAAATCGTTTTTTTTCAGAGCGAAAAATATGCCGATCCGACGTTTCTTCATATATTTTATACTCGTGTTAAAAAAAACACGCAATAGCGTCTGTACAATGTGCCTAACGCCAGTGGTGCAACGTTTAGAATCGGATACAAATAGGAAATCGAGATGAAGGAGAATTTTTTTTCTTTTTTTTGCGCTATATAAATAAAATTATGGAAATTATAGTGTAGTGCAGTGTGAGAAAGCAGTGGCGTAGATGCGGGGAGGAGCGTGCAAGGGGTTTCCATCGCCTAAAACTCCTAAAAATAATCGTTCTAGCTGATTAAAACGTTGAAATTGTATACGGTATAATTCTCTACCAAGTTACGAAACAATGAAACGATTGGCAGACAAATGAGAAAAACGGTTGCAGCGACAAGGCGAAGCCTATATTTTTAGATAAGAAAAAAAAATTGTATAGTGAAAGTAAGAACGGATTTCAGTGCGCGTATTATTGTAACAGAGCGTCGATTATCCGGCCCGTCAATTATCCGCACTAAATTTATTTTCAGTTTAATTTAATTTTGTTTTATCATTCGTTATGTTCGTTTTATCGTGTACACATACATACTTTTAATAATATATCAATATTAAAATACGAATAATGAATAATATAAACAATATATAGGTACGTTTTACACAATAATTTAATTTTTAACTTTATTTTTAATGGTTATTTGATTATCCGCACCCGGCTCAGTCCCAGTTAGTGCGGATAATCGACGCTCTACTGCAGTGGCGAACGCAGGAAAAAATTTCGGTAGGGGTTTTTGAAAAAACGTAAAATTATTAGGTAGTATAATATATATTATACTCTTACATATATGTCGTAGCTCAACTTTCAAATTTTCTCAGACACTTTGGAGTGGGTTCGAACCCCCAAAACCCCTACCTGCGTTCGCCTCTGCTCTACTGTATTATATTTCTATAATTAAATACAGAATCTTGAACTTATATACGAGATATAAACAATTGATAAAAAAATATATATATATATTGTTTTTACTCGATTGTAGAAAACGCGAAAAGAATTCTATACACCCCGAGCAACGCATTCGATCGCTTCTCGAACCGAGTCGATAATCTCTTGAACATTCTCGTAAAAACCGTATAATATACCGCAATATAATATAACGCGATTAATGCGGAACGAGTATTATATGCGCGTGCATGTTTTGTCATATCGGAGAATTGACTTTGTTTTGTTATGTACATATACGGGGACACTCTTCCGTTGAAAATGGATTTAATAAATAATAATTTTTTTTTTTTTTATTTCGAAAGCATTACATTACTATTGTAACCCGTCTCACCAGAAAAATAATCGTATATCTACACCAATGGGGATAGGAGGAAAGGGTAACGTTTCCGTGTGTAAAAAATTTTCAATACATATATACATAATATATATTATACTAATCTCTATATTATTTTCCGGATTCGACACAATGCGAAAAAAAAAAATGTTTTTTTTTTCTAATCCACACGTCTCGGAGACGCGTGTTATTATAAAATAATGAAATTTCGGATAAACTTACCGTTGGGCATCGCGTGGTGGTGGTGGTCGTCGTCGTCGTCGTCGTGGATAAAACCGCGGTACACGCGGAGAGACAGTAACCGTGTTTGGCGGCGGCGTTGGGGTTGGCGTCCACGCGCGTCCGGGGTGCGAAACCGAGTAGAGAGCAAGCGGCGGAAAAACGCGCGCGGAACCCGTCGTCGCGGTCGCCGTCGCGGATCCGCCTGCTGCTGGTGAACACGGCGCGTGGAAGGGGCGCGCGAAAAACTCTCCTGCAAAGGGGGTGCGAGCGCGTCGTTATGTAAGACACGGTGACCGCGTCGATACGTGTGTGTGTGTGTGTGTGTGAGGTGACGGCTATACCAGTACGCGCGCGCGAACGTCGTAAAAATCCAAAAACGTCGAGGGGGCCTTTTTTACGACCCCCTCTCGGTGCTGCCGGCAACCCCCTTTTCTTTTTTCGTTTTTTTTTTTTTTATTATCATTCGTTTCCCTTCGCGCGTCCTGTGCGTGCGTGCGTGTGACGCGGGCCAAGACGAGGGAAACACACACGCCGCGGTGTGCGCGCGCGTAGGAAACGCCGTCGTCGTCGTCGTCGTCGTCGTAGGAGAGACGGTTGTAAAAACTCGACCGGGGCGCGCGGTGTTTTAATGTCCGCCGCCGCCGCCGCCGCCGCCGCTCAGATGATACGACGACGACGACGCGCACAAACATAATAATAATATATAAACGCCGCCGCGGCGACGACCCCCTCTTCTCTCTCACTGTTGTGCTGCAGCGCGGTCACGTCGAACCGCGACGCCGCCGCCGCCGGTTGGACCGGAGACCATCAAAAAAAAACCGGCCGTCGATTTACACGCAGCTGCAACCCCCCTGCGCGCGCGCGTACGTTCGTGCAGTGTACGTCGCGCTGCACGCTGCACACCCCGCGCGCGTAGTAGCTCTGTAATTTTATTTTATCCCCCCCCCCGTCTTCTATCGCTGCAGCAGCGCCACCAATAATAATTCTCTCTCTCTCTCGCGCCGTATACGTCGCATATATATGTGTATTTCGTCCGCTTCTTCTTCTTCTTCTTCTTCTTCTTCTTCTTCTTCCTGGCCGGCCGCACGCGCCGCGATAGATTTGCTCTCGGCGCAATTATTCAGTATATTCGTGACTGATTATTTTAAACTTAGTATTTAATGCAAAATTATTTAATGGGAATCTAAAATGTAATTACTGTCTATAATGATACAACGATACGATAAATTGTTTCAGTAATCACCTGTGCCGGTTTTATCGTACACGGGTCGTGAACCAGTGTAACAATTTTTATAATGGAACAAAGAGCCGTGATTAAATTTTGTTTCAAATTGCAGAAAACTCCTACTCAAACTTTTCAAATGATGAAAATTGCATATGGCGATGGTTGTTTGAGTCGTAGTAAGGTTTTGAATGGTATTCGCGTTTTAAAACGGTCGAGTCACTGGAAGACGATTCAAGAGAAGGGCGTCCTTCCACTTCCAATAATGATGAAAATGCGGAACTTGTGCGCGTTGCTTTATCTGGTAATCGGCGATTAACTATAAAAATGTTGTCAGAGCAACTGAATATTAGTGAAGGAAGCATTCACACTATTTTATGCGAAGTTCTTGGTAAAAAAAAAGTTTGCGCAAAGTTCGTCCCTCATTCGCTGACCGTGGACCAGAAAGAACGACGTGTGGAAGCTTCACAAAATTTCATTGAATGGGCGGATAGTCATAATATAATCAATCACCCACCGTACTCACCAAATTTGGCCCCTGCTGATTTTTTTTTATTTCCAAAATTAGAAACCACATTGAAGGGAGAGCGTTTTGATGATGTGGAGTCCATCCAAAAAAATGTGACGAGGTTATTAAAAAGCATTCCAGAAAACGACTTCTCCAGGGCTTTTCAGCGATTGTATGAGCGTTCAATTATTTGTATAAATAGGGGAGGGGACTATGTTGAAAACTAAATAAAATTTTCTACCATAACTTGATTTGTTTTTCTTAAAAAAAAATAGTCCCGGAACTTTTTGAATATACTGTGTACAATAATCGGAATATACTTTTTACGCTTTTTTTTTTTTGTTTTTTTGTTAGACGCGGGAGATGGCGTCGAATGGAGGTTTATAGGACAAAGGTGATGGCCGACCCCAAATACAGTTGGGATAGAGGCGAGAGAAGAAGGAGAAGAAGATTTTTTTTTCTCTACACTTTGAATTTCGATTATATATATATATCCGGGAATTTAGGAGATTGAAACCGGTTAAAACGTATTCTTATATATATATATAAGAATATGTTTTAATATCTTTGTGATTATAAGAAGACGACGCTATATAATTGTACGGATTTTGATTATAAAAAAACTGCAATAATGTTATTGGTTCACGGCAAAGAAATCTAAAGGCTATTACACGAGTGCGAGACAACGAATTTTTTCTTTTTACGCAAAATACGATCTATATGTACAAAGCGGTTTTTTTTTTAATATCTATTTAATTCTTTTAGAAGTTATATGCATTTTTTTTTTTTTGAAAATAACGGTAAAAATCGTATTTTTTAAAATGCTCACGAATATCTTATATAAGAATATTAAAAATATTTTTAAAAGAACGGCTCTGGTTATCGCGTATATATAGTAATATATCGTAATTATATTATTTCGTGTAAACGTTCGCCGGTGTCTTATATATAGCCGTTCGCAGAGCTGTTTTCCGCGTGAAGCAATTATTTCGATGACAATCGTATAGAAGTGTATTGTATGTAGTAAGACTATATACCTCTTCCACACGAGACCCGTTTTCCGTACGACTGCACAATTCCCTAATTTGTACTTTTATGCCGCACGATTTCAGCCTATATACACTACTGCTGTACGCGCTAAAGCAGCGGTTTTTTGAGAAGTAAAAAAATGTTTTTTTTTGTACGTACGCGCGTGAGTACGGAAAATCGCGTGCACGCAAAGACAGGACGAATGGTAAAAGACTATTATATAGTACCTAGGCGCTTTATTTTTATAAATATTTCTGGATATTCTTCAGAGAAATCCGTGTCCAAAGTACGTGTAAAGGCGGCAGTGGCGTGCCCAGGAATTTTCTATGAGGGGGGGATGTTATAAGTAAATAGTAATAATACATCAAATGTTTATGTTTCAAGCTCTCCAAAATCTTTTCTAGCTTATAATTGTGTACATTTGTAAATTGTTCTATAATTAAAATTAATTTAAATTATAACACACTAATATCAAGTTGTTCAATTAATATAACATATTATGTTATGTATAGTGAATGTTTATTGTCATAATAACTAATGAAAAGTATTAAGTAATGACTCTAAAACTGCAGCTCTTATAACTAATAAGTTGTTTTCTGTAGGTCGGCAAAAAAGACAATGGGGGGGGGATATAACCCCCAACCTCCCCCCTAAGCATGCCAATGAAAGGCGGTATCTTTGAATTTTATCGACGATTTTGTAAACCATCGAAGATTTTCTTGTCCAACGCGAGTATATAGCCTGCAGTAAATAGCATATCTCTCACTCGTAATTCACGTAGAGTTAGAAAAAAAAAGAAAATTACTCGCAGCACTCGTGGCGTAAAATATATTACGTTTTTTTTTTTTGTATTTTCGTGTTTTAAATATTTTTTTTTTACGAGATGTTTCGTTCGTGTAATTCGTGTTTTGGTGACTTTGTGATTTGTCCGCGCGCAATACGGCTATTAATGTATTTACACGTTTAGAAAAATGTCTACACAATTATATATATATATAAAAAAAAGGAGCTTCAATTGCTATAAGTCGGTTTAAGTTACATAGTGTTGTCTTATTATTATGCGTTTAAAAGACAATAAGATGTATGTACATCATTGAACTCAACACTCGCGAATACAAATTAAAATACTTTTACAAAAAATAGTTTTTTCGATGCGTATATAAGTCCGAACTCTAATTACGTATATATGTATATTTTAAATTTGGCAAGTAATAGTTACGGATAATTTACACGCGTAATATTTATTATATTTTCAACGCGAACCTATATATAATTGGCTTAAAAATTTATGCATTTGTATATAGTTGCCGCTCTGTTTATCGTTTTAAAAAAAAGAAAAATGAGCAGTTAATAGCTTGTTGTTTATTTTTTTAAAAATACTCAACTTTAATTTTTGCAGTTTGTTTAAAATTTTCTGTATAACACTAATACGTCGTCGTACGCGCACATGCCATACGAATAAATAAATAAACGCGTTTATATTATATTATAATGTGTATGCGAAATTGAAAAAATTATTTTTTTTTTTTTGAAAATTCGTTGATCATCGCACAATTAATTTCATTTTTGTCCCCCAATCAAGTTTTTTGAAAACGTTTGAACTTTGAAAAAACTGCGTACTGAAAAAAAATTGTAAACTGTCGAATAACTATAATATGCACACAATAATAAATAACCGCGTCATATACAGAACGGCTGATCAAATCGATTCTCCTGCTATACACTGAAATAGAATCGAAAACATATTATATAATAAGTTTATTAATACATTATATTCGGACGGCGATAATTAATATTATATAATAATTAATAACTGTTTTTTCCGCTGTAGATAAAAATATATACGTTCGTGTTTTTTAATTTGTTCCTCGACCGTTTCGTTACACACAATATATTCTGAATAAACGATTTGTTCAAAATGTTATTACAACAGTATAATAATATTATATATAGCTGCAGGCTGCAGCAGATAACTCGACGCGTCGAGCGCATTGACCATCTCCGAATATTATTATCGAATCGCTCGTGATTTGTATAAGAACAATATACGCGTTTATATATTTTGATAATATTTCGACGGTTGCGCGCGAACGAACTGATCGGTCCAACCTATTATTATTATTATATATAACATTTAAATGTTTTATACAATTTTATATTACACTACCAATTCACCGATTTCACCAATTCATCACAACGAAAAGCATTGCGGAGAAATTTCATTTCGTATTACTACGTACTCGGTATTATTCGCAAAAAAAAAAAAATTCAATTTTTTTTTGTGAAATTTTTAACCTACTCGTAAGTTTGGACGTTATAGAGGAGAAAAAAGTATAAAAATTAAATTGAACGGGTTTATAAAAGTCCCTTTGCTTTTTGCCATTTAGATGTGTGTGTGTAACCTGCAGCAGACGTTTGCGTGCTCGTATACAACAATTTTTCTGTACGTATATGTAAAAATATAACCGCGATAAGAGATTTTTAAAAGAAGGTATATAGTTTTGACATTTTTTTGTTCTTCTTAAATTCCTATTACACTGCACGTACGACGTAAAAAGCAACAATTCGTATATATATTAAGCGAGATGAGCGCAACGATAATTTTAATTTCCATATATATTTTAGCGAAACGACCGAAAAAATTAGAGATTAAATAATTAATAACTGAATAACTGAATATAAATAAACATTAAACGTCGTATTTTACATAATGTAGATTTAATTTTATTCTAAAATAATAGTGTTTTCAAAAAAAAAACTAAAATATTGTGTTAAAAAAGCGATTTTGTCAAAATTCATTATTAATTAATAAATAATATTACACCGAAAGAGCTCAGTATCGTTTTATTGAATGCCATCCGATTTATCATAATTTATAGTGTCTATACCATGTGAAAGCAGCGAATGCCCTGAAAGGGCTATAAAAGCTGATAAAAAAAAATAATAATAACAAAATTCTCAAAACTTTATCTAAGTAATTCACTTAAGCGACGACCGCGGCTCGCTACCCTTTTATAATAATTTACGGTTTTTATTTCTCGTTTCTATTTCTTTCGCGCGTATATCATTTTTATTCTTTTATTTTTCGTTTTTACTATTTCATTATTAATCATTTAAATGTTTAGAATTTAACGCGTGCAACGTCGATGTTCTACAATTGTCTTACGTAAATACATCTTAACGATTGCCACGTATGTACGAGGAGAGGCTGGAATTAGTGCTCGCATGACGATCAGCGCTGACAGTGCTGATCATCGGTCGTGATCGAGCGTTTAGTGCTTAGCTGACCACAAACTCGGTAGGTCGTGTACAGTGTGCAGTGTTTGAAAGTTAAATAAACGAGTAAACGTGTAAACGAGTATACGACGAGGAAAGATGAATCCTTACGTTCATTTCATTTCACATTGTAATACGCGAAATAATAAAATTATTAATAATAAATAATTAATAAAGATTGCATACGCGCGTAGGATCGGTCGCTCGGTCAGGGTCAAACTAAACAGTAAACACCCGCACATACCGACATGGTGCGTCAGCCGACCGTAATAAAACGGGAAAAGAAAGTAGTCACCAGATAGCGCTACGACACAACATAGAGGGCGTGGCAGAAAGGCGCATATAAATAGCGGTCCGAAACCGTCGGACCGCTCAGTGTAGTCACGGCGGGCAGGCGCGAACAACGCAGTATTTATATGCGCCTTTCTGCCACGCCCTTCTACGATGTGTCGCAGCGCTATCTGGTGAATACTTACTTTTTCTATTTTATTGTTATTTCCTTTAGGTTCCATGCACGTTGTTTTCCTTTTCTAAGCCTGCACTAGTAGATCTTTCTTCTCGGATATTACTCGTCGATGTGGATATTTCATTAGCATTTTCATCACCATTATAGCGAGCAATAAATGATATTGATATTTTAATATTTGTTTCGTTCCACATAAGAGGTAGCCTTTTCTACAATAATAAATATTACACGCCCGAGACACTCGAGTGCCCGAGACCTCGTAGAAAATAAACAAAACTCCCCCCAAAAGGGAAGAAGGGACAGCGTTACAGCATGTTCTTCAAATTCCAGGTACATTGCAGATAAAGTATTCGATATTAGTCCGTGATTTTGTCGTAGATCAATCTCGAATATCGCGTTTTTCGATCAATAAACTATATCAGTGGCGTCATTTGGTGGGTGGCAGGGTGGGCATTTGCCCCCCTTGTTAACAGTGGGCCGGCATGATTCATGCCGATACCTATGACGTAAATATAAATAATTCTAACCAAATCTATAGTAATGAGTAATAACAAATCGCGTGGCAAACAGTGGATTACAATTAAATTAATAATAAAATAAAAAAGTATGCAGGTTATAACTGCTATTTAAAGGTGATTAAATAGCGGTTACAACTTACCGCGGTTCTGGGGTTTTTTCGATAAACACGGTTATTGTTGAAGGCAGTGCGTAAGTTATTGACGTTACCCGTTAAATTCGAAGAATATATTCGTGAATATGATAACAAAAATATCGAAATTATGTAAAACAGAAATTGTATTGAGCTGAATGTAAATATTGGAAATAGTTAAATGGGGCCGGTTAAATCTTTTGCCTCCCCCTTTCGAAAACTGAAATGACGCCACTGAACTATATATAGACAAAAGAACGCTAAACCGAGAATTCAGCGCGTTTCCCGACTCGTTCCGAATCACGTCTGCCTTGACCCGCACCGACGGACCGCTCGGCTGATATAAGTGGCGCCACCACAGAAATCGACGCGCGAAACAGTATACTTTTTTGATTTTCATAGGAGACGAAGTATACATAATTTTTTTTCCGTTTCCTTTTTTTTTTTTCCCGAGAGTGGTCCCGCACCAGTTTTGCAATTCAATTATACCGTCGCAGCCGTATACTCGGCGTGTGCAGCGGCGGGAGGCGTCTACTCGGGCCGTAAGATTTTATATATTACGTATACGGCGCGCTCCTGCGCGGGAGACGCAGTCGTAAAACGGAACGGGAAGGGCGCAGAAGAAATGGGGAAAAAAAACGAGAAAGGGCGACCCTGCGAGCAGCCGCATTGGCCGCGAGCCCGTTAAAAACGGTTATTGCGCTGGCGAGCGACCGCGGTCGTGGCGCGCTTCAGCCCTCCGCGGCGGCGGCGGCGGCGGCGGCGGCAAACGCCCGTCCCGTAGGCGGCGGTATTCGCGTTATATACGCTCGAGCTGCGTACATTACAACGGGGAGTATTATGCGCCGCCGCGCGGTACTGTGACGCGCGTAGCTTGGCGCTCTGCAGTAGATTAAATTTTTTTTTTTTTAAATACGTATATTATTATTTTCGCCGCGCTTTACGAATAATTCATATTATATAACTTTACGATATTCGTAATGTATTCGGACGACTCGCAGCGCAATATGATATTATGCAAATTCGACGCAAGGGGGACGTTTAATAATTAACCCTATACGCCGCCGCCGCCGCCGCCGGGGAGCTTGTAGTACGAAAATAATTAAATTTCCCGGAGAGATCGTAAATGGACGCATGACGCCGCGTCGTATCATAGAAATACTATATATATTATAATATTAAGAAATTTTTTTTTTTCCATATAAAACGATAAGGTCGTCACAGCCAGTGTTTCTTTCAGGCATGAAATCAATCAGAGAATGTCCAAGGCCCCCCCCGGAGAAAATTTGAAGAATAGTAAAGAAATATCAAAATAATATTAAAAAAATTTAATTTTGATATTTCGTAACTACAAGCGGCTGATAAGAGTCAACAAAATAATCGGTTTATAAAATTATTTTTCCCGATGGAAGGCAGTAATCCCATACATAATTTATCGTTACAAATTATTGAACACCACGTTTTGAACTAAATTTGTACTAAACAATAAAATCAATTTATCGTGTGTTATCGTGATGAAAATAACACGGAAACCGGGTTTATTTCTGTTCCAAATTTCACATATTTTGCGTCGTTCATTCCGCATTGCGCATTCGTTCATTTGTTCTGTAGTGTGATAATACCAATATTCTTACTCTATGGATAATACGTTTAATTTCGCTCTTGATACTCAAGCAAACGGCAGTATTTTATTTTCGTAAGTACTAATTCCTATTGATATATGTATAATATTATTATATAAATATAATAATAATTATTAAATTGTAGTAAATAATAGTCCCAAAGTCTTGAAATTGTTACCAAATACGTAAATATACGTAATATATATATATATATATATATATATACAGGGGCTAAAGTGAGGGGGGACGTAGGGGGACTCAGTCCCCTTACCTCTGATGGTGGTTAAAAAGCGTCCCCTTTAACAATTTCGGCGTAAAGTACGCCGAAACGCCCAAATTATATCCAAATAACAATTTAATTAAAAATTCCGTTGAAAATAAATCTTAAATAAGTTTTTAGTCACTTTTTTTATCAAATATTATTTTATTTTTATTGTAGTAAATAGTGCTAACTACACTGTGATTAATAGACATTCGGTATAACGGATGATTCGTATGCATTTCTGTAATTTAAAACATAATATAACTAAAGAAAATACAATTTATGTTCCTATTTAAGTACTTTATAATAATTGTTTTATTTTAAAAGTAGCTTTTTTATGTAAATTTGAATTTTTTTCTTGTACAATTTAAACTTCAAAGCACTAATTACACAACATTTTTATGAAATAATTAATTTAAGATTCTGAGCGAAGCGAGGAATGTATTGGTTTTACAATGATGTCTGTAAACAAAATTTCTACCAGAAAGAGTGCTCCGATCTCTACGGTCTTGGTTTATTTTCGGTCCCAAATTGCATCTAGTTGGTACTTTAGAGAGGTCATTTTTCGATTTTCTCATATGCGCCCAAAAATAAAACTTAAAAAATGCGATTTTGTCGTTATGTCTGTACACAAAAATTCTACCATAAAGAGTTCTCCGATTTCTACAGTTACAGTTTGTTTTCGACAGAAAATTGTATCTACTCGGTACTTTAGAGAGGTCATTTTTTGATTTTCTCATATGCGCCCAAAAAAGAAAACTTAAAAACTACTGAAAAATTATTTAAAAATGTATTTTTCTTGATGTAATATTGATGTTTAATACCCAGCCCCTCCGATTTTTTCAAATGCCCCCCCGGAGAAAATTGTCTGAAAGAAACACTGGTCACAGCAACGAGAGAAATCGATGGCGCCGCGTGAATGTCTGCAGGAAAAAAGACGGAATATATAATAAGCGGGACTAGAGAAAATACTGCAGTAACTCGGAGACGTTTGCAGAAAACAAAATAACAATCGTTTCGTAAGAGTCGGCTGGACGAAGAGAATATACGGACGGATCACTCCGCCCGAAAAAAGAAAACGATTTGCAAATACGCTCTTCCGCGATTGGCGGACACGAATCAGTGTGGGCGCGCGCGACGATATAAATTTATCGCGCTCATATCGTACGATATTATTGTACAAATCATTGGGTGAAAATAATATTATCGTAATAGTAATCATAATACGATTATCGCGTACCGTGGTAAACATTTAATCAAAAAACGTCTATAATTTTCTCAAAATCTCGTTTAAAATATTTAGTCGAAATCCATTATCGTTTTTTTTTAATTCTTCTTTTCTATCGTGTTAAGTACATATATTTTTTATTTTAATTTATTCGATTAACTTCTGTATTTTTACGGGGAGTAACGTTCAAATTTTAGGTACCTACACATATTATTACTATATCATGCCATCGTGCGGTAACACCGATTTGTGGTCTTCCGAATGACGTCATTTTTTTTTTTGACATGGCGAGTGATTCATCTGTATTCATTTATATTCTGCGGTTTCAGCGCAAGTCTATCGACGATTTACGCAAATTTTTATCCTTAGAAATTGTCTACGGGGGGCTTGCAGTGACTAAAAATAAATCGGATTATCTGTTTCAGCGCTGAAATCGGTAAATAGATCTGTTTATAGGCCGTATTTTCGATTTCGGTGTATAATATAATATACATTATTTACGATTCGTATTATTAAAAATATTGGTAATTCACAACCTCCAGAGTTGCGCGTTTTCGACTATTCTTCGTGGAAATTATAATGGTTATTTAATTACCCTGTATATATATATATACACGAATAAACGAAAACATTAAAAAAAAAATGTTGAAATTTTCACGGTCAATAGGCGTTAATTGAAAGTCAGACGAGTTTTAAATGAACTGCTTAGATTATTAGAACACCCCCCCCCCTAAAAAAAAAAATTATAATTACTCCAGAAATAGTCGAAAGGCAATCATTCTATTTATTACCAAAAATTTCAGAGACTGCTATAGTCTATAATTTTATTTTACTGGAAAAATGGAATTTTCCTGCACGAATATTAACTTTAAACTGGCGAGTTTCATCACTTAACAGATTTTACCTAAATACAGTTTTACCTACAGACATCACTACAGCGTACACGTATAGGTACACACGACGAGCATACGCGGTTCTATAAATAATATTCTATTTAAATATATCAATATGATGGCTAAGCAATTAAAATAATCAGTAAGTTATGTAAGCCGTTTATTATTATTAATACGTATTTTAACCGCTACTGTATTTACATTGTGTGTAATTCGGATTCGTATAAATAGGTAATAAATATTTGTAATCATCGACATACTATATCAAGTGTAATAATAATATTATATTTTAATTGCGATAATAACGGGTATAAACATATTTTATTCGAATAAATTATATCATTAGTATAGTATACAATATATTATGTACATTGTACACCGAATTTGTAATGCGATGTGCAGATAATTGGGAAATATATGAACGCGCAATTAAATTTTTATTATATATATATTACGTAGGAGAGGAGGGGGAGGGAGATAAATAAAAAAAACAATTATAAATATGCGTTTTGTATAATAACTATTATTACAATAATAAGTAAATAACACCTATTAAAATGTGTTTTATACATTATACAAATCGTAATACTATATGCACTAATGTCTACGATTAAATAATATAATCGGTAGTATTCATACAATATATATATATATATATATACGTATAAAATTCTAAAATACAAGAGTTATACTGCCTACTTCTAGTATACTATAATATAATGTCGATGCTGAAATTATTGAGTGTAAAAAAAAATAATACGTATTTACAGATCCGGGGTTTTTTTTGTATTATTTAATAATATGTCAATCGTCGTAAAATAATAAACTATTACATTTATATACGTATAATACACGTGTTATTCGTGAATATATAGGAACACGCGTTAAATTAAAAGACCGAAAAAGGATTTATTATAATACGTACGAATAAGGCACGGTCTGCAGTAAAAAATATTTTATATTCGACAACTCTTTTATTCGCGTGCATATGGGAGTGTAGGAAAAATAAATCGTATAATAATAAAATAATTAAACGAGAAATTATTCGATATCGCGTTTTTCGAATATATACGTCGTTTAAACGGAAAAAAATCGAAGAAGAACCTAAACCGTCCTTACTTGTCTATCGGCGCAGTGGCGTACGAATTTCACAGTGAAATTGCACCGTGAAATTTCGGAGTAAAATTTTTTTTTCTCTTTTCACTTAAATAACTGACGGAATTTTAAATGTCGAAATCATCGTTTATAATACAAACGATATATACGAGAGAGTATTTTTATATACCGTGAATCACTACTGAATATTGGATGTGCATCGACAGTAAAAGCGCTCGATCTCTTTTGGATTATAACATTAATGAATCGAATATTTTTGTTTAAATACAAAAAAATATTTATTTTGAAAAATGATAAACGGGAAGTTTGTTACCCCCTATCGGTACATCACGCGCAGAATCTGTTTACAACTTCCTGTACGGTGACGCTGCTGATATAAGGGTCACGAAAAACGACGTAACGGGCGGTAAAATATTAAAACTGTTATTTCGTATACAGACGTATAATGGTTTGAAAGGTTTAAACGGTCGGTCATGATGGAATTATTATTATTTTAACTGCGTGACAGAAACGTTTTTGTCCCGTATTGAAGCGAAATCCGCCTGAATCCTTAATCTAAATTTTTTTTTTTTTGTACACATACGCTTGAAATATTTCCACCAATTTATTACACGAGATGCACACGTCTGATATTCACCGTTTACTACGTTTTATAATACGTATACCTACGAGTATATAAAAAAAAATCTCGACGATCAACAAATCGATTATTATTTAGAAAATGACTCGGTACGAGTTATACACAAACAATAATTATTATTGCTCGACACTTTTTCCTACGCACACTATTGTGATACGATGACAAATAATAATAATCGGGGAGTTATTATCGCCTTGGAGTACAACGACGACGACGACGACGACGATCGTATACGCGATAATTTAGGTCAACGGCGAATTTTAATTTTCTTTTCCACACGCGCCTGTACCGCAAACAGATATTTTTTTTAAGCGTAGAAGAAAAAAAAACGTGGATTATTATTATTATAATAATATAACAACGTTGCTGCTGCAGGAATACTACCTGTATTATCGTGTGCCGTGGAATTGCGTCACCGTGGAAACGAAAAATTGTTATTATCTGACTGCGAAACGTGACATACGGCCTATCGGTAAAACCGAGTTGTCACACCGAGTTGACCCAAAAAAAAACCGACGGGTTTTAAGTACGGAGAAAAAAAAAATTGTAATTTTTTTTTTTTTTTAAACACAGAAATTCGAGTTTCTAACGTCGTTTCGTAAACGCGCTCCGCTAACGCTTTCGCCTCAGTATATTATATTGTATACAACTTTTAAAACTCACAGACTATACTATATACTCTGCAGCTTCTAAAGTATACTACGTTATTACTTATGATTATCATTTCGACTACTCGGTTTTTTTTTATGATTTTGTTCGCTTTTAGTAGATACATACGCGAGTTGTTCTTTAAGAAAAAAAAAATAACATTACGAATCGTTGCAATGCAAAACAAAAATATATAACTAATACGCGGACGCGCAAATATAGTCGCTATGAATCATCTTTTTATTTTTTCGTCGATATTTCTTTTAAGTACGTATACGAGTTACGAACGACATCACCTCCGCGGTGTATTAGCGATTATAAACTGCATTATATTATGGTAATGAGCAATTCATATTTTTTTAAAAATGTCAAATTCCAATTGCACATTATAACGTCAACGCGCGTACACGCATATATACCTAAAATTAGTTAACCGTCGGCAATAATCGGTAAAAAACGAGTTTCACATCATGTACACACACACACACACACACACACACACACACACACACACACACACACACACACACACACACACACACACTGGACCATAATACAGTGTTTTTTTTTTTTAATAAGACATTAAAATTCGTTTTCGACAAACGCGGCGATAAAATCGATATAATAAGGTTCAAGTCGCTAGTATATTGTACACTACATATAACGACGCGGAATAATAAATAATGTATAATATTTGGTTTTTTTTAAAAATTTAATTATATTTTTAGGGAAAATATTATAATGAATCTGGAAATGAAAATACGCGTGGTGCGTTTTCTACACAAAAAAAAAAAACGGGTAAAAATATTCAAAATAACATATCGCGAAGTCTTCAATCGTAATTTTTTAAATACCTGTAATTTATAATACGAACTAGAATAGAAGATAATATATTTTTACTATATAAAATATTAATTTCCATTTGGATACGAAATCAAGCAAATTATCAACAAAAAAAAAAACACGTGAAAATCGTTCGTACAGTTGCCAATAATATTGTCATCGAATCTGTTATTTAATTACTATAAATTAGCCGTTTATTGTAATATAATATTATTGTCTTTCGAGTTTTATTGCAAATTGTTCCTCGACTATAAAATCGGTTCTCGTGCACTTGACGAGCGTTTAAATCGTAATAAATCATCGTTGATTTATTTATGTAACGATCGAAAGGCGAAATTCGTATTACCTATATAACAATTTTATAATAATTATAACTTCGATTGAAATTATTCATTTCATCGAATTACAAAGATATATATATATACTTGACCGGCGATACGTAATATTCGTCTTGTTCAGTGCAACTGACGACTTTTACTCAATAATGACGATTTATAAAAAAAAAATTTCTCGCCTCGCTCGAAAAGCAATGGTCGGTTAAATATTTACTAAAACTCGATCGCGGTTCAAAAGGATTTTCACTTAATTCATTTTTGTGTCCGGTATACGTTTTTACTCGTTAAAATACTTTTGCGGATAGACGGAATGACGCAATATAGTAGGTATACGTGCAAAACTAAAATGGGGAAAATTTATTTCTAAATATACTCGCAAATTTTTAATGCGCTATGAATAATATTGAAAATGTTCAATATTAATTGAATATTTGAATGCTATTTCAATAACCCATTAAATATACACTATATAATATGTTTTTTCTTTAGATTTTGAGCGGAGCGATGAATCTATATTGTTTTTACGATGATATATATTTTTTTCTATCCTGTGTACAGATTTTCGACCAGAAGGAGTGCTCCGATCTCTTCGGTCACACTTTGTTTCCGGCAGCGATTCGCATCTAGTTGGTACTTTAGAGAGGTAATATTTCGATTTTCTCAAAAGCACCTAAAAAATATAGCTCAAAAACGCTAAAAATGCAATTTCGTCTTAATCGATTGTCGTTTATTTCTTCGTAATTTTTCAAACTAATAGTCATAGAAACCTGAAATTTTCATACCAAATTCATGTACCTTTAGACTATATTTACGAGAAAAAAAGTAAGCTCCGCTCAGAATCGTTTTATCGAATGCAATGACTTATCATTTGCTTTCAAATCTAAAATAAAAACAAAACTCTAAAATCTTTATACCCAATTCACTTAAGCGATATCCACAACACCCTGCGGCTAGGTTAGGTTAGGTTAGGTTAATTTATATTTGAATTTTTTAAATAAATTTTTATTGTAATTATGCCGACTGCCGAAAAATGTATTTTGGGTGTGCGAATTTCGTCGGACGGGCAAAAAAAAAAGCGACGTGCGCGAATGCCGTCAGAGACACTTGAACGTGATGCGCTCGCCGGGTACCAGGGCCGCATGCGTCCGTTACGCGGTTCGGCCGCTTGTGAGGCCGCCGATAGCGGAGGCCGCCGTAACCGATGATGACGAATTTTATGCCTCCATCTACCGGGGCCCCATGCGCCGCGTCGTTTACCGCACGATATTTTAATCGAATTCTCAAATTTTTTTTTTATCGTTTCATTATTGTTTGTTATAAAAAACGATTATGGAATTTGCCGAAAATTTTACGTTTTTTTTAGAAAAAAATTTTCCGGTTCGACACACTGTGGGAGTTATACGAACCTACAGAAAAAAAAAACTTCAAATAATCACTCGCGGTTCACGGCACAAATCGAACGATATTTTTCTATACACCCGAACACGAGTTGTCTAAAAAAAAAAAACTAAAACTATTTTACTATTTTTTATAATTAAAAAAAAAAACCGGCTCTGTAGCAAATCCCAAGTCAGTTCGAGTATTCGCAGAACACGTTAGAAAACCGGCGTTTTATTATTCCTTTCGTTAAGATACTTTTTAGAGCGCGAGCGTCGGCGAATTTTATTAACCGCCAGAAAAAACGAAACGAATTTTTTTTGTATTTTTTTTTTAAATTTTTCAATCATTGGCGCAGCCCGAAACAGTAAAAATGCAGTTACCGTAAATGCGTTGTACTATTTCGGTTAATTTTGCCACGCGATCGTGTGTTGCTATATGAAATATATATATGAATTCTCTGGTAATCTCCTCTCCTGCTGTTTGACCGCGAGACTATTTAATCCGCGATTCGTTTTTCTATTCCGAACACAATTGCGGGGGAAAAAAGTCAATATAAAATTATATAAATTCCCGATCGTAGGTTATTGAAAATTCGGTGCGACTATTAGCACATACTTTTTTATTTATATAATAACGTTTCGATTTTTATATGTAAAAAACTCCATCGACGTTTGTCCGGGAATCTAAACGATTTTTCGCGTATTTTACAATTTTTTTTTTTTTTAGTCAAATCTACCGCGCACGAAATCCTAACCCTAATCACAATAATATTACACGTCCTTGTAAAAACGGATAGCGTGTGACGTTTCTAGCGTATTTTTCTCTCGTTTCGCGTGTTTACCCGAAATATTTCGTAGTTTATTTTTATTCCGTTGTTTTCCTGGAGAACATGCGCGCGAGCCGGGTCGAAAAATCGTTATCGACGACGCAGTGATTTTATTGACGACCTAGACCAAGACGATAATGAGGTATAAGGAAAGGGGATTTCGCTTTTAATTAATATTTAACTGTGTAAACACGTGGACTACACCTGCGTAACGATGACAAACCGATTAGATGATAAACCTTGTAAACGCTGCGGTCGATTATAAAGTGTAATCGGGATTACGAAACGGAAATGAATTGTTGAATTTATGGGAGGGGGGAAAAAACATTTCGGACAGTATATAATATATTATCGATTTATATTCGAAAAAAACGTTTCCACCGTTGAATTATAAAAAATTCGAAAAAAAATCAATTAAGTTTATTTATAAACAATAAAAGAGTAAATTAAAAGTTTTTTTTAAAAAAAAAAATCCTAAATCCTTTGAAATAATATACACATTCTCGCGACAGGCTTTCCGCAAAGTTTACACAAATCCAAAAGCACGAAATAATTTCGGATTTCGATGTGAAATGAACTGATGAATGGGACATTTCAGCGAGTATCGATTTAAATTCGAAAAAAAAACCGCTTCCCGTTATTAAATTATAAAACATTTAAAAAAATAAATAAAATTTATTTATAAACAATAAACGCGTGCAGGAGTGAATTTTTTTTTTAAAATCCGAAATCCTGTATACAATAAATGTAAAATAATGTATTATACGCGTACTCGCGACGCGATTTCCACAAAATTTACACGAATTAATAAGTACTTGTGTGAAATAAATTTCGTGATCTCGTAGATTACGAAACGAAAATTAATCATCAAACTTATTGGGGGAGAAAAAACATTTCGGAGAGTTATTTTAATTCGAAAAAACGTAAAATCATATACTTAAATTACATTAATTTATATGGGCAATAAATAATTATAAAACATTTACCAACATAAAAAAAAAAATTAAGTTTATTTATATAAACAATAAGAGTAAATTAAAAGCAATTTTTTTTTTTTAAATATTTTAAAAATATACCTATAAATGCGTAGGTTACGCCTTCCGTTCAAATTGCGCGACCAGGGGCCGAGCGACTATACTCGGCGGGTAAGCGTTCGAAACGAACGTAAAAAATATACAGAATTATCATTTTTTTTTTTTTTTATACTTAATACACGCAGAATATATGAGTGTTATGACGCAGGTAATTAGACACACATTCAACGTTTTCGTATCGCCTATTAAAAGGTTTAGAGTGTTTAGAGTGCGTGTATTGCGTCCGTATATAATGTGTTTTTTATAATATATTTTTTTTTTACCAGAAAATATACGAGATTGATTTGTTTTTTTTCCCCATAATCAAAAAAAAAAATTAATTAATCATTCGTATATATTATATATAAATCGACTGTATATTGTTTATAAATTTACTCGTTTTTTTTTTTTTTGTCTAACGCGTACCTGTCATATATATTATGTATTACGTCGTCAATAGCAATTATAAGACTTCACGATTTCATATATATATATATGTATATTTATATTATGTTGATAGGTGTATCGGATTTTATTCCAATAACACAACGAGTGAGATCGGTACAAACGCAGTCGAGGGCTTCCTCGTTTTTTTTTTTTTAAATTTAATCGAATACTGCATAAATTTGCATAATATACTTTTTTTTAAAAAAAACTACATTATAGAGCAGCAGATTTTTATAATTACTTTACAATTGCGCAAGTATATAATTGTGTATAACGTAGAACGTGTTATAATATAGTCTCGAAAACAGTCTTTTCGCCAGGCTGCGCTATTTTCCTAAAAAAAAAAAAAAAATTTTTAAATACGAACGCGGATTTTATTCCGGTTTTTATACAAGCGGACAGTGTTTGCAGTTCACGAGCAACGTTTAAATGATTTGTGTACATTTCATCAAGTCGGGATGAGAAATAAAAAACGCGATGGTCGTACAAGTGCGGTATAATAGTGGTATATTTAAAAAATATTGTAGTATATTTGAAAAAAAAATTAAGCCGTTGCCGCACGTGTCCCGCAGTTTAAACGACAAAAAGATAAATCCAAAAGAATTTTTTCCAATAATTTTTTTTTAAAAGGTCACTTAAAAACGGCCCCGACGACACGTTGAAATAATACACGGTGTTTGAAAAGAAATTTGTAAATATAATTTCAAATTAAATTAAATTTTCTTTCAAAACTCGTGCACGGGCAAAGCAATATGACGTGTAGGCACACAATTGAAAACGGAATAAGAACAGACGACGTACTCCGCGGGTGTTTCGATATTAATTCGAAAATGGAATTTTTATTTCCGTAAAATAAAAATAAAAGTTTATTGTTTACGCTTCTGATTATTCCGCGGTATATTTTACATACCTACTAAAAAAAAAAAACCTACTAAAATCTCACAAATTGGTTGAAAAAAAAAACGTTACGTATCCAGTCTTCTAAACGGTATATAAATGTATGTATAATCGCTTAATTAGTATAAACGTCCTTAACTTCACAATGTTAATTATATATACACGCATGCACGATATTACAGATTAATTTTTTTCGTCGTCTACCTATGTATATATTATGATCGAGTTTATCTTAATTTCTATATTATAAATATAATTAATTACCGTTTTTAAATCATATATAGAGGAAAATACTGAGAAAATACAAAATTGGTAGTACATATATATATACGCGAGTATTTAATTTACACTGCACTATACTGCAGATAAGAATAGCAGATAAAAACGATATATGAAAGAGCAAAAAAAAAACCGTATAAATACGTTATAATATCCTTTAATTATTAGACTCGTTATCGGTTTTTCGATTCGATATAAAAAATTAAAAACAAAAAAAACAAGCGACTAAAATAATACGATTTCGAAACTTACCTTTGCTTAACAGTTTTTAGTTGTGCACCGACGTACACAAATATGTGTACCTATCCGTAGTAACCGCCGTTATGTACCTATACATATTTATAATCATAACGAGTATAATGATCGTATCGCTATAGATCGTTATTTCTACGCACATTTAATATTATATACAATATTAACATACAAACTGCTGCTGTACAGCGAATCCGGATAAAAAAAAAAGAAATCGTATCCAACGAAAATTTTGATTTATAATTCACATTGAAACCCTCGACGATTTCATTCGTGTCAAGGTTAAGACGTATTAATATATATATATATATATTAATTAATTAATTAATAATAATAATAATAATAATAATAATAATTATTATTATTATAATGTTAAGGCACGCAAAAGCGTATAGATGCTATCTTACCTATTGCACGCATGTGTGTGTGTGTGTGAATTCAGCAGCTCGTTTTTTTTCTTTACCGACCCTCCTGCACGCGTCATTAAAAACAGTTATATAATAAATAAAAAAAAAATATAAAATGTATAATATACACACGTTGGCTTTTTTTTAAACAATGACGTCGATTCTATATCGTAGCGTAAGCATACGATATACAATAATTAAACAATATTAAAAAAAAAAAAATACTTTGATTTTATTATATATATAGGCGACCTGCAAACGACTCTCGTCCAGTGAGTTTTGTTTTTAAAATTTTGTAGAGTACATAATTCAGGCAAATATAGTTTCAGGCACGGTTTTGACGGTGACGAACTCTTAAAAAAAATATATATTTCGCACGGGAAATCGATACACAAAATCGATTTCCCGATTACCGCGTGGTTACAACGACGCGGCCAACAACTTTTTTTTTTTTTTTAATGTCAACAAATTTTACCGCCTCGAGACGATTTGTGTGAATGGGAGCACGAGGAGAAAATTAGGTACTGTCAATAGGCAACGGAGAATTTCCCGTCGCCTCGACTGCAGTACACGTTTGTCTATAATTTTGTTTCTGAAAATAGGCTATAACGATTTTCCGAAAGACCAAACCTAACCTTTAAGATTCTATTCCGTCACCGCATATATACAATCGTTTTTATATTATTACATCGGGTGTGGTTGAATTGTTGAGATTGAATCATTTTTTTTTACCGCGATTTGGCCGCGTAAAATGATTTATATAGTTATATTTTGTGCGGCCATGTTATAAAAAAATATATTTTTATAATATTATATAACAAACATCTATGTAGAAAACGTCTTATAAGAACACGGGCAAAAGCCGAGCAATTCAGCTATTTTATTCGTGCGAATTTAGAAGAAAAAAAAACGTTCGACAGCGTCAATTGGAATAAACTACACACATTTAGAATACTGAAATCTATATTTAGATTATTATAAAGACAGAAGCTGCAGTAATTAAAGGGAAACAAAGTATACGTAATATACATTCTGATATAGGAATATAAGAATACAAGAAGGAGTGAGACAAGTGCGAATAACTATATATAGGTACTCATCACCGCGACTTCAATACGTATGTACACTGAAGAGGCCTTAGAGGAAGTGAAATCAAAATCAATGACGTGTTGTTGCAAACGTTGTGTTGTGAAAAATAAATACTTTTAAAGAATACAGTGCCGAGATGCTGCAGTATATAACAACAGCTTGTAAACAGAGGTTATAAGCTCGGACACAACGATCGAAAACGAGCGGTTGGAACCGGTTTTGCATGAAGCAAAACAATAATTATAACGGACAAAAAAAATGAAACGCGCGTAAAGTAGGCATAGCGAAATATCGAAACACAGGCGTTCTGCAAAGAGAAAAATCTTACTGAAAACGAAGTAAAACGTTTTTGTGTGGAGTGCGGACATAGCCTATTATAATAACTCGAGTTATTTATAAATATAATAAGACTTTCGTTATTACTATATATAAATTCGAAAACAACTGTTGCAATATAACGGAGCTACGGTGTACAATATATTATGTATTATTAATATTACATAATATACACAATAAAGAATTTCGACGAAATCGCGTTTTTATCGTGAAACGCGAAAAGCTGAATGACTATAGGTACTGCAGGCGAGATTCGTTACCGGAAAATGATGGGTGTATTAATGGAAAAGTCGTACACAGAATAGTAAAAAAATATTAATCATTAATGTAATATAAAATCCATAATAATAATGGCTTCCTCGTTCGGATCGAAAAATCGAACACGTTTTGAAACGCGGTCCCGTGAAAATTAACTGTCGCGCGAAACTCGTTTCTATATTATGGTCGACACGTTATATTAATATATAATAGGTACGCGCGTGTAAAACTCTGTAATTTGATACGCGGTATATAAAATAGAAGAAAAAAAATAATAAACCTAAACTCGCCATTTATCTATTTGTATATATATATATAAAAAAATTATTAGAGCGTGCGCCACACGTAATTATATAATAAATATCACTGAAAAAAACAGTAAAAAAAAAACTACGCGAATTAAGACGCGACGATGATAATCGTGCGTTGTACATAAAACATGTAAAAAAAAAACGTTTATTGCCGAACGAAAAACGCGCGTATAAACGCGTGTTTTATATATATTTGACGTTCTCGGAATTAAAAGATTATTATTATTATTATTTTTTTTTTTTTTTGGCTTCCGCGCCACTGAAAAATAATAAACTCGTTCCGACTCGTCCGATTATTATTATATACGATATATTATTATTAGTTATATTACAACAACCGACTGTATATTATATATCTAAATTTATTTCTTATTGAGCCTAAAGCGATTTAAAAAAAAAAAAATTGTTTTCAATTCGAAATTATTTCTATGCATTTGGTCGGTACGTATATATATAATGTGTTATTTATTATCGATTCGCGCGACCAAAACCGTTATTATTAAGTTATTTAAACCGTTATTAAATATAGATATACCTACCCATAATAATTATAATACGTATAAAAAAAAACCAACGAAATCGTATTTTTCGACGAGTAATTTCGTTTATGATCTCGATTTGGAAAATAACCGAATGTGAAAATGACGTGCAAAAAAAAAAAAATAAACAAAAATATAAATAGAATAAAAAAATTAATAAACAAAACGGTGAAATCTGAGATTTGAAAACCCGTTTCAACGTGCGGCGCTACTACTGCTGCTGCTGCTGCTGCAGTTATCCCCTTTATTTTACAATTTGCAGATATTTTAAGAATACCATAATAACATAATAATATGTTATCTTATATATGGACGAGAAATAATTTTGAAAAAATATTCGGATCGTTTTTCGTTGTAAAACGTTAGATTTTTTTTTTTTTGATTCTCTAGCGGAACGAAAAAGCCATACTATTATAGTGGTTTTACAACGACATTTATTTTATTTTTTTCTGTGTACAACTTTTCGATTATAATATAGAGAAACAACAGCAGTTAGTAGTCGAGTGAGGCGAACAATTTTCTTTTTTTCTGAAACCTGTAATTTTTTTTTTTTTAGTATAATCTCGAGACATTTTTTTTTTTATCCGTACCACCACCACTGCGCGTATTTGAACGCCTTTCGTTTCCGAAACAAGTGTCCAGTGACCGTAGCGTTTTTTGATCGGACAGATGGCGTTGTTAATCGTCGCCGCGCATATCAAAACGACGGGACTCGCGTCTCGGGAGGGATTTTTACCGCGGAGGACGCCGTTATCGAAACCCATACACAGTCTTCCTCAGTCCCTTCGAACGCTTTCCTGCAGCGGATACGTACACGTCATCGTTTCCGATACAAACGGAATACAAAATTTTTATTCGCGCGCATACGAATATATAACTGTGGAATTTTCTCAGCTAAAAAAAAAAAAATGATCGTAAAAACACACACACACACACGATACGTTAGTGTGTATTGTGTAGACCAGTGCTTCTCAAACTTTTTTTTGTCATGGCCCCCCCCCCTTAATCAATATCATTATTTTTTTTTCTCAATTATATACTAAAAATTACGTGGATCATTTCACACAGATAAATTAGTATAGTTATTTTGTAACGTCACGTTTTTCAATATATATTTGAAAAAAAATTTATAACAATACGCTTTAAACGCGTATATGAATACAAATGAATTGGTAAAATAACTACAAATCCATTTAGAGTCGAAAATAATTATGGGGGTTTCCATAAACGTTTAAGGCCTAAAGAAAATAGTTTAAATAAATAAATAAAACGAGTCTGGAGACATCGATGTGTAAACGTCGCGTGAGCGGTGAAAACGGAACGGAATTGTGATTTGCGAATATTGTTATCTTTATTCAAAGTAATTTCGATAATAAATATTATTATTAGTTGTCATGACAACAGCTTACACATTTCCCGAGATTTACTCTCATAGCGCCGTAATAGATGTTTACATATATTAATATTTCACGGCCGTCCTGCCCCCCCCAGTAATATAACCGCGGTCACCAGTTTTAGAAGCACTGGCGTAGGCATATTTTTCTGCTGCCACGTTTCCCAGTCATAACTATATACTTATTGGTATTGCTAACCCAACCGACGATATCGGGTAAAATAATAACATAATCGACGCGGGATAATTAATGGCAAAGAAAACGAATCCGCGTTCGTATTTCATTTAACGATAACGTAAAATACTTTTCGATTTACCGAGTCCCGGTAAAAAACAGGATTAAATCGTGTATAGCAGGACGTGAGGGGCACCAGAAAGACAGTAAAAAAAACAACCGAATACACGAGACGAATATAGAAAAACGATTTACGCATACATTAAACTGGACGCTCCTACACCCGCCGTCTCGACACCGGTGTATTATTCTTTTCACTTCGGACTGTCGTATACGTACAGCAGCATTTGCGTTCCATCAACTCTTCTCTCTATATCTATCACTCAAGGTTTTTCCCCCACCTTCTCGTTAAATCATTATTTCGCGTATATTATAAAACGGTGTAACGTTTTCTTCGGTCGCCAAAATATTGGCGCGCGCGCGCGCGTGTAGGAAGAGAAAAACGGAACGTGTTCGTTTTCAAGGTGCCTCCTCCTTCCTCTCCTTCCCTCCCCCGATCACGTCATCGCGGTCCGTTGAATAATATATTACGTTATTAATATTAATATATACTTACTGCACACGGTATTATGTAATAATTATTTGTATTTCCTACACACAAAACACACGCGTCCCGCGCGGGACACGAATTATTCTGAACGTTTTATATTCTCCATGTTGGCTGTTGC